>CM077089.1:80271395-81712528 GCA_039513925.1 Platanthera zijinensis
GTTGGCCGGGAAAAGGCCCGTGATAACCACTTCTCCACGGTTCTTTTCAGGCCATTTGGAGAAGACGAAGTACAGCTGCCGTCCAAATCAAATCGCTTTAAGATTCGTGCAGGAAAATAGATACTTATAAACCATTTTTTTTTCGGATTTTCTGTATTTATAAAACAGTTTCACTGTAAATTAAATTTATGCCCCTTATGGGCACCACATGAAAAAGAGTATGTTGGAACCCTGGTTCTGATTTTTGCTAGATCTCTATTAGTTGTTGAGTTTAGTTATTTGTTTTTAGTAGTTTTAAGTTTGTGAAAGACTTAACCCAATAGGGGAGATTGTTGGTACCCTAGTTTGGATTTGAGTTAAGTCTTTCCTTTTAGATCTTGACCCAAGATTTATCTATGGTCAAAATCTCATTGTTGAGTATTCTCTTTTCCAGGTAGTAAAATTCTGGCTAAGTCTTTTTCGGGTTCGACTATCGTCGAACGCCGATCGACTATCGTCGATCCGCCGGTCGACGATCGTCTGTCTCTTGCCAGCTCGACGTTCTGCTAGATCGTCGAGCTCCGGTCGACTATCTCTTGATAGTTCGACGTTTTCTGTCTTTGCCCGAGTCGGTCGACTATCTTCCTGATAGCTCGACTATCTCAGTGGGCCGTTCGGACGATCTCTAAGGATCGTTCGACGCTTTCTGTTTTGTTTAAGTCGGTCGACTATCTGACTGATAGCTCGACGATCTCAGTAGGTCGGTCGACGATCGTCGAGGATCGTTCGACTATCTTCTGGTCTGCATATGTAATATTATATGCGTTTTATTTGTTGTTTTATTTCCTATATTTTCTGACATGTTTTTATTATGGATTATTTAATTGATCTTATGCATATATCTCAAAGCAAACGTGCTTCTATATTTATGCATAAGTCAATTCTTTCTGGCAATGTCTTTTGTCTTATTATCTGACTTTATTGTTGCAGCTGTCCTTTATAGCCGTTGGCTGTAAAGAGCTATTTCCGATGTGATTATCAAACATCCTTTATGAGTCTATTTATTGCAGCTGCTGTAGTTTTCCCTTTTATAGGATATATATCTGCAAGACTTGTTTTTGTGTTAATTGCAGCCCAGATTCAAGATCTGAGAAGAAGACAAAAGTCTTGCTCTAATAGAGCCGTTGCTGCTGCACCTATTTAAAGAGTTCTTTTGGAGAAAGAAAAAAAAGACACACGACACACACGAAACATACAAGAAGAAGACAGTGACCAGAAACAACACAGACGAAGCTGTAGAACAAATGTGAAAGAAGACTGCTACCATCAACATTCAGCAGTCTTCAAGAAAGAAAAGATACAGCTGCTCACAGCAATATCTATCCAACTGTGAAGATATCTCTTCTGCTCTTCCTCAACCTGAGTGCTCCTGTTCCAGGAAGATACACTCAGAGTTTCTCTGAAGAAGAAGAAGAAATAAGGAAGCTGAAGAAGAACATCTAAATCCAGATCTCTAGTCTTCTTCAGGCCTTACTCCTTCAGAACCTCGTGACAGTATTCTGTCATAAGTTCTGAAGAGTCTCTTATGCTTCTCTAATCTGTTTTTACAATAGAGAAGATAATCTAACTCTCCTTCCCCCTCCTGTAAAGAGTTTGTTCACACCTCTTCAAAAGTGAACGTTGGTGACAGGGCACCTTATCAACAACCTGCTTGGTTTTTAGACACCTGATCAAAAGTCTAAAGGGTCTGTTTGATCTACCTGAATCAGATCATTGGTGGCAGGGCACCTTAGCAAAAACCTGTAGTGGATTCCTACTAAGGTGGTAGAAGAGTGGACGTACCTATTGAGAGGGAACCACTGTAGCTCCTTGTGTTGTCTGGTTTGCTTGCTCTGTTTCTTTTGTGCTATGCTCTGTTATGTGTTTTAATTTAATTTTTAATTTTCCGCATTAACTCTTCCTAAAAGAAAATATAAGATCTACCCTCACTTTCAATTGGTATCAGAGGGAGGTTGATTGTTTGTACAGGATAACTCCTGAATCAAAAGATCCCTGAGATAGATCTTATACTTATTTCTTAAGAGTTTTTCATGGCACAAAATGAAGAATGGTCAAGCACCAGACCTCCAGCTTGCAACTTAGCTGAGTTTAGCATCTGGAAGGCAAGAATCAAATTATTTATGAACAATATTGATGAAGAAATACTTTTCTTCTATTTTGACAGGTCTTCCAACATCGGCAACAACAACAAAAAGTGCCAGGCTAACTGATGCCCGAGCAATGAATATCCTAGCTCAGTCATTGTCTGATGACATTTTTCAAGAGATTGTTGAATGTTCAACAGCTAAGGAGATGTGGGATTCCCTTCACCAAATGGCTTCTGAACCCGTGGATGACACATCAGAAGGAAGCCACATCATCTCATTTGACGAAGAAGAATTAACATCCCTAGATGTTATCTGGGATGTCTCCGATGATGACTCATCATTTGAAGATGAAGAGGAGGAAGCAAGGGCCAAAGAATTCTGCTTAAAGGCCATAAATGCATCAAACAACAAGGAAAAGCCTGAATCAAACTTAGAAAATATCAGGTGATATCCAATACTAACTACATTTCAAAATATCCTAAATCAATCTCTAACTTGAATACAACTAAACCTTCAAGAGAAATATTAAGAAAATTCAACAACATTGATTTTGTTTTTCAAAAGTTTTCTCAAATTTTTCAAACATACATGAAATATTTTTTGAAAAATTTATTTAATAAACCAATAAAACCTCATTACATTTATGGTCTGAAAATTTTCCTTTTTGATGAATCTTAGATCTCAAAGAGGCATAGTAAGATAATTCTACATCCTTACAGATTTTTCACAAAATTATCTACACTAAAACTCAACACAGACTTGATCCAGTGGATCATCACACTGTGTTGAAGTTTTTATTTTTGTGATAAAGTGATTCTATAGGAAGGGAATTATCAGACAGTGCCTTTCTGATTTTAAAGATTTTCTTCAAAATCTTTTTCAGATTATCCTAATGAGTGCTGTGCTCATTAAATTGCATTCCCCTGTCATTTTCTCTGCCCTCATTTTTTTTCTTCTTCAAGATTTGCTTCATTCTTCATTTGTTCATGCACAAAAGCAAAAACTGCATCTCTTCTTGTTCCCTTTGCACTTGATCTGTTTTCTGTCTTGCAGGATTACAGACTCAAAATTTCCAACATGAAGAGATGATCAAGAACAGGGCCAAACTCTACAAAACTTTCAATCTCAGTTTGCTATTTCATAAATCTGTTTTATACTCATAGTTAAATATTTTCAAATCCTTTTATTATTAGGAACAGATTTATTAGGAAGCATCTTCTTTTCTTATAGCTGATTATATCTGATTGATGTTATGTTCAAATATTTCATTCAGATTTCTGTATAAAGAAATTCTCGGTCAGATAACTCTATTTCTTATAGATCCTTTTCTAACTTCATTTAGATTGAGTCCTCTACTCTAGTTGCATTGGTCAGCTGAGTTTGAATCTCGTCTAATGAAAAGAAATTCTATAGGAAGGAAGATATCTGATTTTGTTTTTCAGATCCAGAATCTTAATCAAATTTGCTGGACAAAATATCATTTTTGCTGCTAACATACCTTTTTCAAGGAGAGAGCAATCTCTACCATAGCCTTCTGCAGGTACTATCTACAGGAGTTAGCTGGATGACTCAATCAATATTCAAAGTCATCTCAGCTGAGTCCAAATCACATGTACTGCATCAACATAGGGGGAGATTGCAAATGCCAGCAAGCAGCCAGCCAAACAAAGCTTTTCTTTATATATTTTATGCTTTGCAAATTTTTATTATTTTGCTAATAGGATCCTCACCCAAATAGGGGGAGATTGTTGGAACCCTGGTTCTGATTTGGGCTAGGATCTCTATTAAGTTGTTTGAGTTTAGTTTATTTGTTTTTAGTAGTTTTAAGTTTGTGAAAGACTTAACCCAAATAGGGGGAGATTGTTGGTACCCTAGTTTGGATTTGAGTTAAGTCTTTCCTTTTAGATCTTGACCCAAGATTTATCTATGGTCAAAATCTCATTGTTGAGTATTCTCTTTTCCAGTAAAATTCTGGCTAAGTCTTTTTCGGGTTCGACTATCGTCGAACGCCGATCGACTATCGTCGATCAGCCGGTCGACGATCGTCTGTCTCTTGCCAGCTCGACGTTCTGCTAGATCGTCGAGCTCCGGTCGACTATCTCTTGATAGTTCGACGTTTTCTGTCTTGCCCGAGTCGGTCGACTATCTTCCTGATAGCTCGACTATCTCAGTGGGCCGTTCGACGATCTCTAAGGATCGTTCGACGCTTTCTGTTTTGTTTAAGTCGGTCGACTATCTGACTGATAGCTCGACGATCTCAGTAGGTCGGTCGACGATCGTCGAGGATCGTTCGACTATCTTCTGGTCTGCATATGTAATATTATATGCGTTTTATTTGTTGTTTTATTTCCTATATTTTCTGACATGTTTTATTATGGATTATTTAATTGATCTTATGCATATATCTCAAAGCAAACGTGCTTCTATATTTATGCATAAGTCAATTCTTCTGGCAATGTCTTTTGTCTTATTATCTGACTTTATGTTGCAGCTGTCCTTTATAGCCGTTGGCTGTAAAGAGCTATTTCCGATGTGATTTATCAAACATCCTTTATGAGTCTATTTATTGCAGCTGCTGTAGTTTTCCCTTTTATAGGATATATATCTGCAAGACTTGTTTTTGTGTTAATTGCAGCCCAGATTCAAGATCTGAGAAGAAGACAAAAGTCTTGCTCTAATAGAGCCGTTGCTGCTGCACCTATTTAAAGAGTTCTTTTGGAGAAAGAAAAAAAAAGACACACGACACACACGAAACATACAAGAAGAAGACAGTGACCAGAAACACACAGACGAAGCTGTAGAACAAATGTGAAAGAAGACTGCTACCATCAACATTCAGCAGTCTTCAAGAAAGAAAAGATACAGCTGCTCACAGCAATATCTATCCAACTGTGAAGATATCTCTTCTGCTCTTCCTCAACCTGAGTGCTCCTGTTCCAGGAAGATACACTCAGAGTTTCTCTGAAGAAGAAGAAGAAATAAGGAAGCTGAAGAAGAACATCTAAATCCAGATCTCTAGTCTTCTTCAGGCCTTACTCCTTCAGAACCTCGTGACAGTATTCTGTCATAAGTTCTGAAGAGTCTCTTATGCTTCTCTAATCTGTTTTACAATAGAGAAGATAATCTAACTCTCCTTCCCCCTCCTGTAAAGAGTTTGTTCACACCTCTTCAAAAGTGAACGTTGGTGACAGGGCACCTTATCAACAACCTGCTTGGTTTTTAGACACCTGATCAAAAGTCTAAAGGGTCTGTTTGATCTACCTGAATCAGATCATTGGTGGCAGGGCACCTTAGCAAAAACCTGTAGTGGATTCCTACCAAGGTGGTAGAAGAGTGGACGTACCTATTGAGAGGGAACCACTGTAGCTCCTTGTGTTGTCTGGTTTGCTTGCTCTGTTTCTTTTGTGCTATGCTCTGTTATGTGTTTTAATTTAATTTTTAATTTTCCGCATTAACTCTTCCTAAAAGAAAATATAAGATCTACCCTCACTTTCAGAGTACAACATGAAAGTTGTAGGTCTTTTGAATACCTACAATTTGATATGTAGTGGTGAAAATTGGATGAGGGGACTGCCCTGTAGAGCCTTTTTAGTATGGGTATGTCCTACAACTAGGGTAGTTTTCTTCTAAAAATTATTTAGGCCCTTTAGGGGCATGTTCATCAAAAATGATCAACATAAATATTGTAGGAATTTTTATTATCTACAGTTTGATATGTAATGGAAAATTTTAGGACAAGTATTCTGACCTATAGGGCCATTATTCTAGGGTAGGTCCTACAAATAGGGCAGATCTTTGAAAAATTCCCCACACCTAATACTTGGTCCAAATGCTTTGAAATTTGGACAGGGACTCAATATCACCTATACCTAACTCCTGTAAAAATTGGAGACCATTTGGGATAGTGTAACTTAGGGTTCTGCCCTAAACCTAGAAAAGCTAGGGTAAGGTAGTTGAAGGGTCAAATGACCTCCAAACCCTCCCAAATTTTGGTGAGGTGTCCCTGGTATAGGTATCTAGGTCTGGTTCAAATTTCAACTCATTTGGTTGAGTTTTGATTAGGAATCCTCTAAACCCTAGTTTTGACCTAGTAGAAGGAAGTTTAGTGAGAAGGTTCCTTGCACTCTGGTATGATCATATCACCTCAACAGAGGTTGAGATTTTGACCACTGGTTTATTTTGGTCATAAGATTATCCTTAGTGAAGATGGGATGATTTAGGGTAAGTTTACCCTAGGGCCCAGGTTAAAACCCTAAAGGTGGACTTTGGGGTTTGTGAAGGACATAGGGGCAAATGCCCTTGTATGGCCTTGAGATTTAGTGGAGAGGTTGTTAATGAGCTTGTAACTCTCTGGTTGTAATGTTAGAGAATTTTGATGTAGGTAGCTACCTCAAAAATTAAACCCTAGTTTTAGGGTAGAAGGGATTTTAGGTCAAAACAGTTTCTTAAACTCTTTTAAAAGCCATGAAATTTGGGCAGTGTGTTTCTAGGGTAGTTAGGACCCTTGGATAATTTTACTAGAATTTTTGGATAGGTATTTCGAGTACTTCATTCATGAATGTGGGTATAGCCCTTTTTTTGATGTTTTATTTGTTAAAGATTTTTAATTCAAATAAGGCCCCCTTGAAACTCTGGAATTAGATGTTTTTGGTCAGTAGGAATTCCCATGAATTTTAGTTCAATTTTATGTTGATTAAACAGAATAGTTCCTTCACAAGTATTATTAAAGGGCTCTAGGTTTTAAAAATATTTTATGGCATAAATAGTCTCTGGAAAATTATGAAAGTTGGTAAATGGCGTTTTTAATTCATTAGGAATCAGTGGGATTTTATTCAGAATTTTTGGAGTTATGAATATAGTACTTGATTCACAAGCATGCTAGATTAAGAATTTAGTAAATGATTTATTGAAAATTAATTCCCAGTAGGAAAATTATGAAACTTATCTAGTACTGTTTTCATTGTGTTATTGGTACCCTGTAATTGATTCAAATCATTTGAATGAAGATTTGATGTAGTTTATTCATTAGTCATGAAAGAAATGAATTATTGATAAAACCTGATTAGGCCCTTTAAACCTTAGAGAAAAATGTCAGACCTTGGATATATCCTTTTTAGATATAACAGAATTTATTATGAATTTATTATGATTTTTACATAGCTAAAAAGTCTACTTCATGTTCAAATTGGTAGACCTTGGATTTGTAGGAAAATTAATTAATTATTAGATTAATTGAGAAAATAGTTATAACCTGTAATTTATTCATTTATGACATGATAGGACCCCAGTAAATAACTTAGGTCATTCGGATGAAGACACAAAGGACATCCTATCAAGGTCATCATATAGTCTAGGCTGGTCTGCATTTAGCGTTTTCGTAAAAGATCGCATTTGGAAACGACTTAGGGCAATGTTGGAGTTTCTCAATATACTGATTGGGATGGATTTAGATAGGTTGTCATGGAAGGTTCTAAGGAGTGACGAGAAGTGAGTGGTTGTGGTAGAAGGAGCACGGACCTGACGAAAGATCGTCATCCCCGTAAGAGTGAAGAGTCAAATTCACCCTAGGTTTAGTTTAATGTAATTTATTAAGGGAAAGGGTAAGAATAATTAGTTGAAATAAGTTTACACTTCACACACTAGTTAGATAGACATTTGGAAAAGGTTAAGTCGTCCTGAGGTGTTCAAAGGGGCGCCATCCCGTGGTGCTCAAGGGATGAGGTTTGGAATTGAGCCGGACGGTTTAGTCCTGGGAGCTTAGTCTCGGTTTGTGGTTGAGCCGGACGGTTTGGTCCGGGAGCTTTACTCTTGACTTCTTATATTAACTGCTGCATGTGCATAAAAATAGGAAAGATTAAGGTGGTGGGTTCTCGATATCGGGGAGTTCGATTGCACCGACACCGATATCGTTGACTCGGCAAGGTGACTAGCACTTAGCCAAGGTTAAGTCCGGCGGTCCAGTCGGCAAGAGTACGCAGGAGTCCGCTTTGTGCACCAAGCGTTGAGGGCGTACGATAGGTCAGACCAGTGGTGCTTTTACTGGTTTTGAGGTGGGCGAGGCCCAACCCACCGCTTCCGTCTGCCACTACGGAGGTATCCTGGGAGGTAACGGCTCTGAAAGGGGGAACTAAAGGTTTGTGTACACAAAGTTGGGTGTGTGAGTTGCACTGCTTGATCATCATACCCACCATATAGCTGCATGCCATAATCATTCATAACAACCTTGACACCTAAAGTATAAGTGGAATGGGACGCTTATACTTTAGGACTTGCAAAACGACCCCTTGGTCTATAAGCTTGTGTGGGCAAGTTTATAAATTAAGGTTAATTTGATATATGTATATCTGCTGCGTGATAACCGACACCCCAACGTATAAGTGGAATGGGACATTTATACGATGGGAGCCTTGTAGAAGATCCCTTGGCTTATGTGTACTCACATAAGTGGAGGTTTAATTTCTTACTTACTTACCTTTCTATTTTACCTATTACAACACTTATATTGCTCCCCTGTCATAACTTGCTAGTTAGTTCCACCGTCATCTGCTTTTGACTACTCTCCACCTTCATGTCCTTCCCTTTCTTCCTCTCCGCTCAGTGCCTTAGGGCATGGGGGAAGGGGTGGGGGATGATAGGGCTTAGTCTTATAGACTAACGGTTTTCGAACCACATCATTTTAGGGAATCGTGGAGCCCAACCCGGAGGAGCAGCCCAGGAGGCCTGTGCACTTGGAGACAGGGCAGTCTAGCTCAGGAGTTCAGACAGCCGGGACCGTGAGTTCCGTTCCTTAGTAGCAGTTTGTTTTTCAACTTCCGTTTGAGTGACTATGTAGTGAGGTGTTGTTGTACCGGGCTTAAGCCCTCTTCCTTTCAGTACTCTATTTTTACTCTGATGTTATACTGTGGACACTCCCTTCGTGGAGTTTACATATATGTGATATTATATTGTGGACTGCAATTCTCTTTTCTGTTCTACTTGCTACTTGATTGTGATCGAAAAGGCCGGCAGAATCGGCGCGTTGTAGTGACGACCTTCCCGGGTGCGAAGGTGTCACCGCAAAGCGGCGGTTCTGGGCATAAGACCCCAAGTTTTGATTCGAAAAAAAAATGGGGTCTTATAATAGGTCTGACCGGCAGTGCTTTACTTGTTTAGAGGTGGGCGAGGCCCAACCCACCGCTTCTGTCTGCCACTACGGAGGTATCCTGGGAGGTTACGGCTGTAGAAAGGGGGAACTAAAGGTCTGTGTGCACAGAGTCGTGTGTGTGTGTGTTGCACTTGCATGTTCCATCATACCCACTAGCATGTCATAGCATAATCGATTCATTTAACCCCTGACACCTAAGGTATAAGTGGAATGAGACGCTTATACATTAGGACTTGCAAAACGATCCCTTGGTCTATAAGCTTGTGTGGGCAAGTTTATAAATTAAGGTCAAATTATTTATATATATATTACTTTTAATAACCGACACCCCAACGTATAAATTGGTATGGGACTCTTTATACGATGGGAGCCCTGCAGAAGATCCCTTGGCTTATGCATTTCCACACATAAGTTAAGATTACTTTTAATATTTTACTTTACTGCCACATGTACTATAAAATTGCTAGTATAGGTTCGCTATCATCGGTTTCTTGATTACTCTCCACCTTCAAGTCCTCCCCTTTCTTCCTCTCCGCTCGGTGCCTAGGGGCCATTGGAGAAGGGGTGGGGGATGATAGGACTTAGTCTTATAGACTAACGGTTTTCGGACCTCATCATTTAGGGGATCGTGGAGCCCAGCATGGAGGAGCATCCCCGAAGGTCGGCCCGTTTGGAGATAAGGCAGTCTAGCTAAGGAGTTAAGACAGCTGGGACTGTGAGTCCCTGATTCTAGTAGTGTTTTATTTTGCTTTCGCTTGAGCGTCCTGTAGTGAGGATTTTGATGTATCGGGCATAAGCCCTTTCTTTCAGTATCTTTTATATTATTTCTGTGGATTCTCCCTTCGTGGAGATATTTTTACTCTCATGTGATTTTTCTGCTAACTTGCTTTTACTTTATTATGCTACCTTTCTGTGATCGAATTGGCCGACAGAATCGGCCCTTTGAGGTGATGACCCTTTAGGGCGTAAAGGTGTCACCGCAAAGCGGCGGTTCTGGTCCTAAGACCCCGGTGTTTTAAAATAAAAAAAATGGGGTCTTACATCGAGGTGGGTAGCGCCTTGAACTCTGTCTTCTCAGCACTGGAGTCTTTCTCCTCTTGGACTCCCTTCACAACTTTCTCTGTCCCCTGATCTTCTTTACGGCAATCTCGGGCAAAGTGACCAAACCTTCCACATTTATAACAGTAATATGGAGTTTGACTAGCAGATACGTCAGGCCTCACTTTACTCCTCTTTCGGTGTACAGACTTTGCGGGACCTAGGGAGTTCGGTAACCTGCACACTGACATCTGGTTGATTCTGGCCAGATCTGCTTCCAAAGCTCTAGCTGCATCCACTAACACTCGGAATCCAAGTAGCTTTGGTCCTACGAGTAGCAGTCGTAATTCATCACGCAGACCATTGTAGAATCTATTAACTATAGTCTACTCGCTCTCCAAATCAAACCCTGGGTAGCGCCTTATAATAAGAAACGCCTGCAAATACTCCTCAACTGAGTGCGTACGCTGCACTAGAAGCATGTTCAATTGCTGATCCAAAGGTCTTATACATGTCAATTGTTCCATCACACCACTCGGTGTTGAAGTCACCCCAGGGACAGTGGGCTGCACTTGCCCTCCAAGTTGTGCTTTAGTCACCGCGAACACCACTTCAACTATCCTTCTTATGGTTTCAACAAAAAGCAGGGTCTCAGGCACGCTGTTAAGTGCACTACTCTCCATGGAGTGCTGACCTTGCGACTGCCCCGCACCACTCGTAGTACCCTATATAACATAACTATCGATTAGACGATATACAAATTGCTAAAAGCAATCATTGGAACACTCAAGTTCCTCAAAAACAAGTGTATTTCATTCCTAAGTGGACATTCATGGGTGACACACATACATGTGCTCACCACCCCTTAAATGAATTCGCCCACGAATTCCAATAAGCAAGACCAGAACCGGTAGTCTGATACCAAATTGTAACACCCCTATCCTTCGCATGGTATATAGCAGTCGGTCCGGTCGGGGCCCAACATCATATACTACAGACAGACCGAAGCGTTATAGAATGAAACCATTCTCCCAAATATATACATCCTACACAGAGCAACTAGCGGAAGCTTTTAATTAGTTGAAAGAACCCAAATAACAGATAGAATGAAACATGAATGTCCACTAACTACATTAGGAAAGAAATACCACAATACATAAAAGTACTTGGCATTATGCCCTTACAAATGTTCACTTAACAACATAGTCTTTTACAGACATCGGCTCGCAGGCCGGCCACACATGATAGAACTAAAATAGCAGTTCACTTGGGCCTTCGAGGGCCAACACAGCAGCTTGGGCTTCAGCCTGCTATTTGGTACTTGGTTCCGCCGCACCTGCAAGCAACATTCCACCGTACGGTGGCAAACAAAGCAACGGTCAGCTAAAGCTGACCAAATTATAACGACCCCGCCCCTTATTCGGGACGGCGATGCTCCTTCCCTGCATTTCATTAGCCTAGTTAAACAATTAAGTGCATAAGAAAATTTCGCCACAGGTGTAGGCTTGCTCGGCCAAATACCCCGTGCACTAAGGGCACATTCTCAGTGAATCCGGTCAATTTCGTTGCTTCACTACCATCCAAAAATCCTAGTGAAAGTACAACCTAACAAAGTTCACCACAGGTGGATGCTCGCACGACCGCCCACCCCGTGCACTCAGGGCACAATGACGGTGTACCGGACTTCCCGGATACCCCCTCCATTCAGAGGTCCTTGACTTGACGGATTACTTTGAGCATTTCAGTCTTTACAGCTCCTGGCCTGAGACTCTCATTATGCCACCGACGAGAGCCAATTTCCGCTACTCTCATGTCATAGTAAACATAACGCAGGTACAGCTCCACCATTTCCCGTTTCTTAAGTCGCCCTACAGTCTCCGAATACTGTAGTACTCATGGCCAAACCTGCAGGGCGCGGGTCGGTTTTTCCTTTCCTGTTCGGCTCCCTGGCCTTATAATTCTGAACCCCATGGGCTCACTATTTTCCAAAGAAAGATCCTACATGTCTCTTAGAGACAGGCCTCGCACATACAATCCCAATTATACAAGGTTGGCCCCAGGCCACCTAGTTGGAAGGAATGCGTTTCCGCCCAGTTTTCTGGGTACACCTTAGAGTTAATCCCCAAGGCTCCCTGTTGCAATCTACCGTGTAGAAAACTCGAAAAACAACACAAAACAGAGTCTTCTCCTACAATCAATGCACAATGCAACATCACTGATCCAGACAAACACGCCCGGGTAGGCTTCACACACAATGTCTATGCCCGTACTTCGATTCCGGACTCTAAACAAGGGGGAATTCACATATCTACCCCAAGGAACACCGCACACTCACCGCACACTCGCGGGAGCGGGTTTCCCATGCAGAAAGGAAGAGGAATTCACATGTCAAAGTTGAGAATCATTACCCTCGAAGTCCGCTTTGGAGCCATGAGAAACTAGTTTGATGAAAGGCTTTGCGATTGAATTCCCTCCGCAGATCCGGTCTCGGATCTCAAAATGGTGCTCTAATGCTCCGCCGGCGGCCGGATTCCTCCTCTCCCTCTCCCTCTCTCTCTAACTCCTTAGAAAGAGAGTGTTAAGGATGAAAATAAGGAGTTAATCCCCATTTCCAAACTTAACCCACCAGGAACACACCAGGGCCGTCAGATCACACTTAAAGAAAACGGACGCCTCAGATTAGCCTAATTTTTCATAAATCTGAGTCAAACACGGCTTTGCACACGACCGTGTCCCAGGCCGTGTTCCTCGATCCAGGCACGACAATATAGCACAGAAAATAACACGGGTTGGTACAAGCCCGTGTCGGGTCCTTGACACGCCCGTGACCATGGGCATGTCGTAATAACCGCAATGCCAACCGTCACGTCCCTTGGTGGACACAGGTAAGGACATGCCCGTGTCTAAAGGAACACGCCCGTGTCGACCAGCACACGCCCGTGTAACCCGGCCGTGTACACCCCAGGTTTTCAACCCGAGAAGAACACGGGTGGTGACACGGGTAAGGACACGCCCGTGTCACCCCTAACACGCCCGTATCACTACGGTTCAAAACTGTGTTTCCTGCCGTGTCCTTTCCTGGACACAACCCAGCCAACACAGTATGACACGGCCTTGGACACGCCCCTGTCCTAGGCCGTGTGCCCCTAATTAGGCACCAAAAATTCTTTAGGACATGATCAGTTCGTTTACGATTTCCGGGGCATTATAATAATGCTGAGTTTTAACTTTAACGGAGAAGTTCAATCCCCCTGGGCTCCATAGCCCGTCGGTGATGTTCCTGAAGAGAAGGTCGAAGAAAAGGGGCAGTTTGCTGGTGAAGTGCAAACTGGGAGAGAAGAGCTTCTGAGAAGGTGGTGAACTGAAAGCCAGCTCGCCACCTCCAATACTCTTGCAACTGTTGATACCGACTCTATTCGTGAAGGGCTTCGACGCTTAATCCAGGATGCAATAGTTATCATGGAGCGGAAAGGTCAACAAGGTTTTGTGAAGAAGAAAAGGGCCAAGCCCTCTGTTGTTGAACAGATCGCAAAGAAGTTTCGTTCGATGAAGAAGCTGAATGTCTCTGTGTGAACTGGAGCATCAAGCTTACAGTTCGGGCGACGAGATAAAGAGGCCCCTGAGACTGACTTCTTTACTCTCGAAGTTGCGGCTATGGGAAGTGAGAGTTTGTTGTTCCTGATCAGTCTCTTTATTGACGAGATGATCAAGAGCTTCGATAGCAAGAAGATTTAAGAAATCAACCAGTCTCAGTTTGAGGTTTTCCAGCCCGCCTCTAATCTGCCGACTGAAGATGATGTCCTTGTGCTGGAGGTCAAGGCTGGCGAGAAGGCTTCTTTTTCTTCAGAGGGTGATGAGAAGAAAAAGCTGAGGGAGAAGATTACTGCTGAGAAGTATGCGAAGGAGAAGGCATACTCGACAAAGGAAACTGTGGATAAACAATCTGAGGACTTGAGTGTTGGGGCTGAACTCTGGAAATCAGTTAAACTCAAACTGGCACCCAAGAAAATCAAGCATCTGCGACTTTACAAATCTCCACCTCAAAATTCTAAACCTGTCAAGATCATCACAGTGACCGATGATATTGTTATCTTCTCCAGCTTGGAGGCCATGAAGAGAGCAAAGGCTCACGAAGACTAGAAAAAATGCCTAAGTATCTTCGACCCAGAGTGCAAGGGGGACCTATCTTCGATAGACATCAAATTGCTACAGCGATTACCTGAGGCAACTTGCGATCTTGCGGTCTTGTTCTCTTCAATTTGTGTACGCAGCGACATAGTTTTTATTTTCCCTGACATTACATTCTTGTTTCAGGACCAAAACCATCGATATCCTCTATCGAATCAGGTGAGTTCTTGCCTCTACATCAACCACCACCTCCTCCTAGTGAGATCATTGTCGGCTAGTCCACCTTTGAAAAGGATTCCTCCGAACTAAACAACAAATTAGCCAAGTAAGTGGCTACGATGGAGAAGGAAAGGAGGGCCTTTGTGGATGAGAAAGAAGCCCTGCAAGCTGAGCTAGAGAAGGAGAAAAAGGATAGGGAAAGAGTGTTGGAGGATCAGATCGCCAATATTGTTTCTGTCCTAGAAATAAAGAAGAAAGAAAGGCGTCGATCTGATGATGATGTTCGGTTTTACGAGTACTTGAGCCTGGTCCGAGAGACAAAACTGGCGGACTGCTAATCGGCATGCCGAGAATCTATGATTGCCAGATCGCGTGGCTTTCGATGAGACATCGAATCCCTCTGAGAGGAGGGTGTAGCCCGCGGCGACCGATGCATCGAGAATGCTCCAAGTGCACTTGGTTCCTCTGAGCCGTGTGAATGAGGACGCATCTTGAGTGCATCAGACTTTTCATAAAATGCACTATAATATTCAACAACTGTATGAGATGATTCTTCAAGGAAGTGGTCAAGTTGCGCATATGTGCAAAGATCGCCCAAAGTGACATAAGCATTATGATCGTCGAGACCGCTCTGACCGTGGATGATATTATTCTTAAGTATTTTTTATATTGTTTGGATATTTGTTGTTTGTGGTGCTTGAGACAATCTGATTTGTTATGTTAATTTGATTTAATTCATCATTTTTGTGAACTGCTTGTTTATGAAATGTTGTAATCGGTGCAAATATCTTTTCCTGTCCGTGATTTCTTGTTGTACTTGATTTTGCAAACTGTTTGAATTGATAATGCTAACTGCAGGCTTTAGGTGCAACAGGAAGTATCTGCAAACTTTGTAGACTGCTAGATTAAACTGCATAGACTGGCTAGTTATAGGCAAGCCATATATTCTATAAATAGATCCTCATTCTTCATTCATTTCAGGAAATGCGCCCGAAGCAGAAGACCCTGTGGTCTGATAGAATGGTGTCCGCACTTACTGATGATGCAGGTGTTTTCCATGCCACCGAGCACAAGAAGTGCAAGTTCTCCAAGGCCGACCTGAAAGAATTCATGGAGTGATATATGACAAACTCGCCAGTTCATGTCCGGCTCCCGCTAAACCATGAAAGAATTAACTCTTCCATGGCGAACTAGGTCGCAATCCCATTCGATCATTTCGCTTGCAGATTCAAATTCCCATTACTGTGGGAGATCGCTGAGATCTTCGAGCATTACGAGGTAGTTCTTGGCCAGCTCGTGCCCAATACGATAGTTACAATCTACTGTTATCGCTCCTACCTGCAATCTGAGCGGGTTGCCTTCTCGCATAATGTCTTCAGGAAGATTTTCTCTGTCCGCTCCATTACTCCTACTGACAGCAAATTAACCATACAAAGGGATTACCTACTTCTACTCTAGGGGAATGAAAATGGTCAACCTGCCAAATAAAATTCACAACTGGACCTCCCGCCATCTAATGTTTGAAGGCGACCTGGGCCTAGAACATACCTATTTGCAAGAACAGACGGATAGCGAATTTAGAAGTGTGAAGCTAACGTGCACAAAGGAGAAGATAATTGAGTTTTTGAAAGGCTTTAGGCTCGACATTGATCACTATCTTCCACTGCTGTCAAGCTTGGATTTCTTAGCCCGCCAGGAGAGTGAGTAAATTTTGCGGTCTTAAATTTGTGTCCCCTTATTCATTTTAATTATACTCTACTAGCAAACTTCTTTTTTCAGTGACCTTGGTCGTTCATGTCAACCTTTCGCAGACTCCGGGTGCACTGACCCTCAACCAGAGGGAAAGGAAGCAAGAAATTGCGAAGAAGAGGAGAGAGGAAGAGGTTCCTGCGGCAGACTATTCTGCATCAAAAACATTTGACCTCCATGACTTTGTAATAAACCAAAAGGACCTGCGCGGAAACCGGATGATGCACTGAAATCGAAAGAGCACACATGTCTGCGTCTCAACAACACTTCCTTCTTGGAAGTTTGTGTGGCTTACTCTCCACGCCAATGTTGCGAGTACCGTCATGTATGGGAAACGAAATCTGCGTGAGCTTCCAAACATTCCTAGTGCTGACCTCCCCTACTTAGTCGCGCATGCCCATGCGAATAACTTGGTCATAAGATACTTTATGGGCTGCTCCCTTAGGGGCATGGCAAAGGAAAATGAATAACTCAGGGATAGGAACAAGCGGCTAGGAGCAAAAGTCGCACAACTAAATGATAAATAATGAGTAAGAGTTATACTCGCGACAATCTATCTTTTTTATTTGCCCTGTCGGATTTTACTTTGCCTTTTGCAGATGGCTTACGACATCAAGAACCCGGTATTTCAGGACGAAATGATGCATTTTTGAAGGAGTGTTGAGAACTCAGATCACCGCTTCATCAAGCTCGGCCATGCTAAAGAAGGCATCAAAGACGTTTCTTTTGTCAATCTCTTTCCTGAGATAAAGAAAAAGATTTCTTTAATGGAGCACGTAGCTAAGGGCAAGCCAAGGTCGGAGCAGAAGACGAAGAAGAATTTGAAGAGATTGAAGAAATTGAAGTTGAAGGAGATGAACAGGATGAAGTTCAAGAGGTCACCGGTGAAGGTTCTAGCAATGCTGAATAGGAAAATAAGCCCACGGTGTCCGCATCAAAGGTCACTAGTTCAGATGATGGGAATCCGCCTAGTGAATATATTGATAGTGAGACCATATATAAGATTATTTAGAATTCCAACACACGAAGTCCAGAGCAAATATATGAAGACCATATCATGGTGAAAACCAGACTACACGAGTTAATACCACAAGTCTTATGATGAAAAATTATCCAGAGAATTAATGAAAACCAGTCCGCTTGGGTAAATACTTCATATAGGTGAAAACCAGACTGCACGAGTAAATACTAAGTCATATAGGATGACGAGAATAATCCCAAGATATGCAACTGAGCAGTAACAGAGGCCGCACAACTTGATTTGCCAGGCTGCAAGAATTAATGAAATCAATCAGACCACAATTTCCTTATATCAGCTCACAAACCAATTGGATAGAGAATGTCGACTATTAATTGATATCGTAGGTCATAAGTGATGAATTAATCTCGATATTTGCGAGATAAGAAGAAGGCATTGGAGATCGCATGAATTGACTGACCAGGCGGCAAGAATTTAATAATCTTAATAGCAGAGGCCGCATAAAGTAATGGTATTGATCATTTGCGGGCTTAGAGAGATACTGCAGTCCGCTTTAACTAATTTCGTAGATCGCATAGATGAACTATAGTCCAGGTACCTGAACTACAGTCCAGGTACCCATATAAATTTTATCCGCCATATAAAATGCCAATAAAGAGACTTGTGCGGACACAAAGGGCTATACTCGCGCGAGGGATACAGCCTAAGGTGATCAATTAGGGAGGTGCGCATAATGTACAACCTCGGGCTCGCAGGAGCAGAAGGCTCAAGGAAAAGAGGGGAGAAGGCAAAATGGGTTTAGAGAGAAGGTTATTTACTGGGCGAGATGGGCCCAGAGATAGCCGACTCGCTAGGCAAGTGGATCCCAGGGAAAGGGCCACTCGCGGGGCAAGATCTGCTCGCTAGGCGAGAGGGGCCCAAGCGAGAGCCGTTCGCTAGGCGAGTTGGGGCCAGAGAGGCCACTCGTGAAGCGAGAGCCGACTCGCTAGGCGAGAGGGCTCCAGAGGGGAGAGCTCTCGCCCACGAGACGACGCTTTCGCCGAGCGCCGGTTCGGCGAGAGGCCTAGTGCCGATTCAGTGTTTGGTCAAGGGCCGGTTCAGTTGGAAAGTAGTTTACCTTTTTAGCCTCAGGTGATTTTACAATTTTGCCCTTGGTGGTCTACATATAACCCTTCAGAACAGCGGAGTTTGGCTGTTGGTAGACCCGACTAAGGGTATTTTGGTAATTTCAGGTCGGTTCAGTTTGGTTATTGGCAGTTCAAACTCAGAGGCCTATAAATAGACCGGTAAGGTGCCTGGTAGAAGGTTGTTGACCCTTCTTTTTCTTTCATTAAGGCACCTAGTTCAGCATTGGCTAGAGAGGGGAAGAATTGCTAATTCTTTCGGGTAAGAGGTGGGACCTCCGAGCGTAAGCCCACGGTCTATTCCTTTAAGACTCTCATCCAGGGGGTGGTTTGAGAAGAGTAGGTGTGAGCTGCAAGTTAGATCCGAGCTTTAGGAGGAGCTGGGTTTGTCGGCTTCAACATTTTTGGTCAATCCCCGCTATTTTCGAGGTTGTCTCAAGCTCAGAATGAAACTCCAACCGAGGCTCGTGTGATTAACGTGTATTTATGAGATAATTATTTGTTGGGCCCTCCACCAGAGCCTGTAAATACATGATTCCCACCTCGCTTAGTGGGTGCCCTCCACCAGAGCCGTCAGCGAGAATAACCGGGGGTAACCGATCATGTGTTTCTAGGAGAGTGTTGGGTACATTGGAAAATGTGTACCTGATTTGAAGAAGCCTAACTTAGCTCAATGATATACATCAAGGTGTATTTGATGTTATTTTGAGTTGACATGTGCAGGTTAAGAATGTACTAAAAAGCAGGAAAATTATTCTAAGTCCATGTGTCGACACCAGAAGAAGCTGTGTCGACACTTCAGAATAATTGTGTCGACACTTGAAGAAGGTTGTGTCGACACAGAGAAAAAGAGTCGACAACATCTGTGTCAACACCGGGAAGCAGTGTCGACTCACAGAAGCAGAGTCGACACCAGAAGGCTATGTCGACACACTGAGGCAGAGTCGACACCAGAAGACTGAGTCGACACATATAGGCAGAATAGACAACAGTTGTGTCGACACCTAAAGGCAGTGTCGACACATACTATGTTCTGAATCTACATCAACTGTGTCGACACACAGGACTTGTGTCGACACACTGCAAAGTTTAGACCAAGTCATTTGCTGAAGAATGATGAAGTGTTTGAGTCGACACAAATACTCAGTGTCGACTTATTCTAAAGATGCAGTCTGAAGAAGCTGAGTCGACTTAAAGGCAAACATGTCGACATCATCAAAGGCTGTGTCGACACCAAAGTTACTTGTGTCGACACATATTGACAGATGGTCTCATCACTTTCTGACAGAGTCTGAACACTTTGCTGACCAAGACAAAGACACAAGATCTGTTTGAAGACTTGACAGCTGTGAGTTACAACAGGTTAACTGAAGCTGTCAGACTTGTCAGAAGTTAGTTAAAAACCGGATCAGCCGGTTACTATGAAGAAGGTCTATAAATAGACAGATACAGAAGTAGAATACACGACGATATTTTTTGATTAAGAAGCAACACACATAGAAACTGATTGAGTAATCAAATCAAGATAGTGCAAGGCACGGAAGAAGATCTTCATCAGAAGATCTAAGAAGACATTCTGAAGGGTACAACCTCTTAGGATCTGTCTAAGTAGAAATCATCCAAGAATTCTGAAGTATTATCAAAGGTATTGGATAGAGAGAGATCCAGCCATTTGAAGATCAAGAAGGAAGCTGTCACAGGTTTCTCAAGAAGCTGTCAGGAAATCAACTCAGCTAAGTTCAGATTCAAGAAGCTTTGAAGAAAGCTAAGATTCAGTTAATTTCATCCATCAGCTGATCAAGTGTTGTCTTGTCCCTTCTCTCTCAACAAAGGCAAGATATAATAAAACTCTTTTCAAATTCTGTAGGATCTATTAATATAGATCTGAGTTGTAAGCCTATGTTATAAAGGCTGAGTGTAGGAGATTTGATCTTTGAGTGGTAGGGCTGTGTATGCCTGAGTGTAAGAGAAGGTATTTCTCTGAGTTGTAGGCCTTGTGTCAAGGCTGAGGTAGGGCTGATTAGCCTGAGTTGTAGGAACCTTTCCAGGTTCTGGGCTCTAGGATCTGAGGATCTGAGTGAAAGAAGGAAGTTAGGCCGAATCTAGCACACTGCTAGATAGGTGAAGGGGGAAAGTGGATGTACCCAGACCTTGGGGAACCACTATAAATCTGTGTGCATTCTGTGATGTGTGAATATCTGTGATTGCTGTGTTGTGTTTGCTGAAGTATATTCTGCATTCTATTTTATTCAGTAGTTATATTTTGCCTAAAGTGAAAACAAGCATTAGAACCTATTCACCCCCCCCCCCCCTCTAGGTGTTTAGGTAGTCTTGAAAGTAAAACTATCAAGTGGTATCAGAGGGAGGTTTCTCAAATAAGGACTTAACAGTCTGAGTTAGATCCCTAAAGGCAGAATCAAGAATCAAGAAAATGGGTTCTAGAGAGAATCACAAGGAACTAGGGTCAATGAAATTACCCATCTGTAGAAAAGAAATCTTTGGAATCTTGAAAGAAAGGGTTAGGTTGTTTATGGATGCTTCCGACCCAAGGATATACATCACAGTACAGGAAGGCCCCTTCATTCCAATGAAGGTATCAGTTCTTGATGCAAATATTCAAACTCCAAAGAGTTATTCTGAAATGACCAAGGATGAAATCATATTGGCAACTATGGATAAGAGAGATCAGAATATCATAGTGAGTGCCATAGATGATTCTACATTCCAAAATCTGATTCACTATAAAACCTCCAAGGAAATGTGGGACACTTTGATTGTCTACATGGAGGGGTCTGAAGAAGTTAGACAGGATAGAAAGTCTATGCTCAACCAAGAGTATGAGAGTATCAGACAAGGGAAGTCTGATAGCATAACTGAATGCTATAAGAAATTCAACAGGATAGTAAATGAATTGATGTCCTATGGAAGGGTCTTCAGTACCTATGAACTGAATGACAAATTCCTAAGGCCCTTGACAAAGGATTGGGACACCAAGATTTGTGCCATAAGAGAAGTGGCTAAACTGGCAGAGATTTCTCCTCCAACCTTGTTTGGAAAGTTGCTATCATATGAAATGCAACTAATGGCTAGGAAGGAGGAAGAAAAGAATTCAAAAGGAGAGCATAGAGAGAAGTCAGTGGCCTTCAAGGCAGAAGCCACTAGAAAGAATAGGAGGATATCTCCATCAACTCCTAAGGAAGTTGCTGAAGTTAACTCAGAAATTTCAGACAATCAGATTTCAGAAAGTAGTGATTTAGATACAGATTTTGATGCTTTTACAAGGCAGTTTCAGAGGCTCTTAAAGAAGAAGTAGTGGAAGTCAAGGCCCTCCACATCACAGCCAGCTGATGATTACTATCAGAAGAGAAAATCATCAAGATAGGAGAAGAGCAGAACTAAGCCCAGCAAAGCTACAACTTCAAAGATTGTTTGCTATTGCTGTAACAGGCCAGGACATGTAGTGGCTGAATGTCCTGATAAGAGGAAGGAGTCAATGGACAGAAAGAAGACTCATCAAAAGGGCAAGAAGGATAAATCTTTTGTTGCTAAGAAGGAGAAGAGCCTTACAGATCAATCTACTTCAGAGTCAGAATCTGAAGCTGAAGCATACATTGGGCTGTATGCAGCCAATGAAGAAGAGGAGTTTATGCAATTGCTGATCTCCATCTATGATCAAGAAGACCATCAGTGCATGGGACTGATGGCTGGATCAGAAGAAGACATGTGCCAGAATCAGTCTGGTCCCAGTAAGGTACATTGTCCTTCTATAAAATCAGTTTGTAGTACTAGTGCAGAATCAGCTACATCTGCATCAAGTGATGTAGATGGATCTGAATCTGAAGGTGATGTTTATCAGTTGATAGATAAGTATGGGGACTTGTTGCAGGCTCTTAAGAAAAGCAAGAACCTAGTCAAAACTCAGGCTCAGGAAATTGTTGATCTTAAGGTGGCTGCAACTGAGTTTGAAAAAGTAATGGATCAAAAGTTAAATGAGATTGCCAAACTGAAAAATATAACCATTATTCAGATGGGCACAATCAAATATAATAATGATCAAATTAAGAGTCTGGAGGCCAGACTAAGAATAGAGAAAGATTTAGTGGCTAGTTATTCTAAGCCAAAATCTATCTTACCTTTAATAGATGAGTTTGTGGCTCAAAAGGGTAAGGCAGGATTAGGCTTCAAAGGTAACCCCAGGGCTACCCAATTCAAGAGAAAAGGCAAAGCTCCTGTCCAGCCACTAAACCTTTCAGTCCCTGTTATGTTTAGAAAGGTGAAAGTGCCTTCTAACAAATATGATCTTGAGAATATTCATGGTCATATTAAGACTAATGTTCTGATAAACAAGGGTGTAAATGCCAATAGGTCTACCCATGTTCATAAACCCCATGGTTATGAGAAATCTGTGGGTGAAGCTACAGCAGCACCAGCACTGGACAGAAATTCTTCTGTCAAGGGTGTATCAAGACCTAGATACAATAAGTTTGAATGTTGGTGTTGTGGCAAGAGAGGCCATTTTGCCTTAGACTGCTGGCATAACACAAATGTAAGGAAGAACAATAGTCTACCAGTTAGAAGAGCTGTTGGTAGTCTTAATATGAATGGTGCTAACCTGAACCAAAGACCCAAGACTTACTTGGGTTCTAAGGGAAAGTAATTCTGTATTGCAGGAAAGTCCAAGTTGCCATGCCCCTATATGGTACTTGGACAGTGGATGTTCCAGGCACATGACTGGAACAAAGGGGCTGCTGAAAGAGTACACATCTGTCAAAGATGGACCTAAAGTAATCTTTGGTGGATCTGAAAGAGGAATCATCAAAGGGTTTGGTAACATTTCTTCAAACCAAATTACCATCACCCAAGTGGCTTATGTAAAAGGTTTGAAACATAATCTGATAAGCATAAGTCAGCTGAGTGATCTTGGATATGACATTTCATTTGTTAAGGATGGATGTCATATCAAAAGGTCAAGTGATCAAAAGATCATATTGACTGGGTATAGAAAGAGAAATATTTATTGTCTTAATTTTGTATGTGAGAACAAGGTTTCTCCCATCTGTCTTGTAGCTGATGATAATGCATCTCTTTGTGTCAAGTGGCATAAGAGGTTGGCTCATCTTAACTACAAGACAATTGACCAACTCTTTAGCAAAGAGTTAGTGAGGAATGGTCCTCAAGTTAAGTGTATAAAGGAAGGGATATGTTCAGCTTGTCAAAAGGGCAAGCAGACAAAATCCTCCTTTCATAACCTTGAAAACAAGGATTCTGTGAGGTGCTTATACCTCTTACATATGGATCTTTTTGGTCCTATGCCAGTTCATAGTCTAGGTAGGAAGGTCTACCCTTTTGTGGTTGTAGATGACTATTCTAGATATACATGGGTGTTCTTTCTGAGACAAAAATCAGAAACCCCAAGTGTCTTAGTTTTGTGAAACAAATTCAGAATGAACTAAACAACACAGTGGTCAAAATCAGAAGTGACCATGGCACTGAATTTCAATCTGAAAGTATGACAAAATTATGTGAAGACTTTGAGATTTTCCAAGAGTTCTCCTCACCTAGAATACCTCAGCAAAATGGTATTGCTGAAAGAAAGAATAGGACATTGATTGAAGCTGGTAGAACTCTATTGAGTGACACCTCTCTTCCAGAATATTTCTGGGCTGAGGCAGTAAATACTGCATGTCATGTGATCAATAGGGCTTCTATCACCAAGTGCCACAAAAAGACTCCCTATGAAATTATGAAAGGTAGAAAACCAAATCTATCCAACTTTACGATCTTTGGTTACAAGTGCTATATACTTAACAATGGTAAGTCATATCTAACTAAGTTTGCTGCTAAATCCCAAGATGGGATATTTGTTGGGTACAACATAAATAGTAAGGCCTATAGAGTCTTCAACTTGACTACTCAAGTTGTAGAAGAATCTGTACATGTTGTATTTGATGAAACAAGATTAATCAACAGTGAGTTGCCTTGTAGATCAAATAATTCAACAGGTATAAGCAAAAGGATGGACAAGCTTTCCATTGCAGAAGCATCAAATGCAGATGAAGCATTGGAAAATGAAGGCTACTATCCAGGGGGAGTACAAGACTCTATAGAATCTGATGACAACCAAGAGGTACAACATGATAAAGGAGCTAGAGATGTTCAACCTGAAGGAAATTTACCTCCAGCCATAAGACATCTAAAAGATCATCCAGCTAATCAAATAATAGGTGATCCTAGACAAGGAGTGCAGACTAGAAGCAGAAATCTGAGCACAGTCCTGCACTCAAGTTTCCTATCTCAAATGGAGCCTAAGAAATTTGAAGAAGTCATCCAAGACCAACACTGGATTAATGCTATGCAAGAGGAGCTTAATCAATTCAGAAGGTGCAAGGTCTGGGAGTTAGTTCCTAAACCAAGAGACCACAACATAATTGGCACAAAGTGGATCTATAGGAACAAGTTGGATGAGAGTGGTGTAATTGTGAAGAATAAAGCAAGATTGGTTGCTAAAGGATACAGGCAGGAAGAAGGGATTGACTTTGATCAATCATTTGCCCCAGTAGCAAGACTGGAGGCAATCAGAATGTTCCTTGCCTATACAGCTTATCAAAGGATTCAAAGTATACCAAATGGATGTGAAATCAGCATTTCTGAATGGTGATCTAAAAGAAGAAGTCTATGTAGAGCAGCCATAAGGTTTTGTAGATTCTCTTAAACCTGGTTATGTTTATAGACTTAGGAAAGCATTGTATGGGTTAAAGCAAGCCCCAAGGGCTTGGTATGAAACCCTATCTACTTTCCTTATTGAGAACAAATTCTTAAGAGGTAAAATAGAAAAAAATCTTTTCCTTAGGGAATCTAAAGGTAAGATCATCTTAGTTCAGATCTATGTAGATGACATAATCTTTGGGTCTACAGAGAACAAGCTTTGCAAAAAATTTGCCAAACTTATGCAAGGGAAGTTTGAAATGAGCAGTATGGGGGAACTTAAGTTCTTCTTGGGACTCCAAGTAAGACAGACTGAACATGGCTTGTCCATATCCCAGTCTAAGTTCACCAAGGAATTAATTAAGAAGTATGGTATGAAGTCATCCTCCACCATGAGAACTCCTATGGGAACAAGTATGCATATATGCAAAGATGATGCAGGTAAACCTGTTGATGAGTCTTTGTATAGAGGAATAGTTGGCTCTCTATTATATCTCACTGCTAGTAGATCAGATATTATGTATGCTACATGTGTCTGTGCTAGGTACCAGGCTTGCCCTAAAGAATCTCATTATACTGCTGTCAAAAGAATCTTGAGATATCTTAAGGGCACACCTAATCTAGGCCTTTGGTACCCTAGGAATGGAGATTTTCTACTAACAGGTTATTCAGATGCAGATTTTGCTGGCTGTAGAGAAGATAGAAAGAGTACAACAGGGACATGTCAGTTTTTGGGAGGAAGACTGATATCCTGGAGCAGTAAGAAGCAGACCAGTATGGCAATATCCACAGCTGAGTCTGAATATGTTATAGCTGGAAGTTGCTGTGCACAGCTATTGTGGATTCAACACCAGCTAAAGGACTATGGTATTCAAGTAAGTAGAACACCTTTATTGTGTGATTCTAAGAGTGCTATTTCTATTGCAAACAATACTGTTTCACATAGTAGAACTAAGCATATAGAAATTAAATACCATTTTCTTAGAGAACATGAAGAAAAAGAGAACATCTCATTGGAATTTGTTAAAACATATTTTCAAATTGCAGATGTATTTACTAAGCCACTGGATGAAACTAAATTCAATAGATTTAAAATTGAATTAGGAATGCTGACCATAGGTTAGTTTATCTAGTGGTTTCCAAAAACCAAATTTTGGCTAAGTCTAATGGTGTCGACACATTCAGAAATAAAGTGTCGACACAGAGAAGTCATGTCGACTAGTCAGAGAAATTATGTCGACACAGAGAATATTTGTCGACACTTAAGGGTCAAATAGTCGACTCATCCAGAAATGTAGTGTCGACTTCACCAGAATAGTGGTGTCGACACTTACAGATTTTGTGTCGACACTTGTACTAAGAGTCGACATAGAATTTCTGATGCACTTCTATGTATCTCACGTGTCGACATATCCTCAATGGGTGTCGACACAAAGTAGTCAGCATTGATGTCGAGACAATAGAAGTTTGTGTCGACACATTTCATCTGTGTCAACACATTTAGACTGTTTTTGCCCGACTTTTGACCTTCTTTCTTTAGAGGGTATAAATAGGTCAAGAACGTATTCTGTCGACACACTCACAAGGTTTTCGAGACTAAAACCCTGTGTCGACAATCTCTCTTCTCTTCTGTCAAGATTTCTCATCTTTCCAATGGCGCCCAAAGTTGAAGACAATGTTAACGAAGGGTACGAGTTGGTGCACAATGCTTTTGAGGATGCACCGACAGATATACGAAGGGTTATCACTCTAATTTTCGAGTCTGGATTAGAGTTTCTTGTTTCTGAACCAACAAAAATCTGGAAGAAAGAGGTAATTGAATTTTATACTTCTGCAACATTGGACTCTTCAGGCCTCAAGATCAAATCCACTATTCATGGGACAACAGTGAAACTTACTCCAAGAAGTTTAAGAAAGATTCTTCAACTACCTAGCATACAAGATGAAGAAGAGGTCCCAGCCTCTAAGACAAGGGAGGCTCTCCAATGGTGTAGATTAGATCCAACCATAAAGATTGGAGAAGCCATCAACCGAAAAGGAATGAATCAACAGGGCAAATTTCTATCTGAAGTAGTAGGAAAAGTAATTTTGTGTAAACCAGGAGGCCATGATAGGATTTCGGCCTTAATGTTTAATCTCATGACAAGGATAATCTTCAGGATTAACATAGACTGGTCAGGAGTTGTGTTTGATAAAATCAAGGAAGGTATTAAGAAGCCAAATTTGGCTAGGATTTTGAGTTTATACCTGGCTGGAGTCATTCCAGAAGTCATGCAACAGATACCAGGGTCCAAAATCAATCACATGAGAAAAATGGATATGAGATTATTCTCAAGGTGGGATAGAGTTCTTTCCAAAGAGATGCCTGCTGTGGACAGGTAGGACATAACTGAGATGTCACCTGGCCATGAACAAGGCACTGAACAACATCAAGAAGAACAAGTTAGAGAACCAGCTGAGGACCAGACAGGGTCTACTCATGCCCAAGAAGAAAATACTCATGCACAGGTGCAGGGGGAGCCAGTTCATTCTCCTGCCCAGAACATTTCTAATCCTGAACAATTGTCGGGAGAGACCATTGTGGAAACAGTACAAGTGGAAGAAGGAATTGAGAGGACTTAGCGCAACCACTCGCACCAAAAGCCCGGACTGATGGAGGACGACGCCACTAATCTTTATATCAAAGGTCCTCGGGCGGATCCACGGGGCAGCTAGTTAAGCCATTACCGCATAGCACCGCAGCGCGGGGGCGATTCCGGACCGCAGCCCCAACAATCCTCCCCCCGGAAACGACTCCGGGGTTTCGAACCTGTGACCCCCTCTGATACCACTTGAGAGGACTTAGCGCAACCACTCGCACCAAAAGCCCTGACTGATGGAGGATGGCGCCACTAATCTTTATATCAAAGGTCCTCGGGCGGATCCACGGGGCAGCCAGTTAAGCCATTGCCGCATAGCACCGCAGCGCGGGGGCGATTCCGGACCACAGCCCCAACACCAGCCACTTTGAAAAATAATCCACCATGACTAGCAGGAGCTTCCTCTGGCCACTAGCTTGGGGGAACAGGCCCACCAGATCTAGTCCCCATATGGCAAAGGGCCATGGAGTCGTGATTGTGCGTAACCTTTGGGCCGGGAGGAGTTGAAGTGGGGCGAACTACTGGTACTTCTTACATCTCCTTGCAAATTCTTCAGCATCCCTCCTGAGGGTAGGCCAGAAATAGCCTTGCCTTAACACCCTTCCTTCCATATTCTAACTCCAGAATGGCTCCCACATTCTCCGAAATGAATTTCCTCAAGCACTCTTGAGGCCTCCTTCTAAGATACACACCGAGCCAGCAGTCCTGATAGCGTCTTCTGGTATAAGGTCCCCTCTTTCAGTAGGTAATGCGATGATTTGTACCTGACCCGCTTCTTCTCAAGGTCTCTCTTGGGTAGACGTCCTTATGTCAAAAAGGCGATGAAGGGATCCATCCAAGACCCTTGCTGGTCCACTTCAATCCACTCTCCCTCCTCTATAGAGGGCCTGAAGAGTTCCATCATGGTTCCTTTATCCCGGGGTCCGTGCTTGGCGAGCAAGTCCGCCTGAGCACTTTCCTCTCAGGGGACATGTTGAATTGAAAAGCTGCGGAATTGCCCAATGACACCCTTCACCTTCATCAGATACAATTGGAGGGTGGACTCCCTCACTTCAAACTCCTCATTAATGTGTCCCGCAACTACCATAGAGTATGTGGATACCTTGATGTCCTGTATGACGAGCTCCCGAGCCAGCCTGAGCCCTACAATGATGGCTTTGTATTCCGCCTGGTTGTTGGTGAGGGTGAAGTGAATATTCAGGGCCTGCTCAATTCTGGTCCCCTCAGGGCTCACTAGGATCATCCCTCCTCCAAAAGAGCTTCTTCATGAGGCTTTATCTATAAGCATCTCCTAAGCCGCTATAGGAGGTGCTTCAGTTTCTTTGACCTCGACCACATATTCTGCCAAGAAATTCGCTACCGCTTGCATCTTGATAGCCACCCGAGGGATGAAAGTGAGATCGAACTCACTAAGTTCTATTGACCACTTGGCAAAACTTTCCGAGTGCTCCACCCCTTCTAGGATGCGATGAAGAGGATGATCTATCATAACTTGGATAGAGTGAGCCTGAAAATACGGCCTAAGCTTCCTAGCTGAGATGATCAGGGCGAAGGCCAGTTTCTCAAGGATAGGGTATTTGAGTTCTGCCTTCTTCAGGACCCTGCTCACATAATAAATCAGGAATTGCTTCTTACCCTCTTATCGCACAAGGGCTGAGCTTACTACTCCCATCCCTACCCCCAAGTATAGGAACAAACCCTCTCCCTCTCATGGCCCTTGGAGTAGTGGCATTTGGGTGAGCTGCTGCTTCAGAGCTAGGAAAGCCTCCTCACACTCAGGGGTCCATTCAAATTTCTTTCCTCCTCTTAACATTCAAAAGAAGGGAGAGCACCTCTCTCCCGCCCTGGAGAGGAACCTACTCAATCCATCCAACTTGCCGGCGAGACGCTGGACCTATTTAGCACTCTTTAGATATTCCAACTCTAAGAATGCTTTCACTTTGTCCGGGTTAGGCTCTACTCCTGAGGGGGTGAGAAGATGTCCCAAGAACTTCCCCCTACTAGCCCCAAATACACACTTCAGAGGGTTGAGCCTCATCTTGTACTTTCATATAGTTCTAAAGGTTTCTTCTAGACCCAAGACATGAGACCTGAGGTCCTAGCTCTTAATCATCAGATCATCTACGTAAACCTCGAGGTTCCGCCCCTTCTTCTCCTGGAAGATCTGGTCCATAATTCTTTTATAAGTTGCCCCCGCATTCTTCAACCCGAAGGGCATCATATTGTAGCTGAAGCACCCATCCTCCATGACGAAGGTGACATCCTTAACGTCTGGGGGGTTCATATATATTTGATGGTATCCTGAAAAGGCATATAGAAAACTCATTAGTGAAAACCTATGGCTGAATCAACCAGCGCGTCGATTCGAGGCAGAGGGTAACAATCCTTAGGGCATACTTTATTCAAAAAGGAAAAATCAACACACATTCTCCACTTTCACTCCCCTTTATTCACCATTTCAACATTACTCACCCACCCCGGGTACTTATTTGCGGGTAGGAATCTCGCCTGGAGTAGCTTCTCCACCTCTTATTTGATGGGCCTGGCCATCTTGGAGCCGATGGCCCTCTTCTTCTACTAAATGGGACGAGCCTTGGAGTTAAGGTTGAGACGATGGCATGCCACGTCCGTGTCTACCCCGACATATCAGCTGCGCTCTAGGCAAAGATGTCGATATTCTCCTATACGCACTTCCTGATCTTCTCCTGATCCTTGCGGCTGAGCTCTCCACTGACTTTTATTTTTTCCTTCCTTTCCTCCTTGGTGAGAACCTCCACCTCCATCACCTCAACCACCGCCTTCAGCCTCGAAGGTTCTTCCTCTCCCTCCTGCTCCCTCAGCCTCTCCTCCTACTCCCTGAGCTCATGCTCTATGGTTTCACGCCCCTCAACGGTCGCAGCTACCTACCTTAAGAACCTATCCACCTCTTCATCAACACCTCTTCTTAGCGACGAACCTCCCCTCCTTTCTGGCTGAGCCTCTGTCCTGGATAACTCCCATACTTCCCCTATCTTTCTTTTCCTTCTTCCTGCCTCTTCTGCCTCCCCTCCGACCTCATGCTCTCCTTCCATTTCTGGCTCCCACGCAATGCCACTCTCCCCTCATACTACTTCCCTCTCCTATTCTACCTCTTCTCTGACCTCTTGCTCCCACTGCTCCATCCACTTCTCCTGCTCCTCGACATCATCTTGCCAAGAGATGGTGTTTACCGCTGTCACGTAGAACTCTCTAGCTGTCTTTGGATCTCCTCACACCCTGATCTGAGTTGCTCCTGAGTTGAGCTTCAAGCATTGATGGAAGGACGATGGGACGCACCTGAAGGTGCTAATCAAAGGGAGCCCAAAGATGGCATTGCAATTGCTGGGAGCATGCAGTATCACAAAGCGGCAATTCTTGGACAGCCCTCCTAGAGTCACTTGGAGTACCACTCCCCCCTCGACCTCTTTCCTTTCTCCTAAAAACCCGAACAACGATCCGTCTGCTGCCAACACCCTCCTGGCCTCTACCCTCATCTCGTTGAATGCCTTCTTGAAAAAGACATTCATCGAGCTCCCATTATCCACCTAGATCCTTGATACTGTGAAGTTCTCGATGGTGGTCCGGATCACTAATGCATCGCAGAATGGATCCTCGTGATCCGGCAAGTCCTTCCTAGAGAAAGTGATTTTTTAATCCGGGGGAGGGGCTTGTGATGTCGAGGCAACGTTCTGATGATACATGGTATAAAGACTGCCCTTGCGGGTATCCTCAATCCCCACCCCCATGGATCACCCTGATCCCTCCTCGATCTCCTACATCCGATCGGTCCTCCCATCGATCCTCCTCCCCGGTCCCAGTCATCTCTACTATCAGCACCAGTAGCTGCTACTCACCTACTCCTCTACCCCTCTTCAATTCCAGAAACTCCGGGCAGGTAGCCGTCGCGTGACTTTCCTCCTCGTAGAAATCACAATACGACAAAGCTACATCCCCCTCCCGTCTCCACTCTGGGTGGTTCCTCCTTCTCCCTGCTCTAACTCCCGCTCTTCCCAACTCTCTTCCTCTTCCTCGCCCTTGGCTGATGGCTATAGATTGCTGGGGGGTGGGAGTGGTCTAGGACCATGTCCCCACCCCAGCTAGTTGAATCTCCCTGGGCCTCCCTGGTAATTCCTTCCCCCTTGGGGAAAACCTCTTCCCTGTCCTTGAACAGGACCTCCTGGCTGCCTCCAACCCAACTCCTGGTGTACCGGACCCCTCGACTCCTCCCTCCTTCTTTCCTACTTCCTCGCTCCTCCTGGTTCCCTTGACTCCACCTCCGTCAACCTTGCCAAATTCTTAGTAAACGCCGAGTTCGCTACTTCCATTGCTATCTCATTCGTCTCCTTCTCCATCAACCCTTCAAACAATAACGGTGCCTTCCTTGCCAAGCTCATCTTGAAGAAGCCCTCCCTCAGCCCCACGGTGAAGGACATTTGGAGAGCAAATCCTGGCACCTCCTGAATGTACAAGATTTCCTCCTTGAAACGGTCCACGTACTGGGCCAAGGACTCGTCGGCCTTCTTCCTGATCAGAAAAATAGACTCCGGATTCTTCTTCCTCTTATTCGAGGTCGAGAAGCACAACTAGAAGCTCCTACTCATGTCCTCGAAACCATATATTGACCCTACCGGGAGTTGATAAAACAAGTCCCTAGCTTTGTCCTTCAAGGTGATGGCGAAGAGGCGGCACTTGAATGCGTCCTTCATCGGCCTGATGGAGACCGCATCTTTGAACCATTACAAGTGTTGGAGTGGGTTGTCTTTCCCCACATAGTAGGTCATCTCTGGCTCGTGAAACCCCTCCAGGACGAGTGCCGAAAGAATCAACTCATAAAAAGGAGACCCTCTCACCGGAGGTCTCGCCACTTCTACTCGCACGGCCATCTCCCCTGGCGAGACGACATTCGCGGGACTGGCGAAGAGTTCCCTGCCTTCCAGGTCTCACCGGTTTCCTTCTACCACCTTATCTTTCCCTGGTCGCACCCCGGCGTGTCCTCTCCTACCCTTGTCGAGACGGTCCCCTCATGAGGTGCGAGACCAGACGCCTGAGGCAGGGTGGTCACGCAATCACCTCACTGCGAGATCTGCTACAGCATGTCCATAATGCCTCCGATGGACGCCATGAACTCCACTCTCCCAACGGATCCTCCCGGGTTTTGGGACCCGCCCTCATCTCTTTCTCCAAGATCTCCTGTCATGAAGTGGTCCAAGGTTCTTCTGTATAGGCTGCGATCCACGCTCATCGCACCAAAAATATTGAAGCCGGCAGAACTTGCTCCGCCTAAAGCTCGGATCTAAAGTTTCAGCTCACACCTACTCTTCTTGAACCATCCCCTGGATGAGAGTCTTAAAGGAACAAACCATGGGCTTCAGCTAGTAGGTCCCACCTCTTACCCAGAAGAATTAACAATTCTTCCCCTCCCTAGCCAATGCTGAGCTAGGTGTTTTAATGGAATAAAAAGAAGGGTCAACAACCCTCTGCCAGGCACCTTACCTATCTATTTATAGGCCTCTGAGTTTAAACAACCAATAACCTAACTGAACTGACCTGAAATTACCAAAATACCCTTAGTCGGGTCTGCAAACAGCAAAACTCCGATGTTCTGAAGGGTTATATGCAGACCACTAAGGGAAAAAGTGTAAAATCACCTGGGGCTAAAAAAGGTAAACCACTTTCCAACTGAACCGTCCCTTGACCAAACACTGAACCGGCACTAGGCCTCTCGCTGAACCGGCGCTCGGCGAGAGCGTCGTCTCGCGGGCAAGAGCTCTCCCCTTTAGAACCCTCTTGCCTAGCGAGTCGGCTCTCGCCCCGCGAGTGGCCTCTATGGGCCCAACTCGCCTAGCGAACGGCTCTCACCTAGGCCCCTCTTGCCTAGCGAGAAGATCTCGCACCGCGAGTGGACCTTTCCCTTGGATCCACTCACCTAGCAAGTCGGCTCTCTCTGGGCCCATCTCTCCCAGTAAATAACCTTCTCTCTAAACCCATCTTGTCTTTTCCCCTCTTTTCCTTGAGCCTTCTGCTCCTGCGAGCCCGAGGTTGTACATATAAAGCTACATAGATTTCCTCAGATAGATCTCCAGATCTGTATACCTCGGGCGACTATTGTGACCTATAAAATCAAAATTAGCAAACCAGAAAGAGAGTTTATAGACTTAGGTGACCAAGTGGGCTGGTGCACACAGGGCTGCATTACTTTCCTCAAGTGGTCACAAAAGCTGTAAAAACTTCAATGGATATACTACCCTCTTGTCTATGGATACAAGCTAAGATGATCAATTAAGCAGGTGTGTATGGGGCAACATTGCTTTCCTCGGAGAGATAAACTTAGTTGTGGGTCCCCTATAGGCACTTCTTGAGAGTACCTTGGAGTATTCCATGGTCACAATCTAAGATGATCAGTTTGGCAGGTGCGCCAAAGACGACATTGCTTTCCTCAGAAAGATCATCAAATCTATGACAGTAATCTTCCACACCTCCCTTGATACAGAGGTGTATTAGATGGTGGCTAGGATCTGAAATCCTTAAGACCTCCGCACGAGAATTGGAAAGCTTCCACTACACGTGTGTGAAAACTCCCCACTATACGTGGTCATCGTGGTTTTACACTAATGACAATAATTCGTGGGGGTTCAAGCAGCACCCAAAGATGTATCCTCTGTTTAGCGATCTTTCTATTTAGGGATAAAAAAATAAGACCACCAGAGAAGAAAATGTGTCAGTATGAAAATCTTTACTGAATTATCATTAAAGTGTAAACAGATGAAGAAAAATTCATTACTTCAAGAATAAAACCATTTCAAATCATCACTACTCGAGGTGACGGAGATGTCTTCTCCGTCATATGTCAGAAGGCGGTAGGCACTATTTTTTAATATATCCTTGATGATGAAGGGACCTGCCAAGTTGGGATTCAATTTACTGACAACACCAGCTCTGGCTGCCGCATCCACCTTCTTCAGTACTAGATCCCCGACTCATAATTTGCTTGATTCTGACATTTTTATCAAAGTATTTGTCCATCCTCCTCTTCACTTCTTCTTGTTTGATAATAGCCTCAACTTGGAGTTCTTCTATTAAGTCCAAGTTGAATTTCATCTCTTCATCATTGATTTCCATCCAGTCCTCCCCTCCTTGTTTTGCAAGCATAACTCATTAACTGAACACATCAAATTCTTTTGGGATGAGCGCCTCTAAACCATGAGAAAGTTTGAATGACATTTCTTCTGTAGCTGAGGATGGTGTAGTCTGAAGGGCCCAAAGGACGGAAGGAAGCTGATTTGCCTAATTTCCTTTGTGATTTAGAATCTTCTTCTTTAAGGGTTTAGAATTTGCACATTTGCAGCCTCAACCTGACCGTTACTTCTGGGGTGATGTACTAATGAAAACTGCAACGCAGTCCCAATTTGACTACAAAAGTTAATCATTTTAGCATTATTGAATTGAGTACCATTATCGATGAAAATAGTAAGCGAGATTCCATGCTGATAGACAATGTCGCCCTAGATGAAATTCTTGAACATTTGCTTGGTGGTGTTGGCCAAAGCTTTTTCCTCAATCCACTTGCTAAAATAATCAATCAGGAAAATTATGAAGCGACGCTAGCCACTAGCAATCAGGAAGGGTCCGAGGAGGTCCATTCCCCAAACTACAAATAGCCAGGGCGTTGCTATAGATTTAAGCGCCTGGGCTGGCTGAAGCTGAAGAGGAGCAAACTTCTGGCACTAAACGCAATTCTTAGCATATGCTTCCACGTATTTTCTCATCGTTGGCCAGAGATATCCCTTCCTGAAGATTCATTTTTCTAAATTTCTTGCTCCCGAGTGATTTCCACACTCCCCTGAATGAACTTCATGAAGCACAACGAGAATGTCTTCTTCCGAGACGCATCTTGCCAAGGGAGAAAGAAAAGTTCTTCTGTAGAGAGTTCCTATCATCAAGTAGTAATAAGTTGCTTTCCTTCTGAACCTCATACTATCTTTCATTGATGGATTACAATCTCATGTGGATAGGTGAAGTACGAATGGATCCATCCAAGAGGGGCATCGATCAATCTACATTAACTCCCCTTCCTCTATTGCTGGATGAAAGGGTTCTGAGGTCGTCCCTCCTTAAGGGAGGCAAAACATTGATAGTTCATTTACTTCCATATTCTGCGTCCTCGAAATATGTTCAATGGTGAAGTTTTTGAATCTTCCAATCTCTTTCTTGTCTAGCAATAAGTATTTTTTTAGGACTGGCTTCCTCATTTCAAAGTTCCCCATTACTTGTGAAGGCATCACAAGGGAATCCGTCCTAACATGTACATGCTTAATTCCAAACTCTTTTGAAAATCTCAAGCTGAGCATGAGTGCTTCATACTCTGCTTTATTGTTAGTGACTGGGAAGAAGAATTTTATGGCATGTTTCTATTTTACTCCATTTATATTTATTAGGACCACTCCCGCTCCTGAAGAGTTCTTTCTGGAGGCTCTGTCTACAAAGATTGTCCAAGCCAATGGAAACTTCTCTATATGGTCAGGGTCTGCTTCCATTATATTCACATGGAAATCTGCCAGCAAATATGCTTTGATTGCTGTCTTGGGCACATAGGATATTACAAACTCACTCAATTCTATTGCCTACCTAGCTAGTCTTCCTGAATGATCAGGTTTTTTCTCAAATGCTCCTCAATGGATGATTAGATACCACCCAGATTGAATGAGCATGAAATTATGGACAAAGTCTTCGGGCCGACATAACCAAAGCCAGGGCTAGATTTTCCAAGATTGAATATCTTGTCTCGACACTCTAGAGAATATGGATAACATAGTAAATCGAGAACTATCTTCTCTTTTCCTCTCTGATGAGAACCGATCTTACTACATCTGGGCCAACCCCTAAATATAAGAACAAGGGTTCTCCCTCATGGGGACTCTAAAGCAAAGGGGTTAACGTTAAGTATTTCTTAAGTTGCTCGAAGGCTTTGGTGCATTCTTTATTCCACCCAAACTTGGGTGCTCCCTAGAGCATTTTGAAGAATGGAGCGCTCTTATCTCCTTCCCAGGAGATGAATCTTCTTAAGCCTTCAAATCTCCCGCATAATTGCTGAACTTCTTTAAGAAAATGAGGCAATATCATATCAAGGATAGCTTTTACCTTATTAGGGTTCGGCGCAAGGCCATCGAGAGTAAGAAGATGACCAAGAAACTTCCCATTACTTGCTCCAAAAAAGTATTTCAATAGATTTAATCTCATTTTGAACCTCTGTAGAGTTGTGAACGTCTTTACGAGGCCTGCCGGATGGGGTTATAATGATTTACTATTTATTAGAAGGTCGTCAGCATATACCTCGAGATTCCTCCCTTTTTGTTGTTTATACACCATATCCATCATCCTTGGATAGGTTGCACTAGCATTCTAAAGCCCAAAAGGCTTTACAAGATAACAATAACATCCATCGTTTGTAATAAAAGTTGTATGAGGAACATCAGGCCTATGCATTCTAATCTGGTGATAACCAGAAAATGCATCCAAAAAACACATAAAATTTTACCCAACCACGAAATCTACCAAAGCATCTATCCAAGGCATATGGTAACAATCTTTAGGACATGCTTTATTAAATTTACTAAAATTTACACACATTCACCACTTTCCTCCCAGTTTTTTAACCATAACAACATTTGGTATCCAGGTAGGATATTGAATTTTAAAAATAAATTTCTCATTAAGGAGCTTGGCGACCTCTTCCCTGATCGGATCTACAAGCTTCGTTGCCACCTCCCACTTCTTTTGTTGAACAAGCTTGAAATTAGGGTCAATTTTGAGATGGTGGCAAGCGACATCAGGGTCCACTTCTGTCATGTCTTCCGTAGACCAGGCGAAGACATCCAAATTCTTCAAGAGGTGGGAGATTAGCTGAGACTTCTCCTCCTCAGGTTGCTTTGCATTGATGATGAGCTTCTTTTCTTCCCCTTAAGCAATGGGGAATCCCTGAGTCACCTAGGCAGGTTTTAGGTGAAATACTTCTCTTGTCTCCTCTTCCGGCTCTTCCATGACCTTTGAAGGATTTGATATCTCAAGAATAATAGCTGGAAGTTCTGGGGGAGGAGTTTGCTAAATTATGTTAACTATTTTCATATAGCATTCCCGATCCAGCTTTGGATCGCTTCTGATTCAATACTGCCTCCCCTACACGGCAAATTTGAGGGCAAGATGAATAGTTGATACCACTGCATAGTATGCATTCAGAATGGATCTTCCGAAGATGGCACAATAACTGCTTGGAGCATGCACCACATTGAAGTGGATCAGCTTTGTAATCCCCCCTAGTGTCATCAGGAGCTCGACACTTCTCTCTACCTCATTTTTCTCCCCCGAGAAGCCGTAGAGGGGCCCTGTGGTGGAAAGTAGAGGCTTTCTAGTCTTCAAGGCTTCAAAAGTGTGGCAGAAGAGGAGGTTGACTAAACTTCTAGTATCAATCAGGATCTTATGCATCGTATAATTCTAAATGATAGCTTTGATCACCACGACATCATCAAATGGATTTGCATTTGGAGGGAAATCATCTTGGCCTAAAGTGACGACTCCCCTCTCTGGAGCAACAGAGGAAGTGGAAGCTACTTCCTGTTAGAAGACCCCAATTATGCTTGACTTCCGGGTTGATTCTGGTCCGGTCCCTCCATTTATGTAAAAGAGATGACTGAGGGAGTCCTCATCATTTACTTCAATACATTCCGCGGCAGGATTAACTTCGTCGAAATGGTCAACGTCTTCTTCCTCTAAACATTCCCAACTAACCTCTATTACCTCCTAGCTCTTAGAGGTAGTTTGTTTTGCAGGTGCTTCCTTCTTGATGAGGTCTTGAAGTTTCCCTTCTCCCAAAATCCTCTCCACTAGATGGCGGAGAGTTCTATAATTTTCAATCAAATTCCCTCTCTCCTTATTGTACTCACAGAAGAGATAGGGATTTCAGAACCTTACATCCGACTTTACGGGAGCTAGCCTTCTGAAGTCAGGCTTTTTCTGCAGAATCTGGACTACCTCGTCCATAGAAACATTAAGAGGAGTAAACGACTCCTGTGAATCATCAAATTTATATTGTCGAATAACTTGATACGGTGGTGCCACATGCTGTGGCTGATATATTGGCATGGCTTGCAGAGCTGGTGCAAATGGAGCGAGTGTGGCAGCCAATGACAGTCTCTACTCTAGAAACTGTTGATGGTCGTGGAAGGGTTTTTTGTGACAGAAATTTCTACCTCTCTGAGCACGAGAGTGGATATCTGACCGAGGAGGTCTCTAGAACTTCTGAGAGCTAGCAGAGGATTTGGTTGAATCCTTCCCAGCGAGGAGTTTTGCGAAGTAACCTGGATTGTTCCTCTCTACTATAATGAACATGTTTGCAAGGGTGATCATCTATTGATAAGTTCTTGGTTCTATGATGTTTTCCTCGAACTTAAGTGGACCTTCTCTAAGTCCGTTTATAAGAGCTACCCTAAAAAGCTCTGGATTGACATTCTAAATCTCCATGATCTCCGCTTGAAAACGATCCATGAAATGATCCCAAGTGTCATTCTCCCATTGTTTGATCTCAAAGAGGGCCGCTGGTACATTTTTTCCTTTTCTTCGAGGTAGAGAACCTCAAAAGAACCTCTCTATGAAGCTCTATGAAGCAACCAATAGATTGGGAGTGGAGCCCATAGAACCACTCTCGTGCTTGTCCATCAAAGGACGTCACAAGAAGCTTACACTTTGTTGCATCTTAAAGAGTCTTTAGTACAACTGCTGATTCGAAGGCTTGGAGGTATGCTTTTGGGTCTGTCTCACCGGTATATGATGATAAATGAGGTTCTCTAAAATTACTTGTAGTTGGCTCCCACCAAACTCCATCAGTGAATGGGTAGGTTCCTTTACCTCTTCATAAAGCGCATAGACTATAGCAGGGCGGGTACAAGAGGATAAACTGCAAAAGGACAATGAGCTACCGTAGGAGATGTCCCTTTGAAGTCAAGAACTCTAGTTGGGATTCCCTAGGATGATTCTCAGAATAAGTCTTGCCGAGTTGCGAAATTCACTTGAAATTGTTGAGTTGTGGCCTAAACAGGAGTTGCGGCCTTGACAGGCGGATAGGTTGGAGGAGGAGGGGGGATTGGGGTAATGTTAGTGTTACCATTGTGATCTAGAAGTGGTCAAATAGGAAGTCTTACTTCCAACGCAATAAGATCCTATGGTGTCGCACATAAGAGTATTGGAGAAATTGGAAAGGTTTGTGTTGGCAAGCCCGTGACATTCTAGATTTGGACGTATATTGTGAATATAGATTACCAGGTAAATAATCGAGAAGTGTCTTGACGTATTGCAGACTATTCTGTCAAAATTCATCGAATGAATCAAAGTAAATTCATCGAATTGTCTCTTGTTATTTCGACGAATCGATCTGAATTCATCGAAATGTTTCTTGATATTTTGACGAATTGGACTTGTATTCGTCGAATGATCTTTTGATGTTTTGACGAATATGTTCCGTATGAATTCGTCGAATGTTTACATATAATTTCGATGAATGGTCTGGGATTCATCGAGTAGTCTCTTGATATTTCAACGAATGAATCCTTGATTCACTGTATATACACGTGCCATCTCGACGAAGGCTGTTAAGTCCTGGTTTGATTCTTTTAAGTCCAATTTTGGTCTGGTCTGCAGGTAACGACTATTTTGATATTTTAATAGACCAGATAAATGTTATCTCATATGCTTAACCTAATCGATCAATATCGAGAGTGAGGCGGCTTCTTCTTCCCGACGTAATAGTTCTGTAACCTAGAAGTCGCAGCCATCGATCTGTTGCCGCCGACAATTCTGATCTATTGCCGTCGCCAGAAAGTGTTTCCTAAGATTCATATTAATCACCGCCGCCTCTACTTTAACAGATCTAGCAATTCGTAGACACGTTGATGGAATTCCTTCTTCCAACCTAGATCTTGTGTGATAAGAGTCTAAGGGTTCTTCTTGCTCGTGTGGATACCCATAGAGGCATGGCCATACTTCTATGCTCTGAACTCTAGCGGCTTGTGTTCGATGGACTTCCTTGGAGCACCTTGGTTGAGTAGTGACTCAATCCCATTAAGTTATACTTTTATCTTAATTTTTTTCTACTTCTTGATCAATGATTATCATAAGATCCATTTCTCCTCAGGTTTTCTTGATTTATTTCGTTGTACACATGTGATGTGCATCTCTCCTAGAAACCCAACAACGGTATCAGAAAGAGGTTACACGATGATCATTGTTTTAGAAGTTGCTAAATCTAATGCGTGTAGATCTGGAAATTTAAAAGTATTTTAAATGCCCTAATCTATTACTAGAACATCAAATGTTGATAAAGTTTTGTGAGAAATCGGTGGTAGTATTTCAATAATTTGTCATGGCGCTGCCCCGCATGGGCTCTACCCCTTGACCACCATCGGGGCACAGCCCCTTGGACCCCGTTAGGGGCTCTGCCCCTAAGATCCCGCTAGGGGCGCAACCCCTTAAAAGCTTATAAGGAACGCATGTGATTTCATTGTGATATCTTTGTTTCTCCTTAACTGTAACCGTCCTTTTTGTTGGTTTGTGAAACCAAGTGCGTTAGATTTTGAATCTCAAATAGAGAGATGAGCTTGTCTACTGTGTAAGTGGAGTTGGTGTTGCTTATGTCTAATACATGTAAATCTGAATATCTATAAGAGTTCTAGATGTTCATATTGTAATATCGCAAATCTCAAGTATGAGTGCATGCTGGGCAATACGGCCTAGGATACAGGCGTGTCCCAAGTCATGTCCCAAGCCGTGTCCTGCTCTGTGTACCCGAGTGGATCTCGAGTGTGTCTCGAGTGAGGCACACGGCCTATGATACAGGTGTTTCCAAGGAATTGTCCTACTCTGAGTACTCGAGTATGGAGCAGGGAGGCCTTAAGTGAGTCTTGAGTGTGTCTCGAGTGAGGCACACGGCCTGGGACACGGTCGTGTCCCAAGCCGTGTCCTGCCCTATGCTGTCTCAAGCACTAGACGAAATGCACTTGACACTCCTTGAGAGGCAAGTCGAGTTGGGCACACGGCCTTTGATACGGACGTGTCACAAGGCCGTGTCCTTCTCTGGATTTGGCCAGGTCAATGAGGCCTGGTGGACACGGGCTATGACACGGGCGTGTCCGAAGCCGAGTCATGGCACATGGCCTGTAACACGCGCTTGTCATATGGTTGTGTCTTGTTCAGGATGAGTCGTTTGTGTGCCGCTTAAGGTACACAGCCTATGACATGGGCGTATCACAAGCCGTGTCAACCCAAAAATAGAGCTTTCACAGCGATTTGTGGCCATTCATTTCCTTCATCTTGGATCCATTGGTCCAAGCTTCTCCCTGCTGAGTTAAGACAAAGAATTGAGAAAATAATTCTCATTCATCTTGGCAATTCCCTTTCTAAAAGAGATAGAGAGAAGGGAGAGCAAGGAGGAGGAGGAGAAAGGATCCGGCCGCCGTTGGAGATTAAGAGTTCCGAAGCCAGATTTGTGAAGGCAAGCCCGCTGTGGTGCTTTCCAACCGGCTAGATTTCCATGTCTATAAAGAGATCTTCAAGGGTAATGATCTTTCTTCCTTGGACATGTGAAGTCCTTTTTTGGCATGTGCATGGATTTCCCCCACCAAAGGGTGGATTTTGAGGGATTTCCTTAGGTTGATTCTTTAGATCCCTAATCAGTCTGGCATATTGATCCGGAAATGTATAGTACGGAATAGGCATACTGTGTGAAGCCCATCTGGATAGGTTGGTCTAGATTGGTGATATTTCTTTTGCGCACCGGTGAAGACTCTGCGTATAAACATGTATGTTGTGGAGACGATGGGTTGTGCCTGTGAAGGGTAGTAATAGGAAGTACTGGAGTGGAATTCCAGGAAAATACCCTCGTGATTCTTGTGCTGAATGCTATGAAAGACCAGGTTTCTGGCACTGCAGGATGCTGCTGGGTTTGGGTTGAGTTTGGGTGCAGAAAGAGAGTTCTGCTGAACCTGCCAAGCGATCGTGAGGGACTCTAGCATTAACTCCCCTTTTTTTTATTATAAAGCCAGTCCTTGGAGGACAGTGTGGCTATTGTGAGCTGTATACTCTTAAAATGGCTTAGTGCCAAACAGAAAAGGTCAAAGCGACCCGCGCCTGTAAATTGGCCATGAGTACTTCGGTATTCGACGATAGCATGGCGACTTGAGCAATGGGGGGTGGTTGATCCGTACCTGCGTTATGTCGGATTGACAAGGGAGCGCCAAGGCATTGGGCTTTCGTTGGTGGCATAATGAGAGTCTTAGGCCTGCGCGCTATTAAGACTAATTGCTCAATTTATCATTGGGTTTCGGACCTTGAACAGTGGTGGGACCCTGGTATTTCCGGTACACCAAGAATTTACCCAGAGTGCACAGAGCATCGGGCTATGTGGCCGGCGTTTGTGATGTATTTCTTGTGCGTACGGGCACAATGCGTGATATACCTGCTTGTGAAATGTTATGCTTACAAGGAAGAAGTACTACTGCCCCGGGTTAGGGGTAGGGTCGTTATAAATTGGTCAGCTGAATGCAGACCGTTGCTTTGTTTGACACTATTATGGCGGGCTATCCCTGTGCAGGTGCTGGAGAGCCAAGAGGGAAATAGAGGGCTGAAGCCCCGACTGCTGGACCTCGAAGGCTGAGCAAAGACTTTTGTTATGTTTATGTATGGTCGGCCTGCGCTCGGATGTTTGTAATAGACACTTGTAAAATGTAACTGTAAGGCCTTAAGGCCAAACAATAATGTTTTTGTTGTACATTCCTTGAAGAGTAAATATATAAATGTGGTTGTTTATATATAGTGGACATTCATGGTTGTGAGTTCAGTATTAACGTTAAAATCTTCCGCTAGTATGCTCTGTGTTTGGATGCGTACCGGTTTTGGAATTAACCTATAACCTCGCTGCCTATTTTGTGGAATATGGCGTGGGGCCCCGACTGGACCTTCTATTTTATGTTCTTTAATGGATGGGGTCGTTATATTTTGGTATCAGCTTGACTCGGTCTTCCTCTTTCGAATTCGTGGTCGAATTCTTTTATGGGGTGGCGAGCCCGTGTAAGTGCGACCCACTTTAATATTAATGAACTCTTGAATGTCCACTAAGGAATGCAAATACACTTGTTTGAGGAACCTGCGTGTTCCTATATTGTTATGATTGTTTGTGCTAGGTCGCTAATGTATGTCTTGTTCACCTATAGGTGACTCGTAGTAGTGTTGGGCAGTCTGAGCCCTAGTGTTCTGATGAGAGTGCGACACCAGCTGAGGTGCCTACACCTCCTCTCTCTACAGAAACAGTCTGCTTAGTTGTTGAGGCGCTATTTTCCATGATTCATGCACATCCTACCGGATAGGCGCAGCCAACATTGGTGCCAGAATGGGTTGAGATAAGGATCGAACTTGTTGAGGCTATTGATCCTCGAGCAGCTGAGCGGCAGTTGAAGCATTTTATGAGCTTCAATCCTCCGATATTTATGGGTTTGGGAACCCCAGCGCAGATAGAGGATTGGTTGTCGCGCGTCAAGTGTATATTGACGGCGATAAGGACGGAGGAAGATCAGAAGGTCACCTTGGTTACCTTCTTGTTGGAAGGAGAGGCTCGGTTGTGGTGGTACGAGATAGAGTTACATCACTTAGGCGGTAGGTAGCTAACACAAGTCTCGATTGAGGAGTTCTCGCGGCTATTCTTGGCGAAGCACCTACCGACGACACAATGTATCGCCATGGAGAATGAGTTCCAACGTCTAATTCATGGAGAAAGTAGTGTTGATACTTACTTACATGAGTTTACAAGGTTGGGCCATTATACGGGGTCTATCTTCACTGATGAACAATGGAAAACCGATAGGTTCTACGAAGGGTTACAGGATGAGTTGAGATTCCTACTCTCGAGTTCAGTGAACCAAGGATTTCAGGCGTTGGTCGATACTGCTTGTGCGCTGGAGAAGGATATGAAATGAGTGTAAGAAAAAAGAGACTTGGCTGTGACAAAGCCAGAGTTTAAAGCGCCCCATCCTTGAAAATCAAAGTACCAAAAGATATGGGACAAGAAATCCAAATCATCTGGACAAGCTTCTACTCCAGTTGCGTCCGGGGAAACTTCAGGGAAAGATTCTCGTACCTGCTTACGTATGGAAGAGTGGGACATATATCCCGTAACTTCCGGCTTGGTCCACGAAAGGTGGAAAAGAAGACGGGAGCGTCTCATGCTGAAAAGGGAAAGGAAGTGGTCGAGTCCTCTGCATCCCAGGCGCAACCCCAAGTTTACAATCTTAGCCAGCAGGAGGCCATAAAGAAAAGTGACGTCGTCACAGGTACGATTTAAGATATTGGTTGCTTTTCATATTTCATACCTTGTGTGTAGCTTTTGGATGATGTGTTTGTCTTAGGATTTGCCCTGATTCAGAACAATCCCGCGAGAGCAGTGTTTGATACGGGTGCTTCGCATTAATTTTTGTCTAAGTACTTTGTAGCTCTAATTGGAGTACCTAGTCATGTGATGACAGATAGGGTAAAGGTGTTATTACCGAATGGATGTGTGATGCTTACGGATAGAGCTTGCGATGTATAAGTTCAAATAGGAGGTCGAGATTTCGGCTTGAATGCATCTGTGTTACCGATATCAGAATATGATGTGATCTTTGGTATGGAATATCTCTTGGAGCAGCGTGCCTTTATTGATTGCAATTCAAAGGATATCACACTGGGCCAGAATACCGAGCTTGAGACTAAGTTCGTTGTTATGTGAGGAGAAGGCGGGACCTTGATGTCTGCTCTCCAAGTCATCAATGCTGTTTGAAAGGGCGTGGAGTTATTCTTCACGCTTATTCAGGCTATTGAACTAAAGACCAGTGAGAGTGGTGTGTCGATTATATCAGAGTTTGCTGATGTGTTTCCTAAGGATCTTCCTGGGTTACCACCCCAGCGGGAGATCGACATCGCTATTGAGCTGGTGTCAGGTGCGAAACCTGTGGCCCGCTCGCCATATCGCGTAGTGCCAAAGGAAATGGCTGAATTGAAAATTCAATTGCAAGAGTTGCTAGAATAGGGTTATATTTGCCCAAGTATGTCACCTTGGAGCGCACCTATTCTTTTTGTGAAAAAGAAGGACGGTAGTTTACGGTTGTGTATTGATTATCATGAATTGAATAAGCTGACAGAGAAAAACAAGTATCTGATTCCACAGATAGATGACTTATTCGATCAGCTAGTGAGATCAACCGTCTATTATAAATTGGATTTAAAATATGGATATTATAAATTGAGGATTCGGGAAGGTGACATTCCTAAGACAGCATTTGGAACACGCTACGGTCATTATGAATTGACTGTAATGTTGTTTGGACTATGTAATGCGTCGTCGGTGTTCATGAATCTAATGCACCGAACATTCCGAGAGTACTTGGATTTGTTCGTAATCATATTCATTGATGATATCTTGGTATACTCTCAATCTTAAGATGATGATGAGAACCATTTACGGTTGGTGTTGCATACTCTGCTGAGAAATATGCTCTATGCCAAGTTCTCAAAGTGTGAGTTTTGGCTGTCGTCAGTGGCTTTTCTTGTCAATGTGGTAAGTGGAGAGGGCGTTGCAGTGGATCTGTCAAAGATAAGAGCCATACGAGAGTGGCCAGTGTTGTCTTCTGTGGCCGAAGTCAGGAGTTTCCTTGGACTGGCAGGTTACTATAGACATTTTATGGAAAAATTCTCATGGATCGCTTTGCCTCTTACCACAGTAACGAGGAAGGATCAGAAGTTCATTTGGATGCCGGAGTGCGCGCGAGCTTTTGAAGAGATAAAAAGTCATTTGACTACATCGCCTGTGCTAACATCGCCATGTGGTACAGACGACTATGAGTTTTATAGTGATGCTTCATGGAGCATCATAGGTTGCATTCTTCTGTAGTTTGGAAAGGTGATTGCTTATGGCTTACGCTAGTTGAAAGTGCATTAGCGGAATTATCCCGTCCACGACTTGGAGTTGGCGGAGGTGATCTTTGCACTTAAACTGTGGCGGCACTATTTAGTTGGTGTAAAAGTGGATATCTTTATAGATCATAAGAGCCTAGAGTATCTATTGGATAAGAAGGACCTTAATATGCGACAAAGAAGGTGGATGGATTTCCTTGGGGACTACACCTTTGATATTCACTATACTCACGGGAAGGGAAACTTGGTCGCAGATGCCTTGAGTCGCAAGACTCTATTAAAGGAAAATTAGATGCAGATGCATGATGAGCATCTGCTCCAGGAGTTGGAAGCATTAGAGATTTCTTGTGTTGACAAGAATTCCACAGCCGATGCATGCTTGAACTGGACAGAAGTAAAATATAACCTTGCAGACAGGATTCAGCGAGCAACGCTACTTGATGAAAGTCTCCAACGCTATGCAAAAGATGGGTCAGATGGCCAATTCTCCTGGGATGACGACCTTTTGAGGAAAGAGGGTCGTTAGTGCATCCCAAGTATGGGTAAATTGAGGGAAGAATTGATGTATAAGGCTCGCTTTACAAAATACTCAATTCACCCAGGAAGCACAAAGATATACAAGGACATGAAAAATTTATTCTGGTGACCAGGGTTAAAGAAAGACCTCAGTGGATTACTGTTGATGACGACCTCATCTCCATGATGTAGTTTTGTTTTTCTCTTTCTTTATTTCATACATCCACTTTGTTCTATAGGTTCGTTTTATGTTGTTGATGCCCACAGTTGATTACTGTTGATGATAGACTATTTCATAGCTGCTATGCAAATCTTCTTACTGCTTGTCGTACCTACTTGTTCTCTGGGAAGGATTTATGCTAGGCTACATATTGGTTATTTTAAAGTATAAAAGGATCAATATTATTATCTCATACTCATAGCATCCCTTTAAATCAAATGCCACTCTACTTTAACAAACGTAAAAGCTCTTTTAATATGTATATTAAATTTAGAGGTGAGCATATCATGAATTGTCCGATTGGATCTTCATACTCATATAGGATAATAAAGAAATAAACCAAGTATTTTCCGCTGCGTATATGTAAATTTTCACCTATGAACTAGTTGATCCAATGAGCCGAGGGACACATCCCTTAAAACTTTCACTCAAACTATATCTTCATCATAACAAACTTGAAAATTTCCTAAAAACACCTAGGAGTAAGTTCTTGCTTGAGCGTCTACAATTGTCCCCTATACGGTGTGGCATCACGACGCATATTTTCTCTCACTCTGATACATTATTAAAAGTTGCGAAAATACGGGTTGTGATAGTTGGTATCAGAGGGAGGTTTGTTTGATAAGTTGGTCGAACAACTATCTTTGGTAAGTTCTAGTTGTCTTGTCTCATTGCATATACACACCGATGTGTCATTAGTACGTCTTGGCTGAAGCATGAATACTATACTCATAAGTATGACAAGAAGTATACACGGGCATATTATGTAGTATAGGATGCATAATTTGTGTTTATATATGGATCCTCTTAAGAAGCAACATGTGATTGCTATGTAGTATGGGATGTATAACAATCATCACATGGATGCCCATTAGATTTTTTTTATTTTGTTAAATGCAATATTATGTAGTATGAGATGCATAATATTTAATGTGTATGCCGCTCATAATAAGCATTAAGACCATTTTTGAATGCATAACACTGCAATATAATATAGCATGGGCACACATGCCAAGTTAAGATCTACAAGCCGGCATACGTGCACACATGGTTTTTTAACAAAAAAATAAGAATTCATGCATTCATATTACATGAACATGAGTCAGTAGGATGATGGTGTATCATCCTAAGTTAAAGAATAACATCACTTTTTAAAATCCCAGAGCTAGGTAGCAACATGAGCAAGTATCTATGCATGTTTAGTCTAAACTAACTTGTGTAGTTATAGCATTAAGCTAAGTTAGATGAGTTGTTTGTTGTATTATTAGGAATGCCGCCTAAGCATGTTGCGATGAGGTTGACTCTCCAGTGTTAGGGTGAGTCGTTGGGTTCACAAAGTGAGAACGTGATTGAATGTCTACGACAGAGCAATGAGGCTCTGTCAAGGAAGTTAGTTGCAATGTAATCGCAGATTCAAGCTTTGTTGACTGCCTCCTTAGGTCAGTAGCCTATGGTTAAGGACCCTATAGTGGGTCAAACTATACCTATTCCTCCTACTCCTCTGGTACCGCTAGTTCTGCTAGCACAGGAGATGAATTTCATTTCGCACTTTCAGTGATTAGGACCTCCTACTTATGATGGGAGAGCCGATTTCATGGAATTAGATGACTGGATCATTGTCATCGAAATGATGTTTTCGTATTCGGGAATTTCTGCTGGCTAAAAAGTAATGGTCATCACTTATTAGATGAAAGGTCTTGCTAAGAGCTGGTGGATCCAAGAGAAAGAGAGCCTCTCAGAGGGATGTTCATGGGAATCATTCAAAGGGATGTTACTAAAGAAATTCCTGCAATCGGTCGAGCAAGACTATCTGATGAATAATTTTCTACACCTGAAACAGAGATAGCTCATAGTGAGAGAGTATGAGATATAATTCAATAAGTTGAGTAGGTTTGCTCCATATTTAGTAGACTCTGAGACAGGTAGGGTGAAGCGATTACTGGGAGGACTTCGTAGCAACATCTAGTAGTTGGCTAGTGCGTACCGATCAGAGACTTATGCTAAGGTAGTAGAAGCTACTTTAAGAGTCAAGACTATTGATAATGACAAGAATTGAGGTGCATAGATGAGGAAGGATAAGAGAAAGTCTGGTGACAGTGGAACCTCTCGGGCATCTTGCCCAGCTTCGAAGAAAGGAAGCAAGGAAGCGTGTAGTTTTTGTGGTTGGCCAGACTACCCCTTCTAGAGGTGTTTCAAGAGATTGGGAGCTCGGAAGAAGCAAAAGGTGCTTGCAATTCAGATCATGCCCAAATGAGACTAGGTCTGTGGTTCCTGTAAGAACAAGGGGCATGATGTTGCCCATTGTTGGACAAAGGATAAGGTCTGCTTCTAGTGTGGGAAGAAGGGGCATTTAAAGTCTATATGCTCGCGGTCTCTGCGCCCATTGAAGCCAGTTCCACTTCAAGCCTTGCTGCTGCCGCAACACCTGGATAAAGGTAAGGGCAAGATCAATATGGTGACCATGGAAGAAGCGCAGACTTCTACCCAAGGGATTGCATGTTAGATTCTAAACAAATTCTTAGCTTTCAACTTTAGTTTTGATGTTGTTCGGCTAGTTACATATATGATTTTATATGGAAGTTTAAGGTGAAGAACCGTTGGGCATGCGTCCTTTTTGATTCTGGTGCTACCCACTTGTTCGTGGCTAGGAATTTTGTAGAATGTCACTTTCTGACTCTCGATCAAGTCGACGATTCGTTTTGTGTTAAGTTTCCCTCTGGTGACTTGGTAGTGTCGAACCAGGGTATCCAGAGTTGTCCTATCCTTTTAGGTGATTTCTTAGCCTTTGCTGATTTGAAGGTGCTAGACCTGGAGGACTTCGATGTGATTTTGGGCATGGATTGGTTGTCCAGATATGATGTTGTTATCCAATGCAAGGTTAAGTAGTTGGACTTTAAGATGGACAACGACCACCCCATGAGTGTGTATGGTTTTTCGCACCAGGATTCCCTAATTATATTTGTAGTATGTGCTCGTAAACTCTTAGATTCCGATTATTTTGCTTACTTGGTTTCTATTTTGGAAGCGGTTAGTAGTTTGCCACATATCGAGGATATTTATATGGTGCGAGAGTTTCCTGATGTTTTCCCAGTTAGACTTCCCGATCTTTCGCCTGAGAGGGATGTGGAATTTGTTATTGATCTCAAGCTGGGTACTCACCCTATTAATAAGGCACCGTACCATATGGCCCCTTGTGAACTGGAGGAGTTGCGTACCTAGCTAGATGAATTACTGTAGTGTGAATTTTGATAAGACAAGTTCTTCTCCTTGGGGTGCTCCCGTCTTGTTTGTTTAAAAGAAGGATGGTTCCATGAGGTCGTGCATCTATTATACAGAATTAAATAAGGTAACCATCAATAACATGTATCCCTTACCGTGGATAGATGATTTGTTTGATCAGTTACTGGGTAGTGTAGTGTTCTCGAAGATTGGTCTTCGTACAGGCTACCATCAATTAATTATTCGAGAGTCGGATGTTCCGCGGACTACTTTTTGTTCCTAATATGGGCATTTTGAGATCAGTGATGTCCTTTGGATTAACAAATGCACCGTCTGACTTTATGGACATGATGAATAGAGTGTTTAAGGATTTCTTAGATCATTTTGTGGTCATTTTCATTGATAATGTTATGGTATATTCCCGGAGTTCTGAGGAGCATGCTCAGCATTTGCGCAAAGTTCTGTCTACTCTAAGAGAGCATAAGTTGTATATGAAGTTGAGTAAGTGTGAGTTCTGGCTTCCTCAAGTGTCTTTTTTGGTTCATGTTGTGAATAATGATGGAATTTCTGTTGACCCAGAAAAGATAGTTACTATGATGGATTATAGAAGACTTGCCACGCATAAAGAGATAAGAAAATTCTTAGGGTTGACAAGCTATTATATAAGGTTGGTGGAGGGATTCTCTTTATTGTCTACACCTTTGACTAAGCATACGCAGAAGAATGCTGCGTTTTTGTGGAATAATGATTGTGAAGGAGCATTTCAGGAATTGAAAAAGAGATTGTGCACAACTCTAGTGTTGACTTTACCTACCGAAGGAGTGGAGTATACTGTTTATGTGGATGCATCGCACGTCGGGATATGATGTGTATTGATGCAAGAGGGAAAGGTGAGTGAGTATGGGTTGAGGCAATTGAAGATTCATGAAAAGAATCATCATATGCATGATTTGGAGTTTACGGCTGTGATTTATGCTGTGAAGCTTTGGAGACATTTATTGTATGGAGCGTTGTGTAAGATTTACACGGACCATAAGAGCTTAAAATACGTCTTCACCCAGAAAGAGCTGAATTTGTGCCATAATAGATAGTTGGAGTATGTTGCAGATTATGAGATAGATATCCTTTATCTCCCGAGCAAATCTAACATGGTAGCCGATGCCTTAAGTAAAAAGACCGCGCAAATCTTTAACCTTTCTATGTAAACCTTTGTGAAAGAGTTCTTATTAAAGAACATAACTGTTGGGAGTAACGACTCGCCGAGTATCTTGGAAGTGGCAGAGCCTTCATGGATTATGCTTACAAGACTTCATCAGAAGGATGATCCCGATTTGGAACATATCCAGAGTAGAACTGAAAAAGGTGAATTACCTGACTTTTTCATTGATGATGTGGGAACCTTGAAGTACCATGCCAGATATTATATTCCAGCTGTTGGTAATATTGGGGTATGGATTTGTAGTGGAGTACATGGTTGTAATGTTTCCTATCACCCTGGCTCTACAAAGATGTATAGAGATATGCAGCAGATCCTTTCATGGTATGGGATGAAGAATGGCATATCTAAGTTTGTGTCTGAGTGCTTCACCTGCAAGCGTGTTGAGGCAGATCTTGGAAGGCCTGGTGGCAAGATGATGCCTTTGGATATTCCAAGTTGGAAGTGGGAAAGTATTTCTATGGATTTTATTACCCGTTGGGCAAGATCTCCCCGAGGGCACGATTCTGTGTGGGTAATAGTTGATAGATAGACGAAGTGCACTCACTTTGTGCCTTTACGATTGGTTATTCCATGATGAAGACAGAGGAACTGTATTTGGATGAAGTCTTCAGACATCATGGAGTGCTGGTAAGTATTATGTTAGATCGAGACTCAAAATTTACGTCGCATTTATGGAAAAGTTTGCAAGAAGGGTTGGACACTGACCTCAGGTATTCAATCACTTACCATCCGCATACCAATGGTTAGACAGAGAGAGTTAATAAGATTTCTGAAGATATGATCAGATGTTATATTTTGGACCGTGGTGGAGATTGGGATTAGCATCTTAGACTGATGGAATTTGCCTATAATAACCGCTATCAATAGGGTTTACAAGTAGCCCCCTTTGAGGCTTTGTGTGGGAGGCATTATCGAACTATCTTGTTTTGGGCTGAGGTTGGTGAGAGGCCGCTATTAGGTCAAGAAGCCTTGGAAGAAATGAGTACTTCTATAATGCATATTCATGAAAAGCTTTGTGTTGTTCGGGAGCGTTATGAGAAGTATGCTAATCGACGAAGAGTTGATCTGGAATTCGCAGTTGGGGACATGCTTTTTCTGAAGGTTTCTTAGATACTAGGTGTTAAGAGGTTTGGAAGGAACCACAAGTTAGATCCCAGGTATATGAGACCATTCTAGATTATTGAGTCCGTCGGAGTGTCAGTTTATAGGCTAGATTTTCTCGCTTCTTTCCCTGGTGTGCTGAAGTGTTTCATATGATCAAGTTGTGGAAATGCGTGCTTAGTGATCGGCATGCACATGACTCGATGCCCTAGTTACAGCCTAACCTTTCCAATATCAAGGTGCTTATTCGCATTCTAGAGACTCAGGATCGAGTGTTGCGGTGAAAGATGATTCCCATGGTCAAGGTTCTTTGTCGAAATGAAGATTTCGATAGCGCGATATGGGAGTTGGAGTCGGTTATTAGAGAGGCTCATCCTCACCTTTTCTCCTCGTTTCACTTGCTAAGTATTTCTATCTGGTAACCCTTGGTTATTTCCTTTCTTTTTCAGACTTGATTTGCGTATCAAGTTTTGGGACAAAACATTCTTTTAGGGGGAGTGGCTATAATTCCCCTGAATTTTCGATAGTTTTTTCGATCTCCTTAGTGTTGTATTAATGACATAAGGGCATTACGTAGATGCATAGTTAATGGGGCACTATCGTTGGTGCATAATTTTGTTCTTTGGCGTTATGTTAATCCCTTTAGTGGCAGTCGTTAGACTCATCGAAGATCGAGTGTTGATTTGGGATAATGAAAGTAATAAATTTTAAGTGCGTTTGTGGAATTTCGTTGCGATCCGGGATTTTTTTGGGATCTCGATGGATTTTATAAGTATGGTTATCGTTTTTAACTTCGTGGAATTTTAACAAGAATTTGGTTTGTCGGATCCTAATTTTGACTTCGCCGATGGATTTGTAGCACCGAGATTTAGCCTTAGGGCAAATTTAATCAAGAAACGAGATGATTTGGTCATTCTCGTCATTTGAGTTTTTCTAGTTATTATAATAATAATATATTATATATTTATATATATATATGTACTTAAAAACCCTATTCATCGTTTTCCCCAAGTTGTCAGCCCGAAGTGCCGAAAGAAGAGAATGACTCGGACATCAAAGAGACTTCCGGCTGCCGCCCTTCGGAGCTTCGGTGCATGAAACCCTCGACATAGCAAATATCCGAAAAGCCCTCGCCGAGATGTTCGTGTGCACGGTAAGATTTTCCCGTTTCGTGGATTTTTAATGTTAGAGAATTTCATCTTGACCTTTGTTTTACACCGAAAAGTTTCAGAGATCGTGGGTAAGGTGTTCATGTAGCCGATCCTTGAAGCGAAGCGCTTGAGAGGCCATTTTTCATGAGATTTTGGAGGTAAGTGGTGGTTTGCTCTCTTGCCCCTTTTGTTCACCCTCTTGCTTTGTTGTTATTGTTCTTGTTTACTTTTTTCTTTAAGGGACTTATAAAAGTTATATGACCTCATGCCTTATTAGCTTAGTTGAATTAGGGTAGTGTTGAAAATCCGCCTAGGTATATTCATCGAGTCACTTCGAGAAACTTTGAAAATTCGCCGAGACTAAGTAAGTTTTTGGAGTTTCGTTGCGATCCGGGATTTTTTTTGGGATCTCGATGGATTTTATAAGGATGGTTGTTGTTTTAAACTTCGGGGAATTTTAACCCAAGTTTGGTTTGTCAGATCCTGATTTTGATTTCATCGATGGTTTCGCAGCTCCGACATTTAGCCTTGGGGTGAATTTCATCAAGAACCGAGGTGATTTGGTCATTCTCGTTGTTTGAGTTTTTCCAGTTATTAAAATAATAATAATATATTATGTATTTATGTATATATATAAATAGTTACTTAAGAAACCCTATTCATCATGTTCCCCAAGTTGTCAGACCGAAGAGCGGGAAGAAGAGCATGACAAGGACATCGCGGAGTCTTCCGACTGCCGCCCTTTAGAGCTCCGTTGCACGAAATCCTCGACAGAGTATAGATCTGGAAAGCTCTCACCGAGATCTTCACGTGCACAGTAATATTTTCCCATTATGTGGATTTTTGATGTAAGAGTATTTGACCTTAACCATTATTTTACCCAAAAAAGTTTCAGAGATCGTGGGTGAGGAGTTATTGCGGCCGATGCTTGAAGCGAAGCCCTTGAGAAGCCTTTTATTGGAACCCTAGGTTTTGATTTGAGTTCAGTCCTCTCTTTCTGTCTCTTGACCCAAGATTTATCTATGGTCAAGGTTAGTTGATAGTTTAGATTCTCTAGTTGTGTACAATTACTTTTCCAGATGAATATTTGGTTAAGTAGTTTTTCGTTCGACTATAGTCGAACGTCGCTCGACTATCGTCTATCGGCTGATCGACGATCGTCTATCAGTTGGTCGACGTTCTGTCTGCGTTGATAGCTCGACTATCTGTTGATAGGTCGACTATCTGCTTGTTTTGGTAGTTCGACTATCTGTCATGATAGTTCAACTATCTGATAGCTCGACTATCTGTTGATAGGTCGACTATCTGTTTTCTTTGGTAGTTCGACTATCTGTCCTGATAGTTCAACTATCTGATAGCTCGACTATCTGTTGATAGGTCGACTATCTGTCCGCTTTGATAGTTCGACTATCTGTTGATAGGTCGACTATCTGCTTGCTTTGATAATTCAACTATCTGTCCTGATAGTTCAACTATCTGATAGCTCGACTATCTGTTGATAGGTCGACTATCTGTTTGCTTTGATAGTTTGACTATCTGTCCTGATAGTTCGACTATCTGATAGCTCGATTATCTGTTCTGATAGGTCGACTATCTGTTGAGGTAGTTCGACTATCTTCTTTGATAGTTCGACTATCTGGATCGTTCGACTATCTGTCCGATAGGTCGACGATCTCCGTGCGTCGGTCGACGATCTCCGAGGGTCGTTTGACATTTTGCTGTTTGTTTTAAATAGTTTTGTCGTCTTCTGTGATGTGACTAATTTCATAATTATTTTGGCATATTTTATAAAAGATTATCTGAGTAAATTATGATAACTCTTCCATGCAATATCTATTCTATTCTTTATGCATGAGCTAATCATTTCTGACAAAGTTGTTTGTCTTATAGCTGAGATATGATTTCTGCCAGGCTGTCCTTTATAGCCGTTAGACTCAAAAAGTCTTCCTTGGCTGTAAAGAGTCTTTTCTGATGTGACTTTCTCTTATATTATTTCATCAGAAGTATTTGCAGCTTCTTAGAAAGCTTTATCCTTTTATAGGATATCTGCCTGCAGTATTTTGTTTTGCTTTATGCTTTTTGTAGCCCAGCTTACAGAGTTTAGTAAAAGACAAGATTCAAACTCAATTAGAGCCGTTACTGCTGCTGATATATAAAGACTTCTTTGAAGAAAGAAATCAACTAGTTCTCAGATAAAAATTCATTCAGCAAGCTTACAGCAAGATCAAGTTTACTGCTCTCAGCAATCTTCACTCAACTGAGAAGTGTTAGCTCTTCTGCTCTTCTTCAACCTGAGTTCTCCTGGTTCCAGGAAGTTCTGACTCAGAGATCTTTTGAAGAAGAAGAAGATAGCTGCCTGAAGAAGAAAATCTTATTTCATATTATTTTATCTTCTTGTAGCTTTTTCCTTCAGTAATTTCTGAAGTATTTCTGCACTGAAGCAAGACTTCACCTGGACGTTCTTTGATCCAGGGGGAGCCTTGATTCTTTTAGAGCTTTCTAGCTCAGTGCAAGTTATTGTGCTTCTCTAATCTATTGCAAAATAGAGAAGACACCTTAACCTCCTTTCCCCCTCCTGTACAGGGTTATTACTCCCTTCAAAAGTATCCCTTGGTGGCAGGGCACCTGATCAAAAACCTGTGTTGGTTTTTTTAGACAGCTGATCAAAAGTCTAAAGGGTTTCTTGATCTACCTGAAGCAGATCTTGTTGGTGGCAGGGCACCTGATCAAAAACCTGAGTGGATTCCTACCTTGTTGGTAGAAGAGTGGACGTACCCAAGTTGTTTGGGGAACCACTATAAATTCCTTGTGTCATCTAGATTGCTTTATTTAATTACTTGCATTGTGGCTGTGATTAGATCTTAACTAGGTTTGCTAGTTGCTGTTTAGGTTTCCAAGCCTTAACTGTAATTACAGTTGGCTGCCTTTTTGTGCACAACACTTGTGTTAGGCTCAAAGGTTTAATCTCAAATATCTATAACCTTCATTCCGCAAATTAACTCCAAGGGAGTTGAGTAGACAGTCAACTTTGTTAGTGCAATTTTTGATTACTCTATTCACCCCCCCCTCTAGAGTAGTATTTATCCCCTTTTCTTTCAATTGGTATCAGAGGGAGGTTGACTGACTGAATAGGCTAACACCTAAGTCACAAGATCCTGATAGATACCAAAGTTTATAGATATTCACTTTCACTATCATGGCCCAGTCCAAGGATTATTCTAGCACCAGACCTCCAGCATGCAACTTGGCTAAGTTTGGCATCTGGAAGGCAAGGATCAAATTATATATGAACTCTATTGATGAAAGTATTTTTGCTTCTATTTTGACAGGACCACCAAGAGCACCTACTGTAGCTACTGCCTCATCATCATCTGATATGAGTGCAGTGCCTCCTCCAGACTACAATGATGAGTACAAAAAGGCAAAGATAGCAGATGCCAAGGCAATGAACATTCTGGCTCAGACAATGTCTGATGAAGTATTCCAGAAGATTGCTAACTGCTCCTCAGCAAAAGTAATGTGGGATACACTGAACCAGATTGTAGCTGGTTCAGCTGATGAAAGGAAGGACAGGAGGTCCAACCTTATCTCACAATATGAGAATTTCAAGAAAACTGATGCTGAATCAGTTGAAGCTATGTACACAAGGCTCAGCTCAATCATCAATGAGCTGAGGACCCTTGACAAGGATATTTCATTGACAGAGGTCAATGATAAGATTCTTATGTGCTTCCACAGTACATGGGATCTGAGGATCTGGCCTATCAAGGAAGCTAGAAGCACAAATGAAATCTCAACAGAAGCCCTTCTCGGCAAGCTCAAGTCTTTTGAGCAAGTGCTGAAGTCCAGGGAAGCTGAAGCTGAAGCAAAGACCCCAACTCCTACAAGAAAAGAGCAAACCCTTGCTCTTAAAGCTGCTGACACTTCTGAAGAAAGCCAGTCCAATGAGGAACTGATGGCATTATTTGCCAAAAGGTTTCTCAAGATGGGAAGGAAAGAATTCAGAAAGAAGTCTTCAAAGTATGAAGAAAAGCCAAGGTATGATCGCACCCCTTCTAAAGAAATAATCTGCTATGGTTGCAGGAAGCCTGGACATATCCTTCCAGATTGTCCAGAGGAAAAGAACAAAGATAAAAGGAAAGACAAGGATCAGCACAGGAAGCACTCCAAGCCATCCTCCTACAAGAACAAAAAGAAGGAGAGAGGCTTTGTTGCTGAAACCTGGAGCGATTCTGATGAGGAATCCTCCTCCTCAAGCTCCAGTGAGGATGAAGAAGAAAAGAAGGCAAAGGAAGTTTGCCTGATGACAATTGATGCCTGCAGCAATCACTCAACTGCAGAGATTTCAGATTCAGATGAAGAAATGCCAACAGAAGATGAGGTATTATCTTCTTATGACTTTACATCTGCTGAATTTAAATCTGATTTTAAGTCTTTATGTTTAGATCTAATTAGTTCTGAAAAAGAGATTAAAGAACTTAGACATAGGCTAGCTGAATCAGAAATCATATCTATTGAAAACATTAAGTTAAAGGAAGATCTCACTAATTCTAGTGAAGAAATTAAATTTCTTAAGAATGAGTTAGCTAAATCCAAAAGGTTAGAAGAGTCTCTAAATGGTAGAAGCCTTAAGTTGCTTGAAATAACCAGCATATCTAACACTAGGACAGGCAATAACAAATTAGACTTAGGAGCTTCTTCTAGTGAACCCCCAATCATTCTTAAAAACCATCTTTCAACTCCAGTGAATTTTATCTCAGCTGATGGGATAAAGAACACTGAGCAAGTCAATGAAGTAAATAGAGCTTTAAATAAAGCTAAAAGAGAGAAAAGAAAACAGAAATTTAAGGATTTACAAAAAACGTCGAACGCTGCTCGACGATCTCAGGCTCAGTGGTCGAATGAAGCTCGACGATCTGAGCATCTATCGTCGAACGTCGATCGACGATCACAAGCTCAGTGGTCGAACGGAGATCGACGATTTGAGCAGCCATCGTCGAACGCTAGTCGACGTTTCTAATATGAATTTCAAAATTACACCCAGAACTTTAGAAACCCGAATATGAATAGAAACCCTAGGTTCATTGACCCATCATCTGCATGGAGAATCCCACCTAGGAGATCTTACCCATTAGGTTATCACCCTCAGCCTGCTTATTCATTTATTTCAAGTTTTTCTTATGTGAAAAACAAGGGACCCAAGGTTACCTGGGTCCACAAAGTTTAAATTGATTTATTTGCAGGTGAAGACATATCCTATCACTCAAAATAAGTGGTATTTGGATAGTGGTTGCTCCAAGCATATGACAGGAAATAAAGAACATCTGTCAAAGTTCAAGGCAAAGCTTGACCCAAATGTAATCTTTGGAGATTCAAGCTGTGGTCAAACTGAAGGCTATGGCAGGATGACAATTGGAGCTGTAACATTCAAGAGAGTTGCTTATGTGACTGGACTAAAACATAATTTAATTTCAGTAAGTTAGTTATGTGATGCTAGATACCAGGTATCATTCTCTAACTCTCTTTGTAATATTACTTTAAATAATAATGTTGTATTAGTAGGCATTAGACAAGGTAACATTTATTTAGTAGATTTTAATTCAACTCACTCTGAAATCTGCCTGTTTAATGAAGTAAATAATAATAATACCTTGTGGCATAAAAGGCTTAGCCATGTTAACCTCAAGAATATATCTAGGTTATCTAAACACAACCTTGTTAGAGGTTTACCTTCTTGCCCCTACAAGAAGGAGAGCCTATGCAAGGCTTGTCAACTAGGCAAGCAAACCAAGAACTCTTTTAAATCAGTAAATAAAAGTGATTCTCCTAGAATCCTATATTTATTACATTTGGACCTATTTGGCCCAATAAATGTACAGAGTTTAGGAGGGAAGTATTACACCCTAGACATTGTAGATGACTTCTCTAGGTTCACTTGGGTGTTCTTTTTGAGAACTAAGGCTGATAACTTCAAAGCCCTTACAGACTTTCTATTATGTGTGCAGACTGAGTACTCTACTCATGTGGCCTTGATCAGAAGTGATCATGGTACTGAGTTTGACTCTCTTCTCATGCAAGAATTTTGTGAGAGAGAAGGTATCAAACATAGCTTCTCAGCTCCTAGAACTCCCCAACAAAATGGGGTAGTTGAAAGGAAGAACAGAACACTAATTGAAGCTGCTGGCACATTGTTGGCAGATGCTAATATGCCTATTTCCTATTGGGCAGAAGCTGTTAGCACAGCCAACTATGTCTTGAATAGAAGTCTGATACACAAGCTTAAGTGTAAAACTTCTTATGAGTTACTTAAAGGAAAGAGACCTAAAATAAATTATTTTAGAGTTTTTGGCTGTGTTGTTTATATTCATAATAACAATAAAGAATACCTTAGAAAATTTGAAGCAAAAGCTTCAATGGGAATTTTTCTTGGATATTCCCAAGTAAGCAAAGCTTATAGGGTATTTAATAAATCATCTTCTAAAATTGAAGAGTCTGTTCATGTATCCTTTGATGAATCCCAAATGTTTTACAAGGAGAAGGAAACTTCCCCTTCCTCAAGTTCATTACAGGTACAAGAATCTTCCAAAGATGTCACTCAAGAAATACTCCATCTTTCAACTCTTCATATCACTGAATCAGACAGTGATGAAGACATTGCAGAAGTTGTTGCTATTCCACCAATAGTAGATCAAATTCCTCCTGAGGAATTAATCCCAACTATTGCTGAAGATCACATCCCACCTGCTGATATTGTTACACTTAGAGATCACCCTACATCTCAAGTGATAGGAGACATATCAGCTGGTGTTCAAACAAGACATCAGTTAAGACAGGATGTGATGCATGCTTGTTTCCTTTCACAGATTGAGCCCCTCACCATTAAAGATGCTGAGCTAGATCCCCACTGGATCATTGTTATGCAAGAGGAACTCAATCAGTTTGAGAGATGTAAAGTTTGGACTTTGGTTCCAAGACCTAAAGGCCAACTGATCATAGGCACCAAGTGGGTGTATAGAAACAAGTTGGATGCAAATGGAATCATTGTAAGGAATAAAGCTAGGCTTGTAGCTCAGGGCTACAGACAGGAGGAAGGTATAGATTATGACCAAACCTTTGCTCCTGTTGCAAGGCTAGAGGCAATAAGGATCATCTTGGCCTATGCAGCCTATATGAAGTTTAAGGATTTTCAAATGGATGTCAAAAGTGCTTTTCTTAATGGTGAGCTAAAGGAAGAGGTATTTGTTGAACAGCCACCTAGTTTTGTTTCTTCAACTCAGCCCTCACATGTATTCAAGTTGTAGAAAGCTCTTTATGGACTAAAACAAGCACCAAGAGCCTGGTATGAGACTCTAGCTAGTTTCCTGTTAGTGCACAACTTTGTTAGGGGAGTAGTTGATAGAACCCTCTTCGTCAAGCACCACAAGGACACAATCCTGTTAGTTCAAGTGTATGTGGATGACATTATTTTTGGTTCCACTGATCCCAAACTATGCAAAAAGTTCTCCAACTTAATGCATTCTAAGTTTAAGATGAGTAGTATGGGTGAGCTGTCTTACTTTCTTGGTCTCCAAGTAAAGCAAGATGCTGATGGCATCTTCATCTCCCAATCCAAATATGCCAAGGAATTGGTAAAGAAGTTTGGCATGGAAGATGCTTCAGCAATGCATACACCTATGGCTACTAATGTAGTTATTGATTCTGATGATCAGGGAAAGCCTGTTGATCCAAAGAATTATAGGGCCATTGTTGGATCCCTATTGTATTTAACTGCAAGTAGGCCAGACATAATGTTTGCTACATGCCTTTGTGCTAGATTCCAGGTCAACCCCAAGGAATCTCATCTGATTCTTCTCAAGAGAATCTTGAGATACCTGAAGGGATGTCCAAATCTAGGACATTGGTACCCAGCTGAGTCAGAATTTGAATTAATTGGATATTCTGATTCTGATTATGCTGGTTGTCGAGTTGACAGGAAAAGTACCTTAGGAACTTATCAGTTCCTGGGAGAGAGATTGGTCTCTTGGTTCTGTAAAAAGCAGGCCTTTGTATCAACTTCAACTACAGAAGCTGAATATATAGCAGCTGCCAGTTGTTTTTCACAGATCCTGTGGATACAAAATCAACTTTTGGATTATGGGTACTCACACAAGAACACTAAAATCATGTGTGACAGTACAAGTGCTATCTCCATTGCACAAAATCCAGTGCACCACTCTAGAACGAAGCACATTGAGATTAGACACCATTTCCTGAGAGATTGTGTGGAAAAGAACAAGATCAGCCTTGAGTTCATATCCACAGACCTTCAGAGAGGTGATATATTCACCAAGCCCTTAGATGAACAGAAGCATCTGTTCTTTTTAGTTCAACTAGGCATGATCAATGGAAGAGACTAAGTGTGACTATCTGCCGTGTTGAAACCTGCTTAAAGATCGTCGACCGGCATTCGAAGATCGTCGAACAGGTTGAGCTTATCGTCGATCCATGGTTGACGACAGTTTGTTGTTTGTGAAGACAGAAATAGTCGAACGATTGATCGACTACTTTGCTTCAGGACCGATCGTCGAACGACCGTTCGACTATCGTCTCCAGTATCTTTTAAATAGATCGACGATCGATGTTTTAATATAAAGCCGATGGTCGACCTAGGTTAAGAGATAGTTGCTCTTATCGTTGACGGAGAGCGTCTTTTCGCATTCCGTCTTCCCGCTTGCTCTTTGTCTTGCTCTTTGTCTTGCGCTCCATCCTCGCCATCTCTCCCTCGTCTTCTACAGCGTTTTCGATGGCGATTGCTCCAACGCTTCTTGCCGTAGTGAAGTTTGATGCCGGTTTCAGAGTAGATTTCGACGCCTTCAGCTGCTGCGAACCAGGAATAGTGGAGATTCTGAATCTGTGCAGAGATCAAGGGTTAGAGAAACTCATGTCCTACAGAATAAAGATAAACAATCAAGAGATCAAAGAGTGGGCCTTCACTTCATCTTCTACTGATGACTCGATGACTGGAACAATTAGCGGAGAAGAGGTAATATTGACTCCCGCTATTCTGACTGAAATTTTTGGATTGATTAATGGTGAAGAAGAGTATGAGCAAGATGCTCCTGAGTTCGGAAGAATGTTAACTGAGCTGGGACATGCCGAAGGCATTCCCTCCAAGCTGCTCAAAGTGAATTTCCCATTTAAGATCAAGTTTCTTGCGGAAATTGTTGGAAAAGTGATACTGGGAAAGCACTCAGCCCACGATAATATTACAAGGCAACAATTTGCACTAATGTGTGCAATTGTTAATAAGAAGCAGATCAATTGGGCTGGCATTATGTTTGATTTAATAAGGAAAAAGAATGGAAAGAAAGAAGTTACCCTAGGAAGGGTAGTTGGAATTTTTCTGAAGGAGAAATACCCTCACCTGCTTGTGTCAGCCGCCACCTCCATCAACGCAAGCAAGAAGATGGATCCATCATTGTTCACAAAATGGAAAAGGACCTTCCTGAAGCCTGCTCCCGCAGGGGTTGCTCTAGTTAATTCTGAGAGCACCAGGACTGTCGCAGTCACTCCCCCCTTCTAGCAGCTGGCTCAGCAAATTTATCTCTTCCATCTTCTTCATCAGTTTTGTCGTCTACATCAGTTGAAGTTCCTTCAACTTCAATTGAAGTACGACATTCTGCTTCTCCTCCAGCTTCTCCTCTACCTCCTCATCTTGCTGGGATATCTCAACCTAGTTTTGATTTGTTGGTGTCTGAGATTCCCTCTCCTCCTCAGTCACCAATTCCCTCTTCTGATCATCTTGATCACCCTGCATCCACCCATGTATCTCCACATCATTCTCCAGCTCCATCTCCAGCTCATTCTCCAGCTCATCTTGCATATACCATCACTGCTGCTCTTCCACCCTCTGAAATTCCTCCATCATCTTCATCATCTTCTTTTGAAATTACTCCTGCATTTATATCTAGCATTGTGGAGTTAATTACCCCCTCAATCAAAATTATGATTGATGAGGCAATTGCTCCCCTTGCTTCTTCTATATCATCTCTAACTGCTGCTATTCTGAAACTCTCTAAGTCTGCTGAGCCCTCTTCTTCTAGGGGCCTGGTTTCAGTTTCTACTGAAATCAGGCAGGGGGAGATGCTTGATGAAGACGTATCTGAGCAGCCCTTGGCCTCTCCTCCAACAATTCATCTTGCAGTAGCAGAGAAAGCAACAGAAGATTCAGCTCCTCCTCCTCTATCTGAATAGGAAATTTCTGATGCAGTTTTGAAATCTGAATTCATTTTTAAAGCTTGTTTAGAAGAAAGTTCTACTCCCTTGGTTGCCCTATACCTAGAAGGAATCATCACCTCCTTTCTAGATGAATTGTGGGAGTTAGGACATGCTGTGGTCGATACTGAAGGTATTCCCTTTTCTTACTTTTTAGACTTGTTAACTGATATGCTAGTTTGGGAATATCTGGAAGGCATGATTAGATGTCATTTAGAACAATTTTATTCATAAAACTACAGATAAATTAGAAGAAATTCTAGAAGTTCAAGAGCCTGTATCCAATCTGCTCCAGAAGTACAACCAGAATCAAGTGCTCAAATTTCTGAAGTTGCTCAGCCTGAAGTGCAAGCAGAACTGGTCACTTTGACAGTTTCTGAGATTCAATAATCAGCTGCAGATGCCCAGATTGAAAAATCTACTGTATGGGATGATTCCCCAGGCTTGGATTTAGATGCTCTATTGGCACAGGATGCCATAGAAGAAGAACGAGAAAGAGCTGCTCGAAAGGAAAAAGAAAGAGCTATAAAAGATGCTATTGACCCATATGATCTACCCATCTCCTCTAATTCTGAAGATGAGATCGATTCTGATGAGTCTGCTGAGACTAAAAGAAAAAGAATTGCTAAGAAGAAAAGAAAAGTTGTTGCTCCTCCTCCTGCTAATCCAGACAATGATACACCGTATTATATACTGAAAGGAATTGATCCAAAGTCAAAAGACTTCCAGCATTGGATGTTGTTTTCTAAGAACCAGTAAAAGCAAAGGAAAAAGTCTAAGAGGTATGACTCTCCTGTTCCTAGATGGAATCCTAGAGGTCCTCCTCCTCCACCTCCCGGTGCAGGAGCCTCAGGAAATTTATCTTCTAAATCTGCTTCTCAATCTGAAAGATCAAATCCATCTCAATCTGCTCAAAGGAGAAGTTCGCAAGGATTCCAAGGTAAAAGCCAAACTGGCTATCAAAGACCTGATACTGTTAAAGAACAAGTTAAGGAGGTAGTATATCAAAGACCAACCTTTTCCCCTCCTCCTTCTCCAAAGAAAAAAGTTTCATCTCCAAAGCCAGTTCATATTGAGAAAGATGTTCCAAAAGGTAAGTAGTTTATTTTATCTGAAAATTCTAGCAAAAACTTTGCTAAATCTGCTCTCTCTTGTTATCTAGTTAATCAGGATAAAGAACCAGTTGACACTTCTTCTGAGATTGTTTATGAAAGCCCAGAGCTTGATCCTAACTTTAGGATGACTCATTTTCTTGAACTGATTGGAGCAGCGCAAATAAGGAAAGCAAAAGCTGAAGGAAAGGACACTGCAGGATTAACCACAATGTCTAAATTCAGAAAGAAGGAGCTCGAAAAATTCCAGGTCAGACCTGAGATGTTTGATCCTTCAAAATATATGGAAAAGCATCCTGAGGCAGTGGTCCCAAGGACAACAAAATTGAAAATAATTGGAGAACAAGACTTGAAGCTATCGAAAAAAGAAGCTCTAGATCCTACAAGAAAGATTACTTTTGTTTCTAGCTCTTCTAATCCTGAATTTAACTCTGAAGCACCTTAATTATTCATTGATTGACAGTTAATTTCTTATCTGATTGATTGATGATATCTGTTTAGTTATTTCTCTTTATGTATTTTATTTTACTTTCATTAATTAGTTTTGTATGTTTTAATTGTTGAGAGACTTAACTCAAATAGGGGGAGATTGTTGGAACCCTAGGTTTTGATTTGAGTTCAGTCCTCTCTTTCTGTCTCTTGACCCAAGATTTATCTATGGTCAAGGTTAGTTGATAGTTTAGATTCTCTAGTTGTGTAGAATTACTTTTCCAGATGAATATTTGGTTAAGTAGTTTTTCGTTCGACTATAGTCAAACGTCGCTCGACTATCGTCTATCGGCTGATCGACGATCGTCTATCAGTTGGTCGACGTTCTGTCTGCGTTGATAGCTCAACTATCTGTTGATAGCTCGACTATCTGCTTGTTTTGGTAGTTCGACTATCTGTCCTGATAGTTCAACTATCTGATAGCTCGACTATCTGTTGATAGGTCGACTATCTGTTTGCTTTGGTAGTTCGACTATCTGTCCTGATAGTTCAACTATCTGATAGCTCGACTATCTGTTGATAGGTCGACTATCTGTCCGCTTTGATAGTTCGACTATCTGTTGATAGGTCGACTATCTGCTTGCTTTGATAGTTCGATTATCTGTCCTGATAGTTCAACTATCTGATAGCTCGAATATCTGTTAATAGGTCGACTATCTGTTTGCTTTGATAGTTCGACTATCTGTCCTGATAGTTCGACTATCTGATAGCTCGACTATCTGTTCTGATAGGTCGACTATCTGCTAAGGTAGTTTGACTATCTTCTTTGATAGTTCGACTATCTGGATCGTTCGACTATCTGTCTGATAGGTCGACGATCTCCGTGCGTCGGTCGACGATCTCCGAGGGTCGTTCGACGTTTTGCTGTTTCTTTTAAATAGTTTTGTCGTCTTCTGTAATGTGACTAATTTCATAATTATTTTGGCATATTTTATAAAAGATTATCTGAGTAAATTATGATAACTCTTCCATGCAATATCTATTCTATTCTTTATGCATGAGCTAATCTTTTCTGACAAAGTTGTTTGTCTTATAGCTGAGATATGATTTCTGTCAGGCTGTCCTTTATAGCCGTTAGACTCAAAAAGTCTTCCTTGGCTGTAAAGAGTCTTTTCTAATGTGACTTTCTCTTATATTATTTCATCAGAAGTATTTGCAGCTTCTTAGAAAGCTTTATCCTTTTATAGGATATCTGCCTGCAGTATTTTGTTTTGCTTTATGCTTTTTGTAGCCCAGCTTACAGAGTTTAGCAAAAGACAAGATTCAAACTCAATTAGAGCCGTTACTGCTGCTGATATATAAAGACTTCTTTGAAGAAAGAAATCAACTAGTTCTCAGATAAAAATTCATTCAGCAAGCTTACAGCAAGATCAAGTTTACTGCTCTCAGCAATCTTCACTCAAATGAGAAGTGTTAGCTCTTCTGCTCTTCTTCAACCTGAGTTCTCCTGGTTCTAGGAAGTTCTGACTCAGAGATCTTTTGAAGAAGAAGAAGAAGAAGATAGCTGCCTGAAGAAGAAAATCTTATTTCATATTATTTTATCTTCTTGTTGCTTTTTCCTTCAGTAATTTCTGAAGTGTTTCTGCACTGAAGCAAGACTTCACCTGGACGTTCTTTGAGCCAGGGGGAGCCTTGATTCTTTTAGAGCTTTCTAGCTCAGTGCAAGTTATTGTGCTTCTCTAATCTATTGCAAAATAGAGAAGACACCTTAACCTCCTTTCCCCCTCCTGTACAGGGTTATTACTCCCTTCAAAAGTATTCCTTGGTGGCAGGGCACCTGATCAAAAACCTGTGTTGGTTTTTTTAGACACCTGATCAAAAGTCTAAAGAGTTTCTTGATCTATCTGAAGCAGATCTTGTTGGTGGCAGGGCACCTGATCAAAAACCTGAGTGGATTTCTACCTTGTTGGTAGAAGAGTGGACGTACCCAAGTTGTTTTGGGAACCACTATAAATTCCTTGTGTCGTCTGGATTGCTTTATTTAATTACTTGCATTGTGGCTGTGATTTGATCTTAACTAGGTTTGCTAGTTGCTGTTTAGGTTTCCAAGACTTAACTGTAATTACAGTTGGCTGCCTTTTTGTGCACAACACTTGTGTTAGGCTCTAAGGTTTAATCTCAAATATCTATAACCTTCATTCCGCAAATTAACTCCAAGGGAGTTGAGTAGACAGTCAACTTTGCTAGTGCAATTTTTTGATTACTCTATTCACCCCCCCTCTAGAGTAGTATCTATCCCCTTTTCTTTCACCTTTTTCGGGAGATTTTGGAGGCAAGTGGTGGTTTGCTCTCAAGGCACGGGATGGAAAACCGTCCGATGTCATTTTGTTTTGGGGTCAATTTATTAGTAAGAGCCGCCAAATAGTCTGTGTTGAGAGAGATATGTGAAATATTTTCTAATTTTTGTTTATTAGAAAGAAGTTCTTTCAAATATTTCGCATACTTAGGCATTTGTGAGAACGTCTTGCAAAAGGGAACATTAATATGAATTTGTTTTAATAGCAAAAAATATTTTTTGCATTGCGCGTTCTTACGATCACTATCTAACTTATGCGGATACGACAAGACCTTATTTAAAATAATTTTTTCGTTTAAAATCGTTAAAGGCGGCGTAATTGAAGAAGGGGGAAGATTGGTCAGAGGAGAAAATCGTTACAGCAGAGCAACTCTACATAATTAACCTCTTGAATTTTTCAAGCTTATTGTGTTTTGGTTTAGGTGTTGTAGTTTGATAGCTAATCTGGTTGGGTTTGTAACCCTCTTAGTGGGTTTGACAGCTATCATGAAGGAGCATTTTTTTATCTTTTTTGCCAAGTGTATATCTTTTGCTGAGGAATTCTTTTCTTTTGAATGCCATAGGCTCGGAGTAATAATGGTCTGATCAACTAGAGTCGGTGGTCTTAGGCGTTCTGCAGTAGTAGTAGTGATTCTTCCCTCACCTCTGTGATGTAGTATTGTTTTTCTCTTTCTTTAGTTCAGACATACACCTTGTTTTGTGGGTTCCTATCAGGTTATTGACGCCCATAGTTGATTAATGTTGATGATAGACTATTTACTAGCTGTTATGCAAATCTTCTTACTGTTTGTCGTACCTACTTGCTCTCTGGGTAGTATTTATGCTACGTTATATGTTAGTTATTTTTAAAGAATAAAAGGATCAATATTATTATCTCATACTCATAACATTCCTTTAAATCAAATGCCACTATACTTTAACGAACGTAAAATCTCTTTTAATACTTATATTAAATATAGAGGTGAGCATATCTTGAATTGTCCTTTTGGATCATCATACTCATATAGGATAATAATGAGATAAACCAAGTATTTTCCACTATTTATATGTATATTTTCACCCATGGACTAGTTGATCCAGTGAGCCGAGGGATACGACCCTTAAAACTTAAACTCAAACTATATCTTCATCATAACAAACTTGAGAATTTCTTGAAAAGACTTAGGAGTAAGTTCTTGTCGGAGCATCTACAGTTATCTAATGTACGACATGGCATTACGACGCGTGTTTTCACTCACTCTGATACATTATTAATTGTTGAGAAAATGCTGGTTATGACAGTTGGTATCAGAGGGTGGTTTGTTTGACAAGTTGGTCGAACGACTATCTTTGGTATGTTCTAGTTGTCTTGTCTCATTGCATACACACACCTATGTGTCATAAGTACATCTTGGATGAAGCATGAACACTACACTTATAAGCATGACAAGAAGTATATGGGGGCATATTATGTTGTATGGGATGCATAATTTGTGTTTATATATAGATCCTCATATGAAGCAACATGCGACTATTATGTACTATGGGATGCATAACAATCATCACATGGATGCCCATTAGATTTTACTTTTTCATTACTTGCAATATTATATAGTATGATATGCATAATATTTAATGTGTACGCCGCTCATAACATGCATTAAGACCTTTATTAGAATGCATAGCACTGCATGCATAATATAACATAACATGAGTACACGTGCCAAGTTAAGATCTATATGATGACATACGTAGACACATAGTTTTTAAACAAAAAAAAAGAATTCATGCATTCATAATTCATGTAAATGAGTCAGTAGGATGATGGTGTATCATCCTAAGTTAAAGCATAACATCACTTTTGAAAATCCCAGATCAAGTTAACAACATGAGAAAGTATCTATGCATGTTTGGTCTAAACTAAATTGAGTAGTTCTAGCATTAAGCTAGGTTGGATAAGTTGTTCGTTGTATTATTAGAAATGCCGCCTAAGCATATTGTGACGAGGTCGACTCCCCAGTCAGATGGTGAGTCGTCGGTTGCACAAAGTGAGACTGTGATTGAAGGGTTGCGACAGATTAATGAGGCTTTGTCAAGGTAGTTGGTTGCTATGCAATCGCAGATTTAGGCTTTGTTGACTGCCTCCATAGGGTAGCAGCCAGTGGTGTAGGACCCCGTAGTGGATCAAAATATACCTATTCTTCCTACTCCTCTAGTGCCTCCTATTCTGTTAGCATCGGAGATGAATTTCAATTCGGACTTTCAGTGATTAGGACCCCCTACCTATGATGGGAGAGCCAATTTCATGGTATTGGATGACTGGATCATTGTCATCAAAGTGATGTTTTCATATTTGTGAATTTCTATTGGCCAAAAGGTAATGGTCGTCGCTTATTAGCTGAAAGGCCTTGCTAAGATCTAGTGGACCCGAGAGAAAGAGTGCCTGTCATAGGGATGTTGATGGGAATATTTCAAAGGGATGTTACTAAAGAAATTGCTACCATCAGTCGAGCAAGATTGTCTGATGAATAATTTTCTACACCTGAAATAGAGACATCTCAAGGTTAGACAGAATGAGATAGAATTCAGTAAGTTTAGTAGGTTTGCTCCATATTTAGTATCCTCAGAGGCAAGTAGGGTGAAGCGATTCCTGGGAGGACTTCGTAGCGATATCTAGTAGTTAGCTAAGTCGTACTAGTCGGAGACTTATGCTGAGGCAGTAGAAGCTGCTCTAATATTCAAGGCTATCGATAATGCCAAGAATTGAGGTTCGCAGATTAGGAATGACAAGAGAAAGTCTGATGACAGTGGAAGCTCTTGGGAATCTGTCCCACCTTTGAAGAAAGGAAGCAAGGAAGTGTGTAGTTTCTGTGGCCGGCAAGGCCACCCCTTAGAGAAGTGTTTAAAGATATTGGGATATCAGAAGCAGCAGCAGGTGCTTGAAATTAAGAACACGCCTAAAGGAGACCTAGTCTGTGCTTCGTGTAAGTAGAAGGCCATGATGTTGCCCATTGTTGGACGAAGGATAAGGTTTGCTTCTAGTGTGGGTAGAAGGGGCATTTAAAGTCTATGTGCCTGCGGTCTCTGTGCCCGTTGTAGCCAGTTCCACTTCAAGCCTTTCCATTGCCGCAATACTTAAATAAAGGGAAGGGAAAGATCAATGTGGTGACCATGAAAGAAGCGCAAAATTCTACCCAAGTGATCTCAGGTTAGATTCTAAACTAATTCTTAGCTTTCAGCTTTAGTTTTGATGTTGTTCGGCTAGTTATGCATACGATTTTATAGGGAAGTTTAAGGTGAAGAACTGTTGGGAGTGCGTCCTTTTTTATTTTGGTGCTACCCACTCGTTCGTGGATAGGAATTTTGTAGAATGTGACCGTATGACTCTCGATCAAGTCGGTGATTCGTTTTGAGTTAAGTTTCCCTCTGGTGACTCCGTGGTGTCAGACCAGGGTATCCAGAGTTGTCCTACACTTTTAGGTGATTTCCTAGCCTTTATCGATTTGAAGGTGCTAGACCTGGAGGACTTCGATGTGATTTTAGGCATGGACTGGTTTTCCATATATGATGTTGTTATCCAATGCAAGGTTAAGCGGTTGGACTTCTAGATGGACAACGACCTCCCCATGAGTGTGTATGGTTTTTTGCATCAGGATTCTCTGATTATTTCTGTAGTATATGCTCGAAAATTCTTAGATTTCGATTGTTTTGCTTACCTGGTTTCTATTTTGTAAACTATTTGTAGTTTGCCGCGCATCGAGGATATTCCTGTGGTGCGAGAGTTCCCCGATGTTTTCCCAATTAGACTTCTTGGTCTTCTGCCTGAGAGGGATGTCAAATTTGTTATTGATCTCGAGCCGGGTACTCGCCCTATTGCTAAGGCACCGTACTATATGACCCTTCATGAGCTGGAGGAGTTGCGTACCCAGCTAGATGAATTGTTGTAGTATGGATTTATTAGGACAAGTTCTTCATCTTAGGTTGATCCCGTCTTGTTTGTTAAAAACAAGGATGGTTCCATGAGGCTGTGCATCGATTATAGGGAATTGAATAAGGTAACTATAAAGAACAGGTATCCCTTGTTGCGGATAGATGATTTGTTTGATCAGTTACGTAGTAGTACGGTGTTCTCGAAGATTGATCTTCGTTCAGGCTACCATCAGTTAAGGATTCGAGATTCAGATTTTCCGCGGACTACTTTTCGTTCCCGGTATAAGCATTTTAAGTTCTTAGTGATGTTCTTTGGATTGAATAATGCACCCTCCGCCTTCATGGACATGATGAATAGAGTGTTTAAGGATTTCTTAAATCCTTTTGTGGTCGTTTTCATTGACAATGTTCTGGTATATTCCCGGAGTGTTGAGGAGCATGCTCAGCATTTACGCAAAGTTTTGTCTAATCTAAGAGAGCATAAGTTCTATGTGAAGTTGAGCTCAAGTGTCTTTTTTGGGTCATGTTGTGAATAAGGATGGAATTTCTGTTGACCTAGATAAGAAAGTTGCTATGATGGATTGGAGAAGACCAACCACGCCTTAAGATATAAGAAGCTTCTTAGAGTTGGCAGGCTATTATAGAAGGTTTGTGGAGGGATTCTCTGTATTGTCTACACCTTTGACTAAGCTTACGCAGAAGAATGCTGTGTTTGTGTGGAGTGATGAGTGTGAAGGAGCCTTTCAAAAATTGAAAAAGAGATTATGCACAGCTCTAGTTATGACTTTACCAACTGAAGGAGTGGAGTATATTGTTTATGTGGATGCATCGCACGTCGAGCTTGGATGTGTCTTGATGCAAGAGGGAAAGGTGATTGAGTATGGGTCGAGGAAATTGAAGGTTCATGAAAAGAATTACCCTACACATGATTTGGAGTTTGCGGCAGTGATTTAAGCCCTGATGCTTTGGATACATTTGTTTTATGGCTCGTTTTGCAAGATTTACTCGAACCATAAAAGCTTGAAATTCGTCTTCACTCAGAATGAGCGTAATTTTCACCAGCATAGATGGTTGGATTATTTTGCAGATTATGAAGTAGATATCCTTTATCTCCCGAGCAAAGCTAACGTGGTAGCCGATACCTTAAGTAGAAAGACTGCACAAATCTTTAACCTTTTTGTGCAAACCTTGGTGGAAGAGTTCTTATTAGTGAACATAACTGTTGGGAGTAGCGAATCGCCGAGTACCTTGGAAGTGGCAGAGCCATCATGAATTACGCTTACAAGACTTTATCAGAAGGATGATCCCAATTTGGAACATATCTAGAGTAGAACTAAAAAAGGGGAATTACCATACTTTTCTATTGATGATGTGGGGACCTTGAAGTACCATGGAAGATATTATATTCTAGCTATTGGTGATATTCGGGTAAGGATTTGTAGTGAAGTGAATGGTTCAAATATTGCAAACCACCCTGGCTTCACAAAAATGTATAGAGATCTGAAGCAGATCGTTTCGTGGTATGGGATGAATAACGATATAGCTATGTTCATTTCTGAGTGCTTGACCTGCAAGCGTGTTAAGGTAGATCATGGAAGGCCTGGTGGCAAGATGATGCCTGTGGATATTCTAAGTTGGAAGTGGGGAAGTATTTCTATGGATTTTATTACCGGTTTGCCAAGATCTCCCTGAGGGCATGATGCTGTGTGGGTCATAATTGATAGATTGACGAAGTGCGCTCACTTTGTTCCTTTAAAGATTGGCTATTCCATGAAGAAGATAGGGAATTGTATTTGGATGAAGTCATCAGACTGCATAGAGTGCCGGTAAGTATTTTGTCAGTTCGAGAATCCAGATTTACGTCGCCTTTCTGGAAAAGTTTGAAAGAATGGTTGGGCACTGACCTCAGGTATTCAACCGCTTACCATCCGCAGAACAATGGTCAGTGTGTTCAATGCCAAAAATCCGCTCTTCTTCAGCTTCAGCTAACCTAGATTCTCAAATCTATAGCAGCGTCCTGGCCATTCGCAGTTTGGGGAATGGACCTCCTCGGACCCTTCCCGATTGCCAGTGGTTAGTGTCGCTTCATAATTATCATGATCAATTACTTTATCAAGTGGATTGGGGAAAAAGCATTGGCCAGGACCACCACGCAGATCGTCAGGAATTTCATCTAGGGCGAGATTTCCTGCCGACACGAAATCCTGTTAGCTATTATCACCAACACGGAATCCCGTTAGCAAGTGGACTGAGCTGCGGTTCTCATTAGTATATCATCCCAGGAGCAATGGTCAGCTCAACGTTACAAACAAAAAATTCTAAATCTCTTGAAGAAGAAAGTTTTGAAATGTAAAGGCAATTGGGCAGAACAGCTTCCTTCAGTCCTTTGGACCCTTCGAACTACACCATCCTCGGCTATAGGAGAAGCACCCTTCAAACTTTCTCATGGTTCGAAGGCGCTCGTTCTGATAGAGTTTGAGGTGCCTAGTTCAAGGGTTATGCTTGCAAAGCAAGGAGGGGAAGATTGGATGGAAACTAATGATGAAGAGATAAAATGCAGCTTGGATTTGATTGAAGAACTCTGAGATGAAGCAACTATCAGACGGGAAGAAGTGAAGAGGAGAATAGCCAAGTAATTACATAAAAATGTTAGAATCAAGGAATTCCTAGTTAAGGATTTGGTACTAAAGAAGGTGGATGCATCAATCAGAGCTGGTGATGTCGGGAAGTTAAATCCCAACTGGGCATGTCCTTTCATTGTCAATGAAGTATTGAAGAATGGGGCCTATCACCTACAGACATATGATGGGTAAGTAATTTTCCACACTTGGACTGGTGATGACTTGAAGTGATTTTATTCTTAAAATGATGTCTTTTTCTTCATCTATTTACACTTCAATGATAATTTATATAATGATATTCGTACTGACATATTTTCTTGTCTGGCGATCTTATCTTCTTTTCTTTTATCACTAAGTAAAAGGATCACTGAACCAAGGAGATATCGCTAACTCCTACTTGAACCCCACGAATAATAGTCATTAGCATAATATCATGGGGGCCACGTGTAGTGGGGAGTTTTTGCACACGTGTAGTGGAAGCTTGCCAATTCCTATGTAATGGTCTTCAAGATTTTGGATCCCAGCCGACATTTAACACACCTCTGCATCAAGGGAGGTCTGGGTGATTGTTAGTGTCGTCGTGCTCCGTAAGGGATATTCTTATAGCCTTGATGATCTTTCTATGGAAAGCAATGTCACGTTGCACGCACCTGCCTAACTGATCATCTTAGTCTGTGACAATTGAATACTCCTAGTTACTCTCAAGCAGTGCCGATAGGGGACCCACAACTTTGTAAATCTTTCTAAAGAAGAAAGCAATACTGCCCGTACGCACCTTCCCAATTGATCAACATAGCTTGTTACCCCAAGCATGAGAGTAGTGTGTCCATCTCGTTCGTGGAGATGTTACAACTTTCATGATCACTTGAGAAAAGCAATGCAGCCCCACGCACACCGGAACACTTGATCATCCCATGATATACATCTTTTTGTCGCCAATGACATCTGACACGCCCCTACATATCGTCCAAGTATAGGCGATCGATCAGCTCCGTCTTGTGTTTTAACGGACATTACAGCTTCTATGACCTAACTGAGGAAAGAAATGCAGCCCTGTGCACACTTGCCCAGTTCGTCGGTCTAGAATGTAATTTGTTTTCTTTTGTCATGGATATGTTCGGTTAGACCTTTGTAGGACGCTTTAGCCACATGCCGACTAGCTCATATGTTTAGCGATCTCTTAAAAAAAATCGTCCAGCTGATCTGTGGCCATTTATACGGTCAGCAAATTACAGGATGAGGTTATAATGTTCTAGCATAACAGATAAGACGACTAGCCTTGTAAACAAGAAAAGGTTTTGATATCGATCCCCTGGCATATGTTAGGAGATTGCCTAGGAAGCAAAGGCCGCGGGTAATACAGTTACTTATACGTGGCTAGCATTTACGTGGCTAGCATTTAACTATTACTCCATATGTTATTATTCTTCTTGAAAACTTCCTTGGAAAGATGAAACGTGCTCGTGGTTAGAGCGACTAGAATAAACATGTTATAGGTAATCGCAGTTCACGTGAATAGATAAGGCGGTTAGAATGCAAATATTTCAGCGTACCGGTCATGGTTCTTCTGAAGTTATTATGTTTTCTCCGTGAATTATTTTTATAAGTTCCAAATCACGGTTAAAGTGACTAAATATTACAATTACATTTATATCTATCAGTCCACAGGAAATTGTTCTTCTGAACTGGCCTCTGGAACATTAGGTGGAAATTGCGGTTAACACAAATATATTTTGTGGCTAAAGTATATGGATGTTTCTCTTATTACTCATCTCTCTTGAAAGTACTACAAAATGTTCCGGAATTCCTTTGAAAAATAGGCTGAAATCTTAGAAATAACACGATTAAAGCACTGCTTCATAACTGGCTGCTTCTAAGTAATGATCCGCGGATAGCTCGATTAAGTGATGTGATCTGAATACTTCACTCATCAAAGGCAACCATGGTATTTGTTTATGTTGATGCAGGAAATGCGCCTCTGGACTCGCGAGGAGAAAAGAGGGTGGAGGAAACTGCAAGTAGCTGCTAACTAGTGCTCAAGGGAAAAGGGAAACAACTAGAGTAGAAGACAGCGGCAACACCAGACTTTGCCTACCGCGGCAAATGCCACTCTTGCGGCCGGCTTTCCTTTGATTGAACAAGTCCGGTTACAAGGAGAAGTAAAAAGTGCAAAGAGTTGTGCAAGCAGTAGAACGCAAAGCCTGAGAATCAAATCTGCATCTTTTAACAAGTGGGCTCCTGGGTTCGAGTAAGCCTCCTCTAGGAGTGTTACCCCCAATTTATAGGCTCGAGGGCCTGCCCAAACGAGAAGGGCTAAAATAACAACCTGCTCGGGGTATAGGAGAACCAGACAGTAGTAACATGATACAAAGGAAAAGAAAGAAACAAGTCACGAGTTCGCCTAGAAGGGGGAGGACTGAGCCTTGCGACCTGGAGCTTTTGTCCGATCGGAGGATGTGGGAAGCTGCTGACATGGGCAGAATGAAATCTTTGTCCGTCGTTTAATAAGGCGACCTGGGCAGTACGCCAAGCTAGGAAGCGACTTGTAAGGCTGGATAAATGTTGTGAGACTGAGCTGGATGCCTGTGTAACCTGAGGAATAAGACGACAGTGACCTGGGCCCTGATGTGAGAAGAGGTTGTATATTCCAAAGTTAACATAATCCCCGCACATTTTTAAATTTCGTGAAGTTTCAAAAATATTTTCTTAACCCCGAGGTCGCAACTGCCTTTAATTCTATCGGTGTAATAAATATCCCTGAAAGCTCTTTAGTTCTATCAAAACTTCCAGCACCACAGGTCGATTCTCACCACTTGCGGTTAACGTTTTTCAGTACGCAAGGACTAGACTAGAAAAGCTTTTCTCAAATATGTCTGCAAGAGATGGAAAATAAAACCTCACCGTCAAGACAAAAAAGGTTGTGAAGAGAGGAGGAACTCCCGTCCATGCGACCGGAGAATCCTCGAGCCAGGGGAAAGCTCCCAAGGAAATTGGCAAGAAGAAGTCCGTGGAACTTAAGACCACTCTACTGTTGATTCCTATTTAGAGTCACGCGAACACACTCTCCAGCGTGGTTGCAAGGGTCGATGATGGAGACGACGACCCTCAACAGGTTGAAGACGAGGACGGTGCGCTTAAGGAAGATATTTCTCCATCTCCAAGTAGTGACGTACGACGTCATGAAGACTATGTGGCGGGTCGCCCAAATATCTGCCCGCGGCGCGAGCCTATATTTAAATAATTAATAATAATTTTTACTGATTGATGGAGACAACGACCCTCAACAGGTTGAAGACGAGGACAGTGCGCTTATGGAAGATATTTCTCCGTCTCCAAGTAGTGACGTACGACGCCGTGAAGACTATGTGGCGCGTCGCCCAAATATCCGCCTGCGGCGCAAGCCTATATTTAAATAATTAATAATTATTATTACTAAAAGTATTATTAATTATTTATGCGTTTTTGGTTCTATTTTATTTATGCATTTTATTTAATTTTCATATTATGTGGCATGGTTATGTTTTGAACCATGATTATTTGTATTTTAATTTTTGGGATGCATGTAGCCTTTTCGCTTTGTTGTTTGATGTAAGCTTATATATAGGCATGGACATTTTCATTTTGAGGCATTGAAGAAATAAAATTTAAACCCTAAATATCTCCCTCTTGAAATCTCTCTCCCTCCTCCTCCTTGTCCGAATTTCTCCTTCCCTCCTCCTTCTTGGCCGCCGGCCACTTCCCATCTCCTCCTCCTTATTCTCTTCCCCTCCTCCTCTCCTTGTTAAGAAGACCGACCCCCATATCCCCTCCTCCACTTCGGCCACCATCCAAAGCCGCCAACCTCCTTCCTCCCTCCTCACCAAGTTCGGCCTACCCCATTCCTTAGCCGCCAACCTCCACCAACCCGAGCCACTCCATCCCTCCAAACCGACCTCCACTTTCATCTTCTACCCTACCCGTTCACCATCAAGAACTCCAAACACCCTAAATCTTTGAAGATAAAATTCAGCCAAGGCAAGATCTAGTCTTGTGGAATCCCTCTCTGGCATGAAGCAAAAGAAGCGGACAAGTTTTCTCTCCGGTCGGCGAAACTCCGGGGGAGTCGTGGAAGGACGATCCTTGAAATTGAACCGGAATCATCTATTCCGGTTGGGTAACGAGATCTTCTACCTCTTGTATGATTCTTATTTTTTTGATTTTCATTTGGTGGAATACCATTTTGTTACTTTGGAATCATTTTTCGTTCGTGGTTTATCTTTCCGATTGCATGTGTTGTTCTTTCTAGTTGTTTAATTTTCCGAGAGGTTTGGCGAGCCTCGTTTTCGTTTTGTTGGATGAGATTTACCATTTCCGAACCGAACTTTTCGGTAGATCTCTTTTGGTACAACCATCGCTCGTTCAGACCGGGTGGGTCCTTTTAGCTTGAGAGAACGACGACCTATAGTCGTTTGTTTGATCTTAAAACGGCGTGGCTACCATACGTTAGTAATAGTTGATAATGTTGTTCGTGAGTGTGCTGCGTTTAATTATTGTGTGAGCGTAATAGTGGAAATAGAGAGGCGTACGTGTTATTCCCTTTGCCGTTATAGTGTCGAACACCGTTGCCTACATTAATTTGGTATCAGAGGGAGGTTCTCGTCAATTTCCTAATTGGCACTCCTCCCCCCTCTTATGTGGCACGTACGTACGCACTCACCCGTTTCGTTGCAGATCAATATTTAGAAAATTAGTTGTCATGAAATGCATTGAAATTCCACAATTTCAAATTTCATATTAAACACAAATAAATTTCCAAATTTCAAATTTCAGATTTCAAATTTCAAATTTCAAATTCAAAATTTCAAAATTTCAAATTTCAAATTTCAAATTTCAAAATTCAAAATTCAAAATTCAAAATTAAAAATTCAAAATTAAAAATTCAAATTTAAAATTTTCAAATTTCAAATTTCAAATTTCAAATTTCAAATTTCAAATTTCAAAATTTCAATTTTTCAAATTTCAAATTTCAAATTTTAAAATTCAAATTTCAAATTTTCAATTTCAAATTTCAAATTTAAAAATTCAAAATTTCAAATTTCAAATTTCAAATTCCAAATTTCAAATTTTTCTCCAAAATTACAATAAAAAAAATATTTTTGTCTGCCAATAGCCGGCTAAATTTTATTTTCAGCAATAAAAAAATCAGAAAAAAAATAATTAATAATCTCCATATTTTTACCAGCAAGAATATAAAAAAAAGTTATATATTATATTGAAATATTAGCGGGAACAAATCTATCTTTAAAAATAAATAGGACCAGGCTATTTTCTACCTTGCATGTGCACGGGTTCCGGTTTAGTGTTCTCTCTGGTTCTTTCTGAAATGGCCCACGATGTCAACATCTCGCGAAGAAAAACTATATGTTCCAATAGGAACGTAGGGAAATCTATCAATTCCCCAATAATGGATGAGATTACTACTTTAGTTGATCAACTAAAGGCTAGTCAAGTAGCACCGCCACCGGGCACCTCTAGGCGTGTTAGGATTCCTGCTTCGACATATGATGGGCTAGGCGGACCGCGAGTGTTTCTATGTTGGATGAAAGATATGGAGCATTATTTTGAGCAATATTATATTGTGGATCCCCACAGGATTGCCATTGCGAGACTTCAACTATTTGGTCGAGCCTATACCTTATGGCTCAATGATGAGAGACGTTTGGGGATGCCCTCCGTCGACTCGCTTATCGGTTGGCAGATTATGAAGAATATATTAACGGACGAGTATTATTCGCCCTACTGCCATTCCTAGTTTTTTGATTATAGGAGTGACTATAAGTCTCACCCTAGATCCTTGCTCCGCCAAGATCTGACTATCTCGAGCACATGTGCACCTACCGATGAAGGAAAAGAAAAGCTTAGGACCCTTTTCCTTAGTTCAATAGACGTGATTGCTAAAAATACCATGAGCCCGCGGGGCGAGAGTGTTCCTATCAGCATGATTGAGCCTGAGACTGTGATTAGTATTGTGCCTGTCACTGAGGACGAGGCTATTATCACTGACGATTGTAGCGACGTTGAGGAGATTGGTTACCCTAGTGACCTGGATGAGGATTTCTCCTTTGAGGAATCATGTCCACTTCCCCTCGTCGATGTTTTTGAAACCATTACTGAGTCTTATTTGGGTGAAGTATCTAGTGAGTTGATAGAGTCACCTTATTGCGAATGTTTCTCTGATAACGAGTTAGGTGATGACGAGCCAGTTGAGTTTTCTGTGAGGGAAAATCTTCTGTTTGATTTTTCGATTAATTTTGATGGCCTTCACCCAGAGGATTTTACTTGGACGATAAATCCGTATTCTGACATTGGGTATGACTTAGCCACTCCTCCGGAACCTATCGATGCTCCCATTCCTTAGATTTGTACTGTTACTGAAGACGTGACTTAAGAGTTGGAAGGATGTCCTAGCGAGAGAGTTATATTTTTGGAAGACGATATAGAAGTAGACCCGGATGAGCATCCCCTGATGCTAACTCCGTTGTGTGAATTTAAATGCGATCTTAACTCTCTCCTGGTTTTAGTATTACCGACTCTCCCTCCTGATATATTGAGCCAACAAGCGGATCCTTTTGGACATGAATTTATTTTGCCTGATTTGAGTCATGTTATTTTACCATCCATGCAGGACCCTCCTTGGGACATGTATCGTAGTGTGATAATAGATTTTGTGTTTGTTCATGATGAATGTCTCATTAATTTGGTGTCCACTCGACTTTCTAAAACTAACCAAATCTTTGAGAATACGGTAATGATGTGGCCATCTTTTGTGCCACTGGATTGCATTCAGTTAGTACCACCTGATTTTATTATACTAGTACCCCCAAATGTAGCCCCGTTTGTGCCACCTGTTCGCATTCTGTTGGTACCACAAGATCTCGTTGGGTTGGTGCCTCCTGATGTAGTTCCACTAGTGCCACCAGAGTTATTTCCGTTGGCGCCACCATATTTAGTTCCGTTTGTTCCACCATATGTAGTTCCGCTAGTGCCACCCTATTACTTTCCGTTGGTGCCACCATATTTAGTTCACTTGGCTCCATCTCATGAAGTTCCGTTACCGCTATTTTACATGTCAAGTCTGCCTGCAATATTATTTGCCTCTCACGCTTTCATTTTACATAAGCACAGTAAGGAAGTGCTAGTCACACACATGTCTTCTTATCAAAATATCGCTAACTTACATAAGAGGGTGTCTCCCTATAAGATTTTCGGTTTACTCTTGGTGCGTATCGTCCCTGAACGGATGCTTGCGGGCACTATAGAAATGTTGGCGATTCGGCGAGTTAGAAATTTTCGGATTTTTAATCAATTAGGAGAAACAACATATCTGTTGAAGTTAACCACTGAATGGGGTAATTCCCCTAGTTTTAATGTTTCCAATTTCACGCATTGTGTTTTTCCACCTTTTGAAATATATAACTCTACGTTTGGTGCCACTATATTTTCAATTGGGTTGGGGGTGAGTGTTGAAACTGAGCGGTCTGTCGGTTGAGACCGGGCGGTCTGGAGGTCTGGCGGTCTGGCGGTCTGGCGGCTTATCCCAACAATTTGGTAGCCGGGTTGGAGACCGGGCGGTCTGGCGGTTTGTCTGGCATTCTGAGCAGTCTGGCGGCTTGGGGATATTGGTCGACTGTCTTCCTATTTGTTGTGGCCGTGCGGTTAGTCTATCTGTACGGCTTGTGCAGCTTGTATAGTTTCATGTTCTTGTAATTATTAGTCCCACATTGCTTATTTGTAATCTCTCTTCTATCCTCCATTCTATAAAAGGGAGGTCATACCATTGTAATAGTTATCTTTTTGGATAATTAAATTTTAAATTATTCAAAGTTCTGGCTTGTTTTCTAGTCGTTTGTTCGCTACTTTCACATAGTATCAGAGGACTCAATTTTCTCCTCCTGATCGTGTGCCCCTCTCTGACCGCGAGACCTGTCCGCGCGACTTGTTTCTTCTTCTCGCCACCTAGTTTCACGGCTTGTTTCTTCCGCCTGTTTACTTGCGCCCTGTTCGCACGGCCTGTTTCTTTTTCCTGCTTCTTACTTGCGAACTGTTCTAGTCACCGTGTCCTGTTGCCGCGACCTGTTTGCCTTGTTCGCCTTATTTGCCTCCCAGTGGACTTTTCTCTGTTCGCGTAGTCTTCTCTTTCTTCTGTTCGCGCGGGCTGTTCTCTAGCCGCTCGACTTCTTTCCCTCTGCTTTGTTCTGCGGCTTGGTCGTGGCTTTTCTGGTCGCGGGTGTCTATCATCTTTACCGCTGCAAATCTTTTTTCTCCTACCCGCTGCGATTCCTCGCTGTTCGCGCAGTTTCTTCCTTATATTGGTGGCCTCTCCGCTCTTCCTCCTTTGCTGCTCTCTCTTAGTCCCCGTGACCTGTCTCTTAGTCTCAACGACCTGTGCTCCTTTGCTCTGCTGGTTCTCTCGTTGTTCTTTACCCTTGTCGTCGCGACCTGCTCCTAAGTCGCAGCGGCCTGTCCTCCTCTGTGCGGCCCCTCCTTTAACCGCTTCTGCTTGATTAGTCGTCGCGACCTCCATTTTAGTCGCGCGGCTTGTTCTTCTCTCTTCTTTCCCTTTGTCTTGCTCTGCACCTTGGTCGTTGCCCTTCTTGCCGCTGGTGCGCTGTCACCGTGATCGCTGCAGTTTTTCTCCCTACATGGCTTTTACATCCTCCTCAAAGCTATTCGTCTCGGTGGTCACGTCTTCTGGTAGTACCCACGTTGTTACTCAAGGAAAATTGCTGATCGACACCGATGCTACCAATCATATGACCGGCAATCTCCAGTGTTTTTCTCTCCTAGAAACACATGATCGGTTACCCTCGGTTATTCTCACCGACGGATCTTCATCATCGGTCCATGGGATGGGAATGGTTCATGTCACTCTGTCTCTTCGCTTGGCAAATACTTTCCACATGCCCAAGTTCTCGTGAAACATATTATCTGTTACCTCTCTATGCAGGCAATTACAGTGTTCCGTCACATTTACTTCTACTTCTTGTTCCTTTCAGGATCCGGACTCCCAATGGACGATTGCTACTTATACTAAGAGTGGCGGCCTATACTTCCTTGACAACGTTTCCGCTTTGTCCACATTCTCCTCCATCTCCACAGATCTTCTGCAATGGCATCTCCGCCTTGGTCATGCTCCTCCGCGTCTTCTTCGTCAACTTCTGCCCCAACTTCCTCCACAAAGTCCTACCCTCAACTGTGAGGCCTGTCAGCTTGGTAAGCATCACCGCTCCTCCTTCCCTCCAAAGCACGTTCGTGTATCTACCCGTCCGTTTGATCTTATCCACTCCGATGTTTGGGGTCCTTCTCCTACCCTTACTGTTGGTCGGGGTAGTTCATATTTTGTCACGTTTATTGATGATTTCTCTCGCTGTACGTGGGTGTATCTATTAAAAGATCGCCCTAAGTTGTTCTCTGTATGGACGTCCTTCTATCTCATGATCAAAACTCAGTTTAATATGTCTATTAAAGTTTTTCGATCTAATAATGCCCATGAATATATCAGTCATGACTTTTCTACCTTCTGCATGCAAAATGGGATTATTCATCAAACTAGTTGTGTCTATACTTCACAACAAAATTATGTGGCAGAACACAAAAACCGTCACCTCCTAGATGTCGCTCGCTCCTTGAAGACCCAGATGTATGTTCCTTGCTCCTATTAGGGCTATGCTGTTCTCCTTGCCTGCTACCTTATCAATCGCATTCCCTCCACGGTTCTCCACGGAAAACCCCATTCTCCATTCTGTATCCGGGCAAGGAGCCTTTTCCTCTCCCTCTCCAAATCTTTGGGTGCACTTCCTTTGTGCATGCTCCGTCTACCACCCGTGATAAGCTCTCCCCTCGCTCCACCAAATGTGTCTTTCTGGGGTACTCCACCACTCAGAAAGTCTATTATTGCTTTGATCCCGTTCTTCGTAAGCAGTTCGTCTCTGCTGACATCACATTATTCGAGATTACTTCCTACTTCTCGGATGACTCCTCTCCTCTTCCCCCAACTTCTGATTCTCCTATTGTTTCCTTCGTTCCCTCATCTCCTACTATGATCTCCACCCCTACACCGTCTCCGCCTCTCTCTCCCTCTTCTCCGCCACCATCTCCCTCATCTCCACCGTCGTCGCTCTCTATTCCCGGGCCAGCTCTCTCTGCCACGGATGCCCCGGATGCTGAGGGACCTGCTGACCTGGATATTCCTATAGCTCTTCGCAAAGGGGTGCGGACGTGTACCCTACACCCCCTTGCTTTTGTTGTTTCATATGATCGTCCTACCCATTCTCGCAGGGCCTTTGCACTGGATATCTCTGCCACTACCACGCCCCGCTCCTACCAGGAGGCCCTTTCTATCCCTCATTGGAAGTTGGCCATGGATGAAGAAATGGCAACCCTAACTGAGCGGGGTACCTGGACTCTTGTTCACCCCCCCCATTTGGGCACTGATGTGGTTGGTTGTCGATGGGTATTCGTTGTGAAGTTCTATCCGGACGGTAGTGTGGATTGATATAAGGCCCGCTTAGTCACCAAAGGCTTCACTCAGACTTATGTGGTTGATTACTTTGACACATTCTCTCCAGTTGCTCGTCTCAGCACCATTCGGGTTCTTCTCTCTGTGGCTGTCAAAAGGGATTGGCATATTTCTCAGCTGGATGTCAAGAATGCCTTTCTCTATGGTGACCTTCAGGAAGCGGTTTGCATAGAGCAACCTCCTGGGTATGTTGCTCATGGGGATACACGAGTATGTCATCTGAAGAAGGCCATCTATGGCCTAAAGCAAAGTCGTCGGGCTTGGTTTGATAAGTTCAGCGGCATTATTGCAGCCATTGGTTTTGCACGAAGTTCAGCCGATCACTCCTTATTCATTCGCAAAACCTCCAATGGTATGGTGGTTCTTGCTGTATATGTGGATGATATTCTTCTGACTGGCGACGACCAGGCTGGGGTTGCTTTGACGAAGAAACATCTCCGGCAACACCTGGTCACTAAGGATATGGGCTCTCCCAAATACTTTCTGGGGATTGAGATTTCTCGGAAACCCAACTCTTTAGTTCTCTCCCAACGGAAGTATGCTCTTGATTTGATAAAATAAGCAGGGTTGAATGGTGCTAAACCTGCCAAGTGTCCCATTGTTATTGGGGAAGACAAAATGTGGACAGATGACTCGCCTCCTCTATCTGATTCTTCGAGGTACCGGCGTCTTGTAGGCAAACTCATTTATCTCACAGTGACCAGACCCGATATCTCCTATACTGTAGGCAAGGTTAGCCAATTAATGCAAGCTCCTAGGGAGTGTCATCTACAGTCTTCCCTGAGGATATTGGAGTATGTTAAAGCAGCTCCAGGGAAAGGACTGCTTTTTTAGAAGAATAGTCATTTGAGGATTGAAGCATACTCAGATTCAAGCTATGCTGATGATAAAGGAGACCGCAAGTCAACATCGGGCTTTTGTACATTTGTTGGAGGAAATCTTCTGAGCTGGAAGAGCAAGAAATAGTTTGTGGTCTCCAGGTCTAGTGCAGAAGCGGAATATCGTAGTATGGCATCAACCACATGTGAGTTAAAATGGTTACTGGCTCTCATGCTTGACCTAGGAGAGGTCTACAACTGTCCTCTTCCTATGTTCTGCGACAACAAGGGTGCGATATACATTTCCAAGAATCCGGTCTTTCATGAGAGAACAAAACACATTGAGGTAGACTGCAACTTTATTCGAGAAGAGATTTTGAAGAAACAGATTTGTACTCTGTTCGTCACTTCTGAAAATGAGTTGGCAGACGTATTCACCAAGCCGGTGTCCGCCTCTTTGTTTCATATTTGCGACAAGCTTTGCATGATCGATATCTATGCTCCAGCTTGAGGGGGGAGTGTTGAAACCGAGCGGTCTGTCGGTTGAGACCGGGTGGTCTGGAGGTCTGGCGGTCTGGCGGCTTGTCCCAACAATTTGGTAGCCGGGTTGGAGACCGGGTGGTCTGGCGGTCTGAGCGGTCTGGCGGCTTGGGGATATTTGTCGGCTGTCTTCCTCTTTGTTGTGGTCGTGCGGTTAGTCTAACCGTGTGGCTTGTGCGGCTTGTATAGTTTCATGTTCTTGTAATTATTAGTCTCACATTGCTTATTTATAATCTCTCTTCTATCCTCCATTCTAAAAAAGGGAGGTCATACCTTTGTAATAGTTATCCTTTTTGATAATAAAATTTTCAATTATTCAAAGTTCTGGCTTGTTTTCTAGTCGTTTGTTCGCAACTTTCACAGTGAGCTTGTTCTTGGATCGTTCTCTCCATTGGTCTCCAACGGAGGTACGTTGACTGTTGATGAAGAAATTTTTCCTCTTTATTTGCCTAATGCTTTTCTCAGTTTCCCCAGGACAATCTTTATGCTAGACAGGTTCATATTTGGTGTTTTGCTCTCCTCTCCAAGCGGTGGTATTCAACATTATGTGATACGATGATGTGCTCGCCTGGTCTCTGGGGACCCTTGGATTCCGGACTCGGTGATGGTTCTTTTGGATGATGTTCTTCGGTGCAAGAACCTCCATGCCAACTCATCGGTGATGAGTTATTTTGAGCCGGGGAGGATTGATGGAGACGACGGCCCTCAACAGGTTGAAGACGAGGACGGTGCGCTTACGGAAGATATTTCTCCGTCTCCAAGTAGTGACGTACGGCGCCGTGAAGACTATGTGGCGCATCGCCCAAATATCTGCCCGCGGCGCAAGCCTATATTTAAATAATTAATAATAATTAATACTAAAATTATTATTAATTATTTATGCGTTTTTGGTTCTATTTTATTTATGCATTTTATTTAATTTTCATATTATGTGGCATGGTTATGTTTTGAACCATGATTATTTGTATTTTAATTTTTGGGCTGCATGTAGCCTTTTCCCTTTGTTGTTTGATGTAAGCTTATATATAGGCATGGACATTTTCATTTTGAGGCATTGAAGAAATAATATTGAAACCCTAACTATCTCCCTCTTGAAATCTCTCTCCCTCCTCCTCCTTTGCCGAATTTCTCCTTCCCTCCTCCTTCTTGGATGCCGGCAACTTCCCATCACTTCCTCCCTATTCTCTTCCCGTCCTCCTCTCCTTGTTAAGAAGACCAACCCCCATATCCCCTCCTCCACTTCGGCCACCATCCAAAGCCTCCAACCTCCTTCCTCCCTCCTCACCAAGTTCGGCCTACCCCATCCCTTAGCCGCCAACCTCCACCAACCCGAGCCACCTCCATCCCTCCAAACCGACCTCCACTTTCATTTTCTACCCTACCCGTTCACCATCAAGAACTCCAAACACCCTCAATCTTTGAAGATAAAATTCAGCCAAGGAAAGATCTAGTCTTGTGGAATCCCTCTCCGGCGTGAAGCAAAAGAAGCGGACAAGTTTTCTCTCCGGTCAGCGAAACTCCGGCGGAGTCATGGATGAACAATCCTTGAAAGTGAACCGGAATCATCTATTCTGGTTGGGTAATGAGATATTCTACCTCTTGTGTGATTCTAATTTTTTAGATTTTCATTTGGTGGAATACCGTTGTGTTACTTTGGAATCGTTTTTCGTTCGTTGTTTATCTTTCCTATTGCATGTTTTGTTCTTTCTAGTTGTTTAATTTTCCGAGAGGTTTGGCGAGCCTCGTATTCATTTTGTTGGGAGAGATCTACCATTTCCGAACCGAACTTTTCGGTAGATCTCTTTTGGTACAACCATCGCTTGTTCCGACCGGGTGGGTCCTTTTAGCTTGAGAGAACGACGACCTATAGTCATTTGTTCGATCTTAAAATGGCGTGGCTACCGTACGTTAGTAATAGTTGATAACGTTGTTCGTGAGTGTGCTGCGTTTAATTATTGTGTGAGCGTAATAGTGGAAATAGAGAGGCGTACGTGTTATTCCCTTTGTCGTTATAGTGTCGAACATCGTTGCCTACATCAGTCGATCCTCTGGCGACCTCTACTAATGATCCTTTGAACATGGACGTGTTCCCATCTTACTCAAGAACAATAATGCTAACCTTGAATCTGGATTGGGAGATCAAATCTCCTGGAGTTCTACAGCCTGTTGACAGCCTCCCTGGTAAGAAAGTTGTAGAGAAGGGGCAGACCGCCGAAGAGAAAGAGGCTGAAGAAAAAGAGGTGTCGGAAGAGGTACGAACTGAAAACAAGATCGCCTTGGCCTCTATTAAAACTGAAGCTACACGCAAAGGGTTGCAATGTCTTGGCCAGGCCGTAACAAATATTATAGAGAAGGGTCAACGGGGCGCTACTAAGAAAAAGAAGAGGAATAAGCCTTATGTTTCTAAGCGTATAACGTAGAGGATGTTGGTACCCTAGTTTGGATTTGAGTTAAGTCTTCTCAATTAGTTTCTTGACTCAAGATTTATCTATGGTCAAAGGTTAGATTTAGGTTAGATTCCATCAGTTGTGTAGAGTTGTTGTTTATCTAGTTGAAAATCTGGTTAAGTGTTTTTTAGTTTGACTATATTCGAACACCGCTCGACTATCGTCTATCAGTTGATTGACTATCGTCTATCAGTTGATTGACTATCATCAGACAACAGATCGACTATCTCTGAGTTAGTTCATCTCTGTTAGATCGACGATCTGTGGTCTCAGTATCGCCGATCATCGAGTCCTGCTCGACTCCTTTTGCCCAGACAGATTTCTTATAGGTCGACTATCTGTTCTGATAGTTCGACTATCTGCTCTGAGAGTTCGACAATCGTTGTGATTCGTTCGACTATCTTTTTGTCTGCATTTAGAGATATTGTACTCTTTCTATTCTGTGAATTATTTCTCATTTATCTGGCTTATTTTATTAAAGATTATTTCATTGATTTTATGCTTATATATCAAGGCAATCTTTGCCACATTCTTTATGCATAAGTCAAGTTCTATCTGACAAATTCTTTTGTCTTATTAGTTGAAAAATCTTTGTGCTTTATATGCCATACTGTCCTTTATAGCCGTTAGACACAGATGTCTTTCTCTGGCCGTAAAGAGTTTGTTTTTGATGTGACTTTCTCTAATATCTTTTGGACTTGCAGAATGGATAAGCAGCTTCTAAGAAAGATTTATTTTTTTATAGGATGTCCTTCTGCAGGCTATTTGTACTATGTGTTATTTGCAGCCCAGATTGCAGATCTTAGAAGAAGACAAGATTCAAATCAAGAGAAAGTTAGAAGCCGTTATAAAGGCTGATATATAAAGAGCTAGTGAGAGAAGTAAATATATACACATACAGAAAGAGAGATATACAGATATACATATATTCATATACACAGATACACAGATTCAACAACAAGAACAAGTGTAGAATAACTCTCTTCAGAGTTCTCTTCTTCAATCCCGAGTTCATCCTGCTTACAGGATCATTCATACTCAGAGCTTCAAGAAGAAGAAGAAGAAAAGAAAAGTTGTTGAAGAAGAACAACCATTCCACATCAAGAGTCTTCTTCAAGCTGCTCCTTCAAGAACTTCAAGACAACAGATCTTCTCTGTCAAGAGTTTTGAAGAGATCCTGCACCCTGAAGCAAGGCTTCTTCCTGGATATTCTCTAAGCCAGGGGAGCTTTGATTCCTTTAGAGCTTTCTATAGCTCAGTGCAATCCACTAGCTTCTCTAATTCTGTTTAACAATAGAGAATAAATTCTAACTCTCTCAACCTCCGTTACAAAGGTTTATTACTCCCTTCAAAAGTGAACCTTGGTGGCAGGGCACATGAGCAAAAACCTATGTTGGATTTTGAGCTCCTGATCAAAAGCTCAAAGGGTTTACTTGATCTACCTGAATCAGATCAGTTGGTGGCAGGGCACCTGAACAAAAACTTGTAGTGGATTCCTTCCAGGGTGGTAGAAGAGTGGATGTACCTATTGAGAGGGAACCACTATAAATCTTCTTGTGTTGTCTGTGTTGCTTATTTTAATTACTGCACTGTGGCTGTGAGTAGATTTAACTAGGATTGCTAATTGCTGTGTTAGGACTAAAGCTCAAACTGTAATTACAGTTAGCTTTCTCTTGTGCACCTCACTTTGTGTTAGGCTCTAGGGTTTCATATATCTATATACTTATTCCGTAAATTAACTCTAAGGGAGTGGAGTAGATTATCATATTTTTGAATACTCTATTCACCCCCCCTCTAGAGTTGTATTTATCCTTACTTTCAATTGGTATCAGAGGGAGGTTGACTGACTGTACAGGCTAACACCCGAGTAACAAGATCTAAATAGATACCAAGTTTATAGATATTCACTTCATTGCCTAGTACAAGGATTACTCTAGCACCAGACCTCCAGTATGCAACTTAGCTAAGTTCAGCATCTGGAAGGCAAGAATCAGAATGTATATGAATTCTATTGATGAAGATATCTTTTCTTCTATTTTGACAGGACCACCAACACCACCTGCTGCAACTACTGCTTCAACTTCAACAAATCTGAGTACAGTGCCACCTCCGTACTATAATGATGTTTATAAGAAAGCAAAGATAGCTGATACAAAAGCTATGAACATTCTGGCTCAGACCATGTCTGATGAAACATTCCAGAAAGTGGCTGATTGCACCTCAGCAAAAGCCATGTGGGACTAACTGAACCACATTGTAGCTGGTTTAGCTGATGAGAGGAAGGACAGAAGGTCCAACCTCACATCCCAATATGATAATTTCAAGAAGACTGAAGCAGAATCAGTTGATGCAATGTATACCAGGCTCAGCTCCATCATCAATGAGCTGAGAACCATTGATAAAGAGATCACATTGACAGAAGTCAATGACAAGATATTGATGTGCTTCCCCAGCACATGGGATCTCAGGATCTGGCCCATCAAAGAGTCCAGAAGTACAACTGAGATTTCAACTGAAGCTCTCCTTGGCAAGCTCAAATCATTTGAGCAAGTACTGAAGACCAGGGAAGGTGAAGCCAAGACTCCCACTCCTATCAAGAAAGAGCAAACTCTTGCTATAAAGGCTGCTGATGCATCTGAAGGAAGCCAATCAAATGAGGAGCTAATGGCACTCTTTGCCAAAAGGTTTCTCAAAATGGGCAGAAAGGACTTCAGAAAGAAGTCTTCAAGATATGAAGACAAGCCAAGGTATGACAGAACACCAGCTAAAGAACTTATATGTTATGGCTGCAGGAAACCTGGACACATTCTACCTGAGTGTCCAGAGGAAAAGAACAAGGAGAAGAGAAAAGACAAAGAATATCAGAAGAACCACTCTAAGTCCTCCTCCTACAAAAACAAGAAGAAGGTGCAAGGATTTGTGGCTGAAACTTGGAGTGATACTGATGGGGAATCTTCCTCCTCAAGCTCCAGTGAAGATGAGGAAGAGAAGAAGGCAAAAGAAATTTGCCTAATGGCAATTGATGCCTGTAGCAATCATTCAGCTGCAGAAAATTCTGATGAAGAAGAAAGGCCTACTGAAGATCAGGTATTGTCTTCTTATGATTTTACTTCTGTTGAATTCAGATTTGAATTTAAATCTCTCTGTTTAGATTTAATTAGCTCAGAGAAGGAGATTAAGGAGCTTATAAATAGGATAGCTGAATCAGAATCCCTATCTAATGAAAATGCTAGGCTAGAAGCTGAACTCACTAGATCTACTGAAGAAATCAAATTTCTTAAAAATGAACTAGCTAAATCTAAAAGATTAGAAGAATCTTTTAATGGTAGAAGTCTTAAGCTGCTAGAGATTACTAGCATGTCAAACACTAGGAGAGGTAACAATAAGCTAGGCTTAGGAGCTTCACCAAGTGAACCCCCCATGGTTCTGAAAAACAATCTTTCCACTCCAGTAAACTTTATTTCAGCTGATAGAATAAAGAATACTAAGCAAGTAAATCAAGTTAACAAAGCTTTAAATAAGGCTAAGAGAGAAAAGAGAAAATAGAAATTTAAAGAAATAGAAAAATTGTCGAACTATTCTCAATGATCGCAAGCCCAATGGTCGACCGATACTCGACGATCTGGGCATCGATCATCGAACGTTGATCGACGATCTGAACATGATTTTCAAAATAATAATCAGAACCTTAGAAACACTAAGGTAAATAGAAACACTAGGTTCATTGACCCATCAACTGCATGGAGTATTCCACCTATGAGATCCTATCCCTTAGGATATAAACCTCAGCCTGCTTATTCTTTCATTTCAAGTTTTAATTATGTGAAGAATAATGGACCCAAGGTTGTCTGGGTCCACAATGTCTAACTGTTTATTTTGTAGGTGAAGACCTATCCAATTACTAAAGACAAATGGTATTTGGATAGTGGTTGTTCCAAACATATGACAGGAAACAAAGAAAATCTGTCAAGCTTCAAGGCCAAGCTTGGACCAAAGGTGATCTTTGTGGATTCCAGCTGTGGTCAAACAGAAGGATATGATAGGTTTACCATTGGAGCAGTGACATTCAAAAGGGTTGCATATGTAACTGGGCTGAAGCACAACTTAATCTCAGTAAGCCAGTTATGTGATGCAGGTTATCAGGTATCATTCACTGACACTCTTTGCAATATTACTTTAAATAGTAATGTAGTGTTAGTAGGCATTAGACAGGGTAACATTTACTTAGTAGATTTTAATTCAACTCAATCTGAAATCTATCTGTTTAATGAAGTAGCCAATAATAACACCTTATGGCATAAAAGGCTTAGCCATGTTAACCTCAAGAATATATCTAGGTTATCTAAATACAACCTTGTTAGAGGTTTACCTTCTTGCCCCTACAAGAAGGAAAGTCTATGCAGGGCTTGTCAATTAGGCAAGCAAACCAAAAATTCTTTCAAATCTGTAAATAAGAGTGATTCACCTAGAATCCTGTATTTATTGCACTTGGACCTTTTTGGCCCAATAAAGGTACAGAGTCTAGGAGGGAAATTTTACACTTTAGTGATTGTAGATGATTTCTCTAGGTTCACTTGGGTGTTCTTTTTGAGAACTCAGGCTGATAACTTCAAAGTTCTTACAGACTTTCTGCTATGTGTGCAGACTGAGTATTCTACTCATGTTGCCTTGATCATAAGTGATCATAGTACTGAGTTTGAGTCTCTTCTCATGCAAGAATTTTGTGAGAAATAAGGTATCAAACATAGCTTCTCTGCTCCTAGAACTCCTCAACAAAATGGGGTAGTGGAAAGGAAAAATAGAACACTAATTGAAGCTGCAGGAACATTGTTGGCAGATGCTAACATGCCTCTCTTATTGGGCAGAAGCTGTTAGCACAGCTAATTATGTTCTGAACAAAAGTCTAATACATAAGCTTAAGAGTAAAACTCCTTATGAATTACTTAAAGGAAAGAAACCTAAAATTAACTATTTTAGAGTCTTTAGTTGTGTAGTGTACATTCACAATAACAATAAAGAATACCTTAGAAAGTTTGAAGCAAAAGCTTCAATGGGAATTTTTTTTGGATATTCCCAAGTAAGCAAAGCTTATAGGGTGTTTAACAAATCAACATTAAAAATAGAAGAGTCTGTGCATATTTCCTTTGATGAGTCAAAAATGTTTTACAAGGAGAAGGAAACTTCTCCTTCCTCAAACTCATTGCAGGTACCTGAGTTATGCAAAGATATCACTCATGAGATTCCCCCTCTATCAACTCTTCATATCACTCATTCAGACAGTGATGAAGACTTTGTGGAAGCAGTTACTGTACCACCAACAGTTAATCCTATTCCACAAGAGGAATTAATCCAAACTATTGTTGAAGATCACATCCCACCTACTGATCTTGTCACACTTAGAGATCATCCTACATCTCAAGTGATTGGTGACATATCAGCTGGTGTGCAAACAAGACATAAATTAAGACAGGATGTGATGCATGCTTGTTCCTTTCACAAATTGAGCCCCTCACCATAAAAGATGTTGAGCTAGATCCCCACTGGATCATTGCTATGCAAGAGGAGCTTAATCAATTTGAAAGATATAAAGTATGGACTTTGGTTCCAAGACCTAAAGGCCAACTGATCATAGGCACCAAGAGGGTGTTCAGAAATAAGTTGGATGCCCAAGGAACTATTATAAGGAACAAAGCTAGGCTTGTAGCTCAGGGCTACAGACAGGAGGAAGGTATAAACTATGACCAAACCTTTGTCCCTGTTACAAGGCTAGAGGTAATAAGGATCTTCTAGCCTATGCAGCCTATATGAAGTTTAAGGTTTTTCAAATGGATGTTAAAAGTGCATTCCTAAATGGTAAGCTAAAGGAAGAGGTGTTTGTTGAACAACCTCCTGGGTTTGTTTCTTCAACTCAACCCTCATTTGTTTATAAGTTGCAAAAAGCTCTTTACGGACTTAAGCAAGCACCCAGAGCCTGGTATGAGACTCTAGCTAGTTTCCTGTTAGAGCACAACTTTGTTAGGGGAGTAGTTGATAGAAACCTATTTGTTAAGCATCATAAGGACACAATCCTGTTAGTTCAAGTGTATGTGGATGATATTATCTTTGATTCCACTAATCCCAAACTATGCAAAAGGTTCTCAGACTTGATGCACTCTAAGTTTGAGATGAGTAGTATGGGTGAGCTATCTTACTTTCTTGGTCTCCAAGTGAAGCAAGATGCTGATGGCATCTTCATCTCCCAATCCAAATATGCCAAGGAATTGGTAAAGAAATTTGGGATGGCTGATGCTTCAGCAATGCATACACCCATGGCTACAAATGTAGTTATAGATTCTGATGATAAGGGTAAGCCAGTTGATCAGAAAAACTATAGGGCCATTGTTGGTTCCCTATTATATTTAACTGCAAGTAGACCTGACATAATGTTTTCCACATGCATGTGTGCTAGATTACAGGTCAACCCTAAGGAATCTCATTTGATTCTTCTCAAGAGAATTTTGAGATGCCTGAAGGGATGTCCAAATTTAGGACTGTGGTACCCAGCTGAATCAGAATTTGAGTTAATTGGATACTCTGATTCTGACTATGCTGGTTGTAGAGTTGATAGGAAAAGTACCTCAGGGACATGTCAGTTCCTGGGAGAGAGATTAGTCTCTTGGTTCTGCAAGAAATAGGCTTCTGTCTCAACTTCAACTGCAGAGGCTGAATATATAGCAGCTGCTAGTTGTTGTTCACAGATCCTGTGGATTCAAAACCAACTTTTGGATTATGGGTACACACACAAGAACACAAAAATCATGTTTGACAGTACCAGTGCTATTTCCATAGCACAAAATCCTGCGCACCACTCTAGGACCAAGCACATTGGGATCAGACACCATTTTCTAAGAGATTGTGTGGAAAAGAACAAAATCAGTCTTGAGTTCATATCCACTAACCTTTAGAGAGGTGATATTTTCACCAAGCCCTTAGATGAACAGAAGCATCTGTTCTTTTTGAATCAACTAGGTATGATAAATGGAATAGACCAAGTGTGATTTCTGCCTATGTTTAAATCTGCTCGAATATTATCGAATGTCGTTCGACCATAGTCGAACAGGTTGAGCCTATCGTCGACCTATGGTAGATGATGGCTCGATTGTTTGTGAAGAAAGAAATAGTCGATCGATAGCTCGACTACTTTTCTTTAGGAAACGATCGTCGAACGATCGATCGACCATCATTTCTAGTATCTGTTGAAATAGGTCGATGATTGTTGTTTCAATATAAACCGATGGTCGACCTAGGTTAATAGATTGTGCTTTTTGTAGTCGACAGAGCTCGTCTTTTCATATTCCTCATTCCTTCTTGAAAGGTTTGACTTGAGCTCTGCCCCGCGCTTCTTGCTGTCGTCTCTCTCGTCTTCCCCAACCAAATCCATGGCGATTGCTCTAGCTTTGCTGACCGTGATGAAGTTTGATGCCAACTTTAGCGTCGATTTTGATTCTTTTAGTGCCTGCGATGCCGATATTCTCGAGATGCAACAGTTATGCAAAGATCAAGGACTAGAGAAGCTTATGTCTACGAGGATTATTCCAGAAATCAAAGAATGGGTCTATACATCGTCTTCCAGTGACGAATCGATGACAGGGACTATCAGCGGCGAGGAGGTAATTTTGACTCCTGCCGTCTTTACTGAGATTTTTGGTTTGATCAATGGTCAAGAAGACTATGATCAAGATACTCAGGAGTATAGCAGGATGCTATTAGAGCTAGGACATGCTGAAGGCATTCCTTCCAAGTTGCTGAAGATAAGTTTCCCAATGAAGATTAAGTTCTTAGCAAAACTAGTAGGGAAAGTGCTGTTGGGAAAGCACTCTGCGCACGATAACATTACCAGACAGCAGTTTGCCTTATTGTGTGCTATTGCTAACAGGAAAGCAATAAATTGGGCTGGAATAGTTTTTGAATTAATCAGAAGAAAGAACTCAAAGAAAGAGGTAACCCTTGGAAGGGTGATTGGGATATTTCTGAGAGAGAAGTATCCTCAGCTGTTGGGAACAGTCTCAACATCAATCAATGCAAGCAAGAAGATGGATCCCACTCTGTTCATCAAATGGAGAAGGAATATCCAGAATTCTTCACCTGCTGGGGTTGCTCCTGTTCCATCTGAGAACACAAGGACAGTAACAGTCACCCCCCACCTAATTGAAGAAGGCTCTTCCATTTTCCCCATTCCATCTACATCTGCATTGCCATCCACTTCTATTACAGTACCATCTACATCCACTGCTATTCTCCATGCATCACCACCAGCATCTCCAACTCCTTCACACCTTGCTGGGATTTCAAATCTTAGCATTGATCTGTTGGTTTCTAAGACACTTCCAACTCCACCTCAGTCACCAATTTCACCTCAAGATCATATTGATCTTCATGCATCTTCATCTCCATCACAAGTTCACACTCCATCTCATCAGGAGAACATCATCCCTGATGATCATCCATCTGTTGTGATTCCCCCATCTACATCTTTTGAAATCACACCAGCTCTCATTGCAAGCATCATGGAGTTAATTACTCCTTCAATCAAATCAATGATTGAAGCAGCGATTGCCCCTCTTGTTTCCTCTATTTCATCTCTTACATCCTCCATTCCAGCTCTCTCAAATTCTGCTGAGCCCTTTTCTCTTAGGGGCCTGAGTTTAGTACCCACTGAAGTCAGGCAGGGGGAGATGTTCCAGGAAGATGTCTCAGGACTTCCACTGGTCATTCGTTCAGCTGAAGTTCCAGAAGATACACCATCAGATGAAATTCATAAAACTGCAGATTCGGAAATTACAACATCAGTTGCAGTTATAGTTCCAGATACAGCAGAAGTTATAACTGAGGCTGAATTTTCTTTAAGAGTGTGTCTTGAAGAATCATCTACTCCTATTGTTTCCACGTACCTAGAAGGAGTCATTACCTCCTACCTAGACGATTTATGGGAGTTAGTAAATTCTGCAGGTAATACAATTACTCAATTCACTGACCTGTTGATTGACATGTTAACTTGTGAATACCTTGAAGGGATGTTTCTATACCATTTAGAAAACTTTTGTGTCCCTTTAGCTACAGATCAAGCTCAAGATGTTCAAGAACCTGCTCCAGAACCTGCTACAGAAAATAAAGAACCTAAGTCTTTTATACCAGATCAGGAATTTGTGCAAACCTCAGAAGAACTGGTCCCCAAGATAGTTACAGATGAGTCAGTAGAAAGATCAACTGTCTGGGATGATACTCTAGGATTAGACTTGGATTTCCTATTGGCTTAGGATGCCATAGAAGAAGAAAAAGAAAAGGCTGTTTTAAAAGCCAAAGCAAAAGCTGTTCAAGATATCATTGATCCATATGAAAAACCTCAGTCATCTCATTCTGATGATGAGGAAGATTAAGAGGATTCTGAAGGAACCAATAAAAGGAAAATTGCTCAAAGGAAAAGGAAAGCTCAAGCTACTCCTCCTCCTAATCCAGAGAATGACATCCCTTATTACATATTGAAATGGATTAACCCCAAGTCTAAGGACTTTCAATATTTGATGGGATTGTTTAGAAACCAGCAGAAGAAGAGGAAGAAGAGCAAGAGATATGATACTCCAGCTCCCAAGTGGACTCCCAGAGGTCCTCCTCCTCCTCCTAGTGCAGGAGCTTCAGGGAATGTATCTTCTAATCCCTCAGCTCCTCCAGCCAGATTTACTCCTTCTCAGGCTAATCAGAGAAGAGGAAACCCAGGTTACCAGGGCAGACCCCATTTAGGCCAGCAAAGACAAGTAGCTGGACCTAAAGAGCAGGTGAAGGAGATGACTTACCAGAAACCAACATTTTCTCCTCCTCCTTCACCTAAAAGAAAAGTTTCACATTCTAAGGAGAGCAAAATTCTTCCCTCTAAAAAGCCAGCTCATATTAAGCAAGTAGATTAAAAAAAAGTAATTTACTCTGACAAGTAAAGCAAGAAATTTGCAGAGGTTGCTCCACCATCATCTCTTGTTATTCAAGAAGACATAGAACCAGCTGCAGGTCTGTTAGACCTTTCTACAATGTTAAAGACTATAAAGCCTCTAGATCTAGCTGATGAAAATGCTTATGAAAGCCAAGAGCTTAATCTTGAGTTCAGGATGGCCAGATTTCTTGAGTTAGTTGGATCAGCCCAAATTAGAAAAGCTAAAGCTGAAGGAAAAGACATAACAGGCTTAACAACTATGTCAAAGTTCAGAGAAAAGGAACTAGACAGATATCAAGTCAGACCAGAAGTTTTTGATGCCTCAAAATATATGGAAAAGCATCCAGAGGCTGTTTTGCCCAGAGCAGGAGAATCTAAGATTATTGGAGAACAGGACTTGAAGACTTCAAAGAAGGATGCTCTTGATCCCAAAAAGAAAATTTCCTTCCTTCCTGTTTCTTTCACTTCTAAACCAGACTCTGCTAATGTATAAATTTATTTGTATTGACAGTCTGTTTCGCTTGATTTTATGTTTGATATGAAATGCTGCTTATTGATATGATATGACACACGTTGATCCTAATAGGTTATTGTTGTTTTTATATCTATTTATAGCATACTTTTTGTTTTGAGAAACTTGACCCAAATAGGGGGAGATTTTTGGTACCTTAGTTTGGATTTGAGTTAAGTATTCTCAATTAGTTTCTTGACCCAAGATTTATTTATGGTCAAAGGTTAGATTTAGGTTAGATTCCATCATTTGTGTAGAGTTGTTGTTTATCAAGTTGAAAATCTGGTTAAGTGTTTTTTAGTTCGACTATAGTCGAACGCCGCTCGACTATCGTCTATCAGTTGATCGACTATCGTCTATCAGTTGATCGATAATCGATCGACTATCTCTGAGTTAGTTTTCTCTATTAGCTCGACGATCTATGGTCTCAGTATCGTTGATCGTCGAGTCCTGCTCGACTCCTTTTGCCAAGACAGATTTCTTGTAGGTCGACTATCTGTTCTGATAGTTCGACTATCTGCTCTGAGAGTTTGACGATCGTTGTGATTTTTTCGACTATCTTTTTGTCTGCATTTAGAGATATTGTACTCTTTCTATTCTGTGAATTATTTCTCATTTATCTGGCTTATTTTATTAAAGATTATTTCATTGATTTTATGCTTATATATCAAGGCAATCTTTTCCTCATTCTTTATGCATAAGTCAAGTTCTATCTGACAAAGTCTTTTGTCTTATTAGTTGAAAAATCTTTGTGCTTTATCTGCTATGCTGTCCTTTATAATTGTTAGACACAGATGTCTTTCTCTGGCCGTAAAGAGTTTGTTTTTGATGTGACTTTCTCTAATATCTTTTGGACTTGCAGAATGGATAAACAGCTTCTAAGAAAGCTTTATTTCTTTATAGGATGTCCTTCTGCAGGCTATTTGTACTATGTGTTATTTACAGCCCAGATTGCAGATCTCAGAAGAAGACAAGATTCAAATCAAGAGAAAGTTAGAAGCCGTTACAAAGGCTGATATATAAAGAGCTAGTGAGAGAAGTTAATATATACACATATAGAAAGAGAGATATATAGATATACAGATATTCATATACACGGATACACAGATACACAGATTCAACAACAAAAACAAGTGTAGAATAACTCTCTTCAAAGTTCTCTTCTTCAATCCTGAGTTCATCCTGCTTACAGGATCATTCATACTCAGAGCTTCAAGAAGAAGAAGAAGAAAAGAAAAGATGTTGAAGAAGAACAACCATTCCACATCAAGAGTGTTCTTCAAGCTGCTCCTTCAAGAACTTCAAGACAACAGATCTTCTTTGTCAAGAGTTCTGAAGAGATGCTGCACCCTGAAGCATGTCTTCTTCCTGGATATTCTTTAAGCCAAGGGGAGCTTTGATTCCTTCAGAGCTTTCTATAGCTCAGTGCAATCCACTAGCTTCTCTAATTCTGTTTAACAATAGAGAAGATATTCTAACTCTCTCAACCTCCTGTACAAAGGGTTATTACTCCCTTCAAAAATGAACCTTGGTGGCAGGGAACCTGAGCAAAAACCTGTGTTGGATTTTGAGCTCCTGATCAAAAGCTCAAAGGGTTTACTTGATCTACCTGAATAAGATCAGTTGGTGGCAGGGCACCTGAAAAAAAACCTGTAGTGGATTCCTACCAGGGTGGTAGAAGAGTGGATGTACCTATTGAGAGGGAAACACTATAAATCTTCTTGTGTTGTCTGTGTTGCTTGTTTTAATTACTGTACTGTGGCTGTGAGTAGATTTAACTAGGATTTCTAGTTGATGTGTTAGGACTAAAGCTCAAACTGTAATTACAGTTAGCTTTCTCTTGTGCACCTCATTTTGTGTTAGGCTCTAGGGTTTCATATATCTATATACTTATTCCGCAAATTAACTCTAAGGGAGTGGAGTAGATTGTCATATTTTTGAATACTCTATTAACCCCTCCCCCCTCTAGAGTTGTATCTATCCTCACTTTCAGAGGATTCACTAAGCGAAGGTGCTAAATGTCTCTATGCGGACTGGAGCCACGAGCTTGCAGTTTAGACCACGAGACAAGGAGGTTCCTGAGACCATCTACATTACTCTGGGGACCTCCATCTTGGGGAGTGATCTTTCACTGTCCACGATCGGTCTCTTTACCAATGAGATGATACAAAATCTTGATAATGACAAGTTCGAAGAAATTAACAAATATATATTGGAGGTTTTTCAGCACACCTATAATGTCAAGTCAATCGAGGATGATGAAGTCTTGGTGCTGGAGGTCAGATACGACGAGAAAGCTTCGACCCCGGCTTCATAGGGAGATGAGGAGAAGAAACTCAGGGAGAAGATTGCGGCCTAGAAAGCAGCCATGGAAAAAGGAGATCTTAGAGAAGGAAAGCACAGATAAGCAGTCTGTGGACTTGCGGGCTGAGGCCGAGCTTTCACGGTGAGGTACGCTTAATTCGACACCAAGGAGAGTTAGGTTCCACCAACCTTATTGTTGGGTCTTTCTATACTGGCTTGGGAGTCTGCCCAAACGTGCAGAGCAAAAATAACTGCCTACCCAGGGTACAGGAGAACCGGGCAGTGGTGACAAGATGCAAAGGAAAAGGAAAAAAGAGAAGTCACGAGTCAGCCAAGAAGGGCACGGACATAGCCTTGCGACTTGGTTCCTTTGTTCAAACGGAAGCTCTGGGAAGATGCCAAACTGGGCAAACTAGACTTTTGTCTGCCGCTAATGAATGCGACCTATGCAGTCCGCAAGGCTGAGAGGCGACCTGCGAGGCTAAGGTTCCGTTTGGGAGAACTTATTTTCACCGGTCAAGCGGTTACGACCGCATGAACCGGACCTTAATTAAGGTACGGTTCATGCGGTCGTAACCACTTGACCGGTGAAAATAAGTAATCTGAAATGGAGCCTAAGACTACCTTGAGATCGAGCTGGCTACCTGCGTGGTCTTAGATATGAGACCACGATGACCTGAATACTAAGTTGAAGATGTATTGCAGACTCCCGAGTTAACATAATCCTCGCAAATTTTTAAATTTCACGAAATTTCGAAAATGTTGTCTTAACCGCTGAGTCCGTAACCGCCATTAATGATGTCAGTGCTATAAATATTGCGGAAAGCTCAGATTCTACCAAAACATTTAGCACCACGGGTCGTTATTCTCCTCTTGTGGTTAACGTTTTCCTGTATGCCATGTCTGGAATCAGCAAGCTTTTTTCCAATGTCTTTGCCCCAGAGGAGAATTCCAAATGCGGGCTAGGTCAAAAAAGGTTGTGAAGAGATCTGCTACTCCTATCTGCATTACCGAAGAACCCTCCAACAAAGGCAAATCCCATGAGCCCGAGGGTTCCACGAAGTATATGGATAAGCCTTCCAGCGTGCTTACATTGATCTACCCTCTTGCAGTTTTTGCGAATAATTCCTTTGACATGGACGTCTTCTCGTCCCTTTCTGGGACCATAATTATAACATCCCTATCCGTCGCATGGTATATAGCAGTAGGTCCGGCCGGGGCCCAACGCCATATACTACAGACAGACCGAAGGGTTACAGAATGAAACCATTCTCCCAAACATAAACGTTCTACACAGAGCAATTAGCGGAAGCTTTTAATTAGTTGAAAGAACCCAAATAACAGATAGAATGGAGAATGAATGTCCACTAACCACATTAGGACAGAAATACCACAATACATAAAAGTACTTCGCCTTATGGCCTTACAAATGTTCACTTAACAACATAGTGTTTTACAGACATCGGCTCGCAGGCCGGCCACACATGATAGGAATAAAATAACAGTTCACTTGGGCCTTTGAGGGCCAGCACAGCAGCTTGGGCTTCAGCCCGCTATTTGGTACTTGGTTCCGCCGCACCTGCAAGCAACATTCCACCGTACGGTGGCAAACAAAGCAACGGTCAGCTAAAGCTGACCAAATTATAACGACCCTTCCCCTTATTCGGGACGGCGGTGCTCCTTCCCTGCATTTCATTAGCCCAGTTAAACAATTAAGTGCATAAGAAAAGTTCGCCACAGGTGTAGGCTCGCTCGGCCAAACACCCCGTGCACTCAGGGCACATTCTCAGTGAATCTGGTCAATTCCGTGGCTTCACTACCATCCAAAAATCCTAGTGAAAGTACAACCTAACACAGTTCACCACAGGTAGAGGCTCGCACGACCGCCCACCCGGTGCACTCAGGGAACATTGACGGTGTACCGGACTTCCCGGATACCCCCTCCGTTTAGAGGTCCTTGACTTGACGGATTACTTTGAGCATTTCAGTCTTTATGGACCCTGGCCTGAGACTTTCATTATGCCACCGATGAGAGCCAATTTCCGCTACTCTCATGTCATAGTCCACATAACGTAGGTACAACTCCACCATTTCCCGTTGCTCAAGTCGCCCTACCGTCTCCGAATACCGTAATACTCATGGCCAAACCTGCAGGGCGCGGGTCGGTTTTGATTTTCTAGTTCGGCTCCCTGGCCTAATAATTCTGAACCCCATGGGCTCACCGTTTTCCAAAGAAAGACCCTGCATGTCTCCTAGAGACAGGCCTCTCACATACAATCCCAATTATACAAGGTTGGCCCCAAGCCACCTAGTTGGCAGGAATGCGTTTCCGCCAAGTTTTCCGGGTGTACCTTAGAGTTAATCCCCAAGGCTCCCTGTTGCAATCTACCGTGTATAAAACCCAAAAAACAACACAAAACGGAGTCTTCTCCGACAATCAATGCACAATGCAACACAACCGATCCAGACAAATACGTCCGGGTAGGCTTCACACACAATACCTATGCCCGTACTTCGATTCCGGACTCTAAACAAGGTGTACTTCACATATCTACCCCAAGGAACACCGCACACTCACCGCACACTCGCGGGAGCGGGTTTCCCATGCAGAAAGGAAGAGGACTTCATATGTCCAAGTTGAGAATCGTTACCCTCGAAGTCCTCTTTGGAGCCATGAGAAACTAGTCGGATGAAAGGCTTCACGATGGAATTCCCTCCGCAAATCCGGTCTCGGATCTCAAAATGGTGCTCCGATGCTCCGCCGACGGCCAGATTCCTCCTCTCCCTCTTCCTCTCTCTCTCTCTCTAACTCCTTAGAAAGAGAGTGTTAAAGATGAAAATTAGGAGTTAATCCCCATTTTCGAACTTTACCCTACAGGAACACACCAGGGCCATAAGATCACACTTAAAGAAAACGGACGGCTCAGATTAGCCTAATTTTTCATAAATCTGAGGCAAACACGGCTTTGCACACGGCCGTGTCCCAGGCCGTATTCCTCGATCCAGGCACGACCGTATAGCATAGAAAAGAACACGGGTTGGGACACGACCGTGTCGGGTCCTCGACACGCCCGTGACCATGGGCGTGTCGTAATAACCTCCATGCCAACCGTCATGTCCCTTGGTGGACACGGGTAAGGACACACACATGTCTAAAGGAACACGCCCGTGTCGACCAGCACACGCCCGTGTAACCCGGCTGTGTACACCCCGGGTTTTCAACCCGAGAGGAACACGGGTGGTGGCATGGGTATGGACACGCTCGTATAACCTCTAACACGCTCACCCCTAACACGCCCGTATCACTACGGTTCAAAACCGTGTTTCCTGTCGTGTCCTTTCCTGGACACAACCCAGCCAGCACAGTATGACACGGCCTTGGACACGCCCGTATCCTAAGCTGTGTGCCCCTAATTAGGCACCAAAAATTCTTTAGGACGCGATCAGTTCGTTTAAGATTTACGGGGCATTACAAATCTCCCTCCCTTTAAAGAATTTCGTCCCGAAATTAGGTAAAAGTATACAACCTAAGTTTTACCAAAGCAGAATATCTCGGGGTATTCCTCCAACATAATTTGCTCTCGTTCCCATGGTAGCTATCCACGACCGCATTTATTTCAATGGACTTTAACCATTCGGAACTCCTTTTTGCGGAGTTGTTTGAATTCAAAATCTTCAGTGTGCACGAGCTTGACCTTCGTCGTCATCCCACAATCAACTGACACCTGATTGACCGCAACCACCTGTGAAGGCTCTTACACCGCCTTCCGCAACCCCGATATGTTGAGTACATCATGTAGCCCACTCAACTCCACTGACAACTTCAGTCGATACGCTGCTTCACCTCTCCACTCTAGGAGCTCAAACGGTCCAAGGTACCTCGGACTCAGCCTCCTCAGGCATCGAGCTCGCGAGACACCATTGAACGGCTTAATTTTCAACTACGCTCAATCGGCAACAACGAACTCCACGTTCCTATGCTTTGGCGTTATAGTATTCGTCCTGTCGGTCGTGATCGAGCTGCAACCATTCCTGAACTGTATGTACCATCGAAGTGGCGTCTTCCACTGTCTGACGTTTGTACAACATCGACTCACCCGTCTCCAACCAAGACGACGACGTGCAACTTTTTTCTCCCATACAAGGTCTCGATAAGTGCCATTAGTTTTCTCTCCTGATAGCGGTTATTATACGCAAACTCCACCATGCACATGCGATCTTCACACTGGTTTTTGTAATCCAAGACGCACATGCAAAGCATGTCCTTCATTGTTCTGCTGACCCCTCAGTCTGACCATCCGTCTGCGGATGGAAGGCTGTGCTAATACTCATATTAGTTCCTAACAATTTATGCACCAGCCTCCAGTCATTGGACGTGGATCGTTCATCTTAGTCACTTACAATACTGTGGGGTGCACATACAACCGAACAACGTTATCCATGTAGAGTTTGGCTAACTTTTCCACCGGATCATCCTTTTTCAGTTCTGGCCAGCAGAACAACTTCTTCAATCCACTAAACTTTTTGTGCACCCGCAGTGAATTGAGTACTTGGTATGGTGAGTCTCGTACATCAACTCCTGTCGCTGACTCTCCACACTTGGGGCGCACAGACGACTGTCCTTCCACAACAGTCCATCTTCAAAAATATATTGGGAATTTGATCTATAAAAACATCATCCATGATCTGCATGTCCACGCAAGTGATCTCCAATATCACCAAAATTTGCGCCAAAATGTATGTCGAAGGTGTTGTCCCGCAGTAACTCCATCCACCTCTGCTGCCATGAGTTTAAGTCCTTTTGATCCAATAAGTAATTCAGGCTCCTGTGATCAATTTAGATACCGATCTTCATGTCGTTAATGTAGCGCCTTTAAAGCTTCAGGGCGCATATCCCGGCCGCTAACTCCAAGTCATGGACCGGATAAATCCTCTCGCGTACCTCCAACTAACGCGAGCTATTTGTTATTAAACTCCCATGCTGGAGCAGAACACAATACAAGTCACTGCCCCAAGCATCGCTGTAGATCTCAACTCTTTTGGTTCTACTCGGTGAACATGGAATAGTTGCCAAGGTCAACTGACTTTTCAGCTCTTCGTAAGATTGCGCTCACTCCAGCGACCACACAAACTTTTGATCTTTCTTCTCCAAAGTCGTGAGGGGTAATGTTATCCGCTAGAGGTTCTCTATGAAGCGTCTGTACTAGCCGGCCAGTCCTATAAACTTCGAACTTTTCGCAAACACAGATAATACAAGCAACTCACGTATCTCAAATATCTTTGATGGGTCCACCACGATACTTTCTCCGCTCAAGATGTGATCAAGAAGCGCTATTGAGGGTAACCAAAGCTCGCACTTGGAGAATTTGGCATACATCTGATTTCTCCTTAACATCTCCAATACCGAATCCAGATGCTTGGAATGATCACCCTCATACTGAAAGTATACTAGTATGTCGTCGATAACAGTTATCATAAACTTGTTCAGGTACTCACTGAATGCCATATACCTCAAATCCATAACACGGACGACACATTTGTCAGCACAAGCGGTCATAACGATGAACTCATAATGCCCATATCGTGTGTTGGATGCTGTTTTGGGAATATCACTTTCCCTTAGCTACAAATAATAGTATCCAGACTTCCGATTAAACTTGAGTACACACTTGACCCATTGAGTTGATCGAACAGATAATCACTCCTTGGGTTGGATACTTAATCTCTTCCCGTTAACTAAATCAACTTTTAGTGACCATTACATAGGTTTAAGCTTCCATCTTTTTTGTAACAAGAGGACCGATGTGCTCCAAGGCAGTAAACTTGGATGCGCATACCCATATTCCACCAGCTCTTGAAGTAATTCTTCAGTTCTGACATCTCATAACTTATAGCTAGTACCAAACTAACCACCTTACATTTGAAATTGATGTACGCATACTGCTCCGAGAGCCAATCATACGAAGGATTACGTCGAATTCTACAAACAGTAGTAGCGACGCTTGCAAGTCAAAATCCTGACTCACTATCCGTAACTTCAAACAACAGACACTATTCACGTATATAGAGCACCCGATAGGCAGCAGTACTATCGATTTGTCTCTTTCCATAGAAGAAGGAACGCCGATGCACGATACACATCCTTTAGACAAAAAGGAATGAGAAGTTCCCATGAAGAACAGTGCTTTCATTGAACCCTCAGAAAATCAATACAAATCCTATCACAACCAAACATAGGATAAAATGCGTAAGGCAACAAGTATCTAAAGCTAACATACCAAAAATTAAACCATACCTGTCACCATGTCAGCATATTCCATAACCTCCTGATGGCAAAAGTTGTATCCTCTAGGTTGGGATGGAGCATAATGAGATGTAGCTGCCTCCAACCCCTTGCCCTTCCCTTTGTAGGTCGCTCTAGGCTTCTTCTTGGACTCCAGACGTCCGCTTAGACACTCTCGGGCCAAGTGTCCCAGCTTCCCACAACAAAAGTATGCGTCCGGGTCTCGGCCAATAGTTGTTCCAGATGCACCAAAAGAAGGAACTAGACCCGTCCTCCTTTCCTTCTTACGCCATCTACGGAAACCGGACTTCGAATGTAACATACCATTTCCAACTAGACCACTAAGAGTGGTTTTGATCAAGACCAGGTCATGACAAAGCCCTAGGGAGCTAAAAAAAGGGCCAGGTGATCAAAGGTCAAGGTGAGAATCACCTTGGTCTGCCTATGACACAACCTCATCACCAAAACTAGGGTTTGACCTTAAGGCTTCACCATGACTCCATGACCCCGCCACAACACCACTAACCTATTAGAGGACCCACTAGAGCCTTAAGGGTCTATTAGAGTCAACCAAAGGTGATCAATTTGACCTCGGACCACCCTAGGCCTAAATTAGGAAAGGTGCCCTAACAAAGGGCAGTTGGCCTATAATGCGCCCAACCAATCTTGCCCAGGTCTTCCTAGACCTAAAGTGGTGTCAATGGGTCACCAAAGATCCATTGGGGTCAACTCTAGATCCTGAGTTGACCCAAGTCAAACCTTGATCAAAAGTGGTCAAAGTGCCCTTACTAAGGGTCATGTGACCTCCAAAGTGCCAAGTCAACCCTACCAAGACCTACCTAGACCCTAAGAGGGGCCAATGGGTCAATAAGGATCCATTGGGGTCAGCCCTAGAGGCTAGGTGGACCAAAGTCAACCCAAGCCCATTTTGGGTCAACCTAGCCCAGATGGGCTAACCCAAGCTCAAGCCCCCTCATGTGGCTTAATAAGAATATAATTTGTATGAGTGGGCTGCCTTTAGACCACAAGATTTACCAAGTCAACTTGGTGACTAGGAGAGAGAGAAAAAATGAGCTCCACCTCATTTTAATGGAGGAGAGAGAAATGGGAAGGAAGAGGTGGAATATAGGGGGCGACCAAAAGAAGGCCAAAGGCCACCTTTAATGGCTGGATTAACCTCCCCTAGGGAAGGAGAGAAGTTTCCAGCCATTTCTCGGCCACCAAGGGGCATATTTTGCCCCCTTCTCTTAACTCGAGCCATGCCATTAATGGCTTTGATGGGCAATGAAGGATCCAGCCACTCCCCTTCCCAATTGGTCTTTTAAACACCACCAGTGGCCCAAGAGGAAGATTTCCTGGCCCTTTACTGAAGAATTCGAGCCCTCCTACTGTACAGTTATAGAAGCTGAGCGCCGCCATCGACAACCATGGTGAAACATAATCAACAGCAACTAAAATATATTTGTTTCCGAAGCTAGAAGGAAGGGGGCCAACAAAATCAATTCCCCAGAGGTCGAAAATTTCGCACTCTAAGAAATAATTTTGCGGCATTTCATTTTTATTAGAAATGTTGCCTAACCGTTAGCAACTATCACAGCTGCTCACAAAGGCTTGCGCGTCTTTAAATAGGCTAGGCCAGTAAAAACCCGTGCAAAGCACCTTGTGAGCGGTGCGAGCAGCTTGATAGTGCCCACCTGTCGGACCTTCATGCAAATGTTTTAGAATATCAATTCCTTAATCATAAGAAACACATCTCCTTATCACTTGATCCACACAAATTTTGAAAAGATGCGGGTCTTCCCAAAAGTAGTTCTTCAGCTCAGAAAAGAATTTCTTCTTTTGCTGAGAGGAGAACTCTTTTGGGAGCACCCGGGCCACTAGATAGTTGGCAATGTGCGCAAACCAAGGAGAAGTAGATGTGTTAACTAAAAGCAACTTCTCATTAGGAAAATAATCATTAAAAGATTTTTCATTTAATTTTTCTATAAAGGGGTTATCTCATCTGGATAGATGTTCGGCTGTCAAGTTCTCGGCTCCTCGCTTATCACGGATCTCTAAGTCAAACTCCTGGAGGAGTAAGACCCAGCGAATCAAGCGAGGCTTGGCATCCGTTTTTGCAAGAAGGTACTTGAGGGCCGAGTGGTCCGTAAAAATAATGATTTTTGAAAGTGTAATGTAAGAGCGAAATTTATCAAATGCGAATACTACAGCTAAGAGATCCTTCTCGGTTGTTGTGTAATTTTCTTGTGCAGATGTGAGGGTTTTACTAGCGTAATAGATGGGGTGGAAGTTTTTAGATATGCGTTGACCTAATACGGCTCCCACCGCAAAACTACTCGCATCGCACATAATCTCGAAAGGAAGGTCCCACACCGGAGCTATCATAATCGGTGCGTTAATTAACTTTTCTTTAATTAATTCGAAGGCAGAAAGGCGAGAGTCATCAAAAATGAATGGAACGTCTTTTTCTAAGAGATGGATGAGGGGCTTTGTGATTTTGGAGATGTCCTTTATAAAACGACGATAAAAGCAAGCGTGGCATAGGAAACTTCTTATAGCTTTTATGTTCGTAGGCGGCGGCAGCTTCTCGATAACTTATATCTTGGCAACGTCTACCTCAATACCTTTAGCAGAAATTTTATGACCCAAAACTAACCCTTCCCTTATCATAAAATGGCATTTTTCCCAATTCAGGGCAAGGTTAGTTTCTTCGCATCGTTCTAAGACTTTTTCGAGGTTTTCTAAACATCTATCAGAAGGAATCGCCGAACACGGAGAAATCGTCCATAAATACCTCCATAATTCTTTCTACGTACTTGTCAAATATTGCGAGCGTACATCGCTGGAATGTAGCTGGCATATTGCACAATCCAAACGACATTCTTCGGTAAGCGAAGGTGCCGAAGGGACAAGTAAACGTAGTTTTCTCTTAGTCCTCGGGAGAGATGGGTATTTGAAAGTACCCCGAGAGGCCATCGAGAAAACAATAAAAGCTATGGCTGGATAATCGTTCTAAAATCTGGTCGATAAATGGTAAAGGAAAGTGGTCCTTGTGGGTGGCGTCATTTAACTTACGGTAATCTATACACATACGCCAACCCGTCACCGTCCGTGTCGAGATTAATTCATTATTCTCATTACTAACTACGGTTATCCCTCCCTTCTTTGGCACTACCTGAACGGGGCTAACCCACTTACTGTCCGATATTGGGTAGATAATTCCTGCATCTAATAATTTCATAACCTCGCCCTTAACTACTTCTTTCATATTCGGGTTTATACGGCGCTGAGGTTGAATAGAGTTATGCGAATTATCCTCCATTAAAATTTTATGGGTATAGAAAGATGGGCTTATGCCCTTGATATCAGAAATTGTCTAAGCAATAGCCCAGCAATGCTTACGTAGAACTAGAAGAAGTTTATCATTTTGCGTATCCGTGAGGTAGGCCAAAACGATAACTGGTAACTTGGAATCTTTTTCTAAGAAAGCATACATAAGGTGTTCAAGAAGTTCTTTAAGTTCTAGGGTAGGGGCTTCTTCATAAGAGGATTTAGAGATTCTTTCATTTTCAAAAATTATATCTTCATAAACTTTTTTATAAGGAACGTAATAAGGGGTGGGGCTAGCAGCCAAGACGGCTTCTTGCAGCGATTCAGTGGGAAGAAAAGAGGAAGTACAAAAATTAGAAAATTATTTTTCAAACTCAGAAAGACAATCAGAAGATTCATCACTTCCTTGCAGCGATTAGGTGGAAAGAGAAGAAGAAAAACAAAAATCAAAAAGTTCTTTTTCAAAGTCGGAGAGGCAGTAGGAAGATTCATCACTCACGGCGTCTACGAAAAAACATGAGTCATCATTTGCTAGGGTGTTCTTCATCGAAGGTGTGATAGAAAAAGTGACTTCGTCGTCGCCTACTCGAAGGAAGAGCTTACCATTGCTTACATCAATGATGGCTCTGGAGGTGGCAAGGAAGGGTCGGCCAAGGATCAGGGGAACCTCGACGTCTTCTTCGATGTCCAAAATGACAAAGTCCACCGGGAAGATGAACTTGTCGACTTTCACTAGAACGTCCTCCACTATTCCTAATGGGTACTTAACGGATCTATCAGCTAGCTGGATACTCATATGGGTGGGGTTAAGGCTACCAATCCCTAACTTTTTAAACAATGAAAAGGGCCTCAGGTTTATACTAGCGCCTAAGTCGGCTAACGCGTGTTTTACAAAAAGATCACCGAAGACACACGGGATAGAGAAACTACCCGGGTCACTGATTTTCTTCGGCAAACCGTTTGTTAAAATAGCAGAGCACTCGACGTTTAGCGTGACGTGCGAAATATTCTCTAACTTCTTATTGTTGGTGAGGAGGTCCTTAAGATACTTAGCCTATTTCGGCATCTGCGAAATAGCCTCGTGGAAGGGAAGATTAATGTGGATTTGCTTGAAGATCTCTAAGAAGCGGGAGTACTGATCATCTTGACGTTGTCTGTTAAGTTCGGAGGGGTATGGAGGAGTTGAATTATTTTTGAAGATGGGTGGTGGAGTGAGATTTTTTTTTAAAATAGGGGTAATAACTTCTTTAACAGAGGGTGGAAGCGAAGCAGAGCTTTGATTTTTAAAGGCGGGAGCAGAGCTTTCTTCGGGCTCTTCACTTACCATACCGGAGACTTGCTTCCCACTCCGAAGAGTTATAGCTTTCGCTTTCTCTCTCGGGTTGGGTTCGGTATTGGAAGGAAGAGACCCTGCGGGTCGCTCAGAAATTATTTTTGCGAGCTGTCCTACCTGATTTTCTAGACTTTTTACGCTTCTGGTTAAATTTCTTATAGTAGCATCATTTGTGATGATATATTTAGAAAGTAATTCCTCCAAGCTTGGAGGTTTTGGATAATTTTGAAGAGGTGGTGGTGGTGGTGGTATAGAAAAATCGTTTTGTGGTGGCGAACGCATAGCATTCGATGGATTACTCCATGAAAAATTCGGATGATTTCTTAAAGCAGGGTTATAGCTATTCGGAAAATTAAAACCAGGAGGATGAAAATTCGCAGCAGAAAAATTATTAAAAGCATTTCAAGGCATATTATTAACATACTCTAAATGTTCTGGAGTAGGGGTTGCAGATTCCCATACCTGAGGGGCGGAGGCAACAGTCATCTCCGTTATCTTTTTGCTTAGGCTTTCTACTTGTAGAGCGAGCTGGGAGACGTTGTCTACTTCAAAGATACCTGCAGGCTTGTTCGAGCGGGACCTAGGCACATTCCACTGATAAGTGTTCATGGCCATGTCCTCAAAAAGATCAAGAGCTGCTTCCGGGGTCTTATGATTTAAAGTACCGCCAGAGGCTGCGTCTATCATTTGCTTTGTATTTTGATTTAGCCCGTTGTAGAACGTCTGCACTTATAACCATACAGGCAGCGTGTGATGTGGGCATCGTCTTAATAATTTTTTAAATCTCTCCCAGGTTTCATATAGGGTTTCAGAGTCTATTTGTCCAAAGGCAGAGATATCGTTCCTACGTTTTGCAGTTTTAGCTGGCGGAAAATACTTTGCCAAAAATTTTTCAGTTAATTCATTCCAAGTGGTTATGCTATTCTTAGGAAGTGTGTTCAGCCGCTGCTTAGCTTTAGTTTTTAGAGAGAAGGGGAAGGGTCTCAGCCTGATTGCATCATTTGTGACACCATTTATCTTGAAGGTGTCGCAAATTTCAAGAAAGCTAGCTATATGTGCGTTCGGATCTTCATCTTGAAGTCCGTCAAATTCCACATATTGCTGCACCATTTGAATTATGCTAGGCTTTAATTCGAAGTTATTATTTGCTATAGCAGGGTAGACTATAATATATCCTGTTCCCTCGAGGTTCGGTCGTGCATAATAGGACATAGTCCTTTGCACGGCCTCATCTACATTGGGTCTTCCATTCTTAAAGTAACAAACGACTCGGAGTCCTCAACCGGCACTTGGATAGTAGGACCTTGAAATCGCGATCTTCTCCGAAGAGTACGCTCAATTTCATGGTCCAAGTCCAAAATAACCGACGGACTCCCGCGGGTCATGCATTAAAAGAACATAAAATAAGAAAAGAAAGAGAAATAATATAAACTAGAAAGAAAGCTAGATTAGAATTTTTTTCTTCTTTTTTTTTGAAATAGATTTTTTTTTATAGATTAACTCCCAAACTTCCCAAGGACTACCCCGTGAAGAGTTCGCAAGGTACTAGACAAGATAGTGGCGCTTAAAGCCCTTTGCCCTTTTCGAGAGAATTAGGTGGCGTAGAAAAATTGTGAAGTTGGTTACTATTAAGAGCGGTGATAACTTTTTTGAATTTTAAAATTTAAAGAAAGAGGATGAGAAAGAGAAGATATAAAATTAATAGGTTCGTGTTTTCAAGATATCAACGGAAGTTTGTTCCCCGGCAAAGGCGCCAAAAACTTGTTGCGCGCTAGGGTTCAAAGAAAATAAACGCAACCGAACTAGCAATCCAATGAGGCAAGTATACCTATTGAATTTTAGCTAGGGGACACAAGTGTCGTATTGAAATCTGGGAACTGTTAAGTATGCTTACTCACACGAAAACTATTATCTTATCGACAGAAAAACTAGGGTTTTAGAGAATCTAATTACAAGGAAGTAAAGCTAAAGCTAGAAAGAGAGCTATTACAGTTGATTAAAGAGCATAAGAAAATCGATTACTATGAAAGGTTGAAAATATGAAGTGGAAATGCACTCGATCAAGAATCACCTCGGCTAAAGATGATAAAGAAAATGCGATAAAAATCTAAACTTAATAGGATAAAAATCCTTGACCGTGGAGGTTCCTAAAGCTTGAACACGCTTCTCTCGAAGTCGTGCCCAACTGAGTTTAGGAAGGTCCAACCGACTCTCATCTAAATCGGAGGCCTAAAACTCGCTTTACGCGATGAACCCCACTATTGGATTTTACTCAAATCTGGGAGATTTGTACGTCTGCCTCTCTCGAGGGGTGCGTACAACTCCCTTTACTCTTGAATGCTCACTTCATTCTATCAGCCACTCGGCTAGCCCAGAATGAAAGCAAAGGTGGAGAGTATATATCGATAATATACCTCCAACCCATGATTAATCAAGAGTAATTCAAGGCCCTAACCTAAAAAGAAAAGATTAATCAAAACATCATAACTTAATCGCTCGAACCTCGGATTATCAAGATCGAGTACAAGGAGGATTAGTTAATCATAGTGAAGTGGAGGAGGGGGGATGAGTAGTAAAGCATAAAAAGAACACAAGCTAAACAAAGAACACTTCTATTAATGAAAAGGGGTAAGTTACACTATGGAAAAAGAAATTACAAGTGCAAGGAATTTAAACCTATTCTAGCCCTACAATTAGCACTAAGCAACACTAAAGATTACAAAGAAAGCATAAACAAGTAAAGATTAAACTAGGGTTAAAATAAAATTTCAAAGAGAGAGAAAGAGAGAGAAAAGCATAAGAAAGATCAAGAAACAAAGGGGCAGCACCTCCCCCTCTCAACCAAAGCTTACTGAAATGGAAGGGGGGGCCTGAATTTATAGGCAAAATTCTCGGGTTGGTCACTCCCTACGACACGCCCTAGGGGGGCGTGTCAGGGGGCGTAACATGTACGAAGTTGACCTCGGGTTGTGGGATCTAGCAGGAGGGATGATTGCATCTGTACGTCGGTCGACACGCCCATGGTCACGCCCGTGTAGGGGGGGCGTGACACGCACGTCATGTCGAAATCATTGGTCGGAAATCCGTCAGTCATCGGAAAGGTTAATGTCACGCCCTAGGTCACGCCCGTGTCGGGGGGCATGACAGTACTATTGCGTGCTGTGGCGAAACCTGTATTCAAGGTGGCGGCAGGCTTTGCGGCAGAGGGCGACACGCCCTTGGTCACGCCTGGCGACACGCCCGGGGAGGGCGTGTCAGGGGGCGTGACAGCCGTTTTGTTCATTTTTCTGTCCATTCCATCAGGAGTCCTCGAGATCGGGTGACACGCCCTAGGTCACGCCCAGGGAGGGCGTGATAAAGGGGCATGTCAGGTCATTTTTGGCCAATTTTCTGGAAACCTTCAAAAAGACAAGAAAAAGTCGGTTGCAATAATATTTACATAAAAATGATAAAAAATAAACTAATAATAGACATGATTTGTACAATATAAAATAGAAAATACGATAATAGTTTAGACTACAAAACGTATTATCATTCCCCCATGCTAGAGTATTTGCTTGCCCTCAAGCAAATGGAATTGAAAACTAGAGAAGAGGAATTAAAAGTAAACAAAGCAAATTTAGGTTTCATTGATTAAGAAAACAAAAACATGAAAAATTAAACTATCCTAATTTCTATGTTAACAACTAGTGGGGTGAGAAGTGCACAATAGAAAACTTGAAAATGGAAACCTTAAAATTTCATTAGAACATAAAGAAGAATTACACATTTCTAAACCCCTAAAACAAGGCATCCAAAATAAATGAAAAAAAGAAAGACAAGAGTAGAAATTCTAAATAAACGGCGCATTGACGAACTACTAGGTTACTAGAATAACGATTAACCCTAAATCACCTCAAGATAACCTCAAAGAAATCCATCAATGATGGTGGCCATAGGCTTGTCCGTTCACACTCTCTCACCTACGCGAATTCACGTCTAAAGATTAAAAGGACTTCATTAGGGTAAAGACTTGGCTTAGGTAAATGATTAGGAATAGAAACTCAAGGATAAAAATGGCGGGTAAATCACACTAAACCATGGGTGAGCTCAAAATAAAATAAAATTGATAAAAATGAGAAATAACAAGCAAGTCATTTCTCCAGTTCAAACTACAAAACAAGGCTATGAAAAAAAAAATTCTTTTCAAAATTTGGCCACAAATAAACTTTTCTCCCTTTTTTTGTTTTCTTTTTTTTTATTTGATTGCATTTTGATAATAACTTTTTTTTTCTTTCATAAAAGAGAGATCCAAATGCAAACTAATAATTTCCCTTTTCATTTTCAAAGATAATAACCTTCACAAACATAATATTTTAGCTTAAAGTTTAGTGTGAAATAGGAAAGACATTTTGGCTTTGGCGAAATAATGAAATGAAAGGTAGAGCTAAAAAAAAAAAGAAACATGGAAAATGGCCCAAAAATTGTTTTGCAATAGTGAAATTTTTGGTGGGCAAGAAAGGTTCAAACGAGTCAAAGGGTGGCCTAAATCTTTTCTAAAGTACATAAAAATATGCAAATATTTCGAGAGTAGCTAGGGGAAATTTCTAGACACCAAGAAAGTATTACCCCACAAATGAAAAAGAGATAACATTACCTAGCAACCATTCATATGCAACTAACCGAATAAAAAGAACACCACAGTTTGATAACTTACAACGTAAAAAACAGATGCTTATATTTAAGAACAAGAAATTAATAAAACTAAGCTATGTAAGAATGATAAATTTAGAAAACCAATTCAAGGAAATCTACATAGAACTACAAAACCGCACGGGCCTACACATCACTAGAAGATACATAAAACTAAAGATAGAAAATAATTTTTGATTTTGTTTTTCAAATAGATTTTAGCAAAAATTTTTTGGATTTTGATTTTTTGGATTTTTTGGGTTTTGTATTAGTTAAAGAAAAGTAGTACTAAAGAAGCTTAATAAAACTATACTAATTTTTTTTGTTGTAGAAATTCTAAAAAAAATTTTAGAAAGGAAAGAAGAAAGAAAACAACTAAACCCTCTCCCATGCTTAGATTCTTCATTGTCGTCATTAACAGAGAAAGAGAAAAAATGAGAAAGAGAAGGGGGCGGAGAAGGAGAGAAAAATACAGTAAAGTAAATTAAATAAAAAGAACAAGAATTCCCCGGGTTTGTGAGATGAATACGGATGTCGCTCCCCCATGCTTGCTTTTTAACGCACTTGATCGTCAGCAGTTTTGATTTGATCCATCTTGAAATCAGCAACGTTGGAGTGGCAATAAAAAACTTGTATTGTTGGGCCACCGGGAGGAAGAACAAAATAAAAATAAAAGCAGAAAATACTTGGGCAGGCTCCCAAGAGTGTTCTTTATTTAACAATATAAAAGGGAGTCTGAATAAAAATAAAAGTTTCATAATAATTAAGAAGTACAAAATAAAATAAAATAAAAGTCCACATTAAGATAAATATTCAAGAGTCCAAAACAAGGTCCTCCTTTGCAGGAGACACAGAATCATTAGAAAGATAAAGTTTTAGTCTATGTCCATTTACTTTAAAGTCACCCTTATCTGGGTGCGAGAGTAACACAGTTCCGTAAGAAAGGACTTGCTTGACCGTAAACGGTCTAGACCATCTAGATTTATGCTTGCCAGGAAAAAGACGTAAGCAGGAATTGAAAAGAAGAACTTGATCGCCAGGTTTAAACATTTTAGAATGACGCAAGTTCTTATCGTGATAAAGTTTTGTGCATTCTTTATAAATTTTATTCTTTTCATAAGCATACGCTCGCCATTCGTCAAGTTCATTTTGTTGGTTTTTTCTATGCTCGCCGACCGAGTGTGGATCGAAATTAAAAAACTTTAGCGCCCAATATGCACGGTGCTCTACTTCTACCGGGAGATGATACGATTTTCCGTATACTAATCGGAAAGGAGTACAACCAATAGTGGTCTTGTATGCTGTTCGATAGGCCCAAAGAGCATCGTCCAACTTTAAAGACCAATCTTTACGAGAAGTAGAAACGGTTTTTTCCAAAATTATTTTAAGTTCTCGATTGACTACCTCAACCTGACTGTTAGTTTGAGGGTGATAAGCGGTGGATAGTTTATGTGTAACACCATATTTTGTTAAAGCTTTAGCGAGTTGAGCGTTGCAAAAATGACTTCCCCTTTCACTAACGATAGCTCGAGGAAAACCAAAATGAGAAAATAATTTCTTAAGAAAAGTAACTACGACGCGAGCATCATTACTTGGTAAAGCTTGGGCCTCTGCCCATCTAGAAACATAATCTACGGCGACTAGAATATACTTATTTTCTAAGCTTGAGGGAAACGGGCCTACAAAGTTGATGCCTCACAAATCAAAAACTTCGCATTCAATAAAATAATTCTGTTCAATTTCATTATTATTAGATATGTTTCCAGTCCGCTGGCACCGATCACACCCGCTCACAAAAAGTTATGCATCTTTAAATATGCATGGCCAATAAAAGCCAGCACTAAGCACTTTGTGGGTGATACGATTCGCTTAAAATTGCCTGCCAGTCGGACCTTCATGATCATGCTTTAAAATCTGTTGACCTTCTTCCCGGGAAACACATCTTCTAACTACCTGGTCCGCACAAATGCGAAATAGAAAGGGGTCCTCCCAAAAATAATACTTCAACTCAGAAAAGAATTTCTTCTTTTTGTGAGGAGAGTATCAAGGACCCAGGCCACGAGATAATTGGACAGATCGGCAAACCAAGGGGTAGAAGAAGAAACGTTTAAAATTTGTTAATCCGGAAAAGAGTCATTAATAAAATTTTCATTTAAAATATCGAGTTCAGGATTTTAGAGGCGAGAAAGATGATCAGCCACTAAGTTTTTCGCTCCTTTCTTATCCTGAATCTCCAAGTCGAATTCTTGAAGTAAGAGGATCCAACGAATAAGGCGCGGCTTGGCGTCCGGTTTAGAAAGAAGGTACTTCAAAGAGGAATGATCCATGAAAACGATAACCTTAGATAGAGTAATATACGGTCGGAATTTATCGAACGCGAAAATAACAGCTAAAAGTTGTTTTTCAGTTGTGGTGTAGTTTTCTTGAGCCGATGTTAGAGTTTTACTTGCATAGTAGATCAGATGAAAGTTCTTAGCAATTCGTTGTCCTAGAACCGCACCTACCGCAAAAGTACTCGCAACACATTATTTCAAAGGGTAAATCCCAAACTGGGGAAATCATAATTGGAGCATTTATAAGTTTAGATTTGATTAATTGAAATGCAGTAAAACAAGAATCATAAAAAACAAAAGGAGTTTCTTTTTCGAGAAGGTGGGAAAGTGGCTTAGTAATTTTTGAAAAGTCCTTCATGAAACGTCGGAAAAACCCGCAAGCCCTAGGAAACTTCTAATTGCTTTGATATTCGTAGGTGGCGGTAGCTTTTCATTTACTTCAATTTTTACCTTGTCCACTTCAATTCCCTTAGCGAAAATCTTATGGCCAAGGACTATGCCTTCACGCACCATAAAATGGCACTTTTCCCAATTCAAAAATTAATTTGTTTCTTCGCAGCGTTGTAAAACTTTTTCCAAATTTTTTTAACATAGATCAAAAGAGTCGCCAAAAATGGAAAAATCGTCCATAAATACTTCCATAATATTTTCTACGTATTTATCGAAAATAGCGAGCATACACCATTGAAAGGTAGCAGGTGCGTTACATAACAAGAAAGGCATCCTACGATAGGCAAAAGTTTTGAAGGGGCAAGTGAATGTTGTGTTCTCTTGGTCCTCAGGTGCAATAGGGATTTGGAAATACCCCGAGAGACCGTCGAGAAAACAATAAAAACTATGCCCGGATAAGCGTTCTAAAATTTGATCGATAAAGGGAAGGGGGAAGTGATCTTTACGAGTGGCATTGTTTAGCTTACGGTAATCGATGCACATCCTCCATCTCGTTACCATTGTAGTTGGAATTAAATCGTTGTTTTCGTTCATCACTACCGTGATCCCACCCTTCTTAGGTACAACCTGGACCGGACTTACCCACTTACTATCGGAAATAGGATAAATTATCCCCGCATTTAATAATTTGAGCACCTCTCCCTTCACAACCTCCTACATATTTGGGTTAAGACAACGTTGAGGTTGGACTACACCCTTAGAATTATTTTTAAAAAATATTTTATGCGTACAAAAAGAAGGGCTTATGCCAGAAATATCGGAAATTTGCCACGCTATAGCTCGGCGATGCTTTTGTAGTACTTCGATCAATTGATCGTTTTCGTATTGAGAAAGATAGGCCGAGATTATAACGGGCAATGTAGAATTTTTTTTCAAGAAAGGCATATTTAAGATGTTCAGTGAGTGGTTTTAATTCAAGGTGGGGTGCTTCATCGTAAGAATTTTTAGATTTTTTCTTTTTCAAAAATAAGATTTTCATAATTTTTTCTACTAAAAACAGATTCATTTTCAAAATTTGCTTGCAAGGACATAACCGTGTTTTCAAAAACATTTGAGGAATTTTCCGAAAAAGAAGAAGAATTTTTTTTTGAAGAAACGTTTGAAAGAGAAAGAGAGGAATCTTCATTTAACACATCCAGAAAAAAACAAGAATCATCACTTTTTAAAGAGTTTTTCATTGATTGATTGACTGAAAATGTGACCTCATCATCTCCCACATGCAGAAAAAGTTTTCCGTTACTTACATCAATGATCGCTCGAGAGATGGATAGGAAGGGACGACCAAGTATTTGAGGGACCTTGACGTCCTCTTCAATATCAAGAATGACAAAATCCACCAGGAAGATTATATTGTCGACCTTCACAAGCACGTCCTCTACGATACCTAATGGATATTTAATTGACCTATCAGCTAATTGGATACTCATTCGTGTAGGGCTGAGAGTGCCCAATCCTAGCTTCTTGAATAAAGAAAAAGACAACAAGTTGATGCTCGCACCCAAGTCCGCTAATGCATGCTTGACATAAAGATCACCAAAAACGAAAGGAATAGAAAAGCTACCCGGATCGTTTATTTTTTTAGGAAGATTAGAGTTTTTAATGACCGCCGAGAACTCTTCATTTAACGTTACGTGAGAAAGATTTTCAAATTTCTTTTTGTTCGTTAACAAATCCTAGAGATATTTTGCGTACTTTGGCATTTGGCTAATGGCTTCGTGAAATGACAAATTTATATGAATTTGTTTAAACATTTCAAGAAAGCGCTGATATTGATCATCTAATTTTTCCTTCCTATGCCTAGTGGGATAAGGTGGTGGCAGAAATTCCTTTATAATGGCTGGGGCATCATTTTGAAAATTATCATCATCCTTTTCAAAAGCAGATTTATCTTTGCCAAAAAAGGATTTTTCTTTTTCTTTTTAAAAATTTTCATTGTTCATATCCGTAATTATAATTTTTTTAATAGCAGGAGAGGCAATCACCTCTGCCTCTTCCCTTGTGGTGGGCTCGTGAATAACTTTACCGCTCCGAAGGGAAATCGCTTTCGCGTGCTCCCTTCGGTTGGGTTCAGTATTTGAGGGAAGAGAGAAAGGTGGCCACTCGGAGATAACCTTGGCGAGTTTGCCGACCGTATTTTCTAGATTTTTCATTGACCCTATTAAATTTCTAATTGTAGCATCATTGGAGCTTATATATCTAGAAAGTACTTCCTCCAAAGATGGAGGTTTTTGAAGATTTTGGTTTTGTTGTGGTGGTGGTGGCGGTGTAAAATCGTGTTTTGGACGTATGGCATTAGCAGGATTACTGCAAGAAAAATTAGGATGGTTACGCATCCAGGGTGATAAGAGTTTGTAGAAGCCTTAAAACCAAGAGGTGTAAAAAAATTTGAAAAAGCAGAAAAATTATTTTGAGCAAGCCTGGGTATGTTCCCCAGAGAATCCACATGCTCGGCAGCAGCAGTATTCACAATTTCATATACCTGAGGGGCAGAGGCAGCAGTCTTCTCCGAAATCTTCTTGTTCAGCATCTCCACTTGCAGCGCCAGTTGGGATACAAAGTCCACTTCATAGATACCTACAGGTTTATTTGGGCGAGTCCTAGACGAATTGCACTGATAGGTGTTCATCGCCATGTCCTCTATAATCTCAAGAGCAGCTTCCAGAGTTTTGCGGTCCAAAGAAGAAGCGGAAGCAACATCTATCATTTGCTTAGTCTCTTGATTTTACCCATTATAAAATGTCTTAACCTGTAACCATACAGGCAGAGCATGATGAGGGCGTCATCTCAAAATTTCTTTGAACCTCTCCCAAGTGTCATATAGGGTCTCAGAAGCAATTTGAGAATAAGAAATTATATCATTTATTAATTTAGCAGTTTTAGCGGGAGGGAAATATCTAGCAAGAAATTTATCAACTAAAATGTTCCAAGTAGTGATTGATCCTTTGGGAAGAGAACTCAACCACTGTTTGGCTTTAGTTCTTAAGGAGAAGGGGAAGAGTCTTAGATTAATAGCATCGTCTGAGACACCATTTATTTTGAAGGTGTCATAGATCTCAAGAAAATTGGCAATATGTAAGTTAGGATCTTCATCTTGTAATCCGTCAAACTGTACATATTGCTGCACCATTTGTAAGATGTTAGGCTTAAGCTCAAAATTATTGTTTGCTATTGCAGGTCAAACAATACTTGTTTCAGTCCCCTCTAGGTTAGGTCAAGCATAATCGGACATGGTCCTTTACTGAGCCATTCCTGGGTTGGGATCTCCCATTTCAGAATTAAAATTACAATCACCGTCGGAATCCTCAACCGCTATTTGAGAAGTGGAAGCCCCGAATCGTAGTTGTCTTCGAAAGGAGCATTCGATCTCTGGGCCAAGTCAACAAGTAGCGACGGATTCTTGCGGGTCATGCACTAAAAAAATGAAAGAGATTGGAGGAAAGGAAAAGAAAGAAAATAGAAACTTGAAGGAGAAAAAGATAAAGATAAATTTTTTTTGGTTGGTTTTTTTTTTGCAGAAGTAATAGCAAAGCGTTTTCTTAATATTGACGAAAAAAGATCCCCGGCAACGGTGCCAAGAACTTAGTGTGAGGATTGCTATCAACTCGAAAAGGCAAGTGTACCTATCGAATTGTAGTACCAAGATCGTATTTAAACTCGGGGTTGTCAAGTACTGCTACTCACGCTTCTACTATTATCCTACCGAAAGATTGTTGGCTTTTTGAGAATTTTTAAATTGAAACTAAAGATAATTTTTGAAACGAAAACTTATGATAAAATGCTAGCATTCGATCAATGATTCACCATGAAATTAGACGAGAAGTATAAAAATATAGATTTAAATTTGCAAACTAAACTCGACCGTGACGGATCTGATATTAGGAAGTAATCTCGCTAGAGCATTAAATCCCCTAACTTATAGACGTTTTGACTAAAATCTCTTTACAAGTCAAAATGGCCTAAAGTCGCATTACCGAAGTGACCCGCACTATTGGATTTGACTCCAATCCGGAGGATTTACGTCATCCTATCTCTAGGGTTGCGTTCAACTCCTTCCAAGTAGTGATTGATCCTCTGGGAAGAGAACTCAACCACTATTTGGCTTTAGTTCTTAAGGAGAAGGGGAAGAGTCTTAGCCTAATAGAATTATCTGAGACACCATTTATTTTGAAGGTGTCACAGATCTCAAGAAAACTGGCAATATGTAAGTTCAGATTTTCATCTTGTAATCCGTCGAACTGTACATATTGCTGCACCATTTGTATGATGCGAGGCTTAAGCTCAAAATTATTGTTCGCTATTGCAGGTCGAACAATACTTGTTTCAGTCCCCTCCAGGTTGGGTCGAGCATAATCGAACATGGTCCTTTGTTGATCCATTCTTGGGTTGGGATCTCCCATTTCAGAATTAAAATTACAATCACCGTCGGAATCCTCAACCGCTGTTTGAGAAGTGGAAGCCCTGAATCATAGTTGTCTCTGAAAGGAGCGTTCGATTTCTGGGTCCAAGTCAACAAGTAGCGATGGATTTGTGCGAGTCATGCACTAAAAAAATGAAAGAGATTGGAGGAAAGGAAAAGAAAGAAAATAGAAACTTGAAGAAGAAAAAGATAAAGATAAATTTTTTTTGGTTTTTTTTTTGCAGAAGTAATAGCGAAAGCGTTTTCTTAATATTGACGAAAAAAGATCCCCGACAACGGCGCCTATAACTTGGTGTGAGGATTGCTATAAACTCGAAAAGGCAAGTGTACCTATCCAATTGTAGTACCAAGGTCGTATTTAAACTCGGGGTTTTCAAGTACTTCTACTCACGCTTCTACTATTATCCTACCGAAAGATTGTTGTTTTTTTTTTGAGAATTTTTAAATTGAAACTAAAGATAATTTTGGAAATGAAAACTTATGATAAAAAGCTAGCATTCGATCAATTATTCACCATGAAATGAGACGAGAAGTATAAAAATAAAGATTTAAATTTCCAAACTAAACTCGACCGTGACGGATCCGATATGAGGAAGTAATCTCACTAGAGCATTAAATCCCCTAACTTATTGACGTTTTGACTTAAATCTCTTTACAAGTCAAACTGGCCTAAAGTCGCATTACCGAAGTGACCTACACTATTGGATTTGACTCCAATCCGGAGGATTTACGTCATCCTATCTCTAGGGTTGCGTTCAAATCCTTCCTTCTTTTAGTGTTTTTTTATTTGGGCTGCATGTAGCCTAACATTGTTGTGAGCCTATATACGACCATGCTATTGTTTATTTATTAAGTTGAATGATAAGAAAATTGAAACCCTATTTCCTCCTTGAGAATTTCCCTCCTCCTCTTTCTTTCAAAATTTCGGCCAAGCCCTTGCTCCCTCTCCAAGCCGCTGACCACCTCTTCTCTTCCTCTCTCCCTAGGTATTCGACCAACCACCAATCCGCCTCCCTCCTCTCCCGCTTCATCACTCTCGGACTCCTTTCCACCACCCTGTAGCCACCTTCCCCTCCAACCCAAGTAACCCCATCTCAAGGGAAAAACCTTACCACCCTTATCAACACAAAACTAATCATCCCTCAAAATCTTTGGGTGGATCTCGGCCAAGGCACAAAGATCCCTCCTTGTGAACCAACTCCGGTATGAAGCGAAGAAGGGGGACGAGTTTTCTCTCCATCCAACGTGACTCCAACGGAGCCTCTGAAGTGCAATCCAAGTTAGTGAAATTGAAATCACCCATTTCGATTGGGAAACAAAAAACTTCTTCTGTAGATTTTTCTTATCGTGGAAAACTTTAACGTTGATTCTTGATAGCATTAAATTATTCGTGGATTTCTTCGATTGATTTTGTTTTCTATCTTGATTGATTTAATTTTTAGAGGATTGACGAACCTCGCTTTCTTTTTGTTGGGAGAGATCTACCATTTCCGAATCATAAATTTTGGTAGATCTCTTTTGGTACAACCACCGCTCGATCGGACCGGGTGCGTCCTTTTAGCCGGAAAGAATATTGGCCTATAGCCTTTGTTCGATCCTAATCATTTTGGCTACCCGTACGTTAGCATTTAATTGATAAAATTGAATTATATGTATGCTGCATTGAAGTTTTCTGTGCGAACGTAAATTGGGACATAGAGAGATAATTCGTTTTTGTTCGTTACAATCAGTGTCAACGTGTGAGCCTGCATCACATCTTCTCCGACTCGTACCCTCTATCTATCAGAGTTGATTGTTTTATGCATTGCTCCCTGCACTATCTGAAGTTGAAGAATCTTCAGAACTAGCTCGCCACTTGCCACCCCCTGAGCCTAGGGTGGAGAGCTTCCTGGATGACTCGCTTGATCCTGCCGAGCTGAGGCAGCGAGTAGTGGAGGTGGTGAAGAAGCACAACGCCGCCCTGCGCCAACTTTGAGAGGACAACGCATATAGCGAGCAGAGGCTGCAGGCATTGTAGTGGGACTATATACTGGTCGAAGACAAGGTGGAGCATGGCTCGGCAAGCGAGATGATGTCCTCTATCCTAGTTATGTAGAGAATTGATAAAAAACCTGCAGACCTTCGACAGGGACTTGGACTTGGTCTGCGAGTTCCTCAACCAGTGTCAACATCTGGGTATGGGTGGCGCAAGGTCAGGGTAGATGGAAATGGCTCCCTAGCTGAGCCTACCGGGCCTCGCCCCTAGTACCCTAGCTCGTGTAGGTTGACAAAACTTTCTTTGCTTGTTATGAACTTTATTCAAGAGACTGCGAACGTCCCTGTCTGTAATAACTTAATTAATTTTTTAGAACTCAGTGCTATTTGAAATAATAGGATGTGCTATCTAGGTTCAACTCGCACTAGGATAGGCCAGATCGTCGGGTGGTGAGCTGGAATTAGCGAATTGGGGCTGGTAAGCTGGACCGACCAGTCAGCTCGGCCATAAATATGGTTTTCTATAAATAGGTCCCCTCACCAACCCGCTGGCTATCGCCTTAATTGCATTCATATGCCACCTTTGGTGCTCTGCTCGCTACCTGTTCTCGCATCCCAACTCTTTCGCATACATGGTCAAGACGCGACCTGACACCGACGGGCGGTCCAAGTGCACCCGTCAATTTGTCGAATACCTCTTCTTCTACGGAAATACCACCGAGCGCGAGCTTGCTATCTTCGAGACCGAGTACCTGCCCCTCGACTATGAGGCGGGCCAGCTTATAGAGGGCGAGGCCAACAACACTTTCTATCGAGACTAGCTTGCCTTCCCCATCTCGCACTTTGAGGTGGGGTTGTGCTTCCCCCTATAGACGGAAATCCTCTAGATCCTAAAGTACTTTGGGGCAGATCCGGCCCAGCTAAACCCGAATACAATCGCCATGATGGTCGCATTTGCCTGCCACCTCCACCAAGAGCGGATTGAATTCTGTTGGTACCCTTGTTTGATTTGAGTTTAGTCTTGTCTTTTTAGTCCCTTGACCCAAGAAATATCTATGGTCAATGGTTAGCGGTCTAGCTGTAGAGTCTCCGCTTTTCCAGATGAAGAATTTGGTTAAGTAGTTTGTTCGTTCGACTATGGTCGAACGCCGCTCGACTATCGTCGACTAACTGTTCGACGATCGTCTATCAGTTGCTCGACGTTCTGTCTGCAAGGATAGTTCGACTATCTGTTGATAGTTCGACTATCTATGTGCTGTGATAGTTCGACTATCTGTTGATAGTTCGACTATCTGTTTGTTTGATAGTTCGACTATCTGCTTGGATAGTTCAACTATCTGATAGCTCGACTATCTGTTTGATAGGTCGACTATCTGCGTTGTTTGATAGTTTGACTATCTGTTGATAGATCGACTATCTGCTTTCTTCTGATAGTTCGACTATCTGCTGATAGGTCGACTATCTATTTTCCCTGGGTAGTTCGACTATCTGCTTTGATAGTTCAACTATCTGATAGCTCGACTATCTGTTGATAGTTCAACTATCTGTTCTGCGTTGATAGTTCGACTATCTGTTGATAGGTCGACTATCGGTTTTGCTTTGATAGTTCGACTATCTGTTGATAGGTCGACTATCTGTTGATAGGTCGACTATCTGATAGCTCGACTATCTTCTGATAGTTCGACTATCTGTTGTGATAGCTCGACTATCTCCTTTGATAGTTCGACTATCTAGATCGTTCGACTATCTGTCCGATAGTTCGATGATCTCCGTTCTTCGTTCGACGATCTCCGAGGGTCGTTCGACGTTTTCTGTTTGCCTTTTTATTTTGTATTTATTTATTCTATTTAATAAATTAATACATTATCTGGCATTTTATTTCAGATGTTTTATGATAATATTTCCAGGCAATATCTACTCCATCTCTTTTGCCTGAGTCAAATCTTTTCAGATAAAGTTGTTTGTCTTATTAATTGACAGTGTATTTTACTTTATCTGCTGTCAGTCCTTTATAGCCGTTAGACTGAAAAGTCTTCCTTCTGCTATAAAGAGTTTGTCTCTGATGTGATTTTATTTAGTACCTTTATTATCAGATTGCTTCCTGCAGCTTCCTTGAAAAAGGTTTATCCCTTTTATAGAATATTTTGCTGCAGAGTTTGTTTGTCTTTGTGATATTTGCAGCCCAGGTTTCAAGTTTCAGAAGAAGACAAACAGTTCAAATTGAAAAGAGCCATTGCTTGTTGATGCTATAAAAGGAATCCTTTGGAGAAGGATTTCAGCTAGCTAACCAGTTATTCTAAGAGTTAATCATTTAGCATTCAAGCTTTCATCAAGACCAAGTTTAACTGCTCTCAGAAATCTTCACTCAACTGAGAAGTGTTAAGCTCTTCTGCTCTTCTTCAACCTGAGTTCTCCTGCTTCCAGGAAGTTCAGACTCAGAGTTCTTTTGAAGAAGAAGAAGAAGAAGATAGCTGCTAGAAGATTTCTATTTTATATTTTATATATCTTCTTGTAGTTCTTCCTTCAGTTTTTATTGAAGAGTTTCTGCACTGAAGCAAGACTTCACCTGGACGTTCTTTGAGCCAGGGGGAGCCTTGATTCTTTTGAGCTTTCTAGCTCAGTGCAAGTCTTTGTGCTTCTCTAATCTTTTGTAAAATAGAGAAGACTTTTTAACCTTCTTTCCCCCTCCTGTACTGGGTTATTACTCCCTTCAAAAGTATCCCTTGGTGGCAGGGCACCTGATCAAAAACCTGTGTTGGTTTTTAGACACCTGATCAAAAGTCTAAAGGGTTTCTAGATCTACCTGAAGCAGATCTTGTGGTGGCAGGGCACCTGATCAAAAACCTGTAGTGGATTCCTACCTTGTTGGTAGAAGAGTGGACGTACTCAAGTTGTTTGGGGAACCACTATAAATTCCTTGTGTCGTCTGGCTTGCTTAATTTAATTCCTGCATTGTGGCTGTGATTAGATATAACTAGGTTTGCTAGTTGCTGATTAGGTTTTCCAAGCCTTATCTGTAAATACAGTTAGCTTGAGTTTGTGCACAACACTTGTGTTAGGCTTTAGGTTTATCTCCTTATCTATAATCTTTTCATTCCGCATTTCACTCCAAGGGAGTTGGGTAGACTATTAAGTTTTTGTCTAGTGCAAAATTTGATAACTCTATTCACCCCCCCTCTAGAGTAGTATCTATCCCTTCACTTTCAATTGGTATCAGAGGGAGGTTGTCTGACTGAATAGGCTAACACCTAAGTCACAAGATCCTGATAGATACCAAAGTTTATAGATATTCACTATCACTATCATGGCCCAGTCCAAGGATTATTCTAGCACCCGACCTCCAGCATGCAACTTAGCTAAGTTTGGCATCTGGAAGGCAAGGATCAAATTATATATGAATTCTATTGATGAAAGTATCTTTGCTTCTATTTTGTCAGGACTCCCAAGAGCATCTGCTGCTGCTACTGCCTCATCATCTGATATGAGTGCAGTGCCTCCTCCAGATTACAATGATGAGTACAAGAAGGAAAAGATAGCAGATGCCAAGGCGATGAACATTCTGGCTCAGACAATGTCTGATGAGGTATTCCAGAAGGTTGCTGACCGCTCTTCAGCAAAAGCTATGTGGGATACACTGAACCAGATTGTAGCTAGTTCAGCTGACGAAAGGAAGGACAGAAGGTCCAACCTTATCTCACAATATGAGAACTTCAAGAAAACTGATGCTGAATCAGTTGAAGCCATGTATACAAGGCTCAGCTCAATCATCAATGAGATGAGGACCCTTGACAAGAACATATCATTGACAGAGGTCAATGATAAGATTCTTATGTGCTTCACTAGCACATGGGATCTGAGGATCTGGCCCATCAAGGAAGCCAGAAGTACAACAGAGATCTCAACAGAAGCTCTTCTCGGCAAGCTCAAGTCTTTTGAGCAAGTGCTGAAGTCAAGGGAAGCAGAAGCTGAAGCAAAGACCCCTACTCCAACAAGAAAAGAGCAATCTCTAGCTCTTAAGGCTGTTGATGCTTCTGAAGGCAGCCAATCCAATGAGGAGCTAATGGCATTATTTGCCAAGAGGTTTCTCAAGATGGGGAGAAAGGAATTCAGAAAGAAGTCTTCACGCTATGAAGACAAACCAAGGTATGACCGTTCACCTGCTAAAGAAATTATCTGTTATGGTTGCAGGAAACCTGGACATATCTTACCAGATTGTCCAGAGGAGAAGAACAAAGATAAGAGGAAAGAAAAGGAACAGCACAGGAAGCACTCCAAGCCATCCTCCTACAAGAACAAGAAGAAGGAGAGAGGTTTCATTGCTGAAACCTGGAGTGATTCTGATGAAGAATCTTCCTCCTCTAGCTCCAGTGAGGATGAGGAAGAGAAGAAGGCAAAGGAAGTTTGCCTGATGGCAATAGATGCCTGCAGCAATCATTCAGCTGCAAAGAGTTCTGATTCAGAGGAAGAAATGCCAACAGAAGATGAGGTACTATCGTCTTATGATTTTACTTCAGCAGAATTCAAATTAGAGTTTAAATCTTTATGCTTAGATTTAATTAGTTCTGAAAAAGAGATTAAAGAACTTAGACATAGGCTAGCTGAATCAGAAATCATATCTACTGAAAATATTAGATTAAAGGAAGATCTCACTAATTATAGTGAAGAAATTAAGTTTCTTAAAATTGAGTTAACTAAATCTAAGAGGTTAGAAGAATATCTAAATGGTAGAAGCCTTAAGTTATTAGAAATAACCAGCATGACTAATACTAGGTCAGGCAATAACAAACTAGGCTTAGGAGCTTCTCCCAGTGAACCCCCAGTTATTCTTAAAAATAATCTTTCAACTCCAGTGAACTTCATTTCAGCTAGTGGAATGAAGAACACTGAGCAAGTAAACCAAGTTAATAAAACTTTAAATAAAGCTAAGAGAGAAAAGAGGAAGAAATTTTTTAAGGAAATACAGAGAGCGTCGAACGCTGCTCGACGATCGGAAGCTAAATGGTCGAACGAAGCTCGACGATCTGAGCGTCCATCGTCGAACGTCGATCGACGTTTTCAATATGATTTTCAAAATCATCATCAAACCCGTAGAAACCTAAATCAAAATAGAAACCCTAGGTTTGTTGACCCATCATCTGCATGGAGAATCCCACCTAGGAGATCTCACCCATTAGGTTATCACCCTCAGCCTGCATTTTCATTTATTTCTAGCTTTTCTTATGTGAAAAACAAGGGACCCAAGGTTACCTAGGTCCACAATGTCTAAATGAATGTCTTGCAGGTGAAGGCCTATCCTATCACTCAAAATAAGTGGTATTTGGATAGTGGATGCTCCAAGCATATGACAGGAAATAAAAATCATCTGTCAAAATTCAAAGCTAAGCTCGGCCCAAAGGTTATCTTTGGAGATTCAAGGTGTGGTCAGACAGAAGGCTATGGCAGGATCACAATTGGAGATGTTACTTTCAAGAGAGTTGCATATGTGACAGGACTGAAGCACAATTTGATCTCAGTTAGCCAGCTATGTGATGCTGGCTACCAGGTTTCATTTTCTAACTCTTTTTGTAATATTACTTTAAATAATAATGTTATTTTAATAGGCATTAGATTAGGTAATATTTATTTAGTAGATTTCAATTCAACTCATTCTGAAATCTGTTTATTTAATGAAGTAACAATTAATAATAATTCTTTGTGGCATAAGAGGCTTAGTCATGTTAACCTTAAAAATATATCTAGGTTATCTAAACACAACCTTATTAGAGGTTTACCTTCTTACCCCTACAAGAAGGAGAGCCTATGCAAGGCTTGTCAGCTAGGCAAGCAAACCAAGAATTCTTTTAAATCAGTAAATAAAAGTGATTCTCCTAGAATCTTGTACTTATTACATTTGGACCTTTTTGGCTCAATAAATGTACATAGTTTAGGAGGGAAGTATTATACCTTAGTAATTGTAGATGACTTCTCTAGGTTCAGTTGGGTTTTCTTTTTGAGAACTAAGGCTGATAACTTCAAAGCCCTTACAGACTTTCTATTATGTGTGCAGACTGAGTACTCTACTCATGTGGCCTTGATCAGAAGTGATCATGGTACTGAGTTTGACTCTCTTCTCATGCAAGAATTTTGTGAGAGAGAAGGTATCAAACATAGCTTCTCAGCTCCTAGAACTCCCCAACAAAATGGGGTAGTTGAAAGGAAAAATCGAACACTCATTGAAGCTGCTAGTACATTGTTGGCAGATGCTAATATGCCTCTTTCCTATTGGGCAGAAGCTGTTAGTACAGCCAATTATGTCTTGAATAGAAGTCTGATACACAAGCTTAAGTGTAAAACTCCTTATGAGTTGCTTAAAGGAAAGAAACCTAAAATTAATTATTTTAGAGTATTTGGTTGTGTAGTGTATATTCATAATAACAATAAAGAATACCTTAGAAAGTTTGAAGCAAAAGCTTCAATGGGAATTATGCTTGGATATTCCCAAGTAAGCAAAGCTTATAGGGTTTATAACAAATCAACCTGTAAAATTGAAGAATCTGTGCATGTATCTTTTGATGAGTCTCAGATGTTTTACAAGGAGAAGGAAAATTCTCCTTCCTCTAGTTCATTGCAGGTACCTGATGCTACTCAAGAGATTCTTCAACTATCAACTCTTCAGATCACTGAATCAGACAGTGATGAAGACATTGCAGAAGCTGTTGTTGTTCCACCAACAGTAGATCAAATTCCTCCTGAGGAATTAATCCCAACTGTTGCTGAAGATCACATCCCACCTGCTGATATTGTCACACTTAGAGATCACCCCACATCTCCTGAGATAGGAGACATATCAGCTGGTGTTCAAACAAGACATCAGCTAAGACAGGATGTGATGCACGCTTATTTCCTCTCACAGGTTAAGCCCCTCACCTTTAAAGATGCTGAGCTAGATCCCCACTGGATCATTGCTATGCAAGAGGAACTTAATCTGTTTGAGAGATGAAAAGTTTGGACTTTGGTACCAAGACCTAAAGGCCAACTGATCATAGGCACCAAGTGGGTGTATAGAAACAAGTTGGATGCAAATGGAATTATTGTAAGGAATAAAGCTATGCTTGTAGCTCAGGGCTACAGACAGGAGGAAGGTATAGATTATGACCAAACCTTTGCTCCTGTTGCAAGGCTAGAAGCAATAAGGATCTTCTTGGCCTATGCAGCCTACATGAAGTTTAAGGTCTTTCAGATGGATGTCAAAAGTGCATTCCTAAATGGTGAGCTTAAGGAAGAGGTGTTTGTTGAACAACCACCAGGGTTTGTTTCTTCAACTCAGCCCTCACATGTGTTTAAGTTGCAGAAAGCTCTTTATGGACTAAAGCAAGCACCCAGAGCCTGGTATGAGACTCTAGCTAGTTTTCTGTTAGAGCACAACTTTACTAGGGGAGTAGTTGATAGAACCCTTTTCGTCAAGCACCACAAGGACACAATCCTGTTAGTTCAAGTGTATGTGGATGATATTATATTTGGTTCCACTGATCCCAAACTTTGCAAAAGGTTCTCTGACCTGATGCACTCTAAGTTTGAGATGAGTAGTATGGGTGTGCTGTCTTACTTTCTTGGTCTCCAAGTTAAGCAAGATGCTGATGGTATCTTCATCTCCCAATCCAAATATGCCAAGGAATTGGTAAAGAAATTTGGGATGGCTGATGCTTCAGCAATGCCTACACCTATGGCTACTAGTGTAGTTATTGATACTGATGATCACGGCAAGCCAGTTGATCAAAAGATTTATAGGGCCATTGTTGGTTCCCTATTATATTTAACTGCAAGTAGGCCTGATATAATGTTTGCTACATGCCTTTGTGCTAGATTCCAGGTCAACCCCAAGGAATCTCATCTGATTCTTCTAAAGAGAATCTTGAGATACCTGAAGGGATGTCCAAATCTAGGACTTTGGTACCCAGCTGAGTCAGAATTTGAATTGATTGGATATTCTGATTCTGATTATGCTGGATGCAGAGTTGATAGGAAGAGCACCTCAGGAACTTGTCAATTCCTGGGAGAGAGATTGGTCTCTTGGTTCTGTAAGAAGCAGGCTTCTGTCTCAACTTCAACTGCAGAGGCTGAATATATAGCAGCTGCCAGTTGTTGTTCACAGATTCTGTGGATTCAAAACTAGCTTGTGGATTATGGTTACTCACACAAGAACACCAAAATCATGTGTGATAGTACCAGTGCTATCTCAATTGCACAAAATCCAGTGCACCACTCTAGAACGAAGCACATTGAGATTCGGCACCATTTCCTGAGAGATTGTGTGGAAAAGAACAAGATTTGTCTTGAGTTCATATCCACTGAGTTTCAGAGAGGTGATATTTTCACCAAGCCCTTAGATGAACAGAAGCATCTGTTCTTTCTAGTTCAACTAGGCATGATCAATGGAAGAGACTAAGTGTGACTATATCTGCCAATGTTGAAACTTGTTTGAAGATAGTCGAACGATGATCGAAGATCGTCGAACGGATCAAGCCTATCGTCGACCTCTGGTTGATGATAGCTTATCTGTTTGAAGATCGTCGACCGGCGTTCGACCATCGTCGAACAAGTCGAGCTCATCGTCGATCTCTGGATGATGACAGCTTGTTGTTTGAGAAGCCAGAAATAGTCGAACGATTGCTCGACTACTCTGCTTCTGGACCGATCGTCGAACGACCGTTCGACCATCGTGTCCAGTATGTTTTAAATAGATCGACTATCTCCGGTCTAATAAAAAGCCGATAGTCGACCTAGGTTAAAAGATCTTTACTTATATCGTCGACGGAGAGCGTCCTTTCGCATTCCGTCGTCGTGCTTGCTCTGTCTCTTTTCTCTGCCGTTTCGTCTTCTTCGCTCCTCTCGCGCCTTCTCCAGCAAATCGATGGCGATTTCTCCAGCGCTCCTCGCAGTAGTCAAGTTTGACGCAGGTTTCAGCGTGGATTTTGATGCATTCAGTTGTTGTGAACCAGATATCGTGGATATTCTCCAGCTATGCAAAGATCAAGGATTGGAAAGGCTAATGTCTACAAGGATCAAGTTAAATATCCCAGAGATAAAGGAATGGGCATTTACTTCATCTTCTACTGAAGATTCAATGACAGGATCTATTGGTGGAGTAGAGGTAGTTTTGACTCCCGCTGTCTTGACTGATTTATTTGGTTTGACTAATGGCGAAGAAGAATATGAGCAAGATGCTCCAGAGTTTGGAAGAATGTTGATTGAGCTGGGACATGCAGAAGGCATTTCCTTCAAAGCTGCTCATGGTAAATTTTCCTTTTAAGATTAAATTTCTTGCTGAGATCGTCGGAAAGGTGCTGCTAGGCAAACACTCTGCCCACGATAACATTATAAGACAACAATTTCCACTCATGTGTGCAATTGTCAACAAGAAAAGGATATATTGGGCAGGTGTTCTGTTTGATTTGATAAGGAAGAAGAACAGTAAGAAAGAGGTTACCCTAGGCAGGGTTATTGGGATTTTTCTGAAAGAGAAGTATCCTCATCTGCTAGTTTCAACTGCTCCCACCATTAATGCCAGCAAGAAGATGGATCCCAACTTGTTCTCAAAGTGGAAGAGGACATTTGTGAAGCCCGCTCCTGCAGGGGCTGCTCCAGCTACCTCTGAGAGCACAAGGACTGACTCTGTCGCTCCCCACCCTCAAGAAGTTGGCTCAGCTCCTTCATCTTTTCCTTCTTCTTCTTCTGCTTTGCCGTCTACTGCAGCTAAAGTTCCTTCAACTTCAACTGCAGTACGACTTTCTGCCTCTCCTCCTGCATCTTCTCACCCAACTGATCTTGCTGGGACTTCTCAACCCAGCTTTGATCTGTTGGCGTCTGATATTGTTTCTCCAATTCATTCTCCCATTCCAACTCCTCCTCACTCACCTTCTCCTCAACATTCTCCAGTTAACTCTCCCGTTCGATCTCCTGTCATCACCACAATTCATCCTGCCACATCAACCATTTCTGCTGCTCCTCCATCCACTACAGTTCCTCCTTTTGAAATAACTCTAGAATTTATTTCCAGCATTGTGGAGTTAATTACCCCTTCAATCAAAATCATGATTAAAGAGGCAATTGCTCCACTTGCTTCTTCCATTGCTTCTTTGACTGATGCCATCAAAATTCTCTCCAACTCTATTGAGCCCTCTTCATCCAGGGTCCTGGTTTCAATTCCCACTGAAATCAGGCAGGGGGAGATGTTCAATGAAGATGTCTCTGAGCAGCTTCCTGCCTCCCCTCCAGCAGCTCAATTTGCAGTATCAGAAAAAGTAACAGAAGTTTCAGCTCCTCCTCCATCTGACAAAGAAAAAGAAATATCTGATGCAGTTATGTTGTTTGAATTTGTTGTAAAAGTTTATCTGGAAGAAGCCTCAACTCCCTTAATTGCCCTGTTCCTAGAAGGAATTATCACTTCCTTTCTAGATGATTTATGGGAGTTAGGTCACCCTGAAGAAAATCCAGAAGGTATGTCTCTTTCCCAACTTGTAGATTACTTAATTGATAAGTTAGTATGGGAATATCTGGAAGGGATGACTAGATATCATTTAGCAAGATTTTACTCCTAATCCTACAGATTTAATGGAAGAAGTAGCTGTTGTCAAAGAGCCTGAATCTGTATCAGCTCCTGATGTCCAAATGGCTGTAGAGCAAGCAGTGTTATCTGAACTGGTCCCCTCGATAGTTCCTGAGTTTCAAGAAATGAATCCTGAAAGCCAAGTTGAAAATAAAGATGACACCCCAAAACTTAGTTTGGAAGAAGAGAAAGCAAAAGCTGCTTGGCAACAAAGAGTAAAGGCTGATTTGGAAGAGAAAGAAAAAGGAAGGCAAGCTGAAAAATCTACAGTATGGGATGATTCCCCTGGCTTAGACTTGGATACTCTTCTGGCACAGGATGCCTTGGAAGAAGAGAAAGAGAAAGCTGCCCTGAAAGCAAAGGAAAAGGCTGTATCAGAAGCCTATGATCCATATGATCATCCTCCCTCATCTCATTCCGAGGATGAAGATGATTCAGATCTGTCTGAGGATTCAAAGAAAAAGAAAGCTGCAAAGAGGAAAAGAAAAAGTGTAGCTCTTCCTCCTCCCAATCCCGATAATGACACTCCTTACTACATTCTGAAAGGGATTGACCCTAAATCCAAAGAGTTCCAGCACTGGATGTGGTTCTCAAAGAATCAGCAAAAGGAGAGGAAGAAATCAAAGAGGTATGATAGTCCTGCTCCCAGATGGACTCCCAGAGGTCCTCCTCCTCCACCTCCTGGTGCAGGAGCCTCTAGCAATATTTCAGCAAATCTATCTGCCCCTTCTGACAAGTCTGCACCTTCTCATCCTCATTCAAAGAAAAGTTCTCAAAGCCACCAAGGCAAATCATATACTGGTACTCAAAGGCATGATACTGAGGTTAAAGAGCAAGTAAAGGAGGTTGTATATCAAAAGCCAACATTTTCACCTCCTCCTTCTCCCAAGAAAAAGGTTTCTCCTGCTATACCAGTTCATGTTGCTAAGGATTTTTCAAAAGGTAAAAGAACTGTTTTCTCTGAAAAATCCAGTAAGAAGTTTGCTGAGTTTGCTCCTCCATCATCTTTAGTTATTCAAGAAGTTAAAGATACAGCTGAAAGTTTACTAGATTTATCTGTTAAGTTTAAAGCTGTGAAGCCTATTGATACATCATCTGAAAATGTGTATGAAAGCCAAGAGTTAGATCCTGATTTCAGGATGGCTCGATTTCTAGAACTTGTTGGATCAGCCCAGATAAAGAAAGCTAAGGCTGAAGGAAAGGACTCTGCAGGACTTTCTACACTGTCAAAGTTCAGAATGAAGGAACTCGATAAAATCCAGGTTAGTCCTGAAGTTTTTGACCCCTCTAAATATATGGAAAAACACCCAGAAGCAGTTGTTCCAAGGGCTGCATAACTGAAGATTATTGGCGTACAAGATTTGAAGATGTCAAAGAAAGAAGCCATTGATCCCTTGCGGAAAGTTTCTTTTGTTCCTAGCTCTTCTGATCCCAAGCCTGATTCTGTAGATTCTTAATTTTGATTGACTACTGTTTTATATATCTGACTGATTGTTAATTGCCAGTTAGTTGTTTAACTATTTCCTGTATTGTTTTTATTGTTCTATAGCTAGTTCTGTGTTTTAGTTTTTGAGAGACTTAACTCAAATAGGGGGAGATTGTTGGTACCCTTGTTTGATTTGAGTTTAGTCTTGTCTTTTTAGTCCCTTGACCCAAGAAATATCTATGGTCAATGGTTAGTGGTCTAGCTGTAGAGTCCCGCTTTTCCAGATGAAGAATTTGGTTAAGTAGTTTGTTCGTAAGACTATGGTCGAACGCCACTCGACTATCGTCGACTAACTATTCGACGATCGTCTATCAGTTGCTCGACGTTCTGTCTGCAAGGATAGTTCGACTATCTGTTGATAGTTCGACTATCTGTGTGCTGTGATAGTTCGACTATCTGTTGATAGTTCGACTATCTGTTGATAGTTCGATTATCTGTTTGTTTGATAGTTCGACTATCTGCTTGGATAATTCAACTATCTGATAGCTCGACTATCTGTTTGATAGGTCGACTATTTGCGTTGTTTGATAGTTTGACTATCTGTTGATAGATCGACTATCTGCTTTCTTCTGATAGTTCGACTATCTGCTGATAGGTCGACTATCTGTTTTCCCTGGGTAGTTCTACTATCTGCTTTGATAGTTCAACTATCTGATAGCTCGACTATCTGTTGATAGTTCGACTATCTGTTCTGCGTTGATAGTTCGACTATCTGTTGATAGGTCGACAATCGGTTTTGCTTTGATAGTTCGACTATCTGTTGATAGGTCGACTATCTGATAGCTCGACTATCTTCTGATAGTTCGACTATCTGTTGTGATAGCTCGACTATCTCCTTTGATAGTTCGACTATCTGGATCGTTCGACTATCTGTCCGATAGTTCGACGATCTCCGTTCTTCGTTCGACGATCTACGAGGGTCATTCGACGTTTTCTGTTTGCCTTTTTATTTTGTATTTATTTATTCTATTTAATAAATTAATACATTATCTGGCATTTTGTTTCAGTTGTTTTATGATAATATTTCCAGGCAATATCTGCTCCATCTCTTTTGCCTGAGTCAAATCTTTTCAGATAAAGTTGTTTGTCTTATTAGTTGACAGTGTATTTTACTTTATCTGCTGTCAGTCCTTTATAGCCGTTAGACTGAAAAGTCTTCCTTCTGCTATAAAGAGTTTGTCTCTGATGTGATTTTATTTAGTACCTTTATTATCAGATTGCTTCCTACAGCTTCCTTGAAAAAGGTTTATCCCTTTTATAGAATATTTTGCTGCAGAGTTTGTTTGTCTTTGTGATATTTGCAGCACAGGTTTCAAGTTTCAGAAGAAGACAAACAGTTCAAATTGAAAAGAGCCGTTGCTTGTTGATGCTATAAAAGGAATCCTTTGGAGAAGGATTTCAGCTAGCTAACCAGTTATTCTAAGAGTTAATCATTAGCATTCAAGCTTTCATCAAGACCAAGTTTAACTGCTCTCAGCAATCTTCACTCAACTGAGAAGTGTTAAGCTCTTCTGCTCTTCTTCAACCTGAGTTCTCCTGCTTCCAGGAAGTTCAGAATCAGAGTTCTTTTGAAGAAGAAGAAGAAGAAGATAGCTGCTAGAAGATTTCTATTTTAAATTTTATATATCTTCTTGTAGTTCTTCCTTCAGTTTTTACTGAAGAGTTTCTGCACTGAAGCAAGACTTCACCTGGACGTTCTTTGAGCCAGGGGGAGCCTTGATTCTTTTGAGCTTTCTAGCTCAGTGCAAGTCTTTGTGCTTCTCTAATCTTTTGTAAAATAGAGAAGACTTTTTAACCTTCTTTCCCCCTCCTGTACAGGGTTATTACTCCGTTCAAAAGTATCCCTTGGTGGCAGGGCACCTGATCAAAAACCTGTGTTGGTTTTTAGACACCTGATCAAAAGTCTAAAGGGTTTCTAGATCTACCTGAAGCAGATCTTGTGGTGGCAGGGAACCTGATCAAAAACCTGTAGTGGATTCCTACCTTGTTGGTAGAAGAGTGGACGTACCCAAGTTGTTTGGGGAACCACTATAAATTCCTTGTGTCGTCTGGCTTGCTTAATTTAATTCCTGCATTGTGGCTGTGATTAGATATAACTAGGTTTGCTAGTTGCTGATTAGGTTTTCCAAGCCTTAACTGTAAATACAGTTAGCTTGAGTTTGTGCACAACACTTGTGTTAGGCTTTAGGGTTATCTCCTTATCTATAATCTTTTCATTCCGCATTTCACTCCAAGGGAGTTGGGTAGACTATTAAGTTTTTGTCTAGTGCAAAATTTGATAACTCTATTCACCCCCCCTCTAGAGTAGTATCTATCCCTTCACTTTCAAATTCAACCTCGCCGTCTTCCGTAAGCTTTTCACATGCCGCGCGACCAGCGACGGGGTCGCCTTCCTGATGGGCTCGCACATCAAGATCCGCGAGAACGCAAACAAAAACTACAATTGGGTCTCCAAGGTCGTCTTCATCAAGGGCAACCTGGAAAATATTCCCTTCTCCCTCCAACAAAAGAGCGAGGAGGTATATCAGCCTCCAACGCTATCCAACGTCGATGCCAAGATGCACAGGTTCTTCTTATGGAAGGACTTCGACGTCGCCTTCCTTCGAAGGGGCTCGAATCGCTCCTCACTAGGTTTATTGCCATAGTTTGATACTGATCGGGGAGAGGGGGCCTCTTGCCCTGCCTACAGCCTCGGGGTTTGAACTGACCCTAGCCCCCCTGGAAATTGTCTCCTACATAGAAACCTCTCCGCTGGCCTTGGTCTTGCCACTCCGGCTGCCTCCAACCGAGCTGGTTGTTCGGCTCCTGACGCCCCTACCTAGGCTGCTGCTGCTGTAGTTGTTTCTGCTCCTTCTATCAGGGCTCGACTCTTCTCACCTCCTGACCTCGGACACCTCCTGGCCCCTTCTCCTCTTCTATGGCCCACCTGGGGAACTTCTTCGCGAACTCAGGGTTTTATGCCTCCCTGTCGACTTCCCTCGCCGCCCTCTCCATCAGTTCCTCATAGGAGAGAGGCGACTCCACCATGAAGAAACCTTTTTGTATACCTAAGGTGAAGTCCATCATCAGGGTGTGCCCTGCAATCTTTTGGACCTGGGTGACCTCCTCCTAGAACCGATCAACGTAGCTCCCAAAGGTCTCATTCACCCCCTTCTTGATGTGGAATAGGGACTCTGACTCCTTCTTCGTCTTCTTGGAAGTGGTGAACCTCAATATGAACCCCCGACGCAGGTCCTCGAAGTAGTAGATTGAGTTTGCAGGTAGCTGGTAGAACCAATTCCTCACCTTCTCCTTAAGGATGATGGTGAAGAGTCTGCACTTGAAGGCATCTAACATCTACCTTATCGAAACCACATCCTCAAACCACTAGATGTGCTGGACTGGGTCATCCTTCCCTATGTAGTGAGACATTTCTGGCTCACTGACCCCTCCTAAACTGGGGTAGAAGAAACCAACTCGCTGAAGGGGCTGCCTCCACCTACTGGGCGGGCTGGAGGATCTCGCACCCTTATCTCGCCGAACCAGCCTACACTCGCCGACTCGAGGAAGAGCACTCGCCCGAGGAGGTCTCTCCTACTCCCCTCCTCTACAACCTCCTTCCCAGCTCGCTGAGCTAGAGCATCCTCTCCTAGAGCTTAGCCGGCAATGACTAGGACAGCTAGGGTCAAGCACTTATTATGCGCGTCGAGTGTAAACTTTACGAGGCCGAGCACCTCCTGTCTGAACTCCTCAAACATCCCCACCATGGCGAGAGGGGGAGGGGGTGGCGAGTCAGCCTTGTCCGAACCTTGCCCTTCTCCTCCAATCATCGAGCCTGCTGAATAATTTCTGTGCTGGCCACGCTCCATGCTCACCGCACCAAAATGTGAAACTGAAAACTAGGTCTCTATGGATTTCACCCTTGGGCAAGGGGTGATCGCACACCTACTTATCTCTCGCAGGCCAAAGGACTGAGAAAAAAGAATAAGGGATAGATCCAAGGGCTCGACATGGAGGTCCCACCACACACCCAGAAGATCTTAAAGTGCTTCCCCTCCCTAGTCAAATATCGAGCTAAGGATACCTCAGAAAGCACAAGAAGACCTGGGCATAAGAAAATCATGCCTTCTGAGGTACCGTATTGGGTCTATTTATAGATTTCTGAAAATGGCCTGCAAATAGCCAACATCCGTTGTTCTGAACAGCTATGTGCAGCCCAACTGGGTTTGCCAACAACGTAACTCCGCTATTCAAACTGGCTATAGACAGGCCAGCGGGGGTAAAATAGTAAAAACACATCACTGGAAAAACTAGGCGAGTTGCCCTCTAGAACCCTCACTTGCTAGGGGTGGCGAGTGATCAATGGAGCTGGAACTCGATGCATCTTCCCAACCCTAAGAGAGTACGGGCCCAGCCTGCCCCACTCGCCGAGCCCCTGGGGTGAGTGCGAGCCGACCCTCTCCACTCTCTCCTTAAGAAGCCCACCCCACTTGTGCTAGATTCTGGCCGATATGGCTCCTGTCGACAACTACTCATCAGATATGGGGTTGTACACTAGAAGAGGAGGAGTTGGCTGAATCCAGCCTAGTGAGGAGCTTTTCAACGTAACCTAGGTTACTTCTTTCACCTCGAATAAGCATATTTGCAAGGCTGATCATTTCTTGATAGGTCCTCAGTTCTCTAATGTTTACTTCAAACTTAAGCGAACCTTCTCTCTGGCCATTTATCAAAGCTACCCTGTAAAGCTCTGGATCAACATTCTGAATCTCAATGGCCTACTTCTAAAAATAATCCACTAAATGATCCCAAGTCTCATTCTCGCACTGTTTGATCTCATAAAGGGGCGCTGGACCACTTTTTCTTTTCTTCAAGGTAGAGAAACTCAAAAGAAACTCTCTACGAAGCTCTACAAATAAACTAATAGATTGGGCATGGAGCCCATAGAACCATTCTTAGGTTTGTCAATCAAAATACATCACAAGAAGCTTACACTTTATTGAATCTAAAAGGGTCTTTAGTGCAACTGCTGATTTGAAGTCCTACTGATGTGTTGATGGGTCAGTATATGACGACAAGTGAGGTTCCTTGAATTGACATAGAGCTGGCTCCCATCAAACTCCATCAGTAAATGGGGAAGGCTCCTAGGCCTCTTTAAGGATGGGGAACAGTGGAGGATAGAAAGCAGCAGGAGCGGCCATAGGAGGATAAGCCGCAAGATAAGGATAGTGGGCTACTGCAGGAGTTGTTCCTTGGAAGTCAAGAACTCTGGCTAGGCTTCCATGTGCTGCTTCTTGGAAGAAAACTTGTGGAGCTGTGAAATCTATTTGTAATTTCTGAGGGGTTGCATCCTGGAAAGGAGTTGCAGTTTAGACAATCAGATAGGGAGGAGGAGGGATCGGAGTAACTATCGGGACAACTACGGGCTATTGCGGGTGTAACCGCTTAGTAAGCGCAGCAAGGGCTTGGCTGATCACATCAAATCACTGATCAGTCAACCTGCGGGCTTGCTCTTCTTCCTGGAGTGACTGCTCTAAGGCCTCCAAAAAGGCATCATCACTGTTATCTAAATGATCTTTCTGAGCAGACAAGCGGTCTGGCATCTATAACCACAAGATTCACTAACAATTGAAATATGAAGGTCGCGTGTTCGTTCTGTTAGTTCCAAAAGTACACCTCCACAACAAAACACTATAGGATAAGGAAAGAGGCAGCGAATTGCCGGATACTGTCAACTAGAAAAGAGTAAACCACACAGACCGCTAGCAACGGTCGACACAAGACTTCGCCCGTTGTGGCGAATGCCACTCTTGCGACAGGCTTTCCTTTTATTGAAAAAAGGGGTTACAACGGTTAAAAGAGAGGAAGCTGGAAAGCCTGGGCAAATAGGAGACTGCTAGGCACTAGATTCGAGATTGCTGCCGTAGGAGATGAGCTTAGGGATTCTAATTTGCGTGCCTAAATAGCACTATTCATCCCTATTTGTAGGCTTAGGGACCTGCCCAAATGGGCAAGGCTAAGGTTATTGGTTGCCCGGGTATGGGATAATCATGTACCAGTGACGGGATATTGAGGAGTGTGAATAAAAGAAACGATAAGCTAACCGTGCAGACAGGCGGTTATGCTATAGTTTGATTGGCCTCACCCTGAACATAAAAACTTGATAAGCTCTGCGACTAGGGGGTTAGATAATTTTTAACCACCGAGACTTGTGGAAAATCCAGGAGTCGGATTGTCGGGTAAACAATAGTACTGCAGACAACCGCAACTACCTCTATTTCCCCATTGACAGGCGACCCCTCCTGTCTTCCTTACGTCTAACCTCTAATAGTTCTAGTTTCACTGCTGTAACAATAACCGATCCCCACTACTCGAACCCCTACATATCCAAAGAATCTGGTCACTTTTTGCTTTTTTTGGAGTGGCATTCATGATACTATGGTATTCATCTCAACTTTCTCTCACTCGTGTTGCGCTGCTATAATAATATGCTTAATTTTTTTTCGTTGATAATTTTGTAGCTTGCTTGCCCTAGATTATAGTTGTGCCTATCTATCGTAAATTTGAAAAATCATATTGTTCATATTTTACATATGTGCTTATGAATGAATTATTTCATGGTCTTGAATTGTTGATTATGTTCGATTGCTACACTATTATGACTAAAGAGGAAGCAAGAATAAGAACGAGACAAGATTGCATTAATCAAAGAAACACTAATACAATTCGGAGAAAACTGCAGCCAAGACCAAGGAGGTTGGGTCGTCCAATGATTCCTCTCTTAAATGAGAGGCCAAAACCCTAGAACATTTAAAGATGAGAAAACACCTAACACCTCTCCCTCTTATATTGATGAGGGAGGGGACCTATACAGGAAAATATAAAAAAATATTTAAGTAATTAATTAATATTAATAATTAATATATGTACTAATTAATTGATACATGTAATTACATTAGTTAATCACGGCAATTTCCAAACACGCGCTCCAGTGGTCCTGGTGAGGGGTGGCTCATCTGGTAAATGTGTGAGGGTAACATACACCCTTGTGTGATTCGTATACGACTTCAAGTTAATTATCTCACTTTGTTGGCCAACAAGTTGAGCATCGTTCTGTATTTTTAAAATTATTTCAAATTTATTAATTTAAAATCAATTTCCATATTTTAGGATTACTTAAAATAATTATAAAAAATATTATAAATGTATAATATAATTATTCTTACAATGATTAAGTTTGGAGTATAAGCTCTACAACATAAATAGAAATTGGAACCAAAATGAACAATCACATTAAATTCATGATGACGAGTTCTTTACAAAGTTACAACCTTGTTGTTATGATAATCGATGAGTTGGACCTGTTTACCCAAGAGCCCGCGACTTGTTTTGAGAGTTTTGTACTAGCCACGCGGGTTATTTTCTTAGTCGCTATCAGTAAGCAAGTCGGCGAGCCCCTAACATCTTTGTACAAGCCGGACAATACGCCCAGCGGAAGACAGCCAAACCGAGCATTTTGCGATCTGAATCCACAAGCAGAGATAGACCAGTTAAGCACAAGTGCTGGAGGTCAGGCCGCCCGACTTTCTAAATGCTAGCCGCCAGGCCACACAGCTTCCTTCCTTTTTTTTTCTCTTTAACTTGATTCCCGTCACCCCTGCCCGGTTCTCCTGTACCCCGGGCATCAAGTTTTTTTAGCCCCGTCAATTTGGGTAGGCCCTGGAGCCTATAAATAGGGGGGGTAACATTCCCAAAGCACGATGACTCGAATCTAGTTGATCGCTTATTAAGAGTTTTGGTCTCAAGTTTTGTGCCTTACGGCTTTCTATTCGTCTTACATCTTATGTTTTCCTTTATAACCTGCTATATTTTAAATCAAAGGAAATCCCACCGCAAGAGTGGCATTCGTAGTAGTGGGCAAAGTCTGCTGTTGTCATAGCCATCTACCACTTTTTGTCTGCTTTCCTAACCTACAGTAATCGACTACTCACAGCCTGCTCCTACCGTCTAGTTCCCCCAAGCGTGTTGGTTTTGGAGGTGCACTTTAGGAACATACAAAACAAACATGCGACCTTCATATTCTGAGTTGGTGAAATCTATTGGTTAAGCGATGTCAGATCGTCAGTCCGCTCAGCGTCTACGTCGCTCAAGTTCGAGTGAGGACGCCTTATGGGAAGCCCTCAAGCAATCTCACAAAGAAGCCGAGAAGTCTAAAAGAGAAACCGATAAGCGGCTTAATGCCATCGGTCAGGCCCTAGCCACCCAAACCTAGCAGTTAGTGGCTCAGTCCGTTGTAGTCTGCGCGACTATTCTAGTCAATCAGACTCCTGTGGTGGAGCTTCCTCCTCCACCACCCTATCCGCCCATCCAAACCACGGCCCCTTGTAGCCTCAAGAAGAAGACTTAATTGCTCGAATAAATTTTTACCGGGAAGCACCCCGGGGAAGTCCACCCAGGGAGCTGGATTTCCAGGAAGGTTATCTCTATCCTCATACTCTGCATTTGGTTGCTGCCGCTACACCAACTTATCCTTCTACTCCTCCTCTGGCTTTTGAAAAAGCAATAGAGCCCTCTCCTTTCATTGATAGAGTTTATTGGGAGCCTGCTCCTAATAACTTCAGGTAACCTCTTGTTCCGATTTATATCGGGGAGACTGATCCTGTAGCGCACCTGCATGCTTTTCAGTGTTTCATTGCCCTCAGAACTCTTTCAGATACGACAAGGTGCAAGCTTCTCGTGATGTTTTTCAACGAACAAGTGATGCATGTACCGCAAGTGCACCTGTTGCTCAAGTATTATAAAATGGGAGTTTCTCCCCATGTATAAATCTCAGAGGAGTGCAGCGAGGGTTTGTAATTGGATTGATTAGAAAAGTTATTAGTAGAGCGGGTGCATAGAAAATGGTTTGTGTTGGGTCCATTGATCCTAATGTCCAGAATTTGAAGAAGGCCTAGCAAACAATGAATACACATGTGGTGATCTAACTTGTACTAAAGTTTAGTGATTGTAGGATGTCTACTATATACTGATTGGACAGGTTGTTGGTACTTAGAATCGCAAAGGCGGAGAAGATGGGTTAAAGAGAAGAGAAGGTGGATGTGGTGGAAGTTGATAATATTCTCTGATTCTATATCTGATAAAGGCAAGCGTACCACATCGTTTATAGTATAGGATACTAAAGATTAATATCAAGGTAGTTTTTCCCTTGGGCGTACTGATTACTTCTACTTCAAGGAGATCGCTATTATTTTATCAAATGATTTTTCTATTAATTTACTAAACTAAAAGCAGGAACTAAATTACTAAGCTAAAAAGAAAACTAAATTACTTGCAGAATAAAAAGAGTTAGAGCTAATGATAAAGGGTTAGTACTCAATCTATATTCACTTTGAAATAAGAAAATCAAAATGAAATAGCAACTAATTCTAAATAAAGTAAAACACCTTGTCCGTGGAGGTTCCCGAAGCATGAACACGCTTCTCTCGAAGACGTGCTTACCTGAGTTTAGGAAGGTCAGACCTAACTCTCGTCCAAATCGAAGACCTAAAGCTCGCCTTAAGTGGTGAACCCCGCTATTGGATTTCACTCGAATTCGGGAGATTTAACGTCTGCCTCTCTCGAGGGGTGCGTGCAACTATCTTTACTCTTGGGTGATCGATTAAATCTATGAGCCTCTCAGCTAACTAAGAATGAAAACCCAAATAGAAACTCTATACCAGCAATATAGTCACACTAAATAAAAACCAAGAGTAAATCAAAAGTAGTTACTTTAAGAAGAAAGAGAAAGCTAAAACATCATAACTTGATCGACTCATTCTCAGATCATTGCGATCGAGTACAAATGAGGATTTGTTAATCATTGTAAAAGGGAAAGAGAGGGGTAAATAATAAAGGTGCATGAAAACTAAAGAGAGAGATAAATAATAAAGAGAATACTAACTAGAATTTTATTAAAAGCATAAAAGGATTTCAACTAGGAATGGAGATTACAAGTGCATAAGAAGAAAGCTAACTACTGATATTACACTAAAAAAAGAGATTACAAGTAAATAAACTATAATGCATGGAAGTAAAGCTAGAAATGGAGGGAGAGAGAGAGAGAGCAAAACATAAGAAAAAAACACAAAAAGCTAAAAATGAAACTAGCAGCACCTCCCCTCTCCCCAAAACTTCTGGTGTGGAATGCTTGGAATGGCCTGGTATTTATAGACTTTTCTCTCAGGTTGGTCATACCCCCTGTCATGCCTGGGGAGGGCGTATCAGGGGGCGTGGCGAGTACAGGGTTTACCTTGGGCGCTAGATTTTGGCTGGAATGATGATTGACTCTGTACGATGGTGGATATGCCCAGGGACATGCCCGTATAGGGGGGCGTGTAAGGCACGTCACATCAAAATCATTGGTCAGAAATCTGTCAGTCGTTAGAAAAAGGTGGTACATGCCCGATGACACACCCGTGTAGGGGGCGTGTTAGTACTATTAGCGTGTAGGGGTGAAAAATCATTAAATGTTGCAGCAGGCTTCGGGATGATTGTGACACGCCTGGTGACATGCCCAGGGAGGGCGAGTCAGGGGGCATGTCAGCAGTTTTTCTCAGTATTTTGGTTCTGGCAGCAGACTTCCTCGGGATCAGGCTACACGCCTTGTGATACGCCCAAGAAGGGCGTGTCAGGGGGACGTGTCAGGTCATTTTTGGCCAAAAGCTCAAAAAACCTTAAAAACAAAAAATAAACTAAGTTAGATTATTTACATAAAAAGAAACCTACAAATACATAAAGAAAGATATTTAAAATGAAAATAATATATTTTTACCCTTAGAAATTAAGCTAAATTATGCATCATCAAATTCCCCCATACTTATTATTTTGTTTGTCCTCAAGCAAAGACTATGAGTTAGAGAAAATAAGGAGGATTAATTGAAAAGTTTAAACATGCTATAAACGAGTAAGACGAGAATTTAGTGGTAGAGAAATTTAAAAAAGAACTGAAAATTCCTACATTAACTTTGCACAGAATTTTATAATTTTTACTAAATATAAAAACAAATCATCCCAAATTTTTTACAGAATAAGAACTTATTAAAGTAACGAGTAAAAAGCGCTTTGATTCACTACTAAAGTCTAAGAGACAAATTAAAATCATAGTCAATCAAGACAAAGTTCAATATTTCTTTCAAAAAACACTTACTCAATCTAGTTTCTCTCTACTATACTAAAAAGTAAACGTAGGAAGCATGAATCACTAGTGCTTTAATTAGGCGTACAATTAGACTTGGGTTTTTAAGGGTGCGATATTCAAAAGATAAACACGAGGGCTTTTTGCACACTTAAAATAAAAAGAAATGAGCTTTGCCAAAATAATGCTAGCCAAAATAAATACTTTTTACTTTTTTCTTTTCCTTTACTTTTTTTTCAAATATTTTTTTTATTTTTTTTTATTTTTCATACTAAAATATTTTCACTTTTGTAGCAAAAGATAATACAAGTATTTTCCATAAATTTTTTCAAAAAGATGCACATCAATAATTAAATCTAAAAAACAAATCTAAAGTGTGCATATAGTTAAGCTATTTGGCCGTGGTGAAATAAAAAGTACGGCTACAAAAAGGAAAGGAAAAGACACAAAAATGTCTTGCAACAATTATTGTTAGGCGGGGTGCAAAGGCTCAAACGTTATAAAGAAATGCCTAAATCATTTTTGTGCTTCCTAAATCTACTCAAAGTAAAGTTTTGTAATTTCAAAAAAGATAAGTACAAAAATAGAGAATATAGAATTTTATTTCATGAAAACAATGATAATAAGCATCTAGACCGGTTTGTGTCTACTACACTTAATACTAATTAACATTTAAAAAGATTTTAATAAGGAAAAATAAAGGATGATAGGTTTTATAAAAGTAAAAGAAATAGAAAAAAGGCTAATGAAAAGTGAAGAAAAATTCAAGAAAATTTTCAAAAATAGCATACTACCCTAAATAGGAACACTGCATGAGTCAACATACTACTCGCTTAACATATTTAAACAAAAAATTAATCTATTTTATTCTAACTAAGCAAGTAGACATGAGCTTAAAAAAATAATAAAATGCAAAGTAGCGGGTTACTAATTGATTTGGGAAAAATTAACTTAATTTAATTTGGGATTTTTTTTCAAATATATATATATATATATATATTATTTTTCTAAAGTAAACTAACTAAGGAAACACTTCCCCATACTTAAAGTTAAACATTGTCCCAAAGGTTTAAAGTTAAGTATAAAGAGAGTTGGGAAAAAAAAAGAAGAAAAAAATGCAAGGAAAAGGAAAAGATGCTTCCCTAGCGCTTGATGCCCAAACGTTCAAATATGCGTCACCCCAAACTTGAGCTAAAGACCGGCTTGAGTCCAAGTTGAGAGGCGAGAAGAAGCACAAACACGCGGGAGTTTATTCCTGCACAAAACAAAATAAAAAACAACAACAAAAAACGGTTTAAACAAGGGGTGCCTCCCAAGAGCGCTCTTTGTTTAAAACGTCATTGAGCTCGACGTTATTCGTTAGCTAAATGAAAAATAAAAAGAGAAATGTAATGACAGCTCGTGTAATATGCATTGCGGCGCGAGTGCCAAAACATTTTTTAAGAAAATAAAAATATTTTTTGTAATTTTTTTTATTTTTTAAGTAAAACAAAAAGAAAAAAATTTAGAAAAAGAATATTTGTTAGTAAAAGAAAATAAACTATTAGAAGGGGAAGAAGAAGAAGAACTAAAAACTAATTTAGAAGGAAAAATTAAAGCAGAAAAGAAAGAGGAATTTTCGCAAGGAGGTGGAAGAGAAGAAAAAGAAGAAAATGGCGGCGGTTGATCACAAGAAATATTTTTGATAAAAATATCCAGTTTCTCCAGTTGAATACCAATCATTTTCGTAGATTGGGAGCAAACCGGGATATCCGAAAAATCAATCTTCTCGGAAGATCAAATACAAGAAAGTTTGTCTTCCTCGAAAACTTGAAAAAAAAATCGGGATATCGGGGGAAATCTCCTCCTCGGGAGGTTGAAAGCACAATGAAATTTCTGAATAATCGTCCTCTGCGAGTGATTGAAGGCACTGCGGAACATCCAAAGATTCATCATTCGAAAGATAAATTGGAGGAGGAGGGGAAGAAAAAGTTGCGGCCTCAGAAGCTAAAGCATCAAAAATCACTTTGAAATGAGCACTGGTGTGAGCATCAAATGCTACAGAATCAAAAATGATTTCATTTTCGCTAGAATCTAAAACAGGAGGCGCGCAAAATTGAGGAAAAAAGGCGAAGAAATATTAAGATTGATTGGGTTGATGATCACCTTGGCCACAAGAATGATCAGGGTGTTGCCGCCCTGAGTAGTTCAAAGTAGAGATAGGATAAAAATATCGATTCAAGAAATTTCCGGAAAAAATTAAATTAGAAAAAAATCGGAGGAGAAGGGTAGGAAGGCGTTTGAAAATCATCGTAACCCCATGAAAAAAAAATTTGTCGATGGATCAATTTGGACTAGTTTATCCGATCCGGAAGGGATAAAATCATGGGTGGATGAAGGGTATCCTACCCAACATTCCTCGCGAGAGTGATCGAACTCTCCACAAGAAAAATGAAGATTATCCATTAAAAATATTCAACCGTGAAAGAGGGGTAAGAGAGAGAGAGATAAAAAACGATAAAATTAATAGCTATCCTTTTTTAAAAATATCAAAACTAGTCCCCGGCAATGAGGCCAAAAACTTGATACTTAGAATCGCAAAGGTGGAAAAGAGGGGTTATAGAGAAGATAAGGTTGATTTGGTGGAAGTTGATAATATTCTACAATTTTATATCCGATAAAGGCAAGCGTATCTTATCGTTTATAGTATAGGATACTAAAGATTAATAACAAGGTCGTATTTCCCTGGGTGTACTGATTACTTTTATTTCGAGGAGATCGCTATTATTTTACCAAATGACTTTTCTATTAATTTACTAAACTAAAAATAGGAACTAAATTACTAAGATAAAAAGAAAACTAAATTACTTGCAAAATAAAAAGAGTTAGAGCTAATGATAAAGTGTTAGTACTCAATTTAGAATCACTTTGAAATAAGAAAATCAAAATGAAATAGTAACTAATTCTAAATAAAGTAAAACACCTTGACCGTGGAGGTTCTCGAAGCATGAACATGCTTCTCTCGAAGTCGTGCCCACCTGAGTTTAGGAAGGTCCGACCAAAATCTCGTCCAAATCGAAGACCTAAAACTCGCCTTAAGTGGTGAACCCGCTATTGGATTCACTCCAATCCGGGAGATATAATGTTTGCCTCTCTTGAGGGGTGAGTGAAAAACTATTTACTCTTGGGTGATTGATTCAATCTACGAGCCTCTCTGCTAACTAAGAATGAAAACCTAAATGAAAACTATATACTTGCAATATAGTTCCACTAAATAAAAATCAAGAGTAAATCAAAGGTACTTACTTTAAGAAGAAAGATAAAGCTAAAACATCATAACTTGATCGACTCATTCTCAGATCATTGCGATCAAGTACAAATGAGGATTAGTTAATCATAGTAATAGGGAAAGAGAGGGGTAAATAATAAAGGTGCATTAAAACTAAAGAGAGAGATAAATAAAAAAGAGAACACTAACTAGAATTTTATTGAAAGCATAAAAGGATTACAACTAGGAATGGAGATTACAAGTGCACAAAAAGAAAGCTAACTACTGATATTAAACTAATAAAAAGAGATTACAGGTAGGTAAACTACAATGCATGAAAATAAAGCTAGAAATGAGAGAGAGAGAGAGAGCAAAACATAAGAAAAAAAACACAAAAAGCTGAAAATGAAAGTAGCAGCACCTCCCCTTTCCCCAAAACTTCGGGTATGGAATGCTTAGAATGGCCTGGTATTTATAGACTTTTCTCTCGGGTTGGTCACACCCTCTGTCACACCCGGGGTGGGCATGTCAGGGGGAGTGACGAGTATGCGGTTTACCTCGGGTGCTAGATTTTGGCAGGAATGATGATTGCCTCTATACGATGGTGGACATACCCTGGGAAACGCCCGTGTAAGGGGGGCGTGTAAGGCACGTTATGTTAAAATCATTGGTCGGAAATCCGTCAGTCGTCAAAAAAAGGTGGTACACGCCCGAAGACACACCCGTGTAGGGTGGCGTATCAGTACTGTTTGAGTGTAGGGGTGAAAAATCATTAAATATGGCAGCAGGCTTCGGGATGAGGGTGACACGCCCAGGGAGGGCGTGTCAGCGGTTTTTCTCGGTATTTTGGTTCTGGCAGCAGACTTCCTCTAGATCTGGCTACACGCCCTGTAACATGCCCAGGGAGGGCGTGTCAGGTTATTTTTGGCAGAAAGCTCAAAAAACCTGCAAAAACATAAACTAAGTTAGATTATTTACATAAAAAGAAACCTAAAAATACATAAAGAAAGAGATTTAAAATGAAAATAATATATTTTTACCCTAATAAATTAAGCTAAAATATGCATCATCGGTTGTCCAAGTGGCCAAAACAGGTATTGTCTAGGAAAACCAGTGGATAGACAGAAATCTATCTAAGTACAGAGGTGTTGAGTGAAGGTTACTCACTCAATGCTAGATGACTTATAGTACTGAGTGGAGCCCATACAGTCAAATACAAAGTAGTCGCAAGATAAAATAGTGGCTAAGTACACAGGGTTTAGTGAAGTCAACTCACTCAATGCCATACAGCAAAAGGCTGTGAGACAGGCTAATGCAGTAACGGCCTAAGAAGAAATGGGCAGAAATTTGGCTAAGTCCAAATATGTTGAGTGTAGCTTACTCACTAAATGCCAGATAAATAGAATAAAATCTGTTAAGTAGTTTAGCATTGAGTGGAGCCTACTCACTCAACGCCAAGGAGCAGAAAAATCTGGCTAAGGTAGAAAGCGTTGAGTGAGACATGCTCACTCAATGCTCTCAACGCCATGATTCAGAAAATCTGGCTAAAGCAAAAAAAGTGTTGAGTGAGGTGTGCTCACTCAACACTCTCAAAGCTTAAGATGTTGAAGAAGAAGGAAATTGATTATGGCAGAAAGCGTTGAGTGAGGAGTGCTCACTAAATGCTCTCATCGCCTAAATTACAGAAAGCATGGCTAAGGCTCATGGCATTGAGTAAGGCATGCTCACTCAACGATCTCAATGGCAAGCATGTAGAAAAAGCTGAAAAATATGCTAAGGTAAAAAAACGTTGAGTGAGGCTTGCTCACTCAATGTTGTCAATGCCTACATAGATCGAATTCTATATAAGTGCCTTGGCATTGAGTGAAGCTCATTCACTCAATTCCTTTTCTACTGATGCTTGATTTTGTCTAAGTCCTCAGGCATTGACGTCATCAAGTCAATAAGTCAACATTATTCAAACTGATAGCGTGAAAGCTACAGTACATGACAAAAAGCACCGTATAGCTACTGCACGGCAGTTGGCATTAAAGCAAGGTTGCAGCTGGCCATTAATGGTATGGGGCCCACTACTAAAATAGCAGTTGGGTTGCAATCAATAAGTAGGTGAAGCTTCTCTAACAAGAAAGATATAGGTTATAGTTGTTCTTCATGATCGCCATTGTTGTTGTGGCTAAAGAAAAGTGAGCTCAAGTCAACAAGACGAAGAGCAAAAAGAAGTTAGCTGTTTGTTATCATCCTCGACATCAGAAAGATCAGAGATAATCTATGATGAGAAGAAAGTGAGTTAGCTGGTTCCATCTTCACCTGCACCTGCAAGATCAGAAGATCTGCCTTCTAAGGAAGAAGTAGAAATAGGTAATAGGTTTTTGTAGATCAAGTTGCTTCAAAGTTCAACAAACTCAAATCTAAAGAACTACTTCTGAAGCTGAGAAGAAGAGAGAACAAAAGTTGCTGATTTTGTCCTGGGAAGGAAGAGGAAGTAGAGAAGTTTACTACTAGTTACTTTTAGCTCAAGATCTTATAGCCAAGAAGAAAGTCAGAGCTAAGATAACTTAGCTCAAAGGATAACACAGAGAAATTTCTCTGTGTTAAATATAAATCACCATCTTGTTCTGTAGGATCCTTCTAGATCTGAGCTATAGGGCCATTGGCTTATGGTAGGGCAAATTTGCCTGAGCTGTAGGAGAGTATTACTCTCTGAGTGTAGGATTCACTTGTGGATCTGAGTTAAGGATTAATAGCAAGAGGTAGGTGAGTCCTTCACATTGACTTATAGGCACCTGTGCCTGGGCTGTAGGATCCTTTGGATCTGAGATAGGGCTTAACAGCCTGAGGTAGGAGAGTCATTCTCACTAAGGTAGGATCCCTAGTGAATCAGAGGTAGGTCTATCCTCCCAGCCTGAGTGTAGGGCCTTTTGCCTGAGGTAGGTGATCTTCTGATCACTGAGTTGTAGGCCCTAATTGTTGAGTTGTAAGTCTTAGAGGATACTGAGAGATCCCAAGGGATCTGAGGTATAAGCTCTTAAGAGTTGAGTTTAGAGAAGTGCCTAGTCTAATAAGGAAGTTAGATAGGCGAGAGGGAAATTTGACTTACCCATAATCTGGGGAACCACTATATATCTTGTGTGTACTTTGTGTGTTTTCTCTGTATTGACTTTACTTCAGATTGAATGTATTGAAAGAAGAAAGTAATCAACTAATAAAGCATCCAACAAAAGGAAAATAAAATATAGTCACTAAGTACTAAGAAACCTATTCACCCAACCCCTACCCCCTCTAGGTGATTTAGCTATCCTTGAAAATAAAGTCTTTCAAGTGGTATTAGAGGGAGGTTGCTCAAAAAGGACATAATAGTCTTATTTGACCTCCAAGGATAGCTAAAAGGTTTGCACTTATGAGTTCAAGAGTAAACCATAAGTTGTGGAGCTCAAAGGAGCTCCAAGTCTGCAGAGAGAACAAGAACAACAATGGGCTGTTCATGACTCTTGCAGAAGACAAAGTCTATCCCGATACAAGATCAAAGATAAGGGACCCTTTATAATATTCAGATAGTGAATCAGAGGTGGATGAAGCTGAGGAAGGTGAATGTAGATACTATGGACTAATAGCTACACTACAAGAAGAATCCTGCTAGGATTAGCCTGGACAAAATCAGCTATATTCCCCTTCTAGCTCATTCTCAGAGTCTGGATATGAATCCTTTACAGACTCTGATACATCCTCATCAAGTGATGAAGAGTGTCCTCTTTCATAATATGGTATTAATAAACTTATTGTAAATCATGGTGTACTTCTGAAGGCTTTCAAGGAAAGCTAGACGCTTGTTAAGAAAAATGTAGAGGAAATTGCCTCCCTATAGCTGGTTGCTTCCCAGCAAGATGAGACCTCATCATTACTATATCTAAAAGTGAGGGAAGTAGGTCATTTGAAAACCATGGTGGATATTCATGTTGAGTCCATCAAATATAAGAACTCTATTATTAAGGATCTTGAAGAGAAACTTAAAAGGGAGAAGAGGATTGTGGCTAATTTCTCTAAGATAGATGCTATCAAGAGAAAATTTTAATCTGAGTGGATTTCTAAAGTTATCCAATATCAAAGGAGAGGCCAAGCTCCTATTAGGCCTTAGTCAACCTTTTATAAGGAAATTCTCCCATCCTCTAGGTATGACCAGAATAATAAGTATGGTCACTAGAGGGGTGAGAATCTTCCTTGGAAGAATACAACTGCACCTTACTTTAGAAAAAGAAAGGACATGGGATTGAGGGCTCAGAAGGCTCCCCATGTAGAAGTTCAAAAGGCTTAACCTAGACCTTTTGTATTTGGTGCCCAGATTCCTCATTCAAGGATATGGTAATAAAGTATTCTAAGGTTCTTCCAGTAAGGAATCAAACTAATGTTAAGTCAGTCAGTGTGGTTGACTTGGCTGCCTCTAAAGCCATTAAGTACATGCCAACTGTAAGGAAGGCTGTTGCTAATAGAGTTCAGAGTAAGCCAAGTTCCTCTATTGGAAGACTCTCTCTTAGTCAAGCTCTTACTGAAGGAAATAAGAAAAAGGCAACAATTCTCCCCACTGAACAGGCAGCCAGAAGTGGCTTGCACACTTCAAGGAGTGTTCAGAAAAAGAGATACAACGTCCATGAATGTTGGTGTTATGGCAGAGTGGGCCATTTTGCCATAGACTATTGGCGCAACCCTAGTATGTTAAGGGAAAGGGAAAGTCTTCCTAACAGGACTGATGCAGGTAGACATATGCATCTTCATGCTAATAGGAACCTAGGACCAAAGTCATATTGGGTTCCTAAGGAAAGGTAAACTCTGTTTTGCAGGATAGTCCAAGTGGCCATGCCTGAAAGTGAGGGGATAGATCTGACTAACTCTAGAGTGGTGGTGAATAGAGTATTTTAAAAACTTGATTAGTTTTTATAGCGAAATTAATATAAGTGATAGTAGTATATATATAAAGAGAGGTAAGAAAAACAAACTATCACAGTACAGCAGAAATATAGAAAGGAACAACCAGACGACACAAGAAAATTATAGTGGTTCCCCAAAACTCGGTACATCCACTCTTCTACTACTCTGGTAGGAATCCACTAACCGGTTTTTGATCAGGTGCTCTGCCACCACAGGTTTTTGCTTAGGTGCCATGTCACCACAAGATCTATTTCAAGGGAGATCTCACAACCCTTTAGGCTTTCGATCAGGCGCCCAAAAACCAAATCAAATCTTTTGATAAGGAGACTTATCAACCAGGTGATAACTTTTAAAGGGAGTTAGAAACCCTTTTTATAGTGGAAAATGAAAAGTGATGTTGTCTTCTCTTTCTCAAACAACTGAGAAGACATTAGTGGATGCTGTTGTCAAAGCTCCCCCTGAGATGTTGAATGGTTCGGGAAGATGAGAGCTTTGCACAGGGTGTTGGACTTGATGAAGATATTCAGAAACTTTTTGGACTGGTGTTGAAGAGTTTTCCTTGTGAAGCCTGAAGAAGAAACTGAAGAAGACTAAAGATCTGTTTGTGTTGTTCTTCTTCAATTTCCTGTAGATGGCAATACTATTCTCTATATCAGTTGTCTGTAAAAAGTATTTTTGTAAAGATCTCTTGTTATTCTTCTTTTTTAAAATGATTTTTTTATATTCTTAGAGGGTTTCCAACTATTGAATTTTGAATATTATCCTTGATTTGCTACTGAGATTCTGGGAGTTGAAACGGCTGAAAGTTGTCTTTAATGTGTTTCCTCAACTATCTCAGTAAATAAGTCAAGTAATTTCCTCTGTGAAATCCATAATTAATGTTGTCATGCAACGACTATATTCTTGAGAATATAAGCATTAATTATCAGAGAATTACTATCTTAGAATAATGCCAATTGAAATCAAAATGATAGAGAAATCACCGAAACTGATACTGATAGAAATCGTCGAACTCAGGACAAATTTCGTCGACCTGAACTCAAAGTTTGTTGAGCTGAGAAATCGTCTTCATCGAGTTGAGCTTAGAGAGAATTAATCTGGAGAAAAACTGCTAATGCTGAGCTCCAAGTTCATCGTCCTGAGGTAAACTTTCGTTGACTAGAGAATCTGAGTAAAGGAGGGAGTTCGTCGACCTGAGCTCGTATTTCGTCGAGCTCAGCTCAGAGTTGAAACTCTGAGTTCATCAATCTGCGATCGACGATTATCGAGCTGTGTTTGAAGAACTTCGAACTGATTTCTCTGAACTCTTAAAAACTGTAATTCTTCTAAGTCTGGATCTCTGAAGTCTTCTCAAGGATAGATCATAAGATGTCTAACCTAGTCAAACTTACATAACCTTAGAACTAACAAATTGACCATAGGCTATACATAATGGGTCAACAACCTAATAGTGAACCTAGCCCAAATCCATACTAGGGATCCAATAATCTCCCCCTATTTGGGTTAGGTCACTAACCAAAAAAGAAAAGCATAAAAACACAAAGCAATATAAATATCTGACAGAATTTTAAACTAATCAGCAGATATGATATAGCTAATGCAATACATATATATATATATCATTAAGAAATAAATGTTCAAGATTTGTCATAGGGAGGAGCAGATTAAGATTTAGCAAAAATAATTGTCCTTTGAGGATTTTCTGCTTCCTTCTTAGATATTTTAATGTCTTGAACTCCAAGAACTATCATAGACGAAGCTCTAGGAACAACAGTTTCAGGATGTACCTGCATATATTTATTTGGTCAAATAAATGTCTGTTTACCTGAAATTTGTCAAATTATTTTTGCCTGTAGATAGACATTGTAGTGAACTTTGATGGATCTGATCCTTCTTCTCTGGCCTTATTCATCTGAGACAAACCAATCAATTCTTGAAATCTAGCAATTTTGAAATTTTGATCTAACTTAGGTTCATAAACTGGAGAGGGAGGTCTCTCTGGATCATATTTAGAAGCATCTTGAGCAGATTTTTTAGGGTTTCGGAAAATAATGGATTACTGTTGAAAATTTGTTTGAGGAAGAGACTGTTGAGATTTGCCTTAGTAATAGGACCCTGGAGGTCTGTATTGACTGTACTTCCCACCAGGTCTAGAGGACTGATGGGAGGCTTGCCTGGCAATCTGAGAGCTGCTGGAAGCTGGCTTTTGAGTTTTTGCAACACTTCCTGAAGCACCTACAGGAGGAGGAGGAGGAGGTCCTCTCCTGGTCTGCTTAAGTGGGGATTGGCATCTTCTTCTTTTCTTTCTTTCCTTTTGCTCATTTTTGGATAACCACATTCATTGAGGCATTTCTGGATAAGGAGTAATATTATGTAGAATGTAATAAGGTGTGTCAGCTGTAGGATTTGGCTTAGAAACAGCCTTGGCAGGAGCCTTTCTCTTCTTAGATTTTGTTTTCTTAGGACCAGAGTCATCAGAATCCTCCTCATCATCATCAGATGATCGAGGAGGATTGTAACATAAATCATCAATTTCCTTTGGAGCTTCTTTAGAGATTTTTTTCTCAGCCTGAGGTTGTACTTTAATTTCTTTCTCTGCAGAACTTTTAGTAACAATCTGATTTTCTTCCTCTTATTCCATGTCTGTAAACATAAAATCATCCAAATCTGGCATAGGGGACTCATCCCATATACGAGGAGGAGGACTACAAACATCTTCAATAACTAATATATCTGTAAGCACATTAGCTGCAAAGCTTGCCCTTAGTTGATCTATAACTTCAGGACTTATTGGAGCAGTATAACATACAATGGCCTTGGAGTAATCAACATCAAAACTAGGCAAAACATTTCTGTAAATTGGATTGAAAGAATCAAGTAAAGAATTAGAATTAACTGTAGGATTTATGATAAAATCACCAACAGTGCTTATTTCTTCATTTATATCATATGCCATATCCATATCAGAATCATCTATAATATCTATAATATCTATTGGAATGTCTACCTCAGGGGAATCTACTATTGCTATTAGAAGAGGAACTGGAGCTACTACTACTACTAGAGGAGGAACTTGAACTTCTTCACAGGACATCTCCCCCTTCCTGGTTTCAGAGGGTCCTGAAGCAAGGCCCCCAGAAGAAGGGATAGTAGAGAGGGAAGCAATTCTTGTAGATAGAGAAGTGATAGAGGCAGAGAGAGGAGCAATAGCATTTGCTATTAATTGCTCTAGAGTAGGAGAGATGAATTTTAGAAGATCCTTTGCAATATATGAGAAATTTAGATATAGAGTTTCTAGAGCAGAGGCAGCATAGGAGGTTTGATGTACATAATTAGAACATATAGAAAAGGCTTGAGGGAAATCTGTATGAAGGAATTCAGGTAATGTGGAGGTAGGGTTAGAAGGAATATTGTATGGAATGGTAGTAGATGTGGTTGGAATTGTGGTAGTAGGAATTGTTGTGGTAGGAATTGATATAGTGGTGATGTCCTGGATGGGTGATTGAACTAGGTATTGATGTGTAGATGGTGGAGGTGGAGATAGCAGATTGAAATCAGGTTGAGAGGATGTGGATGGAATGTTAGTCAGATGAGTTGAAAGAGGAGACTGAGGAGGTCTAGATGGAGAATCCTCTGGAATGTGGATTGGAGATTGAGGAAGTGAAGAATGAGGTTTTGAAGGTGATCTAGTAGTGATTGGAGAGGAAATGGATGGTTTTTGGAGGGGAATTGATGATGGTTGGTGTTGAGAAGGAGTGAGGGAATATTGATGGAGGGAGTTACTTCTTCTGGAGGTGGGGGAGTAGCTGTAATTGCCCTTGTGTCCTCAGAAGTCCTTGAAAAGGAGGAAGCCCTGGATGGCTTGGGTATGGTCCTCTCCCATCTGCCAAAAAAGGTAGATGTAAGCCTATTGGAGGCATTAATAATGATGGTATGGGAGACCAGTAGTTCAGATGTCTTGGCCGGGAGGAAAATGCCTAATATCCTCCCAAAACACACTTCTTTCTTAGAGTTCTTCTTTTTAATCAACTCAAACAGTAACTTTCACCAGTTTACTGCCTTCTTGTTTACCAGAGCACACATCACTAAGAACTGGTGCCTGGTTATGTAGTCATGGGCTGTATGTGGTCCTAGCAACACCTTCCCAATGACATCAGCAAGGAATTTATATTCAGTAGATAAATTCTTTTTAAGACATTTGTTAGAGTTTCCATCAGAATAACCTATTTTGTACTACTCATTTCCGAATCTAGATGCAGACTCGACCGCTGGAATCACTTATACTTTCCACCTCTTGGTGGAGGATACCATGCATGTGCTTTAAGTAGGAATTCACTTGTACAAGAAGGAGATCATTACCCTTGACGATCGCTTCAGAGCCTTGGAAAACTATCCGGATGGAAATCACCATGACGGCTTTGCCTCCACAACGCCAGCCTCAGATCTCGAGTCAGACCGCTGAAGCTCTACTGGCGGCTGGAAAGCTTCTCCTTCTTCCTTCCTTATTCTCCTTTCTCACTTCTCTTTAAAAAGAGAATGGCCAACAAAATAATGAGATTTTATCTTCTATTCTCGGCCTTATATCTGCAGGAAGAATCTTGGACAACATGATCCAATTAGAAGAAAATGAACGGCCTTGATCTTCTTTGAAATGCATCTAAACAGGACTGACACGGCTTGTGACACGCCCGTATCACAGGCTATGTCCCTTATGCAGCAACTGAACCGACTCAATCCGGATCAAAATACGAGCTAGACACGCCCGTGTTAAGCACCTGACACGCCCGTGTCACAAGGTACATAGCCGTGTTGAGGGGCGTGTCCCTCAATCAACACAGGATTAACTCTCCCAAGAACGACACGGATAAGGCACACACCCGTGTCCTTGGCCGTGTGCCAAACACGCCCTTGTGATACACCCGTGTCACAGGCCATGTGCCACACTCAACACCGCTCAGTTACTAACCCGAGCAGGACACGCCCTGGGACACGCCCGTATCCCAGGCCATGTCGCCTCTCAACGATCGTTAAATTCATTTTCGTCGAGCTCTCGCGACACACCGAGTACCCATAGCTGGACACGCCCGGGGATATGGCCCGTGTCCCAGGCCGTGTCACCCAGCCTAAACTCTAAATTGAAATTTGGGGTGTTACACTTTGTTCGTGATGATGGCTCCTTGTGCATCCAATTTATTTCTGAATACCCACTTAGTTCCAATAACTAGTGAGTTTTTGGGTCTAGGAACTAAATCCAAAACTCTATATCTCTCAAACTGATTAAGCTCATCTTGCATTGCAATAATCTAGTGGGGATCTTGCTCTGTATCTTTTATGAATTGGGGCTCAAGTTGAGATATGAAGCAAACATGCATCAAATTTTGGTTAAGTTGATGCCTTGTTTGCACACTAACTGATATGTCTCTAATCACTTGAGATATAGGGTGATCTCTAAGTGTGACAAGATCAGTTGGAGGAGTTTGTTCAGCAACAACATTGGGAAATAATTCCTCTTGTGGAATTAAATTTGCTGTTGAACTTTCAACAATCATTTCATTCACATCTTTTCACTATTTCTTCATCATGTGGAGGAGGTGATATAGCCTCATTGGTGAGGTTCAGATCATCCAATTCTCACACAATTGGGGTACCTGCAATAAATCTTTAGTAGAAGAATCCTTCTCCTTGTAATACATGTTAGCTTCATCAAAAGAAATATGAACAGATTATTCTATTTTCAATGTAGATTTATTAAATACCCTATAAGCCTTGCTGACTTGGGAATATCCAAGAAAAAGTCCCACTACAGCTTTGACTTCAAATTTTCTAAGATGTTTCTTGTTGTTATTATAAATGTAACATATATAACCAAAGATTCTAAAATAGTCTATTTTAGGTTGCTTCCCTTTGAGTAATTCATAGGGAGTCTTGACCTTAATTTTATGTATCAAACTTCTGTTCAGGACATAATTTGTTGTGCTTACAGCCTCTGCCCAAAAGGATAGGGCATGTGAGCATCTACAAGCAATGTTCCTGCAGCTTCAATCAAAGTTCTGTTTTCTCCTTTCTGCTACCCCATTTTGTTGAGGAGTTCTAGGAGCAGAGAAGCAATGCTTGATACCTTCCATCTCATAGAATTCTTGCATAGGAAGAGATTCAAACTCAGTACTATGATCACTTCCGATCAATACAACTGGAGTAGAGTACTCAATCTTTATGCTCTTAAGAAAGTCTGTAAGAACATTAAAGTTATCTGACTTATTTCTCAAGAAAAACACCCAAGTGAACCTAGAGAAGCCATCTATAATGACTAAGGTATAAGATTTCCCTCCCAAGCTCTGTATAACAATGGGTCCAAATAGATCCATGTGTAGCAAATACAGAATCCTGGGTGAATCACTCTTATTAATAAATTTAAAACAATTTTTGGTTTGCTTGCCTAATTTACAAGCCCTGCAAAGGCTTTCCTTCTTATAGGGGCAAGAAGGCAATCCTCTAACAAGGTTGTCCCTAGAGAGTTTAGCAATATTTTTAAGATTTATATGTCCTAATCTTTTATGCTAAAGTTCATTATTGTTACTAATTTTATTAAATAAACAGATTTCTGACCTAGCAGATTTAAAATTTACTATATAGATGTTTCCTTGCCTAATCCTAGTTAAGACAGTTTTATTATCTACGGAAGATATAATGCAAGAAGAATGGTTAAATGATACTTAATAACCTTCATCACATAATTGTCTTATGGATATCAGGTTATGTTTGAGAACACTCACATATGCTACTTTCTTGAAAGTGATAGCTCCAATTTTAACACTCCTATAGCTTTAGTTTGGCCACAGTTGGAGTCACCAAATATCACTTTTGGACCAAGCTTGGACTTGTAGTTTGTTAAGTTTTCCTTGCTACCTATCATCTGCTTTGAACATCCACTATTCAGATACCATTATTCCTCTATGGTAGGATACTTTCACCAGCAAAATGAAAAATTAGGTGTTCTTGACCCAGGTAACCGTGGGTCCTTGATTCTTTTCAAATCTAAAGCTAAAAATATAAGAGCATTCAGGTTAGTTCTTATATCCTAGGGGTTGAAATTTTCTCAGTGGAATTATCCATTGGGTAAATGGGTTAACAAAATATTTTGGTTGATTAAATGTTCTGGAATAATTAAAGTTTCTGTTAGGCTGAACTGGGATTGACGAATTCTGATAAGTTCATCGATCTAAGTTCGACGAATAGGGATAAGTTCGTCGAACTCCATTCAGAGAATGGAAATATTCATTCTCTGAGCTCCAAAATCATCGATCTCGGCTCGACGAACCATATTGGTTTCGTCGATCGCAGTTCAAACAATAATTATAATAAAAATCTGCCTTCGGAGTTCATCGACTTGAGTTCGACAAACTGTACACATTTTATCGATCTGGGTTCGACGAAATCTGTTGAATGATGTGTCCTCTTTATATAGTGATTTTCGGACTCATCTGTGCTAGTTTTCTTTCACTTGCACTTAACTTTTAGTTCGTTATCGTATATATTTCATCTTATCTTTATTTCCATAGGAAGTGCACACTTAGGCCCGTGGTTGTGTTTTTTTGTACTTTTATTGTTTGTACTCCTTTTTGTGATTTCCTGGAATGTCTGCACATATCAGTGTTGGTACAAGGGCCGTGTGCGTGTTCCGGGAGTGTTTGGAAACAGGAATACAGAGCACACACATCGGATCTATTGCGCACGACCACTGGTATTGCGCCACTGATTATGCGCACTATTTGCCAGTTTCCAAATTCTGTCGGTGCAAACGAATGACCACTAGACATAGTGCGCATGACCACCGGTCTTGCGCCACTGATCGTGTGCATTAATTCCATTTTTCCTAGAGTTTAGTCTGGGGTAATCGCACGACCATTGGACATAGTGCGCACGACCACCGGTCGTGCGCCACTGCTCGTACGCGCTATCCTAGTTCTTCTTTCGAATCTTCCATATCAGTGCGCACGATCACTGGACATATTACGCACGACCACTGGTCGTGCGCCCCGGATCATGTGTATTGTTATTTTCTGCTGTCTATAAATATGAAGGTTCCGCCCTAATTCGGGACATCGCCATTTTCTCCGCCGTTTTTCGTCTCCAAGAAAGGGTTCCGTCATTCCCCTTCATCTTCCACCATAGGGAGGTGCTCCGGCCAAGCTTTCGCCGCCAAATCCAAGCTGGAGCTTCTTCTCGTCCTCCTCATTCATCCTTGAGCTTCAAGGAAGGTTTTCATGCTGGATCCAACAAGCATATGAAAGCTTGCAACTTTCTTACGCAATCATGACATGAAGAAGACGGGTCTATTGGAAGGTAGTGACAGCCCTTCTCTACCTCGGACACAGTTGAGGACCGAGCTAAGAAGCGGATTGACAACTCGATGAATCCTTTCGTGAACCCTCAGCAAGACTTCAAATTCGGTCGATCTCTTGACTTGTTCTTGCTTTCTTGTTGTATATTTATGTTAAAACCTAATTTGTAGATGTTGTTGCACTTTAGTTGTAAACTTTATGTGAGTCATGCATATGTGAACTTGTATTGTTTTACACTTTAGTTTCTTGAAGTGCGCTAATATCCATCCACCATCCACCCTTGCCGTTCTAGCAATTACTAGAAGCGTGCGTAGCAAAGAGGTGCTCTCAATCCTCATTCCGCAAGCCTACTCGGCCATCCACCCTGCGATTCGGTGCATAGCGGCCCGACTAGTCTTCCATCCTGCCTGGCAAAGCATTGCATAGTGACATTACATTGGAGTATTTGTTAGTATTTTATTTTCTTTGATCGCAACAATCAAAACCCCCCCTCCTTAACTCCGACCTAAGGACTTCAATCTCAAGTCCTCCTCAAAATTAACTCCACCTTACTGTGTTCCCTCGAGATTGATACTTGGGAAAATTCGCTCATTTTATATTACTTGTGCGACCGGTACATTTGTCGTCCAACGCATCAAGTTTTTGGCGCCGTTGCCGGGGAACAAAGTCATGTAATTTTTTGGAGAGGGAGATAATAGATTGAAGCCTTTTTCCATTTGTTCATAACATTTTATTATTTTCTTTAGTTGTTAGAACTTTTTTTGTTGCTTATTTCTTTTTGCTCCTTTCTAATTTTTGATTTAGATAGCAGATCCGTGCTAATTTTTATTCTAGCTATGTAGCATTTTCCTGTAATTATTTTTGTTCGCAATGTATTCGGAAACTGAGTTTCGTCCACTTGACGCTTTACGCCGACGCATCGACGCCATGGCTGTTATGAATGTCGAGCACTGTATTCAGTGTTTACTATGTCAAGGTGTGTGCCACATGTTGAAGGATTGACCTTGTTTGTGCAAGCCTTCTCCCTCTGAGGGTGTGTGAGCAATAACCTCCCGCTCGCAGAAGACTATTGTGGACAGGCCTACCAGGGTGTTGCCTGGCCCATACACTGACATAGCGCACCTTGCTCTTTATTTACCCGTTATGATTACCAAGAATCTCTCACCGCATACAGATCTTTCATGGGTCCCTCAGTCCCTTTTTACGATGTTCCCTTGAGTGATGACAATCACTCTTGTGGTAGCCAGCAAAAAGAGGATCAGGAATCCAAGGGTGCTTCTGTATGGGACACAGAGATTATTCCTGTCGACGGGGTGGCGTCAGCGAATGATTTTGTGATGGGGTCTGCTCATTTAGTGCTTGATTTTGAGAGAATCCCTGCCCCCCCCACCCCACCCCCATAATTTTTGCCGGATTATGCTATTCATTTTTCTTGTGAGTCGGCTGATGATGCCGTATTCATGGGTGATTCGATGCCCGAGGTTACGCCGAAGTGGGATGATGATTCCTTTATCTCTAATGGAGAATGTGGATCTTCGGAACACTTTTACGCACCTCGGTGGGATGAGGAATATCCTCTTTCTGATACAGAGGTTTGCACCTCTTTATTGGATGAGGCCGTTCCCCTTACCACCACGAACCTCAAGTTCTCAGATTCCCCACAATACAACTCGTATGACATTGATGATGATCTTTGCTTGGATCTCGTTGAGAGTGATACCGGGGTCACTCTCTAATTTTCTGATTATTTTAGTTCTTCTTCTCTTTTATTACTTGATCCCCCTTCTCTATCTGAGCCTATGCAGGCTGAGTCTCCACGGGTACATTGAGATGATGATGAGCCTGGTGTCTATACCGTTGCCATCGCTTCCTACAAACCCATGGTTGACGACGCCTTGCCAGGCAAGGATTTATTTTGTAGTGAGATGGGCGAACACCAGTGCTCCTCCTCAACTTACTTCCTATTTACTCTGCCTGTGAGGAGCAGGTATGATTATTTGGGCAGAGGGGTAACTGCTTTATCTCTGTACCGGTACCCGTTACCACAACGGATAATGGAACAGCTACCTGACATTTTTATTTTTATAGGCCCATTAGCTAGAAGTTTATAGAATTTAATAAGTCGTGTTGGGATGACAATAACCCCAGTAGTTATCTTACATTTTCTGTATTTTTATTTTCTTGTCTATTTTAGTTTTAGTATTACTTTGTATTTTGTATATTTTTCTTTTGTTTTTGCGGAGCTCACCCCTGCAGGTATTCTTGACAACTTTGTATTGGCAGGGTTGTGATTCTTCGTATGGCGTACCTGCCTTTGTTTTTTATGCGTCTTCTGGTATGCTCACTGGCTGAGCATTGGGTAACCTCTTCCTTTATATCTATTTGATTTAAATATCTATATCATATGCTGTGTAGTTTAGTTTAAGTCTGATGGAGAGCCATTATTAGTTACCTTTTGCACGCGCACATTTCATGTGCATACTAGAAGCTTTTATATTATTATTTTGATTAGTTCATTGCATTGCACACCACTACACCCACATAAGCACGTGCTTAGTTGTTAGCATGCTGCGAGTTAAACTCATTTCTTTTGTATGATATGGAAAAATTATTGTGCTGGCATAGGATTGTGAGACAGAGTAAAATGTTGACTCCTGTAGTGCTCCTAGTCGAGTGCTCTCGTCTCGTGTACAAATTCGAGTAAATTTAATTTTTTTGTATGCTTATAGTTTTATATTTTTTCTATTTGCGTAAAGAATTTTTATTCTACTCAAAATTGGTGAATCCAGAGTAAATCAAACAGTAGTGTAGGGATGTGTGTTGCCGTCACTAGACTCATTTTGCTCGAGTCAGGAGGAAGTATTGGTGCATGGTTAGTCTAGCGTGAGCATGATGTAGGACATCATTTTTGCCCGGTTGAGCTTTGTACTGTTCCTAACGTCGTATCCTTGCTAAGCCCCGTTGTGTCTACCCCTCTTTTGATTCAGCTACACCATTATTTAACCAAAGCCTCATAGCTTATCCTAGTCGCACACCCAAGTCGGGCTCTAGTGTTTTATATTATCATTTTGGGGTGTGATGTGGTGGTATTCATTGTGAATAGGTGGATGTGCTCCTATATTTTTATTTGCTGAAATTGTGGAAATAAAAAAAAGATTTGAAAAATATATATATAAAAAAATGAATTGTAAAAAAGAAATGTGAAAAAAAAGTATAATTGAAAATCATATTAAATATGTGATTGTATTGGGAGTAGGCGGTGCACACACCTATATGTTATAGGTTAAGTCTGGGAGTGTGGTGTACCCGCGTGTATTTTGCTTAGCAGAGGGATTCTTTTTATGATAGCTCATTTGTGTTAGGTTCATAGCCTTCCTGTTTATCTTTTTTTACCTCACCGTAGCCCAAGCCCCATCTCTTATCCTAAAGTCCTACGCATTCACGCTTGAGTCAAACTAGTGCCATGGAGTGAGTGTGAATAGGCAAGCGTATGGTCCCCAACATTGGTGGATTCCTTTGGAGGTGATCCTGAGCCCCAATCTTTGGCAAAGCTCACCTTAGTGGCATGCCTACTTTCTTCCTACGCGTGACCGGATGATTCACCGTGATTCTATTTTTGAGTAGTAATAAAATTTTGATACACATTGTGAAAAATATAAACTATTTTGCATACTTAGAAATTTCCTCTAATTATATTTTTACGTGTACGAGCATGCGACTTCGCATGGTACTTCGTATCACAATTTCTATGTTAGCTAAATCATTTTTTATATCTGCATAGATTTTGTTTTCTTGGGACGTGCAAACAGGTAAGTCTTGGGGTGTGATGAGCCCTCTTTATATAGTGATTTTCGGACTCATCTGGGCTAGTTTTCTTTCACTTGCACTTCACGTTTAGTTCGTTATTGTATATATTTAATCTTATCTTTATTTCCATAGGAAGTGCACACTTAGGCCCGTGGTTGTTTATTTTTGTACTTTTATTATTTGTACTCCTTTTTGTGATTGTCGGGACTATTTGCACATATCAGTGTTGGTATAGGGGCCGAGTGCGTGTTTCGGGAGTGTTTGGAAACAGGAATATTGCGCACGCTCATCAGATCTATTGCGCATGACCACTGGTCGTGCGCCACTGATAGTGCGCACTATTTGCCGGTTTCCAAATTCTGTCAAGGCAAATGCACGACCACTGGACACAGTGCGCACGACCACCAATCGTGCGCCACTGATCGTGTGCATTTATTCATTTTTCCTGGAGTTCTGTCTGGGGTAATCGCACGACCATTGGACATAGTGCGCACGACCACTGGTCGTGCGCCACTGCTCGTGCGCGTTATCCCAGTTCTTCTTTCGATTCTACCATGCCAGTCCGCACGATCACTGGACATATTGCGCATGACCACTAGTCGTGAGCCCATGATCGTGCGCATTGTTATTTTTTGATGTCTATAAATATGCAGGTTCCGTCCTAATTCGGGACATCGCCATTTTCTCCGCCATTTTTCGTCTCCAAGAAAGGGTTCTGCTATTCCCCTTCATCTTCCTCTATAGGGAGGTGCTCCGGCCAAGCTTTCACCGCCTAATCCAAGCTGGAGCTTCCGCTCGGCCTCCTCCTTCATCCTTGAGCTTCAAGTAAGGTTTTGATGCTAGATCCAACAAGCAAATGGAAGCTTGCAACTTTATTCCGCAATCGTGACACGAAGAAGACGGGTAAGTTGGAAGGTAGTGACAGCCCTTCTCTACCTCAGATGCAGTTGAGAACCGATCTAGGACGCGAATTGCAACCTGGCGAATCCTTCCGTGAACCCTCAGCAAGACTTCGGATTCGGTCGATCTCTTGACTTGTTCTTGCTTTCTTGTTGTATATTTGTGTTAAAACCTAATTAGTAGATATTGTTGCACTTTAGTTGTAAACTTTATGTGATTCATGTCTATGTGAACTTGTATTATTTTACACTTTATTTGCTTGAGGTGCGCCATTATCCATCCACCATCCACCCTTGTCGTTCTAGCAATTGCTAGAAGCGTGCGTAGCGAAGAAGTTCTCTCGACCCTCATTCCGCAAGCCTACTCGGCCGTCCGCCCTGCGATTCAGTGCATCGCGGCCTGACTAGTCTTCCATCCTGCCTGGCGAAGCATTTCATAGCGGCATTCCATAGGCGTAGTTGTTAGTGTTTTATTTTCTTTGATCGCAATAATCAAAACCCCCCTTCGTTTACTCTGACCTAAGTACTTTAATCTCAAGTCCTCCTCAAAATTAACTCCACTTTACTGTGTTCGCTCGAGATCGATACTTGGGAAAAATTGTCTATTTATATTTCTTATGCGACCGGTACACTTACCGTCCAACGCATCATTGAACATTGTTATTATTAAGGTTTTTCTTATTCTCTCTCTTTTTCTTAGGTTTCTATTTTAATTCAGTTTGTTCATTGTTTTCATCTTTCTTTTCTTTACCCTTTTCTGCTATAATATTTATGGGTGTAGAAAGAATATTTTTCTGAATTAAATGAGGTTGGCTTTATGAAGAACCTAAGCCCAGCTTGCCATTGAGCCTGGCATTTACAGTGCTTGTGATGTTCATCAATTTGATGCTTCTCCCATTAAGGGATTCTTCAAATATCTTAGCCTCATTCAGTTAAATTTTTAAAGATTTAATCTCTTCTAAAGCTATAACTAGTTTATCTTTAAGTTCAATGTTTTCAGATAATAGATTTTTATGTTCAGTTATCTTATCTCTGAGAAGTTTGATTTCCTTCTCAGATTTGATTAGATCATTGCATAATAATTTAAATTCAGTTTTTAAATGATCATAATTGAGATCAAATGCGGATATTACCTAATCCTCTTTAGATTCAAAGTCTTCATTCTCTGTATTTTCAGCTTCTGAAAAGCTGCCTGATGCATTAATAGCCATCAAGCAAACTTCTTTTCCTTTAGCTTCTTCCTCTTCTTCACAGGAGCTGGAAGATGAAGATTCTTCTTCTGTTTCACTCCAGGATTCTGCAACAGAACCTTTCTCCTTCCTCTTGTGCTTACTTGAGGAGGGCTTATTGTACTTCTTTCTGGAATCTTTTTTTCTTCTTTTCTCCTTCATCAGATTCTTTGGACACTAAGGAAGAATGTGTCAAGGTTTTCTGCAACCAAAGCAGATAATCTCCTTGGTAGGAGTTTGTCATATCCTGGTCTGAAATCTTGTCTGGATGACTTCCTTCTGAAATCTTGTATGGCCATCTTGTAAAATCTATTGGCCAATAAACTTATGAGCTTATCATTTGCTGGTGGAGCTTCTATTCCATCATATGCTTTGAAAGCAATGTTTTGCTCCTTTCTTCCTGAAGAAGAATTCTTCTGCTCAGCTGCCTCTCTTGTCTTTATCAGCTGCTCATAAGATTTGAGCTTTCCCAGAAGAGACTCGGTGGATATTTCATTTAGGCTTCTGGCCTCCTTGATTGGCCAGATCCTTGAGTCCCATGTGCTTGAGAAGCACATAAGGATCTTGTCATTTATCTCAGTTAGTGATATATTTTTGTCTAGGTTCTTCAGCTCATTAACAATTAAATTGAGTCTGTTGTACATGTCACCTACTGTCTCAGACTCATCTTTCTAGAAATTTTCATACTGAGAGATGAGATGAGATCTCCTGTCCTTTCTATCATCAGCTTATCCTGCAACCATTTAGTTTAGAGAGTACCAAATGTCTTTTGGTGAAGTGTACTCAGCCATTTTCTAGAATATATCATCTGATAAAGTTTGTGCCAGAATGTTCATGGCCCTTGCATCAGCAACCTTTGCCTTTTTTTTGAGCATCAGTCCACTCAGATGGAGGGACTATATTTGTGCTTGTTGAAGTAGAAGCTTCTTGACTTGGAGGACCTGTCAAAATGGAGATGTAGATGTCTTCATCAATATAGTTCATATATAATCTGATTCTTGCCTTCCAGATTGTAAACTTATTCAGATTGTAGATTGGATGTCTGATGCTTTGAATATTCTTTATTCTGTGTCATGATATAAGAGAGACACTAGAGATATTAAGATCTATCAAAGAACTTTTGGTTCAAGTATTAGCCTGTGAAACCTAATGAAAACACACCCTCTGATACAAATTGAAAGTGAAAGGATAGATCTGACAGACTCTAGAGGGCGGGAGGGTGAATATAGTATTTTAAAAACTTGATTAGTTTTTATAGCGGAATTAATATAAGTGATAGTAGTATATATATATATATAAAAAGAGAGGTAAGAAAAAGAAACTATCACAACACAATAGAAATAAAGAAAAGAACAACTAGACGACAGAAGAAAATTACAGTGGTTCCCCAAAACTGGGTACATCCACTCTTCTACCACCATGGTAGGAATCCACTAACAGGTTTTTGATTAGGTGCCCTGCCACCATAGGTTTTTGCTCAGGTGCCCTGTCACTACAAGATCTATTTCAAGGGAGATCTCACAACCCTTTTGGCTTTTAATCAGGTGCCCAAAAACCAAATCAAGTATTTTGATAAGGAGACTTGTAAACAAGGTGATAACTTTTTAAAAGATTTAGAATGCCTTTTTATAATGGAAAATGAAAAGTGATGTTGTCTTCTCTTTCTCAAACAACTGAGAAGACTTTAGTGGATGTTGTTGTCAAAGCTCCCCCTGAGATGTTGAATGGTTCAGGAAGATAAGAGCTTTGCATAAGGTGTAGGCCTTGATGAAGATCTTCAGAAACTTCTTGTACTGTTGTTGAAGAGTTGTCCTTGTGAAGTCTAAAGCAGAAATTGAAGAAGACTAAAAATCTGTGTGTGTTGTTCTTCTTCAATTTCCTATAGATGGCAATACTATTCTCTGTATCAGTTGTCTGTAAAAAATTCTTTTTGTAAAGATCTCTTGTTATTCTTATTTTTGAATAAGATCTTATTATATTCTTAGAGGATTTCCAGCTATTGAATTTTGAATATTATCATTGATTTGTTCCTGAGATTCTTGGAGTTGAAACGACTGAAAAATGTCTTTAATGTGTTTCCTCAACTGTCTCAGTAAAAAAGTCAAGTAATTCACCTTGTGAAATCCATAATTAATGCTGCCATGCAACAACTATATTCTTGAGAATATAATCATTAATTATCAGAGAATTACTGCCTTAGAATAATGCCAATTGAAATCAAAATGACAGAGAAATCGCCAAAACTGATACTGACAGAAATCGTCAAACTCGGGATTTTTTTTGTTGACCTGAACTCAAAGTTCGTCGAGCTGAGGAATCATCTTTGTCGAGCTGAGCTCAGAGAGAATTAATCTGGAGAAAAACTGCCAATGCTGAGCTCCAAGTTCGTTGTCCTGAGGTAAACTTTCGTCGACCATAGAATCTGAGTAGAGGAGGGAGTTCGTCGACATGAGCTTGTATTTCATCGAGCTCAGCTCAGAGTTGAAACTCTAAGTTTGTCGATCTGTGATCGACGATCATCGAGCTGAGTTCGTAGAACTTCGAACTGATTTCTCTGAACTCTTAAAAACTACAATTCTTCTAAGTATGGATCTCTGAAGTCTTCTCAAGGCTGGATCATAAGATGTCTAACCTAGTCAGACTGACCTAACCTTAGAACTAACAAATTGACCCTATGCTATAGATGATGGGTCAACAACCTAATAGTGAACCTAGCCCAAATCCAAACTAGGGATCCAACAATGCTCCTTTATGGTCCTTGGACAGAGATGTACCAGACCTAGGACTTGTTATAAGGAATTGATGAACTTACCATCATGCACAAGATGTAAATGACATGTGTAATTGTTTAGGGGGGGCTACCAAAAGAAAGTCAGATGCACATCAATGGCTAAAGATCAGGAGCAAGGAAGCTGTTTTGCTCAGTGAATGTGAATCTAGCATCTGCTCCTATTCTACATGACAAAGAAAAGTTCAATTCATCTTGTCTATGAGTCTGCTAAATGTTCTCTAAATTGCAAGAACTTTGTAGTTTTGAGATAAGTTAGTTAAAAAAAATTATAATAATAAGACAAGTGACTAAAAACTTATCTCAGTGGCTCACGTGTTCACTAAGCCACTAGATGAAACTAGATTCAACATCCTCAAATTTGACTTGGGCATGTTGAATTTAGCTCAAGCTACACTCCACTAGGACACATATTACTTGTGTATTACAGGACAGTTTTACTCTTGCAGGATTGGTCGGCTTATTAAGACTAAGGGTTAAAGGAAAAATTGTCTGTGTACGGCTAAGTAAAAAGAGTTAATTCCAGCCGTTGATCAATACTTGATCACCAAATAGGTAAGTGTCTTTCCGCCTTCTCTTTGAAATAACTATAAATAGAAACACTTGTGCATAAAGCAAAGTCATTATTCCTTGCCCTCTTCCGCCTGATACTGCCGAATCGACAGAAAGCTCGTTCGCTCGTTCTCAGAAATTCTTAAGGAAAATGGCGCCAAAAGGTAAAGATTTCCTCTTCGAAGGATCAGAAGTTGTTCGAAATGGATTCAATAATGTGCTAGAGGAAGTGCAACAGGTTCTTCATCTTCTTCATGTGTCTAACCTAGGGTTCATCATGACGGTGCCCTATTTACTATGGAAATGAGAAGTCTTAGAATTATTCTTGAATGTCAAAACAGATGCATCTGTAGGCAAACTCAAGACTATGGTTAGTGAAAATAAGATCAAAATCACTTTGCGGAGGTTAAGCAAGGCATTACAGTTGCCTTGGTTCACTAAAACTAAGGGGGAAGATGAAATGATGAAGGACGACATAAAGTTTGCAGTAAAATGGTGTGGATTGTCTAAGCACGCAACCGGCACCTTCTTGAGAATGGAACTGAACCTAAGGGGAAAGTTTCTGGCAGATATCATCGGGAAGGCTCTGATATGCAAACAAGGCTCCCATGACAAAATATCAAAGAAGATGTTTGAGTTAATTGCAAGGGTAAATTTGTCCAAAAGGACAGACTTGGGTAGAATAGTGTTTGATATGATATTGGAATGTTTTGGATCCCTAGTTCTGATTTGGGCTAGGTTCACTAATCTAGGCTAAGTCAGACCCACATTGTATATCAAGGGTCTTGTCTAGTTTCTTAGGTGTCTTTTAGGTCATCAAATCTATGAGACTAGACCAAGACATTAGAGACTTAGAAGACAGTAGAGTCTGTTCAAGGCAGAAATTTTCCTACGTAAAAAAGTTTGTTCGACGATCTTCGTTTTATGTTCGATGATCTCAGAGTTTTATCTCTACTTGCTGAGATGGACGATTGTTGAACTTAGCTCGACGATCTCTTATCTACATTCAGGATTATGATCGACGATCAACCATCTCAGCTCGACGATCTTGAAGCTCAGTTTGGAAAGCAATTTTTTAGGTCAACGATCACAGGGCTCAGCTCAACGATAGAGGATGTTTGAGTTTGACTATCTCAGGACAAGATCGACGATTTCTGCCAGATCAACATTTTATTCCCTTCAGTTATTGATTTCCTTATTGGCTGCTTATTTTATTGCTTATATGACTCCGAGTGATTAATGCATATATTCTCTAAATATAGTCGTTCCTTGGCAAGCATTAATTGCTGGTCTTCACAGAGTTATTATACAGCTTTTCTCGGGACAGTTAAGGAAATGAGTTAATTCCTTATAGCATTGCACAAGTTCCCATGATTCCGACAGTCAATCAATGTGGATGATTTCAAATTCTGTTTGGAATTATTCAAAGGAAAAGGACTCAGAGAATAAAAAGACCCAGAGAATTTTTATTCAGAACTTCTTGATGCATTCAACAGACTTTTGATAGAAATCACATGGCAGCAAGAAAAAGAAGTAGAACTACTCTCAGTTCAAAAACAAGAGTTCATTCAGGAAGCTTGTGGAGACAATCATCTTCAATCAGTCTCAGCTTTCTGGAATTCAAGTTCTACACCCTGTACAAGGCTCTGATCTCCTGAACCATTCAAATAATAGGACAAGCCTGGATTCTATCAGGATCACTCTTAAGACTTCTCTCATTTGATTGAGAAAAGAGAAGACAACTCAACTTTTTCCCCTCTCTGTGTAAAGGGTTCTTACTCCCTTCAAAAGTAATTCCTGGTTGTGAGGTCTCCTGATCAAAAGACTTCAAGTTGGTTTTCCAGCACCTGATCAAAAGCCAGAAAGGTTGTAATATATCCCTTGAAATAGATATTATTTGGTGGCAGTCACCTGATAAAAAACCTTAGAGTGATTCCTACCAGGGTTGTAGAAGAGTGGATGTACCTAGATTTGGGGAACCACTATAATTTCTTTTGTCGTCTGGTTGCACTCTTTTGTTTTTCTTTTGTTATTTTCTGTGATATTTAGAATAGTTCTCTAGCTTTCCTTCTGCTTAAATATTTATTGGTATCACCTATTTTTTGTACTCTGATAGAATAGATCAAAACAGCCAAAAGTTTTTAAAAACACTCTATTCACCCCCCCCCCTCTAGAGTAGATCTGAATAACTCCCTCCTTTCAATTAGTATCAGAGGTTGTGGTTCTTTGGTTGTATAAGCTAACACTTGAATCAAGATCCCTGCTTATTCAGATTTTCATTTCCTTAGATATTCATTTATCACATAGCATAGAACAAGGATTATGCAAGCACCAGAACTCCAGTCTGTAACTTAAATAAGTTCAGTTCTGGAATGCAAAAATAAGACTTTACATGAACTCAATTGATGAAGATATTTTTAACTCAATTTTGACAGGTCCCTCTTAACCAACTGAAGCTGCTTCTACATCTACAGACACTCATGCAGTACCACCACCAACTTGGACTGATGCTCAAAAGAAAGCAAAAAATTACAGATGCCAAGGCCATGAACATACTGGCCCAGACTATGTCAGAAGACATTTTCAAAAAGGTTGCTGACTGCACATCAGCAAAGGCCATCTGGAATTATTTTAACCAAATGGTGGCAGGTTCAGTAGAAGAACGAAAAGACAGAAGATCCCTTCTTATTTCCAAGTATGAGAACTTCAGAAAGGAAGATGTTGAATCAATTGAAGAGATGTATGGCAAATTGAGTGCCAGCATTAGTGAACTAAGAACATTGGACAAGGACATTTCACTGACAGAGATCAATGATAAAATACTGATGTGTTTTCCAAGTTATTGGGACACAAGGATCTGGCCAATCAAAGATGCCAGAAGTATTTCAGAAATTTCCACAGAAACACTTTTGGGAAAGCTCAAATCCTTTGAGCACTTGACAAAGACAAGGGAGGCAGAGCAGAAAGCTTCAACTCTAGACAGGAAAGAGAAGAATATTGCTTTTAAGGCTACAGAAGAAACAACAGCTCCTTCTATCAATGAAGAGTTCTTGAGTCACTTAGCAAAGAGATTCTACAAGATGGGCAAAAGAGACTTCAAGAAGAAGTCATCCAGACAAGAAGATAAACCCAGGTATGACAAAGCTCCAACTAAAGAGGTTGTCTGTTTTGGCTGCAGGAAACCTGGACACTACATATCTGAGTGTCCAGAGAATCAGAAGAAGGAGAAAAGAAAGGAGAAAGACTCCAGAAGATAGAAATTTAGTAAGCCTTCCTCAAGCAAGCATAAGAGGAAAGAAAAAGGCTTTACAGCAGAAACCTGGAGTGATACAGAAGAGGACTCCTCCTCCTCTAGCTCCAGTGATGAAGATGAAGAGGAATCAAAGGCAAAGTAAGTTTGCCTAATGGCAATTGATGCTTCTAGCACTCATTCAGGAGAAGATTCATTAGTTGATGAACAACCACCTTCAGAAGTGGATCAGGTACTCTCATCCTTTGAATTTAATTCTGAAGATTTTATACATGATTTCAAGACTATGTGTATAGATTTAATTAGTTCAAAAAAAGAAATTAAACAACTTAGAGAGCAATTGAATGATCAAAGTAGTTTAGTTGTAGAAAACCATAAATTAAAAGATAAAATTACACTTGCAAATGAACAGATAATTAAACTGAAAACTGAACTAGCTGAGGCAAGACAACTTGAAGAATCCCTTAATGGGAGGAGCCTCAAGCTTATGGACATTACAAGCACTGTTAATGCCAGACTAACTTGCAAACTGGGTTTGGGTGTGAAAGTGAGGGTAAGACTAATCCTACACTCTAAGGGGGGGGGGGTGAATAGAGTGAATTAAAATAATTTTACTAAATTAAAAATTATTCTAGCAGTGGAAGACTTGATTTAATAAGTGTAGAGTGCTAAGCAGAAACTGAAATAAAACAACTACAAAAGGATAAATTCACATCACACAGCACAAGAAAGAGCAAGATATCAAGAAGACACAAGGAACTATAGTGGTTCCCCAAAACCTGGGTACATCCACTCTTCTACCACCCTTGGTAGGAATCCACTGTAGAATGAGTTGATCAGGTGTCCTGGGCACCAATGAGCTTTTGATCAGGTGCTCAAAAACCAAACCAGATTTTTTGATCAGGTGTCTTGCCACCACTGAGTTTTGATCAGGTCTCAGAAACCAAAGCAAAACTTTTGAAGGGAGTTTAAAAACCCTTTTACAGGAAAGGAAAAAAGAAAAGTGGTGAAGTTGTCTTCTCTGTCAACTATCAAAAAGAAGCACTAGTGGATGAGATATTGTCAAAGCTCCCCCTAAGATGTAGCAAGAATTCAGGAACTGGAAGCTTTGCAAGGGTGATAGGACTTCAAAGAATTTGATTGCTCCAGCAAAAGATGATTTCAGCAAGAACTGAAATGTTTATTGTCTGGAGTATGGAAGATGAAGACTTGAGAAAGCTTTTGATCAGCAGGAATCAGAAAGAAAAGTTGTTCTATTTTCTGAGTTATTGATCTTCTTTTTCTTTCTCTGTATCTCTGTGTATGTTATGAATGTACTACTGTATATCTTTGTTCTCTCTGAATGGTGATGATAAGAACTCCAGTCATCAAAATCTTGATAATAGCCATTAGCAAAGTCATAAAGGATTTCCTTAATTGTCAACTGTCTCTGGAAGAAAGAAACTAAAAGCATTCCTCCTTTGTTTTCTTGAAACTTGCTCCATATTTATTATAATGGCTAGAAATCTTCTACAATAAATGATCTGATTTGAAATCCTTAACAAGCTGACAAAATCCCAAAAATCGTCGATCTCAAAATAAAATCGTCGATCTGAGCTCAACTATCGTCGAACTGAGCTCAGAGATATTGGAATTTGACTTGGACAGAAATCATCGATCTGAGCTCAACTATCGTCGAACTAAGCTCAGAGATATTGGAATTTAATTTGACAGAGATCGTCGATATGAGCTCAGAGATCATCGAACTGGGTTCAACGCCTCGTCGACTTGAGCTCAGAGATCGTCGAACTGCGGTTGACGCTTTGTAAGCCTAAACATGGAGAAAGTCGAACTGAGTTCGATGCTTCGTTGATCTGAGCTCGACGACAACTTGAATTCTTCTTCTTGGCTTCTCATCTGAACTAGGAGGTCTTGGGGAAATCTTCAACCCTAAGTCCTAAGCCTTAGACCTAACTAGTTGACCATTTCTCTATACAACAAGGTCAAAGCAACAATCCTATTGACATAGTGATCCTGACCCAAATTAGTAATAGGGTGTTACTACAATCTCCACCTATTTAGGTTAGGATTACTATTTATATGAGTTATAGGAAATGAAATCAACAAGAAAAATAGAAATACAAAAGAATTGCAGAACCACAGAGATAATTATATCACAGCAAGATTGTTCAGCAGAGATATAAAAGAGTTTTCAGCTTACATCGAGATTAATGCTTGTCATCAGTTCTTTTCTTGAAGATTATTTCTCTGTTTGGATTTTCGGAGTCTTTCTTTGATCTGAAATCTTCAGCAACACCAAGAGTCCTTTGGCTTTTGCTTCTAGGAACTACAACTTCAGGATGTAGCTGCATGTATTCCTAAGTATTGAAGAATCTCTTGGAGCTGTATCTTTCAAGTTCCTGTCTGCTTTGTTCTGATAGAGTAGATATATTTGAAGTGTCTTGGCCCTTCTCTCTTGCTTTCTTAATTTGATCTAGAGCAGCCATTTCTTTAAGTCTGGCTGTCCAGGAAACTGGATTGTTCTCTTGATCTTCAAAAGGTACTGGTGGCTCATACCTATTTATGGTGTTAGTAGGAGGAGCTTTTGAGTGAAAAATTTCTTTGAGCTTGTAAGTAAAGGAACCAGTAGTTGAGTCATTTAGGCCTTGCATTTCCTTTGATAAGATTGCTGTCTGGGCTGTCCTCTTGAATAAACTTGATAGTCTGTTTGATTTCCTCTATACTGTCTTCCTCTAGGCTGATTTCCTCTTTTCTGATAACCTCTGGATTGAGATCTTCCTTTATAGGTTTGCTGAGGTTGAGAAATGTTGGAAGATTGAGGAGCTGAGTCTCCACCAAATCATGTGCTTGGAGAAGGAGGAGGAGGAGGATTGAGGTGAGAAGTTCCTTTGTCATACTTTCTTCTCTTCTTCATTGCTTTCAACTGGTTCTTATAATATTACATCCAATGCTCAGTAATAGGACAATTATGCAGAATGTAATATGGTATGTCATTATCAGTTGTAGCTTTGGTCAATTGAACCCTTTTCATATCATTGCTTCTGGCTTTCCTCTTCTTTGCAATAGTTGTATACGAATCATTTGAGTCAGTCCTGAATTCATCATTATCATCAGAACTCTGAGGCTCATCATATAAGACATCTATTTCCTTATAAGCTGCTTTGGTGGTGGAAACAGGAGCAGAAGCAGGAGGAGCAGTAGAAGAAATAACAACAGCAACACTTGAAACAGCAGTTGAAATAGCAGGAACAGCAGTAACAACGGGAACACCAACTGAAGTAGTGGCCTCAGTAACTGAACAAACTGGCTCTTCAACAGCCTCTGAAGAATCAATATCAGCAGCAGCAGCAGACTCAAGAACCACAGAATCACTCTCCACAGATTGAACAGAATTTATATACATATCTATTAGGTTTGGATCACAGTAAAAGAGGGGGACAATAGCCCTTGTTAAATCTTCAGTAGGGAGAGGTGCTGGAGGACAACAGCTATAAATTGAATCAAATAATGATAATAAGGAATGTATATCTACTACAAGATTGATGGTTGGAGCTGGAGCTAAAGATGGAACTGAAACTTGTTCTGAAATTGAACTCTCTGAAATCTGCATTGCTGAAGCAAAATTCTCTAAAGGTAGCACTTCTTTATAAGGAATCTCCCCCTGCCTAGTTTCAGTGATAACTGAATCTTGGCCCCCAGAAGAAGGGGTGGCCTGAAAGGAGAAGGAGGAAGAGAGTCTAACAGATAGATCAATCAGATTCTTGACTAAGGGAGACAAGGCTGAATCCAGTAAGAGTGTTAGCTTTGGGGCCAACAACTCATACAATCTATTTGGCAGAGGAAGAAGATCTACTTGCTCAAGGTTAACTTGAGTAGAGGTAGAGGGGTGTGCTACAGAGATGGATGGAATGAATGCTGGGTGAAGTGGTATGGATGGTTGAGAGATGGGGATGGATGAAATAGATGAATCTGGGATAATGAATGTTGGTAGAGATGAGGAGATGATAGGGGAAAAGGATTATTGAGATATGATGTCATGAAGTATTTGTTGAAAGGATGATGAGGTGGATGGAATGTCTTGAGGTGAAGAAGGGGAATCATCCATGAAGAAATCATCTAAAAGGTGGAATGATTGAAGATGGGAGGATGATTCTAAATCTATGGATGAGAAGAAGTGTAGAGATTGGAAATCTTCTTGATGGGTGGCTGGAGGAGGTGGAGAAGTTATTGGAGGTGAAGGAATGGATGAAGTAACTGGAGGTGAAGATAGGGGAGAGGAATTTGAGCGGGAGGCCAACACTTCTGCTGGGGCAGTGGATTGGGGAAGAGTGACTGAAACAGTCCTTATGCCTGAAGAAGTTTGTGCTGCAGGACCCCTGCTTGGTTTGACAATTTTCCTTTCCCACTTGCCAAAAAGTGCTGAAGAGAGCCTCTTTGAAGCATTGATATGCATCCCATTTGACACTAACAGCTGAGGGCACCTATTCTGCAAGAATAGGCCCAGAATTCTTCCAAAATTCACAAAGTTCTTATTGATTTTCTTCTTGATCAAATCAAAGAAGATGGCTCCCCAATCCAAGTGCTTCTTATCTACTATGGCAGCCATTAAACAGAACTGATGTCTTGATATTGTGTCATGAGCTAAATGTTTGGCTAAAATCACTTTTCCTACAATGTCTGCTAAAAATCTATACTCTATAGACAAGTTTTTCTTTAACAGCTTATTAGGGTTTTCAGAATTATGACCCATTCTATCTAACATCTCAGTAAATTCTACCCCTGATAGGTCTATGCTATCATGTCCTGTACTTAACCCAAAAAATTCTGTAAGAATGGTCGGGGTTAAGGATACCTGAGTTCCTTAGATGGTTCCAGTGATTGTGTGTTGATCCAGATTGTGGGCAGTATAGACCCACTCTTTAATTTCATCTGCTGCTAATTTGATTCTGGTTGTCATGATGTTCACAAGTTGTTGCTCCTTAAGCAGTTCCAGAATATCCTTGAACATTTGATCAGTTCCTTCAAATGAATCCATGTTAATGTAAAAACCAGTATCGAACTTCATTTCTGCTAAAATAGCGACTGAAACCGACATGTTTCCTGCAAAAACAAACACGATTAAGTGTAGAAAAGTTTTGAGGGAAGAAAGTTCTTGCAGAAAGTATGAAAGCACAAAGGAGAACGATGCCTAAAAAATGATTTTATATCAGGGTTCGACGCTGAAAAGGAAAGATCGTTGAACTCAGTTCGACGATTTACGGCTCTAGGGGAAACTGAAGGGTCTCAACATCGTCGATCTTCATTCGACAATATTTAACATCGTCGATCTTCGTTCGACGATAATCGAGATCGCTGACCGAAAAGGATAATACAGCACTATCTGGAAAATGCCGAGCTCCGTTTGACGATTCCTAACATCATCGATCTCCATTCAACGGAAAACAAAAGATAGTTAAATACTATCTGGAAACGACGAGCTCCATTCGATGATCTTCAGGAAAATCGTTGAGCGCAGGTCAGAGACATAGAAACCTTATAGACACTAGGAAATTCAAAAAAAAAATTAACCTAGTCTTTGTCTCTTTTTAGGTTTAAAGGTCTTGGAACTTAATTAAGACTTCCTCCATCTAACATTCCTAACTGATTAAGGAAGAAGGTGTGTTTCTTTTCATCCTAGGGTTTGGTGAAAATATCTCCCCTTTGTAAATCAGTTGGGATATATTCCAATTAAATTTTATTCTTCTCTACATTATCTCTTAAGAAATGATGCCTAATCTCTATGTTTTTTCCTACTATGGAGGACTTGATTTTGAGCTATTGAAATAGCACTAGTGTTATCACAAAATATTTTGGACTTTTCTAAGTTGTAGCCATAGTCTAGGAGCTGATTTTGAATCCATAATATCTGTGAGCAACAGCTACCTGCTGTCATATATTCAGCTTCAGAAGTTGAAGTAGACACAGATGTTTGTTTCTTGCAAAACCAGGAGACAAGTATGTCACCAAGAAACTGACAAGTTCCACCGGTGCTTTTCCTATCTACTGTACATCCAGCATAATCAGTATCTGAAAATCCAGTTAGATCATATCCTGAATCAGTTGGATACCAGAGACCTAGATTTGGACAACTTTTCACATACCTAAGAATCCTCTTAACTAATGTAAGGTGTGACTCTCTTGGGTTGACTTTGAATCTAGCACATATGTATGTAGCAAACATTATATCAGGTCAACTAGCTGTAAGATACAATAAGGAGCCAATCATTGCTCTATATGTTGTCTGATCAACTGGTTTCCCATGTTCATCAGCATCTAATACAGCATTAGTAGGCATAGGTGTTTTCATAGAGGATGCTTCAGACATACCAAATTTCTTAACCAATTCTTTTGCATACTTGGTTTGAGAAATAAAGATGTCATCAGCATTTTGCTTGACTTGCAATCCTAAAAAGAAGGATAGCTCACCCATGCTACTCATTTCAAATTTGGAATGCATTCGGTTGGAGAACCTTTTGCACAAATTTGAATCAGTAGAACCAAAGATAATGTCATCTATATTGATTTGTACTAGTAGGATATTGGACTTATGGGTTCTAATAAAAAGAGTTTGGTCTACTCTACCCCTTTTAAAATCATTTTCCAAGAGAAAGCAAGCTAGGGTCTCATACCATACTCTTGGAGCTTATTTGAGACCATATAATGCTTTATGCAAGCTATAAACAAAATCAGGGTGAGTTAGAGAGATAAAACCTGGGGGTTGTTTTACATAAACCTCTTCCTTGATGTCACCATTGAGGAATGCACTTTTGACATCCATTTGATAAACTTTGAACTTCTTATGAGATGCAAATACCAGGAAGATTCTTATGGCCTCCAACCTTGCAACTGGTGCAAAGGTTTGGTCATAGTCTATGCCTTCTTCTTGAGAGTATCCTTGAGCAACCAACCATGCTTTATTTCTTACTATAACTCCTTGATCATCTAGCTTGTTCCTGAATACCCATTTTGTTCCAACAATGGGATGATTCTTTGGCTTTGGCACTAGCTCCCAAACTTTGTTTATTTCAAATTGATTTAATTCCTCTTGCATTGCAATGATCCAGTTTAGATCTTGTTCTGCATCTTATATAGATTGAGGCTCAATTTGAGAAAGAAAGCAAGTGTGCATCAGATTTTGATTGAATTGGTTTCTGGTTTGCACACCAGCTGAGATGTCTCCAATCACTTGGGAGATTGGATGATCTCTTGATGTTACTAAATAAAAAATGGGTGTTGATTGTTCACCAACCTGTGTTGTTGTTTCCTCTTGTGGAACAACAACTGGCTCTTCATTCAGATTGTCACCATGGCTTGCTAAGATCTGACTGTCATCTTCATTTTCACTACTTTCAGCTTCTTATTGAATGGATGAAGGTGATGGATCTTGTTCAATGATTTGTAGCTTGTTCAATGATTTGTAGCTTGTCCAAATTTTCTGATATAGAATGTACCTGCAAAGGGTTTATGGTAGAAGTGCTCTTCTCCTTGTAAAACATGTTAGTTTCATCAAAAGAAACATGCACAGTCTCTTCAACTTTATGAGATGATTTATTAAAAATCCTATAGGCCTTACTGATCATAGAGTATCCCAGAAACACTCCTTCATCAGCTTTAGCTTCAAATTTTGCTAAGTATTTCTTGTTATTGTTATGAATATAGCAAATACAACCAAAAATCCTAAGATAATCAACTTTAAGTTTCTTCCCTTTGAGTAATTCATAGGGAGTCTTGCCCATTAGCTTATGTATCAAACTCCTATTCAAAACATAGTTTGAAGTGTTTACAGCCTCTGCCCAAAAGGATAGAGGGAGGTGAGCATCTGTCAACAATGTTGTGGCATATTCAATAAGGGTTCTATTCTTCCTTTCAGCTACCTCATTCTGTTGGGGAGTTCTAGGAGCTGAGAAAGTATTCCTGATCCCTTCCCTCTAACAGAACTCTTGCATAAGAAGAGAATCAAACTCTGTCCCATAATCACTTCTGATCAGGGCTATGTGAGTATTAAACTCAATCTGTATATATTTTAGAAACTCTGTCAAACACTTGAAGTTATCAGACTTCTTCCTCAGAAAGAACACTCATGTGAATCTAGAGAATTCATCTACAACTACTAAAGTCTGTGTTCAGAGATCAGAGATCGTCGACCTGAGTTCGACGATTTATTATGAAATCGCCGAGCTCTGTTCGAAGATCGTCGAGCTCTGTTCGACAATTTCTGTTGAACTTTATTCCCTTTGGGTAGATCAGAATTTTTTCTAACTACCTCCACAACTCCTTTTCCTTTATCAGAGATAAATTTAATGGGAGTTGTTAACACAATAGCTTGGCTGGATGAAGTACCCAAGCCCAGTGTACTATTGAGTCTTGAGTTCACTATGCTTGTGATGTCCATCCGTTTGATACTTCTCCCATTAAGGGTTTCTTGAAACTTCTTGGCCTCAGATAGTTCACTTTTCAGTGAGGCTATCTGTTCCCTACAACATTCTAACTCTTCTGAGAGTTTGAGGTTATCTGAACTTAAAGTACTGTATTCAGATAGTTGATTTCTGAGATAGACAATTTTTTTCTCAGAATACAGTATATCAAAACACAGTGCTTTAAATTCAAACTTGAAGTCCTCAGAATTAAAATCAAATGAATCAATTACCTGATCTTCTTCTAGCTCTGGTTCAGATTAAGATTCAGATTCATGTTCTGAATCAGTGTTGTTCTGAGATGCATTTATTGCCATCATGCAGAATTCCTTTTCTTGTGCATTATCCTCATCATCACTTGAACTTGATGATGCATCAGATTCTTCTTCTGTTTCACTCCATGTTTCAGCAACAAATCCCTTCCTTGTGTGCTTGTTCTTTCTAGAAGAGGATCTATCATAATGATTTCTTCTAGAGTCTTTATCTTTTCTCTTTTCTCTCTTGTCCTTCTTGTCCTTGTTTTGACTTTCTGGACAATCAGGCAGTATGTGGCCTGGTTTGCTACAACCATAGCAAATAATCTCTTTATTATTTGATTTATCATACCTTGGCTTTTCTTGGCCTCTGGATGACCTTTTTCTGAAGTCCTTCCTGGCCATTTTGTAGAACCTCTTGGCTAGGAGGCTCATCAGTTCTTCATTGCCTGTGACTTTGTCTTCAGGCTGTTCTTCTGTTGCCTTGAAAGCAATTGACTTCTCCTTCCTGACTGCTGGAGAAGTTGTCTTCTGCTCTTCTTCTCTATTCTTGATGAGTTGCTCATAAGATTTGAGCTTGTCCAATATAACTTCTGGAGTGATCTCATTCAGACTTCTGGCATCCTTGATGGGCCAGATCCTTGAATCCCAAGTGTTGGGGAAGTACATTAGAATTTTGTCATTGATCTCTGTGAGAGAGATCTCCTTTTCCAAAGTTTTGAGTTCACTGACAATTAAGCTTAGTCTCCTGTACATGTCAGCTACTGACTCATTTTCTGCCTTCTTGAAATTTTCATATTGGGTGATGAGATGAGATCTTCTGTCTTTCCTCTCATAAGCTGATCCTGATACATTTTCAGATAGTTTGTCCCAAATTTCCTTAGCCTAGTTGCATTCAGCTACCTTTTGAAAGATATCATCAGACATTGTATGTGCCAGGATATTCATAGCTTTGGCATCAGAAAACTTCCATTTCTTTATATCAATATCTGTTCCTGAAGGAGGTGGAATAGCATTTGTACTTGTGCTTGCAGGAGGCTTTGGGCAATCTGTCAAAACAGAATTAAATATATCTTCATCAATAGAATTCATGTACAATCTAATCCTTGCCTTCCAAAGTGAAAACTTGGAGAGATTGCACACTGGAGGTCTGGTGCTAGCATAATCCTTGTTTTGTGCCATGAATTTAAACTAAAATAGATATAATAAAAATAACCCTCTATAAGGATGGATCTTAAGATAGATCTTTTGGTTCAGATGTTAGTCTATATTAACAACCAATTTGGCTGAGCAACCAACCTCCCTCTGATACCAATTGAAAGTGAGGGTTAGATAAATCCTACACTCTAGAGGGGGGGGGGGAATAGAGTGATTTAAAATAATTTTACTAAATTAAAAATTATTCTAGCAGTGGAAGACTTGATTAAATAAGTGTAGAGTGCTAAGAAGAAACTGAAATAAAACAATTACAAAAGGATAAATTCACAGCACACAGCACAAGAAAGAGCAAGCAATCCAGAAGACACAAGGAACTATAGTGGTTTCCCAAAACCTGGGTACATCCACTCTTCTACCACCCTTGGTAGGAATCCACTGCAGGATGAGTTGATCAGGTGTCCTGGGCACCAATGAGCTTTTGATCAAGTGCTCAAAAACCAAACAAGATTTTTTGATCAGGTGTCTTGCCACCACTGAGTTTTGATCAGGTCTTAGGAACCAAAGAAAATTTTTTGAAAGGAGTTTAAAAACCCTTTTACAAGAAAGGAAAAGGAAAAGGGGTGAAGTTGTCTTCTCTATCAACTATCAAAGAGAACCACTAGTGGATGAGATATTGTTAAAGCTCCCCCTGAGATGTAGCAAGAATTCAGGAATTGGAAGCTTTGCAAGGGTGATAGGTCTTCAAAGAATTTGATTGCTCCAGCAAAAGATGATTTCAGCAAGAACTGAAATATTTTTTTTCTAGAGTATGGAAGATGAAGACTTGAGAAAGCTTTTGATCAGCAGGAATCAGAAAGAAAAATTGTTCTATTTTCTGAGTTAGTGATCTTCTTTTTCTTTCTCTGTATCTCTGTGTATGTTCTGAATGTACTGTTGTATATCTTTGTTCTCTCTGAATGATGATGATAAGAATTCTAGTTATCAAAATCTTGATAATAGCCGTTAGAAAAGTCATAAAGGCTTTCCTTAATTGTCAATTGTCTCTGGAGGAAAGAAACTAAAAACATTCCTCCTTTATTTCCTTGAAACTTGCTCCAGATTCATTATAACGGCTAGAAATCTTTTGCAATAAATACTCTAATTTGAAATCCTTAACAAGCTGACAAAATCCCAGAAATCGTCGATCTCAAAATAAAATCGTCGATCTGAGCTCAACTATCGTCGAACTGAGCTCAGAGATATTGGAATTTGACATGGACAGAAATCGTCGATCTGAGCTCAACTATCATCAAACTGAGCTCAGAGATATTGGAATTTACTTGGACAGAGATCGTCGATCTAAGCTCAGAGATCGTCGAACTGGGTTCGATGCCTCGGCGACTTGAGCTCAGAGATCGTCGTACTGAGGTCGACGCTTTGCCAGCATGAACTTGGAGAAAGTCCAACTGAGTTCAACGCTTCGTCGATCTGAGCTCGACGACAACTTGAATTCTTCTTCTTGTCTTCTCATCTAAACTAGGAGGTCTTGGGGAAATCTTCAACCCTAAGTCCTAAGCCTTAGACCTAACTAGTTGACCTTTTATCTATACAACAAGGTAAAAGCAACAATACTATTGACATAGTGATCCTGACCCAAATTAGTAATAGGGTGTTCAAACAGGGTGCCTCATCAAGCAAACCCCCACTAGTCCAGAAAAATGCACTAAGGACCCTAGTAAGATTCATTTCTGAAAAAGGCAAAGAACTAATCTATGAGAAACCCTCAACTGCAAATAAGAACAAACCTAACAAACAAAAAAATAGAAACAGATAAAATCAAAACAAAAACAATGTTCAGCAATTTTCATCAAACTCAGATCGACGAAATGTGAACAAATCGTCGAACCCAGGTCGACGATCTTTGAACGAAAATTTCTACTATAATCAATCGTCTTACTACGATCAACGATTTCTGTATGGATCATCGAGAAGAGATCGACGAACTTGGGGCACAAAGAATGAGTATTATCCTTCTCTGAGCAGAGATCGACAATCTCAACCCATGACGTCGAACTCAGATCGACTATCTCACTTCCAATCGTCGAACCCATAAAAAAGTAATAAAACTTTTAACCTTAACAAAAACACTAATCAGAAAATAGAAACAGTTAATCCTTTCACCCTTTGGGAATTACAACCTAGGAGATATCATCCACTAGGATATAAATCTCAGCCAACTAGTTCTGTTATCTCAAGCTTTTCTTATCAAGAAAACAAAGGACCCAAGGTAACCTGGGTCAAGAATAATTAATCTTTTGATTGTTGCAGGTGAAGACCTGTCCATCATATAACCAGCAATGGTATCTGGACAGTGGGTGCTCTAAGCACATGATAGGATGGAAGGAAAACTTATTCAACTATAAGTCAAAGCTAGGACCTAAAGTTATCTTTGTTCACTCCAACTTTGGCCAGACTTAAGGCTATGGAGAAATCAGGATAGGTGTTATCACATTCAAGAAGGTTGCATATGTAAGTGGATTGAAACATAACTTGATCTCCATTAGTCAGCTTTGTGATGAATGATTTCAGGTAACTTTTAATCAGTCCTCTTGCATTATTTCTTTAGCTGACAATATAATAGTTTTATCTAGTTCTAGAATAGGTAATATTTATATTGTTAACTTCAATTCAGCCATAAATGAAATTTATTTATTTAACCTACCTTGTAATCAAAATGAATTATGGCATAGGAGGTTAAGACATGTAAACTTAAAATATATTGCTAGGCTATCTAAGGACAACCTTATAAGAGGATTGCCTTCTTACCCCTATAAGAAGGAAAGCCTGTGCAGGGCTGTTAACTAGGCAAGCAAACTAAAAATAGTTTTAAATCCATTAATAAGAGTGACTCACCTAGGATTTCGTACTTGCTTCACATGGATCTCTTTGGACCCATTGTTGTACAAAGCCTAGGAGGGAAGTCTTACACCTTGGTTATTGTAGATGACTTCTCCAGGTTCACTTGGGTGTTCTTCTTGAAAAACAAGTCAGATAACTTCAAAGTTCTTACAGATTTTCTCAAGTGCATACAGAGTGAGTTCTCAACTCAAGTTGTATTGATTAGAACTTATCATGGTACTTAGTTTGAGTCTCTTCTTATGCAAGAGTTCCTTGAGAAGGAAGGTATCAGGCAATGTTTTTTTGCTCCTAAAACTCCTCAACAAAATGGGGTAGCTGAAAGGAAAAAAACAGAACCCTGATTGAAGCTGCAGGTATATTACTTACTGATTCATACTTGCCCATTTCCTTTTAGGCAGAGGCAGTGAGCACAGCTAACCATGTCCTGAATAGAAGTTTAATACATAAGCTTACGGCTAAGACCCCTTATGAGCTACCCAAAGGGAAGAAACCTAACGTAGACTATTTTAGAGTATTTGGGTGTGTCTGTTACATACATATCAACAATAAAAAATACACAAGAAAGTTTGAAGCCAAGTATGAAATGGGAATTTTTCTAGGATATTCCCAAGTAAGCAAGTCTTATAGGGTCTGTAACAAATCTACCTTGAAAATTGAAGAGTCTGTACATGTATCCTTTGATGAAACTAGCATGTTTTATAAGGAGAAGAATACTTCTATCAATCAGAACTTGTAGGTACCTACTTTGTGTGAGAATTTGGATGTTGTGACACTCACTCCTTAGGTCTTTACACTACCATCTCCATAAATAGTTGGAGACAGTGATGAAGATATCAGTGAGCCACCTGATATTGTCCCAACAACTGAATTAATTCCACAAGAGGAATTACCCCCACCAGATGTTGAGCAACCAACTTGTCCTACTGATTTTGTCATACTTAGAGATCATCTTGTATCTCAAGTGATTAGAGACATATCTGCAAGTGTGCAGACTAGACATCAACTCCACCAGGACTTGATGCATGTCTGCTTCATTTCTCAAGTTGAACCTCAATCCATTCAAGATGCTGAGCAAGATCACCAGTGGATCCTTGCAATATAAGAGGAGCTAACCCTGTTTGAGAGGTGCAGCGTTTGGGAATTGGTCCCAAGACCAGAGAACTACCTAGTAATTGGAAAAAATGGGTGTTCAAGAATAAGATGGATGCACAAGGAGAAATTATAAGGAACAAGGCTAGGCTTGTTGCTCAAGGGTAAAGGAAGGAAGAAGGCATTGATTATGATCAAACCTTTGCACCAGTTGCAAGGTTAGAGGCAATCAGGATCTTCTTAGCCTATGCTGCTTCTCAAAAGTTTAAAGTCAATCAAATGGATGTGAAAAGTGCTTTTTTGAATGGAGAACTGAAATAAGAAGTCTATGTTGAACAGCCACCAAGTTTTATCTCTCCAACTCAACCTTCTTTTGTTTATAGGTTGCATAAAGCTCTCTATGGCCTCAAGCATGCTACAAGAGCTTAGTATGATACCCTAGCTAGCTTCTTGTTAGAACATAGATTCACTAGAGGCATAGTAGATAAGACTTTATTTATAAAGCATCATCATGATAAAATATTGTTAGTACAAATATATGTAGATGACATAATATTTAGCTCTACAGATCCCAAACTATGCAAGAGGTTTTCCAACCTTATGCATTCAAAGTTTGAGATGAGTAGTATGGGTGAGCTCTCCTACTTCCTTTGTTTCCAAGTGAAGTAGTCACCTGATGGCATTTTTCTATCCCAATCTAAGTATGTTAATGAGCTGATCAAAAGGTTTGGGATGGCTAGTGCTTCAGCTAAGAAAACACACATGGATGCCAATGTTGTGATTGATTCTAATGAGCATGGGAAACCTATTGATCAAAAATTATATTGGGCCATTGTTGGGTCCTTGTTATATCTCACAGCAAGTAGGCCAGATATAATGTTTGTCACATGTCTTTGTGCTAGGTTCCAGGTGAACCCTAAAGAATCCCACCTTATTTTATTAAAAAGGATTTTGAGATATATAAAGAGGTTCCCAAATCTAGGAATCTGGTATCCTGCTGAGTCAGAATTTGAGTTGACTGGATACTCAGATGCTGACTTTGCTGGATGTAGAGTAGACAGGAAACGTATCTCCGGAACCTGCCAGTTCATGGGTGCTAGGCTTGTCTTTTAGTTTTGTAAAAAGAAGACAATTGTGTCTACATCAACAGCAGAAGTTGAATACATAGCAGCTGGCAGTTGCTGTTCTCAGATGTTATGGATACAAAATCAGCTACTAGGCTCTGGATAAAACTTAAATAATTTAACTATATTTTGTGATAGTACTAATATTATTTCTATAGCACAGAATCCAGTCCATCATTCTAGGACTAAGCATATAGATGTAAGGCATCATTTCATAAGGGAGTGTGTAGACAAAAAGAAAATCAATCTCACCTTCATCCCTACAGATTTGCAAAGAGCAGATATTTTCACCAAACCCTTGAATGAAAAGAAACATTTATTCTTCATGAATCAGCTAGGTATGATTAATGGAGATGAGATTATTTAACTTTATGTCTGAGATCGACGGTTTGTTGACAGATCGTCGAACGGAGATCGACGATCTGCTAAAGTCTCGTGAAGTCGATCATCAAACGTAGATTGACGATCACTTCTTAGTGAAATAATTATCGTCGAACGGAGATCGACGATTTTTGATTCAGAGAATTTATCGTCGAACTGAGATCGACGATTTATTTTCGCTCTTCAAACTTAGGTTACCGAACTCATTTTATATTAAAATATTTCGCCAACCTCAGTTTTGAAGTTGCTTTTGTAGTTAATGTGCTTGGCTAATACCGTCTCTTCGTTTCTAAAACCTTATAATCTAGGGTTTAGACGGAAAAAGTCTCGCGCTTTCCATTTCTCTTCTGCACTTGATCTTGTGTTTCTTTGCAGGAACTTTCCAATGGCAATTCCTACGGTGATTTTTTCCAGCATGAAGTTTGATTCTGGTTTTGATATTGATCTGGACTCATTCAAGCACAGTGATCAGATTTTTCAAGATGTGTTGAAACTGTTTGATGCACCGAAGTTACTAAAGTTTCTGACGACAAGGATGAAGCTGTCAGTATCAGAAATTTAAGAATGGGCTTATACCTCTTCTTCAGACGGACAAACAATGGTAGGAACCATTTCTGGACAAGAGGTACATCTAACCTCTGTCATTCTTAAAGAAATTTTCGGTTTTGTTATTGGAAAAGACGATTTTGATTTGGATAAAGAGGAATTTGCTGCCATGCTTGCCAAAATGGGTTATGCTGAGGCAAACCCTAGAAAGCTTCTGAAAAAGAACTTGTCTCCTCAACACAAGTTCTTGGCTGACATTGTGGGAAAAGTGCTGCTTGGGAAGCACACTGCCCATGAAAATATATCCAGGCTCCAATTTCTTTTGACGAGATCTTTGGTTAATCAAAAATCAGTTAATTGGGCAGAAGTTTTGTTTGAGTTGATCAGGAAGAAAGCAAATAAGCGAGAGGTCTCACTTGGCAGGATTCTAGGGATTTTTCTCACTGAAAAATGCCCTGAGTTGTTGACATCCCCAACAACCTTCATCAAAGCTTCCAAGAGGCTGACCCCAGTTCTCTTTGGAAAGTGGGAGAGTTATATCTCAAAGCCCTCCAGGGCTCCCTCCACCCACAGGGTTTTGAGGACACAAGGACTGATTAAGTCACTCCTTACCCTAGGGAAGATGAGCTAGAGAACCCTCCTCCTCCACCCCCATCCCCATCTAGACCAACTTCCCCTTTGTATCATCCATCAACTCCACCTCCAAGCCCTACTCCAGCATCTCCTCCTCCTCTATCCCCTCTACCAAATTATCTCAAAGAGATCTCTACCATTTCAATCCAAACCTCACCAACCTTTGATCCTAACTTTTTATCACCTTCACCTTCCCCTTCCCCAACTCATTTACCTTCCCCACCCAACTCCCATCCAAAACAAATGATTATCCCTAACTCAACCACTCAACCTACCATATCCAATATCTACAGAGCTTGTTGTCTTTCCACTTCCTCTCTTCCATCTGCATCATCCTCTCCATCTGCTCTCAATTCCCTCCTCACCCCTACCATCAAAGCCATAGTAGAGGATGCCATTGCACCTTTACTAGCTTCTTTTAATTCTTTTATTGCCTCTTTCTATGACCTTTCTTCATCTAGGGGCCTGGCAGTAGAAAATATTGCAACTAGACAAGGGGAGATGTCCAGTGAATAAGTCCCTCCTCTTCCAGCAGTTGCAACATCAAAGATAGTTTCAGTTTTGGCAAAGGAAGATACAGGTTTGACAGTTATAAATATAGAGATTGTAGATACAGTTTTGGTAGATTCAGAGATTGTAGATTTTGATATTCCTGATGTAGAAGTGATTGCATTTTTGGAAGATGACATTGAAATCCCTGAAGAACCCTTGAACATTTTTCATGGAGATTGTTTCATCTCTCCAGCTTTTGAACTGACTTCAGTTCTAAGCTCTTTTGATATTTTGTATAGAGAATGTTTTCCTCCTGCTGCTTTTCAATCTTGTACAGATATAGTATGTTATACTACTCTTGTGAGCAAAGATCTTTTACTTCAGTTTCTTCAAAGTTTTGTTGCTCCAGTGCCTGAGCTATTTGCAACTCCTGAGCTTGAGCCTTCTGCAGCTCTTTCTGCAGTTCCAGAGCCTGAGCTGTTCAGTATGCCAGAGGTTGAGAGTCCAGAGCCCAAGGCTTTCTCTCCTCCAACCTATGTTTGTTCTACTTCTCCAATCCCAGACTTGGATGAAATTATGGCTGCTGATGCAGCTGAAGAACTTTCTGTTATCAAAGAGATTGATGATCTATATGATAATCCCCCAGGCCTATCTGATAATGATTCAGATTCAGATTCAGACTCAGATCCAGATGTCAGCAAGAAGAAGAAAGGAACCAAGAAGAGAAAAGCTCCAGTGAAGAAAGTGCCTAAGTCTAATCCTCAAGATGACATCCCTTATTTCATTAGGCACAACAAAACTCTCACATGAACTTCTCCTCACTGGATGAGATTTTCTAAAAATGAGATGAAAGCTCAAAAGAAAAGGAGAAAGGCCGGTTCCTCTCCTGTCAAAGTTTTCAGGAAGGATCCACCTCCTCCTCCTTCTCCTTCAGCAGGTTCCAGTGGTAATGTTGCTTCTAAGTCTGCTACCTCCTCCTAGCACCAGACTTTTTATGCTCCTCACTCTCACAGCAGACCATTCAGGTCTTATTCAAGGGGCTATTCTAGAAGGAGAGGTAAACAGAATGTTCAGGATGACAGAGAAGATACTTCAGATTTTTGCAGGAGATTCAGAGTTCCTAGAAAATACAGTCAAGCCATACCTCCTCCATATCTACATGACAGCCAATCCTAGATTACAGTAACAGAAACAAAATTCCAAGAACAATCCATCAGATACAGGAAGCTTCAGAAGACCTTTCATGATTCCAAAGAAGAATCTTCACAGTATGAACTTGAGCTTGATCCTAACTTCTGGTTGGCTAGGTTTCATGAGTTGATTGGTCTATCCTAGATAAACAAAGCTAGACAAGAAGGAGCTAATCCTTCTCAATTTTCAACCATGTCTAAGTACAGGGAGAAAGAGTTTGAACAATTTGATATTGATAAGAATGTTTTTGATGATAATGCCTATATGCAGGTTCATCCTGAGGCAGTTATTCCCAGAGCAGCATCAATAAAAGTTCTTGGTGAAGCTGACATGAAAATGACAAGACAGCAAGCAGTAGATCCAAAAAGAAGAATTTAATTCACTAAGCTAGCTATAGACAAGCATTAGTAACCTTTTTTTTCATTTTGTGTCTATATTTATCATTGTAAATATCTGTTGAATTTTTCTTATCATTCATGACAGATATGTTATTTAGTTTTGTTGTTGTATTTTTTTGTTGATTAGTGACCTCACCCAAATAGGGGGAGATTGTTGGATCCCTAGTTTCAATTTGGGCTAGGTTCAGTAATCTAGACTAAGTAAGACCCACATTTTATAGCCAGGGTCTAGTCTAGTGTTTTAGGTGTCTTTTAGGTCATTAACTCAGTGAGACAAGACCAAGACATCAGAGACTTAGAAGACAATAGAGTCTGTTCAAGGCAGAAATTTTCCTACGTAAAAAAGTTCGTTCGACGATCTCTGAAGTGAGTTCGACGATCTTCGTTCTGCGTTCGACGATCTCAGAGTTTTATCTCTACTTGCTGAGATCGACGATTGTTGTACTTAGCTCGACGATCTATGATCTACATTCAGGATTGAGATCGACGATCAACCATCTCAGCTTGACGATCTTGAAGCTCTGTTTGGAAAGCAGATTTTCAGGTCAACGATCACAGGGCTCAGCTGGACGATAGAGGATGTTTGAGTTCGATGATCTCAGGACCAGATCGACGATTTCTCCCAGATAAAAATTTTATTCCCTACAGTTATTGTTTCCTTATTGACTTCTTATTCTATGTCTTATATGACCTCCACGTCGAGCCCTTGGGTCTGTCCCTTATTCTTTTTCCTTAGTCGTTTGGCCCGTGAGAGAGAAGTAGGCGTGCGACCACCCCTTTTCCAAGGGTGAACTCCATAGAGACTGAGTTTTGGGTTTCAACATTTTGGTGCAGTGAGCGTGGAGCGTGGTTGGCACAAAAAATCTTCAGCAGGCTTAATGACTGGAGGAGAAGGGCAAGGTTTGGATAGGGATGACTCGCCATCCCCTCCCCCTCTCGCCATAGTGGGGATGCTTGAGGAGTTCAGGAAGGAGGTGCTCAACCTCATCAAGTTCGCACTTGGCGCGCGCGCCGAGTGCTTTACACAAACTATCCTAGTCGTCGCCACCCCAGCTCTGGGCCAGGATTCCCCAGCTCGGCGAGCTGGGAAGGAGATTGTAAAGGAGGGGAGTGGGAGCGATCTCCCCGAGCGAGTGATCTTCCCCAAGTCGGCGAGTGGAGGCCGGTTCGGCAAGATGAGGGTGTGAGATCCTCCAGCTCTCCCAGTAAGTGGAGGCAGCCCCTTCAGCGATTTAGTTTCTTCTGCCCCAGTTCCGGAGGGGTTCAATGAGCCGAAAATTTCTTACTATATTGGGAAGGATGACTTGGTCCAGCACATCCAGTGGTTTGAGGATGTGGTTTCGATAAGGCAGATGTCAGATGCCTTCAAGTGCAGACTCTTTGTCATCACCCTCAAGGAAAAGGCGAGGGAATGGTTCCACCATCTACTGACAAACTCAATATACTGCTTCAAGGACCTACGTCAGGGGTTCATGTTTAGGTTCACCACTTCCAAGAAGAGGAAGGAGTTAGAGTCCCTTTTCCACATCAAGCAGGGGGTTAACGTGACCTTAGGGAGCTAGGTGGACCGGTTTTAAAAGGAGGTCACCCAGGTTCAGGAGATGCAAGGGCACACCCTGATGATGGACTTCACCTTAGGTCTTCAACAGGGTTTATTAAGGATGGAGTTGACGAGGGTGTCGTCTCTCTCCTACGAGGAACTGATGGAGAGTGTGGCGAGGGAAGTCAGCGAGAAGGCGTCAAACCCGGAGTTCGAAAATATTTTTGCCCGGTGGGCCACGGAAGAGGAGAAGGGGCCAGGAGGTTGCCGAGGTCAGGAGGTGAGGAGAGTCATACCCCAGCAGAAGGAGAAGCAGCAACAACACAGTTTGGGGCATCAGGAGCCGAATAACCAGCTCTGTTGGAGGCAGCCGGAGTGGTAAGACCAAGGCCAGCGGAGATGTTTCCACAAAGGAGACAATTGCCAGGGGGGCCAGGGTAAGTTCAACCCTCCAGGATGGAGACAGGTCAGAGTCCCCCACTCCCCGATCAGCATTAAACTATGGCAATAGCCCTTGGGAGGAGGAGGAGAGGCAACCCGAGAAGGAGGCAGGAATCCTAAATGTGTGGGCCTTAAGTTATTGGTGATAACTTTAAATGCTCCTACTCATGAATTGTATACGTAACCCCACTTTCTTTCTAATATGAATTTCCTTGACACTCTTTGTCTCTCGCAATGAAGTGAATAAATAGATGAGAGAGTCTACCTAAGTACCGAGCTTTCTCTTGCAATCAGGCTCTCATATAGCTAGCAGGGCAGGGTTCCTCGGTAGACATGGTTGTTGCTCTAGAGTTAAGTCCCGAGCTCCCGCTGTCAGGCTCTCATCTAGCTGGAAGGGAAGGGGTCCTCGGTAAACATGGTTGTTGCTCTGGAGTTAAGTCACGAGCTTTTTCCCGCTATCAGGCTCTCACCAAGCTTGCAGGGAAGGGGTCCTCAGTGGACATGGTTCTCGCTCTAGAGCCATGTCCTGAGCTTTTTCCTGCTATCAGGCTCCCATCTAGCTGGCATGGCAAGGGTTCTCGGTGGACATAGTTGTTGTTATAGAGCTAAGTCCCGAGCTTTCTCCCATTATCAGGCTCCCATCTAGCTGGCAGGGCAAGGATCCTCGATGGTCATGGTTGTTTCTCATAAGCTAAGTCCCGAGCTTTCTCCCGCTGTGAAGCTCTCACCTAGTTGGCAGGGCAGGGGTCCTCAGTGGACATGGTTGTTGTGGAGCTAAGTCCCGAGCTTTCTCCCGCTATCATGCTCTTACCTAGCTGGCAGGGCAGGGTCCTCGATAAACATGGTTGTTGCTCTAGAGCTAATTCCCGAGCTTTCTCCCACTGTTAGGCTCTCATCTAGCTGGTAGGGCAAGGGTCCTTAGTTGACATGGTTGTTGCTCTAGAGCTAAGTCCCGAGCTTTCTCCCACTATCAGGCTATCATCTAGCTGGTAGGGAAGGGGTCCACAGTGGACATGGTTGTTGCTCTGGAGCTAAGTCCTGAGCTTTCTCCCATTGTCAGGATCTCACCTAGTTGGGAGGGTAGGGGTCCTTGGTGGATATGGTCCTCACTCTGGAGAAAAGTCTGGAGCTTTCTCCCACTGTCAGGCTCCCATCTAGCTGGCAGGGCAGGGGTACTCGGTTTACACGGTTGTTGCTTTAGAGCTAAGTTTCGAGCTTTCTCCTATTGTCAGTTCCCATCTAGGTGGCAGGGCAGGGGTCCTCGGTTGACATGGTTGTTGCTCTAGATCTAAGTTACAAGCTTTATCCTATTGTTAGGCTCTCATCTAGCTGGCAGGGCAGGGTTCCTCGGTGGACACGGTTATTGCCCAAGAGCTAAGACCCGAGCTTTCACTTGTTGTCAAGCTCTCAGCTAGCTGGCAGGGCAGAGGTCCTCGGTGGACATGGTTGTTTCTCTAGAGCTAAGTCCCGAGCTTTCTCCCGTTGTAAGGCTCTCATCTTGTTGGCAGGGCAGGGGTCCTCGTTGGACATGGTTGTTGCTCTGGAGCTAAGTCCCGAGCTTTCTCCTGCTTTAAGGCTATCATCTAGCTGGCAGGGTAGGGGTCCTCAGTGGACATGGTTGTTGCTCTTGAGCTAAGTCCCGAGCTTTCTCCCATTGTCAGGCTCTCATCGAGCTGGCAGGGCAGGGGTCCTTGGTGGACATGGTTCTCAATCTTGAGCCATGTCCCGAGCTTTCTTTCGCTGTCAGGCTCCCATCTAGCTGGTAGGGCAGGGGTCCTCGATTTATATGGTTGTTGATCTAGAGCTAAGTACCGAGCTTTCTCCTACTGTGAGCTCCCATCTAGATTGCAGGGTAGGGGTCCCCGGTATACATGGTTATTACACTAGAGCTAAGTTATGAGCGTTCTCCAACTATCACTCTCTCACCTAGCTGGTAGGGTAGGGTTCCACGGTGGACACAGTTCTTGCTCTAGAGCGAAATCCCGAGCTTTCACTTGCTTTCAGGCTCTCACCTAGCTGGCATTGCAGGGCCTCGGTAGACATGGTTGTTTTTCTTGAACTAAGTCCCGAGCTTTCTCCCGTTGTCAGGCTCTTATCTAGTTAACGGGGTAGGGGTCCTCAGTGGACATGGTTGTTGCTCTATAACTAAGTCCTGAGCTTTCTCCCGCTGTTAGGCTATCATCTAGCTGGCAGGACAGGTGTCCTCAGTGGACATGGTTGTTGCTCTGGAGCCAAGTCTGGAGCTTTCTCCTGCTGTCACGCTCTCATCTAGCTGGCAGGTTAAGGGTCCTCGGTGGACATTATTGTTGCTCTGGAGCTAAGTCCCGAGCTTTCTCCCATTGTCAGGCTCTCACCTAGCTGGCAGGGCAGGGGTCCTCGGTGGACATGGTTATTGCTCTAGAGCTAAGTCCTGAGCATTATTCCTCTGTCAGACTCTCATCTAGCTGGTAGGGCAGGGATCCTCAGTATAGATGGTTGTTGATTTGGATCTAAGTCTCGAGCTTTCTCCCACTGTCAGGCTCTCATCTAGCTGGTAGGGCAGGGGTCCTCTATAGACATGGTTGTTTCTCTAGAGCTAAGTCCAGAACTTTCTCCCGCTGTTAGGCTCTCACCTAGCTGGCAGTGCAAGGGTCCTTGGTTGGCATAGTTCTCGCTCTAGAGATAAGTCCCAAGCTTTCTCCCGCTGCCAGGCTCTCATCTAGCTTACAGGGTAGGGGTCCTTGGTGGACATGGTTATTGCTCTGGAGCTAAGTCCCGAGCTATCTCCCGCTATCAGGTTCCTATCTAGATGGCAGGGTTAGGATACTCAGTGGACATAGCTGTCACCCAGAATCAGGCCCCGGGCTGCTCTTGCTATTTAGCATAAGGAAGTTAAAACTAAGCTAGGGACAGAAGCAAGAGGAGAAAGGTCAGAAGGAAAAAATCAAAGTTGGTCCCAGTAACCTCTATGCGAGATGGTAGTGGCGAGTAGAGATCTCAGCAATACTAAAGGCATGGAATTATCTAAGCAGGGAATAGTCAAAAATTATGAGACGAGACCTCGGCAGGTCGGCAAGCTGAGGCAAGCATTCGTGGGCCTAGCTTGGCAAAGGGGATGGCTAGTTGAGGTCTTGGCATCTAATAAAGAAGGAGAGAGGAGGTGTTCCTCATCGGTACATTCTCACCCCGTTAAAATTTTACTTAGAGTTTTTTAACTTCTTGTTGGGAATAGTCTCCACAATATCTCAGATTTGTAAGAAGTCGCCCTTAAACTAAGATGAATTAAGTTGTATTTGATGTTGTGTTCTAGCAATGTGTTTGCAGGACTTAATTGCTAAGTGTAAACCAATATAGGTCTACAGTGGGTCACCAAACACAGGATCATGCAATGTAATCCCTCATTGTGTGACTCATGGTGTTGACTCATGTGTAGTCTCTCTATTGGGATACACTTTATGATCAAGCACCATAAAAGAAGGCCAAAGTTCTATATAAGATTTTCCAAGAAGAAATTTGTCAAAGTGTTTATTCTCGAGAAGCTGTCTTGAGAGGTTGAGTAGATCCCTTCTACTCGAGAGACAGAAAATTCCCAATCACGAGAAGAATTCATGTACTCGAGACATTTCCCTAGTTAACTCGAGTAGTCAAATGTTTTATATCAGGAATTTCTCTAAGTACTAGGACTCGAGTGATTTCTTTAGTACTCGAGTTGGTCTTCAGTTTATCTCGAGTGGATTCTTCTTCATCTCGAGAAGTTAATGAAGATCCCGAGTAGATTTATTCTACTCGGGTGACGTCAAGTCCTTGTCTCGAGAGGCGTACTCGAGATGCTGAAGTCAGTCTAGTCTCTATCTCGAGAGGCTCACTCGAGAGGCTAAAATCCAGTCACTCGAGACAGCCGTCCAGCTCTCGAGAGAGCAGTCCAGTCTTCCGAGTAAATCTTTTCTCTCTCAAGAGAATCTTCTTCAGAGCAGTTGTCGACTCCAAAATTTTTCTAAGTAAGACTCTCGAGTGGATTTCCTATCCCTCTCGAGAGGCTCAGCATTTCTCTCGGGTGATTATTTTGCTCTCAGGCCGTGAAGAAGGAAAACTCCGAAAATATTTCTAAGTCACCTTGGACCGGATTAATTCTTAATATTCATTCCTATTGGTCCACATGTCAAGCTTTGAGGATCTGACCGTTAATGTTTTGCCTATAAATAGTCTAATCATCCTCTTCAATCGTATGGATTCTCTAATTAGTCAAATCATATTATTTTTGGAAAGGTTTTCAAGATTTCTGAATCGCCACCACCGACCTATATTTTCGAGAAGAATTCACCACCGATCTTCGATCCCGCAGAGGCTGTAGATCAAAGTTTCTGCCGACGATTCTTCCTCAACATTTCTGATTCAGACAAAGAAAGAGATCATCTGATCGTTTCGTTCTTCATCGTTCAAATTCAATCTAGATCGTGATTGATCTAGGGTTTCAGATCTACAGGATTTCGGCCATCTTCTTCGAAATCATCTGATAGGGCTTTCAAGTTATTTAGAAGAAGGACTCCGATTTCAGATCTGAAATTTTGATATTGTTATTGTAGATCTTGTATTTCAAATCATTTTTTCTTGTAGGAGATCTCATCTCTGAGACTCATAGGAAGTTCTATCTTCTGAGTGTAGATCCTTGTTGTGGATCTAGTTGTAGGGGACTTGCTCTGAGATTTTGTAGGATTGGTTTTCAATCTGAGGTAATAGTGAAGTAGCCGGATCTATCGCAAGGCTAATCCGTTGAGGTGGAGAGTGGACGTACCCACAATTGGGGAACAACTATAAACTCTGTGTTATCTGTGCTTAGATTGCTTGTTTTTCTGCTCTCTTAGTCTTTAATTTTTATTCCGCGAAAACATGCAGACCTCACCTATTCAACCCCCTCTAGGTGATTTAGTTAGATAACTAGAAACATCAATTGGTATCAGAGGGAGGTTGTTCATCAAGAGGTTAACACCTTGAACATACTTCCTCCTTGTTGTCTTCAAGAGGATATTAAGCATGGACAGAGTTAAGGATTTCGCCAAGCTTCCATTGTGCACAAAAAACAATTTTTCTATGTGGAAAGAAAAGATAAGGTTCTTCATGGAAGCGGTAGATCCGAGGATCTTCATGACATAGTTTAAGAAAGTCCCTATGTGCCGACCATTGCCTCCACCATAGATCCAACCAAGCAAGTTCCGAAGAAGCTTATGGATTTGGACAAAGATGAAATAGCACTTGTCTCTCCGGATAAGAAGGCTAAAAACATCATCGTCAGTGTAGTTGATGACTCGATGCTTCAAAATCTTATTAACTGTAGTTCGGCAAAAGAGATGTGGCAATCTTTGATTATTCTGATTGAAGGTACAGAAGAAGTGAGAGATGATGGAAGATCACTTCTGAACCAAAAGTATGAAGCCTTCCGGCAGGGTCCCAAAGATACTATTGCAGAGACATTCGAGAACTTCTTCAAGATAGTAAATGGCCTTAGGGTATATGGCAGAGTCTTCACCAATAGGGAGTTAAATGACAAATTTCTAAGATCCCTAACAAAGGAATGGGACAATAAACTTTGTGCTATTCGGGAGTTCGGAAGATTAGCTGAGACAGAGCCTAACAATCTCTTTTGGAAACTCATGTCTTATAAACTCTAGATAAATTCGAGAAAGGATCAAGAAGAGAAGAGCAGATCAACGCTAAAAGAAAAGTCTGTTGCTCTTAAGGCAGATACATCAAGAAAGTCTATGGCTGCTTCACCAACTCCCGTGCCAGTTAAAGATGAAGAAGAGACTTCAGAGCCAAGTACCTCTTGGCTTGAATTATCTGATGGAGAGTTCTCTCTTCTGTCAAGACAATTCAAAAAGTTCTTGAATAAGAATAAATCATGGAGAGGCAAGGATTCCTCATCAAGGAGATCACATTATGATTGTAATCGGTATAAGAAGGATTCAAGTAGCAAGGACAGGTATAACTCTAAACCGAACAAACATATTTCATCTGACATTGTTTGTTATTGTTGCAATATGCCAGGGCACGTGATTTTCGATTGCCCGCACAAGAAGAAAGAAGGTGGAAGAAGAGAAGAAAAGAGATCTTCTCACAACAAGAAGAAATCTGAAAGGAGTCGGATTGCCAAGAAGGGCAAAACTCTCAGCGATAGTGACTCATATGAGTCAAGTGATAATGAAGAAGCCTACTTCGGGTTGATGGCTCATTCAAATGACAAAGGTCAAGTCCTTCAGTTTACTGGGGAGGCAAAAACTCACACACCTCTTTCTTGATTCAGATGATGTTGACAATGAATAAGAGGACTGTCCCTCTGAAGATGAATCTGAGCTCTTGATTCAGTATAAAGAGTGACTTAAGGCCTAAGATAAATGTCGAAGAGTCTCAAGAACTCAAGCAAAAGAAATCAAGACTCTGAAAAGTGAAGAAAGCCTTCTGAGGGAGGACCTCAAATTGATGGACTCACTCAGGAAGGATATTCAAAATATCACTAAAGAGTACAATAAGTCCCTCGAGCACCTAAACCTGAAGGATAAAATAATCCTGGAGTTGGAAAAACAACTTGAGGCGGAGAAGAAACTTGTTGAAAGTTTCTCTAAGCCCATGACTGTTCTTCCAGTTCTGGCTCAGTTTTCTGCCCAAGGTAAAGGAGTTGGCTTGGGCCATGTGGCTTCCTCTAGTAAATCTTCTAGAAGGAATCAATCTCGAAGGAAGAATAAGGGTTCCAAGAAGGCACTTGCCAAGGAGAAAGGGAAAGCTCCTATGATGCCAATCTCGTTCAAGAAGGTAATCTTCCCAATGAATGAGTTTGACTTTGATTCCACTTTTGGTCACCTTACTAGGCCGATCCCAGAAAAGCCTAAGTCTTGTTACCAAGGATGGACTCGCCCTCGAAACCTTAGCGAGAGTGTCTTCAAGGAATCTTATGAGGAGATAAATCTTCAGAGTTTTGGACCTTATTGTCATGGTCATAACATTAGTAAAGCTCTAAAGGTCAAACCTATTGTAGAAAAGCCTATTAAGGAGAAGAAGATCTGTGAGTGTCAACTCCACGAGACTTCTACCTCCAAGAAATCTAACTCTGCTAGACCAGCTCGTCAACTGGTCAAGCAAGAGAATTATAGGCAAAGATACAACAAGTTTGATTGTTAGTGTTGTGGAAAGATTGGCCATTTTGCAATAGATTGCTGGCTTAATACCAGATATGGTGAGAACCCTAGAATTAACAAAGTGAGAGTAACTCCTCATAATGTTAATACTCGTAGGGGGAGCATACTAACCCGAGACCAAGGACCCAAACTTGTTTGGGTTCCTAAGGCAAAGTGATTCTATTCTTGAAGGAATGTCCAAAGGCCACCAAAACTCCAATTTGGTATTTGGACAGTGGATGCTCTCGGCATATGACCGGGAATCGAAGCCTACTTCAAAATTATTCTCCATTCGTGAACGGACCAAAGGTTATCTTTGGAGGTTCTGACAGGGGAACTACAAAAGGATATGCTATGATTTTTAATGGCAGTGTATCCTTTTCAGATGTGGCTTATATTGAAGGATTGGAACACAATCTGATTAGCATAAATAAGCTCTGCGATAAATGATACATCGTAGAATTCAGTGTTGACAAGTGTTTGATAAAATCAGTCGAAATTCTTGACACGATTCTATCAGGCACTCGTAGAAGGAATATATTTTGTTTAAATTTTATATGCATAGATTCATATACGCTAGTGTCTTTTAGCTAAAGATAGTGCCTCTCTTGCTGACCAATGGCACAAGAGACTAGCACATATAAATTATAAAACTATTAATAAGTTGCTTTCTCTAAAATTAGTGTGTGATCCACCCAATGTTAAGTGCGTTAAAGATAGACCTTGTCATGCTTGCGTTAAAGGCAAGCAGACAAGAGCTATGTTTAAAAGCATTGGTGGTAAAGATTCGAATAGATGCCTACATCTACTTCATATGGACCTATTCGGTCCACTACAAATCAGAAGTTTGGGAGGTAAGGATCATACACTTGTCATTGTTGATGACTACTCTCGCTTTGCGTGGGTATTCTTTCTAAAACACAAGTCAGATACCTTCGACATCTTTACTAATTTTGTCAGGAAGGTTTAGAATGAATATTCATGCTCCGTTGTCAAAATTAGAAGTGACAATGGAACAGAGTTCAAGTCTGGGGTCATGACAGAATTTTGTGAAAGACTTGGCATCTTCCATGAGTTTTCCTCTCCTCGAACTCCTCAACAGAACGGAGTTGCCGAGAAAATGAATAGAACACTCATAGAGGCTTGTAGAACAATGTTGAGCGACGCTTCACTATCATAATATTTTTAGGCTAAAGCTGTCAACACTGCTTGCCATGTGCAAAACAGAGCGCTCATAAACAAAGACCATAAAAAGACACCTTACGAACTCTTGAAAGGCAGGAAACCAACAATTTCATACTTAAAAATCTTTGGTAGCAAATGCTTCGTACTGAACAATGGGAAGTATCACACTTCTAAATTTAGTGAAAAGAGTTTTGAAGGTATTTTCGTAGGATATAGTAGCCAAAGTAAGGCATATAGATTTTTAACAAGAAAACCCTGATCGTCGAAGAATCTATTCATGTTGTATTTGATGAGACGAGCTTGCTGCAAAGCAGCTCTTCTAGTGTTTTCAATGAAGATGCAGGTTCAAAGTTGAAAGACTTAAGCTTGGAAGATAAAGACGTGGAGAAGAATGAAGAGCTCATCACGATCACTACTCCAACTCCCATTGAAGAGGAAGATCATGATGAAGATATCATTCAAGAGCAAGAAAATGCTCCAGATGCAAGGACTCTAGAGCTTAGACATATGAAGGGTCATCCATAGAATCAGATCATAGGAGATCCCCGTGACAGTGTCAGAACTCGTAGAGGCACAGCTAATGAAAATTTACATTTGTGTTTTCTCCTACAGGTTGAACCAAAGAAGTTTGAGGAAGCAAACTCAGACACATCCTGGATTATGGCAATGGAAGAAGAATTGGATCAATTTAAGCGTTGCCAAGTCTGGAAGCTTATTTCAAGACCCAAAGGTAAGAATGTCATCAGAACCAAATGGGTATATCGGAATAAGTTGGATGAGAATGGAACGATTATAAAGAACAAAGACAGACTCATTGCCAAAAGATACAGACAATAAGAAGGGATCGACTTCGATTAAACTTATGCTCCAGTGGCAAGGCTGGAAGCAATTCGGTTGTTCCTTGCATATGCTACTCTCAAGGGATTCACCGTCTATAAAATGGACGTGAATTCTTCCTTCCTCAATGGTGAGCTAAAGGAAGAAGTATATGTAGAGTAACCCCCAGGTTTAGTGTATCCTATGTCTCCTGAGCATGTTTATTTTCTATTTAAAGCGCTATACGGCTTGAAACAAGCTACTCGAGCTTGGTACGAGACGTTATCTAATATTCTTCTTGAGAATAAGTTCACGAGAGGAAAAATAGATAAGACATTATTTCTTAGGGAAATAAAAGGCAAGATCTTGCTAGTGCAAATCTATGTCGACGACATCATTTTTTGCTCTACAGACAATAACCTATGCAGAAAGTTTTCCAAACTGATGCAAGGGAAGTTTGAAATGAGCAGTATGGGAGAACTGAAGTATTTCTTAAGCCTCCAAGTAAAATAATCTGAAGATGGAATTTTCATCTCCCAGACGAAGTTTACCAAGGAGTTGATTAAGAAATTCGGAATGGAGAGCGCATCTATGATGCGTACTCCAATGGGCTTAGCTGTGTCTCTGGAAAAGGATGAGAAAGGGAAACTTTTTGATGAAACCAAATACAGAAGCATAGTTAGTTCTTTGCTCTACCTCACTGAAACTAGGCCAGATATCATGTTTTCAACATGTGTATGTGCTAGATTCCAAGTGAACTGTAAGGAATCTCACTATGCTGCTACAAAGCGGATTCTAAGATACCTTAAGGGTACACGAAATCTTGGCTTATGCTACCCAAGAAGTAATGATAGCGAACTAATTGGTTTCTCAGATACATATTTTGCAGGTAGTAAAGATGACAGGAAAAGCACTTCCAGGACTTGTCAATTCCTGGGAAGAAAACTTATTTCCTGGAGTTGCAAAAAGCAGACCTATGTTGCAATTTCAACGGCCGAGTCAGAATATATATCTACAGGCAGTTGTTATGCACATCATTTCATTAGGGAGCATGTGGAGAATGGAGAAATCGACCTCCAATATGTTCCAACCGACAGGCAAGTTGCAGATATCTTCACGAAGCCGCTGAATGAAGCCAAGTTCTCATTCTTCAAAACAAAACTAGGCATGCTAAACAAAGTACAATGAGGCTAAAGTAATTTCCAAAATGCTCAAAGGCCAAGCTTAAGATCAAAAATTCAAAAATCGAAGAAAATTCCAAGTCAGAATGACAGTTCTCGAGACTAAGTATTCTTCTCGAGAAGGCCTCTCGAGAAGGCCACTCGGGATAGACTCTCGAGATCAGTACTCCAACTCGAGAAAGTCTTACTTCCACTCGAGACCGACACTCGAGAGAACTCTATTCACTCAAGATCGGCTCCCGAGAGAACAAGTTTTACTCGAGTGCTGCACTCGAGAAGTCCATATCAGAATTTTCTCCAGATTTCAAATTTTCTTCTATTCGCACTCGGCGCTTATGCCACCACTTCTAAGGTAATTAATCTTTCCTTAATCACAAATTACGTCATCTATAAATAGAAACACTTCGAAAAACCACATTTATGCAATCTCCCGAGACGATTCATCTTCCATTCTAGCGACTGCTGCCGACCCCTCTTCTCGTGAATTCTCTTGCGTCCGGCAGTCCCTTTGTTTCCCGTCGATTTCAGTAAGTTTATCTGACAATATGGCTCCTCCTTCTAAGATCAGAATCGGCAGTGAACTCATATCCATAGGTATAGCCGATTTATCTGCCAATTTCAATAACCTCCTTCTTCTTCTTGAATCCGCCAGATTGAAGTTCATTCTAGAGCAGCTGTGCAGAGTAATCTTTCCAGATGTCGAGCAGTTCTTTTCAAATGCTAAGATCAAAAGGAATGGCTGAATACTCAAAACATCCATCCGAGATATCAAGATTAAATTGGATAAAACCAGGGTCTCTACTCTTCTCCGACTTCCCATAGTTGATGAAGAAGATGACCTCGATGGTAAAGACTATGACAGGACATTTCAATTTTGTGGTATTCCTCCAGAAGAAGCAATTGATATGCAAGCTCTTCGCAGGCCAAAGTTGAATGTTGAAAGCAATTTTTGTGTGGATGTGTTTGGAAAAATTTTGTTGTGCAAGACCACCTCAATTGTTCATATTTCAAATGACATGTTTGACATGATGACAGCCATTATCTATAGGAAGAAGTTCTAGTTTGGTATGTTGATCTTTGACAAGATCAAGGCAAGTATTAAAGCTCCTACCTATAAAAGGATTATCTCATTGCTCTTGCATGAGTTCAACCCGACTATTTTCAGTCTATCCAACGGAACACCTATTCATCACATGAAGAAGGTCTCCATCTCCTCCATTTAGAGATGGGAGATAAAGTTATCAATTCCAAAAGTTGTGCAAGTTCCAACATCACCAGAGCCTGAGGACAGGGCTGCATCTCCTACTGTACATCTTCTGACTGATCCAGTTAGTAAGGGGGAGCCTGCTCCATTAGTTCTAGAATCAGTTCAAGAATCAGTACAAGAACCATCCAGATTTCCAGCTTCAACTCCTCCAAATCTTCAAACCTACAACAGAGTTAGGAAGAGCAGTTCTTCAGTAGTGCCCCCATCAGAAGCAGTGGTTGCAGAAGATATAATTCCTACAGAAGATCCAGTGCCTCCACTTGAAAAAGAAATTCCATATTAAGAAGATTTTTCAGAAGCACATGGACAGCAATAGTTGGCAGATTCAGCTCAGGCCATTGATAAATTGATATGTAAACTTACTGAAAATGAGCCTCATCCATCTCCTTCTACAGCTCTTCCCACTTCTTCAGTAATTCCTTCTAAGTCTCCTCAGTCACCAAGATCTTCTCCTCCAGCAAACTCTCTTCCAGCAGATGCATCAAAGCCATCTCCTCAACATAAGGATGATGTCACTATGGATGATGTTAAGGTTGATGATGATGTTGATAATAATGATGATGTTGATGTTACTTCAGTTCATGATTTAGAGGCTCATCCTCTTGTTGATGCTGCAAAAATTACAGCTGACCTACCTGATGATATTCCCATAGAACAAGCAGAAGCCCCTCTGAAATCCCTAGACTTCACCATGCCTTCCTTTCTTGATGAAGAGGCTGAAGTTACTTACACTTTAAGAGGCCCAAGTTCTGTATTATTGGAAGAAATTCTACAATGGAAAGCCTAGTGATTCTTCCTCATGCCCCTCTAGTGGTAGCACTACCAGATGGTTCTTTGATTGGTCAGATTCAAAAGTTGCTTGCAGAGAAAAGGACTTACTTTTACACTGGTCTTCAGACAGTGACTGATAAGGTAACAGCTCTAGAAAAAGAAATGTCCAGAGGCTTTGCTGAGATTCAAAAGAATACAGATGATTTGAAACACCTTTTCAAGATAGGTGGCAAAGCTTTGGATCATACTATTACAACTGTAGGTAAAGTCATGGAGAAATCCATAACTCTAGCCAATAATCAAATTCAATTAGAGAAATATTCCCAAGTTCATGCCTTTAATATTACTACTGAAGTGGGTACTTTCAAGGAAGCTGCTATATCCACCCTATCTGTAGAAATCAGAAAGGGGGAGGGATTAGTAAAGGAATATTTATAAGAATCTGATGGGAAAAAGCAAATTGAATGGGAAGCCAAGCAAAAAGAGATCAGCACAGATGTTCAAACTCAAGTTCATGATGTTAAGTTTCATACTTATGATACAATAGTGTGGATGCATAATCAGCTCTTTCCTGAGCTTACCATTGATCCTAATAAGATCCCTCAGCGTCTGCATCCTACAAAGAGATCTGTTGCTCAGCAATCTACTATTCCTATTCATCCTACATTCTCTCCAGGACCTGAAGCTTCTCAAACCCCTCCTACTCATTACTCAGAAGTTTGGGAAACTGATAAGCCAGCTCAACAAGAAAAGAAAAGAAAATATAGTGATGGCGCCTCTGCAAGTCGCTCCATGCCAACTCAAGTTCCAAGACCTGAGGAAGTACCAGATCCTGATCATGTTGAGATTTGGAGCCCAGTTTTAAAATCTCTTATCTTTGATACTCTAAAGCTTGTCACTGAACTCAATGGAAAAAAGGAAAATTACTACTACAATACTGAGTGGAAAGCATATGAGACATCTAAGACCAAGATCAGAATTCATGATCGAAGCCACAGAAGGAATGATCCCTCAGCACCAGCTCGACCATGAATGTACTTTCCCAAGCCTTACAGTTATGTTGAGAGACAAAGGAAGAAGTGAGAAAGATTGTTCAGGGAATAACATCTATGAGAGAGAATTTGTGTAGATGTGGAATATCCGAACGTTTTCTATTAATATGAAAAGACTTCTTTTGCTGATTAATATTTTATATCTTTTATAATTTTTGCTTAAGTATTCATTATTGTTATTTTCATGAATTATTTTTATTTTAATGTAATTCACCTTAGTGTAGAGGGTTCTGACTTCTACAAATATGGGGAGATTGTTGGGAATTGTCTCAACAATATCTAAGATTTGTAAGAAGTCACCCTTAAACTAAGATGAATTAAGTTGTATTTGATGTTGTGTTCTAGGTATGTGTTTGCAGGACTTAATTGCTAAGTGTAAACCAATGTCAGTCTACAGTGGGTCACCAAACACAGGATCATGCAATGTAATCCCTCATTGTGTGACTCATGGTGTTGACTCATGTGTAGCCTATCTATTGGGATACACTTTATGATCAAGCACCATAGAAGAAGGCCAAAGGTCTATTGAAGATTTTCCAAGAAGAAATTTGTCTAAGTGTTTATTCTCGAGAAGTTGTCTCGAGAGGTTGTCTCGAGTAGATCCCTTCTACTCGAGAGACAGAAAATTCCCAATCCCAAGAAGAATTCCTATACTCGAGACGTTCCCCTAATTAACTCGAGTAGTCAGATGTTTTACATCAGGAATTTCTCTAAGTACCAGGACTCGAGTGATTTCTTTAGTACTCGAGTTGGTCTTCAGTTTATCTCGAGTGGATTCTTCTTCACGTCGAGATGTTAATGAAGATCCCGAGAAGATTTATTCTACTTGGGTGAAGTCAAGTCCCTATCTCAAGAGGCGTACTCGAGAGGCTGAAGTCAGTAAAGTCTCTGTCTCGAGAGGCTCACTCGAGAGGCTAAAAGCCACTCACCCGATACAGCCGTCCAGCTCTCGAGAGAGCAGTCCAGTCTTCCGAGTAAATCTTTTCACTCTCAAGAGAATCTTCTTTAGAGCAGTTGTCAACTCTAGAATATTTCTAAGTAAGACTCTCGAGTGGATTTCCTATCCCTCTCGAGAGGCTCAGCATTTTTCTTGGGTGATTATTTTCCTCTCGGGCCGTGAAGAAGGAAAACTCTAAAAATTTTTCTAAGTCATCTTGGACCGGATTAATTCTTAATCTTCATTCCTATTGGTCCACGTATTAATCATTGAGGATCTGATCGTTAAGGGTTTGCCTATAAATATTCTAATCATCCTCTTCAATTGTACGGATTCTCTAATTAGTCAAATCATATTATTTTTGGAAAGGTTTTCGAGATTTTTGGATCGCTGCCACCGAGCTAGATTTCCGAGAAGAATTCACCACCGATCTTCATTCTCGCCGAGGCTGTAGATCAAAGTTTCTGCCGACGATTCTTCCTCGACATTTACGATTCAGACAAAGAAATAAATCATCCGATCGTTTCGTTCTTCATCATTCAAATCCATTCCAGTTCGTGATTGATCTATGGTTTTAGATCTATAGGATTTTTGCCGTCTTCTTCGAAATCATCTGATAGGGCTTTCAAGTTATTCAGAAGAAGGAATCCGATTTCAGATCTGAAATTTTGATATTGTTATTGTAGATCTTATATTTCAAATCATTTTTTCTTGTAGGAGATCTCATCTCCGAGACTTGTAGGAAGTTCTATCTTCCGAGTGTAGATCCTTGTTGTGGATCGAGTTGTACGGGCGTTGCTATGAGATTTTGTAGGATTGGTTTTCAATCCGAGGTAATAGTGAAGTACCCGGATCTAGCGCAAGGCTAATCCGGTGAGGTGGAGAGTGGATTTACCCAAGATTGGGGAACCACTATAAACTCTGTGTTATCTATGCTTGTATTATTTGTTTTTCTGCGCTCTTAGTCTTTAATTTTTATTCCGCGAAAAGATGCAGAACTCACCTATTCTCCCCCTTCTAGGTGATTTAGGTAGACTACTAGAAACATCACATCTTCAGGTTGATATTGGCGAGAAAAGAATGACTCGCGGGCGAGCTGGGTAGTCGCGATCCTAGCGCGGCGAGAAATCTGCCTCTTGACTTCCTGGAGTCGGAGAGCTCACAAGGTTTCTCCACGAGTATGAATCCTAACTCAAGTACATTCTAGCGGTTAAAGCGAGATCGTCCAGTAGAGGGAGCGACTCGCGTGCGAGTACCATACAGTAAGTAAATTTACATAAGTTTGCGAGAAAATTTGGGGCAAAGATTTTTCATTTTATTGATCGAAGTATTACAAAATGGGGAGCTCGCCTCGATGAGGTTACAAAAGGAGGGAAGAAGAGAATTACAATTGAAGAAAAAACAAAAATGAGGGGGACGCGCGAGTCAGCTCTCACCCTCCCCCAAAGACGGTTGATCCTCCTCGCCCTCCCCTTTGAATGTGTGGCCGCCCTTGTAGCCCTTCACATCCTTGAGTAACAACTCTAAGCTTTCATACTTCTTGCTGGGAGGGGTAGCCGGCGTGAGCAGGTTCAGCACAAGGTCCCTCGTTGTGATCTTTTTGCATCCCTCCACCAACACCTCCATTTCTTTCATCATCTGGAGGGTGTAGTAGACGGTGCTGATGGAGTTGATCTACAACCTCTCGGTGACCTCGGCCTCTCTGTATACTTTTGGACATTTTAGAGGGATGCTTGGCTCGCCTCCAGACTAAGGGAGGAAGATTTCTATCTACCGGATTAGCTCGCCCTTGAGCCCTTTGTTCTCCTCCCTCAGTCTGTTGTTCTCCTTCTCCAACTCAGTGGTGCAAGCCTCTTTCTCGGCGATGCGAGACTCTAACTCGACGGCATGAGCTCGCAGCTCGCTCATGGCTTCGGCATCCTCGGAAGAAAAGCAAGGTAATATATACATGCGTAAAAAAATCCTAAGGGAAAAGGAAGGGGAGGGCCGGCGCTTACCATCCCGTCGGTGGCCTTTGCGAGGAGGTTCTCGGTGACTTGTAGTCACCTCGCTAGGTCGGCGGTGTTTTCCTTGGTGAGTTCGTACTCCTGTTCAGTCTTCAGTAGTTGGTGGTTGAGGCTGAAGCCTCGGCAGACAACCATGTGATGCAGCTCCAAGGCCCGCAATTGGGTTTGCAGACCCTTGCAATTGAGCTGTCGAAGGGTTAGGCCCTTATAGGCCGCGGCATCCTTGCGCCCATATAGGTCGAAGCCCAACATGTAGGCATGCCTGGAGGAGGTTTGACCCCCCCCCCCCCCCCCGACCAGGAGGGATGGAGTGATAAGATGGATACCCTGTAGGTCTGCTCATCCTACCGCACCATCAGCTCGCTGGCTGGGTCTTTTGACTTCACCCAAAGCCGAAGTGGGGGTGGCTCTTCGGCAGGCCCGGCTCGCTGGACACAACTTCCACTACAGCCGGAGGAGCTGAAGGCTCGCCACCGTCCAGCTCTTTTCTTAGCGAGTCCTTCAGGGAGCTCGTTGGCGACCCTTCAGGCGTGGTCACGAGTGAGCTTATGTAGATTTGTGGTTGTTTTCTGAAGACCACCAGAGACTTCATTTTCTTTGGCGGAAGAGGGCGGCGAGGCGAGCCGGACCCTTTAAAGCCAGGTCATTTCTAGGTTGAGGAGGGTCCGTTAGACCCCAGGTCGCCTCGACAGGCAGTCGTGGCTGCCCGCTCATGCGCGAGCTGGTCTGGGTACTCCCAAGTTCTCATGGGGCGAATCCTTGGGAATTGATCGCTCCCCTACAAAAAAATGACACGTTAGAAAAGTGATGATTGTGGGCGAGCCGGAAGGGCGAGTAGGGAAGATATATACCATCACCGGGAAGAACAGGGAGGAGCGAGTCAAGGCCCCTTTGAAGTAAGGCGACCTCGAAGTCCTTCCCTAGGAAGAACCTGTGCAGCTCGGTGTCGATGTTGGATAGCGTTGGAGGATGATATACCTCCTCGCTCTTTTGTTGGGGGAGAAGGAAATGTTGCCAAGGAGGCCCATGATGAAGACAACCTTGGGGACCCAGTTGTGGTTTTTGTTTGCGGTCTGGCAGATCTTGATGTACGAGCCCATCAGGAAGGCGACCCCATTGCTGGTCATATGGTAGGTGAAAGGTTTGCATAAGATGGCAAGGTTAAATTTGATCCGCTCTTGGCAGAGGTTGCAGGCGAATGCGACCATCATGGTGATTGCATACAGGTTTAGTTGGGCTAGAACTGCCCCAAAGTACTTGAGTATCTGAGGATTTCCCGCCAGAGGGGGAGGCACAACCCCACCTCGAAGTGCGAGATAGGGAAGGTGAGCTCTTCCCTATAGAAAGTGTTGATAGCCTCGCCCTCTATGGGCCGGCACGCCTCATAGTCGGGGGGAAGGTACTCGATCTTGAAGGCGGCGAGCTTGCACTCGGTGGTATTTTCGTCGAAGAAGAGGTATTCAGAAAACTGATGGGCAAACTTGGACTGCCCGTTGGCGTCAGGTTGCATCTTGACCATGTCTGCGAAAGATTTGGGATGCGAGAGCGGGTAGAGAGTAGAGCAGCAAAGGGGGGTATAAATGCAATTAAGGTGATAGCTAGGGGTTTGGTGAGGGGGCCTATTTATAGAAAACCGAATTTAAGGCTAAGCTGACCGGTGGGTCTAGCTCGCCAGCCACAGCTCGACGATTAAGGATCGCCTCCCAACGATTTGGCCTATCCTAGTGCTAGCCGAACCTAGATAACACATCCTATTATTTCAAATATCACTGAGTTCAAAAAAATTATTTAAGTTATTTCATCAAGGGACGTTCGGTGCCCCAAGAATAAATTTCATAACAAGCAAAGATAGTTTCGTCAACCCATGCGAGCTGGGCGCTAGCGGCGAGGGCCGGTAGGCTCAGTTAGGGAGCCATTTTCATCTACCCTGGCCTCGCGCCCCCATCCCCGGAGGTCGCGCGGGTTGAGGAACTCGAGGACCAGGTCAAGGTCCATGTCGAAGGTCTGCAGGTTTTCATCAATCTCTCCATAACTGGGGTGGGGGACATCATCTCGCTCGTCGAGCCGTGCTCCACCTTATCCACAAGCATCACATAGTCCTGCTCCAGTGCCTGCAACCTATGCTCGCCATATGCATTCTCCGCTTAAATTTGGCGCAGGGCGGCGTCCTGCTTCTTCAGCACCTCCACTACTCGCCACCTCAGCTCGACAGGATCAAACGAGTTATCCAGGAAGCTCTCCAACCAAGGCTCAGGGGGTGGCGAGTGGAGAGCTTGTTCTAAAGAATCTTCAACTTCAGACAGAGCAGGGAGCCCTGCAAAAAAATAATCAACTCCGATAGATAAAGGGTGCGAGTGCAGAGAAGATGCTTAAGAAAAACATGTCAGTAAAAGTAGAACTTACGGGATTAGCTTGGTAGCCCTTGGAGGATGTGCGGAGGAGGTAAGGCTATGTTCTTGTCGTGACCCGGAGTATTGACCCGTGGGGAGATGAGATTGAAGCTAGGAATCAGGATGTCCCCGGCTCTTTACCCCACAAGTGTAGGAGAATTTATTGTCTAATAAGAAGGAGTGTGACCTAGTCTTCAGTGAGTCCATCCCCATGATCTCAAAAGTGAGGATTTGCTCTGCAAGCGAGTGTTGGGGGAATTCTGAGGCTACGAGTCATTGTGCGGTGTGTGGACTCGCGATATGGAGGTCTCGGCATTGATCTGGTGGCTCTCGAGCTCGGCTGGAATGTCGATGGCCATTTTCACTTTGAGGTCGGTGGCCGGTTTAGAGGAGGAGGCAAGCTCGGGTGCCAAGGTGGATTCTAGGTCGCAGTAGATGGATTCGACATCTTTCGGGATGGACTTGGCCTTCTTGGAAGGTTTGATTTTTGTCGGCTCGCGCAGTGTAGCGATGGGAGGCATACCGACTATAACGTCAGTGTGAGCGACATTAAGCTCGCGGGCATGGCTAAGATTCTCTTAGAGCTCTTTGGAGAGAGGTATCTCGGTAAGACTCAAGTAAGGGGTATGACGGAGGCCATCTAGGTACGCGGGCATGTATTTATAGCCACTAGTGGAGCCCATGAAAAGATTCTCTTGACCCTGTCGCACTTGCCGCATATTGCGTGGTTGGATGTTTCTTTCCAAGCTTGTGCCAACCTCGCAAAGAGAGGGTATTGTGTACAACCCCATATCCGGCGAGTAGTGGTCGACAAGAGCCAGATCAGACAGAATCTAGCATAAGTGGGGTGGACCTCTTGAGGGGCGAGTGGAGCGGGTTAGCTCGCACTCGCCCCATGGGCTCGGCGAGTAGTGGGCGAGTAGGGCAAGCCGGGCCCTCACTCGCCCAGGGTTGTGAAGAGGCGGCAAGTGCTAGCTCTATCGAGCACTTGCCGCCCCTAGCGAGTGGGGGTTCTAGAGGGCCACTCACCCAGTTTTTCTAGTGACGTGTTTTTACTATTTTACCCCCGTTGGCCTGTCCATAGCCTGTTGGAATAGCGGATTTACGCTGTTGGCAGACCCAGTTGGGTTGCACATAGCTGTTAGGAACAACGGAGGTTGGCTATTTGCATGCCATTTTCAGAAATCTATAAATAGACCTAAGGGGGTACCTCAGAAGGCATGCTTTTCTTATGCCTAGGTCTTCTTGCACTTTCTAAGGTATCCTTATCTTAGCATTTTTCTAGGGAGGGAAGCGCTCTAAGATCTTTGGGTGTGTGGTGGGACTTCCATGCCAAGCCCTTGGGTCTGTCCCTTATACTTTTTCCTTAGTCGTTTGGCCCGCGAGAGAGAAGTAGGTGTGCGATGACCCCTTACCCAAGGGTGAACTCCACAGATACTCAGTTTTCGGTTTCAACAATCTCTATACATCTTTGTAGAACAAGGATGGTAGGAAACACTAGAACCATGCACCTCACTACACAATTTTGATAGAATATCCTAAACAATAGGAATAGAATATCTACCGCGGTACTTCAAGGTACCCACATCAATTGAAAAGTCCGATAATTCCCCTTTTTTGGTTCTACTATGAATATGCTGCAAATCAGGGTCATCCTTTTGATGAAGCCATGTAAGCGTAATCCAAGAAGGCTCTGTCACTTCCAAGCTGCTTAGCAAATTGCTACTTCTAACAGAGATGCCCATTCATAAAAACTCTTCCACCAAGGATTCCACATAAAGTTTAAATATCTACGCAGTCTTCCTACTCAAGGCGTCGGCTACCACATTAGCTTTCCTGGATGATATATAATTTCAACATCATAATCTGCGACATACTCTAACCGTATACATTGGCGCAAATTCAAATCCTTCTGAGTAAAGACATACTTCAAGCTCTTATGATCCATGTAAATCTTGCACAACACGTCATACAACAAATGTCTCCACAACTTCAGGGCATAAATCACTGACGCAAACTCCAAGTCATGAGTAGGGTAGTCCCTTTCATTAATCTATAATTGCCTTGACCCATATGTAATCACTTTTTTTTCTTGTCTCAGGACACATCTAAGCCCGATGTGCGATGCATCCACATAAACTGCATACTCTACTCTTTCGACAAGCAAAGACAATACTGGAGCAGTGCATAATCTCCTTTTCAACTCCTGAAAGGCTCCTTCGCACTTATCGCTCCACACAACAGTTACATTCTTCTGCGTAAGTTTATTCAAAGGCACAGCAACACAGAGAATCCTTCCACAAACCTTCTATAATAGCCTGCCAACCCTTGGAAGCGTATGATCTCTTTAGGTGTGGTAGATCTTTTCCAATCCATAACAGTGGCTATATTCTCTAGGTTAACTGAAATTCTGTCCTTATTAACAACATGACCAAAAAGGACATCTGAGGTAGCCAAAACTCGCACTTACTCAACTTTGCATATAACTTATGTTCTCTTAAATAAGACATAACTAAACGCAAGTGATGGGCATGCTTCTCAGCACTCCTGGAATAAACCAGAACATCATCAATGAAAACAACCACAAACTGATCAAAGAAATCTTTAAAACACTCTGTTCATCATGTCCATGAAGGCAGAGGGTGCATTCGTCAATCCAAAGGGCATCTCCAAAAACTCAAAATGTCCATGCCGAGAATAAAAGGCGGTCTTTGGAACATCCGTCTCACGGATCCTCAATTGATGGTAGCCTGAACGAAGGTCAATCATTGAAAACACCATATTACTATGCAACTTATCAAACAAATGATCTATCCACGGCAAGGGATACCTGTTCTTGATAGTTACCTTATTCAATTACCTATAGTCAATACACAACATCATAGATCCACCCTTCTTCTTAACAAATAATACGGGAGCACCCCAAGGCGAAGAACTTAGCATAATGAATCCACACTATGACAAATTATCTAGCTAGGTACGCAACTCTTCCAGCTCACGTGGGGCCATACGATACGGTGCCTTAGAAATAGGGCGAGTACCAAGCTCCAGATCTATAACAAACTCCACATCTCTCTCAGGCGAAAGACTAGGAATACTAACTGGGAAAACATCAGGAAACTATCGCACCACAAGATTATCCTCAAAATATAGTAAACTACTAATGGTTTCCAAAACAGAAACCAAAGAAGCACAATAACCAGAATCTAAGAGTTTCTGAGAATATACCGTAGAAATAATCAGGGAATCCTAGAGCAGAAAACCATACACACTCCTGTTGTGGCTGTTGTCCATCTTGAATTCCAAATGTTTAACCTTGCATTGGATAACAACATCATATCTGGACAACCAGTCCATGCCCAAAATCACATCGAAGTACTCCAGGTCTAACACCATTAGATCGGCAAAAGCAAGGAAATCACCTAAATGAATAGGACAACTCTAGATACCCTAGTCCGACAACACCGAGTCACCAGAGGGAAACTTAACGTGAAATGAATTGCCAACCTGGGCAAGAGTTATATGATGACGTTCTACGAAACTTAACGCGTGCTGAATGATTCTTTACCTTAAACTTCCCTATAAAATCGCATACGTAACTAATCGATCACCATCAAAACTATAGTTATGAGCTAATAAACTAGATTATAATCTAACTTGAGATCACTTGGGTGGATGTCTACGCTTCTTCAAAAGTCATCACATTCAGCTTGCCCTTCCCTTTATCTTGCTACGGCGACAGCAAGGCTTGAAGTGGAACTGGCTGCAGCGGGGGCTGAGACCGCAGACATCTAGACTTCAAATGCCCTTTCTGTCCACACTAGAAGCATACCTTATCTTTACTCAAACAACGGGAAACATCATGCCCCTTCTTCTTGCACGAGCTACAAACAAGATCTCCTTTGGGTATGCTCTGAATTACAAGCACTTGTTACTGTGGCCGCCTCATTGCTTCCTTTCTTCGAAGCAAGACCAGATTCTCGAGAGCTTTTATTATCCTCAGACTTTCTCTTGTCCTTTCTCATTTTCATACTGCAATTCTTGGCATTATCGATCGCATCGAATTTCAGAGTAGCTTCTACTGCCTCAGCATAATTCTCAGATCCATACGCACTAGCCAACTGCTAGATGTCGCTCCTAAGACCACCCAGAAAGCGCTTTACTCTGTTCACTTCAGAGGCTACCAAATCCAGTGCAAACCCGCTCAACTTGCTTAACTCTATATCGTATTCACTGACTGAGAGTTTTCTTTGCTTTAGATACAAAAAGTTGTTCATCAAATGGTCTTGCTCGACCGATGGCAGTAATTTCCTCAGCAATAACTCCTTGAAAGATTCCCATGAACATCCATCTGTTAGGTTTTCTTTTTCCCTTAGACACAAGCTCTTTGCAAGACCCTTCAGCTGGTAAGCGATGACCATCACTCTTTGGTCAGCAAATATTCCTGAATACGAGAACATCTCCTCGATAGCAATGATCCAGTCATCCAATGCCATGAAATCGGCTCTACTGTCATAGGTAGGCGGTCCCAATCACTGAAAATACGAAGTGAAATTAATATCTAGTGGCATAAAAATTGGAGGAACCAAAGGAGCAGGAGGAATAGGAATTGCTTGACCCACTACAGGGTCTTGCACTATAGGTTGCTTCCCTGAAATGACAGTCATCAGTTCCTTAATTTGCGATTGCATCTAAACCATCTTCCTTGACAAAGCCTCATTGCTCTGTCGCAACCCTTCAATTGCAGCCTCACTATACGCACATGACGACTCGTTCTTAGACTGGGGAGTCAACCTCATCGCAATATGCTTAGGCGGCATCTTAATAATACAACAAACGTTAAATCAAAATATAGCTTAACCACTAGAACTACTCAACTTAGTTCAGACCAAACATGCATAAATACTTGCTTAAGCTGCCAACTTGCTCTGGGTTTAATTAATGATGTTATGCTTTACTTAGGATGATATACCGTCATCTTATTGATTCATGTGCATAAGCTATAAAAGATGAAATTCTTATTCTTTTTAGTTTAAATCCATGTGTGTACATATGTCATCATATAGATCTTAGCATGGCACGTGTGCTAATGCTAAGTTATGTTATGCTATGCAATCTAATAAAAGCCACAATGCATGCTATGAGCGGCGTACACATGAAATATTATGCATCCCAAACTACATAATATTGCATGAAACAAAAAAGCAAAATCTAATGGGCATTCATTTGATGATTGTTATGCATCCCATACTACATGACAGTCACATGTTTCTTTCTATGAGGATCGATATACATGCACATATTATGCATCTCATACTATATAAAATGCCCCATATACTTCCTATCATGCTTATGAGTATAATTTTCATGCTTCAGCCAAGACGTACTGATGACACATCGATGCGTGTATGAAATGGAACAAGACCATAAAAACTATACCTTTGATACCAACTATCATGACCCGCATTTTATCTACATAAAACATTATATCATAGTAAGAGAAACACATGTCGTGATTCCACATCGTGCAGGGGATAACTGTAGATGCTCATGCAAGAACATACTCCTAACATTTTTCATAGAATTCTCAAGTTTAAAATGAAGAAAACATATTTTTATTTAAGTTTTTATGGTCGTATCCCTCGACTCAGTGGATCAACTAGTCCATGGATAAACATATGAAGGAATGAAATATAACAAATACACAATAGAGTACTTGGTCTTATGGCCTTACAAATGTTCACTTAACAAAATAGTGTTTTACAGACATCGGCTCGCAGGCCGGCCACACATGATAGAAATAAAATAACAGTTCGCTTTGGCCTTCGAGGTCCAGTACAGAAGCTTGGGCTTCAGCCCGCCATTTGTTACTTGGTTCCCCAGCACCTGCAAGCAACATTCCACCGCACGGTGGCAAAAAAAGCAACGGCCAGCTAAAGATGACCAAAGTATAATGACCCCGCCCCTTATTCGGGACGGCGGTGCTCCTTCCCTGCATTTCATTAGCCCAGCTAAATAATTAAGTGCTTAAGTATATGTAGCCACAAGTGTAGGTTGGCCCGGCCAAACACCCCTTGCACTCAGGGCACATTCTCGGTGAATCCGGTCAATTCCGTGGCTTCACCACCATCCTCGGGACGGCAAACATTATGAGCATTTTTTAGTCTTTCCGACCGCAGTCCAAGACACCCGACTATGCCAACGGCCAGTTCCACTTTAGAGCCTCTAGCACCGAACCGCACAGCCCAGGTCCGTTTTCACTTGCCCGTTGCTCACTCCATCAAGTCACTTTAAGACGTACACGCGGGCCAAGCTTCACCTGGATCCTAATTCATTTCCAAACATCATATAACCCAGTTATGTTAAAGGCTGGCTCCCTGACCGCCAAGTTAGCAGAATTACGTTTCCGCCCAGTTTTTCGGGTGCGCCTTGGAGTTAATCCTCAAGGATCCCTGCTGCAATCTATCGCGTAGAAACCTGAAAACAATCAAAGGCACGGAGTCTTCTCCAGCTACTCATGCAATGCAACATCACTGATCCATACCAACTTGTCCGGGTAGGCTTCACACACCTTGCCTATGTCCGTACTACGATGCCGGTCTCTAAACAAGGGGGACTTTACATATATACCCCAAGGAACACCGCAAACTCACCGCACACTCACGTGAGAGGGTTTTCCTATGCAAAGGAAGAAGAGCATCACATGCTCAAGTTGAGAATCGTTACCCTTGAAGTCCTCTTTGGCGCCATGAGAAACTAGCCGGATGAAAGGCTTCGCGAGGGAATTCTCCCCACGACTCTGGTCTCGGTTCTCGATTTGGTGCTCTGATGCTCCGCCGGCGGCTGGATTCCTCCCTTCCTTCTTCCTTGCTCTCTTCTCTCTCTAACTTCTTAGAAAGAGTGAATTTAGGAGGAAAATGAGGGATTAATCCTCTATTCCCGAATTTAACACATGTGCGAATAGAACCAAAACAGTCCGGAAACTGGAGTAATGGAAATTTTATTATCCAAAAAACTATCTATTACAAAGGTATAGCCTCCCTTATATAGAATGGAGGAGATGAGATAGAGTAGAAATACCCAATGTGGGACTAAATATAGAAATACTGCATATACAAAGCTAACCGCCTAACCGCCTAACCGCGCGGTTAGTAAGAACACTAATCGCTCGGTTACCACCAGGAGACGAGCCGCCGTCCATCGATATCCCAGAGAGTAACCGGCTAACCGCCCGGTTACCAAACCGCCATGCCAACCCACTATCGTTGCTCAGATATCAGACCGCCGGAGACAACCCGCCAACCAGCGTGGTTACCAAACCGCCCGGTCTTTAACAGCCTGTCCGCCCAGGCCTATACAGCAACACTCCCCCTCAAGCTGGAGCATATATGTCGATCATGCCCAGCTTGCTACAAATGTGGAAAAAGGAAGCGGATACAGGCTTTGTGAAGATATCTGCTAACTCTTTCTCTGACGTAACAAACGGAGTGCAAATCTTGTTCTTCAACACTTCTTCCTTAAAGAAGTGACAGTCAACCTCTATGTGTTTTGTCCGCTCATGAAAGACCGGGTTCTTGGAAATGTAGATGGCCGCCTTGTTGTCGAAAAACATGGGAAGCGGATAGTTGTAGACCTCTCCTAAATCCAGCAAGAGAGCCCGCAACCATTTCAACTCGCACGTGGTTGACGCCATACTTTGATATTCTGCTTCCGCACTAGATCTGGAGACAACGGATTGCTTCTTGCTCTTCCAGCTAACCAGATTTCCTCCAACAAACGTGCAAAAGCCAGATGTCGATTTGCGATCCCCTTTGTCGTCCGCATAGCTAGCATCGGAGTACGCTTCAACTCTCAAATGGCCATTCTTCTGAAAGAGGAGACCTTTCCTAGGAGATGACTTTACATACTCCAGAATTCTTAGAGCGGATTGAAGATGGCATTCCCTAGGAGACTGCATAAACTTGCTGACCTTTCCTACTGCATAAGAGATGTCTGGTCTGGTCACCGTGAGGTAAATGAGTTTGCCAACAAGACGCCGATACCTCGTAGTGTCCAATAGAGGAGGTGATTCGTCATTCCATGTTTTGTCTTCTCCAGGAGCCATGGGATACCGAGCAGGTTTAGCGCCCGTCAATCCTGCCTCTTTCAATAAGTCAAGAGCATACTTGCGTTGGGAGAGAACCAAGGAGCACGGTTTCCGAGAGATTTCAATTCCCAAGAAGTATTTTGGAGAACCCATATCCTTCGTGACAAGGTGTTGGCGGAGATGGACCTTCGTCAAGGCTACACCAGCTTGGTCATCGCCAGTAAGAAGTATGTCATCCACATAAACGGCTAGCACAACCAGACCCGAGGATGTCTTGCGAATGAATAAGGAGTGATCCGCCGAACTCCTTGTGAAACCGATTGCCCCAACTATGCCACTGAACTTGTTGAACCATGCCCGAGGACTCTGCTTTAGACCATAGATGGCCTTTTTCAACCGGCATACTCGAGTCTCCCCCTGAGCAACATACCCAGGAGGTTGCTCCATGTAGACATCCTCATGAAGATCACCATAGAGGAAGGCATTCTTGACATCCAACTGGGAAATAGGCCAATCCTTGTTGACCGCCACCGATAGAAGAACTCGAATAGTGCTGAGACGAGCAACCAGAGAGAACGTGTCGAAGTAATCAACACCGTAAGTCTGGGTAAATCCCTTGGCCACAAGACAGGACTTGTACCGGTCCACACTGCCATCCGGACGGAACTTGACGACAAAGACCCAGCGACATCCAACCACATCCGTGCCAAAAGGAGGAGGCACAAGAGTCTAAGTGCCCCGCTCAGAGAGAGTAGCAATTTCTTCATCCATGGCCGCCTTCCAGTGAGGAACATCAAGGGCTTCCTGGTAGTTGCGAGGAGTGGAAGTCGCCGAGATGGCTAGTGCGAAGTCCCTGCAAGAAGGTGTTAGCCGATCATAAGAAACAACAGCGGCCAGCGAGTGCTAGGTGCACGTCCGAATCCCTTTGCGAAGAGCAATGGGCAGTTCCAGGTCATCTAGTTCCTCAGTCGCCGGTGCATTCGTGGCGGAGAAGGCTGCCCGGGAGAAGAGAGAGACGGCCGAGGAGAGGAGGAAGATGGTAGGGGATCAACAGACGGAGTGTGCGGTGGAGTTGGTGATGGAGGAATCTCAAGAGGAGTGGATGGGACGGAGGGAATGGTTGGAGAGGGCAAGTCAGCCGGAGAAAGAGTAAGGTCAGAGGAGAAGTATGAGGCATTTTCAAAGAACGTCACATCCGCCGAAACGAACTGTTTGCGATGAACAGGGTCAAAGCAACAGTAACCTTTTTGAGTAGTAGAATAACCCAAAAAGATACACTTGGTGGAACGTGGGGATAACTTGTCGCGAGTTGCGGAAGGGTTGTGAACAAAGGCGGTGCAGCCAAAAATGCGTAGAGGTAAGGGAAAGGCATTCTTGGCCGGATAGAGAATGGAAAAAGGTGTTTTGCCTTTAAGAACTGTCGAGGGAAGACGATTGATGAGGAAGCAGGAGATGAGAACTGCATAGCCCCAGTAGCTACGAGGAACCTGCATCTGTGCCATGAGAGTGCGAGCGACATCGAGGAGGAGACGGTTTTTACGTTCCGCCACCCCATTTTGCTGGGAGGTATATACGCAGCTAGTTTGATGAATGAGGCCGTGTTGCATACAGAAAGAAGAAAATTCATTACTCAGGTATTCTTTAGCATTATCTGAATGAAAAACTTTCACAGAAGCACCAAACTGAGTTTTAATCATAAAATAGAAGGATTGCCATACAGAAAATAGTTCAGAGCGTTCTTTTAAAAGATACACCCATGTGCATTGAGAGAAATCATCAATAAAGGTTACAAAATAGGAACTACCCCGCCCTACGGTAAGGGTGGGGGTAGAACCCCATACATCAGAGTGAACAAGGTCGAACGGCTTAGAAGAGCCACAACCTTGCTTAGGAGGAAAGGGGGAGCGATGATGCTTGCCAAGCTGACAGGCATCACAGTTGATAGGAGAAGCATGCTGAGGTAGGTGGGGTAACAGTTGGTGGATGAGACGGGATGTAGGATGCCCAAGACGAAGGTGCCACTGAAGAAGATCTGTAGAAGCGGATGAGAATGCTGAAAGAGCGGATACATCATCAAGGAAGTAAAGGCCGCCTCTCTCAGTCCCAGTAGCAATCGTCCGCTTGGAGTCCGGGTCCTGAAAAGAACAAGAAACAGGAGTAAACGTTACTGAGCACTGAAGTTGCTTGCAAAGGGAAGTAACCGACAAAAAATTGCACGGGAACTTGGGCATATAGAGAGTATCCGCTAGGCGAAGGGACGGAGTAACTTGAACCATGCCAGTCCCATGCACCGGAGAGGGAGAGCCATCCGCAACGAGAACCGGGGGCAATCGATCATATGTTTCTAGGAGAGAAAAACACTGAGGATTGCCCATCATATGATTAGTGGCGCCAGAGTCGATTAGCCATTTACCTTGAGTCACCACATGGGCGCTACCTGAAGTCGTGGACACCGAGGCAGATGAGTTGGAGACATCAGAAGTAGTCATTCTGGAAGAGAGGTTGCGCGGTTAAGAAAGTAAACCGGGTGAGCAGCAGAAGGAGAAGATCGCAGCGGTCAAAGGAGAGAGCAGCGGCTAGAAAAAACCACGACCAACTGCGGACAACCAATGGGAAGAAGGTCTTACGACAAGACAGGTCGCACGAGACAAGCAGATCGCAAGAACAGATTGTTCGGGCGAGAAGAGGAGATCGCGAGACAAGCAGATCGCACGAGCTGAAGGCAAACACAAATAGGGGGACTAGAAACCTCCCTCTGATACCATGTGCGAATATAACCAAAACAGTCCGGAAACTGGAGTAATGGAAATTTTATTATCCAAAAAACTATCTATTACAAAGGTATAGCCTCCCTTATATAGAATGGAGGAGATGAGATAGAGTAGAAATACCCAATGTGGGACTAAATACAGAAATACAGCATATACAAAGCTAATCGTCTAACCGCCTAACCGCGCGGTTAGTAAGAACACTAACCGCTCGGTTACCACCACGAGACGAGCCGCCGACCATCGATATCCCAGAGAGTAACCGGCTAACCGCCCGGTTACCAAACCGCCATGCCAACCCGCTATCGTTGCTCAGATATCAGACCGCCGGAGACAACCCGCCAACCCGCGCGGTTACCAAACCGCCCGGTCTTTAACCGCCTGTCCGCCCAGGCCTATATAGCAACAACACAGCAGGATCTACTCTGGGTCATCAGATCGTATTTAAAGAAAACGAACGGCTCAGATTAGCCTAAAATTTCTTAATCATGGGCCGAACACGGCTTTGCACACGGCCGTGTCCCAGGCCGTGTGCATCGATCCAGCCACGAATATCGAGCATAGAAAAGAACACGGGTTAGGACACGCCCGTGTCCCAACCTGACACACCCGTGTCGGGTCTTTGACACGCCCGTGACCAGGGGTCGTGTCGCAAATAACCGCCACACCAACCGTCATGTCCCATAGTGGACACGGGTGGCAACATGCCCGTGCCAGACTTAACACGCCCGTGTCAGACTTGACACGCCCGTGTCAACTAGTACACACCCGTGTTCCGGGCCGTGTCCCTCAGTCGACATAGGACAAAACTTTCCATAGAAGCACACGGCCATGTGACACACCCTTGTCCCATTCCGTGTGCCTGACATGCCCTGGGACACGCCTGTGTCCCAGGCTCTGTTCGAGCACTTAACGCTCGTCAACCTCAACTCGACGATCCAAGCATGACACGACAATGTGACACGCCCGTATTATAGGCCGTGTTCACCCTACCAAGACCCGAACTTGGTTCAAACACCGCCTGTTTCACTTTTGAGTTTCGGGGTGTTACAGTGACGGCGGACTGTGAGGAGGTGACTTCCAAGGACCTAGTGTCGGAGCTGTTCTTTCTTGTCCCTACCCATGGCGAGTGGAAGATAGTTTTGACTCTCTCTTCAAGGAAGTGGAGGGCTTCGGGGATGATTCTTCTGGGGAGAGGATGAGAGCTAATTGTATTTTCTTTTTATTTTTGAAATGATCCCCCTCCCCCAATTTTGCAACCTTGATAAGGCGAGTATTTTCGTAATAGCCGGTATATATTAATGAAAATACTTGGTACATTTTCTCACTCTTCTGCATTTACTTTTTTGTATTGCACTCGCACGCTTGTGTCACCTCCTCGCTGAGTGACCTCACTAGGATTTAACTCGCTGCTAGAATTTACTTATTTGTTAGAATACATACCCGTATAGAGACCTCGATATCTTGCCACCCCTTAGTAGTGGGAACTAGACCATATGCGGCACTGTACCCGCGACCATCCCACTCGCCTACGAGGTCTCCTCCCTTAGAAATTTTTCCAGGGCCCAAATTTCCAAAGTAAAACCTTGATAGGATGGGATGTCATGGCCTAGAACATCCCTGGCTCGCTTGCCTTTATAGTTGTCGAGATCTCAGCTAGCCACCATTGCCGCTGCTTTGTCGAGTTACTATCCCCCCCCCCCTCTGAGGAGTTGGAGAGATCTCGGATCACCACTGCCTGGTCTGGAGATTACTGGATCTAACCTTTTTTCCCTTATGATTGCCTACCCTTGGCTTTCTCTCTAAGTTTATCTTCTAATGTATTACGTCGATCGTCAAGAGCAGCTCAGGACTTGGTTATAAAGTCGCAAAAAACATCCACTGAGGGGCCCCAGCCCTATCAGCTAGGTGGGAGCCTTATAGCGGGGGCAGGTCAGGGCTTGGGTAGATACCGTTGAGTGACATCAAGCCCTGTCAGCTAGTGGGAGCCTGGCAGCGGGATCTGCTCGGGGTCTGCATATCAAAGCCTCCTCCAAGATGTCTACCGGCCATTCCGTCTAATGAGAGACCGTTCAGCGGGACCATCTGGGGTTAACATGTCACAACCTCCTCCAAGATGTCTACCAACCCTGCTGGCTAATGAGAGCCCGGTTAGCGGGACCATATGGGGCTAACATGTCAAACCCTCCTCCAAGATGTCTACCGACCCTGCTGCCTGATGAGAGCCCAGTCAGCGGGACCATCTAGGGCTAACATGTCAAACCCTCCTCCAAGATGTCTACCGGCCCTACCGACTGATGAGAGCCCGGTCAGTAAGACTATCTGGGGATAACATGTCAAACCCTCCTCCAAGATGTCTACCGGCCCTGCCGGCTGATGAGAGCCCGGACAGTGGGACCATCTGGTGCTAACATATCAAACCCTCCTCCAAGATGTCTACTGGCCCTGCCGACTGATGAGAGCCCGGTCAGCGGGACCATCTGGGGCTAACACGTCAAACCCTCCTCCAAGATGTCTACCGGCCCTGTCGGCTGATGAGAGCCTGGTCAGCGGGACCATCTGGGGCTAACATCTCAAACCCTCCTCCAAGATTTCTGTCGGCTGATGAGAGCCCGATCAGCGGGACCATCTGGGGCTAACATATCAAACCCTCCTACAAGATGTCTACCGGCCCTGCCAGCTCATGAGAGCCCAGTCAACGGGACCATCTGGGGCTAACATGTCAAACCCTCCTCCAAGATGCCTACTGGCCCTACCGGCTGATGAGAGCTCAGTCAACGGGACCATCTTATAGTTAACTTTCCAAAAATGTCACAATCTCATAGCACATTTATTTAAATGAAGTCTTTCTAATGGAGTGTGTCCTACCTTAATTGGTCAGGAATAAAATTTATTATAGAAAAGGGGTTACCCGGACAAGGCTCCCCCGCCCGGGACAAGAGCACACTCCTCTTCGATTTTTCCCATGGCCACAACCTCGGCCTACTCCTTTAGAACCTCCCCTGCTACCTTCGCACTGGTGCGGATCTCTTCCTCTTCTTCCTCCATCCTATCTAATCCTCCTGAGGCCTCCTGCCTTGATAGCTCCTCCATCCTGCTATCTATCTCTTCGGTTTCTCCCTGCCATGAGATGGTGTTGACCGCTGTGATGTAGCACTCCCTCGCCACCCTGGGGTCTCCCCAGACCCTGACCTGGATTCCCTCGACGTTGAACTTGAGATACTGATTGAAAGAAGATGGCATGTATCAGAAGGCGCTGAGGAGGGGTCGTCGAAAGATTACATTGTAGCTGCTAGGATTGTCCATAATGATGAACCTGCAGTTCCTAGACTGCCTCCCCAAATTAACATGGAGTCTCACTCCTCCTTCCACCTTCTTACTCTCCCCAGAGAATCCAAAAAGTGGTCCGTCCGAGGCTAACACCCTTCTAGCCACCACCTTTATTGCATCGAACTCCTTCTTGAAAACAACATTGACGGAACTCCCGTTGTCGATGAGGATCCGAGAGACGGTAAATTTTTTTACCGTGGCCAGGATCACCAGCTCGTCGCAGAAAGGATCCTCATGATCTGGCACGTCCTTCCGTGAGAAGATAATCTTCTCTTCTGGGGGCGGGGTTAGGGATGTGGAGATAACGCTCCAGTGATACATAGTGTGTAGACTCGCCTTGCGGCCATCCTCGACTCCTACCCCCCCCCCCATGGATCACTCTGATCCCTCCTCGGCCCCCTATATCGGCCCTATCCTTGCACGTGTCCTCCCCTCCGGGCAAAACCTCTTCAATTCGCACCTCCCAACGAGGATTCTAATACTGCTGTTGCTCCCTGGATCCCCTCAACTCTAGGAACTCTGGGCACATGGTCGTGGCGTGACCCTCCTCTTGGTTGAAATCACAATAGGGCAGCTCTGCCCTGCCTCTCGGTCTCCTCCTATAGACCCCTCTCCTCCTCCCTAAGTCTATTGTCATAGCCTATTGTTGATCGAGGAGAGGGGGCCTCTGGCCTTGCCTCCAACCTGGAGAGTTGAACTGGCCTTGCCCCCCTTGGTAGTGGTCTCCTCTGTGGAAACCTCGCCACGGTCCCTGGTCTTTCCACTCTGGATGCCTCCAGCCGAGGTAATTGTTCGGCTCCTGGTGGACCCACCTTGGCTGTTACTACTGCTGCTCCCTCTGCCTGGCCTCGGCCCTCCGTACTTCCTGGCCCTGACCACCTCCTGGCACCTTATCCTCTTTCGCGGCACACCTGGCCAACTTCCTAGCAAACTCCTGGTTTGACGCTTCCATATCAACCTCCCTAGCCGCCCTCTTCATCATCTCCTCGAAGGAGAGATGCGGAACTCTCTTCCGCTCCATCCTGAAGAATCACTGCTGCTGCCCCAGGGTGAAGACCATCATCAAGGTGTACCCTGGCATCTCCTGGACCTGGAGGACCACCTCTTAGAACCGGTCCACATAACTCCCCAGAGTCTCGTTCGCCCCCTGCTTGATAAGGAATAGAGACTCGAACTCCTTATTCCTCTTCTTGGAAGTGGTGAACCTCAGCATGAACCCCCTGCGCAGGTGTTTGAAGTGGTAAATGGAGCTGGCCAGAAGCTGGTGGAACCAATCTCTCGCCTTCTCCTTAAGGGTGATGGCGAAGAGCCTACACTTAAATGCATCTGACATTTGTCGAATCATAACCACATCCTCGATCCATTGGAGGTGCTGGATCAGATCGTCCTTCCAGGTGTAGTGGGACATCTCCAGCTCACGAAACCCCTCTTGAACTGGGGCGGATGAGACTAACTCATTGAAGGGGTTTCCATCCCCTGCTAGGCGAGCCGGGCGATCTCGCCCCTCCACATCACCGATCCAACCCACACTCGCCGAGCCGGGGAACAAAGGTCGCCCTGGAAGATCCCGCCCGCCGCCTTCCTCTGCCTTCCCAGGTCTCCTGGCAGGGGTGTTCTTGCCCAGGGCTGGGGCTGCGACAACTGGACAGCTGGTGTCGAGCACTCGGCACGAGTGATGAGTGCGGACATGATGAGGTTCTGCATCTCTTGCCGAAAATCCACAAACATTCCGAGGGTGTTGAGAGGAGGGGAGAGGCGAGTCGGCATGGTCAGAACTTTTTCCTTCACCTCCAGTCATTGAGCTCACCTAGATTTTCAGTACTAATCACTATCCATGCTCACCACACCAAAATGTTGAAACCAAGAACCAGATTATGTGGAGTTTGAACCCTTGTGGAAGGGGTGACCGCACACTTACTTCTCCTATCAAGCTTGGACGACCAAAGACTTAGAACCAGAAACTGACCCGAGGCTCCAGCACAGAGGTCCCACCAAACACCCGGAAGATCTTAGAGTGCTTCCCCTCATTAGACAAGCGCTGAGCTAAGGGAACATCAGAAAGCACTAGAAGATCAGAGAGTAAGAGAATTTGAATGCTTGAAAGCTTGCCCTCAGAGGTACCCCCTTGGGTCTATTTATAGTATTCTGAAGATGGTCTGCCAACAACTCACCTCCGTTGTTCCAAACAGCTACATGTAGTCCAAGTCGGCCTGTCAATAGCATAACTCAGTTGTTATGAAAGGCTATGGGCAGGCCAGTGGGGGTGAAATGGTAAAAATACTTCACACATCACTAGGCGAGTGGCTTTGAAAATCCTCCACTTACAAGGGGCGGCGAGTGCCCGATGGAGCTAGCACCTGCCGCCACCCTATATCCCCGGGCGAGTGCGGGCCTGACCTGCCCCACTCACTCGTAGATACCGAGAGCCAAGGGCGAGTGCGAGCCCACTTGCTTTAATCGCCCCACTTCCATCCCACCACGCATGGGCGAGTCGATGAGGCTGCCTAGATCTCACTCAATGTCAAGATTAAACGGCACTGACAGAACTCACCTCACTCAACGCTGAGGCAAAAGGTGTCGAGTGAATTCACCTCTCTCAACTCTGAGGCGGAAGGCATTGAGTGGAGTCACCTCTCTGAATTTCGAGGCGAAAGGCATCGAGTGAACAATCCTTACTCAACGCCGAGATCAAAAGGCATTGAGCGAACTCGCCTCACTCAAAGCTGAGGTGGAAGGCATTGAGTGGAATCGATGCCAAGGAACCAGCTCGTGTGGCTTACTCGGCTAACTCTGGAAGGGGTCTCTCTCATTTACTTGAGCCTTCTCGCTCCTGAAGATCTCGCGAAACACTGATCCTGGAGGGGGGACCCACTCATCAAATGCGGGGTTATACACCTTGGGTCCTTGGACAAGTGGAGCCAAGATGAGCTGATTCTTCAAGGCTTGGAAAGCCTCCTCACATTCTCTTGACCATTCAAATTTTTGATTGCCTCGTAATACCTTGAAGAAGGGAGAGCACTTCTCTCCTACCTGAAAGAGGAACCTGCTCAACCCTGCAAGCTTCCCTATCAGGCGCTAGACTTCCTTGGCACTTTGCGGTGACTCCAACTCCATAATGGCTTTCATCTTATCAGGGCTGGGCTCCACCCCTGCTGTGGTAAGAAGATTACCAAATAACTTCCCCTGCTAGCCCCAAAGACGCACTACAAAGGGGTCAACCGTATTTTGAGCTTCTGCAGGGTGGAAAATGTTTCCTCCAGGTCTCGAAGGTGGGAGCTCACATCCTTGCTCTTCACCATGAGTTCATCCACATACACCTTCAAGTTCATTCCCCTTTGCTCCCCGGAATACTTGGTCTATCATTATATGATACATTGTCCCTACATTCTTCAACCCAAAAGGCATCATATTATAATAATAACTTCCCTCCCTTGTGATGAAGGGGGCATCTTTAATATTTGGTGGGTGCATCCTGGTCTGATGATAACCTGAAAAAGCATACAAGAAACTCATCACAGAAAAATTGACGGTTGAGTCAACCAACGCTTCGATTTGAGGCAGAGGATAACAATCCTTAGGACACGATTTATTGAAAAGAGAAAAATTGACACACATACTCAACCATCTATTCCCCTTCTTTACCATTACCACATTCGAGGCCCAGCTTGGATACTGGATCTCTGATACAAAACCTACCTTGAGGAGTTTCTCCACCTCCTCCCAAATTGGCTCCGTGATGGTCATCCTCTTCTGATGAATGGGGCATGTGTTTGGGTCGAGGTTCAGACGGTGGCATACCACGTCTACGTCGATGTCTGGCATATCTGTTGTGCTCCATGCAAAGATGTCAACCTTCTTCTAGATGCACTCTAGTATCTTCTCCTAGTCTTTGGGGCTCGGGCCACCACTAACCATACCTTCTCTGTCTTCCCTACCTGGGTAAGAACTTTCATCTCCACTACCTCCAGTCAATACTACTCCTCCCACTCGCCCCTTGCCCTCTTGCCTTAGATGAGTGCCACTTCATCCCCTGCCTCTTCTATTATCATCAACTCGTTCTGATCTTCCAGCGACTCATCCTCTCGTAACTCATAGGTGCGAACCTCCACTTCCCCTGCTTCTTCCACCTCCTCCTTTCCTAGCACTGCCAACTCCATCATTGCCTTCTCCCCGGCCTCTATAGCTTCATTCTCCTGTCTCACTCTTTCCTCCATCTCCTTCTTTACTTCCTCGACCTCTACCATCCACGAAATGGTATTGACGACAGTCACGTAGCACTGCCTTGCTACCTTGGGATCTCCTTTGATCTGAACTTAGACACCCCCGTTGTTGAACTTGAGACACTAATGGAATGATAATGGCACACAATGGAAGGTACTGATGAGGGGGAGCCCAAAAATAGCATTGTAGCTTCTCAGGGCATTGATGATGATAAAATAGTTGTTCCTTAACACCCCTTATTGTCATATAGAGTCTAACTCCACCCACGACTTCCTTCTGCTCACAAGAAAATCCGAACAACGGCCTATCTAAGGCCAGCACCCTCCTTGCCTCCACCTTTATTTAATTGAAGGCCTTCTTGAAGATCACATTCATGGAGCTCTCATTGTCAACCAGAATCCTGGAGACCATAAAATTCTCTATTGCCGTCTGGATCACCATGGCATCAAAACGGATCTTCATAATCCGACATATCCTTTTATTAAAAAGTAATCTTTTCCTCCAGGGGTGGGTTTTGGGAGGTCGAAGCGACGCTTCTTCTCAATATAGTTTGGGAGCTCCCCTTGTGGGTGGCCTGAATCCCTACCCCATCGTAGATCACCCTGATCCCCAGGTCAATCAAGTCCTCGCATATATTATCTTCCCCTTCGCCAGGTAGGACTTCCTCGATCCGCACTGGCGGCTGCTGTGGTGCCGGACCTCTCGCTCTTCTTATTTCCAGAAACTCTAGGCAGGTGGACGTTGTGTGACCTTCCTCCTGGTGGAATTCACAATAGTTCAATGCCACCCTACTCCCTCGTCTTCCTCTTCAATTCTCCCTTCTTTGTCTCATTCCTCGAGAGATCCCCATCGCTTGCAATTGCGATAGGAGGGGTGTCCTTTGTCCTTATCTCCACTTCGGAGGGTTGAATCGCCCCTGTCCCCCACAGTGATTCTCCATTCCTTAGAATCCTCTCTCATCGTCCTGAACGGGTCCCCCTGTGGTCTCCGGGTCAGTCGGTTGTTTGGATCCTGATACCCCCAACCTTATTACTTCCCCTGGAACCCTTGACCCCTGAAGCCGCTATTACCAAGCTATTGAAGGATGCCCCAAAGGTGATTATCTCTCTCGTTGACCGGGACGCAAATTTCATTACCAATCATGTGGACAAACATGCTATAATGAGTGAATTTGTTTGGGAAAGAGGTATGCCTCAATCCCATTAGCTTTTACATATTATTCAAGAAAACTATGATGTGTAGGTTTTTCCTATTTTTATTTTAAATGCATAAGCCTATGCCAACCTTCAAGGAACCCTTGGGCTCTTCTCTCCACTTGACTACTTGTTGATTGCTTCCTCCCTGCTCCTTTACCTTATCCTCCGCCAACTTAGCCAATTTCTTGGCGAATGCTAAATTCGTCGATTGTCTCTCTATCTCCTTTACCGCTCTCTTCATCAGTTTCTCGAATGATAGAGGAGGCTCCCTCTTTAGCTCCATGCTAAAGAATCCTATCGTAGTCCTAGCATAACGGCAATTATCAGGGCGTACCCTGGTACCTCTTGGGCCAGAAGGATCTCCTCTTAGAACTTATCTACGTAACTTCCTAGTGTCTCCTTTGGGCCCTACTTGATTGTGAACAGGAACTCCGCTCCCTTCTTCATCTTTTTTTATGTCAAGAACCTCAATAGGAACCCGCGACGCATGCCCTCAAATCAGTAAATTGAACTCATGGGGAGCTGGTGGAACCAGTCGCTAGCTTTCTCCTTTAGGGTGATAGCGAAGAGTCGACACTTGAAAGTGTCTGACATCTACCTGATGGAAACCGCATCCTCAAACCACTGAACATGTTGCACTGGATCATCCATGTCTATATAATAGGATATATCTGGCTCTCGGAACCCCTCTGGGACTGAGGCTAGGACAATCAACCCTGAATGGGCTCCCTCCACCCACAGGGCGTGTCGACCCATCCCGCATGGCTGGCTCATTTGTTCTTCTCGCACTCGCTGGTATGGAGAACAGCTCTTGCCTAGCAAGATCTCGCTCCCCCCCCCTCAACAGCCACCTCCTTCCCAGGCTGATGATGTAATGGCCCGGCCCTTTAACAGCCTCGCTTAACAACAGCTGTTACGTCCATGGATCTCGTCACTCTTCTTTGCGGCATCTTCTTCTCCTTCGATGGTGTTCGTTCTTTACTGAAAGGAAGATCGACTCTGGCGATCTGCTCCTCTTCTGACAATTTCGGCAAGGACATTTGTTCGGAAAAAATGGCGAAGTAACGGCTAAGTTTTCCGTAAGCCTCCTTTTATCATGAGAAATTAGGGTTGAACCGCTTTGCCACGTGTCACCGTATTATTGGACCGCCCATTATTATATTAATTATGTCCTTTTGAAAAGATGCGTCCAATTTAAGTCCTTTGGCATCAATCCCAAAAAATCCAGTTCAGACCGGGCATGTGATAGCAAGCATACTGCGCCAAAAAATCCACTAAGTCAAAGTCGTCGAGTAAGCAACCTTTACTCGACAAATCGTCGAGTGGCGTCGAGTGCACTCAATGCACTCGACGCCTACAGCCTCAGAATAACACCAAGTGAAAAGCGTCGAGTTTACATACCCTTACTCGACGAATCGTCGAGTGGCGTCGAGTGCACTCAATGCACTTGACGCCTATATTATCTAGAATATTCTTAAGTCAAAAGCGTTGAGTTCACTTCCCTTTACTCGACGAATCATTGAGTATGCAAACCTTCACTCGAAGAATCGTCGAGTGGCGTCGAGTGCACTCAACACACTCGATGCCTATAGTTCACAGAATAACTTAAGTCCAAAAACGTTAAGTGGCGTTGAGTCCACTCAACGTCGCTTTGACTTCACTCAATGCCTGCATCTTCAAGAAAATATTCTAAGTAAATTCATTGAGTGGCGTTGAGTCCACTCAATGCCTCAGCTTAATCTGTCAAATGGTGTTGAGTGGTCTTGAGTCCACTCAACACCTCAACTCATTCGTCGAATGGAGTTGAGTGGTGTTGAGTCAACTCAATGCCTTAGCTTATTTGTCGAATGGCATTGAGTGCACTCAACGCACTCAACGCCATGAATCCAGAAAGTATTCTATGTCGCATATGCTCTATTCGTCTAGTGTACATATACTCACTCGACGAATTCGTCAGGTATTCATGAAGCTATTCGACGAATAGTATTGGTCTCAACTCAGAAGTCATACTCGACGAATTTTACTTGTCGAGTCCGGCGTACCCCGAGCCTGAGTCAACTCTCCTGACTCAAAACACATGCGGCGGTCTAGCACGAAATTGGACGTTACAAATCCTATAAACAAAATAAAAGATTTCGTCCCCGAAATCAGGCTAAGGATGTAGGGGAAGTGAAGCACGAAAAATATAATAAACTTTTAAACTTACCTTGGGAAAACAACTCCGGGTAGCGCTTTTGCATCAAGTCCACCTGCTCCCAAGTGTATTCTTCTTTCCTATGATTAGACCATTGTACCTTTACCAATGGTACACTTTTTCTCCGCAAGCTCCTTGTCTCGGTGTCCACTATCCGCACTGGCTCCAGTCAAACAGATCTATCGGTTGTTACTTCTCCATCTGGGGTGGGGACATGTTGGTTAGTCTGTAGTAGTGCCTTCCGGAGAGACGACACATGGAAGACATCGTGCAAATTTTCTAGCTCTGGTGGTAGCTCCAGCTGATAAGCCAAAGGGCCTATTCTCTCCAATATAGCATAGGGCCCCACATACCTCGGGCTAAACGTCTTCATACCACGCATTCGTGGCACGCCATTCATTGGCCTTATCTTTAAGAATAGCTTGTCACCCACTTGAAATTCTACCATCCGATGTTTCGCATTATAGTACTTTGTCTGCCGACTTTGAGCCTCAAGCAAGCGGTCTCGTATTAATCTAACAAGCGCATTGGTGTCATCAATGTACTCTATCCCCAAAACTTTTGGATCTTCATCCTGCACCCATGACAATGGAGTTCTACACTTTCTCCCATAAAGTGCTTCGTGGGGAGCCATCCCGACGCTAGCTTGATGGCTATTGTTATATGAAAATTCTACCAGTGGAAAGAGTCTTTCCCACGGTTCTCCTCTATCCAATACACATAGTCTCAAAAGATCTTCCATTGTCCTGATGGACCTCTCAGACTGACCATCTGTCTGAGGATGAAAAGTTGTGATGAAGGTAAGGCGAGAGCCTAAATATGCTTGTACTGCCTTCCACTCCTTGGAGGTAAAGCGGCCATCATGATCAGAGACTATCATCTTAGGCACGCTATGGTACCGTACAAATTGTTCCACAAAGAGCCATACTAACACATCCACATGGGCCTCCTTCTTCATAGGGATAAATCTGATGACCTTTGTTAGACGATCTACAATCACCCAGACTGAATCGTTCAAAGAGCGCGAGCAAGGCAACCTGTGAACAAAGTCCATGGAGATATCCTCGAACTTCCACTCAGGGATGGGTAATGACTGTAATAACCCTCCGGGGCTCTTGCACTCCACCTTCACCTTTTGACAAGACTGGTAGTGCATAATATAATAATTGATATTTTTCTTCATTCCTGGCTAAAACATGGTCTTCCGCAAGTCACTATACATCTTAAAAATCCCGGGATGCACTGAATACTTCGAACAATGTGCCTCTCTCAATATGTCTTCCCGGATTTCCCCTCCCTTGGGAATGTAGAGTCGGCCAAGGAAATGCACGAGGCCATCCTTTAGTGTGTATTCCTCAGTAGTTCCCTCTTCAAATGACTTAATTATAAGGGCTAGAGCAGCATCCTTCCCTTGCTCTGCCCGAATACGATCTCGGATGTCACATACTATACTCATAGCAGATAGATACTCAGTATACTCCTCAGAATGATCTTTATACACCAACGTAATCTCCATCTCCTCGAGCATCCGAGCTAATTCCATACTCATCAATCGAGACTCAGGGCTCGATTCTGGTTCCTTTCTGCTCAATGTATCAGCCAAAGAGTTTGCTTTTCTAGGGTGGTAATTCTAGGTAAACTCATAATCACACAAAAATTCTAGCCACCGCCGTTGTCTCAGATTCAATTCCTTTTGAGTATGTACATACTTTAAATTCTTATGATCCGAAAATATCTCGCAGTGGACGTCATATAGATAGTGCCTCCAAACCTTCAAGGCGAACACCACTGCCCCCAACTCCAAATCATGAACCGGATAATTGGCTTCATGCTTCTTCAGTTTCCTCAAAGCAAAAGCAATCACATGCTCATGCTGCATCAGTACTGATCTCATCCCTTGATATGACGCATCAGTGTAGACTTGAAATCCTTTCTTCCCAAATGGAAGGACTAAAATGGGTGCATAAGTAAGTCTATCTTTAAGTTCTTGGAATGCAGCTTCACACTAGGGTGTCCACTCGTATGGAACACCTTTCTTTGTCAGAGCAGTGAGAGGAAGGGCTATTTTTGAGAATCCTTTCAAGAACTTGCGATAATACCCAGCAAGTCCAAGAAAACTTCGTACATCGGCCGCTATTTCAAGGGGACCATTCTTTCACGGCACGCACTTTGACTAGATCCATACCTAGTCCGGCTCCGCTAATCACATGGCCCAAGAAGGCAACCTATCGAAGCCAAAATTCACACTTGCTGAACTTAGAAAATAGCGAGTGTTCTTTTAGCTTCTTCAGCACCAAGGTCAAGTGTTCCACATGTTCCTCCTATGTCTTCGAGGAGACTAAAATGTCATCGATGAAGACGATGACGAAGACAACTAAGTATGGCTCAAACACTTTGTTCATCAAACTCATGAATGCAGAAGGAGCATTTGTGAGCCCAAACGGCATCACGGTGAACTCATACAGACCGTACCACGGGCTAAATATCATTTTTTGAATGTCCTCCTCTCATATCCTCAGCTGGTAATACCCCGAGCAGAAATCTAACTTGGAAAACCAATGCGCTCCCACTAACTGGTCGAATAGCTCATCGATCCGGGGTAAAGGATAAATGTTTTGCGCCGTCAGTCGGTTGAGTTACCGATAGTCTATTCACAATCTTAAGGTTTCATCCTTCTTCTTGACAAACAGGACAGGGGCTCCCCAGGGTGATGAACTGGGGCAAACAAACCCTGATTCCACTAACTCTTACATCTAAACTTTAAACTCCATGAGTTCCTTCGGGCCCATTCGGTAAGGGGTCCTAGAGACAGGCTTGGCACCCAGTACTAACTTAATCTTGAAGTCCACCTCCCTATGCGGAGGTAATCCTGACAATTTCTCAGGGAATACCTCAGGTAAATCCCGCACCACTCGCACATCTTTCAATTCAACTACCATCTCTTTTAGTTCAAAACATATCATATATACTTCATCCCCCTTCATATGGGCTTTTAAGGTCTGAATTAAAGATAGCAACATATGAGGTGTAAGTCTAATACCTTGAAAGATGACCTCAGAGTCCCCATGCCTCAACATGATTTTCTTCACTGCACAATCAATCCTTGCGCGGTGCTAATATAACTATACCATGCCCAGAATGAGGTCGAATTCTGTCATTCTCAGCATTATTGCAAGGGATTCAAAGAACTTTCCTCCAAGAATTACCTCCAATTCACACTTTGCGGATGCAGTCATCTCAGAGCCATCCGGGAGGCGTACTCTCCGAGCAATACTGGTGAAATATTGCACTCCTTCTAGGTCTTTAACGAAGTCTGCCGACACAAACAAGTGTGTGTCACCGGTATCTAATAAAGTGTAAGCTGGTTTCCCACCAACCATTACAGTGCCTAGGTACCAATTATATAGACTCAAGCTAGACTCTTAGCCTATCTTACACTATTTTAAGAGAAATGCTTATAATATAGTAATTATATCACAACATACCGACAATCACATCCTGAGGATTCCGCTCCTGCGCCATGTACAACACAAACACTTGATCCTGAGCAGGTCCAGGATTCCTTCCTCATGGTCCTCGTTCTCAACCATACATGTGTCCCCATCCTCGTGGAGCTGTCGGAGGAAGGGCAGGGAGAGCATTTCCATCTAGTTGTGGGCAAAAGCGTCGGATGTGGCCTGGCTGGTAGCACTGGAAGCAGACTCGCTCATATTGCTCCTTGGGTTGCAAATGCATCTGTGGTGATGGAGGTAGTGCTGGCTGCAGGGTCGGATGCTCCATCCTAAAATTCTGACGGAAGCGACGCCCGCCTCTTTTGTTTCCTCTTCCTCTATTATCTTGCCTTCTCATATGTCTAGGACCGTCCTCTATCACACCCTCAGCGGGTCTCTTATTACTCCCCAAGTGATCTGCCTCCAGCCTTTTTGTCATATCAATAATCTCTGCTAAGCTTGCATCCGCTATAAACAAAAGGTTCTGCCTCAGCAGATCCCGCAAGCATTTGTAGAATGGATTAGCATACCCCCTGTCATTCAACTCATATGCGTCAGCAAACCTAGCGAGATGCTGAAACTCTTGCTGATTTCTTGTAACTGTCTTGGATCCCTGTTTTAGCAGCAGGAATCTCTCTTCAAGTTCATCCAGAGTGGTAGAAGGGATGAAGTGTTCCAAAAATGCTTCCGTATACTCACTCAAACTAATCTTCGTGTACACTCGGCCTTCAAAGGTGGAGCTCATGAGGTTCTTCCACCGACTCTTGGCATGGGATTCCAATACTGACACAGCTAATGTCACAGCCATATTTGCTGGACATCGGATCCCTGCCATCAATTCTTGCATTGTGTCGAGCCATTCTTTTGTATGCATAGTTGACTCTGTCCCGAGGTAAGCAGGCGGAGAGAGAGCTCAAAAAGTGCTCAACAAATTTGAGCATGGGGCTTGTTGTTGCACCGGAGCCTGTTGGGACCTAAAGGAATCCAAAATAGCCGTGAGTGTCTACACTAGCTCCGACTGCTAAAACTGTATGGGTACGGGAGGGGCACGAGTTCCCCCTACTGGATCTACATGCGCTGGGATCTACATATAAGGTGCAAACCTAAGGTCAGGTTGGCTAATCGTGTAAGACCCCAACCTCGGAGATGATCGCGGGGCGATCAAACGGCACTTTTGGAGGTCTGAACAGGGGCACACGGCCAGGCACACGGCCGTGTGCCTACCCGTGTTCAATGATTTATTGTGTTTTTTGTGCTGTCTCGAGTCAGAGAAGTACACGGCTTGAGACACACGGCCGTGTCTCAAGCCGTGTGTGGGGCACACGGCCTCGAACACGGCCGTGTTCGAAGCCGTGTTCATGAAGCCCGACGATCGTCCTGAAGCTCTAGGTAACACGGCCCGTGGCACACGGCCGTGTCAGGACCCGTGTGGATCGGCGTAACTGATATTTTGGGTTGAATCCGAGCCGTCCGGATCTTTTATTTTGGATCTAACGGCTGGGGGTTAACCTAGGGGGTTTTAGGGTTGAGTTTGGGGCTGAATTCCCTCATTCCAACCCAACCCTTTCTCTTTCTAAACTCTTAGAGAGAGGTGAGAGCCAAGAGGAGGAGGAGGAAAGTTCCGGCCGCCGGCGGAGCACCGGAGCACCGATTCGCGATCCGAGTCCGGATCCTCGAAGGCAAGGGCGAGGCGAAGCTTTCCATCTGACTACATCTTCATGGCGCCGCGGAAATCTTCGAGGGTAACGATCCTCTTCATAGGGCATGTGTAGTCGCCCTTCTTTCTATGCATGGGGAAATCCCCCTCTCGCGAGTGAGCATTGAGGCGCGGAATCCCTTCGGGTAGATATGTAAAGTCCCCGTTGTTAGAGCCCGGAATCGGAGTACGGGCGTAGGCATTGTATGTGAAGCCTATTCGGGTTTAACCCGGATCGGTGATGTTGCATTGCATGGCCGGAGAAGACTCCGCGCCGATGATTTTAGTTTTCCGAAATTTCTACGCGGTAGATTGCATACAGGGATCCTTGGGGGTTAACCTCGGGGCGCACCCGGAAAGCTTGGGCGGAATCGCATTGCCGCCACGATGTTGCCTTGGAGGGCAAATCGGTACATAACGGGGTTATGTGCGTGTTTTGATCGATTGTGGGAATGAGGAGAAACTTGGCCCGCACCGATGGCTAAATGGCCGTGGTGAAGTGAGCAACGGGCGGGTGGAACTCTACCCATTCCAAGTGGTCTCGGTAGAAGCGACCTAAAGTACATGGGACTTCCCGGGGGGCTGGAAATGAGCCTAGGCTTCGGCTGAAAGGGCTAAATGCTCACGAGTGTTGCCATCCGAGGGATGGTGGTGGAATCGCGGTGTCGGGATGGGTCCGGACCGGGTTCACCGATTAGTGCCCTGAGAGCACGGAGTGTGCGGCCGTGCGTGCCGACACTTGTGGCGAATAGAATACTTTATAGAATTGCTATGGTAGTTTTATATGCAGGGAAGGATCACCGCCGTCCCGAGAAACGGGACGGGGTCGTTATAATTTGGTCAGCTTTGCTGACCGTTGCCCTTTGTATTGCCACCTCTTGGGTGGGTTGTTTTCTACAGGTGCTGCTGCGGAGCCAAGCGGCAAATAGCGGGCTAAAGCCCAAGTTGCAGCGCCAGCCCTCGAAGGCTTAGTTATTAGCTTTTTCATATTCATGTACGGCCGGCCTGCGCGCCGATGTTTGAAAGACGCTATCTTGTTAAGCGAACACTTTTGTAAGGCCTTAAGGCCGTGAACTCTTTTGTGTATTTTCATGTTCGTCATTACTTTGTGGTAAATTTATTACTAGTGGACATTCATGCCTTATGGGGGTTCTTTGTTTAACTTTAAAATGCTTCCGTTAGAATGCGTTGTGTAGGACGTTGTTGTTGAATTGGTTGGAATGGTTGTCCATATTCGTAACCTTCCGGTCTGTCCGTAGTATATGACGTCGGGCCCCGGCCGGACCTACTGTTATATGCTTTGCGACGGATAGGGGTGTTACAAATTGGTATCAGACTACCGGTTTCGGTCAAGCTTAAATGAATTCGTGGACGAATTCTTTTAAGGGGTGGTGAGCACGGTCACGTGCGTCATCGTTATAACATGAAAAAGAACCCATGAATGTCCACTTAGGAATGAAAATACACTTGTTGAGGAACCTGCGTGTTCCTTTAATTGCAGTTTGCAGTAATGTTTGGTCGCTTATCGGTGTTTTTGCACGAATATAGGTGACCAAAAGTGGGGCTGGGCCGTCTGAACGGCCAGGTTCTAAGGCGAGCAGTGCGCCAAGCGATACGCCTGCAACACCTTTGTCTGCTGAGACCATTAGGTTGGTGGCGGAAGCGGTCATGGCAATGATTAATGCGCAGCCTGCAAGGCAGGTGCAGCAGCCTGCTCCTGCTGTGGAGCAAGTACCGGTTCAGACGGCAGAACGAAGGAGGGTTGAGCAAGTTGTGTTGGAGCCAGAGTTGCCGCGGAGAGCAACTGAAAGACAACTGAAGCATGTCATGGGCTTTCATCCACCGGTGTTCACGGGGGCAGAAACCCCGACCCAAGCAAAGGATTGGCTCTCAAGGGTCAACAGGGTGATGACTGTGACGGAAACTGAAGAGTGGCAGAAGACCACTATAGCGACGTTCCTTTTGTATGGGGACGCAAGACTGTGGTGGGAGGGCCTAGAGCTGCATCAGTTGAGGGGAAGGCCATTGGCCGAAGTCCCGATGGAGGAGTTTGCGAGACTATTTATGGCTCGATACCTCCCCTCGGCGCAGAGGATCGCGCTAGAGAGAGAATTCCAGAAGTTGGTGCAGGGTGATAGAACCGTTGATGAATACCTCCACGAGTTTACTCGGTTGGGGAGATATGCCGGCGCTACCTTCGCAGACGAGGAGCGCAAGACGAGCCGCTTTTATGAAGGGCTAAGGGATGATTTGAGGTTGCTACTGTCGGGGCCCAAGGCGCAGGGTTTCATGACCCTGGTCAGTTCGGCCCGGTCCTTGGAGAAGGATATGAGAAACGTGCAAGCGAAGAAGGAGAGGGAATCTGGTGGCAAGAGATCAGAGTTCAAGGCGCCGACTACGTCGAAGTCGGGCTACCACAGATTCTCCAAGAAGTCTAGGACGTCGGGTCCAGCTCCTTCTGCAGGTGCCTCGGGGGCAACTACCAATCGAACCCCGGGCGCTTGTTTCACGTGTGGAAAGCCGGGGCACTTTGCTCGTGACTGCTGGAGTGGACGCTCAAAGTCCGAAAGGAAACAAGGAGCCACCTACGAGGAAAAGGGCAAAGCGGTGGAGTCGACCGCATCCCATTATGCTCCGACTCAGCCTAGAGTCTACAACTTGGGCCAGCAGGAGGCCATCAAGCAAGCGGATGTGGTGACAGGTATGAGTTAATTTATGCAAGTTGACTTGAGAATACTATTACCTATTGCTTGTTAAGCTAATGTCTTTTGCTTAGGTTTTGTGGTGATTAGCGATAGTCCGGCACGGGCACTGTTCGACACTGGTGCTTCGCATTCTTTCTTGTCCGAACAGTTTATATCGCGTATCGGAGTCCCTTCTTCGATGGCGAAGGACAAGTTAGATGTGTTGCTACCGAATGGGTGCTCGATGCGTGCGGACAGAGTGTGCGCCGTGAAGGTTCATATAGGGAGCCAAGAGTTCGACTTGCTAGCGTCATTACTGCCGTTAGTAGAGTTCGACGTTATCTTTGGAATGGATTGGCTGTCAGAGCAGAAGGCTTGGATCGATTGCGACCGTAAGGAGGTCAAGCTGGGTGTAGGGCGGGAGACTACGTTCGAGGGGCTTAAGGGGTCGAGCAAGACACTGATGTCTGCTCTTCAGGTGGTGAAGGCGATTCGTGCTGGTGCAGAGCTGTTCTTCGCATTAGTGGAGGCCGCAAAGCCGAAGTCCACTTTGGATGAGATCCTCGTGGTATGCGAGTACCCAGACGTGTTCCCAGATAGCCTTCCTGGAGCCCCACCGCAGCGAGAGATTGATTTTACGATCGAGCTCGTGCCGGGTGCCAAACCCGTGTCACGTGCTCCTTATAGGTTGGCGCCAAAGGAGATGGCGGAGTTGAAGGTTCAGCTGGAGGAGCTGATGGAGCAAGGTTATGTGCGTCCAAGTTCGTCGCCTTGGAGCGCACCGGTCCTCTTCGTTAAAAAGAAGGACGGTAGTATGCGGCTGTGCATCGACTACAGAGAATTGAACAAGTTGACGGAGAAGAACAAGTACCCGATCCCGAGGATTGATGATCTCTTTGATCAGTTAGTCGGATCATCTGTATACTCCAAGTTGGACTTGAAGTCGGGGTACTATCAGCTGAGGATCAGGGAATGTGATATCCCAAAGACGGCGTTCAGTACGAGGTATGGGCATTTCTAGTTCACGGTCATTCCATTTGGACTGACGAATGCGCCATCGGTGTTTATGGATCTGATGAACAGTACGTTCAGAGATTTCCTGGATCGCTTTGTGATCGTCTTTATTGACGATATTTTGGTATACTCGCAGTGCGAAGAAGACCACTTCAAGCATTTGCATTTGGTGTTGGAGACTTTGAGGAGGAATGAGCTTTACGCAAAGTTCTCCAAGTGCGAGTTCTGGCTACCCTCGGTAGCGTTCCTTGGTCATATAGTGAGTGGGGGAGGTATAGCGGTGGATCCGGCGAGGATTGTTGCGATATGGGAGTGGCCTGCGTTATCTTCTGTCGCGGAAGTCCGTAGTTTTCTCGGGCTTGCCGGATATTACAGGCGCTTCGTAGAGAACTTCTCGCGGGTAGCGTTACCTCTCACGAAGTTGACAAGGAAGGATCAGAGATTCTTGTGGACGCAAGAGTGCGTGCAAGCTTTTGAGGAGCTGAAGAGGCGGTTGACCACGGCGCCAGTGCTTAGTTCGCCGAGTGGGACCGAGGGCTTTGAGGTGTATAGCGACGCTTCGGGTAGCGGTTTGGGCTGCGTGTTGTTGCAGCATGGTAGCGTGATAGCGTATGGATCGCGTCAGCTAAAGGTGCATGAAAGAAATTATCCGGTGCACGACTTGGAGTTGGCGGCCATGATATTTGCACTCAAGTTGTGGAGGCACTACCTATACGGAGTAAGGGTCGACATATACACCGATCACAAGAGCCTAAAATACTTGTTGGATCAAAAGGATCTCAATATGAGGCAGAGGAGGTGGATGGAGTTCCTGGGGGACTACACTTTCAAGATACATTATGTACCCGGGAAGGGCAACGCAGTTGCGGATGTGCTGAGCCGCAGGGCTCCCGCCCAAGTCAACTGGTTGTCGGTGCATGATGAGCGGCTAGTACGAGAGTTGGAGAAGCTTGAGATCTGTTGCGTTGACAAGCAGTCGAGCGCCAAGGCAATGTTAAACTGGACAGAGGTGCAGTATGACCTGGCTGACCGGGTTCGGCAGGCATTGGAGTTGGATGACTCCATGAAGGAGCTTTTGGAGGCCGCTCTGGATGGGTCAAATTCCCAGTTCTTGGTAGAAGATGGGTTATTAAGGAAGGATCATCGTTTGTGCGTCCCAAGTGGGGGCAACCTCCGGGCGGAGTTGATGTACGAGGCTCATCATACCAAGTACTCAATCCACCCAGGAGCACGAAGATGTATCGTGATCTTAAAAAGTTGTTTTGGTGGCCGGGACTTAAGAAAGATGTGGCATTGTATGTGGCCAAATGTCAAGCGTGCGCCTTGGTGAAGGCGGAGTGCCAAAGGCCGGGCGGATTTCTGAAGTCCTTGCCTATACCGGAGTGGAAATTCGACGACATATCCATGAATTTTGTGCATGGATTGCCAAGATCGCAGAAGGGAAACGACACCATTTGGGTGATCGTTGACAGATTGACGAAAGTATCGCATTTCTTACCAATGAGGAAGGATGATCCAGTAGAGAAGTTGGCAAAGCTCTATGTGGATAGCATTGTGCGCTTGCACGGGTGCCCCGCAGTATTGTGAGTGATCGCGATGGGCGTTTCACGTCCAATGACTGGAGGCTAGTGCATCAAATGTTGGGCTCCAAACTGAAGTTTAGCACGGCGTTTCATCCGCAGACGGATGGCCAGACCGAGAGAGTCAACAGAACCTTGGAAGACATGCTCCGCATGTGTACGTTGGACTTCGGAAAGAGGTGGGAGGACCACCTATACTTAGTCAAATTTGCTTATAACAATAGTTATCAAGCAAGCATTCAGATGGCGCCGTTCGAAGCTCTTTACGGAAGAAAATGTCGCACGCCGTGGTCGTGGTTAGAAACGGGTGAGTCCAAGCTTTATCAGCGTCAAGACATTGAAGATGCCACTTCTTTAGTGCATACTATACGGGAGCGGTTGCGGATTGCCCAGGATAGGCAAGCCAAGTATTATAATGCCAAGCATAGGAACGTGGAATTCAGTGTTGGCGATTGGGTGTACTTGAAGATCAAGCCGTTCAAGGGTGTCTCACGGATACGACGCTTGAAAAAGTTGAGTCCGAGATACCTTGGGCCATTTGAGATTCTGGAGCGGATCGGAGAAGCAGCTTATAGGTTGAGGTTATCAGCAGAGTTAAGTGCTTTGCACGATGTAATCCACATCTCGGTTTTGCGGAAGGCAGTGCAAGAACCTTCGCAGGTGTTAGCGGCCGACCAAGTACCGGTTGAGGAAGGATTGACAACGAAAGTCAAGCCCATATCTATTGAGGATTTCGAAGTCAAACGGCTTCGGAACAAGGAGATCAGAATGGTGAGGGTCCGTTGGAATAACTGCGGACGCGAGGAGCTCTCTTGGGAGCGAGAGCAGACAATGCGCGAGGAGTACCCCGAGTTGTTCCCCTCAGGTACTCGTTATGTTTATTCTTTTTGTGTAGTCTCTGTTCTTAATTTCGGGACGAAATTCTCTTAAGGGGGAGGGAGTTGTAAGACCCCAACCTCGGAGATGATCGCGGGGCGATCAAACGGCACTTTTGGAGGTCTGAACAGGGGCACACGGCCGTGTGCCTACCCGTGTTCAGTGATTTATTGTGTTTTTGTGCTGTCTCGAGTCAGAGAAGTACACGGCCTGAGACACACGGCCGTGTCTCAAGCCGTGTGTGGGGCACACGGCCTCGAACACGGCCGTGTTCGAAGCCGTGTTCATGAAGCCCGACGATCGTCCTGAAGCTCAAGGTAACACGGCCCGTGGCACACGGCCGTGTCAGGACCCGTGTGGATCGGCGTAACTGATATTTTGGGTTGAATCTGAGCCGTCCGGTTCTTTTATTTTGGATCTAACGGCTGGGGGTTAACCTAGGGGGTTTTAGGGTTGAGTTTGGGGCTGAATTCCCTCATTCCAACCCAACCCTTTCTCTTTCTAAACTCTTAGAGAGAGGTGAGAGCCAAGAGGAGGAGGAGCAAAGTTCCGGCCGCCGGCGGAGCACCGGAGCACCGATTCGCGATCCGAGTCCGGATCCTCGAAGGCAAGGGCGAGGCGAAGCTTTCCATCCGACTACATCTTCATGGCGCTGCGGAAATCTTCGAGGGTAACGATCCTCTTCATAGGGCATGTGTAGTCGCCCTTCTTTCTATGCATGGGGAAATCCCCCTCTCGCGAGTGAGCGTTGAGGCGCGGAATCCCTTCGGGTAGATATGTAAAGTCCCCGTTGTTAGAGCCCGGAATCGGAGTACGGGCGTAGGCATTGTATATGAAGCCTATTCGGGTTTAACCCGGATCGGTGATGTTGCATTGCATGGCCGGAGAAGACTCCGCGCCGATGATTTTAGTTTTCCGAAATTTCTACGCGGTAGATTGCATACAGGGATCCTTGGGGGTTAACCTCGGGGCGCACCCGGAAAGCTTGGGCGGAATCGCATTGCCGCCACGATGTTGCCTTGGAGGGCAAATCGGTACATAACGGGGTTATGTGCGTGTTTTGATCGATTGTGGGAATGAGGAGAAACTTGGCCCGCACCGATGGCTAAATGGCCGTGGTGAAGTGAGCAACGGGCGGGTGGAACTCTACCCATTCCAAGTGGTCTCGGTAGAAGCGACCTAAAGTACATGGGACTTCCCGGGGGGCTGGAAACGAGCGTAGGCTTCGGCTGAAAGGGCTAAATGCTCACGAGTGTTGCCATCCGAGGGATGGTGGTGGAATCGCGGTGTCGGGCTGGGTCCGGACCGGGTTCACCGATTAGTGCCCTGAGAGCACGGAGTGTGCGGCCGTGCGTGCCGACACTTGTGGCGAATAGAATACTTTATAGAATTGCTATGGTAGTTTTATATGCAGGGAAGGAGCACCGTCGTCTCGAGAAACGGGACGGGGTCGTTATAATTTGGTCAGCTTTGCTGACCGTTGCCCTTTTGTATTGCCACCTCTTGGGTGGGTTGTTTTCTACAGGTGCTGCTGCGGAGCCAAGCGGCAAATAGCGGGCTAAAGCCCAAGTTGCAGCGCCAGCCCTCGAAGGCTTAGTTATTAGCTTTTTCATATTCATGTACGGCCGGCCTGCGCGCCGATGTTTGAAAGACGCTATCTTGTTAAGCGAACACTTTTGTAAGGCCTTAAGGCCGTGAACTCTTTTGTGTATTTTCATGTTCGTCATTCCTTTGTGGTAAATTTATTACTAGTGGACATTCATGCCTTATGGGGGTTCTTTGTTTAACTTTAAAATGCTTCCGTTAGAATGCGTTGTGTAGGACGTTGTTGTTGAATTGGTTGGAATGGTTGTCCATATTCGTAACCTTCCGGTCTGTCCGTAGTATATGACGTCGGGCCCCGACCGGACCTACTGTTATATGCTTTGCGACGGATAGGGGTGTTACAAATCGTAGGGTCAAAATTGGACATACTTAGTGTGAATTACATATGTGCACACCACTGCTTCCGCTAAGTCAGTTTGTCCCCAAACTGACTAATCAAACGGGGGTGGCACCATTGTTCCATGACTTCTTTAGTTGAGGATCATTGCAAGATGATACCATTTGTAAGACCCCCCTCTCGGAACACAAGACATTGTCGAGGGGGGTCTTATTCCCAAACAGCCGCCTTGCGGTAGCGCCAACACACGGGTCGACCAGTACCACAAGACGCCTATCCTGCTGACTAAAACCAATATCATCATTGCCAACCCAATATAATAATATAAGCAGAAGTAAAAATCCATATAAGTATAAAATGTCCAACAAGTACAACAAATAAAAGAAGCAACCAAATCTTCTATAATATCAGAGTACATATGAAATGCTAAAAGGCTACAAAATGAGTCTCTCGAAAACTCACATCAGACACAGACGTTAGCGATGGTTTTATCACTTCAGGCCCTGTCTCCCTTACCTCGCTATCCTCCTATATAACCTACTACTGCGGGGTCTCCTCCTAAAAAGGAAGATGTAGCAACCGTTAGTCAAAAATACTAAGTGGCTATCACATTCGCTCCCCCGGCGACTCTTAGGAAACGGGCAGAGAAAGGAAAAGGGGTACAATATATATAATAGTTGTAGTACAAAAATAGGTGGCAAAGTGCTACACTATATCAGAGTATATCAAGCAACTAAAACAATATGTATATCAATCTACACTAGCAGTTTTATCATCAATAGCAGTATACAAGTAAAGTCCTACAAAAGGAAAGTAACTTAACTTATATGAATGCCCATATAGACATATAAGTTAAGGATCGGTTTAACAGTAAAGTAACTCATCATATAAGAGTGTGCATACAAACTTATATGATAAGTATCTATGCAATGCAATGTAATGTTATGAAAAACTTATCATGACTCACTAATGCTCGCACACATGCAATTTCTATATCAACAAAGACTCATAGTTCCCACTTTTCGAGCAGGTAGCTAACCTCTCAAGTGTCATCCGTTGTGGACAGACGGTGATAGTGGAATGGGCTTTCCACTACTAGGCGGGCATCCACACTACCAAGCCTAGGCCTCTGTACGCCTCAATGCTAAAAACACAACAGCGGAGCTCACATGCTTACTACGGCTCAGAGGGGTCACGGGTAGATGTGCACCAAGAACACAGCCCAAACTGGCCTATAGGTGTGGCACGGAAAGGGCCTCGGGAATGAGCACCAAGTACATAGCCAATCCATCCACTTGGAACGGAGAGGGTCTCGGTAATGAGCACCGAGGACAAAGCAAAACCCTCCAAAGTCTATCTGTCAACTCCCGTCGGTATGATGACTGGCGAGCCCGTAGACCTGTCATGCTATCTTTAACCCAGGATTATAACACTACGTGTAAACTTATGCCGCATGCAATTTCACATTTAAGGGCTCCACAGTGAGTCCCTTTTATTTATTCACATCCCGTGCTCAACAGCACACAAAGGCTCCACACCGAGTCCCTTATCACCACATCATTCCAGTATAGCAAGCACACATGCACTCCCAACCCTTCTACATTTCCATACCACACAAGGGTTCCCTGTTTACACAGGTGGCAATCCACATTACACAACATACCAATCTCACACTACTACTCATAGGGAGACTCAACTCTAAGTAGTGGATTATTATACACATTCATCTAATCAACATATCACATGGCCATGCATTAACCTCATCCAATCCCTTCTTAAAGTCAAGCATTCAAAATCCATTATACTTCTATAGGAATATCATTTGTTCAATCAACGTATCAATTTATTTGTTCTCTAGCTTACCAAAACCATTTGTTTGTTGACCTCCTTCGAACCGTTGTTACAATCGTGTTCCACCAAACCATTTGTTTATTTAAGGGTCTATCAAATAAATCTCATCAATCATTTGTTTATCACAATCACCAATAGTTTAAGTTCAACAAACCACATGCAAACCTCAACATTAATCTACTATGACTTCTCTACCAAGTTCAAACCAAGTTCTACACTAACCCGATAACCATATGTACACAAGACTTGACTGTGCAGCAAATTTGACTGGACATTCCCGAGTCTACAGGACTCATATGAAAAAGGGTAACCACCTGTTGGAAAGGTATTTCTAAGGGCGATGGCTTTAATGTTTAGTTAAAAGCCCATATCTAGTCGTATCATACCCAAAAATGTCCTTGAAGTTTGTTGCGCACAGAAAACAAATTTCTGCAAGCATTTTAAAGCAAGATGAACGATATTGGTTCATCTTCTTCCTTTAGACATTTATTCAAAGTTTAATACAGAACTTCCTCCTCCCTTATTTACCCTCATTAGACCATTTCTCTTCACGAAACCAAGTCCACCATCTTCACAAGAAGAGAGGAGAGGTAAAAGACATCAAATCTCTAGGGCACAAGCCCTAGCATGGTCTCTACCTAGTAGATCTTCATCTCACAAGTCAAACTCTTTTGAGTCGACACCTCTCCTAGAAAATAACTACAGATCTAGCACCAAGGGAGAGGGTAGGAAGCACACCTCATTTCCGGCGGTTCCATTCATGGATTTCATCACTCTTCTTTGCGGCATCTTCTTCTCCTTCATTGGTGTTCATTCTTTACTGAAAGGAAGATCGGCTCTGGCGATCGGCTCTGGAGATCGGCTTTGGCGATCTTCTCCTCTTATGACGGTTTCAGCAAGGACAATTGTTCGTCAAAAATGGCGAAGTGACGGCTAGGTTTTCCGTAAGCCTTCTTTTATCATGAGAAATTAGGGTTGAAACGCTCTGCCACGTGTCACCGTTTTATTGGACCGTCAATTATTATATTAATTATGTCCTTATGAAAAGACGCGTCCAATTTAAGTCCCTTGGCATCAATCCCGAAAATCGGTTCAGACCGAGCATGTGACAGCAAGCAGACTGCGCCAGAAAATCTGCTAAGTCAAAGTTGCCGAGTAAGCGACCTTTACTCGACGAATCGTCGAGTAGCGTCGAGTGCACTCAAAGCACTCGACGCCTACAGCCTCAGAATAACACTGGTGGGCCAAAACCCAAACAGGCAAGCGTACCTGTTGAATTGTAGTACCAAGGTCGTATTTAAACATGGGGCTGTCAAGTACTGCTACTCACGCTTGAAATATTATCCTACCGGAAAATAGTTGGATTTTTAGAAATTTTAAAGTAAAGTAAAATGAAAGACAATTTGCGAGACGAAAAACTTATAATAAAAAGCTAGCATTCGATCAATGATTCACCATGAAATTAGATGAGAGAGATAAAAATAAAGATAGTTTTAATTTTTGCAAACCATACTTGACCGTGACGGATCCGAAAATAAGACAAAATCTCGCTAGAGCATTAGGTCTCCTAACTTATAAACTCTTTGATCGAAATCTCTTTACAAACCAAAGAAGCCTAAAGTTGCATTATTGAGGTGATCCGCACTATTGGATTTGACTCCAATCCGGAGGATTTACGTCGTCCTATCTCTAGGATTGCGTTCAACTCCTTCCTTCTTTGAGCGATCTTTCAAATCATGAGTCTCTCGACTACTATGAAATGAGAACAAGGCCTACTCCCGTATACCGGAAATACGGAGTCGACGCAAAATAAATCAAAGAAGGATCGAGCATGAAATAACAAAAATGAAACTAAGAAAGAAAATAAACTCTCATCTCACTTCATGGATCCTCACGATCGAATGCTATAAGAGATTAGCTACGCATACTGGAAAAGGAAACAACAAAATAAAGAGAGAAGAATTCCATTGATTAATAAAAAAGAGGTACACAATAATATTAAAAGGATGACAATATTATACTAAGAAGAAAATTACAACCATAAAAAGAAAACAACAATGAAGAAAAACTTGTACTAGAACTCTCTTGCTCACTTGCTCTCTTTCTCCAATCCAACCTCTCTAAAGCATGGGATATGGGTTCCTTTTATAGAGAGAGAGGAATGATTCATGCATGATATTTATGGAAAATAAAAAAAAGAAATATAATAAATAAGGGGGAATGCATGGGATTAAATGAACATGAGAGAGATGAAGAAGGGGGGTGAATGTAGGGGGGCCGGCCATGTATAATGGGGAGGTGCATGCATAGAGAATTTAATGAATGATGGAGAGATTCATGCATGAATGGAATTAATTGAAGTGGCCGGCCATGTAAGGAAAAATGGGCTACATGTATGGGCTTTAATAGGGCTCGGGTAGGGGTTAGATGGTTATTTGGGCTGCTCCAAATGAAGGGCCGGCTGCACCATGTTTGAACTTGAAGAGGGCTGCTCCAAAGGCTGCTTGTAGGCTCGATTTGAAGGAATGCTTGGGCTGCTACAAGTGGAGGGCCAGCTGGTGGCCGGCCATGCACCAAGTGGAGAAGTGGGCTTGTAAAGGGCTGCTCCAAAAGGTGGCCGGCACCTACAAAACAAGATAAAACATAACATTAGTTATATATCATGATATAAGTTTTTAAATAGAACTAAACATATAATATAATAACTCATCCTAGTAATTAGTTATATAAAAACAAAACTAAACATAACATAAATCATTATGACATAACATTACATATAAACTATAATAAAGATGATAATTATTATAAATATCCTAAACATAACAATAATAACATAAAACATAAAATAATAACAACACATATAATGAAACTATAGATTCTTATATAATAATAATAATAATAACACAACAACATTATAACAAGCATACAAAAACACAAAATTAATATAAAACTTAGGAAAATAAGCTACTAAATTACCCCCAAAAAGGATGACTAAAAGTAGTCATCAAACTCCCCCATGCTTAGACATTTGCTTGCCCTCAAGCAAATAGAAATAAAAAACTAGGGAGAAACAAAAAGAAAGCAAAAGATATATTTTTTTTTTAGTTCCATAGTTAAGAAAAACAAAACATGAAAAATTAAACTATCCTAATATTCATATTATCAACTAGTGGGGTGAGAAGTGCACAATAGAAAATTTGAAAGTCAAACCCTAAAAATCTCATTAAAACATAAGGGAAGTCTACTAATTTCTAAATCTTAAAAACAAGGCATCCAAAATAAATGAAAATAAGGAAAACAAAAGTAGAAGTTCTAAATAAACGGCGCATTAACAAACTACTAGGTTGCTAGATAAACATTAACCCTAAAACACTCCAAGATAACCTCCAAAGAAATCCATCAATGATGGTGGCCATAGGCTTGTACGTTCACACTTTCTCCACTACGCGAATTTACATTCTAAGATCATTAGGACTTCTACTAGGCATTAAGACTTGGTTTAGGTGAATGATTAGGAAATGGAAACAAAGATAAACATAATGGCTTAAACACTAAACCAAGGGTGAGCTTAAAATACAACGATAAGACATGATAAGTACTTTAATCCAAACAAAAACAAACATAAGGCCATGTATTTTTCTTTTATAAACTTGGCCAAACATAAACTTTTTGCATTCTCTTTTTATTTTGATTTTTCATTTTTCTTTCTCAATTTTTTCCTTTTTGAATAACAATTGATAAGGAAGCTCCAAAAATAAGCTTGAAAATTTCCTATTCATTTCAAAAATAATACCCCTCCCACAAAATAATTTTTAAGCTCAAAGTTATAGTGCAAAAATAGGAAAGGTATTTGGCTTTGGTGAACAAAATGAAATGAAAGGTGGAGCTAAAAACAAGGAAAATAAGGAAAAGGCCCAAAATTGTTTTGCAAGGGTTTTGTTTTTGGTGGGCAAGAAAAGCTCAAACTATTCAAATGGTGGTCTAAATCATTTCTAAAGAACGTAAAAACGGCGCAAATGCTTCGAGAGTAGCTTGGTACAAGTTCTAGACACCAAGAAAGACTACCCCGCAAATGAAAAAGGACTAATGATACCTAGCAACCATTTGTAACTAACTAACCGAATAAAAAGACATAACTACGCATTGCTAGCTTATAACTTAAAAATCGGATGCCTATATTTAAGAAAAAGAAACTAGTAGAACTAAACTATGTTAAAATGATAGGTTTAGAAAACCATTTTCAAAGTAATCTATATAGAACTAAGAAACCGCATGGGCCTACACTTCACTAGAAGCAACATGAAAATAAAGATAGAAAATAATTTTAGGTTTTGTTTTTCAAATAGATTTTAGCACAATTTTGTTTTTTTTTATTTTTTTTGTTTTTCTAATTTTTTTGGGTTTTATATTTATAATTTTTTTGGATTTTAGATTTTGATGACATAAAATACTATACTAATTTAAAACATAAATTTTTTTCTTTTCTTTTTGGAAGAAGAAAAACAGAAAGAAAGACCAAAAGAAACTATACCCCCCATGCTTAAATTCTTCATTGCCCTCAATGAAGAAAACATAAAGAAAAAGAGAAGGGGACTGAGAAGAAGAGAAAAAAGAAAAATGCAGGAAAATAAAAAAATAAAAAGAACAGGACTTCCCCGGGTTCGTGAGATGAAGGCGGATGTCGCTCCCCCATGCTTGCGTTTTAGAGTACTTGATCGTCAGCAGGTATGACTTGATCCATCTGATATCAGCAACGGCGGAGCGGCGACCACGATCATGGACTTGATTGGCCTCCGGTAGAAAGAGCAAAATAAAAGAAAAAATAGATAGAGTCCATGGGCAGATGCCCGATAATGTTTTTTTTATTACAATAATCCAAATAAAAGAGTTTCATAATAATAAGTCCAAAAAGTGAAAAATAAAAATGTCCATAACAAAATAATAAACTAAGAATCAAAAAGAAGATTCTCCGTTGCAGGAGTCACAGAATCATTAGAGAAATAGAGTTTAAGTCTATGGCCATTAACTTTAAGTCCCCCTTATCGGGGTGTGAAAGTAGAACAGTGCCGTAAGGAAAAACCTCCTTGACCGCAAACGGTCCGGACCATCTAGATTTAAGCTTTCCCGGAAAGAGACGTAAACGCGAATTAAAAAGAAGAACCTGATCGCCTGGTTTAAACGTTTTAGGGTGGCGCAGGTTCTTATCGTGATACAATTTTATGCGTTCTTTATAAATTTTATTATTTTCATATGCGTACGCTCGCCACTCGTCAAGCTCATTTAGTTGGTTTTTTCTATGCTCGCCGACCGAGTGCGGATCGAAATTAAAAAACTTTAACGCCCAGTACGCACGGTGTTCTACTTCTACCGGAAGATGACACGATTTTCCATAGACAAATCGGAAAGGAGTACAACCGATGGCGGTCTTGTACGCTGTCCGATAAGCCCAAAGAGCATCGTCTAATTTTAAAGACCAATCCTTACGAGAAGTAGAAATGTTTTTTTCCAAAATTCGTTTAAGTTCGCGATTGACTACCTCGACCTGACCGTTAGTTTGGGGGTGATAAGCAGTGGATAATTTATGCGTAACGCCATATTTGGCTAAAGCCTTGGTGAGTTGAGCGTTGCAAAAATGACTTCCCCTATCACTAACGATCGCTCGAGGAAAACCAAAGCGAGAAAATAATTTTTTTAGAAAATTGACAACAACGCGAGCATCATTATTTGGTAGAGCTTGGGCCTCTGCCCACCTAGAAACATAATCGACTGCGACTAGAATATATTTATTTCCTAAGCTGGAGGGAAATGGGCCGACAAAGTCAATGCCCCACAAATCAAAAACTTCGCACTCGAGAAAGTAGTTTTGTTCCATTTCATTTTTATTTGAGAGATTTCCAGTCCGTTGGCATCGATCGCACCCGCCCACAAAGATTTGTGCATCTTTAAATATGCTTGGCCAATAGAAGCCAGCACTAAGTACTTTGTGTGCGGTGCGGTTAGCCTGATAGTGCCCGCCAGTCGGACCTTCATGAACATGTTTTAAAATTTGATGACCCTCTTCCCGCGAAACACATCTCCTTACCACCTGGTCCGCACAAATGCGAAATAGAAATGGGTCTTCCCAAAAGTAATACTTCAACTCCGAAAAGAATTTCTTCTTTTGGTGAGTGGAGTATTCTTTTGGAAGGACCCGGGCCACATGATAATTGGCCAGATCGGCAAACCAGGGGGTAGGAGATGAAGAAATATTAAAAAGACGCTCATCCGGAAAAGAGTCATTAATAAAAGTTTCATTTAAAATATCTATATTGGGATTTTCAAGACGAGAGAGATGATCAGCTGCTAAGTTTTCCGCTCCTTTCTTATCCCAAATCTCCAAGTCGAATTCTTGAAGTAAGAGGATCCAACGGATAAGACACGGTTTGGCATCCGGTTTAGAAAGGAGGTACTTCAAAGCGAAATGATCCGTGAAAACAATAACCTTAGAAAGAGTAACATACGGTCGGAATTTATCAAAAGCCAAAATAACTGCTAAGAGCTCTTTCTCCGTCGTGGTGTAATTTTCTTGCGCAGAAGTGAGAGTTTTACTAGCGTAGAAAATCGGATGAAAGTTCTTAGCGATTCGTTGACCTAAAACCGCACCTACCGCATGATTACTCGCATCACACATGATTTCGAATGGTAAATCCCAAACTGGGGCGATCAAAATAGGAGCGTTTATAAGTTTTGATTTAATTAATTCAAATGCCGCGAGACAAGATTCATCAAAAACGAAGGGAGTGTCTTTTTCGAGAAGGTGGGTGAGAGGCTTAGTAATTTTTGAAAAGTCCTTAATGAATCGTCGATAAAAACCCGCATGCCCTAAAAAACTTCTAATCGCTTTAATATTTGTAGGCGGCGGTAACTTTTCAATTACTTCAATTTTTGCCTTGTCCACTTCAATTCCCCTAGCGGAAATGTTGTGGCCAAGGACTAAGCCTTCACGTACCATAAAGTGGCACTTCTCCCAATTTAAAACTAGATTCGTTTCTTCGCAGCGTTGTAAAAATTTTTCCAAATTTTCTAAACATAAATTAAAGGAGTCGCCAAAAACAGAAAAATCGTCCATAAATCTTTCCATAATATTCTCTACGTATTTATGAAAAATGGCAAGCATACACCGCTGAAAGGTGGCGGGTGCGTTGCATAATCCGAAAGGCATTCTACGATAAGCAAAAGTTCCGAAGGGGCAAGTGAATGTCATCTTCTCTTGGTCCTCGGGTGCGATAGGGATTTGAAAGTATCCCGAGAGACCGTCGAGGAAGCAATAAAAATTGTGCCCAGACAAACGTTCTAAAATTTGATCGATAAAGGGGACGGGGAAGTGATCTTTTCGAGTGGCATCGTTTAGTTTACGGTAATCGATGCACATCCTCCATCCCGTTATCGTCCTAGTTGGAATTAAGTCGTTGTTTTCGTTTGTCACTACCGTGATCCCACCCTTCTTAGGAATAACCTGAATTGGACTTACCCACTGACTATCGGAAATAGGATAGATTATCCCCGCATCTAATAACTTAAGCACCTCTCCCTTCACAACCTCTTTCATATTCGGATTAAGACGACGCTGTGGTTGAACTACACCCTTAGGATTATTTTCAAAAAAATATTTTGTGTGTGCAGAAAGAGGGGCTTATGCCAGGAATATCACAAATTTGCCACATTATAGCTCGGCGATGCCTTTGTAGTGGTTCGATCAATTGATCGTTTTCGGATTGGGAAAGAAAATCCGAGATTATAACGGGCAATTTTGAATCTTTTGCAAGAAAGGCATATTTGAGATGTTCGGGAAGGGGTTTGAGTTCTAAGTTGGGTGGTTCCTCGTAGGAATTCTTTAAAGCTTTTTCATTTTCAAAAATAAGTTTTTCATAATTTTTTTGTCTAAACACTGGTTCATTTGCAAAATTGGCTTGTGCGGACATAACCGTGTCCTCAAAAACATTTGTAGAAAAATCAGAAAAAGAGGAAGAAAAATCATTGGAAGAAATATTTGAAAGAGAAAGAGAGGAGTCTTCATTTAAAACATCAAGGAAAAAACATGAGTCATCATTTTTTAAAGAATTTTTCATGGATTGATTGATTGAAAATGTGACCTCATCATCTCCCACACGCAAAAACAACTTTCTGTTACTAACGTCTATAACTGCTCAAGAGGTGGCCAGAAATGGTCGTCCAAGGATAAGAGGAACCTCGACGTCCTCTTCAATATCAAGAATGACAAAATCCACCGGGAAGATGAATTTGTCGACCTTTACTAGCACGTCCTCAACGATACCTAGTGGATACTTAATAGACCTATCAGCTAATTGGATACTCATTCTTGTAGGGCTCAGAGTGCCCAATCCTAACTTCTTAAATAGTGAAAAAGGCATCAAGTTGATGCTCGCTCCTAGATCTGCTAACACATGTTTAACAAATAAATCACCAAAGATACAAGGAATGGAAAAACTACCCGGATCGTTTATCTTTTTAGGCAGATTAGAATTTTTAACGACTGCCGAGCATTCTTTATTCAATGTTACACCCAACAAGGGACGACTCCCAACAAGGGACGACTCGGTCACTTCACCAACCGGATTGAAATCCAATCCTCACACTAATGGAAGGAACCCTTCCAACCGAAGGAGTCACCACTCCTCCACCACGGGTTGCACCCAACCCTTACAATGAGGAACCAACGTTCCTTTACAACAAAAGTAAAAATGGAATGTATAAAATACAAACTACTTTTGGAGCCACATGCTCCCCCTTTTCGGCTTCTGCAAATCTGGGACTTCACTTGGAGCCACATGCTCCCCCTCAGATCTTGCATCCATGCTCGAGCTTGAGTTCCTTGCTGATGCTCCCCCTTGATCCAAGAGCCTTGAGCTGTACAGTCTTCACTCTTTATAGTTCAACATGCCGAGTTCAGTTTTGAAGAGACTGAACTTGGCCTCGTCTAGGGGCTTTATGAAGATATCTGCAACCTGCTTATCCGTGGGGACATAGCAGAGAGATATGTCTTTGTTTTCCACGTGCTCCCGAATAAAGTGACAGCGCACTTCAATATGATTCGTTCTGCTGTAAGACACAGGATTGTTCGCAATATCTATTGCGCTTGAGGAGTTGCAATACATTGGAACTTCGTTGAACTGCAAGTCATAATCTTTGAGCTGATTTATGATCCATAGAAGTTGTGCGCAACAGCTGCCTGCTGAGATGTACTCAAATTCAGCTGTGGAGGTTGCGACACAATTCTGCTTCTTACTGTTCCATGAAATAAGCCTTCTTCCGAGTAATTGACACGTCCCGGAAGTGTTTTCCTTATCATCCCTGCTTCCTGCAAAGTCAGCATCTGAAAATCCTATCAGTTCGACATCATTGTTTCTTGGGTACCACAAGCCAAGATTTGGTGTACCTTTAAGGTATCTAAGAATCCGCTTTGCAGCGACGTAATGAGATTCCTTAGTGTTCACCTGATATCTGGCACAAATGCATGTGGAAAACATAATATCCGGTCTACTAACAGTAAAATAGAGCAGGGATCCAATTATGCTTCTGTACTTGGTTTCATCAAAAGGTTTTCCTTTCTCATCCTTGTCCAGAGACACAGTGGATCCCATTGGAGTCCTTATAGAGGTTGCACTCTCCATTCCGAATTTCTTAAGGAGTTCATTTGTGAACTTCGTCTGAGAGATGAAAATCCCATCCTCAGACTGTTTCACTTAAAGTCCCAAGAAATACTTCAGCTTTCCCATACTACTCATTTCAAACTTCTCTTGCATAAGTTTGGAAAACTTCTTGCAAAGGTTGTTATCCGTTGACCCGAATATTATGTCATCGACATAGATTTGCACCAGCAAAATCTTGACTTTGACTTCCCTAAGAAACAATGTCTTATCTATTTTTCCTCTAGAGAACTTGTTCTCAAAAAGAAAGCTAGACAGAGTCTCATACCAAGCTCGAGAAGCTTATTTTAAGCCATATAAAACTTTATTAAGAAAATAAACATGATTGGGAAATGTAGGATTAACAAAACCTTGGGGTTATGCGACACATACTTCCTCTTTAAGGTTGCCATTTAAGAATGTCGATTTCACGTCCATCTGATAGACTGTGAATCCTTTTTGAGAGGCATATGCTAGGAACAATCTGATCGCCTCGAGCCTTGCAACCAGTGCAAACGTTTGGTCGAAGTCGATCCCCTCCTCCTGTCTGTATCCTTGAGCCACCAGTCTGGCCTTTTTCTTGATGATGACACCGTGTTCATCCAGTTTGTTTCTAAAGATCCACTTTGTGCCAATCACGTTCTGCCCCTTTGGTCTGGGAACCAGCGTCCAGACGTTGCATCGTTCAAATTGATGCAGTTCATCTTGCATGGCCAAGATCCAAGATGCATCCTTGTTTGCTTCGTCGAACTTCTTTGGCTCAAGCTGTGACAGAAAGCTAAAATGCAGAATCTCGTTAGTTATACCTCGGCGAGTTCTGACACCGTCACGGGGATCTCCTATGATTTGATTTCTGGGATGATCCCTTACATGACGAAGCTCTAACAGTCTGGCATCTGGAGCTCTAACATTTTCTGGGGCTCCTTCCTCTTCAGGTAGGATAACTCCATTCTGACCGTCATCATCTCCGGTAGGCATTGTGGTGGAGACTTTGACATACTTGGGAGTTGCATCTTTAGCGGTCTCATCGAGACTAAGCATTTCAATTCTTGAACCTGCATCTTCAAGAACACCACTGGAAGAATTGCTGTTAAGCAAGCTTCCTTCATCAAAAACAACATTTATGGATTCCTCTACCACTAGGGTTTTCTTATTGAAAACCCTATATGCCTGGCTATGGCTACTATAGCCCATAAATATGCCTTCGAAGCATTTTTCACCAAAATTAGTACGCGGGTACTTCCCGTTATTTAGTACATAGCATCTGCAGCCAAAGATCCTAAAATAGGACATGGTTGGTTTCCTGCCTTTTAGTAGCTCATAAGGCGTCTTACGATGGCTCTTGTTGATCAAGGCCCGGTTTTGTACATGACAAGCTGTGTTGACAGCCTCTTACCAGAAGTATTCTGGGAGAGAAGCGTCATTCAACATTGTCGTGCAAGCTTCAATGAGTGTTCTATTTCTCCTCTCCGCAACTCCATTCTGCTGAGGAGTGTGCGGGGAGGAAAACTCATGAAAGATACCAAGTTCTTCACAGAACTCTGTCATAGCACCAGACTCGAACTCTGTTCCATGGTCACTTCTGATTTTGACCACCGAGCAATTAAGTTCGTTCTGAATCTGCTTGACAAAACTAGTGAAGATGTCGAATGTATCAGACTTGCGTTTTAAGAAGAACACACAAGTAAACCGAGAGTGATCATCAACAATCACTAGCGTATAAGACTTGCCTCCCAAGCTATGAACTTGCATTGGACCAAACAAGTCCATATGCAGAAGATAAAGACATCTGGAGGAGTCTTTGTCTGCAATGCCCTTAAAAGTAGCCCGAGTCTATTTGCCCTCCTGGCATGCAGGACAGGGGCTATCTTTGATGCACTTAATAATGGGAGGAGCATCCCTTACTAAGTTTTTAGAAAACAACATATTAATTGTTTTGAAATTAATATGTTTCAATCTCTTGTGCCATTGTTTACAAAGAGATGCACTGCCTGTTGCTACTAGGCACACGGGGGTAGATGAATCTAAACTAAGAAAATCTAAACAGAAGATGTTTCTGCTCCTAATGCCTGTTAATACCGTGTCCGAAGAGGCACGCGATATTATCAGGCATTTATCCTTGCAGAACTTAACGTCATTACCTTTATCACATAACTTATTTACACTGATCAGGTTATGATTAGACCCTTCAACATAAGCCACATCGGTGATATAAATTATACCGTTGGAAATCATACTGTAACCCTGGGTGACTCCTCGATCTGATCCCCCAAAGATGACTTTGTGTCCATTCTCGACTGGAGAGTAATCACGCAGCAGGCTTCTTGTCCCTGTCATATGCCGGGAGCATCCATTGTCCAAGTACCAAATTGGAGTTTTTGTGGCCTTTGGACATTCCTGTAAAACAGAATTAATTTCCCTTAAGAACTCAATCGAACTTGGGTCCTAGATTCCTTGTTAGCACACTCCCCCTCGGATGGTTAACCCTACGAGTGGTCGGTCTCGCATTGCTAACATGAGGAGTCTCGTTATATCTCGTATTAAACCAGCAATCCACGGCAAAGTGACCAACTTTGCCACAGCACCAACAGTCAAATCTGTTGTACCTTTTCCAAGGCTCCTGCTTCACCCTTGGAACGGTGGGTCCAGCCGGGGCCTTGGATCTGGAAGTGGAGCCATCATGATGAAAGCAGTCACATGATTTCTTCACCTCCTGTTCCTTCAGTATAACAGGCTTGGCTTTTGGTGTCTGCTTCCTATTATGGCCGCAAGAGAAGTGGTCATAATCCTCCACTTGGATTTCCTCATAAGGTGTCTTGAAGACACTCTCGCCATAGTTGCGGGGGAAGGCCCAACCATTATACCGGCTCTTGGTCTTTTCAACGGAGGGCCGGAAGAAGTGGTCATAGGTTGACTCAAAGTCATGTTCATTATAGGGAAAGTCAGGCTTCCTGAATATAACAGGGTTGAGTGGGGCCTTTCCCTTTTCTGCAGCAGAGGCCTTCTTAGCAGCCTTATTTTTCCTCTGCTTTTTGTTTCTCCTGGATGATTTACCAGGCACACCCACATGCCCCAAGCCAGCCCCCTTAGCCTGCGCAGAGAAGGTATCAACCAGTGGAAGAACAGTCTTTGGCATAGAGAAGCTTTGGACAATCTTCCTTTCTACCGCAAGTTGTTCTTCCAACTTATTGATTTCTTCCTATTTAAGGTCAAGGAGACTGAGAGACTCTGAGTGCTTAGAGATCAGGTCCAGGTGCTCCTGTCAGAGAGAAATCAAGCTAGTGATCTCTTCCCTTAGGGAGACACCCTCGACCTTAAGGAATTTTACTTCCTTTTTCTGATCCCTCAATCTCTTGCGGCATTCCTCGAAGGTGTTGAGCAGAAGCTCATACTTTTCGAGGAGCTCAGCTTCTCGGGCAGATGGGCTATCCCCGAGATCATCATCAGGAGACTCATAGTCAGAGTCAGAGAGGGGGGTACGAGCTTTTACCTTCCCAGTGAATGGGGGCATTCTCCTTCTGAGTCAGAGCAACCCACCAGCCCGAAGTAGGCTTCCTCATCATCACTGGAGTCTGAGGAATAAGGCTTACTCAGTGTCTTTGACTTTTTTGCGATGTAGCTCCTCTCCTTCTTTTTATCTCTAGAGGTTCTGTGATATTCTCCCTTCCCCTTCTCTCTCTTGCCTTGATGGCAGTCAGCCACGACGTGTCCTTGCTTATTGCACCCAAAACAAATGATGTCAGCATGACGATGTTTGTTCGGTTTTGATTCATACCTGTCAGAAGAATAATTCTTCTTCTGATTTCTAGAGGAGGAGCCTTCTCTCTTTCTTTGATTCCTCATCTTGAAAAACTTCTTGAATTCTCGGGTGATGAGGGAGAAGTCTTCTTCATACAACTCTGAGCCGGAGGAGCATGGCTCAGAGTCTTCCTCCTCATTGTTTTTCCACAAACGGGACGAGGCAGCATCCTTGCCTTTCCTGGAGTGAATGGCTTTTAGGGCCACAGTATTTTCTTTTGCTGTGGCTTTCTCGACTTCTTCTTCTGCTTTCCTCGTGTTCAGTTGAAGCTCATAGGACATAAGCTTCCCAAATAGTATCTGAGGATCAGTTTCTGCTAATTTGCCAAACTCTCGGATGGCGCAGATCTTCGTGTCCCATTCCTTAGTAAGGGACCTAAGGAATTTATCATTCAGTTCACCATCAGTGAACACTCTTCCATATCTCTTTAGGGCATTGACGATCTTTAGGAAATTCTCGAAGGTAACTCCGATCTCTTCCTTGGGCCCTTGCCTGAAGGCCTCATATTTCTGGTTAAGGAGGGATCTCCGATCATCCCTCGCTTCATCTGTGCCCTCCATCAGAATAATCAGGCTGTGCCAGATATCCTTGGCTGTCCTGTAGTTGCTAAAGTTCTGCATCATGGAGTCATCGACTGTGCTGACTAGAATGTTCTGTGCTTTCTTGTCAAGTCCGACCAGCACCATCTTGTCCTTGTCCATTTCAGAAAGCTTTTTTAGCACCATTTTGGTAGGATCAATGGTGGAGGCCTTAGTGGGAATATAAGGTCCCTCCTCCACGATCATGAAGAGTCGAGGGTCGACTGCTTCCATGTAAAATCTAATCCTTTCCTTCCATATAGGAAAGTTTAGCCTGGTGCACACTGGGATCTTGCCTGAGTACTTGAGTCCGTCCATAGTAGATATCTGCCTTCTTCTAGACACTAGTGGCGGGAACTTACTCAAGGTGTTAACCTTTTTTATGAGCAACCTCCCTCTGATACCACTTGAAAGTCACACTAGTGCCAACTAAATTCACCTAAGGGGGGGGGGGGGAATAGGTGATGCGCAGTCTTTTTGCGGAATTAAAATTTTACCTGCACAATAAAAGAAAACAAACAAAGCACAGAAAGACACAGGCAGTTATAGTGGTTCCCCAATTTGGGTACGTCCACTTTCCCCCTTCGACCTATCTCCTAACAAGGGATGACTCGGTCACCTCACCAACCGGATTGAAATCCAATCCTCACACTAATGGAAGGAACCCTTCCAACCGAAGGAGTCACCACTCCTCCACCACGGGTTGCACCCAACCCTTACAATGAGGAACCAACGTTCCTTTACAACAAAAGTAAAAATGGAATGTATAAATTACAAACTACTTTTGGAGCGCTAGGTGTCCCTCTTCGTTCGATGACGCGTTCTTGAAGAAGACGAAGAGTCCACGATCTTAGCTCTCACTTGGAAAGGATCTCCTCGAAATCAGCGGCGGCAAAGATTGCGGTGGCGATTCTTTCAAGATCGGCGGCGGCACAGATTGCGGCAGCGATTCTTTCGAGATCCAACCTTCGTAGCAAAGCTAGCAAGGTCTACCAACGGTCTTACTTGGATCGATCGTCTCAATCGATTCGGAAGGGGAAGGTATTCCCGTTCAACAAATCAAGAGACAAAGGATCTCAAGATAGACATGTGAGACGCATTGCTTGGCTAAGCTTCTGTCGCCGGGAGATCAGGATGAATCCACGATCGGCGGCGGCGACAACTTGATGCGTGGAGACGGAGGCGGAAGAGAATACGCGATACGCTAGGTCAAATCCGGCGGCGCTTTCTTTTCGTATGTATGGATTCTCTTTACTGTTCAAAATACACGATTATATATACTGTAGGTCATCCTTTATGACCGTTGTGCGCCCCACCAAAAGTAGCCCTAAATCCGGTTCAAAACAGCGCCTGTACATTTGGTCCGGTCCAGCGCGCCAACGAAAATCGCCTAAGGCAAATTCGGCGGGAATCATTGGTGATTCTCGACGAATCGGCAAGAATCACTTATGATTCCCGTCGAATTCTCCTTCGAAGAATTCTATCTAAAAAGCAAGCCATCCAGAGATAATCGGCGAGAATCACAATCCATTCTCGCCGAATCGGCGAGAATGCAGAGTCATTCTCGACGATTCTAACTTGGCAGAATCCTTGAAGTCGTTGAGTCAGCCGGGTGATTCTCGCCGATTCTGACTTAGCAGAATTCTTGAAGGCATTGAAGGCATTGAGTCAGCCGGATGCCATTGGCAGGAATCGGCGAGTGATTCTCGTCGAATCGGCGAGAATCACTTAGTGATTCTCGTCGATTCTAACTTAGACGATTTTTCGTCTTTCTTCACGTGAGTTGCTTTGACCCATCCTTGCTCCTTGTCTGCTCTTGATCTATCTCGACCCTGTGCTTGAAAGTAATTACACTTCAATAGAGAGAGCACACGTAAGCCAACACACTGATCTGCTCAACGAAGGATTACGTTGCGCAGACCCGTGTATATTGACCCACTGCACCCTGACATTGGTGTGTACTTATCATGGAATAACTGCAAGCACAACTTTATAGAAAATCATCAAATACATTATCTATTCACCTTAGCTTGTTCAGGGGCTTCTTCAAATCAGGTACATTGTGGATACAATACCCAACAATCTCCCCCTATTTCAAGAAGCCTAAACCCTACCAGCTAAGGTGAATAGAGCATATGGGAATGAAAATCATAAACTAAGAATTCAGTTGAGAGAGAAATTCATTACCATTTTCTTGAGAGCATACTTGGATCCACCTTAGCCTTAGACGAGAGGGTAATCTCCCCCTTTTCGGCTTCTGCAAATCTGGGACTTCACTTGGAGCCACATGCTCCCCCTCAGATCTTGCATCCATGCTCGAGCTTGAGTTCCTTGCTGATGCTCCCCCTTGATCCAAGAGCCTTGAGCTGTACAGTCTTCACTCTTCATAGTTCAGCATGCCGAGTTCAGTTTTGAAGAGACTGAACTTGGCCTCGTCTAAGGGCTTTGTTAAGATATCTGCAACCTGCTTATCTGTGGGGACATAGCAGAGAGATATGCTTTGTTTTCCACATGCTCCCGAATAAAGTGATAGCGCACTTCAATATACTTCGTTCTGCTGTGCGACACAGGATTCTTCACTATTGCTATTGCGCTTGTGGAGTCGCAATACATTGGAACTTCGCTGAACTGCAAGTCATAATCTTTGAGCTGATTTATGATCCATAGAAGTTGTGCGCAATAGCTGCCTACTGAGATGTACTCAGATTCAGCTGTGCAGGTTGCGACACAATTCTGTTTCTTACTGTTCCATGAAATAAGCCTTCTTCCGAGGAATTGACACGTCCTGGAAGAGCTTTTCCTATCATCCCTGCTTCCTGCAAAGTCAGCATCTGAAAAGCCTATCAGCTCGATATCATTGTTTCTTGGGTACCACAAGCCAAGATTTGGTGTACCTTTAAGGTATCTAAGAATCCTCTTTACAGCGACATAATGAGATTCCTTAGTGTTCACCTGATATCTGGCACAAACGCATGTGGAAAACATAATATCCGGTCTAATAGCAGTAAGATAGAGCAGGGATCCAATTATGCTTCTGTACTTGGTTTCATCAAAAGGTTTCCCTTTCTCATCCTTGTCTAGAGACACAGTGGATCCCATTGGAGTCCTCATAGAGGTTGCACTCTCCATTCCGAATTTCTTGAGGAGTTCATTTGTGAACTTCGTCTGAGAGATGAAAATCTCATCCTCAGACTATTTCACTTGAAGTCCCAAGAAATACTTCAGCTCTCCCATACTACTCATTTCAAACTTCCCTTGCATAAGTTTGGAAAACTTCTTGCAAAGGTTGTTATCCGTTGACCTGAATATTATATCATTGACATAGATTTGCACCAGCAAAAACTTGACTTTGACTTTCCTAAGAAACAATGTCTTATCTATTTTTCCACTAGAGAACTTGTTCTCAAGAAGAAAGCTAGACAGAGTCTCATACCAAGCTCGAGGAGCTTGTTTTAAGCCATATAAAGCTTTATTAAGAAAATAAACATGATTGGGAAATGTAGGATTAACAAAAACTTGGGGTTGTGCGACATATACTTCCTCTTTAAGGTTGCTATTTAAGAATGCCGATTTCACGTCCATCTGATAGACTATGAATCCTTTTTGAGAGGCATATGCTAGGAACAATCTGATCGCCTCGAGCCTTGCAACCGGTGCAAACGTTTGGTCGAAGTTGATCCCCTCCTCCTGTCTATATCCTTGAGCCACCACTCTGGCCTTTTTCTTTATGATGACACCGTATTCATCCAGTTTGTTTCTGAAGATCCACTTTGTGCCAATCACGTTCTGCCCCTTTGGTCTGGGAACCAGCGTCCAGACGTTGCATCGTTCAAATTGATGCAGTTCATCTTGCATGGCCAAGATCCAAGATGCATCCTTGTTTGCTTCGTCGAACTTCTTTGGCTCAACCTGTGACAGAAAGCTAAAATGCAGAATCTTGTTAATTATACCTCGGCGAGTTCTGACACCGTCACGGGGATCTCCGATGATTTGATTTCTGGGATGATCCCTCACGTGACGAAGCTCTAACAGTCTGGCATCCGGAGCTCTAACATTTTCTAGGGCTCCTTCCTCTTCAGGGAGGATAACTCCATTCTGACCGTCATCATCTCCGGTAGGCATTGTGGTGGAGACTTTGACGTACTTGGGAGTTGCATCTTTAGCGGTCTCATCGAGACTAAGCATTTCAATTCTTGTACCTGCATCTTTAAGAACACCACTGGAAGAATTGATGTTAAGCAAGCTTCCTTCATCAAAAACAACATTTATGGATTCCTCTACCACTAGGGTTTTCTTATTGAAAACCCTATATGCTTGGCTATGGCTACTATAGCCCATAAATATGCCTTCGAAGCATTTTTCACCAAACTTAGTACGCGGGTACTTCCCGTTATTCAGTACATAGCATCTGCAGCCAAAGATCCTAAAATAGGACATGGTTAGTTTCCTGCCTTTCAGTAGCTCATATGGCGTCTAACTATGGCTCTTGTTGATCAAGGCCCGGTTTTGTACATGACAAGCTGTGTTGATAGCCTCTGCCCAGAAGTATTCTGGGAGAGAAGCGTCATTCAATATTGTCGTGCAAGCTTCAATGAGTGTTTTATTTCTCCTCTCTGCAACTCCATTCTGCTGAGGAGTGCGCGGGGAGAAAAACTCATGAAAGATACCAAGTTCTTCACAGAACTCTGTCATAGCACCAGACTCGAACTCTGTTCCATGGTCACTTCTGATTTTGACCACCGAGCAGTTAAGTTTGTTCTTAATCTGCTTGACAAAACTAGTGAAGATGTCAAACGTATCAGACTTGCGTTTTAAGAAGAACACCCAAGTAAACCGAGAGTGATCATCAACAATCACTACCGTATAAGACTTGCCTCCCAAGCTATGAACTTGCATTGGACCAAACAAGTCCATATGCAGAAGATAAAGACATCTGGAGGAGTCTTTGTCTGCAATACCCTTAAAAGTAGCCCGAGTCTGTTTGCCCTTCTGGCATGCAGGACAGGGGTTATCTTTGATGCACTTAATGATAGAAGGAGCATCCCTTACTAAGTTTTTAGAAAACAGCATACTAATTATCTTGAAATTAATATGTGTCAATCTCTTGTGCCATTGTTCACAAAGAGATGCACTGCCTGTTGATACTAGGCACACGGGGGTAGATGAATCTAAACTAAGAAAATCTAAACAGAAGATGTTTCTGCTCCTAATGCCTGTTAATACCGTGTCCGAAGAGGCACACGAAATTATCAGGCATTTATCCTTGCAGAACTTAACGTCATTACCTTTATCACATAACTTATTTACACTGATCAGGTTATGATTAGACCCTTCAATATAAGCCACATTGGTGATAGAAATTATATCGTTGGAAATTATACTGTAACCCCTGGTGACTCCTCGATCTGATCCCCCAAAGATGACTTTGGGTCCATTCTCGACTGGAGAGTAATCACGCAGCAGGCTTCTTGTCCCTGTCATATGCCGGGAGCATCCACTGTCCAAGTACCAAATTGGAGTTTTGGTGGCCTTTGGACATTCCTGTAAAACAGAATTAATTTCCCTTAAGAACCCAATCAAACTTGGGTCCTAGATTCCTTGTTAGCACACTCCCCCTCGGATGGTTAACCCTACGAGTGGTCGGTCTCGCATTGCTAACATGAGGAGTCTCATTATATCTCGGATTAAACCAGCAATCCACGGCAAAGTGACCAACTTTGCCACAGCACCAACAGTCAAATCTGTTGTACCTTTTCCTAGGCTCCTGCTTTACCCTTGGAACGGTGGGTCCAGCCGGGGCCTTGGATCTGGAAGTGGAGCCATCATGATGACAGTAGTCACATGATTTCTTCACCTCCTGTTCCTTCAGTATAACAGGCTTGGCTTTTGGTGCCTGCTTCCTATTATGGCCACAAGAGAAGTGGCCATAATCCTCCACTTGGATTTCCTCATAAGGTGCCTTGAAGACACTGTCGCCATAGTTGCGGGGGAAGGCCCAACCATCATACCGGCTCTTGGTCTTTTCAACCGAGGGCCGGAAGAAGTGGCCATAGGTTGACTCAAAGTCATGTTCATTGTAGGGAAAGCCAGGCTTCCTAAATACAACAGGGTTGAGTGGGGCCTTTCCCTTTTCTGCAGCAGAGGCCTTCTTAGCAGCCTTATTTTTCCTCTGCTTTTTGTTTCTCCTGGATGATTTACCAGGCACACCCACATGCCCCAAGCCAGCCCCTTAGCCTGCGCAGAGAAGGTATCAACCAGTGGAAGAACAGTCTTTGGCATAGAGAAGCTTTGGACAATCTTCCTTTCTACCGCAAGTTGTTCTTCCAACTTATTGATTTCTTCCTATTTAAGGTCAAGGAGACTGAGAGACTCTGAGTGCTTAGAGATCAGGTCCAGGTGCTCCTGTCAGAGAGAAATCAAGCTAGTGATCTCTTCCCTTAGGGAGACACCCTCGACCTTAAGGAATTTTACTTCCTTTTTCTGATCCCTCAATCTCTTGCGGCATTCCTCGAAGGTGTTGAGCAGAAGCTCATACTTTTCGAGGAGCTCAGCTTCTCGGGCAGATGGGCTATCCTCGAGATCATCATCAGGAGACTCATAGTCAGAGTCAGAGAGGGGGGTACGAGCTTTTACCTTCCCAGTGAATGGGGGGCATTCTCCTTCTGAGTCAGAGCGACCCACCAGCCCGAAGTAGGCTTCCTCATCATCACTGGAGTCTGAGGAATAAGACTCACTCAGTGTCTTTGACTTTTTGGCGATGTAGCTCCTCTCCTTCTTTTTATCTCTAGAGGTTCTGTGCTCTTCTCCCTTCCCCTTCTCTCTCTTGCCTTGATGGCAGTCAGCCACGACGTGTCCTTGCTTATTGCACCCAAAACAAATGATGTCAGCATGACGATGTTTGTTCGATTTTGATTCATACCTGTCAGAAGAATAATTCTTCTTCTGATTTCTGGAGGAGGAGCCGTCTCTCTTTTTTTGATTCCTTATCTTGAAAAACTTCTTGAATTCTCGGGTGATGAGGGAGAATTCTTCTTCATACATCTCTGAGCCGGAGGAGCATGGCTCGGAGTCTTCCTCCTCATTGTTTTTCCACGAACGGGATGAGGCAGCATCCTTGCCTTTCCTGGAGTGAATGGCTTTTAGGGCCACCGTATTTTCTTTTGCTGTGGCTTTCTCGACTTCTTCTTCTGCTTTCCTCGTGTTCAGCTGAAGCTCATAGGACATAAGCTTCCCAAATAGTATCTGAGGATCAGTTTCTGCTAATTTGCCAAACTCTCGGATGGCGCAGATCTTCGTGTCCTATTCCTTAGTAAGGGACCTAAGGAATTTATCATTCAGTTCACCATCAGTGAACACTCTTCAGTATCTCTTTAGGGCATTGACGATCTTTAGGAAATTCTCGAAGGTAACTCTGATCTCTTCCTTGGGCCCTTGCCTGAAGGCCTCATATTTCTGGTTAAGGAGGGATCTCCGATCATCCCTCACTTCATCTGTGCCCTCCATCAGAATAATCAGGTTGTGCCAGATATCCTTGGCTGTCCTGTAGTTGCAGAGTTCTGCATCATGGAGTCATCGACTGCGCTGACTAGAATGTTCTGTGCTTTCTTGTCAAGTCCGACCAGCACCATCTCGTCCTTGTCCATTTCAGAAAGCTTCTTTAGCACCATTTTGGTAGGATCAATGGTGGAGGCCATAGTGGGAATATAAGGTCCCTCCTCCACGATCATGAAGAGTCGAGGGTCGACTGCTTCCATGTAAAATCTAATCATTTCCTTCCAGATAGGAAAGTTTAGCCTGTTGCACACTGGGATCTTGCCTGAGTACTTGAGTCCGTCCATAGTAGATATCTGGCTTCTTCTAGACACTAGTGGCAGGAACTTACTCAAGGTGTTAACCTTTTTGATGAGCAACCTCCCTCTGATACCACTTGAAAGTCACACTAGTGCCAACTAACTTCACCTAAGGGGGGGGAATAGGTGATGCGCAGTCTTTTTGCAGAATTAAAATTTTACCTGCACAATAAAAGAAAGCAAACAAAGCACAGAAAGACACAGGCAGTTATAGTGGTTCCCCGATTTGGGTACGTCATCTTTACCCCTTCGACCTATTTCCCAACAAGGGACGACTCGGTCACTTCACCAACCGGATTGAAATCCAATCCTCATACTAATGGAAGGAACCCTTCCAACCGAAGGAGTCACCACTCCTCCACCACGGGTTGCACCCAACCCTTACAATGAGGAACCAACGTTCCTTTACAACAAAAGTAAAAATGGAATGTATAAAATACAAACTACTTTTGGAGCGCTAGGTGTCCCTCTTCGTTCGATGACGCGTTCTTGAAGAAGACGAAGAGTCCACGACCTTAGCTCTCACTTGGAAAGGATCTCCTCGAGATCGGCGGCGGCAAAGATTGTGGCGGCGATTCTTTCAAGATCGGGGGCGGCACAGATTGCGGTAGCGATTCTTTTGAGATCCAACCTTCGTAGCAAAGCTAGCAAGGTCTACCAATGGTCTTACTTGGATCGATCGTCTCAATCGATTCGGAAGGGGAAGGTATTCCCGTTCAATAAATCAAGAGACAAAGGATCTCAAGATAGACACGTGAGACGCATTACTTGGCTAAGCTTCTGTCGCCGGGAGATCAGGATGAATCCACGATTGGCGGCGGCGACAACTTGATGCGCGGAGACGGAGGCGGAAGAGAATACGCGATACGCTAGGTCAAATCCGGCGGCGCTTTCTTTTCGTATGTATGGATTCTATTTACTGTTCAAAATACACGATTATATATACTGTAGGTCATCCTTTATGACCGTTGTGGGCCCCACCAAAAGTAGCCCTAAATCTGGTTCAAAACAACGCCTGTACATTTGGTCCGGTCCAGCGCGCCAACGAAAATCGCCTAAGGCAAATTCGGCGGGAATCATTGGTGATTCTCGACGAATCGGCAAGAATCAATTATGATTCCCATCGAATTTTCCTTGGAAGGATTCTGACTTGGCAGAATTCTTGAAGGCGTTGAGTCAGTCGGGTGATTCTCGCCGATTCTGACTTAGCAGAATTCTTGAAGGCGTTGAAGGCGTTGAGTCAGCCGGATGTCGTCGGCGGGAATCGGCGAGTGATTCTCGTCAATTCTAACTTAGATGATTTTTCATATTTCTTCGCGTGAGTTGCTTTGACCCATCCTTGCTCCTTGTCTGCTCTTGATCTATCTCGACCCTGTGCTTGAAAGTAAGTACACTACAATAGAGAGAGCACACGTAAGCCAACACACTGATCTGCTCAACGAAGGATTACGTTGCGCAGACCCGTGTATATTTACCCATTGCACCCTGACATTGGTGTGTACTTATCGTGGAATAACGCAAGCACAACTTTATAAAAAATCACCAAATACATTATCTATTCACCTTAGCTTGTTCAGGGGCTTCTTCAAATCAGGTACATTGTGGATACAATACCCAACAGTCGAGTATACATATACTCACTCGACGAATTCGTCAGGTATTCATGAAGCTATTCGACGTATAGTATTGGTCTCTGAAGGATCAAGCGCATACCCAACTGCACCAAAAGCCCGGACTGTTGGAGAGGGCGCTACTTAATTTTTTATATAAGTAGCAGAGCGCCACGGGTCAAGTGAAGGAACGCCGGACCCAACAATCCCCCCCCCGGCGTACAGCACAACCCGTCGGCTCAGAGGTGGGGTTACCACATGGCCCACACGGCTCAGAGGTGGGGTTACCACATGTACGCGGTTGCCTGACCCACCGGACCCACACAGGTAGAAGGGAAAAATCAGGATTTAATAGCGCCCCCCCGGTCTTGAACCCGTGACCTCCTCTGATACCAATTGAAGGATCAAGCGCATACCCAACTACACCAAAAGCCCGGACTGTTGGAGAGGGCGCTACTTAATTTTTTATATAAGTAGCAGAGCGCCACGGGTCAAGTGAAGGAACGCCGGACCCAACAATCCCCTATTGAAAGTGAGGCTAAGATCTATCTCAACTCTAGAGGGGGGGTGAATAGAGTATTTTAAAATAATTTTTCACAGTTGAAATGAACAGCACATATAAAATTTAATTTATGATATCGTGTAGAGTGCTAGTAAAAATGTTAAAAGCTAAGAAGTAAAAAGCACAGCACACAGCAAACAAATCACACAAACAAACCAGAAGACACAAGGAATTATAGTGGTTCCCCAAAAACCTGGGTACATCCACTCTTCTACCACCCTTGGTAGGAATCCACTCAGGATGAGTTGATCAGGTGTCCTGACACCAATGAGCTTTTGATAAGGTGCCCAAAAACCAAAACTAGATTTTTTGATAAGGTGTCTTGCCACCACTGAGTTTTGACAAGGCTCTCAGAACTTGACAGAACTTTTGAAGGGAGTTCAAGAACCCTTTTACAGCAGGAAAAGAAAAATAAGAATGAAGGGTGTCTTCTCTGTTCTCAATCAAATGAGAGAAGCACAAGTGGATTGATGAAGTCAAAGCTCCCCCTGAGATGTAGAAAGGTTCAGGAAAAGAAGCTTTGCTCTAGGGTGATAGGTCTTCAAAACTTTGATCTCCAGCACAAGATGGTTTCAGCAAGAAGGCTGAAGGTGAGGTGTCTGGAGTAATGAGATTGTGAACACTTTTCAGTCAGCAAGAAGATTTTTGAGTCACAGTTCTTCTGTTGTTCTTCTGCTATCAGTATATTCTATTCTGTGTGTTCACTTCTGTGTGTATTCCCCTAAAAACTTAATAACACAGAAGAAAGGAATAATAAATTTTCTGACGATTCCTTGTCCAAAATTAGCCGTTGGGAGTCATAAATGTCTTCCAAAAATAGTCTTGTCTTCTAGAGGAAAGTCCAGCAAACATTCTCTGAATAATTCTTTGAAACTTGCTCCAGAATTAAAGACAAACGGCTGGGAGATCTTCTGACATAAATGCTGATAATATTCAAAAACATTCCAAAGAACAACAGCATTTGAATTCCTGAAAGCGTCGATCTCTCCAAAGAAAACGTCGATCTGAGCTCTACGATCGTCGAACTGAGCTCAGAGATCAAATGGACAAGCAGACAGAAAACGTCGATCTGAGCTCTACGATCGTCGAACTGAGCTCAGAGATCAAATGGACAAGCAGACAGAAAACGTCGATCTGAGCTCTACGATCGTCGAACTGAGCTTAGAGATCAAATGGACAAGCAGACAGAAAACGTCGATCTGAGCTCTACGATCGTCGACCGGAGTACGACGATTTATTGAAGATGAGCTCAGAGAGCGTCGAACGGAGTTCGACGATTCGTCGACCTGAGCTCGACGAAAATTGCCTTAGACTAAGCTCTTCAACCTTGATCTTGGAATGATCCTGGGGGCAGCTTCAAACCTAGGTTCTAAGACCTAGACTCATTCTAATGTTGACCTTTTCAACTATACAACTAGGTCAACTGGGATCCCTAAGACAAGCATAGTGATCCTTACCCAAATTAGTAATAGGGTGTTCCAACAATCTCCCCCTATTTGGGTTAGGATTACTATTTACAGATAATCATAGGAAATGAAAAGCATACAACAATACATAAGCTAATACAAAATGCAGAGAAGATATATAGCAGTAAAGCAGATCACAGATAAATATCAGCAGATGTCCAAAGGTGGATGAAATGTTTAGCTTACACAGTTCACTTCCTTTCAGATCCCTTTTTAAATAGAATTTCTCTATTTGGATTCTGACTTTCTTTCTTTGACCTTCTGTCATCCTCTGCACCTAGAGAAGTTTGAGATTTGGGCCTTGGAACAACAGCCTCTGGGTGCAGCTTCATATAATCTTCTGGATTGAAGAATTTCCTTGATGCATATCTTTCCAGTTCTTTCTTTCTCTGCTCTGATAAGGTAGTTATGTTTGAAGTATCCTTTCCTTGTTCTCTGGCCTTTTTTATTTGATCAAGGGCAGCCAATTCTTTCATTCTGGCTGTCCAGGATACAGGGTTGTTCTCAGGGTCTTCAAAAGGAATGGGAGGTTCATATTTGTTGATGATTTCAGAAACAGTAGAAGGAGTCCTGGAAACAATAGTGTCTTTCAGCTTGTAAGGAAAAGGACCTGAAGAAGGGTCAGGGAGACCTTGTCCTTCCCTTTGATAGAATCTTTGTTCTCTTTGATTTCCTCTGTAATTACCCCTTCTGGGTTGATATCCTTTTTGATGCTGTCCCCTTTGATATGATCTTTGATAATGCTGGGAAGAGCTGTGTCTGGAGACTGGAGCTTGAGGGGCTGAACCTGAGCCTGAATCTGGAGGAGGAGGAGGAGGAGGCTGATATTGAGAAGAACCCTTTTCATATTTGTCAAGCTTCCTCTTCTTCTTCATAGCTTTCAGTTGATTTTTGGAATATTGCATCCAAGGCTCAGAGATTGGGCAGTCATGCAGAATGTAGTATGGAATATCATTTGAGTCTTTGGCTTTGGCAGGAGGGACTGACATCATTGCTTTACTTCTGGCTTTTCTCTTCTTGGCAATAGTTCTAGCAGAATCATCAGAATCAGTCCTGTATTGGTCACTCTCAGAACTTTGATGTTGATCATACAGATCATCAATTCTTCTGATGAGCTCTTCTTGAGCTTTAAGTTTTGCAGACACATCAGGAGCAGGAGGAGAGGGAGCAACAGCAGAGCAGGCAGAAGCAGTTTCATCAGCATCAGTTGCTGGAAACATTTCTATGTCAGCAGTAGCAACAGCAGCAATTTCAACAAAAGGAGGCACAGTGGCCTTAGTAACAATTGAAAGAGGCACAGTGGCCTTAGTATCAGCATCAGAGATATCCACAGCCTTCCAGGATTTGATGTAGGAATCAATATGGCTTGGATCACAGGTAGCTATAGGCACAATGGCCTTAGACAAATCTTCAGCAGGAATTGCAGTCAGACAACTGAAATGGACTGTATCAAATATAGATAGCAGCCTCTGCAGATTCAGTGCAAAAGCACATCCAAGAGCTGGAGCTGGTGCAGACATAATATCAGCAGCTGGCACAACCACTTCTTCATAAGGCATCTCCCCCTGCCTTGGTTCAGAGAAAGATGAATCAAGGTACACAGAAGATGGGATAGCCAGGGAGGAAGAAAGGAAGGCAATCTTGGTAGACAGCTCCTGTACTTGCTTTAGGAGTGGAGCCAGGGAAGACTCCAGTAGAGATGTCAGCTTGGGAGCTAGCAACTCATACAGCCTGTCTGCCAAAATAGGAATATCTACATGCTCAAGTGGGGCTTGAGCAGAGGTAGAGGCAAAAGTAGATGGAAGGATGGTGGCTGAAACTGAAATTGTGGAGAAAGGTGGAGAGGGAATGGTTGGTTCAGAAGATGGAATAATGGAGATAGAGGAGGTTGAGGTGGAGATAGGGGAAGTAAGAGATGGTGTGAAGGAGGGTTAAGAGAGAATGTCATGGAGCAGTTGTTGAAAGGAGGAAGTGGAGGGTGGCTCAGGAGGAGTAGAGGGTGAATCATCCATGAAGGAGTCATCTGTAAGTGAGAAGGATGGAATGGTGAAGGTTGAATAGGAAAAGAGAGGATGGAATTCCTCTGAGGTGGATAGAGGAGGGGATGGCATAGGTGAGGAAATGGTAATTGGGGATGAGATGATTATGGTGGATACTGGTGGTGAGGAGGTGACAATTTGGGTGGTTAGGGTGGTTATGGCTGGAAGAGGGGAGGAAGCAGGCAGCTCTTCTGCTGAAGGAGTGACTAAAATAGTCCTTGTGCCTGAATGAAGTGTTGCAGCAGCCCTGGAGGGGTTTATAATCTGCCTGTCCCATTTACTGAAGAGGGCACAGGAAATCCTCTTGGATGCATTGATAAACATGCCAGAGGAGGTTAATAGGTCAGGGCACCTGTTGTGCAGAAAGACCCCTAAGATTCTTCCATAACTAACTGCATTCTTGTTGATCTTCTTCTTAATCAGAGTGAAGAAGATGGAGCCCCAGTCCAGGTGTTTCTTGTCTAATAAGGCTCCCATCAGGCAGAACTGATATCTGGAAATGGTGTCATGGGCTGAATGCTTGGCCAACAGCACCTTCCCAACTACATCAGCCAGGAATTGAAATTCGATTGCCAGATTTTTCTTCAGCAGCTTATTAGGGTTTACTGCATTGTGACCCATCCTATCCAGCATGGTGTCAAACTCCTCTCCAGATAGTTCAATGGAGTCTTCTCCAGTGCTGAGTTGAAAGACTTCTGTTAGAAGAGCCGGGGATAGAAATACCTGAGTCCCCTTAATGGTGCCGACAACAGAATTCTCAGACTCGTCTGTTGCGGTAAAACACCACTCTTTTATCTCTTCTGAGGCGATCTTCATCCTTGTAGTAATTATTGGAGTCAGCTGTTGTTCTCGGAATAAGTTTAGGATATCCTTGAAGCGCTGGTCGCTTCCGTCGAAGGAGTTTATGTCGATGTCAAAACCTGTGTCGAACTTCATCTTAGCAAAAACAGCACTCGATTCAGCCATATTCACCTGCAACAGAAAACCAAAAACGACCAAGCGTAGAGAATTTGGAGGGAAAAGAAAGAGAGTTGCAGAGTATGAAAGCGCAAAGGGAGAACGACGGCTGAAAGAAAGATTTTATATTAGGGTTCGACGCGAAAAAGGAAAATCGTTAAGCTCAGTTCGACGAAACGTCGAGCTCAGCTCGACGATTTGGGCTACAGAGGGAATCTGAAGAGTCTTGAAAATCGGCGATCTTCGTTCAACGATGTTGAAAAACGTCGAGCTCAGCTCGACGGCCTCTGATCAGAAGGAGAGAAAGCCTAGCTCTAGCGAGGGCTCTGAACTCAGATCGACGACTGCAAAAGCGTCGATCTCTGGTCGACGATTTTTGGAAAATTCGTCGATCTCTGTTCGACGATTTTGGGGAAAACGTCGAGCGCAGTTCAGAGTCTAAACTCATTCTACAGACACAAAAAGAGGGAAATTTTTGACCTAGTCTTGGTCTGTTTTAGCTTTTCAAAATCTTGTAATTTAATTAAGGCTTCCTCCATCTAACATACCTAACTGATTTAGGAAGAAACTGTGTTTCTTTTCATCCAAAGGTTTGGTGAAAATATCTCCCCTTTGCAAATCAGTAGGAATATATTGAATTTCAATTTTATTTTTCTCTACATTATCTCTTAGAAAATGATGCCTAATTTCTATGTGTTTTGTCCTACTATGGAGGACTGGATTTTGTGCTATAGAGATAGCACTAGTATTATCACAGAAAATTTTAGACTTCTCTATATTGTAGCCATAGTCTAAGAGCTGATTCTGTATCCACAATATTTGTGAACAGCAACTGCCTGCAGCCATATACTCAGCTTCAGCAGTTGAAGTTGACACAGATGTTTGTTTCTTACAGAACCAAGAGACAAGTCTATCACCAAGGAACTGACAGGTTCCACTGGTGCTTTTCCTGTCTATTCTGCATCCAGCATAATCTGCATCTGAGAATCCAGTTAAATCAAATCCTGAATCTTTTGGATACCAGAGACCTAGATTTGGACAACTTTTAACATACCTAAGAATTCTCTTAACTAAGATTAAGTGTGACTCTCTAGGGCTAACTTGGAATCTAGCACAAATACATGTGGCAAACATTATATCAGGCCTACTAGCTGTAAGGTACAATAAAGAGCCAATTATTGCTCTATATGTTGTCTGATCAACAGGTTTCCCATGTTCATCAGCATCTATTACAGCATTTGAGGGCATGGGTGTTTTCATACATGATGCATCAGACATACCAAATTTCTTAACCAGCTCTTTTGCATACTTGGTTTGAGAAATAAATATGCCTTCATCATGTTGCTTGACTTGCAGTCCTAAGAAGAAGGATAGCTCACCCATGCTACTCATTTCAAATTTAGAGTGCATAAGCTTGGAAAACTTTTTGCACAATTTTGAATCAGTAGAACCAAAAATAATGTCATCTACATAAATTTGCACTAGCAGGGTGTGGGACTTATGGGTTCTAATAAAAAGAGTTTGGTCTACTCTCCCCCTAACAAAATCATTTTTCAGAAGAAAGCATGCTAGGGTCTCATACCATGCTCTAGGGGCTTGCTTGAGACCATATAATGCTTTATGCAATTTGTAAACATAATCAGGGTGAGTTAGAGAGATAAAACCTGGAGGTTGTCTAACATAGACTTCCTCTTTGATGTCCCCATTGAGAAATGCACTTTTTACATCCATTTGATACACTTTGAAACCTTTGTGGGCAGCATAGGCTAGGAATATCCTGATGGCTTCCAGCCTTGCAACTGGTGCAAATGTCTGATCATAGTCTATTCCTTCTTGTTGAGAGTACCCTTGAGCAACTAGCCTTGCCTTGTTTCTGACTATAACTCCTTGATCATCCAGCTTGTTCCTGAATACCCACTTTGTTCCAACAATGGGATGATCCTTTGGCTTAGGCACTAGTTCCCAAACCTTGTTCCTTTCAAATTGATGCAACTCCTCTTGCATTGCAATGATCCAGTGTGGATCTTGCTCTGCATCTTGAATGGATTGAGGCTCAATTTGAGATAGAAAGCAAGTGTGCATCAGGTTTTGGTTGACCTGACTTCTAGTTTGCACACCAGCTGAGATCTCTCCAATTACTTGGGTGATTGGATGATCTCTTGTTGTTACTAAGTCAACAGGGAGTGTTGATTGTTCACCAGCCTGTGTTGTTGTCTCCTCTAGTGGAGCAGCAACTGGCTCTTCAGGATGATTTTCTTCAAGATGTTGAACTTCTTCTTCATCATCACTGCTCTCATTCTTTTCAGCAACTTGCAGTTTGTTCAAGTCTTCAGCTAGAGAATGTACCTGCAGAGGTTCTATGGTAGAAGCATTCTTCTCCTTGAAAGACATGTTAGCTTCATCAAAAATAATATGAACAGATTCTTCAATTTTACAGGAAGATTTATTATAAACCCTATAGGCCTTACTGATCATGGAGTATCCCAGAAACACTCCTTCATCAGCTTTAGCTTGGAATTTTGCAAGATATTTCTTGTCATTATTATGAATAAAACAAGTGCAACCAAAAACTTTGAAATAGCCTATTTTAGGTTTCTTCCCTTTGAGCAATTCATAAGGAGTCTTGCCCTTCAGCTTGTGTATCAGGCTTCTGTTCAACACATAGTTGGAGGTGTTCACTGCCTCAGCCCAAAAGGACAGAGGTAAGTGAGCATCTGCCAATAATGTAGTTGCAGATTCAATGAGTGTTCTATTTTTCCTTTCAGCTATCCCATTTTGTTGAGGAGTTCTAGGAGCTGAGAAAGTATGCCTGATCCCTTCACTCTGACAGAACTCTTGCATGAGAAGAGAATCAAACTCTGTCCCATGATCACTTCTGATCAGGGCAATGTGAGTGTTGAACTCAATCTGAATGCATTTGAGAAAATCTGTCAAACACTTGAAGTTATCAGACTTCTTCCTCAGAAAGAATACCCAAGTGAATCTTGAGAAGTCATCTACAACCACTAAAGTATAGGACTTCCCTCCTAGGCTTTGCACAGATATGGGTCCAAAGAGATCCATGTGCAACAGGTACAAAATCCTAGGTGAATCACTCTTATTAATTGATTTAAAACTACTTTTAGTTTGCTTGCCTAATTGACAGGCCTTGCAAAGTCCTTCCTTCTTGTAGGGACCAGAAGGTAGTCCTTTAACAAGGTTGTCTTTAGATAGCTTAGCAATGGTTCTAAGGTTAATATGTCCTAGTCTCTTATGCCATAACACATTAGATTTTGAAATGGAATTAAACAGGCAAATATCTACCACTGGTGAATGAAAATCCACTAAGTAAATGTTACCTCTTCTGTTACCTGTCAACACAGTTGTGTTGTCCACAGACTTGACTTTGCATATGGCTTTGTTGAAGGTTACTTGATATCCTTCATCACACAATTGACTGATACTTATCAAGTTGTGCTTGAGTACTTCAACATATGCCACCTTCTTGAATGTGACTGGGCCAATTTTGACTGCACCGTATCCTTTTGTAGTTCCAAAGCTTGAGTCTCCAAAAATTACTTTGGGTCCAAGCTTGGCTTTGAAGGAAGTGAAGTTGTCCATGTCCCCTGTCATGTGCTTTGAGCAACCACTATCCAGATACCATTGATGGTTTGAAGCTGGATAGGTCTTCACCTACACAAAAACAACTTATTTGTTTTTGACCCAGTTGACCTTGGGCCTAGGTTGATATCCCTTAAATTCTGAAATAAAGGACATCCCAGGTTGATCCTTATAACCTTCAGGATGGTATCTCCTAGGAGGTACTATCCATTCAGTATAGGGATTAAAGCCTTGGGATGTGGAGCTTCTAGGATTGAATCTGAATGTGCCATTGAAGGTGTGTTCACAAGCCTGAACTCTGTTCGACGATCATCGAACTGAGGTCGACGATCTTGGGTCAGATCATCGATCGCCGTTCGAAGATCGATTATGCTGAGATTCAGAGTTTGGATATCGTCGAGCTGAGGTCAACGATCTGTAGTTAGATCGTCGAGCTCTGTTCGACGATCGTCGAGATCTGCTCGACGCCATCTGTTGAACTGAGTTCTTCTCTGACAGATCTGCATTCTTCCTAGGTACCTCTATTACTCCCTTTCCTTTGTCAGAGACAAACTTGATTGGAGTTGTCAGAATTATAGGTTGGCTGGATGAAGCACCCAAGCCCAGTGTGCTATTAAATCTAGAGTTCACTGTGCTTGTGATGTCCATCAGTCTGATACTTCTCCCATTTAGGGATTCTTCAAACTTTTTGGCCTTTGATAGTTCATTCTTCAATGAAGCTATCTCCTCCCTACAGCATTCTAACTCCTCAGAGAGTTTGAGGTTCTTTGAGTTTAGGACACTATGCTCAGATAATTGATTCCTGAGAGAGATTATCTCCTTCTCAGATTTTAATAGATCTAGACACAGTGTCTTAAATTCATCTTTGAAGTCTTCAGAATCAAAATCAAAAGAGTTGATTACCTGATCCTCATCTGGTTGACTTTCTGAATCTGAATCTGATTCTTCATCAGAGTTTTGCTGTGATGCATTGATAGCCATCATGCAAAATTCTTTTTCATCTACATCATCCTCATCATCACTGGAGCTGGATGAGGCTTCAGATTCCTCTTCAGTCTCACTCCATGTTTCAGCAACAAAGCCCTTCCTTGTATGTTTGTTCTTGCTGGAGGAGGCTTTGTCTGAGCTATTCTTCTTATAATCCTTTTCTTTTCTTCTTTCTCTTCTTTCCCTTTTGTCCTTATTCTTGTTTTCTGGACAGTCAGGCACAATATGGCCTGGTTTCCTGCAACCAAAGCATATGATTTCTTTAGTGTTATTTGATTTATCATACCTTGGTTTATCATGACCCTTGTATGGTTTCTTTCTGAAGTCTTTTCTGGCCATCTTGTAGAATCTTTTGGCCAGAAGACTTATGAGCTCATCATTTCCTGTAGCTTTATCTTCAGGCTCCTCTTCTACAGCTTTGAAAGCTATGGTCTTTTCTTTCCTTGTAGCTGGAGAGATAGCCTTTTGTTCTTCTTCTCTATTTTTAATGAGCAGCTCATAGGATTTGAGCTTGCCCAGGAGAGCTTCAGTAGTAATCTCATTCAAACTTCTGGCATCCTTAATTGGCCAGATTCTTGAATCCCAAGTGCTGGGGAAGCACATCAGCATTTTGTCATTTAGCTCAGTCAGTGAGATTTCTTTGTCTAGGGTTTTTAGCTCATTGACAATTAGACTTAGTCTATTGTACATGTCAGCCACTGATTCAGCTTCTCCCTTTTTGAAGTTCTCATATTGGCTTATCAGATGAGATCTTCTATCTTTCCTTTCATCAGCAGATCCTGAGACAATTTCAGAGAGTTTGTCCCAGATTTCTTTGGCTGAGTGGCATTCAGCTACCTTCTGAAAGATTTCATCAGACATTGTTTGGGCTAAGATGTTCATAGCCTTAGCATCTGCAGTCTTCCACTTCTTTATATCTGCATCTGTTCCAGAAGGAGGTGGGACAGCATTTGAACTTGAGCTTGCTGGTGGAGTTGGACAAACTGTCAAGACAGAATTGAAAATGTCTTCATCAATAGAATTCATGTATAATCTAATCCTTGCCTTCCAGAGTGCAAACTTAGAAAGGTTGCACACTGGTGGTCTGGTGCTTGCATAATCTTTGTTATGTGCCATGTCTTTAAATAAAAAGAAGATGTAGAGAAAATAATCCCCTTAAGAGATTGATCTTATCAAGGATCTTTTGGTTCAGGTGTTAGCCTGTATGAGCAACCAACCTCCCTCTGATACCAATTGAAAGTGAGGCTAAGATCTATCTCAACTCTAGAGGGGGGGGTGAATAGAGTATTTTAAAATAATTTTTCACAGTTGAAATGAACAGCACATATAAAATTTAATTTATGATATCGTGTAGAGTGCTAGTAAAAATGTTAAAAGCTAAGAAGTAAAAAGCACAGCACACAGCAAACAAATCACACAAACAAACCAGAAGACACAAGGAATTATAGTGGTTCCCCAAAAACCTGGGTACATCCACTCTTCTACCACCCTTGGTAGGAATCCACTCAGGATGAGTTGATCAGGTGTCCTGACACCAATGAGCTTTTGATAAGGTGCCCAAAAACCAAAACTAGATTTTTTGATAAGGTGTCTTGCCACCACTGAGTTTTGACAAGGCTCTCAGAACCAGACAGAACTTTTGAAGGGAGTTCAAGAACCCTTTTACAGCAGGAAAAGAAAAATAAGAATGAAGGGTGTCTTCTTTGTTCTCAATCAAATGAGAGAAGCACAAGTGGATTGATGAAGTCAAAGCTCCCCCTGAGATGTAGAAAGGTTCAGGAAAAGAAGCTTTGCTCTAGGGTGATAGGTCTTCAAAACTTTGATCTCTAGCACAAGATGGTTTCAGCAAGAAGGCTGAAGGTGAGGTGTCTGGAGTAATGAGATTGTGAACACTTTTCAGTCAGCAAGAAGATTTTTGAGTCACAGTTCTTCTGTTGTTCTTCTGCTATCAGTATATTCTATTCTGTGTGTTCACTTCTGTGTGTATTCCCCTAAAAACTTAATAACACAGAAGAAAGGAATAATAAATTTTCTGACGATTCCTTGTCCAAAATTAGCCGTTGGGAGTCATAAATGTCTTCCAAAAATAGTCTTGTCTTCTAGAGGAAAGTCCAGCAAACATTCTCTGAATAATTCTTTGAAACTTGCTCCAGAATTAAAGACAAACGGCTGGGAGATCTTCTGACATAAATGCTGATAATATTCAAAAACATTCCAAAGAACAGCAGCATTTGAATTCCTGAAAGCGTCGATCTCTCCAAAGAAAACGTCGATCTGAGCTCTACGATCGTCGAACTGAGCTCAGAGATCAAATGGACAAGCAGACAGAAAACGTCGATCTGAGCTCTACGATCGTCGAACTGAGCTCAGAGATCAAATGGACAAGCAGACAGAAAACATCGATCTGAGCTCTACGATCGTCGAACTGAGCTCAGAGATCAAATGGACAAGCAGACAGAAAACGTCGATCTGAGCTCTACGATCGTCGGCCGGAGTACGACGATTTATTGAAGATGAGCTCAGAGAGCGTCGAACGGAGTTCGACGATTCGTCGACCTGAGCTCGACGAAAATTGCCTTAGACTAAGCTCTTCAACCTTGATCTTGGAATGATCCTGGGGGCAGCTTCAAACCTAGGTTCTAAGACCTAGACTCATTCTAATGTTGACCTTTTCAACTATACAACTAGGTCAACTGGGATCCCTAAGACAAGCATAGTGATCCTTACCCAAATTAGTAATAGGGTGTTCCAACAGTCTCAACTCATAAGTCATACTCGACGAATTCGTCGAATATCCGTGATTTTATCCGACGAATTTTACTTGTCGAGTTCGGCGCACCCCAAGCCCGAGTCAACTCTCCTGACTCGAAACACGTGCGAGGGATCTAGCGCGAAATGGAATGTTATAGGGGGGACCTCTTTAGTCCGCTCAAACTATCGGAGGTGTTGTCATCAAGCCCAATTCTGGAAGTTTCCCCCTCGGGCCTATAAATAGGCCCCCATATCTCTTCACGAGGCATTCAAGAGGCATTCGGGAGGCAACTAGGAGAGCCAACCCTGTGGATAGGAATTTTTAGTCGTCCATACTAGGAGCGGATTGACTTAGGAGGACTCAGCGGATAGACCTTATGGCCAGGGAGTGATTTAGGGGAGTACATCCCTCCCATCCAGCTCGGCAGTGGCAAGACAGCTTAGTCATTATCGCCCGGCGATAGTGTTTACCGCTAGGCGATAGCGAGTTTCTTCATCTTCGGGGGTAATTGCCCAAGGATCCTTACATAGCCTTGTAAGAGACGTGGGATACCTTGCAGTTAAGATGCGCGGTCAGGCAGTTAAAAGAGGTCATCTTGGCCTTGAGCTTCTTCTGCAGCCCTCTTTGGGCGACCTCTACGACCTCAGCAATCAGACCGCACGGATTGGCCTGGCGTTCTCAGACAGGTCTCATTCAGAGCCAGTGGAGAGCACTTCGGTGACCTCAATGGCCCTTGTTTGCTACTGCCTGGCGGAAGCGGTTATCACTCAGTGGTAGCACAGATAGGAAACTATCTCCTTCTGCATAAGTGCGGCTTGGCGATTCGCCTTGGAGACCTAGGCATTGGTACCTCTAAAGAAGACCGCAAGCAGCAACGGGCGGCCTTAACAAGTTAACCGGCTACCTTCTAATGGTAGCGGTTATTGCTTGGCAGTAGTGAGGCTTTCCTCGATGCTGCCTAGATAATTGCATGAGCGCCCTGTGTAACACCCCTATCTGTCACATATCATATAGCAGTAGGTCCGACCGGGGCCTGACGCCATATACCACAGATAGACCGGTGGGTTACTCATTGAAACCAACCAACCAATCACAACGTCCTACACATAGCATCTAGCGGAAGCAGTTTATAAAGTTGCAAAGAATAAAGAACCCAGCAAAGCATGAATGTCCACTACTCAAACCAACAGGAATGTATAATACACAAGTACTAGCCTTATGGCCTTCAATAGTTTGCTCAAATATAAGTTTCTTCCAAACCTCGGCACGCAGGCCGGTCATACATGAGAATATAAGAAAAACACTCAAAATTAGGCATTCGAGACCCGGCACAGCAACTTGGGCTTTAGCCCGCTATTTACCGCTCGGCTCCGCAGCACCTGCAAGCAACAATCCACCGCAGGTGGCAAACAAAAGCAACGGTCAGCTATGTTGACCAAATTATAACGACCCCGCCCCAAACTCGGGGCGGCGATGTTCTTTCCCTGCATTTTGTTAGCATAATCAAGCAGTATAGTGTAAACACACTTCATCACAGGTGCAGGTGTCACAACCCGCATTTTCTCTGGCAGAGCAAGTATCAGAGTATGAGAAAACATGCGTCGTGATGCCACGTCAATCAGGGGATAACTGCCGACGCTCAGGCGACGAAACTATTGCTATAAAATATTCATAAGTTTAATGATTGAAAAGCTGTTTATATATATAGGCCGTATCCCTCGGCTCAGTGATTCATTAGCCCAGTAGAAGGAAACATAATTTACGCTGCGGAAAACACCTTGATTCAATTAGTTTAACATTCTACATGAGTGCAAGCGTCCACGAAGGACATCCCATGGTATGCAAGACTCTAGATTTAGTATAAGTAAGGAAATACCTTTTTTACGCTAGTTGTAAAGTATTTCTTTTAAGTTAAAGACATGAGGTGTATGACATGCTATTAGTAAGGTTTCATACTCAAATACCTAACATGCATCCTAGCATAAAACATTCCCAAGAGGCAAGTAACTGCTCCCAATTGGATAACCAAACAACATAGAAGAGTATACAGAAGACTGAGAAAAACAACCACCGAAGGGCGCCAACAAACTGACACGAACCCCTCGGTGTACACGAAAGACAGAGTCAACAGTAACTACAATCTCACATAAAGTGAGAGGATCACTCCTGCAAAACGGTCGACCGGAACGCAGCTCCAAACTAGCTTCTCAAACGGCCGCAACCTGGACCTGAAGCATTCAAAGACAGAATACCTCAGCACACAAAAGAAAACAATGCAAGTGGCAACAAGAGATAAAAGCTCAAAGTTAAATAAAAGATCTACAAGCAGGGAGGAATAAACCCTCTGCAAGCAAACTGTCAAACTCTGCAACAGGTCAGCAATGAACAAGACTATAATAAGCAAAACATCAATAAGGGCTGAAGAAAATGCACCAAGTGCTACAGGGATACAACCCGCTTTGGCTCAAACCTACTGGAGCAAAGCGAGAAAAGGCAAGCCAGCCAACATCCATAGTCAGGATAGGAGCAGTAGTCCAAGAATCAAGATATGACAATCATTACCCTTAGTGATCCTTGCCTCGGAGGAGAGGGTGACTTCAAAGTCATTAAATTGCTTGTAATGACCTGGCAAGCTAAGTGGCACAGCGTCGCCCGGCCCACTAGGAACCCATGGAGGACCAACGGTGCTCCGGTGGTATAGCCGGAATCTACAAGACTTGCCACGGAAACCAACACCCACTGAACACCTCACAAAGACCTCGGCATCACTGCATGCTAGCAAGGCGATACAAACCGACTGTTCCATCCACATTAACTTCTTACAGCGTCACCTGGACACACTTTCCAAGGATTGGGGTCAACAACCCAACACAGGCCCCCCAAGGACCTCACTCAGCGAAAACGAGGAACGGTGGACAACTCCTTCGTAATTCGTCGAATATAACCATTGATACTCGACGGATTCGTCGAGAATTATTGACGAAGCTGAAGGGAGTCGTCGAGTATCGCCGCGATACTCGACAATTTTCCCTAAACTCGTCGAGTATCGCGACAATACTCGACGATTTTGCCTGGGATTCTCGACGATTTGGCACGACGATTCTCGCCGAATATACCTTAGCGCTCGACGACTCTACCTTGTCATTCTCGCCGATTTTAACTTAGCGCTAACGTCTCTACTGGTGATTCTCGACGATCCTTACTCGACGATTTTGGCTAGCGATTCTCGAAGACTCCAACCCGATACTCGTCGACTCTGCCTGGTGATACTCGCCGATTCTACCTAGTCAATCTCGCCGATTCTTACTTAGTAAATCTTGGATAGCCAAACCACGGGTGACGAGGATACTCGATGGTTTCCTCTCATTGTGCGGGAAAGATCGCATACTCGCCCTATAGCGTAAACCTACTCAAAATGAAGGAGAGAGAACAAGATAAAGGGAAGAATCGGAGCAAGCAAGGGAAGAAAATCCACTTGCCTCAAAACCCGCGGAGACGACGCCGCCTGTCCCGGCCGCTTCTAGATCTGGCCACAAGGAGCACCGAGCAACGCTTCCTGAAACTTTTGGGGACTAAATCAAACCAAAACCCCTAACCCTAACCTTCAAAAGTCAAGGAAACGGACAAAGCTTACCTCTACCGAGAAGCTCTCGCCGAGAGCAGCCCGAAAATCCACTCGGATGGGGGAAAAGAGCCCTCCTGCTCCGCACACCGCCGACCTAAGCCACGCCGAGTCCGCCGATCTCAGGTTTCGCGGAAATGAACAACCGTCGGGGAAGAATACACAGCGGACCGGTCCAAACCCTATCTATCCTACTTATACTCTAATAAAACCTAATATATTATATATATAAATATATATAACAGCACACAATCTTAATACACCGCCCAACACAAACGAACTCGGAAACGCGCGAAACTCGCGCCGTAGCCAGAAACCAACGCTACGAACGCAACGGCGAGGTCGAAATCCTAATCCAATGGGCTGAACTCAGGAAAACACCTACCAAAGCCAAAACACAAGCGGCTCCGCCGAGTCACCAAACAGACTCGGCCTGCTAGGGAATCTCGCCAACAGGCTAAGATACAACCCTACGGAGAACTCGAAGAGCCAAAACATACTAGAACAACGGCACACGTCAGACACGTGCTAAGGTAATACTTCTAATGATATCGGGAGAAAATCAGGGGCGTTACAGCCACACCCCCTAAAAGGAAGTTTCATCTCGAAACTTAGATCACGAAGCGAAGAAGAAAGAAAAAACAGAAGACAAAGCACAACAGAAGAAGTCTAAAACAATAACACTAACCTGAGAAGACTAAGAGAACAACTGAGGATGCGACTTTCTAATTGCGGATTCCAAGTCCCATGTCGCGCTTCGAGCATCCTGGTTTTGCCAGAGAACTTTAACCATCGGAATCATCTTTTTCCTTAGCACACGATCTTGTGTTTCCAGAATACGGATAGGTTCTTCGACATATGAGAGGTTCGGCTGCAACTGGGGCACTGAGTCTAGAACATGACGATTACTACGAATACACTTCTGTAACTGGCTCACGTGAAAGACGTCGTGAACGCCAGGGAAAGAAGCAGGTAAATCCAGTTTATACGCAGAAATCCCGATGCGCTCCAGAATCTGAAAAGGTCCCACGTACCTGGGATCAAGCTTATGGTTCCTTCCAAACCTCTTAACACCTGGCATCGGAGAGACTTTCAGAAAAACCATATCCCCAACAGCAAATTCGAGATCAACTCTGCACTGATTGGCATACTTCTCGTACCTCTCCTGAGCCAACCTCAGCTTTTCTCGAATATGAGTCACTGAAACGCTCATATCTTCCAACGCTTCTGGACCGAGCAAGGGTTTTTCACCAACTTCTGCCCAAAACAAAGGTGTTCGACAATGCCTACCATATAATGCTTCAAAGGGTGCCATCTGTAAGCTCTCCTGGTAGCTGTTGTTATACGCAAATTCCATCAATCCGAGGCATTTATCCCATGCTCCACCATGGTCCAGAATATAACATCGAATCATATCCTCCAAGATCTGGTTCACTCTCTCTGTCTGTCCATTCGTCTGAGGATGATAAGCAGTAGAATATCTAAGGTCTGTGCCTAGGGCTCCCTACAAGCTTTGCCAGAAACGAGACATAAATCAGGAGTCTCGGTCTGACACAATGCTTGTAGGTACACCATGCAGTCTGATAACTTCGTCCAGATACAATTCAGCTATCTTTTCCATAGAATAGTCAATCTTAAAAGGCACAAAGTGGGCACACTTGGTTAACCTGTCCACGATGACCCACACTGCATCATGACCTCGGGGAGATCTCGGTAAACCGGTTATGAAATCCATGGATAGACTCTCCCATTTCCAGCTTGGTATGTCCAGAGGTGTCAGCTTACCACCAGGCCTCCTATGATCCTCTTTGACACGCTGGCAGGTATAACACTCAGATACAAACTTTGCAATGTCGTTCTTCATACCTGACCACCAAACAATCTGCTTTAAGTCTTTATACATTTTGGTGGAACCAGGGTGATAAGAAACACTGGAACCATGCGCTTCACTACATATTCTCGCTCGAATGTCCCCAACAGCGGGAATACAGTATCTTCCACGGTATCTAAGGGTACCCGAGTTATCAATGGAAAAGTAGGGTAATTCCCCTTTTTCAGTCCTACTGAGGAGGTGCAGCAGATCAGGATCGTCCTTCTGATGAAGTCTAGTGAGAGTAATCCACGAAGGTTCTTCCACATCTAAGCTGCTCGACGAAGCACTATTCCCTACCGTTATGTCCATGAGCAAAAATTCTTCGATAAGGGATTGCACCGAGATATTAAAGATACGCGCGGGCTTCTGGCTTAACGCGTCTGCTACCACATTAGCTTTACCGGGATGATAGAGGATATCTACTTCGTAGTCCGTAACATACTCCAACCACCTACGCTGGCGCAGATTCAACTCCTTCTGAGTGTATACATACTTCAAACTTTTATGATCTGAATAAACCTTGCACGACACTCCATACAGCAGATGTCTCCACAACTTTAGAGCATAAATGACAGCGACAAATTCCAGGTCGTGCGTAGGGTAATTCTTTTCATGCACTTTCAACTGTCTTGATCCATACGCAATCACCTTACCGTCCTGCATCAATACGCAACTGAGTCCAACTCGTGAGGCGTCTACATACACAGCATACTCTACTCCTTGCACCGGCAATGCCAACACTGGAGCAGAGCACAGTCTTTTCTTGAGCTCCTGAAAAGCTTCTTCACAGGCCTCACTCCATACAAAGGTTGCGCTCTTTTGCGTAAGCCTGGTCAACGGCGCAGAGAGCACAGAGAATCCTTCCACAAATCTTCTGTAGTAACCTGCCAATCCTAGAAAGCTCCTTATTTCCTTAGGCGATGAAGGTCTCCTCCAATCCAAGACTGCAGCTATCTTTGCAGGATCCACTGAGATACCTTCCTTACTTACTATGTGTCCTAGGAATGACACCTGAGACAACCAGAACTCACACTTGCTAAGCTTCGCATACAGCTTGTGCTCCTGTAGAGTAGACAAGACTAAGCGCAAGTGCAAGGCGTGCTCATCTGCATTTCTGGAATACACCAAGACATCATCAATGAATACCACCACAAATTTGTCCAAAAAATCCCTGAACACTCTGTTCATCATGTCCATAAAAGCTGACGGTGCGTTTGTTAATCCGAAAGACATTACCCGAAATTCAAAGTGTCCATAGTGAGAACGAAAAGCAGTTCGCGGGATGTCCGACTCCCGGATTCTTAACTGATGGTAACCTGAACGGAGGTCAATCTTCAAAAATATGAAACTACCTCGCAACTGATCGAACAGGTCATCGATCCTGGGTAATGGGTATCTGTTTATAACAGTCACTTTGTTTAGCTCACGGTAGTCGATGCATAGCCTCATCGTTCCGTCCTTTTTCTTCACAAAGAGCACTGGCGCACCCCAGGGGGAAGAACTGGGTTTAATAAAGCCATACTGCAACAACTCATCTAGCTGAGTGCGCAGCTCCTCTAACTCACACGGCGCCATTCGGTCTGGTGCCTTAGCAATAGGGCGAGTGCCCGGCTCCAGGTCTATAACAAATTCTACTTCTCTCTCAGGAGGAAGTCTGGGAAGGCTAATAGGAAAGACATCCGGAAACTCACTTACCACAGAAACGTCCTCAACCTGAGGCTCAACCGAAGCAGCTTCCAAAGCAGAAACGGAAACAAGGAAAGAATCACAGCCAGACTCTAGAAGTTTGCGAGCACACACTGCAGAAATGATCGAAGATTCCTGACGCGGAGAACCAAACACACTCATGGGCTGGCCATTGCCACCTCTAAAGTCCATGCGCTTGTGCTGACACTGAATGACGGCATCATAGCTTGACAACCAGTCCATGCCTAAAATCACGTCAAAGTCATCCAAATATAGCACCTTCAGATCCGCAAAGACTAGAGAACCACTTAGGAAGATGGGGCATTTCTAAATACCCTGGCATGACCTCACCAGCTCTCCTGAAGGAAGCTTGACGCTTAGGGAGGCATCTAATTAGTCGGGAGTCCAGCGGTGAGGTTCTACAAAACTCCTTGCCACGAAGGAGTGAGAAGCGCCCGAATCGAACAAAACTCGCGCCCACTTACCGTTCACCTTAAAGTCACCTAAACACATAGCGCGCGCAACTAAATTACGGAAAACTAAGAATCTACTAAGAGAGTTAACTACTAAACCAAAGACTAACCTGAGATCACTTGAGTCGAAGATTGGGCTTCCTCCTTGGTTAACACATTCAACTTTCCCTTTCCTTTGTCCACGTGCGGTACTGGCGGAGGTAGAGTCTGCAACGGAACTGCATTCAGCGTGGGCTGGCTCTGCGGACAATTATCTCTCTTGTGCCCCTTCTGTCCGCAGAGGAAACAAACTCCAGCCTTCTTGCGACAATGGGCCGCATCATTCCCGCTCCTCTGGCAATAAGAACAGACCTGACTCCCCTTTGGAGCATCCTGGATCGCGTGGACCTGAGACAACTTCTGCGCATCCAGTTTCTTAAAGCACCTCTCGAAGGGGTGACCTGGCCTGCCACAGAAACTACACGCTTCTTTCCTATCTTTCTTCGCCGCAGGGCCAGATGTCTTAGTACTTCCCTCTTCATCGGATTTCCTCTTGTCCTTCTTTGCATGCGCTCCCCTATTCTTTGCATTCTCAATCGCCTCAACCTTCAAGGCATCTTCAACTGCTTCTGCAAAAGTCTCCGACTTGTACGCGCTAACCAACTGCTGAATGTCATATCTTAGACCACCTAGGAAACGTTTTACCCTGCCTTCTTCGGATGCTACTAATGTTGGGGCAAAACGACTGAGCTTGCTAAACTCCACTTCGTACTCACCCACAGTAAGTTGTCTCTGCTTCAAGTGCAAAAAGTTATTCATCAGGCGGTCCCGCTCGACCGATGGCAAAAACTTCTTCAGTAGCATACTCTTGAATGAGTCCCATGAACATCCATCAACAAGAATCTCCTTCTCTCTAATCCACCAACTCTTCGCAAGACCTTTAAGTTGATATGCCGCAAACATAACCTTCTGATTGGCGGAGATGCCGGAATAATAAAAAATTTCCTCGATGGCGATGATCCAATCATCTAATTCCATGAAATCTGCTCTACCGTCATATGAAGGAGGTCCTAGTCGCTGGAAGTGCGAAATAACATTCATCTCTGGCGGCTGCGTAGCTGGGGGAACTAGAGCAGTATGGGGAGAAGGGATAGCTTGGCCCTGGTCCACAACGGTTTCCTGGGCTCTAGGCTGCTGCCCAGTGACCACAGCCAACAACGATTGTATCTGTGACTGGATATCCACCATCTGCCTCATCAGGGCCTCATTACTTTATTGCAACCCTTCAATCACAGCTTCATTCTGAGCACCAGAAGACTCCCCTTCTGACTGGGGGTTCGATCTCGTCGCAACGCGTCTAGACGGCATTTTATAGAACAAACGGGCATCTAGTCAAAAATTTGCCTAAGGCATCGCAAACTGGGAGAAATTCCCCTTGAAACTAATCGGGCTAAAAACCTACCGACGTCGGCAAAAGGCTTAACAAGGACCTAGCTCACAACACCGAAGCTAGAAAACTCGAATACTCAGATTCAGATTGGAATCAGAACGAACAACCGGCACTTACCATGCAACGGCCTAGCCCGAAAGCTCAGAGGCTGCCGCACCCGCTATGGGCCGCACAACATGGCTGTAAACCAGCGCCGCTGTAGGACAGTAGCCCCATACACCCTCGATCAGAACTAGAGGAGGACAAACACTAACACTTGCTGTTATCTTGCTCTGGGAGATCATAGAATGATGTCATGCCTCTAACTTGTGCCTATGATATGAATGAATGAATGTTTAAATTTCTGTTTCAAATCATGAGTGTACATATGTCATCATGTAGATCTTTAACTTGGCATGTGTGTTTATGCGATGATATGATATGGATGTTGTGCTATGCATTCTAAGAAAAAGGCCTTAGTGCATGTTATGAGCGGCGTACACATACAATGTTATGCATCCCATACTACATAATATTGTATGTAACGGAGAAATTAAACGTGCTAATGCGCATCCATATGATGGTGGTTATGCATCCCATACTACATAACCGTCACATGTTGCCTCTTATGGTGGATTCATATACAAACACATATTATGCATCCCATACTACATAATATGCCCCGTATACTTCTTTTCATGCTATGAGTGTAATGTCCATGCTTCCATCAAGATCTATTGATGACATATCGGTGTGTGTATGCAAAGGAATGCTACCACCAGGGTTTTTCTCGTGGCAAGTTGTTTGACTGACTTGCCAAACCAACCTACCCTTTGCAAAACCTCCCTCTGATACCAACTATCACAACCCGCATTTTCTCTGGCAGAGCAAGTATCAGAGTATGAGAAAACACGCGTCGTGATGCCACGTCAAGCAGGGGATAACTGCTGATGCTCAGGCGACGGAAACTATTGCTATAAAATATTCATAAGTTTAATGATTGAAAAGCTGCTTATATATATACATAGGCTGTATCCCTCGGCTCAGTGGTTCATTAGCCCACTAGAAGGAAACATAATTTACGCTGCGGAAAACACCTTGATTCAATTAGTTTAACATTCTACATGAGTGCAAGCGTCCACGAAGGACATCCCATGGTATACAAGACTCTAGATTTAGTATAAGTAAGGAAATACCTTTTTTACGCTAGTTATAAAGTATTTCTTTTAAGTTAAAGACATGAGGTGTATGACATGCTATTAGTAAGGTTTAATACTAAAATAACTAACATGCATCCTAGCATAAAACATTCCAAAGAGGAAAGTAACTGCTCCCAATTGGATAACCAAACAACATAGAAGAGTATACAGAAGACTGAGAAAAACAACCACCAAAGGGCGCCAACAAACTGACACGAACCCCTCGGTGTACATGAAAGTCAGAGTCAACAGCAACTACAATCTCACCTAAAGTGAGAGGATCACTCCTGCAAAACGGTTGACCGGAACGCAGCTCCAAACTAGCTGCTCAAACGGCCGTAACCTGGACCTGAGGCATTCAAAGACAGAATACCTCAGCACACAAAAGAAAACAATGCAAGTGGCAACAAGAGATAAAAGCTCAAAGTTAAATAAAAGATCTACAAGCAGGGAGGAATCAACCCTCTGCAAGCAAACTATCAAACTCTGCAACAGGTCAGCAATGAACAAGACTATAATAAGCAAAACATCAATAAGGGCTGGAGAAAATGCACCAAGTGCTACAGGGATATAACCCGCTTCGGCTCAAACCTACTGTAACATCCCATTTCCAACTAGACCCCTAAGAGTGGTTCTGTCATGACAAAACCCTAGGAAGCCCAAGAAAGAGTCAAGTGGACCTGGTAGTGTGGATAGGGCCACTATGGTCTGCACTTAGCAGATCTCTAAACCTTGGTTAAAAGTGATCATGGGGCTTCACCAAGACTCCAAGACCCCACTCATACCCTTATAACCCTAGAAAGAGATCAATGGGTCACTAAGGACCCATGAAGAGCAATCAAAGGACCTAAGTTGACCAAAGTCAACTATAGCCCTAATTGGGTCAAATAGACCTACACAAGGGTCAATTGCAGTCCCTTAGCCCAGTAGACCCCACCCATACCCTCATAGACCTAGTCAGAGGTCAATGGGTCACTAAGGACCCATGGAGAGTAGTTAATAGGGCTAAGTTGACCAAACTCAACTATAACCCTAATTAGGTCAAATTGGCCTACACAAGGGTCAATTGCAGTCCCTTAGCCAAATGGACCCCACCCCTACCCTCATAAGCCCAGTGAGAGGCCAATAGGTCACCAAGGACCCATTGGGACCAATCAAAAGGGCTAGTTTGACCAAAGTCAACCCTTGACCTAAAATGGTCAAGATGCCCTAGTTAAGGGCCAAGTGACCTCCAAGGGCCAATCCAACCCCACCTTGACCCTAGGGGAGGCTAATGGGTCACCAAGGACCTATTAAGGAAATCTCAAGGATCAAATTAACCTAGGAGGGCCCTAGTCCAACTTTGGGTCAAGTTACCCCAAATGGGCTAACTCAAGCTCAAGCCCATTTCAATTGGGCTAACCATGACTTAAGTGACCAAATGAACTTGTGGGCTGCCATAGGACATGTAGGAGCCAAAAATTCAGGCTTGGTGACTAGGAGAGAGAAAGTCACCCATGGAGGAGAGAGAAAGAGAAGAAAGAAGAAGGAAGGAGGACTTTGTGCTCCTCCTTCCCCCTCCACAACCTCCCCATTCATTTCAGAAGGACAAGGGGGAGTGCAGCAGCCATTGTGGACTGTTTAGAGCAAGCTCCACCCCCCTACCAACCTAGCCGCCAACCTTGACCATGGCCAAAAATGGCACATGGCAATTCAGCCACCTAACACCCTCCTCTCCCTCTTTAAAAGCTCCATTGGACTCCAAGGAGCATTTCCCACCAGTTTCCTGAAGAAGCCGAGCCCTATCCTGCATTTTTGAAGAAACCCGACCACCACCACCACCACCATGGTATTCCGGCGATCCTCCCGACTTCAGGCCGCCAAACAGGTCCTCCTCCATCCCTTCTTGCATGGGTAGATCGTAGACATCATTAGGGTCAAGGTTGGGGCTCAATCGAGCCCAATCCGATTTTGAATTTCATGGTTTTCGGCCGAAATTTCCGATTGGTAAAACCGCCGGAACAGTGCTTCCCGGCGGCCCAGCCGCCGCCTGGAGATAGCCCCGACCACCATGAAGGTGTCGGCAGCGGTGGCAGGCCGGGGAGGTGGCCGGAGCGTCGGCGGCAGCCGCTGGAAGTTGGCCCAGGCAGGAGTAATCTGGGCCGTCGGCTGGAGGAAGGAGATGACCAGATCCTGTCCATCACGCGTCAAGATTCGTGCAGGATGATAATTTTAAACTATATGATATGATTTGATTAATATCATTTTCTGTCACAGTTTTTATGTTTAATGTTATTAATTATTAAAAATAGTTAGAGTACTTTTCATAGAAATTGATCAACACCAAAAATGTAGCCCTATGGGTCTACTTTCAAACAAAATTGGTTTGAACCAATTTGGGTGACTGGTTTGACCAAGGCACTCATTTTGGTGGAGTCTATACAAATGATTAGGCAGTCATTAAACTAGTTGCCCACACTTCATCCTTGGTCCAAATGGTCTGAAATTTTGGCAGGAAGTCACCCTACCCTATATCTAGACTCTGCCCAAAAATGGGAATTTTTGGGAATAAGTTTCCTATAGTTTTGTAAATAATTTAATTATGTTAGGGTAAATTAAATTATGGGTCAAATGAAGTCCAAATTCATCCAAATTTTGGTGGGATGTATATGAGGTCAATATAGACCTCTGGTTAAAATTTTTATTAAGTTTGGAGTTGATTTGAATGGGATTCAAGCAAACCCTAGCCTTGCCCTAAGAAGGGTATTTTGGTCCAAAATGTAATTTTGGCTTTTAGTGTCCAATTCACCTCAACAGAGGTTCAAATTTGGTACATTGGTTTGTCATGACAATATACACCTCCAAATGAAAACTTGGGGGCATTGGAGTTGATTTGGCCCAAGATCCTAGGTCAAACCCTAAGGAAGGGCTTTTGTACCTTGTGAAGGACATATGGTCAAAACACCTTGTATGGCTATGAAATTTTGTAGGGGTGGTATTATGGTAACTATACCCCTCTGGTAAAAAATTAGGGTATTTTGGAAAGTTTAGGACCCTCAAAACCCTAACCCTAGTTTAGGGCATAAATATGGTGGGATAGGAATGGGTTAGCTAAACCCCTTAAAATGATATGAACTTTTGGTAGGATGGTCATAATGATATTAAGAAGCTTTGGTTATTTATTTAGAAATTTTGGAGTATTATTTATAACACTTCATTTGTAACACAAGAAATGCCTCACTTTAGTAAATAAATTATTATGCTACCTTTGACCCTTGGGAGGTCATGAGATTTTGGCAGAGGAGGTTTTGAATCATTATGAGCTGATATAAATTTTATAAAAAATACTTGGACACTTATTTGAAGTAGTTACTTCACAAGCTTGAATAACTGAAAAACTCAATAAAGTCCATATTTACTGATTATTACAAGGTCTAAAACACAGCCACTTACAAAAATAACTCGGGAAATTCCGTCCGCATGCTTTGCTCACGCTCCCAAGTAAGATCTTCTCGGCCACAATTCCCGATAGGCTGCCTCACCGATGCATTCAATCACCTCAAAAGGTCCTAGATACCTCGGGATCAACTTTTTAAAACGCCGTATCCTGGACACACCTTTAAAAGGCTTGATTTTTAGATATGCCCAATCACCCACCGCAAACTTTACGTCCCGGTGCTTGGCATTATAATATTTGGCCTGCCTATCTTGAGCAATTAACAACCTTTCACGAATTGTACATACTATTTCATGCATATCAGTCACATCGTGTCGCTTGTAAAGCTTCGTTTCACCCGTCTCTGCCCAAGATAACGGTGTGCGGCACTTCCTGTCGTACAAAGCTTTGAAAGGGGACATCTGAATGCTCGCCTGATAACTGTTGTTATAGGCAAACTCAATCATGAACAAATGATCTTCCCAGCGACTTCCAAAATCTAACGTACACATCCGGAGCATATCTTCCAACGTCCTGTTGGTCCTTTCAGTTTGACCGTCCGTCTGGGGATGAAAGGCTGTACTGAAATGCAACTTTGTGCCCAACAGCTGATGAATTAGCCTCCAATCTCCTGATGTGAAGCGTCCATCTCAATCGCTCACAATGCTACGGGAAATTCCGTGTAATCGTACGATCGAATCTACGTACATTTTAGCCAACTTGTCGACTGGATCATCTCTTCGATTTAGAATAAAATGAGCAACTTTTGCTAATCGATCCACAATCACCCAAATCGCATCATTACCCCGCTGAGATCTCGGCAATCCATGCACGAAGTCCATGGAAATATCATCAAATTTCCACACTAGGACCCGTAGGGATTTCAAGAATCCTCCTGGCCTTTGGCATTTCCGCTTTCACCAGAGCACATGTATGGCACTTAGCAACATAACGTGCTATATCTTTCTTCATACCCGGCCACCAGAAGTTCTTTTTCAGATCTTTATACTTTTTTGAACTTCCCGGATGAATCGAATACCTTGAAAAATGGGCTTCGTACATGATTTCGTCACGAAGATTTCTCTGACAAGGAACACATACCCAACCGTCTTTTCTCCAAAGTCCATTGTCACAAGAAAACTGAGAGCTCTTATCTTCCACTGCATAACGCTGCAAACTGTCATCCAGTTTCGTCGCTTGGAGGACCCTATCCATTAGGTCATACTGTACCTCTGTCCAATTCAAACACATGGTCGCAGCAGTGTTTTTCTCCACACAAGTAATATCCATCCGTTCTGGCTCATGGATAAATCGTTCATCATGGTATGACAACCAATTCGCCCTTGCCGGAGTCCTACGACTCAAGGCATCTACGACTACATTCCCTTTACCAGGGGTGTAATGAATTTGGAAGGTATAATCACCAAGAAATTCCATCCACCTTCTCTGTCGCATATTTAAGTCTTTTTGATCTAAAAGATATTTCAGACTTTTGTGGTCTGTATAGATATCCACCTTTACACCATATAAATAATGACGCCACAACTTAAGTGCAAAGATGACTACGGCCAATTCCAAATCATGGACTGGATCGTTCCGCTCATGGGCTTTCAATTGTCGCGAACCATATGCTATCACCTTACCACGCTGAAGGAGAACGCAGCCTAAGCCGCTACCCTATGCATCACTGTACACCTCAAAACCATCTATGCCACAAGGTGTTGTCAAAATTGGGGCCGTAGTCAACCGACTCTTTAACGCTTCAAAAGCTCGTGCGCACTCGGGCGACCAAACGAACCTTTGTTCATTCCGCGTTAGGGTAGTGAGAGGCAATGCTATTCTTGAGAAATTTTCCACAAAACGCCTGTAGTAGCCCGCAAGTCCAAGGAAACTCCTGACTTCGGCTACCGACAAAGGAATAGGCCACTCCTGCACAGCAGCAATTTTGGCAGGAACTGCAATGCCTTCTCCACTAACCACATGGCCCAGAAAAGCCACGGATGACAACCAGAAATCACACTTAGTAAACTTGGCATAGAGTTTCTTTTCCCTCAGGGTTTGCAATACCATCTTCAAATGATTTGCATGCCCTTCTCTGGATCGGGAATATATCAGGATATCGTCAATAAAGACGATCACAAAGAGATCCGAATATTGCTTAAACGTTCGGTGCATCAAATCCATAAACACCGAAGGTGAATTAGACAATCCAAAGGGCATCATCGTGAACTCATAATGCCCGTAGCGTGTGCCAAACGCCGTTTTGGGTATGTCCCTTTCCCGAACCCTCAACTGGTAATAGCCTGATTTCAAATCAAGCTTAGAATACACAGAAGAGCCAACTAACTGATCAAACAAATCATCGATCCGAGGGATCGGATACTTATTCTTCTCTGTCAGCTTGTTCAGTTCTCGATAATCTATGCATAGACGCAAGCTGCCGTCCTTATTTTTCACAAAGAGAACCGGCGCACACCAAGGTGACTGACTTGGCCTTATAAAACCTTGATCTAGCAATTCTTGCAACTGAACCTTCAACTCCGCCATTTCCTTTGGCGCTACACGATAGGGGGAACGGGCCACAGGTTTTGCACCCGGTACCAGTTCTATCGTGAAGTCAATTTCTCTTTGGCGTGGTAACCCCGGAAGTTCTTTTGGAAACACATCCAGGAATTCCGACACAACAGGCACTTCATTCACACTAGCCTTTGGCTCTACCGCTGCTAATAGCGTGAAGAACAACTCGGCACCCATTCTCACGGCCTTCCGAACTTGCAGAGCGGATATCAACGTCTCATTTATCCCCTACATGCCGCTAAACCGTATTTCTTGGTCGGTGTTCTGCCCCAACACAACTTCCTTAGAATTACAATCAATGCGAGCATGCTGCTCTGACAACCAATCCATACCAAAGATTATGTCGAATTCCGAAATCGGCAGCACAAGTGCTTCCAATCTGAAGTCCCAACTTCCTATTTTCCCTTCTACACACCCAAACTGATCCGCGCACAAAACACATCCGTTAGGTAAGAGTACCTTCAAACTTTCTGTCGTGCCTCGTATCGGCGCGCCAACGCGCAATACGAAATCCTTTGACAAAAACGAATATGACGCACCAGTATCAAACAGTGCTCGTGCCGGATGATCCCAAATTAGGATGAAGCCAAACATAGCAACAACACAATAAACACCAAACACAAAGCAGCACTACACAAAGGGAAATGAACTAAGAGATAACACGCACCTGTGACGACATCAGCCTGCTAAATGGCCTCCTGTTGTCGCAGATTGAAAACACGAGGCTGCACTTGCGAAGCAGAAGACTCCGCCACCGCCTTCCCTTTATCTGCATAGGACGCGCCCGGCTTCTTATCACCTTTCGGAGGACCAACCCGACAGTCCCGATCAAGATGTCCCGGCTTGCCACACGTATAGCAAGTACGGGATTCATAGCCCAACGACGCTTCCGAAGTAACAGATGAAGGAGCTTGCCCAAAACGTCGGGACTTCTTACCCCATTTCTTTCGAAATCCACTTTTCTCTGGACGCGGAGGTTTGAACTCCAGTTTTGCAACAGTCAAAGGTCCTTTAGATTGTCCTCGCTTCAAATCAGCTTCCAATGCCCTCGCGGTACAGACCAGAGCTTGAAATCCCTGATTCACGGAACTCGAGAGTAAATGCCGCAACTCATCCCGCAGTCCCGCATAAAACTGACTGGTCTTGCGCTCTTCCTCGGCAAAGATAGCGCCCGCATAACGCCCCAACCGCGTGAACTCATGCAGATACTCATCCACGCTGCTCTCTTTTTGAGTCAACTGCTGAAAATCCAATTCCAAAGCAAACCGTTGCCGCAACGACAAATGCTTGCCCAAGAACAACCGAGAGAACTCGTCCATAGAGACTCCCGCCAACTGTCTGCCGGCCAAGTGGTGCAGTTCTACCTCATCCCACCACAGTCGAGCTTCTCCTTCAAGAAGAAAAGTGGCTAACGTGACTTTCTATTCATCCTCAACCCCAAGGGCGGTCAAAATGCGCTTGATCCGAGCAAGCCAATCCTCTGTTTGAGCTGGGGAACCTGCCCCGGTAAACGTCGGAGGATGAAAGCTCATAAACCGCTTCAGCTGCTGATCTGTGGCACGCTGATCAACCGCTATGCCCACCGGTTCTTGACGCACTGCCACAGGCACGGGTATAGCCTCATGCCGAGCTTGCCCTGCCTGCTGAGCATTCATCACCGCAATTACCGTTTCTGTAATCAAACGTACAATTTACGCTGATGGAGGAGGGGTGGGCACCTCTGCCGGTGCCGCACTCTCAATAGAATGCTGAGGTTCTGACTGACCCATAACACTTCGCGTCACCTATATGTGTCAAACCACACAATTCAGTGACAAGCCACACAATAAACAGGCAAAACAAACACACAAGTGTAACACACCAGTGCATTTCAATCCTATGTGGACATGTTTGAGTTCAATTTTATACACTCACAAACGAGCTCGCCACCGTACAAAAGAATTCGTCCACGAATTCAGAGGAGGGAACCAAGGAATCTGATACCAAATTGTAATACCCCTACCCGTTACGTGCAACATAGTAGAAGGTCCGGCCGGGGCCCCACACTATGTCTTACCAACAGGCAGAGACGTTACTAAGTAATACCAAATACGCATCCTATCACAAAGCATTCTAGCGGAAGATTAAAGGGTTGCAAGAATGAACTCAAACATCAACACAGAAGTCCACAACTAAACAAAACATGCCATAATATAAAACCACAAGTATGGCCTTATGGCCTATTACAAGTGTTACTCTTTATACAAGAAGGTATCTTCCATACATCGGCACGCAGGCCGGCCACACATGAGTTCTTACACAAGGTACAAAAATAGCCTTCAAGGGCTAGCACTCAGCAGCAGCAGCTTAGGGTCTTCCACCCTCGTCCCTGCTTGGCCCTTCTTGACCTGTACGCAAAAGATCCACCAAGCAGTGGCAAACAAAGCAACGGTCAGCATTTGGCTGACCATTTATAACGACCCTGTTCCTGGCACGGGACAGCGGAATTCCTTCCCTGCATAGCACTTATATATAATCAAAAGAGTATACTTTAGCACATCACACTTGTATGCCCGTACAAGTCATCATCCATCATAAACGTCGGCACGATGACCCGACGTTCCGCTCTCTCAGGGCACATTATCGGTGTACCGGAAAACCAGGGTCCCACCACCGTTCAGAGGTCCAAGACATGACGGCAATTTGTGAGCATTCCAATCCTCCATGGCGCAAATAGCTGGAGCGATTCTCATTCTGTGATCCTAACAGGGCCTTAAGCACCCCATGGTTAGACAACCAGAACGCGGGTATAGATCAGCCTTGCCCGTAGCTCACATACGTCAGACGTTGATCAGGACTGACATGGGTACAGCTTCACCTTGCCCGTTCGCCACACAGACTTTTCCACAGTTGCAGCCCCACAAGCTCAACAAGTAGCATCACAACTACAAGGGTTGAGATCACATAGCATCAACCCATCCACATACTATCCTGCTGCACCAAGCTGCAGGTGTCCACCAAGAACATCACACGCATCACAAGAATACAGAGTCTTGCTCTGGTATGCATACAATCATCACCAATCCGGAATAACCTATCCAGATGGGCTTCACACAACATTCCTACCCGTACTTCTCGCTTCCGGGACTACTCCAATAAGAATCAAGGGATGGAGTTCAACATCCCAAGAGAATTCAACTCTACCTTTGTAGAGGATTCATGCATATACAAAAAGGAAGGATTTCACAAGTCCAAGGAAGAAATCGTTACCCTTGGAGGACATTTTGGAGCCATGGCAAGCATTGCTTGGAGCTCTGCCTTCCCAAATATGGCCTCCGATCGCGAATCCGAGCTTGGACTAGCTGGATCTCCCTTTCCTTTCTCCTTCTTCTTCTTCCTTCCTTCTTCCTCTCTCCTTCTCTCACTTAAGAAGATAAAGTGAGGAAAAGCTTGTTGGTTCAGGGTCTTAAAGAGGCTGGAAAAACTGAAGACCACCAGATCTGGAAAGAGGGAAACAAACGGCCGAGATCTACAGAAAAAGTCAATATCGGCCCTGACACGCCCTGTGACACGCCCGTGTCATAGGCCGTGTCCCTTAAGCGGTACTTAAGTGGCAGAGAACCGCCTTACCACACGGGTTGAACATGCCCGTGACCACCGCCTAACCTGACACGGCCTGAGACACGCCCGTGTCTCTGGCCGTGTCGCCTCTCTTGACGAATCTCATCGATCGCCGAGATTAGTCTCGCCGATCGTCGACACAATCTCGCCGATCGTCGAGAAGGATACGCCCTATGACACGCCTGTGTCACAGGCCGTGTCGCCTCTTCTCATCGATCGTCGATCACAATGCTCAACGATCGTCGAACGCGCGACCTGCCGCAACCCGAGGATGACACGCCCTGGGACACGCCCGTGTCTCAGGCCGTGTCACTCCAAAAACACCCGAAACTAACCTTTAAAACTTACTCGAGACCAGCTCGAGTATTTTCTTGACACGCCCTGGGACACGCCCATGTCCCAGGCCGTGTCACTTGACCTGAAAACCAAAACTGGGTTTTGGGGTATTACACCCCTCCCCCTACGGCTCCTAAGCACCGAGCGGAGAGGAGGAAAGGGAAGCTACAAAGGTGGAGAATAATCAAGCAGGTGACAGGGGAGTTATTCTAACAACTATCTAGAACAAAGTACAACTAGCAATCCTATGGTAGTAAGTGGTAAAGAAGAGAAGTAGTAAGTAGCAGTTGTATAAAAAGGCAGCTAGAGAACAGTAAGTAAACAAGCAAGTAAATAAGTAGGTAACCTTAACTTATATTAATGCCCATACAAACTTATAAGTTAAGGGGTCTTCTGCAAGGCTCCCATCGTATAAAAAGTCCCATACCGATTTATACGTTGGGGTGTCAGTTGTATGCAAATATGAGTGTAGTGATATGCTATGCCATGATTCATTCAAGTGCAACACACGCACACGACTCTATGCGCACAGACCTTTAGTTCCCCCTGTTCGGGCAGTTAGCTTCACTCCCAGGAACCTCCGTAGTGGCAAACAGAGACAGTGGGTCGGGCCCCCCACTCCTAGGCGGGTATCCACACTACCGGGCCTAGCCCTTCCGTACGCCCCTAGAAGAACACAACCTAGAGTATCCGCGTACTACTGCTGGCTATGCCCACCAGACTTTCTTTGGCTAAGTGTCCCACACCGCCGAGTCAACGTACTGATGCGGTGTGAACGACAATCAGATATTGAAGACCCACCACCTTTATTCTGTACTCCAACCATCGAGCCCTCGGCTCTCCGGACTGTCCCGTCCGTACATCTACCTTCAGAGCTACCATCTGAATGGCAACCAAACCAATTATTCTACCTTCCTAGCTATCGGGGTGTATGTGTGTGCAACCCTAATTATACTAGTTGCTCTTTAGATTATTAATTCTACAGTTTACATTAGCCCAGAACTGCCCCCGGTATTCCCCGTAAAGGGCTCTCAAAGGGCACTAGGAACTATGATGGTAGCTGAAGCCCACCGTTCCCTTTCGCAAGGCACTTATTGTTATTGGTTGATACTCATTACCCGATCCCTTTTTAAGTTACTTTAGATCTGACCCTAGCGTATTAAGATTTTTCCACTACTACTCGGGGTGGACGATCTTTCGCCGTTCCCGTACGCCCTTATCCTTAACCAGTCTCGCACTCTACCTATCCTGACCCCAATAATGGACTTAAACCTAGCTTGCCCTAACCAACCAGAAACTACCAAAATTCCATCTCCCAATGTTCATTATCCGCTCTAGTTCAGTTTCCGTGGTTTTACTATATGCAGCCCATCCTAAGATACATGAGTAGTATAAGGGGAGGTACTCCAAATTGTCTTCCGAATTTCCTATAATATTTACTGGAGGTCTATCGTGACATAATATAGCTAAGACCAAGATTTCTAAATTTTCCCATTTATCGGGCAGTTAATTTATTTATTCTAAGATTCCAAATGCCCTACTAGGAACATGAAGTGCACTAACGAGCCAACAATAAATCATCATAAAATCAGTAAAAATCCTATGAGGCATTTAAACAACAATTCCAAGTTTTGAGAAATTCCAGAGGTGTTTAGGCCTATATTTCTTAATTTACCATTTTAGGCCATTTCTACTATATTATGAAGGAAGTACTGTAAATATGTATCCAAAAATCCCAAGAAAATTATATAAGCTTTATGGTGACCTAAAAACATCAGAAACCAAGTCCCATAATTTTTCTCTAATTTTTGTGCTCTGAATCTATTTTAATGTAAAATGCAAATTTTCCCAGCATAGTGAAGGAGATGCTATTTTTAATCATCTAAAATTCCATATAAAATTACAGGGTGACTAGCATAACTTTAAATACCCACTGACCAAATTTCATAATTTTTCAGACAGTAATTGGACATTATTTGTATTTTTGACTCCATGCCACAACTAGTACAATAAAGAAATATGTACCCAAAATAATCCGTTAAAATTTCCAATAAAAATACAGAAGGTATAACATGCTATAGGATGCCTAAATCCAAGGTTTCATAACATTTCAGTCCATAGAATTTCCAAATTCATAAAGATAAATATCTGGGGCACAATTAGAGTTGTAAATGAAGTACTGTATAAATTAACCCAAAAATCTCAACAAAATTATAACATGGCTATTTAGATTAGAAAATCACCCTACTCCAATTTTACTTGATTTAAAGTTCATTTGACAGCTTGATAATTCAAATTAAGGTTGGTGACCTAAACTAGGGTTAGGATTTTAGGTGGCCTAGCTATCTCCAAATACCCTAAACTTTTTTCCAGAGAACTATACTGGCCCTATGGTTCTCTCCACCAAATTTTAAGTCAGTCCAAGGTCATTTGACACCATAACCTTCACAACCCCAAAAACCACCATTATGGGATTTTCCCTAGGGTTCTAGGGCTACCCTACACCAAACCACCCCAAACTCCCTTGGAGGGTGTGTCATGCCCTAAACAGCCTTTGGACAAAATATCAGCCTCTGTTGAGGTGATATGACCACCCAAATACCAAGGGGGTGTTTGATCCTAAATTATCCTATAAGGACCAACCTAGGGTTGGATAAAAACTTAATCAAAACTTCTCCAAATGAAATGAACTTTTTACCAGAACCTTATGATAAACCCAGGGACCACTCACCAAAATATGGGAGGGTTTGGAAGTCATTTAGCTGTCTTATTAAATTATGCTAGGATTATTGAATTTTTCTAAAAACTATAGAAAAACATTTTCCAAAAATCCTAATTTTTGGATAGCACCTATAAATAGGTAAGATTAGGCCACACCCCAAATTTCAAGTCATTTTGATGACTGGATTGGAGTGGGGAATTTCTCTAAGGTCAAGACAGCCCTATGGATAAACCTCACTAAAAAGTGTGTTGTGGTCTAACCAGGACTCCAAATCGAGTGAAATCAATTTTGAATTAAACTAGACTTCAAGGGCTAGATTTTCTATATTAACCACTTTTTATTTTTCAGCCCCTACGTGCTATAATTTTAGTTTTAACCTAGTGTACAGTAAATTGGATTAATTCCTAACTATACATTATATAATATAACTAAATGCTACTGTTCACCTTCTTCTTTACCCGAACCCGAACAACATCAGAAAAACAAACACTTCCTGTAGCTTTTCTAAAGCTATTTCCCGGCCACTCAGCTGTCTCCCTAGCCGGCCACTACCACCACCACCTCTGTTGAGGTGAGGGCTACCGTCAGGCGGCGGCACGGCCGCCGGAGAGGCGGTTTCCGACGAACCCGCCACCATGAAATTTTTGGAAAACCATGGAAACGCTCACCCGATCCGACTCTTTTGAGCCCGATATCTCTCCTAATGATTTTCTAAGATCTATCCGCAAAAGGAGAGGGAGGGGAGGACCTTGTTCGCGGGCTGGAGGCGTACAGACCGTCGGGAAGCCATTTGCACGGTGGCGGCATCGCCGAAACTTCTTCAACAGCAAGGGAAGGAATCTGAATCCATTTGACCGAGCGTGTAACCTTCTCCTCTTGCTCTAAGGAGGATGTTATAGATTTCCATGTGGGGAGGGGAAAGGATGAAACATTCATGGCCATGAATGTTTCTCTTAATAACGTTTCGGTTATGATGTAGGGAAGAGGAAAAGGTGGAAGATGAAATGGCTGATCCAGGTGGCGATTTTCTATTGGACCTCACTCTCTCTTTCTATTAAATAATTAGAGATGGAAACGGCCCATAAATATTCCTGCTGTACATTCCCATAATAAGAATTGATTATGATGTCGGTTACCGAAATTTCCAGTCTGGCTGACGTTTCGGCCTTGGTCACGGGTGTGACATATAGGTCACGGGCGTGACAGGCCCGGGTGGCCAATTCTGAGTTCGACGATCGTCGAACTGAGATCGATGGTCATCGAAGAGTGGTCACGCCCTAGGTCACGGGCGTGATACATGGGTTACGGGCGTGACAGGCCGGGGTGGCCAATTCTGAGTTCGACGATCGTCGAACTGAGATCGACGATCGTCGAAGGGTGGTCACGCCCTACGTCACGGGCGTGACACATGGGTCACGGGCGTGATAGGGTCATCAGGCAAATTCCACGCTCGGTGATCGTCTCGCTGAGATCGACGATCGCCAAAGGGGGTCACGCCCTTGGTCACGGGCGTGACACCTAGGTCACGGGCATGACAGGGCCTTGACGCAAATTCTGCGCTTCGACAATCGTCCCGCTGAGATCGACGATCGTCGAAGGGGTCACGACCTAGGTCACGGGCGTGACACATAGTTCACGGGCGTGACACATAATTCACGGGCGTGATAGGCCTAGGTTGAAAATTCTGCGCCCGACGATCGTCTCCCTGAGATCAACGATCGTCGAAGGAGTCACGCCCTAGGTCACGGGCATGACGGGTCGGTCACGGGCGTGACCAACCCGTGACTCGAAATCTCGGTTGATGTATTTCAATTTTTGGGCTTCCTAGCGTTCTGTCACGACCAACCGACTCCTAGGAGTCTGGCCGGAAATGGGATGTTACAAATCCCAATAAACAAAACAAAGATTTCGTCCTCGAAATCAAGGTTAAGCCTACGGGACTCTAATCGGGAAAAAGAAGCTTGTAACATCCCATGAGAATTGAAAGATTACATCTCTATGTTATGTTTGCTTTGTGCGGTTTCAAATCTAAGATTAATTTGCCCAATTAACTAGGTATATAAACCCCAATAAACAAAAGATTAGCCCCTATTCTTGAAATTTCAGTCTTATTGGTTTAAAGCAGGAAAGCAAATTGATTGTCCAGAGGGGTTGTGAGGTTTACCTGACGAAAAAGTTCCGGGTATTTTTGCCGCATCAAGTCCTGTGGCTCCCATGTATGCTCCTCCTGCCCATGATTGTTCCACAGAACCTTTACTAACGGAACCTTCTTCCGTCGCAAGACCCGCACTACTGTATCGTCAATCCTGATAGGCTCCAAGTTGACTGACCGATCCGAGTCCACCAGGCCATCTCCGAGGAAATCAGTGATAGAGAAAATCGTATTCTCCAATCTATACTCGATTAAGGCAAGTGTACCTATCGAAATATAGCATAGGATATGAAAAATATCAAGGTCATATAAAAAATCGGGGCAGGCAAGTACTATTACTCACAACGACTCTATTATCCTACCGAACGATTAATGATGTTTGAAAATTAAAATAAACTAAACTTAAAGAGAAATAAACTATTACGAGAAAAGAGTGCTCGATCGACGATTCACTTTGAAATAAAATAACGGAATAAACTAGTTTAGCAATTATAAATCTATTAAGACCGTGAAGGATCCGATATTAGGAAGTAATCTCGCTAGAGCATTAAATCCCCTAACATATAGACGTTTTGACCGAAATCTCTTTACAAGTCGAAATGGCCTAAAGTCGCATTATCGAAGTGACCCGCACTATTAGATTTGACTCCAATCCAGAGGATTTATGTCATCCTATCTCTAGGGGTGCATGCAACTCCTTCCTTCCTTGAGTGATCTTTCATATTCACGAGCCTCTCGGCTACTCAAATATGAGATCGGAATCGACTACCGTATACTAGCAATACGGAGTCGATACAAAATAATTCAAGAAAGGATCAAAATAGAGAAATACAAATCCAAACATAAAATTAAGAATGTGTTATTCTATCGCAAAGCTCATCGCGATCGGGCACAAAAAGAACTAGCTAAGCATAATAAAACGGGATTGAGAATAAGAGAAAAGAAAAAAATGACATTTGCATTTTTTAATAAAAGAGGTACAAAATAAGATCAAAACAAAATTATACTACTAAAGGAAAGAGATTGCCATAAAAACTACAACATGAAAATAAGAAAATAACCTCACTTGCTCTCTACAAGATCTCTCAAAAACTAAACTATCTTTTAGACTAAAACTTGTAACTAAAACTACTTAGCATAAACAAGAGGGGGAGGGGTTCCTTTTATAGATGAAGGAGAAGGATCTAGAAGGGAATAAAGAGGAGGGAGACATAGGGTGGCCGACCACATGGAGGGGGAATTGGTTCATGCATGGCTTTAAATGAGGGGAGAGAGAATGCATGGATGCAATGTATTATATTAAATGAAAATGAAATGGAAAATATAAAATAAAGAGAGGGGGATGAATGGAAGTGTGTAGAAGAAAAGAATAAAGGAGAGAGAGATGAATGTGGATGGCAAGGGCTGCTCCAAATGAAGGGCCGCTCCTATATTGAACCTACAAAATATTAATTAAAACATTAGACACCTTAACATATCATGATATAAAATTTAAATAAAACTAAAACACAAAATATAACATTAATCAAACTATTAATTAGTTAAAAAAATAAAACATAACATAAATCATTATAACAAAACATAACATAAGTTGTGCGAAACTAAACTATAACAAATATAATAATATTTGTAAATAAAACTAAACATAAAATATAAGATAACAACAAAACATAAAATAAAACTATAGATTCTTATACTATAAAAATATCATAACAAGCATACAAAAACACATAATTATAACAATACTTAGGAATTTTGACTACTAAATTATCCCAAAAAAGGATGACTAAAACAAGTCATCAAACTCCCCCATGCTTAGGCTTTTGCTATTCCAGAGCAAAAGGAAGAGAAATATTTATAAGACATTATAAAATTTTTAATTAAACTAAAAAATTATCAACACCAAAATCTAGCCAAAAATAAAATTTAGGGATTTAAGAATCAAGTCCTAAATTATGAACTTAATGTGAAAAGAGAGAAGTACTTAGCCAAAAATTCTCTAATAAATTAACTAGCATTCAAAATGGAGTAAAGTGCAAACAAAGTTAGATTGAGATTATAAAAACCATGACTTAAAAGAAACTTAAGGAAGAAGACAACCTACTACTTATGCTCTCCACATATTTTAATTTAAAGACTAAGAAAATGATATTGGCTAAGAGGGTTTTAGGGAGGAAATTAACATGAAGAGGTCTTTGATTGGAGGTGATCATCATTTTTTTTTCACACCCCACACAATTTTGTTTTTTTAAATAATATATATGTAATACCAGAAAATGATAGACTAACATCCTATCACTTCCCCCGACATATATGAACTTTTTAATTCCTCTCTTCATTTTTTTGGTTGCATATGTTTACCAAGGAATAATGAATTTTATCCTCTTATTCCCATGACATATGATCTAACAATAAAAGGAAAAATGATGGGTTTAAACAAAATTTTAGAAAATAAACTAAAACATTAGAGAGCAACTACTAGTAGATTGAGATTTCCTAAGAATCTAAAAGTATGAAGTAAGAATAATTAGAATCCAAAATTGTTTAGCAAAATTACTACAAAATTGAAACTATTTAAAATAAAAGAGAAAAAGTGCTAAATAAATTATTCTAAGCAAATTAAACCATAAGATGATTCTCAAAACAAAATCACTAAAAGTTAAATTTAACTAAATATGATGAAATAAAGATTAGCACAATAAAAAATGCTTATAAACAAATTCAAACTAAATTTCTGAAAATAACAAAACAGCGAAGCATGTGGTTTATTATATTTTTGATTTTTTTTGACATTTTTTCATTTTTTTGGGCTTTGAAATATTATCTTTTTTTGGAATTTTTGTTTTTTCTAATTTTTTTGGATTTTTGATAAGGCTAAAAGAAGCAGTATTAAAAAAAACTTAAAAAAAACTATACTAAACATTTGTTTTTTTTTTGAAAAGAAAGAAAACAACAAAACCCTCCCCCATGCTTAAACCTTTCATTGCCCTCAATGAAAAATAAAATAAGAAAGAAAAAGGAAGAAGAATGGGGAGGGGGGATACAATAAAGTAAAGAAAAAAAAATGACTTCCCCGGAGTCGTGAGGCCGAATACAGATGTCGCTCCCCCATGCTTGAGCTGGACACCGGCTCGGGCCTAAGGAAGAGATGAAATGATGGAGCCAAATGATCCACCGGGGGTTTTATTCCTGCAAAACAAAACAAAAAAAAGAAAAAGAAAGAAAGAAAAAGGATAAGCAAGGGGTGCCTCCCAAGAGCGCTCTCTGTTTAACGTCGGCTGAGCCCGACGTTATTTGTTAGCTAAATGGAAAATAAAAACTGAAATGAAGTGGTAACTCCCTAAGTATGCGCTTAGGAGAGTAAATTAAAAAAAGGAAAATTGAAGAATCGCACCGACATGTGGTGGAAACTTCAAGGGAATGACGCCCAAAAATGAACGGACAGAGTTATAGAAGAACTCCACTGTATGTATAATGGGAATGAATGGGTCGTCAAAAGAAGAAGAATAAAAAGAAGAAAAAATAGAAAGAGGAATAAAAGAAGTAGAAAAAGAATTTTCATCAAAGGAAATTTCACAAGGAGAAGGAGAGTCTTGTGAAATTTTGGGAGAAGAAAGGTAAGAAAGAACTAAAGGAGAGTCATCTAAAATAAAAGAAGAAAAAGAAGACTCGCTAAAACTAGAAAAATTTGGAACAGTTGAATTTGAAAGCGTGATTGTTGGTACCCTAGTTTGATTTGAGTTTAGTCTTGCCTTTGTTAGTCCCTTGACCCAAGAAATATCTATGGTCAATGGTTAGAAGTCTAGCCGTAGAGTCCTCACTTTTCTGGATTGAGAATTTGGTTAAGTAGTTTTTTCGTTCGACTATAGTCGAACGCCGCTCGACTATCGTCTATCGGCTGATCGACGATCGTCTATCAGTTGGTCGACGCTTTGTCTGCGTTGATAGCTCGACTATCTGTTGATAGGTCGACTATCTGTTTTGCCTTGATAGTTCGACTATCTGTTGATAGTTCGACTATCTGCTTGGCGAGGTAGTTCGACTATCTGTTCTTGATAGTTCGACTATCTGATAGTTCGACTATCTGTTGATAGGTCGACTATCTGTTCTGCCTTGATAGTTCGACTATCTGTTGATAGTTCGACTATCTGCTTGGCGAGGTAGTTCGACTATCTGTTCTGATAGATCGACTATTTGATAGTTTGACTATCTGTTGATAGGTCGACTATCTGTTCTGCTCTGATAGTTCGACTATCTGTTGATAGTTCGACTATCTGTTTCGTCTTGATAGTTCGACTATCTGTTGATAGTTCAACTATCTGTTGTCTTTGATAGTTCGACTATCTGTCCTGATAGTTCGACTATCTGATAGTTCGAATATCTGCTGATAGATCGACTATCTGCTGATAGATCGACTATCTGGTTTTTGATAGTTCGACTATCTGTTGATAGATCGACTATCAGTTTTCTGAGGTAGGTCGACTATCTGCTTGATAGTTCGACTATCTCTGTGCGCTTGATAGTTCGACTATCTGTCCAAGATAGATCGACTATCTGATAGTTCGACTATCTGCTCTGATTGTTCGACTATCTGCCGGGGTAGTTCGACTATCTTCTTCGATAGGTCGACTATCTGGATCATTCGACTATCTGCCCGATAGTTCGACGATCTCCGTGCGTCGTTCGACGATCTTCGAGGGTCGTTCGACGCTTTCTGTCTGCCTTTATATTTTGTATTTATTTATTATATTTAATTAATTAATACATTTTCTGGCACATTATTTTAAGCTGTATGATAAAATTACCAGGCAATATTTGCTCCATCTCTTTTGCCTGAGTCAAATCTTTTTAAGATAAAGTTGTTTGTCTTATTAGCTGTCATTATAAATTACTTTATCTATTGTCAGCCCTTTATAGCCGTTAGACTGAAAAGTCTTCTGTTTGCTATAAAGAGATTATTTCTGATGTGACTTTATTTAGTCCTTCTGTTATTTGATTTAAGCCTGCAGCTTCTTAGAAAGAGGTTTATTCCTTTTATAGAATGTTTTGCTGCAGAGATGTTTTTGTCTTCTTGATATTTACAGCCAGGTCTCAAGGCTCAGAAGAAGACAAATAATTCAAATGGAAGAGAGCTGTTGCTTGCTGATGTTATATAAAGGACCCTTTGAAGAAGGATTCAAGCTAGCTAATAGCTAACCAGTTGTTCATTCAAGCTTTCAAGCCTTCATCAAGAAAAAGATTTCTGCTCTCAGCAATTTCCATCTAACTGAGAAGTGTTAAGATCTTCATCTCTTCTTCACCTGAGTTCTCCTGCTTTCAGGAAGTTCAAACTCCGAGTTCTTTTGAAGAAGAAGAAGAAGAAGATAGCTGCTCGAAGATCTTTGATTTTATTATTTACTTTCTTCCTGTAGCTTTTCCTTCAGAACTTTCTGAAGAGTTTTCTGCACTGAAGCAAGACTTCACCTGGACATCTTTGAGCCAGGGGGAGCCTTGATTCTTTAGAGCATTCTAGCTCAGTGCAAGCTTTTGTGCTTCTCTAATCTTTGTAAAATAGAGAAGACATCTTAACCTTCTTCCCCCTCCTATACAGGGTTATTACTCCCTTCAAAAGTATCCCTTGGTGGCAGGGCACCTGATCAAAAACCTGTGCTTGGTTTTTTAGACACCTGATCAAAAGTCTAAAGGGTTTCTGGATCTACCTGAAGCAGATCCTGTTGGTGGCAGGGCACCTGATCAAAAACCTGAGTGGATTCCTACCGTGTGGGTAGAAGAGTGGACGTACCCAAGTTGTTTGGGGAACCACTATAAATTTCCTTGTGTCGTCTGGATTCCATTGTTTAATTCCTGTATTGTGGCTGTGATTAGATATAACTAGGTTGCTAGTTGCTGATTAGGTTTTCCAAGCCTTAACTGTAATTACAGTTAGCTTGAGTTTGTACACATCACTTGTGTTAGTCTATAGGGTTAACTTTATATCTATAATCTTTTCATTCCGCACTTCACTCCAAGGGAGTTGGGTAGACTATTAAGTTTTGTCTGTGCAAAATTTGATAACTCTATTCACCCCCCCTCTAGAGTAGTATCTATCCCTTCACTTTCAATTGGTATCAGAGGGAGGTTGACTGACTATATAGGCTAACACCTAAGTCACAAGATCCTGATAGATACCAAGAGCTTATAGATATTCACTATCATGGCCCAGTCCAAGGATTATTCTAGCACCAGACCTCCAGCATGCAACTTAGCTAAGTTTGGCATCTGGAAGGCAAGGATTAAATTATATATGAACTCTATTGATGAAAGCATCTTTGCTTCTATTTTGTCAGGTCCCCCAAGAGCACCTGCTGCTGCCACTGCCTCATCATCTGATATGAGTGCAGTGCCTCCTCCAGATTACAATGATGAATACAAGAAGGCCAAAATTGCAGATGCCAAGGCAATGAACATACTGGCTCAGACAATGTCTGATGAGGTGTTCCAGAAGGTGGCTGACTGCTCCTCAGCAAAGGCCATGTGGGACACACTGAACCAGATTGTAGCTGGTTCAGCTGATGAAAGGAAGGACAGAAGGTCCAACCTGATCTCACAGTATGAGAACTTCAAGAAAACTGATGCTGAATCAGTTGAAGCTATGTACACCAGGCTCAGCTCAATCATCAATGAGTTGAGGACCCTGGACAAGGACATATCATTGACAGAGGTCAATGATAAGATTCTTATGTGCTTCCCTAGCACATGGGATCTAAGGATCTGGCCCATCAAGGAAGCCAGAAGTACTAATGAGATCTCAACTGAAGCTCTCCTCGGCAAGCTCAAGTCTTTTGAGCAAGTGCTGAAGACCAGAGAAGCAGAAGTTGAAGCCAAGACCCCCACTCCAACAAGAAAAGAGCAATCTCTAGCTCTTAAGGCTGCAGATGTTTCTGAAGGCAGCCAATCTAATGAGGAACTTATGGCATTGTTTGCCAAAAGGTTTCTCAAGATGGGGAGAAAGGAGTTCAGAAAGAAGTCTTCACGATATGAAGACAAACCAAGGTATGATCGCTCTCCTGCTAAAGAAATTATTTGTTATGGTTGTAGGAAGCCTGGACACATCTTGCCAGAGTGTCCAGAGGAGAAGAACAAAGAAAAGAGAAAAGAAAAAGAACAACACAGGAAGCACTCCAAGCCATCCTCCCACAAAAACAAGAAGAAGGAGAGAGGTTTCATTGCTGAAACCTGGAGTGATTCTGATGAAGAATCCTCCTCATCAAGCTCCAGTGAAGATGAGGAAGAGAAGAAGGCAAAAGAAGTTTGCCTAATGGCAATAGATGCCTGCAGCAATCACTCTGCTGCAGAGAGTTCTGATTCTGATGAAGAGATGCCTACAGAAGATGAGGTACTTTCTTCTTATGATTTTACTTCAGAAGAATTTAAATTAGAATTTAAATCTTTATGTTTAGATTTAATTAGCTCAGAAAAGGAAATAAAAGAACTTAGAAATAGGTTAGCTGACTCAGAATCAATAGCCTCTGAAAACATTAGGTTAAAGGAAGATCTCACTACTTGTAGTGAAGAAATTAAATTTCTTAAAATAGAGTTAGCTAAGTCTAAGAGATTAGAAGAATCCCTTAATGGTAGAAGCCTTAAGCTGTTAGAAATTACCAGCATGACTAACACTAGGTCAGGTAATGATAAACTAGGCTTAGGAGCTTCTCCCAGTGAACCCCCAGTCCTTCTTAAAAATAATCTTTCAACTCCAGTGAACTTCATTTCAGCTAGTGGAAAGAAGAACACTGAGCAAGTAAATCTGGTTAATAAAACCTTAAATAAAGCTAAGAGAGAAAAGAGAAAGAAGTTCTTTAAAGAAATGCAAAGAGCGTCGAACGCCGCTCGACGATCGGAAGCTCCATGGTCGAACGAAGCTCGACGATCTGAGCGCCCATCGTCGAACGTCGATCGACGATTTCAATATGATTTTCAAAATCATAATCAATTCCATAGAAACCTAAATGAGAATAGAAACCCTAGGTTTGTTGACCCATCATCTGCATGGAGAATCCCACCTAGGAGATCTCACCCACTAGGTTATCACCCTCAGCCTGCATTCTCATATATTTCCAGTTTTTCTTATGTGAAAAACAAGGGACCCAAGGTTACCTGGGTCCACTCTGTCTATATAATTGTCTTGCAGGTGAAGGCCTATCCAATCACTCAAAATAAGTGGTATTTGGATAGTGGATGCTCTAAGCATATGACAGGAAATAAAGATCTACTGTCAAAGTTCAAAGCTAAGCTTGGCCCAAAGGTTATCTTTGGAGACTCCAGCTGTGGTCAGACAGAAGGCTATGGCAAGATCACAATTGGAGCAGTTACTTTCAAGAGAGTTGCTTATGTCAATGGACTGAAGCATAATCTGATTTCAGTCAGCCAGCTATGTGATGCTGGCTACCAGGTTTCATTTTCTAATTTCTCTTGCAATATTACTTTAAATAATAATGTTGTTTTAGTAGGCATTAGAATAGGTAATATTTATTTAGTAGATTTCAATTCATCTCATTCTGAAATCTGCCTGTTTAATGAAGTAACCCTTAATAATAATTCCCTATGGCATAAAAGGCTTAGTCATGTAAACCTTAAAAATATATCTAGGTTATCTAAGCACAACCTTGTTAGAGGTTTACCTTCTTGCCCCTACAAGAAGGAGAGCCTATGCAAGGCTTGTCAGCTAGGCAAGCAAACCAAGAATTCTTTTAAATCTGTAAATAAAAGTGATTCTCCTAGAATCCTGTATTTATTACATTTGGACCTTTTTGGCCCAATAAATGTACAGAGTTTAGGAGGGAAGTATTACACTTTAGTAATTGTAGATGACTTCTCTAGGTTCAGTTGGGTTTTCTTTTTGAGAACTAAGTCTGATAACTTCAAAGCCCTTACAGACTTTCTATTATGTGTGCAGACTGAGTACTCTACTCATGTGGCCTTGATCAGAAGTGATCATGGTACTGAGTTTGACTCTCTTCTCATGCAAGAATTCTATGAGAGAGAAGGTATCAAACATAGCTTCTCAGCTCCTAGAACTCCTCAACAAAATGGGGTAGTTGAAAGGAAGAATAGAACACTCATTGAAGCTGCTAGTACATTGTTGGCAGATGCTAACATGCCTCTATCCTATTGGGCAGAAGCTGTTAGTACAGCCAACTATGTCTTGAATAGAAGTTTGATACACAAACTTAAGTGTAAAACTCTGTATGAGTTGCTTAAAGGAAAGAAACCAAAAATTAATTACTTTAGAGTTTTTGGCTGTATTGTTTATATTCATATTAATAATAAAGAATATATTAGAAAGTTTGAAGCAAAAGCTTCAATGGGAATCATGCTTGGATATTCCCAAGTAAGCAAAGCTTATAGGGTTTATAACAAGTCAACCTGTAAGATAGAAGAATCTGTGCATGTGACTTTTGATGAGTCTCAGATGTTTTACAAGGAGAAGGAAAATTCTCCTTCCTCAAGTTCTTTGCAGGTACATGATGCCCCTCAAGAAATTCTTCAACTATCAACTCTTCAGATCACTGAATCAGACAGTGATGAAGACATTGCTGAAGCTATTGTTGTTCCACCAACAGTAGATCAAATTCCTCCTGAGGAATTAATCCCAACTGTTGCTGAAAATCACATCCCACCTGCTGATATTGTCACACTTAGAGATCACCCCACATCTCAAGTGATTGGAGACATATCAGCTGGTGTACAAACAAGACACCAATTAAGACAGGATGTGATGCATGCTTGTTTCCTCTCACAGGTTGAGCCCCTCACCTTTAAAGATGCAGAGCTAGATCCCCATTGGATCATTGCAATGCAAGAGGAGCTCAATCAGTTTGAGAGATGTAAAGTTTGGACTTTGGTTCCAAGACCTAAAGGCCAACTGATCATAGGCACCAAGTGGGTGTATAGAAACAAGTTAGATGCAAATGGAATTATAATAAGGAATAAAGCAAGGCTTGTAGCTCAGGGCTACAAACAGAAGGAAGGTATAGACTATGACCAAACCTTTGCTCCTGTTGCAAGGCTAGAAGCAATAAGGATCTTCTTGGCCTATGCAGCCTACATGAAGTTTAAGGTGTTCCAAATGGATGTCAAAAGTGCATTCCTAAATGGTGAGCTTAGGGAAGAGGTGTTTGTTGAACAACCACCAGGGTTTGTTTCTGTAACAGCCTTCTCATGTTTTTAAGTTGCAGAAAGCTCTTTATGGACTAAAGCAAGCTCCTAGGGCCTGGTATGAGACCTTAGCTAGTTTCCTGTTAGAGCACAACTTTACTAGGGGAGTAGTTGATAGAACCCTTTTCGTCAAGCATCACAAGGACACAATCCTGTTAGTTCAGGTGTATGTAGATGATATTATTTTTGGCTCCACTGATCCCAAACTTTGCAAAAGGTTCTCTGACCTGATGCACTCTAAGTTTGAGATGAGTAGCATGGGTGTGCTATCTTACTTTCTTGGTCTCCAAGTTAAGCAAGATGCTGATGGTATCTTCATCTCCCAATCCAAATATGCCAAGGAATTGGTAAAGAAATTTGGGATGGCTGATGCTTCAGCAATGCCTAAACCCATGGCTACTAATGTAGTTATTGATTCTGATGATCACGGCAAGCCAGTTGATCAAAAGAATTATAGGGCCATTGTTGGTTCCCTATTATATCTAACTGCAAGTAGGCCAGATATAATGTTTGCTACATGCCATTGTGCTAGATTCCAGGTCAACCCCAAGGAATCTCATCTGATTCTTCTAAAGAGAATCCTGAGATACCTGAAGGGATGTCCAGATCTAGGACTTTGGTACCCAGCTGAGTCAGAGTTTGAATTAATTGGATATTCTAATTCTGATTATGCTGGCTGTAAAGTTGACAGGAAGAGCACCTCAGGAACTTGCCAGTTCCTGGGAGAGAGATTGGTCTCTTGGTTCTGTAAGAAGCAGGCTTCTGTCTCAACTTCAACTGCAGAGGCTGAATATATAGCAGCTGCCAGTTGTTGTTCACAGATCCTGTGGATTCAAAACCAGCTTGTGGATTATGGTTACTCACACAAGAACACCAAGATCATGTGTGATAGTACCAGTGCTATCTCAATTGCACAAAATCCAGTGCACCACTCTAGAACGAAGCACATTGAGATTAGGCACCATTTCCTGAGAGATTGTGTGGAAAAGAACAAGATCTGTCTTGAGTTCATATCCACTGAGTTTCAGAGAGGTGATATATTCACCAAGCCTTTAGATGAACAGAAGCATCTGTTCTTTTTAGTTCAATTAGGCATGATTAATGGACGAGACTAAGTGTGACTATATCTGCCTATGTTGAAATCTGCTTGAAGATCATCGAACGATGATCGAAGATCGTCGAACGGATTAAGCCTATCGTCGACCTCTGGTTAATGATAGCTTATCTGTTTGAAGATCGTCGATCGACGTTCGACCATCGTCGAACAGGTTGAGCTCATCGTCGATCTCTGAACGACGACAGCTTGTTGTTTGTGAAGCCAGAAATAGCCGAACGATGGTTCGACTACTCTGCTTCTGAGCCGATCGTCGAACGGCCGTTTGACTATCGGGTCAAGTATCTTTTTAATAGATCGACTATTCCCGGTCTAATATAAAGCCGATAGTCGACCTAGGTTAAAAGATCTTGTGTTTTATCGTCGACGGAGCGTGCCCTTTCGCATTCTGCTTTCCCGCTTGCGATTTCCGGGCGTTTCGTCTTCTTCATTCTCTGCAGCTTTCTCGAGCCTTCTCCAGCGAATCCATGGCGGTCTCTCCAGCAGTTCTAGCAGTCGTGAAGTTTGACGCAGGATTTAGCGTGGATTTCGACGCGTTCAGCAGCTGCGATGCAGGAATCGTAGAAGTTCTACAGCTGTGCCGGGATCAGGGATTAGAGAAGATAATGTCTGCAAGGATTAAGATAAACATCCCAGAAATCAAGGAATGGGCCTTCACGTCGTCTTCCACAGACGAATCGATGACTGGTACCATTGGCGGAGAAGAGGTAATCCTGACTCCGGCCGTTTTGTCTGAAATTTTTGATTTAATAAATGGTGACGAGGATTATGAGCAAGATGCTCAGGAATTCGGAAGAATGCTAGTTGAGCTGGGACATGCTGAGGGCATTCCCACGAAGCTGCTCAAAGTAAATTTTCCTTTCAAAATCAAGTTTCTTGCTGAGTTAGTAGGAAAAGTGCTCCTGGGAAAGCACTCTGCTCACGATAATATAACAAGGCAGCAATTCGCACTCATGTGTGCGATTGTTAATCGGAAAAAGATCGATTGGGCAGCAGTTGTGTTTGATTTAATAAGGAAAAAGACTGGTAAGAAGGAAGTCACCCTAGGAAGGGTCATTGGAATCTTCCTTAAGGAAAAATACCCCCAGCTGCTGAGTTCAACCGCAACAACAATCAATGCAAGCAAGAAGATGGATCCCAACCTATTCTCCAAATGGAAGAGAATGTTTGTGAAACCTGCTCCAGCAACATCTGAGGACACCAGGACTGAATCAGTCACTCCTCACCATGTTGAAGCTGGCTCAGCTCTTCCCTCCTCCTCCTCTGCTTTGCTGTCTGCCTCAGTTGAAGTACCATCAACTTCAGCTGAAGTACGACCTTCTTCCACTTCTGCTCCAGAAACAACTACGGTTGTTCCTCTTTCCCCTCCAGCTTCTCCTCTACCTGCTCATCTGGCTAGGATATCTGCTCCTAGCTTTGATTTGTTAGGATCTGAGAGAATTCCTACTCCTCCTCTGTCTCCCGTTCATTCCCCAGTTAATTCCCCAATTAACTCTCCTGCTCCATCTCCTGCTCGATCCCCTGTCCACACCATTTCTCATCCCAGCACCACTACCATATCTGCTGCAGCTCCATCCACTTCACATCCTTCATCTCTTGAGATCTCTCCTGAGCTTATCTCCCGCATTGTGGAGCTGATTACCCTGTCAATCAAGACCATGATTGAAGAGGCAATCGCTCCCCTTGCAGCCTCCATTGATATCTTAACTGCCTCCATCAAATCCCTTTCAAAATCTGCTGAGCCATCTTCCTCAAGGGGCCTGGTTTCAGTCTCCACTGAAATCAGGCAGGGGGAGATGTTCCATGAAGATGCCTCAGAACATCCTGCCTCACCTCCAGCTATAACAGATACAATCATGACAGCCCTGGAAGAGTCTGCTCCTGCTAAGAAAGAAATAGTTCCAGTTTTGTCTAATAAGGAAATAGCAGATGGAATCATGTTATCTGAGATTGCAGTAAAAGTCTGCCTAGAAGACCTCTCCACTCCTGTGGTTGCTAGATTCCGAGAAGGAATTATAACTGCATATCTAGATGAATCATGGGAGATGGTCAAGTATGAAGGTAACTCTTTCATCCGTTTTGTTGATGAGTCGATTAATTTGTTAGTTTGTGAATTCCTGGAAGGAATGATTTCTGTTTATTTAGCAGATCTGTATTCATAATTCTACAGATGTTATTAGAGAAGATTTAGCTGCTCAGATCATAGCAGTTGTTTCTGAAGCTGATCCAAGTGCTTCTGATATTCAAGTAGATCCTGAATTGGAATCTTTTTTAGATGATAGAGAGGATGAATCTGAGAATCAAGATAAAGTCAAGGATGACTCTCCTGTTCTGAATTTGGAAGAAGTTCAAGCAAGAGCTGCCTGGGATCTAAGAGTACAATCTTTAAAAGAGAAAGAAAAATATCTGCAAATTGAAAAGTCAACCATCTGGGATGACTCACCAGGGTTGGACTTAGATTCCCTTCTGGCTCTGGATGCCATGGAAGAGGAAAGAGAAAAATCTGCTCTGAAGCTTAAAGAAAAGGCTGTTTCAGAAGCCTATGATCCTTATGAAAATCCTCCCTCATCTCATTCTGATGATGAAGATGATTCTGATGTTTCTGAGAAGTCAAAGAGAAAGAAAGCTGCTTCAAAGAAGAGAAAAGCTGCTCCTCCTCCTCCTCCCAGTAAAGATAATGATACCCCCTATTATATTTTAAAGGGCATTGACCCTAAATCGAAGGATTTTCAGCACTGGATGTGGTTTTCAAAGAATCAGCAGAAAGAGAGGAAAAGAACTAAGAGGTATGATAGTCCTGTCTCAAGATGGACTCCCAGAGGTCCTCCTCCTCCTCCAGGTGCAGGAGCCTCTGGGAACCTATCAGCTAATCCTGCTGCCTCTTCTGGAAGATCTGCTCCTTTTCAGCCCCAGCCAAGACAAAGTTATCAAAGCTCGCAAGGCAAATCGTTTTATGGTTCTCAAAGACAAGTGAAGGAGGCTGTGGTTCAAAGACCAACCTTTTCCCCTCCTTCTTCTCCAAAGAAAAGAATTCCATCTCCAACTCCAGTTCAGTCTGAGGAAACTGTTTCAAAAGGTAAATAGTTTACTTTGTTTTAAAATTTCTAGCAAGAACCTTTTGCTAAGTATACTCTAATGTCTTATCTAGTTATTCAAGATAAAATAGCTGATGCTGCTCCTCCTGAGCCCGTGTATGAAAATCCTGAGCTTGATCCTAACTTTAGGATGGCTCGCTTTCAAGAACTAGTTGGAGCAGCTCAAATAAGAAAAGCTAGAGCAGAAGGAAAAGATACGACTGGTCTAACTACCATGTCTGCTTACAGAAAGAAAGAGTTTGAAAAGTTCCAGGTTAATCCTGAGATTTTTGATCCATCAAAATATATGGAAAAGCATCCTGAAGCAGTAGTCCCAAGAGCTGCAGAACTGAAGATCATTGGTGCGCAGGACCTGAAACTGTCAAAGAAAGAATCTGATGATCCTTTAAGGAAAATCTCTTTTGTGTCAAGCTCTTCTGTATCTAAGCCTGACTCTGTTGATCCATAGTTTGATTAACTGCTGTGCTATATTTGTTTATCTGTTTGATAATCTGCTAGTTAATTATTAACTATTTACGGTATTATTTTATTGCTCTTTAGCTAGCTTTATGTTTTAGATGTTGAGAGACTTAACTCAAATAGGGGGAGATTGTTGGTACCCTAGTTTGATTTGAGTTTAGTCTTGCCTTTGTTAGTCCCTTGACCCAAGAAATATCTATGGTCAATGGTTAGACGTCTAGTCGTAGAGTCCTCACTTTTCCAGATTGAGAATTTGGTTAAGTAGTTTTTTCGTTCGACTATAGTCGAACGCCGCTCGACTATCGTCTATCGGCTGATCGACGATCGTCTATCAGTTGGTCGACGCTTTGTCTGCGTTGATAGCTCGACTATCTGTTGATAGGTCGACTATCTGTTTTGCCTTGATAGTTCGACTATCTGTTGATAGTTCGACTATCTGCTTGGCGAGGTAGTTCGACTATCTGTTCTTGATAGTTCGATTATCTGATAGTTCGACTATCTGTTGATAGGTCGACTATCTGTTCCGCCTTGATAGTTCGACTATCTGTTGATAGTTCGACTATCTGCTTGGCGAGGTAGTTCGACTATCTGTTCTGATAGATCGACTATCTGATAGTTCGACTATCTGTTGATAGGTCGACTATCTGTTCCGCTCTGATAGTTCGACTATCTGTTGATAGTTCGACTATCTGTTTCGTCTTGATAGTTCGACTATCTGTTGATAGTTCGATTATCTGTTGTCTTTGATAGTTCGACTATCTGTCCTGATAGTTCGACTATCTGATAGTTCGACTATCTGCTGATAGATCGACTATCTGGTTTGTTTTGATAGTTCGACTATCTGTTGATAGATCGACTATCTGTTTTCTGAGGTAGGTCGACTATCTGCTTGATAGTTCGACTATCTTTGTGCGCTTGATAGTTCGACTATCTGTCCAAGATAGATCTACTATCTGATAGTTCGACTATCTGCTCTGATAGTTCGACTATCTACCGGGGTAGTTCGACTATCTTCTTCGATAGGTCGACTATCTGGATCATTCGACTATCTGCCCGATAGTTCGACGATCTCCGTGCGTCGTTCGACGATCTTCGAGGGTCGTTCGACGCTTTCTGTCTGCCTTTATATTTTGTATTTATTTATTATATTTAATTAATTAATACATTTTCTGGCACATTATTTTAAGCTGTATGATAAAATTACCAGGCAATATTTGCTCCATCTCTTTTGCCTGAGTCAAATCTTTTTATGATAAAGTTGTTTGTCTTATTAGCTGTCATTATAAATTACTTTATCTATTGTCAGCCCTTTATAGCCGTTAGACTGAAAAGTCTTCTTTTTGCTATAAAGAGATTATTTCTGATGTGACTTTATTTAGTCCTTCTGTTATTTGATTTAAGCCTGCAGCTTCTTAGAAAGAGGTTTATTCCTTTTATAGAATGTTTTGCTGCAGAGATGTTTTTGTCTTCTTAATATTTACAGCCAGGTCTCAAGGCTCAGAAGAAGACAAATAATTCAAATGGAAGAGAGCCGTTGCTTGCTGATGTTATATAAAGGACCCTTTGAAGAAGGATTCAAGCTAGCTAATAGCTAACCAGTTGTTCATTCAAACTTTCAAGCCTTCATCAAGAAAAAGATTTCTGCTCTCAGTAATTTCCATCTAACTGAGAAGTGTTAAGATCTTCATCTCTTCTTCACCTGAGTTCTCCTGCTTTCAGGAAGTTCAAACTCAGAGTTCTTTTGAAGAAGAAGAAGAAGATAGCTGCTCGAAGATCTTTGATTTTATTATTTACTTTCTTCCTGTAGCTTTTCCTTCAGAACTTTCTGAAGAGTTTTCTGCACTGAAGCAAGACTTCACCTGGACATCTTTGAGCCAGGGGGAGCCTTGATTCTTTAGAGCATTCTAGCTCAGTGCAAGCTTTTGTGCTTCTCTAATCTTTGTAAAATAGAGAAGACATCTTAACCTTCTTCCCCCTCCTGTACAGGGTTATTACTCCCTTCAAAAGTATCCCTTGGTGGCAGGGCACCTGATCAAAAACCTGTGCTTGGTTTTTTAGACACCTGATCAAAAGTCTAAAGGGTTTCTGGATCTACCTGAAGCAGATCCTGTTGGTGGCAGGGCACCTGATCAAAAACCTGAGTGGATTCCTACCGTGTGGGTAAAAGAGTGGACGTACCCAAGTTGTTTGGGGAACCACTATAAATTTCCTTGTGTCGTCTGGATTCCATTGTTTAATTCCTGTATTGTGGCTGTGATTAGATATAACTAGGTTGCTAGTTGCTGATTAGGTTTTCCAAGCCTTAACTGTAATTATAGTTAGCTTGAGTTTGTACACATCACTTGTGTTAGGCTATAGGGTTAACTTTATATCTATAATCTTTTCATTCCGCACTTCACTCCAAGGGAGTTGGGTAGACTATTAAGTTTTGTCTGTGCAAAATTTGATAACTCTATTCACCCCCCCCCCTCTAGAGTAGTATCTATCCCTTCACTTTCAGTGATGAAATCACAAACGTCTACGGAATGAGAAATATGAAACGTCTCATCATCCTCAACGGGTAAGAAGCACACCGGAATATCCATAGAGGTGTCTTCCAAAGGAGGAAGGAAACAATCCGGGATATCCGAATAGTTATCCTCCTCGAGAGGAACAAGACAAGCCGGGATATCCGGTGACTCATTACATGAAGAAATTGGAGGAGACAGAGAAGAAGACGAAGAAAAAGAAGCGGCCTCGCGAGAAAGATAATCTATCATGGTCTTGAAATGCGAACTAATATTATCAATAGAAGTTTGCAATTCAAGATACCCATTATCGATAGAATTAAAATAAAAATTTAGAGGCACGACGCTTTGCGGGGTAAAATCATGCGAAAAAGAAGACGGGTTCCCCATCTCCCAAGTTCGATAAAAATTGGAGTAAGGGTCAAATTGGCCATTTTGACCTTCCCCGGAAAAATTAAAATCAAAAGAGGGAGGGGTTCCCGAAAGACATTCAGAATAAAAGTGGTCGGGCGACCCGCAAGAAGCGCAAAAATACGATGATTCCATAAAAAAAATAACTGTTACCAAAAAGAAAAAGAAAAGTAAATAATTTTTTTGATTTGTTTTTTTTTAGATATAAATATTTTTTGAAAATAGATTTTTTTTAATGGATTGGCTCTCGAACTTCCCAAGGGCTACCCGGTGAAGAGTTCGCAAGGTACTAGGTAAAATGGTGGCGCTTAAAGCCCCTTACCCTTTTCGAGAGATTTTAGGTTGGGTAGAAATAAGATGAGGTGGGTGGATAATAATAATAATAATTATTATTATAATTATAATTATTTTTTTGTTTTTTTAAATTTTAGTAGAAGTAATAAACTCGAAGCTTTCTTAATATTGCCAGAAAAAGTCCCCGGCAACGGCGCCAAAAACTTGATAGAGAAAATCATATTCTCCAATCTATACTCGATTAAGGCAAGTGTACCTATCGAAATATAGCATAGGATATGAAAAATATCAAGGTCGTATAAAAACTCGGGGCAGACAAGTACTATTACTCACAACGACTCTATTATCTTACCGAACGATTAATGATGTTTGAAAATTAAAATAAACTAAACTTAAAGAGAAATAAACTATTACGAGAAAAGAGTGCTCGATCGATGATTCACTTTGAAATAAAATAACGGAATAAACTAGTTTAGCAATTGTAAATCTATTAAGACCGTGACGGATCCGATATTAGGAAGTAATCTCGCTAGAGCATTAAATCCCCTAACTTATAGACGTTTGGACCGAAATCTCTTTACAAGTCAAAATGGCCTAAAGTCGCATTATCGAAGTGACCCGCACTATTGGATTTGACTCCAATCCGGTGGATTTATATCATCCTATATCTAGGGGTGCATGCAACTCCTTCCTTCCTTGAGTGATCTTTCATATTCACGAGCCTCTCGGCTACTCAAATATGAGATCGGAATCTACTACCGTGTACTAGCAATACGGAGTCGATACAAAATAATTCAAGGAAGGATCAAAATAGAGAAATACAAATTCAAACATAAAATTAAGAATGGGTTATTCTATCGCAAAGCTCATCGCGATCGGACACAAAAAGAACTAGCTAAGCATAATAAAAAGGGATTGAGAATAAGAGAAAAGAAAAAAATGACATTTGCATTGTTTAATAAAAGAGGTACAAAATAAGATCAAAACAAAATTATACTACTAAAGGAAAGAGATTACCATAAAAACTACAACATGAAAATAAGAAAATAACCTCACTTGCTCTCTACAAGATCTCTCAAAAACTAAACTATCTTTTAGACTAAAACTTGCAACTAAAACTACTTAGCATAAACAAGAGGGGGAGGGGTTCCTTTTATAGATGAAGGAGAAGGATCTAGAAGGGAATAAAGAGGAGTGAGACATAGGGTGGCCGGCCACATGGAGGGGGAATTGGTTCATGCATGGCTTTAAATGAGGGGGGAGAGAATGCATGGATGAAATGTATTATATTAAATGAAAATGAAATGGAAAATATAAAATAAAGAGAGGGGGGATGAATGGAAGTGTGTAGAAGAAAAGAATAAAGGAGAGAGAGATGAATGTGGATGGCAAGGGCTGCTCCAAATGAAGGGCCGCTCCTATATTGAACCTACAAAATATTAATTAAAACATTAGACACCTTAACATATCATGATATAAAATTTAAATAAAACTAAAACACAAAATATAACATTAATCAAACTATTAATTAGTTAAAAAAATAAAACATAACATAAATCATTATAACAAAACATAACATAAGTTGTGTGAAACTAAACTATAACAAAGATAATAATATTTGTAAATAAAACTAAACATAAAATATAAGATAACAACAAAACATAAAATAAAACTATAGATTCTTATACTATAAAAATATCATAACAAGCATACAAAAACACATAATTATAACAATACTTAGGAATTTTGACTACTAAATTACCCCAAAAAAGGATTACTAAAACAAGTCATCAATCAGCTGCTCAGGGCGTAGCAGAGCCCTCCGAAGTGAGGAGACGTGGAAGACGTCATGCAATCCCTCTAACTCAGGTGGTATCTCTAGTCTATAGGCTAAGAGGCCGATCCGCTCCAGGATCTTATAAGGCCCCATATATCTCGGGCTGAGCTTTTTCCGCCTGCGAACCCGCGAGACTCCGCGCATCGGCCGTATCTTCAAGAAAACCTGGTCTCCCACCTGGAACTCCACTTGACGGTGCCTCGCATCGTAGTATTTGGCATGTCTTCTCTGGGCTTCCAACATCCTATCCCGGATCAATCTAATCTGAGCATCTGTGTCTCCCAAAAACTCCGACCCTAGTGCCTGCGGATCCTCATCCTGAACCCATGATAGTGGAGTCCTGCACCTCCTTTCGTATAACGCCTTGTATGGAGCCATGCCTATGTTGGACTGATGGGCATTGTTGTACGAAAACTCGACCAGTGGAAGCAACCTCTCCCAAGGCTTGCCACGGTCCAAAATACACAGTCGCAACAAGTCTTCCAGTATACGGTTGGTGCGCTCTGTCTGCCCGTCGGTTTGAGGGTGGAAAGCTGTGCTGAATGTCAACTGAGAACCCAGATGGGCCTGGACTGACCTCCATTCCCTGGATGTAAACCGTCCATCCCGATCTGAAATGATAGTCTTGGGCACCCCATGATAACGCATAAACTGCTCAATGAACCTCCGTACTAGTACACTAACCGGTGCGTCCTTCGCCACTAGAATGAATCTGGCCACCTTTGTTAGTCTGTCCACTATCACCCAGATCGAGTCATTCCCCGCACGGAATCGAGGTAGCCCATGTATGAAGTCCATGGCTATATCCTCAAATTTCCACTATGGAACCAGAAGCGGCTGCAACAAGCCTGTCGGGTTCCTACACTCCGCCTTCACGAGCTGGCAGGCCTCGCAATGCGTCACAAAGTACGTAATTTCTTTCTTCATACCCGGCCAGTACATCTTCCTCTTCAAATCCTTTACCATCTTGGTGATCCCCGGGTGTACCGAATACCGGCTGCAGTGAGCTTCGGTCAAAATGTCCTCCCGGATCCGTCCCCCTGCTGGTATGTAGACTCTGCCTCGGAAACACAGGAGACCATCCCTCAAAGAGTAATCCCCTGTCGTGCCTTCCTCCAAGGCTCGGAATATCGGCTCAGCTCTCTCATCCAGCATCTGCCCATCTCTGATGCGGTCTCGAATATCATCAGTAGTAACCATCGACCCCAGGTACTCCATGTATAGCTCCGGGTCATCCTCAGACACTAGTGAAATCTGCATCTCCTCGAATGATCTAACCAACTCCAAGGCCAACAGCTGCGGGCCTACTCCTGTCGTACTCGCTCTCCGGCTCAGAGCATCCGCGACCACGTTCGCCTTCCCCGGATGGTAATGCATGGTATACTGGTAGTCCGATAGAAATTCCACCCAGCATCTCTGTCTGATGTTTAACTCCTTCTGGGTGTCGACGTACTTTAGATTCTTGTGGTCGGAGAAGATATCATAATGTACTCCGTAGAGATAGTGTCTCCAGATCTTAAGAGCAAAAATAACTGCCCCCATCTCCAAATCGTGCACGGGGTAGTTCTGCTCGTTCTGCTTCAACTGACGGGAGGCCTAGGCTATTACGTGTCCGTTCTGCATCAGAACGACACCCATCCCCTGATAGGAAGCATCTGTATACACCTGGAATCCCTCCTTCCCTGACGGAAGAGCAAGGATGGGAGCCGAGGTGAGACGATCCTTCAACTCCTGGAAAGCAGATTCGCATCGAGGCGTCCATATAAAAGGGGACTCCTTCTTCGTTAGAGACGTAAGAGGGAGGGCAATCTGAGAGAACCCCTTTACGAACTTCCAGTAGTAACCGACAAGTCCCAAGAAACTTTGAACATCCGAGGCCGACTTTAGTGGTGGCCAATCCCGTACTGCCTGGACCTTTGCCGGATCCACTGCCAGACCTGCTCCACTGATGACATGGCCCAGAAAGGCCACCTCCTTTAGACAGAACTGGCACTTGCTGTACTTGGCATACATCTCATGCTTCCGCAGCTTCCCCAAGGTCAAGGCCAGATTTCTCGCGTGCTCCTCCTCCGTCCTTGAATAGATAAGGATGTCGTCGATGAATACGATGACGAAGACATCCAGATACTCCTCGAACACCCGATTCATTAGGCCATGAATGCGGAGGGTGCATTCGTGAGCCCGAACGGCATCACGGTAAACTCGTACAACCCATATCTGCTGCTGAAGGCTGTCTTCGGAATGTCCTCCTCCCGAATGCGAAGCTGGTAGTACCCTGACCTCAGATCTAGCTTTGAGAACCAATGGTCTCCCTCCAGCAGGTCAAAAAGCTCGTCTATCCTTGGTAAGGGATAAGTATTCCGGACCGTAAACTTGTTCAGGTCCCGGTAATCTATGCACAGTCGAAGGGTCCCGTCCTTCTTCTTAACGAACAATACCGGAGCTCCCCATGGTGAAGAGCTAGGCCGAACGAACCCGGCCTCCACTAACTCCTGAAGCTGGCTTCGGAATTCCACTAACTCCTTTGGGGCCATTCGATAGGGAGCTCTGGTTACCGGCTTAGCCCCCGGTATGAGCTAAATCTGAAAGTCCTTCTCTCGTTGCGGGGGTAGCCCTGGTAGCTTCTTCGGAAACACGTCGGCGAAGTCCCGCACTACTGGAATATCTGAAATGGAGTCCTTGGCCACGACCGCCTCAAAAAGGACCTGATAAACTTCTCCCCCCTGCAGGTGGGCCTTAACGGCCTGCACAGACGATAATAAGGTACGAGGTGCTGGTATAATACCTTCGATGACAATGAAGGAGTCGCCGTACCTCACAGTGATCCTCTTCGCCACACAATCGATCTGGGCATGGTTCCAACACAGCCAAGTCATGCCCAGGATCAGATCGTAACCTGGCATCTTTAGAATCATCGCTGGTGCCTCAAATGCCTTCCCGCCATCCTGGCTTCAATATTGTAATGAGCAGAGGTCATTATCTCTGATCCATCGGGTAGGCGCACCCTCATCATCTTCCCGGTGAATGGGTCCACACCTTCCAGTCCTTTCACGAAATCCTCCGACACGAACGAGTGCGAAGCACCAGTGTCGAAGAGGGTGTGAGCGGGCTTGCCGCTAATGAAGACAATGCCTGGGGTAGTTAAGTGTCTTAGTATTTTTTTTGTAGTTGTCTTCTCTTAATTTCTAACTAGGTTATGTCTAGAATACTAGTTTACATGAAGAAAATTTAAAAGTACTGCCATACCTGCGATAACCTGCTCCGGGTTTCGGGGTTGTGTCAGGTCTAGAGCATACACCTGCTCCCTCTCTGGCCTGCGGCCTCAATCCTGAAATCCTTGTCCTCGGTCCTGTCCTCATCCCCCAAACTGCCAGGGAGGTGGAGCGCCCTGATGTGCTGGTGGGGGTGCTCGCCTCATAGGGCAGTTCCTCTTGATATGCCCCGGCTGGTTGCACTTATAGCATACCGATGGCTCCTCAGCTGTCCTTGGCATTTCCAGCATCTGTATAGGCTGGGGAGCCAGTACCCCCTGACTCCTCTGCTCCTGCCCAAACTCCTGACGAGGCTGATACCCATTCCTTCTCTCCCCAATAACCTAGCCCCGAGGACGGTCTCTACGACCTCCAATCACTGTATCATCAGCCGGTCTCTTCCGGCTCATCACTGTAAGCTGATCCGCCTCTCTCTTCTTAGCCATCTCCAGAATCCTGGCCAGACTCCCCTCTGAGACGAAAAGGAGGGCATGTCTCATGTCGTCTTGCAGCCCCTTATAAAACCTTCGGGCATAACCTGCATCGTCTAACTGATAAGCGTCCGCATAACGGGCTAGGTGAGTGAGCTCCTGGTAGTACTCCACCACAGTCCTGTTCCCCTGCCTCAATCGCAGGAACCTATCCTCCAGGTCATCCCTCGCCGACTAAGGTACAAAATGTCCCAGGAGAGCTGCTCTGAACTCCTCCCAAGTAATATCAGCGCAATCCATCCCCGCAAAGATGGTGTCAAGCTGAGACTTCCACCACCTCTTTCCGTGTGACTCTAGGCAGGAGACCACCAAAGTAACTGCCTCCTCAGTGGGGCATCGAATCCCTGCCAGCATCTCGTAAATGGTGTCCAACAATTCCTCCATACGTACTGCAGACTCCGTCCCCTGGTAAGCTGGAGGGGAAAGTCCCGGGAATATAGTCATCCAATTGGCCCCGGGGTTTGGCTGTGGAGCCGGGGCTTGCTGAGCTCTGAAGGCCTCCAGAATGGCCGTCAGTGTTTGCCCCATCTCTGTCTGCTGGAACGGAGCTGGAGCCGGCGGAGGCGGGACCACATTCGGAGCCTGGGGTGTCCCTTGCTGTGATGTAGGGTTCGTCGCAGGCTACAAGTAAAAATTCCATTTGTTAGAGAGCGAATGAATGGAATTTTTAAGAAGGATTAGGATGGACTCTCACGCGTGATTTCCCTTATGGGCACACCACTGCTTCCGCTACTAGTTTGTCCGCAAACTAAGCTCGCACAGGGGTGGCCCAAGATTTTGTGGACTACTTCTCTTTCGATCGAGGTCTGCCTTTGATACCACTTGTAAGACCCCCCCCCCCTTTTTTTCTTTTTCGACACCGGGGTCTTAGCCCAGAACTGCCGCTTTGCGGTGGCACCAACTCACGGGAAGGCCGCCACTACAAAACGCCAATTCTGCCGGCCCTTTTCGATCACGAGAGAGAGAAGTAATTATACATAAATGTAAACAGGTCCACAGAAGCATGTAAATAAAAGTGAAATCACAATCAGTCCATCAGTAGATAATAACAGGAAGTAGATAACAGAAGTACTGAAAAGATACAGTTTAGATAAATGGGCTCGAGCCCGGTACATCAGAGTCCTCACTATAAATCACTCATCGCAGAACTATAAAAGTACTAATCACTCACAAAGCTGGTCGCAAGTGCACCGGTACTAGACTGACCCACCTCCATGCGAACCGTACTCTGCTGGTGCTGGTCCCTGGACTGCTGGTCCCTGTCTCCCATCCAGAGCTCCTGTAATGTTGTGGTTCGAAAACCATTAGTCATAAATATTAAACCCTATCATCCCCTACCCCTCCCCCTACGGCTCCTAAGCACCGAGCGGAGAGGAGGAAAGGGAAGCTATAAAGGTGGAGAATAATCAAGCAGGTGATAGGGGAGTTATTCTAACAACTATCTAGAACAAAGTACAACTAGCAATCATATGGTAGTAAGTGGTAAAGAAGAGAAGTAGTAAGTAGCAGTTGTATAAAATGGCAGCTAGAGAACAGTAAGTAAACAAGCAAGTAAATAAGTAGGTAACCTTAACTTAAATGAATGCCCATACAAACTTATAAGTTAAGGGGTCTTCTGCAAGGCTCCCATCGTATAAAAAGTCCCATACCGATTTATACGTTGGGGTGTCGGTTGTAAGCAAATATGAGTGTAGTGATATGCTATGCCATGATTCATGCAAGTGCAACACACGCACACGACTCTATGCGCACAGACCTTTAGTTCCCCCTGTTCGGGCAGCTAGCTTCACTCCCAGGAACCTCCGTAGTGGCAAACGGAGACAGTGGGTCGGGCCCCCCACTCCTAAGCGGGTATCCACACTACCGGGCCTAGCCCTTCCGTACGCCCCTAGAAGAACACAACCTAGAGTATCCGCGTACTACTACTGGCTATACCCACCAGACTTTCTTTGGCTAAGTGTCCCACACCGCCGAGTCAACGTACCGATGCCGGTGTGAATGACAATCAGATATCGAAGACCCACCACCTTTATTCTGTACTCCAACCCTCGAGCCCTCGGCTCCCCGGGCTGTCCCGTCCGTGCATCTACCTTCAGAGCTACCGTCTGATTGACAACCAAACCAATTATTCTACCTTCCTAGCTATCGGGGTGTATGTGTGTGCAACCCTAATTATACTAGTTGCACTTTAGATTATTAATTCTACAGTTTACATTAGCCCAGGACTACCCCCGGTATTCCCCGTGAAGGGCTCTCAAAGGGCACTAGGAACTATGATGGTAGCTGAAGCCCACCGTTCCCTTTCGCAAGGCACTTATTGTTATTGGTTGATACCCATTACCCGATCCCTTTTTAAGTTACTTTAGATCTGGCCCTAGCGTATTAAGACTCTTCAACTACTACTCAGGGTGGACGATCTTTCGTCGTTCCCGTATGCCCTTATCCTTAACCAGTCTCGCACTCTACCTATCCTGACCTCAATAATGGACTTAAACCTAGCTTTCCCTAACCAACCAGAAAATACCAAAATTCTATCTCCCAAAGTTCATTATCCGCTCTAGTTCAGTTTCCGTGGTTTTAATATATGCAGCCCATCCTAAGATACGTGAGGAGTATAAGGGGAGGTACTCCAAATTGTCTTCCGAATCTCCTATAATATTTACTTGAGGTCTATCGTGACATAATATAGCTAAGACCAAGATTTCCAAATTTTCCTATTTATCGGGCAGTTAATTTATTTATTCTAAGATTCCAAATGCCTTAGTATGAACATGAAGTGCACTAATGAGCCAACAATAAATCATCATAAAATCAGTAAAAATCCTATGAGGCATTTAAACAGCAATTCCAAGTTTTGAGAAATTCCAGAGGTGTTTAGGCCAATATTTCCTAATTTACCATTTTAGGCCATTTCTACTATATTATGAAGGAAGTATTGTAAATATGTATCTAAAAATCCCAAGAAAATTATATAAGCTTTATGGTGACATAAAAACATCAGAAACCAAGTCCCATAAGTTTTCTCTAATTTTTGGGCTCTGAATCTATTTTAATGTAAAATGCTAATTTTCCTAGCTTAGTGAAGGAGATGCTATTTTTAATCATCTAAAATTCCATATAAAATTACAGGGTGACTAGCATAACTTTAAACACCCACTGACCGAATTTCATAATTTTTCAGACAGTAATTGGACATTATTTGTATTTTTCACTCCATGCCACAACTAGTACGTTAAAGAAATATGTACCCAAAATAATCCGTTAAAATTTCCAATAAAAATACAAAAGGTATAACATGCTATAAGATGCTTAAATCCAAGGTTTCATAACATTTCAGTGCATAGAATTTCCAAAATCATCAAGATAAATATCTGGGGCACAATTAGAGTTGTAAATGAAGTACTGTATAAATTAACCCAAAAATCTCAACAAAATTATAACATGGCTACTTAGATTAGAAAATCACCCTACTCCAATTTTACTTGATTTAAAGTTCATTTGACAGCTTAATAATTCAAATTAAGGTTGGTGAGCTAAACTAGGGTTAGGATTTTAGGTGGCCTAGCTGTCTCCAAATACCCTAAACTTTTGTCCAGAGAACTATACTGGCCCTATGGTTCTCTCCACCAAATTTTAAGTCAGTCCAAGGTCATTTGACACCATGACCTTCACAACCCCAAAAACCACCATTATGGGATTTTCCCTAGGTTTCTAGGGCTACCCTACACCAAACCACCCCAAACTCCCTTGGAGGGTGTGTCATGCCCTAAACAGCCTTTGGACAAAATATCAGCCTCTATTGAGGTGATATGACAACCCAAATACCAAGTGGGTGTTTGATCCTAAATTATCCTATAAGGACCAACCTAGGGTTGGATAAAAACTTAATCAAAACATCTCCAAATGAGATGAACTTTTTACCAGGACCTTATGATAAACCCAGGGACCACTCACCAAATTTGGGAGGGTTTGGAAGTCATTTAGCCGTCTTATTAAATTATGCTAGGATTATTGAATTTTTCTAAAAACTATAGAAAAACATTTTCCAAAAATCCTAATTTTTGGATAGCACCTAGATATAGGTAAGATTAGGCCACACCCCAAATTTCAAGTCATTTTGATGACTGGATTGGAGTGGGGAATGTTTCTAAGGTCAAGACAGCCCAATGGATAGACCTCACCAAAAAGTGTGCTGTGGTCTAACCAGGACTCCAAATCGAGTGAAATAAATTTTGAATTAAACTAGACTTCAAGGGCAACATTTTATATGTTAACCACTTTTTATGTTTTAGCCCCTACATGCTATAATTTTCAGTTTTAACCTAGTGTACAGTAAATGAGATTAATTCCTAACTATACATTATATAATATAACTAAATGCTACTGTTCACCTTCTTCTTTACCCGAACCCGAACAACATCAGAAAAACAAACACTTCCTGTAGCTTTTCTAAAGTTATTTCCCGGCCACTCAGCCGTCTCCCTGGCCGGCCACCACCACCACCACCTCTGTTGAGGTGAGGGCTACCGTCGGGCGGCGGCACGGCCGCCGGAGAGGCGGTTTCCGGCGAACCCGCCACCATGAAATTTTTGGAAAACCATGGAAACGCTCACCCGATCCGACTCTTATGAGCCCGATATCTATCCTAATGATTTTCTAAGATCTATCCGCAGAAGAAGAGGGAGGGGAGGACCTTGTTCGCGGGCTGGAGGCGTGCAGACCGTCGGGAAGCCATTTGCGCGGTGGCGGCGTCGCCGGAACTTCTTCAACATCAAGGGAAGGAATCTGAATCCGTTTGATCGAGCGTGTAACCTTCTCCTCTTGCTCTAAGGAGGCTGTTATAGATTTCCATGTGGGGAGGGGAAAGGATGAAACATTCATGGCCATGAATGTTTCTCTTAATAACGTTTCGGTTATGATGTAGGGAAGAGGAAAAGGTGGAAGATGAAATGGCTGATCCAGGTGGCAATTTTCTATTGGACCTCACTCTCTCTTTCTATTAAATAATTAGAGATGGAAACGTCCCATAAATATTCCTGCTGTACATTACCATAATAAGAATTGATTATGACGACGGTTACCGAAATTTCCAGTCTGGCTGACGTTTCGGCCTTGGTCACGGGTGTGACACATAGGTCATGGGCGTGACAGGCCCGGGTGGCCAATTCTGAGTTCGACGATCGTCGAACTGAGATCGACGGTCGTCGAAGAGTGGTCACGCCCAAGGTCACGGGCGTGACACATGGGTCACGGGCGTGACAGGCCCGGGTGGCCAATTCTGAGTTCGATGATCGTCGAACTGAGATTGTCGATCGTCGAAGGGTGGTCACGCCCAACGTCACGGGCGTGACACATGGGTCACGGGCATGACAGGGTCATCAGGCAAATTCCGCGCTCGGCGATCGTCTCGCTGAGATCGCCGATCGCCGAAGGGGGTCACGCCCTTGGTCACGGGCGTGACACCTAGGTCACGGGCGTGACAGGGCCATGACGCAAATTCTGCGCTTCGACGATCGTCCCGCTGAGATCGACGATCGTCGAAGGGGTCACTCCCTAGGTCACGGGCGTGATACATAGGTCACGGGCGTGACAGGCCTGGGTTGAAAATTCTGCGCCCGACGATCGTCTCCCTAAGATCAACGATCGTCGAAGGAGTCACGCCCTAGGTCACGGGCGTGACGGGTCGGTCACGGGCGTGACCAACCCGTGACCCGAAATCTCGGTTGATGTATTTCAATTTTTGGGCTTCCTAGCGTTCTTTCACGACCAACCGACTCCTAGGGGTCTAGCCGGAAATGGTATGTTACAGTAAATTCTGCTATAGAAATTTATGAGGTCTTCATTTAGCTTGTATCCCTCAGTTGATCCTCCAATAATTGCATGGAACACAGGGTCCAAAGCACCATTTTTACCTTTCTCTTCCTGAATCTGGTCTCAAATGTCATAAACTATACTGAAATAGAAGGGATAGATACTACTCTAGAGGGGGGGGTGAATAGAGTTATCAAATTTTGCACTAGACAAAACTTAATGGTCTACCCAACTCCCTTGGAGTGAAGTGCGGAATGGAAAGATTATAGATATAGATTTAACCTTAAAGCCTAACACAAGTGATGTGCACAAACTTAAGCTAACTGTAATTACAGTTAAGGCTTGGAAAACCTAATCAGCAACTAGCAATCCTAGTTATATCTATTCACAGCCACAATGCAGGAATTAAACAAGTGAATCCAGACGACACAAGGAAATTTATAGTGGTTCCCCAAACAACTTAGGTACGTCCACTCTTCTACCCACACGGTAGGAATCCACTCAGGTTTTTGATCAGGTGCCCTGCCACCAACAGGATCTGCTTCAGGTAGATCCAGAAACCCTTTAGACTTTTGATCAGGTGTCTAAAAACCAAGCACAGGTTTTTGATCAGGTGCCCTGCCACCAAGGGATACTTTTGAAGGGAGTAATAACCCTGTACAGGAGGGGGAAGAAGGTTAAGATGTCTTCTCTATTTTACAATAGATTAGAGAAGCACAAAAGCTTGCACTGAGCTAGAAAGCTCTAAAGAATCAAGGCTCCCCCTGGCTCAAAGATGTCCAGGTGAAGTCTTGCTTCAGTGCAGAAAACTCTTCAGAAAGCTCTGAAGGAAAAACTACAAGAAGATAATAAATAATAAAATTAAAGATCTTCAAGCAGTTATCTTCTTCTTCTTCTTCTTCAAAAGAACTCTGAGTTTGAGCTTCCTGAAAGCAGGAGAACTCAGGTTGAAGAAGAGTAGAAGATCTTAACACTTCTCAGTTAGATGGAACTTGCTGAGAGCAGAAGACTTGATCTTGATGAAGGCTTGAATGCTTGAAAATATCTGGATAACTAGTTAGCTAGCTTGAATCCTTCTTCAAAGGGTCCTTTATATAACATCAGCAAGCAACGGCTCTCTTCAATTTGAATAACTTGTCTTCTTCTGAGACTTGAGACCTGGGCTGTAAATATCAAGAAGACAAAACAATCTCTGCAGCAGAAACATTCTATAAAAGGAATAACCCTTTTTCTAGGAAGCTGCAGGAAGCAATTTGATAATAAAGTACTAAATAAAGTCATATCAGAAACAAACTCTTTATAGCAAAAAGAAGACTTTCCAGTCTAACGGCTATAAAGGGCTGACAACAGATAAAGTAAATTATAATGTCAGCTAATAAGACAAACAACTTTATCTAAAAAGATTTGACTCAGGCAAAAAGAATGGAGCAAATAATGCCTGGTAATTTTATCATAAGACTTAAAACAACGTGCCAGAAAATGTATTAATTAATTAAATATAATAAATAAATACAAAATATAAAGGCAGACAGAAAGCGTCGAACGACCCTCGGAGATCGTCGACCGACGCACGGAGATCGTCGAACTATCGGACAGATAGTCGAACGATCCAGATAGTCGAACTATCAAAGGAGATAGTCGAACTATCACAGCAGATAGTCGAACTACCAGAAGATAGTCGAACTATCAGATAGTCAACCTATCAACAGATAGTCGAACTATCAGGGCAAAACAGATAGTCGAGCTATCAGATAGTCGACCTATCAACAGATAGTCGAACTATCAAAAACAAACAGATAGTTGACCTATCAACAGATAGTCGAACTATCAGATAGTCGAACTATCAAAGCAGATAGTCGAACTATCAAGCGAGAACAGATAGTCGACCTTTCAACAGATAGTCGAACTATCAAAGACAAACAGATAGTCGACCTATCAACAGATAGTCGAACTATCAGATAGTCGAACTATCAAAGCAGATAGTCGAACTATCAAGCGAGAATAGATAGTCGACCTATCAACAGATAGTCGAACTATCAAAGACAAACAGATAGTCCAACTATCAACAGATAGTTGAGCTATCACATAGTCGACCTATCAACAGATAGTCAAACTATCAAAACCAAACAGATAGTCGACCTATCAACAGATAGTCGAACTATCAGATAGTCGACCAATCCAAGCAGATAGTCGAACTATCAAAGCACACAGATAGTCGAGCTATCAACCGATAGTCGAACTATCCACGCAGACTAAAAGTCGAACAACTGATAGACGATCGTCGAACAGTTAGTCGACGATAGTCGAGCGGCATTCGACGATAGTCGAACGAACAAACTACTTAACCAAATTCTCAATCTGGAAAAGTGAGGACTCTACAGCTAGACTACTCACCATTGACCATAGATATTTCTTAGGTCAAGGGACTAAAAGGACAAGACTAAACTCAAATCAAACTAGGGTACCAACAATCTCCCCCTATTTGAGTTAAGTCTTTTAAAAACTAAAACACAGAGCTAGCTATAGAACACTATAAACAATACAGGAAATAGTTAACAATTAACTAGCAGATATCAAACAGATAGATAATAGACAAATATAACACAGCAGTCAATCAAACTATTAAGAATCTACAGAATCTGACAAGGGATCAGAGGAACTAGGAACAAAAGAAATTTTCCTTAGAGGATCAACAGCTTCTTTCTTTGACAGCTTCAAGTCCTGCACACCAATGATCTTCAATTCTGCAGCTCTTGGGACTACTGCTTCAGGATGCTTTTCCATATATTTTGAGGGGTCAAATACATCAGGATTGACCTGGAACTTTTCAAACTCTTTCTTTCTGAAAGCAGACATGGTGGTTAAACCAGTAGTATCTTTTCCTTCTGCTTTTGCTTTTCTTATTTGAGCTGCTCCAACTAGTTCGTGAAAACGAGCCATCCTAAAGTTAGGATCAAGCTCAGGACTTTCATAAACAGGCTCAGGAGGAGCAGCATCTGATTCTTTATCTTGATTAACTAGATAAGACATTGGAGCAGACTTAGCAAAAAGGTTCTTGCTAGAATTTTAAAACAAAGTAAACTACTTACCTTTTAAAACAACTTTCTCAGACTGAACTGGTATTGGAGATGGAACTCTTTTCTTTGGAGAAGGAGGAGGGGAAAAAGTTGGTCTTTGAACCACAACCTCCTTCACTAGTCTTTGAGAACCAGAATACGATCTGCCTTGCGAACTTTGATAGCTTTTCCTTGGCTGAGGCTGAAAAGATGCAGATTTTCCAGAAGAGGCAGATGGATTAGCAGATAGGTTCCCAGAGGCTCCTGCACTAGGAGGTGGAGGAGGAGGACCTCTGGGAGTCCATCTTGAAACAGGACTATCATACCTCTTAGATCTTTTCCTTTCTTTCTGCTGGTTCTTAGAGAACCACATCCAATGCTGAAATTCCTTTGACTTAGGGTCAATGCCCTTCAGAATATAATAAGGAGTATCATTGTCTTTACTGGGAGGAGGAGGAGCAGCAGCTTTCCTTTTCTTTTGAGCAGCTTTCTTTTTCCTTGATTTCTCAGATACATCAGAATCATCTTCATCATCAGAGTGAGATGATGGAGGATTATCATAAGGATCATAGGCTTCAGAAACAACCTTTTCTTTTAACTTCAGATCTGATTTCTCTCTTTCCTCTTCAATGGCATCCTGAGCTAGAAGGAAATCTAAGTCCAACCCTGGTGAGTCATCCCAGATAGTTGACTTTTCAACTTGCAGCTCCTTTTCTTTCTCTTTTAACAAAGACTGTACTCTTAGATTCCAAGCAGCTCTTGCTTTTTCTTCTTCCACACTCAGAGCAGGAGTGTCATCTTTGATTTCATCTTGTTTCTTAGACTCATCTTCTCTATCATCTAAAAAAGAATCCAATTCTGGATCTACTTGGATATCAGGAACAACTGGATCAGCTTCAGAAACAACTGCTATGATCTGAGCAGCTAAATCTTCTCTAATAAAATCTGTAGAATTATGAATACAGATCTGCTAAATAAGCAATAATCATTCCTTCAAGGTATTCACTAGCTAGCAAATTAATTGACTCGTCAATAAATCGAATAAGTGAATTACCTTCATACTTGACCATCTCCCATGATTCATCTAGATATGAAGTTATAATACCTTCTAGTAATCGAGCAACCACGGGAGTGGTGAGATCTTCTAAGCAGACTTTTACAGCAATTTCAGATAGCATAATTCCATCAGCTATTTCCTTGTCAGATAACACTGGAACTACTTCTTGTTCAGCTGGAGCAGACTCAACTTGAACTGTCATTACAGTATCTGTTACTGCTGGAAGGGAGGCAGGAGGTTCTGAGGCATCTTCACAGAACATCTCCCCCTGCCTGATTTCAGTGGAGACTGAAACCAGGCCCTTTGAGGAAGATGGCTCAGCAGATTTGGAAAGTGATTTAATGGTAGCGGTTAAGGTATCAATAGAGGATGCAAGTGGAGCGATTGCCTCTTCAATCATAATTTTGATTGAAGGGGTAATCAACTCCACAATGCGGGAGATGAGTTCAGGAGTAATCTCAAAAGAAGATGGAAGTGCAGTGGATGGAGCTGCAGCAGATATGGTTGTAGTGCTGGGATGAAGAATGGTGTGGACTGGGGATTGAATTGGAGATGGAGCTGGAGAGTTAACAGGAGTGTTAACTGGAGAATGAATAGGGGACTGAGAAGGGGTTGGAATCCTCTCAGATCCTAACAAATCAAAACTAGGAGCAGATATCCTAGCCTGATGAGAAGGAAGAGGAGAAGCTGGAGGGGAAGGAAGAACAACCGTAGTTGTTTCTCTAACAGGAGAAGGGGAAAGTCTTACTTCAGCTGAAGTTGATGGAACTTCAACTGAAGCAGACTGCATAGCAGAAGAAGAGGGAAGGGAAAGAGCTGAGCCAGCTTCAACAGGGTAAGGAGCGACCGAATCGGTCCTGGTGCTCTCAAATGTCGCTGGAGCAACCCCTGTGAGAGCGGGTTTCACAAAGGTTCTCTTCCACTTGGAGAATAGGTTTGGATCCATCTTCTTGCTTGCATTTATTATTGTTGCGGTTGAACTCAGCAGCTGGGGGTACTTTTCCTTCAGGAAGATTCCAATAACCCTTCCGAGGGTAACTTCCTTCTTGCTGTTCTTTTTCCTTATTAAATCAAACATTACTCCCGCCCAATCTATCCTTTTCTGATTAACAATCGCACACATCAGTGCGAATTGTTGCCTTGTTATATTATCATGAGTAGAGTGCTTACCGAGGAGCACTTTTCCTACCAACTCAGCAAGAAACTTAATCTTGAAAGGGAAATTTACTTTGAGCAGCTTCGTGGGAATGCCCTCTGCATGTCCCAGCTCAACTAACATTCTTCCAAATTCTTGAGCATCTTGCTCATAATCCTCTTCACCATTTATCAAACCAAAAATATCAGTCAGAACGGCCGGAGTTAGGATTACCTCTTCTCCGCCGATGGTGCCAGTCATCGATTCGTTGGTAGATGACGACGTGAAGACCCATTCCTTGATCTCTGGGATGTTTATCTTTATTCTTGACGACATTAATCTCTCTAATCCTTGATCCCGGCAAAGCTGAAGAACTTCCACGATCCCAGCTTCGCAGCAACTGAAAGCATCAAAGTCGACGCTGAAACCTGCGTCAAACTTCACGACGGCCAACACTGCGGGAGAAAACGCCATTGAATCGCTGGAGAATCGCTGGAGAAAGATGGAGAAGACGAAGGAGACGAAACGGTAGAAAATCGCAAGCAGGAAGGCAGAATACGAAAAGTCACGCTCCGTCGACGATAAAACAGAAGAACTTTTAACCTAGGTCGACTATCGGATTTATATTATACCGGAAATAGTCGATCTATTAAAAAGATACTAGACCCGATAGTCGAACGGCCGTTCGACGATCGGCTCAGAAGCAGAGTAGTCGAGCCATCGTTCGACTATTTCTGGCTTCTCAAACAACAAGCTGTCGTCGTTCAGAGATCGACGATAAGCTCGACCTGTTCGACGATCTTCGAACGCCGTTCGACGATCTTCAAACAGATAAGCTATCATTAACCAGAGGTCGACGATAGGCTTAATCCGTTCGACGATCTTCGATCATCGTTCGACGATCTTCAAGCAGGTTTCAACATAGGCAGATATAGTCACACTTAGTCTCGTCCATTGATCATGCCTAATTGAACTAAAAAGAACAGATGCTTCTGTTCATCTAAAGGCTTGGTAAATATATCACCTCTCTGAAACTCAGTGGATATGAACTCAAGACAAATCTTGTTCTTTTCCACACAATCTCTCAGGAAATGGTGCCTAATCTCAATGTGCTTCGTTCTAGAGTGGTGCACTGGATTTTGTGCAATTGAAATAGCACTGGTACTATCACACATGATTTTGGTGTTCTTGTGTGAGTAACCATAATCCACAAGCTGGTTTTGAATCCACAGGATCTGTGAACAACAACTAGCAGCTGCTATATATTCAGCCTCTGTAGTTGAAGTTGAGACAGAAGCCTGCTTCTTACAGAACCAAGAGACCAATCTCTCTCCCAGGAACTGGCAAGTTCCTGAGGTGCACTTCCTGTCAACTCTGCAACCAGCATAATCAGAATCAGAATATCCAATTAACTCAAATTCTGACTCAGCTGGGTACCAAAGTCCTAGATCTGGACATCCCTTCAGGTATCTTAGGATTCTCTTTAGAAGAATCAGATGAGATTCCTTGGGGTTGACCTGGAATCTAGCACAAAGGCATGTAGCAAACATTATATCAGGCCTACTTGCAGTTAGATATAATAGGGAACCAACAATGGCCCTATAATTCTTTTGATCAACTGGCTTGCCGTGATCATCAGAATCAATAACTACATTAGTAGCCATAAGTGTAGGCATTGCTGAAGCATCAGCCATCCCAAATTTCTTTACCAATTCCTTGGCATATTTGGATTGGGAGATGAAGATACCATCAGCATCTTGCTTAACTTGGAGACCAAGAAAGTAAGACAGCACACCCATACTACTCATCTCAAACTTAGAGTGCATCAGGTCAGAGAACCTTTTGCAAAGTTTGGGATCAGTGGAGCCAAATATAATATCATCTACATACACCTGAACTAACAGGATTGTGTCCTTGTGATGCTTGACGATAAGGGTTCTATCAACTACTCCCTAGTAAAGTTGTGCTCTAAAAGGAAACTAGCTAGAGTCTCATACCAGGCTCTGGGAGCTTGCTTTAGTCCATATAGAGCTTTCTGTAACTTAAACACATGTGAGGGCTGAGTTGAAGAAACAAACCCTGGTGGTTGTTCAACAAACACCTCTTCCTTATGCTCACCATTCAGGAATGCACTTTTGACATCCATTTGGAACACCTTAAACTTCATGTAGGCTGCATAGGCCAAGAAGATCCTTATTGCTTCTAGCCTTGCAACAGGAGCAAAGGTTTTGAAAGTGAAGGGATAGATACTACTCTAGAGGGGGGGTGAATAGAGTTATCAAATTTTGCACAGACAAAACTTAATAGTCTATCCAACTCCCTTGGAGTGAAGTGCGGAATGAAAAGATTATAGATATTGATTTAACCTTAAAGCCTAACACAAGTGATGTGCACAAACTCAAGCTAACTGTAATTACAGTTAAGGCTTGGAAAACCTAATCAGCAACTAGCAACCTAGTTATATCTAATCACAGCCACAATGCAGGAATTAAACAATGGAATCCAGACGACACAAGGAAATTTATAGTGGTTCCCCAAACAACTTGGGTACGTCCACTCTTCTACCCACACGGTAGGAATCCACTCAGGTTTTTGATCAGGTGCCCTGCCACCAACAGGATCTGCTTCAGGTAGATCCAGAAACCCTTTAGACTTTTGATCAGGTGTCTAAAAACCAAGCACAGGTTTTTGATCAGGTGCCCTGCCACCAAGGGATACTTTTGAAGGGAGTAATAACCCTGTACAGGAGGGGGAAGAAGGTTAAGATGTCTTCTCTATTTTACAAAGATTAGAGAAGCACAAAAGCTTGCACTGAGCTAGAATGCTCTAAGGAATCAAGGCTCCCCCTGGCTCAAAGATGTCCAGGTGAAGTCTTGCTTCAGTGCAGAAAACTCTTCAGAAAGTTCTGAAGGAAAAGCTACAGGAAGAAAGTAAATAATAAAATCAAAGATCTTCAAGCAGCTATCTTCTTCTTCTTCTTCTTCAAAGGAACTCTGAGTTTGAACTTCCTGAAAGCAGGAGAACTCAGGTGAAGAAGAGGTGAAGATCTTAACACTTCTCAGTTAGATGGAAATTGCTGAGAGCAGAAAGCTTTTTCTTGATGAAGGCTTGAGAGCTTGAATGAACAACTGGTTAGCTATTAGCTAGCTTGAATCCTTCTTCAAAGGGTCCTTTTTATAATCATCAGCAAGCAACGGCTCTCTTCCATTTGAATTATTTGTCTTCTTCTGAGCCTTGAGACCTGGGCTGTAAATATCAAGAAGACAGAAACATCTCTGCAGCAAAACATTCTATAAAAGGAATAAACCTCTTTCTAAGAAGCTGCAGGCTTAAATCAAATAACAGAAGGACTAAATAAAGTCACATCAGAAATAATCACTTTATAGCAAAAAGAAGACTTTTCAGTCTAACGGCTATAAAGGGCTGACAATAGATAAAGTAGTTTATAATGACAGCTAATAAGACAAACAACTTTATCTTAAAAAGATTTGACTCAAGCAAAAGAGATGGAGCAAATATTGCCTGGTAATTTTATCATACAGCTTAAAATAATGTGCCAGAAAATGTATTAATTAATTAAATATAATAAATAAATACAAAATACAAAGGCAGACAGAAAACGTCGAACGACCCTCGAAGATCGTCGAACGACGCACGGAGATCGTCGAACTATCGGGCAGATAGTCGAACGATCCAGATAGTCGACCTATCGAAGAAGATAGTCGAACTACCCCGGCAGATAGTCGAACTATCAGAACAGATAGTCGAACTATCAGATAGTCGATCTATCTAGGACAGATAGTCGAACTATCAAGCGCACAGAGATAGTCGACCTATCAAGCAGATAGTCGACCTACCTCAGAAAACAGATAGTCGATCTATCAAAAGATAGTCGAACTATCAAAACAAACCAGATAGTCGATCTATCAGCAGATAGTCGAACTATCAGATAGTCGAACTATCAGGACAGATAGTCGAACTATCAAAGGCAACAGATAGTCGAACTATCAACAGATAGTCGAACTATCAAGACGAAACAGATAGTCGATCTATCAACAGATAGTCGAACTATCAAAGCGGAACAGATAGTCGACCTATCAACAGATAGTCGAACTACCTCGCCAAGCAGATAGTCGAACTATCAACAGATAGTCGAACTATCAACGCAAAACAGATAGTCGACCTATCAACAGATAGTCGAACTATCAATGCAGACAAAGCGTCGACCAACTGATAGACGATCGTCGATCAGCCGATAGACGATAGTCGAGCGGCGTTCGACTATCGTCGAATGAAAAAACTACTTAACCAAATTCTCAATCTGGAAAAGTGAGAACTCTACAGCTAGACTCCTAACCATTGACCATAAGTATTTCTTGGGTCAAGGGGCACAAAGGAGAGGGCTAAACTCAAATCAAAACTAGGGTACCAACAATCTCCCCCTATTTGAGTTAAGTCTCTCAACATCTAAAACATAAAGCTAGCTAAAGAGCAATAAAATAATACAGGAAAGATTTAAGAATTAACTAGCAGATTATCAAACAGATAAACAAATATAGCACAGCAGTTAATCAAACTATGGATCAACAGAGTCAGGCTTAGCTACAGAAGAGCTAGAAACAAAAGAGATTTTCCTTAAGGGATCATCAGATTCTTTCTTTGACATTTTCATGTCCTGCGCACCAATGATCTTCAGCTCTGTAGCTCTTGGGACTACTGCTTCAGGATGTTTTTCCATATATTTTGATGGATCAAAAATCTCAGGATTAACCTGGAACTTTTCAAATTCTTTCTTTCTGTAAGCTGACATGGTAGTTAGACCAGTCGCATCTTTTCCTTCTGCTCTAGCTTTTCTTATTTGAGCTGCTCCTACTAGTTCTTGAAAGCGAGCCATCCTAAAGTTAGGATCGAGCTCAGGATTTTCATACACAGGCTCAGGAGAAGCAGCATCAGCTATTTTATCTTGAATAACTAGATAAGACATTAGAGGCAAACTTAGCAGAGAGGTTCTTGCTAGATATTTTAGAACAAAGTAAACTATTTACCTTTTGAGACAATTTTCTCAGACTGAACTGGAGATGGAGATGAAATTCTCTTCTTTGGAGAAGGAGGTGGGGAAAAGGTTGGTCTTTGAAGCACAGCCTCCTTCATTTGTCTTTGAGAGCCAGAAAATGATTTGCCTTGCGAGCTTTGATAACCTTGTCTTGGCTGGGGCTGAAAAGAAGCAGATCTTCCAGAAGAGGCAGCAGGATTAGCTGATAGGTTCCCAGAGGCTCCTGAACCTGGAGGAGGAGGAGGACCTCTGGGAGTCCATCTTGAGACAGGACTATCATACCTCTTAGTTCTTTTTCTTTCTTTCTGCTGATTCTTTGAAAACCTCATCCAGTGCTGAAATTCCTTGGATTTAGGGTCAATGCCCTTCAAAATATAATAGGGAGTATCATTATCCTTACTGGGAGGTGGAGGAGGACCAGCTTTTCTTTTCTTTGAGGCAGCTTTCTTTCTCTTTGACTTCTCAGAAACATCAGAATCATCATCATCATCAGAATGAGATGAGGGAGGATTTTCATAAGGATCATAGGCTTCTGAAACAGCCTTTTCTTTAAGCTTTGAAGCAGATTTTTCTCTTTCCTCTTCCATGGCATCCAGATCTAGAAGGGAATCTAAGTCCAACCTGGAGAGTCATCCCAGATGGTTGACTTTTCAATTTGCAGATCTTTCTCTTTCTCTTTTAAAGATTGTACTCTTAAATCCCAGGCAGCTCTTGCTTGAGCTTCTTCCAAATTCAGAACAGGAGAGTCATCCTTGACTTTATCTTGATTCTCAGATTCATCCTCTCTATCATCTAAAAAGGACTCCAATTCAGGATCTACTTGAGTAGCAAGAATACTTGGGTCAGCTTCAGAAACAACTGCTACGATCTGAGTAGCTAGATCTTCTCTAATAACATCTGTAGAATTATGAATACAGATCTGCTAAATAAGCGATAATCATTCCCTCAAGGTATTCACAAACTATCAAATTAATCGACTCATCAACAAAACGAATGAAAGAGTTACCTTCATACTTAACCATCTCCCATGATTCATTCAGATATGAAGTTATAATTCCTTCTAGGAATCTAGCAATCACAGGAGAGGTAAGATCTTCTAAGTAGACTTTAACTGCAATCTCAGATAACAAGATTCCATCTGCTATTTGCTTATCAGACAAAACTGGAGCTATTTCTTTCTCAGCAGGAACAGATTCTTCCTGGGCAGTCATTACAACATCTGGAACTATTTCTATCTCAGCTTGAGCAGATTCTTCCTGGGCAGACATGACTGTATCTTTTATAGCTGGAGGAGAGGCAGGATGGTCTGAGGCATCTTCATGGAACATCTCCCCCTGCCTGATTTCAGTGGATACTGAAACCAGGCCCCTTGAGGAAGATGGCTCAGCAGATTTTGAAAGGGATTTGATGGAGGCAGATAAGAGATCAATGGAGGCTGCAAGGGGAGCGATTGCCTCTTCAATCATGGTTTTTAATTGAGGGGGTAATCAGCTCCACAATGCGGGAGATAAGCTCAGGAGAGATCTCAATAGATGAGGGATGTGAAGTGGATGGAGCTGCAGCAGATATGGTAGTGGTGCAGGGATGAGAAATGGTGTGGACAGGGGATCGAGCAGGAGATGGAGCAGGAGAGTTAATTGGGGAATTAACTGGGGAATGAACGGGAGATACAGGAGGAGTAGGAATTCTCTCTGATCCTAACAAATCAAAGCTAGGAGCAGATATCCTAGCCAGATGAGCAGGTAGAGGAGAAGCTGGAGGGGAAAAAGGAACAACCGTAGTTGTTTCTGGAGCAGCAGAGGAAGAAGGTCGTACTTCAGCTGAAGTTGATGGAACATCAACTGAGGCAGACAGCAATGCAGAGGAGGAGGAAGGAAGAGCTGAGCCAGCTTCAACATGGTGAGGAGTGACTGATTCAGTCCTTGTGTCCTCAGATGTTGCTGGAGCAGGTTTCACAAACGTTCTCTTCCACTTAGAGAACAAGTTGGGATCCATCTTCTTGCTCGCATTGATTGTTGTTGCAGTTGAACTCAGCAGCTGGGGGTATTTTTCTTTAAGGAAGATTCCAATGACCCTTCCTAGGGTGACTTCCTTCTTACCAGTCTTTTTCCTGATTAAATCAAACACAACTGCTGCCCAATCTATCCTTTTTCGATTAACAATCGCACACATGAGTGCGAATTGCTGCCTTGTTATATTGTCGTGGGCAGAGTGCTTACCCAGGAGCACTTTTCCTACTAACTCAGCCAGAAACTTGATTTTGAAAGGAAAATTCACTTTGAGCAGCTTCGTGGGAATGCCCTCAGCATGTCCCAGCTCAACCAGCATTCTTCCGAATTCCTGAGCATCTTGCTCATAATCCTCGTCACCATTAACTAATCCAAAAACATCAGATAAAACGGCCGGAGTCAGGATTACCTCTTCTCCGCCGATGGTACCAGTCATCGATTCGTCTGTGGAAGACGACGTGAAAGCCCATTCTTTGATTTCTGGAATGTTGATCTTAATCCTTGCAGACATTAATTTCTCTAAACCCTGATCCCTGCATAGCTGTAGAACTTCTACGATTCCTGCATCGCAGCTGCTGAATGCGTCGAAATCCACGCTAAATCCTGCATCAAACTTCACGACGGCTAGAACTGCTGGGGAAACCGCCATGGATTCGCTGGAGAAAGCACGAGAAAGCTGCAGAGAACGAAGAAGACGAAACGCCGGAAATCGCAAGCGGGAAAGCAGAATGCGAAAGGGCACGCTCCGTCGACGATAAAACACAAGATCTTTTAACCTAGGTCGACTATCGGCTTTATATTAGACCGGGAATAGTCGATCTATTAAAAAGATACTTGACCCGATAGTCGAACGGCCGTTCGACGATCGGCTCAGAAGCAGAGTAGTCGAACCATCGTTCGGCTATTTCTGGCTTCACAAGCAACAAGCTGTCGTCGTTCAGAGATCGACGATGAGCTCAACCTGTTCGACGATGGTCGAACGTCGATCGACGATCTTCAAACAGATAAGCTATCATTAACCAGAGGTCGACGATAGGCTTAATCCGTTCGACGATCTTCGATCATCGTTCGACGATCTTCAAGCAGATTTCAACATAGGCAGATATAGTCACACTTAGTCTCGTCCATTAATCATGCCTAGTTGAACTAAAAAGAACAGATGCTTCTGTTCATCTAAAGGCTTGGTGAATATATCACCTCTCTGAAACTCAGTGGATATGAACTCAAGACAGATCTTGTTCTTTTCCACACAATCTCTCAGGAAATGGTGCCTAATCTCAATGTGCTTCGTTCTAGAGTGGTGCACTGGATTTTGTGCAAATGAGATAGCACTGGTACTATCACACATGATCTTGGTGTTCTTGTGTGAGTAACCATAATCCACAAGCTGGTTTTGAATCCACAGGATCTGTGAACAACAACTGGCAGCTGCTATATATTCAGCCTCTGCAGTTGAAGTTGAGACAGAAGCCTGCTTCTTACAGAACCAAGAGACCAATCTCTCTCCCAGGAACTGGCAAGTTCCTGAGGTGCTCTTCCTGTCAACTCTGCAACCAGCATAATCAGAATCAGAATATCCAATTAATTCAAACTCTGACTCAGCTGGGTACCAAAGTCCTAGATCTGGACATCCCTTCAGGTATCTCAGGATTCTCTTTAGAAGAATCAGATGAGATTCCTTGGGGTTGACCTGGAATCTAGCACAAAGGCATGTAGCAAACATTATATCTGGCCTACTTGCAGTTAGATATAATAGGGAACCAACAATGGCCCTATAATTCTTTTGATCAACTGGCTTGCCGTGATCATCAGAATCAATAACTACATTAGTAGCCATGGGTGTAGGCATTGCTGAAGCATCAGCCATCCCAAATTTCTTTACCAATTCCTTGGCATATTTGGATTGGGAGATGAAGATACCATTAGCATCTTGCTTAACTTGGAGACCAAGAAAGTAAGACAGCACACCCATGCTACTCATCTCAAACTTAAAGTGCATCAGGTCAGAGAACCTTTTGCAAAGTTTGGGATCAGTGGAGCCGAAAATAATATCATCTACATACACCTGAACTAACAGGATTGTGTCCTTGTGATGCTTGACGAAAAGGGTTCTATCAACTACTCCCCTAGTAAAGTTGTGCTCTAACAGGAAACTAGCTAAGGTCTCATACCAGGCCCTAGGAGCTTGCTTTAGTCCATAAAGAGCTTTCTGCAACTTAAAAACATGAGAAGGCTGAGTTGAAGAAACAAACCCTGGTGGTTGTTCAACAAACACCTCTTCCTTAAGCTCACCATTTAGGAATGCACTTTTGACATCCATTTGGAACACCTTAAACTTCATGAAGGCTGCATAGGCCAAGAAGATCCTTATTGCTTCTAGCCTTGCAACAGGAGCAAAGGTTTGGTCATAGTCTATACCTTCCTCCTGTCTGTAGCCCTGAGCTACAAGCCTAGCTTTATTCCTTACTATAATTCCATTTGCATCTAACTTGTTTCTATACACCCACTTGGTGCCTATGATCAGTTGGCCTTTAGGTCTTGGAACCAAAGTCCAAACTTTACATCTCTCAAACTGATTGAGCTCCTCTTGCATTGCAATGATCCAGTGGGGATCTAGCTCTGCATCTTTAAAGGTGAGGGGCTCAACCTGTGAGAGGAAACAAGCATGCATCACATCCTGTCTTAATTGATGTCTTGTTTGCACACCAGCTGATATGTCTCCAATCACTTGAGATGTGGGGTGATCTCTAAGTGTGACAATATCAGCAGGTGGGATGTGATCTTCAGCAACAGTTGGGATTAATTCCTCAGGAGGAATTTGATCTACTGTTGGTGGTACAACAACAGCTTCAACAGCTTCAGCAATGTCTTCATCACTGTCTGATTCAGTGATCTGAAGAGTTGATAGTTGAAGAATTTCTTGAGGGGCATCAGGTACCTGCAAAGAACTGGAGGAAGGAGAATTTTCCTTCTCCTTGTAAAACATCTGAGACTCATCAAAAGTCACATGCACAGATTCTTCTATCTTACAGGTAGATTTGTTATAAACCCTATAAGCTTTGCTTACTTGGGAATATCCAAGCATGATTCCCATTGAAGCTTTTGCTTCAAATTTTCTAATATATTCTTTATTATTATTATGAATATAAACAATACAGCCAAAAACTCTAAAGTAATTAATTTTTGGTTTCTTTCCTTTAAGCAACTCATAAGGAGTTTTACACTTAAGTTTGTGTATCAAACTTCTATTCAAGACATAGTTGGCTGTACTAACAGCTTCTGCCCAATAGGATAGAGGCATGTTAGCATCTGCCAACAATGTACTAGCAGCTTCAATTAGTGTTCTATTCTTCCTTTCAACTACCCCATTTTGTTGGGAGTTCTAGGAGCTGAGAAGCTATGTTTGATACCTTCTCTCTCACAGAATTCTTGCATGAGAAGAGAGTCAAACTCAGTACCATGATCACTTCTGATCAAGGCCACATGAGTAGAGTACTCAGTCTGCACACAAAGTAGAAAGTCTGTAAGGGCTTTGAAGTTATCAGACTTAGTTCTCAAAAAGAAAACCCAACTGAACCTAGAGAAGTCATCTACAATTACTAAAGTGTAATACTTCCCTCCTAAACTCTGTACATTTATTGGGCCAAAAAGGTCCAAATGTAATAAATACAGGATTCTAGGAGAATCACTTTTATTTACAGATTTAAAAGAATTCTTGGTTTGCTTGCCTAGCTGACAAGCCTTGCATAGGCTCTCCTTCTTGTAGGGGCAAGAAGGTAAACCTCTAACAAGGTTGTGCTTAGATAACCTAGATATATTTTTAAGGTTTACATGACTAAGCCTTTTATGCCATAGGGAATTATTATTAAGGGTTACTTCATTAAACAGGCAGATTTCAGAATGAGATGAATTGAAATCTACTAAGTAAATATTACCTATTCTAATACCTACTAAAACAACATTATTATTTAAAGTAATATTGCAAGAGAAATTAGAAAATGAAACCTGGTAGCCAGCATCACATAGCTGGCTGACTGAAATCAGATTATGCTTCAGTCCATTGACATATGCAACTCTCTTGAAAGTAACTGCTCCAATTGTGATCTTGCCATAGCCTTCTGTCTGACCACAGCTGGAGTCTCCAAAGATAACCTTTGGGCCGAGCTTAGCTTTGAACTTTGACAGTAGATCTTTATTTCCTGTCATATGCTTAGAGCATCCACTATCCAAATACCACTTATTTTGAGTGATTGGATAGGCCTTCACCTGCAAGACAATTATTTAGACAGAGTGGACCCAGGTAACCTTGGGTCCCTTGTTTTTCACATAAGAAAAACTGGAAATATATGAGAATGCAGGCTGAGGGTGATAACCTAGTGGGTGAGATCTCCTAGGTGGGATTCTCCATGCAGATGATGGGTCAACAAACCTAGGGTTTCTATTCTCATTTAGGTTTCTATGGAATTGATTATGATTTTGAAAATCATATTGAAATCGTCGATCGACGTTCGACGATGGGGGCTCAGATCGTCGAGCTTCGTTCGACCATGGAGCTTCCGATCGTCGAGCGGCGTTCGACGCTCTTTGCATTTCTTTAAAGAACTTCTTTCTCTTTTCTCTCTTAGCTTTATTTAAGGTTTTATTAACCAGATTTACTTGCTCAGTGTTCTTCTTTCCACTAGCTGAAATGAAGTTCACTGGAGTTGAAAGATTATTTTTAAGAAGGACTGGGGGTTCACTGGGAGAAGCTCCTAAGCCTAGTTTATCATTACCTGACCTAGTGTTAGTCATGCTGGTAATTTCTAACAGCTTAAGGCTTCTACCATTAAGGGATTCTTCTAATCTCTTAGACTTAGCTAACTCTATTTTAAGAAATTTAATTTCTTCACTACAAGTAGTGAGATCTTCCTTTAACCTAATGTTTTCAGAGGCTATTGATTCTGAGTCAGCTAACCTATTTCTAAGTTCTTTTATTTCCTTTTCTGAGCTAATTAAATCTAAACATAAAGATTTAAATTCTAATTTAAATTCTTCTGAAGTAAAATCATAAGAAGAAAGTACCTCATCTTCAGTAGGCATCTCTTCATCAGAATCAGAACTCTCTGCAGCAGAGTGGTTGCTGCAGGCATCTATTGCCATTAGGCAAACTTCTTTTGCCTTCTTCTCTTCCTCATCTTCACTGGAGCTTGATGAGGAGGATTCTTCATCAGAATCACTCCAGGTTTCAGCAATGAAACCTCTCTCCTTCTTTTTGTTTTTGTAGGAGGATGGCTTGGAGTGCTTCCTGTGTTGTTCTTTTTCTTTTCTCTTTTCTTTGTTTTTCTCCTCTAGACATTCTGGCAAGATATGTCCAGGCTTCCTGCAACCATAACAAATAATTTCTTTAGCAGGAGAGCGATCATACCTTGGTTTGTCTTCATATCGTGAAGACTTCTTTCTGAACTCCTTTCTCCCCATCTTGAGAAATCTTTTGGCAAACAATGCCATAAGTTCCTCATTAGATTGGCTGCCTTTAGACACATCTGCAGCCTTAAGAGCTAGAGATTGCTCTTTTCTTGTTGGAGTGGGGGTCTTGGCTTCAGCTTCTGCTTCTCTGGTCTTCAGCACTTGCTCAAAAGACTTGAGCTTGCCGAGGAGAGCTTCAGTTGAGATCTCATTAGTACTTCTGGCTTCCTTGATGGGCCAGATTCTTAGATCCCATGTGCTAGGGAAGCACATAAGAATCTTATCATTGACCTCTGTCAATGATATGTCCTTGTCCAGGGTCCTCAGCTCATTGATGATTGAGCTGAGCCTGGTGTACATAGCTTCAACTGATTCAGCATCAGTTTTCTTGAAGTTCTCATACTGTGAGATCAGGTTGGACCTTCTGTCCTTCCTTTCATCAGCTGAACCAGCTACAATCTGGTTCAGTGTGTCCCACATGGCCTTTGCTGAGGAGCAGTCAGCCACCTTCTGGAACACCTCATCAGACATTGTCTGAGCCAGTATGTTCATTGCCTTGGCATCTGCAATTTTGGCCTTCTTGTATTCATCATTGTAGTCTGGAGGAGGCACTGCACTCATATCAGATGATGAGGCAGTGGCAGCAGCAGGTGCTCTTGGGGGACCTGACAAAATAGAAGCAAAGATGCTTTCATCAATAGAGTTCATATATAATTTAATCCTTGCCTTCCAGATGCCAAACTTTGCTAAGTTGCATGCTGGAGGTCTGGTGCTAGAATAATCCTTGGACTGGGCCATGATAGTGAATATCTATAAGCTCTTGGTATCTATCAGGATCTTGTGACTTAGGTGTTAGCCTATACAGTCAGTCAACCTCCCTCTGATACCAATTGAAAGTGAAGGGATAGATACTACTCAAGAGGGGGGTGAATAGAGTTATCAAATTTTGCACAGACAAAACTTAATAGTCTATCCAACTCCCTTGGAGTGAAGTGCGGAATGAAAAAATTATAGATATTGATTTAACCTTAAAGCTTAATACAAGTGATGTGCACAAACTCAAGCTAACTGTAATTACAGTTAAGGCTTGGAAAACCTAATCAGCAACTAGCAACCTAGTTATATCTAATCACAGCCACAATGTAGGAATTAAACAATGGAATCCAGACGACACAAGGAAATTTATAGTGGTTCCCCAAACAACTTGGGTACGTCCACTCTTCTACCCACACGGTAGGAATCCACTCAGGTTTTTGATCAGGTGCCCTGCCACCAACAGGATCTGCTTCAGGTAGATCCAGAAACCCTTTAGACTTTTGATCAGGTGTCTAAAAACCAAGCACAGGTTTTTGATCAGGTGCCCTGCCACCAAGGGATACTTTTGAAGGGAGTAATAACCCTGTACAGGAGGGGGAAGAAGGTTAAGATGTCTTCTCTATTTTACAAAGATTAGAGAAGCACAAAAGCTTGCACTGAGCTAGAATGCTCTAAGGAATCAAGGCTCCCCCTGGCTCAAAGATGTCCAGGTGAAGTCTTGCTTCAGTGTAGAAAACTCTTCAGAAAGTTCTGAAGGAAAAGCTACAGGAAGAAAGTAAATAATAAAATCAAAGATCTTCAAGCAGCTATCTTCTTCTTCTTCTTCTTCAAAGGAACTCTGAGTTTGAACTTCCTGAAAGCAGGAGAACTCAGGTGAAGAAGAGGTGAAGATCTTAACACTTCTCAGTTAGATGGAAATTGCTGAGAGCAGAAAGCTTTTTCTTGATGAAGGCTTGAGAGCTTGAATGAACAACTGGTTAGCTATTAGCTAGCTTGAATCCTTCTTCAAAGGGTCCTTTTTATAATCATCAGCAAGCAACGGCTCTCTTCCATTTGAATTATTTGTCTTCTTCTGAGCCTTGAGACCTGGGCTGTAAATATCAAGAAGACAGAAACATCTCTGCAGCAAAACATTCTATAAAAGGAATAAACCTCTTTCTAAGAAGCTGCAGGCTTAAATCAAATAACAGAAGGACTAAATAAAGTCACATCAGAAATAATCTCTTTATAGCAAAAAGAAGACTTTTCAGTCTAACGGCTATAAAGGGCTGACAATAGATAAAGTAGTTTATAATGACAGCTAATAAGACAAACAACTTTATCTTAAAAAGATTTGACTCAGGCAAAAGAGATGGAGCAAATATTGCCTGGTAATTTTATCATACAGCTTAAAATAATGTGCCAGAAAATGTATTAATTAATTAAATATAATAAATAAATACAAAATACAAAGGCAGACAGAAAACGTCGAACGACCCTCGAAGATCGTCGAACGACGCACGGAGATCGTCGAACTATCGGGCAGATAGTCGAACGATCCAGATAGTCGACCTATCGAAGAAGATAGTCGAACTACCCCGGCAGATAGTCGAACTATCAGAACAGATAGTCGATCTATCTAGGACAGATAGTCGAACTATCAAGCGCACAGAGATAGTCGACCTATCAAGCAGATAGTCGACCTAGCTCAGAAAACAGATAGTCGATCTATCAAAAGATAGTCGAACTATCAAAACAAACCAGATAGTCGATCTATTAGTAGATAGTCGAACTATCAGATAGTCGAACTATCAGGACAGATAGTCGAACTATCAAAGGCAACAGATAGTCGAACTATCAACAGATAGTCGAACTATCAAGACGAAACAGATAGTCGATCTATCAACAGATAGTCGAACTATCAAAGCGGAACAGATAGTCGACCTATCAACAGATAGTCGAACTACCTCGCCAAGCAGATAGTCGAACTATCAACAGATAGTCGAACTATCAACGCAAAACAGATAGTCGACCTATCAACAGATAGTCGAACTATCAACGCAGACAAAGCGTCGACCAACTGATAGACGATCGTCGATCAGCCGATAGACGATAGTCGAGCGGCGTTCGACTATCGTCGAACGAAAAAACTACTTAACCAAATTCTCAATCTGGAAAAGTGAGAACTCTACAGCTAGACTCCTAACCATTGACCATAAGTATTTCTTGGGTCAAGGGGCACAAAGGAGAGGGCTAAACTCAAATCAAAACTAGGGTACCAACAGGTTTGGTCATAATCTATACCTTCCTCCTGTCTGTAGCCCTGAGCTACAAGCCTTGCTTTATTCCTTACTATAATTCCATTTGCATCCAACTTGTTTCTATACACCCACTTGGTGCCTATGATCAGTTGGCCTTTAGGTCTTGGAACCAAAGTCCAAACTTTACATCTCTCAACTGATTGAGTTCCTCTTGCATAGCAATGATCCAGTGGGGATCTAGCTCTGCATCTTTAAAGGAGAGGGGCTCAACCTGTGAGAGGAAACAAGCATGCATCACATCCTGTCTTAATTAGTGTCTTGTTTGCACATCAGCTGATATGTCTCCAATCACTTGAGATGTGGGGTGATCTCTAAGTGTGACAATATCAGCAGGTGGGATGTGATCTTCAGCAACAGTTGGGATTAATTCCTCAGGAGGAATTTGATCTACTGTTGGTGGAACAACAACTGCTTCAGCAATGTCTTCATCACTGTCTGATTCAGTGATCTGAAGAGTTGATATTTGAAGAATTTCTTGAGGAGCATCAGGTACCTGCAATGAACTAGAGGAAGGAGAATTTTCTTTCTCCTTGTAAAACATCTGAGACTCATCAAAAGACACATGCACAGATTCTTCAATTTTACAGGTATATTTGTTATAAACCCTATAAGCATTGCTTACTTGGGAATATCCAAGCATGATTCCCATTGAAGCTTTTGCTTGAAATTTCCTAAGATATTCTTTATTGTTATTATGAATATAAACAATACAGCCAAAAACTCTAAAATAATTAATTTTAGGTTTCTTTCCTTTAAGCAACTCATAGAGAGTTTTACACTTAAGTTTGTGTATCAAACTTCTATTTAAGACATAATTGGCTGTACTAACAGCTTCTGCCCAATAGAAGAGAGGCATGTTAGCATCTGCCAACAATGTGCTAGTAGCTTCAATGAGTGTTCTATTCTTCCTTTCAACTACCCCATTTTGTTGAGGAGTTCTAGGAGCTGAGAAGCTATGTTTGATGCCTTCTCTCTCACAGAATTCTTGCATGAGAAGAGAGTCAAACTCAGTACCATGATCACTTCTGATCAAGGCCATATGAGTAGAGTACTCAGTCTGCACACATAGTAGAAAGTCTGTAAGGGCTTTGAAGTTATCAGACTTAGTTCTCAAAAAGAAAACCCAACTGAACCTAGAGAAGTCATCTACAATTACTAAGGTGTAATACTTCCCTCCTAAACTCTGTACATTTATTGGGCCAAAAAGGTCCAAGTGGAATAGATACAGGATTCTAGGAGAATCACTCTTATTTACAGATTTAAAAGAGTTTTTTGGTTTGCTTGCCTAGCTGACAAGCCTTGCATAGGCTCTCCTTCTTGTAGGGGCAAGAAGGTAAACCTCTAACAAGGTTGTGTTTAGATAACCTAGATTATATTTTTAAGGTTAACATGACTAAGCCTCTTATGCCACAAAGAATTATTATTAATTGTTACTTCATTAAACAAGCAGATTTCAGAATGAGATGAATTGAAATCTACTAAATAAATATTACCTATTCTAATACCTACTAAAACAACATTATTATTTAAAGTAATATTGCAAGAGAAGTTGGAAAATGAAACCTGGTAGCCAGCATCACATAGCTGGATGACTGAAATCAAATTATGCTTCAGTCCATTGACATATGCAACTCTCTTGAAAGTAACTACTCCAATTGTGATCTTGCCATAGCCTTCTGTCTGACCACAGCTGGAGTCTCCAAAGATAACCTTTGGGCCGAGCTTAGCTTTGAACTTTGACAGAAGATCTTTATTTCCTGTCATATGCTTAGAGCATCCACTATCCAAATACCACTTATTTGAGTGATTGGATAGGCCTTCACCTGCAAGACATTTATTTAGACAGTGTGGACCCAGGTAACCTTGGGTCCCTTGTTTTTCACATAAGAAAAACTGGAAATATATGAAAATGCAGGCTGAGGGTGATAACCTAGTGGGTGAGATCTCCTAGGTGGGATTCTCCATGTAGATGATGGGTCAACAAACCTAGGGTTTCTATTTTCATTTAGGTTTCTATAGTACTGATTATGATTTTGAAAATCATGTTGAAATCGTCGATCGACGTTCGACGATGGGCGCTCAGATCGTCGAGCTTCGTTCGACCATTGAGCTTCCGATCGTCGAGCGGCGTTCGACGCTCTTTGCATTTCTTTAAAAAATTTCTTTCTCTTTTCTCTCTAGCTTTATTTAAAGTTTTATTAACTAGGTTTACTTGCTCAGTGTTCTTCATTCCACTAGCTGAAATGAAGTTTACTGGAGTTGAAAGATTATTTTTAAGTAGTACTGGGGGTTCACTGGGAGAAGCTCCTAAGCATAGTTTGTCATTACCTGACCTAGTGTTAGTCATACTGGTAATTTCTAACAACTTAAGGCTTCTACCATTAAGTGATTCTTCTAACCTCTTAGACTTAGCTAACTCCATTTTAAGAAATTTAATTTCTTCACTACAAGTAGTGAGATCTTCCTTTAACCTAACATTTTCAGTAGCTATTGATTCTGAGTCAGCTAACTTATTTCTAAGTTCTTTTATCTCCTTTTCTGAGCTAATCAAATCTAAGCATAAAGATTTAAATTCTAATTTAAATTCAGCTGAGGTAAAATCATAAGAAGAAAGTACCTCATCTTCTGTAGGCATCTCTTCATCAGAATCAGAACTCTCTGCAGCAGAGTGGTTGCTGCAGGCATCTATTGCCATCAGGCAAACTTCTTTTGCCTTCTTCTCTTCCTCATCCTCACTGGAGCTTGATGAGGAGGATTCTTCATCAGAATCACTCCAGGTTTCAGCAATGAAACCTCTCTCCTTTTTCTTGTTTTTGTAGGAGGATGGCTTGGAGTGCTTCCTGTGCTGTTCCTTTTCTTTTCTCTTTTCTTTGTTCTTCTCCTCTGGACACTCTGGCAAGATGTGTCCAGGCTTCCTGCAACCATAACAAATAATTTCTTTAGCAAGTGAATGATCATACCTTAGTTTGTCTTCATAGCGTGAAGACTTCTTTCTGAACTTCTTTCTCCCCATCTTGAGAAACCTCTTGGCAAACAATGCCATTAGTTCCTCATTATATTGGCTGCCTTCAGAAGCATCAGCAGCCTTAAGAGCTAGAGATTGCTCTTTTCTTGTTGGAGTGGGGGTCTTTGCTTCAGCTTCTGCTTCACTTGTCTTCAGCACTTGCTCAAAAGACTTGAGCTTGCCGAGAAGAGCTTCAGTGGAGATCTCATTTGTACTTCTGGCTTCCTTGATGGGCCAGATCCTTAGATCCCATGTGCTAGGGAAGCACATAAGAATCTTATTATTGACCTCTGTCAATGATATGTCCTTGTCAAGGGTCCTCAGCTCATTGATGATTGAGCTGAGCCTCGTGTACATGGCTTCAACTGATTCAGCATCAGTTTTCTTGAAGTTCTCATACTGTGAGATCAGGTTGGACCTTCTGTCCTTCCTTTCATCAGCTGAACCAGCTACAATCTGGTTCAGTGTATCCCACATGGCCTTTGCTGAGGAGCAGTCAGCAACCTTCTGGAATACCTCATCAGACATTGTCTGAGCCAGTATATTCATTTCCTTGACATCTGCTATTTTGGCCTTCTTGTACTCATCATTGTAATCTGGAGGAGGCACTGCACTCATATCAGATGATGAGGCAGTAGCAGCAGCAGGTGCTCTTGGGGGACCTGACAAAATAGAAGCAAAGATGCTTTCATCAATAGAATTCATATATAATTTAATCCTTGCCTTCCAGATGCCAAACTTTGCTAAGTTGCATGCTGGAGGTCTGGTGCTGGAATAATCCTTGGACTGGGCCATGATAGTGAATATCTATAAGCTTTGGTATCTATCAGGATCTTGTGACTTAGGTGTTAGCCTATTCAGTCAGTCAACCTCCCTCTGATACCAATTGAAAGAGAAGGGATAGATACTACTCTAGAGGGGGGGTGAATAGAGTTATCAAATTTTGCACTAGGCAAAACTTAATAGTCTACCCAACTCCCTTGGAGTGAAGTGCGGAATGGAAAGATTATAGATATAGATTTAACCTTAAAGCCTAACACAAGTGATGTGCACAAACTCAAGCTAACTGTAATTACAGTTAAGGCTTGGAAAACCTAATCAGCAACTAGCAATCCTAGTTATATCTATTCACAGCCACAATGCAGGAATTAAACAAGTGAATCCAGACGACACAAGGAAATTTATAGTGGTTCCCCAAACAACTTGGGTACGTCCAATCTTCTACCCACACGGTAGGAATCCACTCAGGTTTTTGATCAGGTGCCCTGCCACCAATAGGATCTGCTTCAGGTAGATCCAGAAACCCTTTAGACTTTTGATCAGGTGTCTAAACACCAAGCACAGGTTTTTGATCAGGTGCCCTGCCACCAAGGGATACTTTTGAAGGGAGTAATAACCCTGTACAGGAGGGGGAAGAAGGTTAAGATGTCTTCTCTATTTTACAATAGATTAGAGAAGCACAAAAGCTTGTACTGAGCTAGAAAGCTCTAAAGAATCAAGGCTCCCCCTGGCTCAAAGATGTCCAGGTGAAGTCTTGCTTCAGTGCAGAAAACTCTTCAGAAAGCTCTGAAGGAAAAACTACAAGAAGATAATAAATAATAAAATTAAAGATCTTCAAGCAGCTATCTTCTTCTTCTTCTTCTTTTTTAAAAGAACTCTGAGTTTGAACTTCCTGAAAGCAGGAGAACTCAGGTTGAAGAAGAGTAGAAGATCTTAACACTTCTCAGTTAGATGGAAATTGCTGAGAGCAGAAGACTTGATCTTGATGAAGGCTTGAATGCTTGAAAATATCTGGATAACTAGTTAGCTAGCTTGAATCCTTCTTCAAAGGGTCCTTTATATAACATCAGCAAGCAACTGCTCTCTTCAATTTGAATAACTTGTCTTCTTCTGAGACTTGAGATCTGGGCTGTAAATATCAAGAAGACAAAACAATCTCTGCAGCAGAAACATTCTATAAAAGGAATAACCCTTTTTCTAGGAAGCTGCAGGAAGCAATTTGATAATAAAGTACTAAATAAAGTCATATCAGAAACAAACTCTTTATAGCAAAAAGAAGACTTTCCAGTCTAACGGCTATAAAGGGCTGACAGCAGATAAAGTAAATTATAATGTCAGCTAATAAGACAAACAACTTTATCTAAAAAGATTTGACTCAGGTAAAAAGAATGGAGCAAATAATGCCTGGTAATTTTATCATAAGACTTAAAACAACGTGCCAGAAAATGTATTAATTAATTAAATATAATAAATAAATACAAAATATAAAGGCAGACAGAAAGCGTCGAACGACCCTCGGAGATCGTCGACCGACGCACGGAGATCGTCGAACTATCGGACAGATAGTCGAACGATCCAGGTAGTCGAACTATCAAAGGAGATAGTCGAACTATCACAGCAGATAGTCGAACTACCAGAAGATAGTCGAACTATCAGATAGTCGACCTATCAACAGATAGTCGAACTATCAGGGCAAAACAGATAGTCGAGCTATCAACAGATAGTCGAGCTATCAGATAGTCGACATATCAACAGATAGTCGAACTATCAAAAACAAACAGATAGTCGACCTATCAACAGATAGTCAAACTATCAGATAGTCGAACTATCAAAGCAGATAGTCGAACTATCAAGCGAGAACAGATAGTCGACCTATCAACAGATAGTCGAACTATCAAAGACAAACAGATAGTCGACCTATCAACAGATAGTCGAACTATCAGATAGTCGAACTATCAAAGCAGATAGTCGAACTATCAAGCGAGAACAGATAGTCGACCTATCAACAGATAGTCGAACTATCAAAGACAAACAGATAGTCCAACTATCAATAGATAGTTGAGCTATCAGATAGTCGACCTATCAACAGATAGTCGAACTATCAAAACCAAACAGATAGTCGACCTATCAACAGATAGTCGAACTATCAGATAGTCGACCAATCCAAGCAGATAGTCGAACTATCAAAGCACACAGATAGTCGAGCTATCAACCGATAGTCGAACTATCCACGCAGACTAAAAGTCGAACAACTGATAGACGATCGTCGAACAGTTAGTCGACGATAGTCGAGCGGCGTTCGACGATAGTCGAACGAACAAACTACTTAAACCAAATTCTCATTCTGGAAAAGTGAGGACTTACAGCTAGACTACTCACCATTGACCATAGATATTTCTTGGGTCAAGGGACTAAAAGGACAAGACTAAACTCAAATCAAACTAGGGTACCAACATAAACTCATGGTAGATAGGTACTCCGTGTAGGCCTCGGGACAATCCCTAGACACTAGTGTAATCTCCATCTCTTTAAGTACTCTAGACAATACCATAGCCATTAATCGGGACTCAAGGCTTTACACGGGTTCCTTCTAGATTAGAGCATCCTCCACTGAGTTCTCCTTCATGTGGTTGTAGTTTAATATAAACTCATAATCACATAGAAACTCTAGCCACCACCGCTATTGCAAGTTCAGATCTTTCTGAGTGTGGATGTACTTCAAGTACTTATGATCTAATAAGTTCTCGCAGTGGACTCTATATAGATAGTGTAACGACCCGGTATTTGGCCCGAAGCCCCCCTGCATCGCTACACATATATCGGCCCGGCCCCTGCCCCGAAGGGCCTTACCAGGACACCAAGGCACCGATACCGGGCTATAGCCCAAGCACCCCAACCCCTCTCCCACCACAGGTGGGTTGTTGGTGGCCACAGCATCCCTTTGATGAGTGAAATTCTCCGGTTAAGCGGACAGCACGGGGACTTCCCAGGAGGTCACCCATCCCAGTACTTCTCCGGCCCGAGCACGCTTAAATATGGAGTTCTTTCATCCGTCATCACCAATTGAGCTGTGGCCCGGGCTGAAGCTCAATTGGTGATGACGGATTAAAGAACTCCATAGTTAAGCATGCTCGGGCCGGAGAAGTACTAGAATGGGTGACCTCCTGGGAAGTCCCTGTGCTATCCGCTTAACCGGAGAATTTCACTCATCAAAGGGAGGTTGTGGCCACCAACAACCCGCCTGTGAAGGGAGTGGGGTTGGGTGCTTGGACAGCAGCCCGGTATCGGTGCCATGGTGTCCTGGTAAGGCCCTTCGGGGCAGGGGCAAGGACGATATATGTGTAGCGATGCAGGGGGATTCAGGAAAAATCCCGGGTCATTACAATAAAAAGTGCACCACGGTCCTTACCGGGACACCATGACACCGATACCGGGCTGCAGCCCAAGCACCCCAACCCCTCTCCCTCCACAGGCGGGTTGTTGGTGGCCATAACCTTCCTTTGACGAGGCAAACTCGATTGTCAAGCGCGCACCACGGGAACTTCCCAGGAGGTCACCCATCACAGTACTACTCCAGCCCGAGCACACTTAGCTATGGAGTTCCTTCAACTCTCATCACCAATTGAGCTGCAACTCAATTGGTGATGAGAGTTGAAGGAACTCCATAGTTAAGCGTGCTCGGGCTGGAGTAGTACTCAGATGGGTGACCTCCTGGGAAGTCCCCGTGGTGCGCGCTTGACAATCGAGTTTGCCTCATCAAAGGGAGGCTAATGCAAGAGCAATGGACATCCTTGCTCAATCAATGTCTGATGACAATTTTGAAGGAGTTGCTGAATGTTCTTCAGCAAAAGACATATGGGACTCCCTCACAGCAATGGCTGCTGGATCAGCAAAAGAAAAAACATTAAATGTTGAATCTTGGAGTGACTCTGAAGCTTCATCCTATGCAACTGAAGATGAAGAAGTGTCAAGAGCAAGAGAGTTTTGCCTAATGGCGATAAATGCTTATGCAGCAGGCATGATGAAGAATCAGTCTCTGATGAAGAATCAGAATGTGAATAAGAAGAGGATTAGGTTATCTCTTCCCTTGATTTTGACAACATAACTGAATTTTTACCAAAACAAATTTAAAATTTTCAGAAAATTTATGTTCAACATAGTTCGTCGAACGGAGCTCGACGAAAACTACACTCTTCGTCGAAATCATGTCGACGATCTCTGAACAGAGATTTCTGGTCAGAAAATCTTGATCGACGAAATAAATACCCTTTGTAGAATCGAGAACGATGAACGTCGAACTCAGATCGACGAAAATATTTTTCGTCGAACTCAGAATTTCAAAAAAGAAATTTTTATTCTTTTATTTCAAATTATTATTGTGAAAGAAAAATAGGACCCAAGGTAATCTGGGTCCAAAACTCCTAACTTCTCTTTTCAGGAAATACAGAGGATACATCAGTAGCTGTATAGGGGGAGATTGTTTATTTTATTTGTAAACAAAATTGCTTATTAGGATTCATCAGTAGCTTTATTTTATTTTATTTCTCAAAGAACCCTTGTACATCTGCTGAAAAAATTATAATTCAGGCAGATTATTTTTGCTTTCTGTTTTGTTTTTCTGTGAATAGTGTCCTCACCCAAATAGGGGGAGATTATTGGAACCCTAGTTTTGATATGGGTAAGGATCACTATTAGGATGTTTAGATTGACCCAAAATGTATAGTCATGGGTCATAGGATTATTTCCAGGTTTGCTCCTTCAAAAAAATTCCAGAAAAGTTCAGTTTTGAAGTTCAGAAAATTGCTGGAAGAAAATCTCTGAACTCAGTTCAAAGATCTCTGAGCAGAGATCAACGATCTCTGAGCTTAGTTCAAAGAAAACTGTAAAACTCAGATGCAGTTCAAAATCTCTAAACTCAGCTCAACGATCTCCGAGCTGAGATCAACGATCTCCGAGCTGAGTTCAACGATCTCCGAACCCAGTTTGAAGAAAGCTTTAAAATTGAGATCAACGATTCCTGTGCAGTTTTTCAGACAGATTTAGAGCTGGCAGAATTAATTAAGGCCTTAATTGCAGGCTTTATGATTCTCAGATTTTATCCCATATATTCTCATTCAAATATAGCCGTTTGAATGACAGTATTAAATATGGCTTTTTACAGAGATTAAATGCCAATTGATTTCTCAAGGCAGATTCCATTCTTGGGAATTGATTCAGCCATTCCAAGATAGAAAGAATTCAAATGTTTGAATTTTTCAGACATTAAATATACAGATATCATATCTATCAGAGAATAAGAAGAGTAATACAGCACTTGACAGAACAGAAGAGATAGATAGAGAAAATTCAAGAAGGCTTTTTCTCTCACAAGAAGAAGAACTCAGCTACAAGTTTTCTTACAGCAAATCAACTTAATCTTCATCATCTGCTCCAGGCTTTCAAGAGACAATCAATCAATATCAGTCTAAAAGCTTGTTGGAGAGCAACATCAAATTGAAGGCCTACACCCTGAAGCAAAGCTTCCACTCCTGAACTATTCTACCTCTCAGGGGGAGCATTGACATCATCAACAATCCACTAGTCTTCTCTCAGATCATTGACAAAGAAGACAAGATCATTTCTTTTCCCTTTCTTGTGTACATGGTTATCTCTCCCTTCAAAAGTGAACTCTTGGTGATAGGGCACCTGATCAAAAACCTATTGGATTTTGGGCTCCAGATCAAAAGCTTAAAGGGTTTCTAGATCTACTTGCAGCAGATCATGTGGTGGCAGGGCACCTGATCAAAAACCTGTAGTGGATTCCTACCAGGGTGGTAGAAGAGTGGATGTACCCAGATTTGGGGAACCACTATAATCCTTGTGTCTTATATATGCTTGTATTTTCTTTCTTTGTCTTTGTGCCGTGACTTTTTATATATTTACTATAAATTAGAAGAAAATTATGATCTATCCCTTCACTTTCACGTACCTATCATGCTCCCCTTCACAGGCGTGACCCAAGGCGTATTATCCCCCTTTTCCAAGACTGATGGATTTCTGACCAATGATTTCGACGCAACGTACGTGTCACTCCCCCATACACGTGCGTGACCCAAGGTTTGTCAGCAATTGTATAGAAGCAATCATCCTTCCCGCCAGAATCCAGAACCTGAGGTCAACTCCGTATGTGTCACGCCCCCTGACACGCCCTCCCCAGACGTGACCTAGGGCGTGACCTAGGGCGTGACCAACCCAAGAATTATTCCTATAAATTCAATCCCCCCTTCCATTTCAGAAAAAAAGTTTGGGTTGAGAGGGGAGGTGCTGCCCCTTTGTTTCTTGTCTTTTTTAGTGTTCTTCCCTCTCTCTGTCTCTCTCTTTCTTATTTTGTAATTTTCTTAACCCTAGATTAGTGCTTTCTTTGTATTAGTTTTTTGTGTAATATTTGCACTTGCTTTAGTTGCTAATGGTAGGGCTAGAATAGGATTTTAATTTCCATGCAATTGTAATCTCCATTTCAAGTTGTTTTAGCTCTCTTTAATATTAATAAAAGTGCTCTTTTCTTATACTTGTGTTCTATACATTTCTTCTCATCCCTCTTCCTCCACTTCGATATGATTAACTAATCCTCCTTGTACTCGATCATGGTGATCCGAGGTTCGAGTGATTAAGTTATGATGCTTTGAATTTACCTTTTCTTTTTAGGGTTTTAGACCTTGGATTACTCTTGATTAACCTTTGATTGGAGATATATTGTCGATATATATTTTCCATCTTAGCATTCATTCTTGGCTAGCCGAGAGGCTGATAGTTTGAAGTGAGCATTCAAGTGTAAAGAGAGTTGTGCGCACCCCTCGAGAGAGGCAGACATCCAAATCTCCTGGATTGGAGTAAAATCCAATAGTGAGGTTCACCGTATAAAGCGAGCTTTAGGCGTCCGATTTAGACGAAAGTCGGTCGGACCTTCCTAAACACAGTTGGGCATGACTTTGAGAGAAGCGTGTTTAAGCTTTAGGAACCTCCACGGTCAAGGACCTTTCACCCTATTAAGTTTAGGTTTATTTATCGTGTTTTTAATTGACTTAGCCGAGGAGATTCTCGATCGAGTGCATTTCCATTTCATCGTTCCAATCCTTCATTGTAATCACTTCTTTTATGCTTTCTATTTAATTGCATTAGTTGTCCTTTTGTGCTATTTTCCTTTCATTAAGTACGTTTAATTTTCACTTTAACCCTAAAGATTTTCAGTCGATAAAATAATAGTCTTCGTGTGAGTAAGTGTACTCAACAGTTCCCGGATTTCAATATGACTGTTGTGTCCCCTAGCTACAGTTCGATAGGTATACTTGCCTAATTAGATTACTAGTTCAGCTCTCTTTTCTTAAGCGAAAAGCGAGCACCAGGCGTTCCCTATTTGTGTTTTTCAATGTTTACCCTCTTTGTTCCACCAATTCTTGAAGTTCAACAATGGAGGAGCGAAAATCCTGATTAGGGGAGTCCCCAAGGTAGCGAGAGAATGCTATGTCATGACAGTTAACATGATTTTGTGGATGGGGAATCAGAAGAGTTCGAGAAAGAGATAGAGGAGAAGGCTAGGTTGGAGGGCGCTGAATAATTGGAGAAGAAGGAGATCTTTACACTGAGTGGGAAGCCCGAGGCAGTGCAGGTCGGAGGAAAGATAAAGGAGGAAGATCAGGAGAAGATCATGAGCTGCATCCAGATCAAAATCGAAATCTTTGCTTGGGATGCGGCGGACATGCCAGGGATCGAGGCGTATGTGGCATGTCATCATCTCAATATTGATCCCAATGCCCGCTCGATCCGTCAGAACAATAGGTCCGTGGCGATCAAGCTGGTGAAACCAATCCGAGAGGAGATAGAGAAGTTAGTGAGTGCAGGTTTTGTATCATAGATCCAATACCTAGGCTAGGTCTCCAATATAGTGATGGTTAAAAAAGCGTATGAGAGGTGGAGAATGTGTGTTGAATTTTCTTTAATGAATAAAGCATGCCCTAAAGATTTCTACCACCTACCTCGGATCGACGTGCTGGTAGATTCAGCTATTAGTTTTTTATAATGAGTTTCTTAGAAGCATTTTTAGGTAACCACCAAATTAGGATGCACCCGCCAGATGTTAAGGATGTTTCTTTCATCACGGATGATGGGTGGAATATGTATTGGATTATGTCATTAGGGTTAAGAAATGAAGGGTCCACTTACCATATAATGATGGATAGGGTCATTAAGGAGCTAAAGGGGTGGAATCTTGAGGTCTATGTAGATGACCTGATGGTGAAGAGCAAAGACATAGTGTCTCACCTCCTAGAATTGGCGGAGACTTTAGCCATCTTGAGAAAGTTCAAGATGAGGCTTGACCCCCTAAAGTAAATCTTCAGAGTCGGAAGAGGGACGTTTCTGGGTCACCTCTTGACTCCCTTCGGGGTAGAGCTCAACCCGGATAAGGTTAAGGCAATCCTAGACCTGGAATCGCCACAGAATGCCAAAGAGGTTCAACATCTTATTGGGAAGCTAGCAGGTCTGAGCAGGTTCTTATATCAGGCAGGGGAGAAGTGGTTGCCTTTTTTCAAGGTGTTAAGGGGTAACCAATGTTTTGAGTGGACCAAGGAGTGTGAGGAGGCCTTCCAAACTCTGAAGCAGCAGCTCACAAAGGCTCAACTTCTTCAAGGTCCAAAGGATGGAAAAGAATTGGTTTTGAATCTCAAGGCGGGGTAATAAGTTGTGAGCTTCATTCTTATTTGGGAAGAAGGAAGTAAGTTGGTGTCGGTATACTATGTATGTAGGGTTTTGATGAAGACGGAGCTCAACTATCCTATCCCGGAGAAATTCGCCTTTGCCCTAGTCATCTAAGCTAGGAAGCTTTGACCCTACTTCTAGGAGCATTCCATTAAGGGGCTGACCTATCATCCCCTTCACAGTATCTTGGAGGGGGGTAAAACACTCGGGAAGATTGGCAAAATGGTCGGTGGAGCTAAGCGAGCTCGATATATCATTTGTACCACGATTGTCAATAAAGGCTCGAGTTGTAACACCCCAAAAAGGCCCCAAAAAGACTCATCTGAAAGTTTGAGTAGCAGGCTGTTTGACACGGCCTGGGACACGGGCGTGTCGGGTGTACACGGCCTGGGACACGGGCGTGTCCCAGGGCGTGTTCGAATTATTTTTCGAAATTGGCCTATTCAAGTCAGAGCCGGACACGGCCGTGAACACGGGTGTGTCAGGCTGGACACGGGCGTGTTAGTTGTCGTGTTCCGACCCGTGTACTGGTTTTGGAAATCAGTGAGTGCAGTGTATCAGGAGACATGGGCGTGTCTCAGGAATGACACGGGCGTGTCAGGTTCGACACGGGAGTGTCGATGCCCGTGTTGTTCAGTCGGTTCAAACTGTGTGTGCCGCTTAAGGGTACACGGCCTGTGACACGGGCGTGTCACAGGCCGTGTCAGCCAAAAATAGAGTTTTTTGGGCAGATCGTGGCCGTTCAGATTCTCTCTTTTGATCCAAGGGCTCATGTTGTTTCCTGGCTAGATTTACTCCGTGAAGGAAGGATGAAGATTCATTCTTCATTTGTCCTTAAGGAAGAGAGAAGGAGAGAGGAAGAAGAAGGAGGAGGAGAGCAAGCCACCGACGGAGCTCCCGTGGTCCGATTCGTGATCCGAAGCCGGCGTTGTGAAGGCAAGGCTGCTGCGGTTCTTTCTCACCGGCTAGTTTTCGATGGCTCCGAAGAGATCGACAAGGGAAACGATCTCCCTCCTTGGACATGTGAAGTCCTTCTTTTCTGCATTGCATAGGGAAAACCCTTCCCCGCGAGTGTGCGGTGGGTTGTGGTGTCCCTTGGGGTAGATATGTGAAGTCCCCCTTGTTAGAGGCCGGAATTGGAGTACGGCTCTAGGCATGCTATGTGAAGCCCATCTGGATATGTTCTGGATTGGTGATGCTTGTTTGCATATCGGAGAAGGCTCTGTGATTATGGCTTGTGATGCCTTGTTCCTACCTGTTGCTTGGTGCGGCAGGAAGTACTGGACGATGTCCAGGAAATGAAGAGGGTTGGATGCAACTCTTGTGGCCGTGCGTTGCCACTGTATGAGCAGTTGAGCCGTTGGGCTGCAACTCGATGAAAAGGCAGATTGCCGAACAGGAAAGGTGAAATCGACCCGCGCCTATAAATAGCCATGGATACTTCCGTATTCGAGGTGGCACAGCGACTTGAGCAACGGGGGGTGGCTGATCCGTACCTGCGTTAGGTCCGTCCGACTTGGAAGCCTGGTTATAGGTTTTGTTGGAGCGCCTAATGAGAGTCTTAGGCCCGCGCGCCGGAAAGACTAGAATGCTCAAATACCGTGTAGACGGTGGTGTTGACCCTGGTATTCCGGTACACCAATAATGTGCCCTGAGTGCACGGACTGTCGGGCCGTATGGCCGATAGTTGTGATGGCTTGAATGTGCCTGCGCGCACATAGTTGCTATTTGATGATGCCATGCTTGCAGGGAAAGAATGCTCATGCCCCGAGAAAGGGGTAGGATTGTTATAATTGGGTCAGCTGAATGCTGACCGTTGCATTGTTTGCCACCGGTTGGGTGGATTGTTCCCGTGCAGGTGCTGGAGAGCCATGGGGTAAATGATGGGCTGAAGCCCTACTGCTGTTGCTGCTGCTGCTGCGGCTAGCCCTTGAAGGCTAAGCGAATGGCTTTGTTTTATTTTCTCTTTTACTCATGTATGGCCGGCCTGCGCGCCGAGGTTTGTAAAACATGTTGTATGTAAAGAGGAACTGTAAGGCCTTAAGGCCAAACTCTTGTATTTATGTACATTCCATAGTTTATATATAAAGGTGGTTTTATATATTGGACATTCCGGTTGAGAGTTCAAAGTTGTAACTTAAAGCTTCCGCTAGAATGCTCTGAGTTAGGATTCGTATTTGGTTTGGTATTATCCTGTGACCTCACCGTCTGTTTATGGCATATAGTGTGGGGCCCCGGCCGGACCTTCTACTATACGTCATTTAACGGATGGGGTCGTTACATTTTGGTATCAGCTTTTGTCGGTCTTCCTCTTTCGAATTCGTGGTCGAATTCTTTTGTGGGGTGGCGAGCACGTGTTTGTGCGACCTGCTGTAACGCTAATGAACTCTGGAATGTCCATTAAGGAATGTACAAAATCTTGTTTGAGGAATCTGCGCGTTCCTTTTTATGTTGTTTTGCTTGCATACGTTCGCTAATGTGTGTCTTGTCCACCTATAGGTGACACGTAGTGGTGCTGGGCAGTCTGAGCCCCAGCGCTCTGATGAGAGTGAGGCACCAGCTGAGGTGCCAACACCCCCTCCATCTGCGGAAACTGTTCGCTTAGTGGCTGAGGCGCTATTTGCCATGATTCAGCCGACCGGGCAAGCGCAGCCGGCGGTAGTGCCAGTTCGTGTTGATGTAAGACCCGAGCCGGTTGAGGCTGTAGATCCACGAGCAGCTGACCGACAGTTGAAGCAATTCATGAGCTTCAGTCCTCCTACGTTTGCGGGAATGGGATCCCCAACGCAGGCGGAAGATTGGTTATCGCGTGTCAAGCGGATAATGACAGCGATCAGGGAGGAGGAAACTCTAAAGGTCACCTTAGCCACCTTCATGCTTGAAGGGGAGGCGCGGTTGTGGTGGGACGAGGTTGAGCTACACCATTTGGCGGGCAGGCAATTAACACAAGTGTCGATTGAGTTCTCTCGATTATTTCTGGCGAAACATGTCCCAGCGGCGCAACGCATTGCTATGGAAAATGAGTTCCAACGGTTAAAGCAAGGGGAAGATAGTGTGGATATCTACTTGCATGAGTTTACCAGGTTGGGACGATATGCGGGAACAATCTTCGCGGATGACCAAAGGAAAACGAATCGGTTCTATGAAGGATTGCGGGATGAGTTGCGATTCCTGCTTTCGAGTTCTGTGAGCCAAGGGTTTCAGGCGTTGGTTGATACTGCGTGCGCATTGGAGAAGGACATGAAGCGAGTGCAAGGGAATAAGGGCTTGGTTGTGTCAAAGCCAGAGTTTCAAGCAACTTGCCCGAGCAAATCATTTTACCAGAAGAAAGGGGGCAAGAGGTCCAAGCCGTCTGGGCAAGTGACTACGACCGTTGTGTCGGGAGCGAAATCAAGGCCGGATGCTCGTACATGCTATAACTGTGGCCGGGTGGGGCATATTGCTCGTGACTGTCGGGTTGTGCAGCCCAAAGGGGACAAGAAGACGGGTGCGTCATATGCTGAGAAGGGCAAAGCGGTGGTTGATTCCTCTGCGTCCCAGGCGCAGCCTCGAATCTATCAACTTGGCCAACAGGAAGAGATTAAGCAAAGTGACGTCGTCACAGGTACGAGTTGATTTAGTTTACTTGCTGGTGCTTTTGGTTTTGGTTATGTTTAGCTTGTGCATGATGTGTGTGCTGCAGGCTTTGTCCTGATTCGGAATAACTTGGCGAGAGCCCTGTTTGATACGGGTGCTTCGCATTCTTTTCTGGCTGAGGATTTCGTATCTCGAATTGGGGTACCGAGTCATGTGACGGTGGATAGTACAAGGGTGCTATTGCCGAATGGCTGTGTGATGCTTGCGGATAGGGCTTGCGATGTGGATGTGCAAATCGGAAGTCGGGATTTCGGTTTGAGTGCAGCCGTGCTACCGTTATCGGAGTTTGATGTGATCTTTGGTATGGACTGGCTCTCGGAGCAGCGTGCCTTTATTGATTGCAACTCCAAAGAGATTACACTGGGCCAGAATACCGGACTTGTGACGAAGTTCGCTGGTATGCGAGGAGTTGGCGGGACTCTGTTGTCTGCACTCCAAGTCGTCAATGCTGTTCGGAAGGGCGCGGAGTTATTCTTCACGCTAATTCAGGCTGTTGAGCCAAAGGCCAGTGTCGGTGAAGTGCCAGTTGTGTCAGAGTTTGCCGACGTGTTTCCTAAAGATCTTCCTGGGTTACCACCCCAGCGGGAGATTGACATCTCTATTGAGTTGGTGCCAGGTGCAAAACCTGTGGCCCGCTCTCCATATCGCGTCGCGCCAAAAGAGATGGCTGAGTTGAAAGTCCAATTGCAAGAGTTGTTGGAGCAGGGTTATATACGCCCAAGTTTGTCACCTTGGAGCGCACCTGTTCTCTTTGTGAAAAAGAAAGACGGTAGCTTACGGTTGTGTATTGACTACCGCGAGTTGAATAAGCTGACGGAGAAAAATAAATATCCGATCCCACGGATTGATGACCTCTTTGATCAGCTGGCGGGATCAACGGTCTATTCCAAGTTGGATTTGAAATCGGGATATTATCAGCTAAGGATCCGGGAAGGTGACATTCCCAAGACGACGTTTGGAACACGCTACGGTCATTATGAGTTCACGGTAATGCCGTTTGGCCTATGTAATGCGCCTTCGGTATTTATGGACCTAATGCATCGAACGTTCCGAGAGTACTTGGATTTGTTTGTTATTGTGTTTATCGATGACATCTTAGTATACTCTCAGTCAGAAGAGGATCACGCAAACCATTTGCGGTTGGTCTTGCATAGCCTGCGGAGGAATAAGCTTTTTGCCAAGTTGTCAAAGTGTGAGTTCTTGCTCTCTTCAGTAGCCTTTTTAGGCCATGTGGTAAGCGGAGAGGGTATCGCGGTGGATCCGTTGAAGATAAGTGCCATCCGAGATTGGCCAGTGATGTCTTCAGTGGCCGAGGTCAGGAGCTTCCTTGGACTTGCGGGCTACTATAGACGGTTTGTGGAAAACTTCTCACGGATTGCTTTACCTCTGACCACGCTGACGAGAAAAGATCAAAAGTTCATTTGGATGCCGGAGTGCGGGCGAGCTTTTGAAGACTTGAAGAGTCATTTGACCACGGCGCCTGTGTTGACATCGCCATGTGGTACCGATGGGTATGAGATCTATAGTGATGCATCTGGGAGCGGCTTAGGCTGCGTTCTTCTACAGTTTGGTAAAGTGATTGCTTATGGCTCGCGTCAGTTGAAAGTGCATGAGCGGAATTACCCCGTCCATGATTTGGAGTTGGCGGCGGTAATCTTTGCGCTCAAGTTGTGGCGGCACTATCTATATGGCGTGAAGGTGGATATCTATACGGATCACAAGAGCCTAAAGTATTTGTTGGAACAGAAGGATCTGAATATGCGACAACGAAGATGGATGGAGTTCCTTGGGGACTACACCTTCGAGATTCACTATACTCCCGGGAAGGGAAATGTGGTCGCTGATGCTTTGAGTCGAAAGACTCCGGTACGGGCAAGCTGGTTGCAGAGGCATGATCAGCGTTTAATCCAGGAATTGGAAGCATTGGAGATATCTTGCGTTGATAAGGGTGCGTCAACCGAGGCATGCTTGAACTGGACGGAGGTGCAATATGACCTTACGGACAGAGTTCGGCGAGCAACGGAGCTTGATGAAAGTCTCCAGCGCTATGCTAAAGATGGGCCGGAGGACCAATTCTCTTGGGATAACGGTTTGTTATGAAGAAATGGTCGAGTGTGCGTCCCAAGTGTGGGTAAATTGAGGGAAGAGTTGATGTACGAAGCTCACTTTGCAAAGTACTCAGTTCACCCAGGGAGCACAAAGATGTACAGAGATATGAAAAAGCTGTTCTGGTGGCCCGGACTAAAGAAAGATGTCGCACGTTATGTGGCTGAATGCACTACCTGTGCATTGGTGAAAGCAGAATGCCAGAAGCCTGGCGGTTTCCTGAAGTCGTTACCTATTCCGGAGTGGAAGTTCGATGATATTTCGATGGATTTCGTGCACGGGTTGCCGAGATCTCAACGCGGTCATGATTCAATCTGGGTGATTGTAGACCGGTTGACGAAAGTGGCGCACTTCCTTCCAAACAGAAGAGACGATTCAGTGGAAACCTTGGCCAAGCTTTATGTGGAGCAGGTTGTTCGACTGCACGGTGTTCCTCGGAGCATCGTTAGTGACCGTGATGGGCGGTTCACATCGAATGATTGGCAGCTCGTTCATCAAATGTTGGGTACAAAGTTAGCGTTTAGTACGGCCATTCATCCCCAAACGGATGGCCAGACTGAACGAACCAACAGGACGATGGAGGATATGCTCCGCATGTGCGCGCTAGACTTTGGTAAGAGATGGGAAGATTATATATTTCTCGTCGAATTTGCCTATAATAATAGCTACCAAACGAGTATTGGTATGGCACCATTTGAAGCGTTGTATGGTCGGAAATGTCGTACACCGTTAGCTTGGGCAGAAGCAGGCGAATCTAAGCTGAATGGGAAAAAGGAAGTCGAAGAAGCTACTTCGCTCATACGCTCTATTCGGGAGAGGCTATTGATAGCCCAAGATCGTCAAGCAAAGTACTACAATGCCAAACACCGGAATGTGGAGTTCGCGGTGGGTGATTGGGTATATTTGAAGATCAAACCCTTCAAAGGTGTGTCCAGGATTCGGCGTTTGAAAAAGCTAAGTCCGAGGTATCTTGGTCCGTTTGAGGTGGTGGAGCGAGTTGGGGAAGCTGCTTATCGACTAGCACTTTCAGCGGACTTGGGTGGATTACATGATGTATTTCACATCTCAGTCCTTCGTAAGGCGGTGAAGGATCCAGCTCAAGTGGTGGAGAATGATCGGGTACCGGTCGAGTATGGGCTAACGACGAGGGTTAGACCCATTCGGATCGAGGATCGAGCCGAGAAACAGTTGCGGAACAAAGTGATCGGGATGGTCAAGGTCCGATGGGACAATTGTGGCCGTGAAGAGCTAACATGGGAGCGAGAGCAGACCATGCGAGCTGAGTTTCCCGAGTTATTTGTATAAACTGTAGACCGTGTACTTTTTGTTATAACAGCGTTATAGCATTGCTGGTTCTTGTTTCCTTACTGTACAAATTTCGGGACGAAATTTTGTTAAGGGGGGGGGGGGGAGGGTTGTAACACCCCAAAAAGGCCCCAAAAAGACTCATCTGAAAGTTTGAGTAGCAGGCTGTTTGACACGGCCTGGGACACGGGCGTGTCCCAGGGCGTGTTGGGTGTACACGGCCTGGGACACGGGCGTGTCCCAGGGCGTGTTCGAATTATTTTTCGAAATTGGCCTATTCAAGTCAGAGCCGGACACGGCCGTGAACACGGCCTTGAACACGGGCGTGTCAGGCTGGACACGGGCGTGTTAGTTGCCGTGTTCCGACCCGTGTACTGGTTTTGGAAATCAGTGAGTGCAGTATATCAGGAGACACGGGCATGTCTCAGGAATGACACGGGCGTGTCAGGTTCGACACGGGCGTGTCGATGCCCGTGTTGTTCAGTCGGTTCAAACTGTGTGTGCCGCTTAAGGGTACACGGCCTGTGACACGGGCGTGTCACAGGCCGTGTCAGCCAAAAATAGAGTTTTTTGGGCAGATCGTGGCCGTTCAGATTCTCTCTTTTGATCCAAGGGCTCAGGTTGTTTCCTGGCTGGATTAACTCCGTGAAGGAAGGATGAAGATTCATTCTTCATTTGTCCTTAAGGAAGAAAGAAGGAGAGAGGAAGAAGAAGGAGGAGGAGAGCAAGCCACCGGCGGAGCTCCCGTGGTCCGATTCGTGATCCGAAGCCGGTGTTGTGAAGGCAAGGCTGCTGCGGTTCTTTCTCACCGGCTAGTTTTCGATGGCTCCGAAGAGATCGACAAGGGTAACGATCTCCCTCCTTGGACATGTGAAGTCCTTCTTTTCTGCATTGCATAGGGAAAACCCTTCCCCGCGAGTGTGCGGTGGGTTGTGGTGTCCCTTGGGGTAGATATGTGAAGTCCCCCTTGTTAGAGGCCGGAATTGGAGTACGGCTCTAGGCATGCTGTGTGAAGCCCATCTGGATATGTTCTGGATTGGTGATGCTTGTTTGCATATCGGAGAAGGCTCCGTGATTATGGCTTGTGATGCCTTGTTCCTACCTTTTGCTTGGTGCGGCAGGAAGTATTGGACGATGTCCAGGAAATGAAGAGGGTTGGATGCAACTCTTGTGGCCGTGCGTTTCCACTGTATGAGCAGTTGAGCCGTTGGGCTGCAACTCGATGAAAAGGCAGATTGCCGAACAGGAAAGGTGAAACCGACCCGCGCCTATAAATAGCCATGGATACTTCCGTATTCGAGGTGGCACGGCGACTTGAGCAACGGGGGGTGGCTGATCCGTACCTGCGTTAGGTCCGTCCGACTTGGAAGCCTGGTTTTAGGTTTTGTTGGAGCGCCTAATGAGAGTCTTAGGCCCGCGCGCCGGAAAGACTAGAATGCTCAAATACCATGTAGATGGTGGTGTTGACCCTGGTATTCCGGTACACCAAGAATGTGCCCTGAGTGCACGGACTGTCGGGCCGTGTGGCCGATAGTTGTGATGGCTTGAATGTGCCTGCGCGCACATAGTTGCTATTTGATGATGCCATGCTTGCAGGGAAAGAATGCTCATGCCCCGAGAAAGGGGTAGGATTGTTATAATTGGGTCAGCTGAATGCTGACCGTTGCATTATTTGCCACCGGTTGGGTGGATTGTTCCCGTGTAGGTGCTGGAGAGCCAAGGGGTAAATGATGGGCTGAAGCCCTACTGCTGTTGTTGCTGCTGCTGCGGCTAGCCCTTGAAGGCTAAGCGAATGGCTTTGTTTTGTTTTCTCTTTTACTCATGTATGGCCGGCCTGCGCGCCGAGGTTTGTAAAACATGTTGTATGTAAAGAGGAACTGTAAGGCCTTAAGGCCAAACTCTTGTATTTATGTACATTCCATAGTTTATATTTAAAGGTGGTTTTATATATTGGACATTCCGGTTGAGAGTTCAAAGTTGTAACTTAAAGCTTCCGCTAGAATGCTCTGAGTTAGGATTCGTATTTGGTTTGGTATTATCCTGTGACCTCACCGTCTGTTTATGGCATATAGTGTGGGGCCCCGGCCGGACCTTCTACTATACGTCATTTAACGGATGGGGTCGTTACACGAGTTGTGGCGGATTTCTTGGAGGAATATATCGCAAAAGTGGACAAGCACAAGCATCCTAACCCGACATCCTGGGATGTGCTCATAGATGGGGCATCTGGAAAGCATTCTTTTGGAGTAGGGGTGATATTAGGGAGTCCTCAGGGGATAAGGATTGAGCAGGCTGTCGACATCCATTTCACCACCACCAACAACCAGGCTAAGTATGAGGCGGTAATAGCAGGACTTCATTTGGAAATGGAGCTCGAGATCCAAGATGTGAGGGTCTCTATAGACTCTATGGTGGTGTCCTCACAAGTCAGAGGAGAGTTTGAGGTAAGGGAACCAACCCTATAGAAGTATCGCGCCAAGGTTAAGGTACTTAATGGGTTATTTCTCACTTTCTCGATCCGGCACGTGCCTTGGGAAGAATGTTTGGTTGCAGATCACCTTGCCATGTTTGCCCCCCCCCCCCCCCCCCCCCGAGCAGGAGGAACTGTGACAGAATTGTTTCGTTCTTCCATTGAAGAGGGGGAGCTGATGGAGATCGACTAGCGGCCCTCGTGGATAGACTCATTGATGTGTCAGCAAGTGCACCGGTCGCTGTCATATAATAATTTTGGGAATAGCTTCCCCGAATGTCGATCTCGAGGGAATGTAGGAAGGGTGTCGTGATAGCGTTGTGGAAGGATCGTTACTAAGAGTTAACGAAACAATGGAGGGTTGACTTTGTATTCCTAATGCTAACAAAACAAAAAGAAAACTAATGCAGGTCGTAAGAACCGCTTTGCTTAGTGGATGAAATTAGTGCAGGCCGCTATGCCGTGCTATATTGGGCAGATGGACAAAGAGAAAGCTGATGGAATGATCGCAAGTGCAGAACGTGAGGGTCGAAATCACCTCTTCAACTACCACCACTAGCCCTTGCTAGTGTGGTTCTAGTGCGCAAGTGGAGTGGATGTGGATGGAGGTGAGCGCAACACAGCTAACAACAAAGAATGCAACTAGCCAGAACAAACTTCATTCATAGACAAATAAAGTAAGTTTAAGTTCATTACAAGCTTAAGAATAAACTTCACTATGAGAAAAAGGTAGAGTAAACCGATAGGAGGAAATCCTAGCCGTGGTTCTTGGCCGGAGCGGTGGGTTATCAATCCACTTCTCGACTCGGACTGTTGGTTGCTTTAGGAGGTAAATGGGTTGTCAGTCCACTTGTCTCCCTCCGTCTTATTTCCTTTCCTTCAATATTTTCTCCCATTTGCACAAATGAGTTGTACCGAAAGAGTCTTGTTGCAAGTTGTTGGTGGCCAGAAGCTCTCCGAAGAGTTGAAGATGGCTTCGTATCACCGGAGAAACCTTCCCGGAGGATGGAGACGAGTGGAGTACCTATGGGGGTGAAAAAAAGCTCTTTGCGCGCAATAGCGGGGTGGAAAAATGAAAGGCATTTAACTAATCACGGAGCACGGGCTTAAATACCATAGCAAAAAATCAGAGCGCACGACCAGTGGTCGTGCACACTGACGGTTGATGACCGTGCGCTCGGCTCCAGAGATACCTGCAGCAGACAGAAAAAATAATATATACGGATACGATCAATGGCGCACGACCGATGGTCGTGCGCACTGGATCCCATGATCGTGCGATTAGCAAAGAGAGAACTTAAGAAAAACTTGATAAGCACGCAAGAGCACTGGCGCATGACCACCTAACCGGTGGTCATGCGCACTATGTCCAATACTTGTGTGAATGCCCTAGACAGAACTTGGAAAAGTGGAGAATAGTGCGCACGATTAGTGGCTCACGACCAGTGGTCGTCTGCTATAGGTCTAATGATTATGCACAGTGTTCCTGGACTGTTTGGGAATTCGATGAACAGACCATGCACGATTAGTGGTCATGCGCTAAGAAGTCCACCGATCGTGCGCGTGTAAAAATGCACAACCAGTGTCCCTTAGGCGGAAAACTTTCCAAAACAATCCGGAACAGGCTCACCAGCTTTGTACCTACAGCAAAAATAGCAGAGCCAACGAGACGGGCGTACCACATTCTCCAAACACAGCAAAACACCAAGTAGGGCAAAAGAATAATAACTATGAAATCACACTGAAAGCGGGCCTAAAGTGCACTTAACATGGAATGGACATAATAACAAATATGAATTATTATGGCTCTAAAGTGTAGTGCATCAACGAGAAAACTAGCCCAGATGAGTCCAAAAATATGTATATAACTTGTACTCATCACACCCGCAGACTTAAACATTTGCTCGTCCCGAGCAAATCATCACTCTGTGGACTAGAAAATAGTTAGTTGCCTAAGTAATTTTCGAATACAGTATTGAGAGAAATCAAATATATCATGGGCATAAAAAAAATATAATAGACAAACTTTTTAATTATACTACATAATTTATACTTCTCGACATATGTAAATAAATATTGTTTGTACTCAAAATTGGAATTCTGGAGAATCGTTCGGTCATATGTAGGAAGAAAGTAGGCAGGTCACTAAGGTGAGCTTTGCCAAAGATCGGGGCTCAGGATCACTACCAAAGGAATCCACCAATGTTAGTGACCATATGCTTGCCCCTTCACACTCTCTCCAAGGTACTAGTTCGACTCAAGTATGAATCCGTAGGACTTTTGGATAATCATGGGGCTTAAGCTAAGGTGTGGTAGTCAAAGATAAAAATGGAGGCTACACGCAACCCAAGCGAGCAAATAATAAGCTAAACCAAAAGAGCCCCTCAGAATTGCACGTTTGACACACCCCCAGACTTAGCTTGAAAACCGAGTGTGTACACGGCCTAACACGACCAATATCATAATAACCTGATGGGGATTCAATTTCTCATTGTAATTCTTTTTTTTCTTTTTCAATTCTCTCTTTTTTTCTTTTAGAATCCCCAACTTTTAGCAAGCAGAATTTTTTTAAATTCATCCACCACACATCACACCTCGTCAAAATTTTAAATTCACAGGAGCTCATGGATTTGGTTGCGATAGGAGGATTGGCTTTAGGCTTTGGTGAAAGAAAGTGGAGCTGAATCAAAGGAGGGGTAGGCACAAACTTGGCATGCAACGGTTAGCAATTAGGACAAGGTAAACAAGGCTCAAACAAGCCAAATCGATGGCCTACATCACGCTCACGCTTGACTAACCATGCACCAATGCTTCAATAATAGCTTAGGGCAAGTTATTAGCCACCAAGAAAGATGATCCTTCCTCCCGACTCGAGCAAGACGAGTCTAGTGACGGCTACACACATCCCTACACTACCATTCGATTTCACCAGATTCATAGTTTTGAGTAGTACAAACAATATTTACTCTGCAAAAAAAGTATAAATCTACGAGCATAAAGAAAAATTAAATCTACACTATTTCTACACAGACCATGAGTACTCGATTAGGAGCACTACACGAGTTTCACACTACTCTATCCTAAAATCTATAGCCAACACCACTATTTTAAAGTTTACACGCAAGCAATCCATTTGACTCGAGGCACGCGCGTGGATAAGATCGCGCTCATGTGGGTGATTCAGTGTGTGCAACAATGATTTTGAAATAAATAAATAACAACTGGTATGCAATAAAATGTGTGCTCGTGTAGTGACCACATGCATGCTCTTCCCCCATACATAAACTTAGCAACCTAACCAAGATTTGTAATAAAATCAAATAAATAAGAGTTGGGGGAGAGGTTACCCATGCTCAGCAAATGAGCATACCAGAATATTGGCGTTAAATTCAGCAGAAAGTCCACGGCCCAAGTAAGCACAACCTACAAAAGAGAACATCTCCAAGCACAAAAATTACAAACATATAATCACAAAAAACTTAATTGAAAGCAGAGAAATTGGGTTGTCTCCCATAAGCCACATTTCTTTACTGTCCTTAAGGTGGACCAAATACCTGTATTAATATTTATATAATGTTCAGAGCATAAGTTTAATACGCAACGAAAAAGTCTAAAGTTACACACATCATTAAAAAAAATAAAACTAGAAAAGGCAGAAAAGGGCCCCCGGAGATCCTTCACTTCTCAGCTGAATGCTGACTTATGATAGATCTCCCTAGTCATGCGAGATGAGGGAGAGGTGAAATCTTTAGGTCCTAGGGAAGACGAATCTCCCCTGCCCCTAACCTCTTCCTTCTTGCGCCGACGGGCAAAATTCTGCGCCTTGTACATGAGCAGTTCTTTTCTTTTTAAATCCACAGATGGGGATCGCCAGGGATGTATAACCACTCCATCCAAATCAGCAGCAGGTTTAGGCTTTCCATCTGCGGGCATCCTTTCCTGACCTACGGTGGGTGATAGATCAGTCCAAGTGACCTGTTTATAGTCTTACGAAATTTGATTGGATCAATAAAAGTTTTTAATTTTATCTTCTGCACGCTCTCTACATCCGTGCTCAGCTGACGTTCCTTCTTATCCGAGACTTGTTTCACTTCAAGAAATTCCATCTTCGTCTCTCCTTCAGCTAACATTAACAGTTCTGCCACTTTCTTAACCTTATATTCCTCAATCAGCAGAATATATGTATCAGCATCACTAGATAAATCATCAGATAACAAAACATTCAACTCCGGCAGATTTCTGGGTTCAATCGGAGGATTAGGGGGAAGGGACGACATTGAAGGCAAATCAACCTTTGGAGCCGAGGTGATGCCGCTCGCATGAAAGTATAATGTAACCACACTAGCTTTTAGGAATGGGACCCCCAAGATGGGTTTCGATGCATTTCAAATGGGTACCAACACCTGAAAGTCAGTAACTATAATAGCCCCATTCAGTTTCACTTCCACCTCCTTAATTTCCCTATCAGTCTTTACTACCAACCCATCGGCTAGCACTAGTGACTTCCAGACATTTGATTTGATATTTAAATTCAGTTTCTCAACATCTTGCAAAGCAAGAATATTGCACGATGATCCGGAATCACATAAAGCTACCGTCTCCACCGCATTAATCTCAAAGCTCACGACCACTTCATTTATATTGCACTCATCCGCCTCTCAAACAATCTTACCTTGCTCACAAGGATTTTTCTCTGTGTCGCTTGGGAGGGTGCCACGAGTACGCTCAGAGTTAACCTGAGCCAGTTGCTCCAGCCGAGTCTCCAAGTTCTTCATGGAAGCAGTTTGAGTGGCCATATTAGATTGAGCCATATTCACAAATTTTTCCATCACTTCCTCCAACGCACTCTTACGCATCCCTTGCGTGTTCTGATTATAACCCGTATGCGGAGGTCGTGGCTTGCTGTTAGAGGCTTGTGCATCAAATTTATGTTGGTCTCCCTGCCACCTTTGACCGGGAGCATTTTGATTCCACGAGAAATTAGGATGATTTCTCATGTTGGGGTTATACACATTATTATAGGGAGTGGCGCGGTTCTGATTATTTATAAAATTAACACTCTCGTTAGAAGTTATACCTAACGGATAAGCAAATGTTTCTCCAGCAGGGAACACATAAGCATGATGGCCGGGGTTTCCACAACCGTGTCAAGAAATGTCCATAACCTGAGCTGGAGGAGGGGTCGATCTAGTCAGCATCATCCTTCCATCCATCATAGGATAGCTCCCCTTAACTTGTTGCACCATCCCATTCACTACAAATAGATTTCTCGCCTCTCTATGGGTATTTCTTTTGGCGGTTCAGCAGGTGCTATGGGAGGCGGTATCACGAAGGAGCCTTAACGCCTCGTCAGGAGATAGGTTCATTATAGTGCCACCAGCTGCTGCGTCGATCATAGCCCTATAATTTGGCTCAATAGCAAAATAAAATATTTTGACTAAATTCTATGACTCATAGTCGTGCTAGGGGCATCGATGCTGCAGGTCAACAAACCTCTCCCATGTTTCAGATAAAGTTTCCTGGTCCAGCTACCAGAAGGTAGCTATTTCCCTCCGGGTGTTCACAATTTTATCCACTAGGTGGAATTTAGCTAAAAAATTAGAGGACAGAGCCTCCCAAGTAGTAGCTGTCCCGGGCGCAATGGTATGGAGCCAGGTTTTGGCGTTGTCCCTCAGCAAAAATTGGAACAGCCTCTGCTTTACTACATCATCAGTAATTTTGGCAAAGCTTAATGTGCCACAAATTTCGGAGAACTCCACCAGATAGAGCTGCGGATCCTCACTCGATAGGCCTAAATATTGCGTAATTTTTCGGATTATGTTCAGAATGGCAGGCTTTTTCTCGAAATGGTTGTTTACAATGGTCGACCCGAAGCCAGGGTAAACACTTCCCTCAATAGGGGTAGTGTAGTCTCTCATCGTGCGAGGTCTCGACCTATTTACCTCATTCTCATCAATATGCTGCCCTCCAGCAGCAACTCTATTCCCTCTCAGACCAGCCCTATACATCGGCTATCCTAACCGGTTTCTAATGTTCTCATCAGCATTTGGCCCTAACATGGCTCTTCTCCTCTTCCATTGCCACCAAGCTGAATTAGATTGTGATCCATCTCTAGCCGAGCATTTGCGGGATGCCTTCATGCTCGAGCGGTCCTCTCTATTTTAGGATCGTAGGCAAGCAACTCTCCCGATCCTTGCCTCTGCATACACCAAAGATAACAACAAAACAAACAATCAAAAACAACAATTCTTGAGTAACCACCTTCGACAACCCAGATCACTTACGCCTGCACTCCCCGACAATGGCGCTAAAAACTTGATGCGCCGGCAAGTGCACTGGTTGCAGTCAAGTAATAAGTTTAGGAAAAGCTTCCCCGAATGTCGATCTCGAGGGAATGCAGGAAGGGTGTCGTGATAGCGTTTTGGAAGGATCGTTACTAAGAGTTAACGAAAGAATGGGGGGGGGGGTGGCTTTGTATTCCTAATGCTAACAAAATAAAAAGTAAACTAATGCGGGTCGTAAGCACCGCTTCGCTCGGTGGATGAAATTAATACAGGCCGCTGTGTCGTGCTTCATTGGGCAGATGGATGGAGAGCAAGCCGATGGAATGATCACAAGTGCGGAAAGTGAGGGTAGCAATCACCTCTTCAACTACCACCACTAGCCCTTGCTAGTGTTGTTCTAGTGCACGAGTGGAGTGGATGTGGATGGAGGCGAGCACAACACAGCTAACATCAAAGAATGCAACTAGCCAGAACAAACCTAATTCATAGACAAATAAAGTAAGTTTAAGTTCATTACAAGCTTAAGAATACACTTCACTATGAGACAAAAGTAGAGTAAACTGATAGGAGGAAAGCCTAGCCGTGGTTCTTGGCCGGAGCAGTGGGTTGTCAATCAACTTCTTGACTCGGACTGTTGGTTGCTTCCGGAGGTAAATGGGTTGTCAGTCCACTTGCCTCCCTCCATCTTCTTTCCTTTCCTTCAATCTTTTCTCCTGTTTGCACAAATGAGTTGTACTGAAAGAGTCTTGTTGCAAGCTGCTGGTGGCCAGAAACTCTCTGAAGAGTTGAAGATGGATTCGGATCGCCGGAGAAAGCTTCCCGGAGGATGGAGATGAGTGGAGGACCTATGGGGGTGAAAAACGACGCTTCCTGCGCAGCAGCGGGGTGGAAAAATGAAAGCCATTGACCTAAATCGCGGAGCACGGGCTTAAATACAATAATAGAAAATCAGAGTGCATGATCAGTGGTGCACAACCAATGGTCATTCGCACTGACGGTTGATGATCGTGCGCACTGCTCTAAAGAAACATGCAACAGACAAAAAATAATATATATGTGCACGATCAGTGGCGCACGACCGGTGGTCATGCGCACTAGATCCCATGATCTTGCGATTAGCAAAGACAGAACTCAACAAAAACTGGATAAGCGTGCACGAGCACTAGCGCACGATCGGTGGTCGTGCGCACTATGTCTAATGCTCGTGCGAATGCCCCAGACAGAACTTGGAAAAGTGGAGAATAGTGCGCACGATCAGTGGCTCACGACCAGTGGTCGTGCGCTATAGGTCAAATGATCGTGCGCAGTGTTCCTGGTGTAAGATCTGTTTTCCCCCTTTCCGGGGCTAACCCGGATCTTATGCCAAGAACCGCCGCCTTACTATGACACTAACACACGGGTTAGTCGACACCGCAAGTCGCCGATTCTTCCGGCTAGTACGATCATAACCTATCGGCCAATGTGAGAAATAGAAGTATAAAACAGATTAAATATCACAGTTTGTAAAATCCGTTTCCCCCTTTTCGGGGCTAACCCGGATCTTATGCCCAGAACCGCCGCCTTACGGTAACACTAACACACGGGTTAGTTGACACCGCAAGTCACCGATTCTGCCGACAAGTACGATCAGAACCTGTCGGCCAATATGAGAAATAGAAGTATAAAACAGAGTAAATATCACAGTAAGTCCACAGTCACAGTACTAGTCATATATAACAAATGAAAAGTACAACAATATGTAGTACAAAATGAGTACAATAATAAAAGAGTGTAATAAGGGCTTATGCCCAGTACATCAATATCAAATCACTCTCTCTCAATCTAACAACAGCGGAATCTATCATCTCAAATCATCACACCTGAACATGTGCTCCAGTAGTGGTAGTAGGTGGTATCGATGCCTGCTCCTCAAGTCCTGCCTCCTCGACGTGCTGGTTCATCTCCTCGGGCTCCTAAAATGATATGGTCACTGACCATTAGTCAAAAAAACTAAGTCGTTTCCTCCACACCTCGCCCCGCAACTCCTAGGCACCGAGCGGGAGGACGAAGCGAAGGACAACAAGGGTAGTAAAAGTGAAAGCAGGTGACAAGAGCAAACTAGCAGTTGTAATAGATATTGTTATCCTACTCTAGCAGTTCTAAGTATGTAGTACAGGTAAGTAAAAGCAGTACTAGTAAAAGAAAAGAACTGAAAGTAAGAGCAGGAAATAAAGTAAGCTGAAAGGTAAAGCTATCTACCATCACAGACGTACCTTAACTTATAAAAATGCCCATATAAATTTATAAGTTAAGGTTTCCAGGAATTGTAACTTATCATATAAAAGAGCCCATACTAATTTATATGATAAGGATCTATGAAGCGTATGTTCTAACATGAATGAATGTTATGATGCAAATTATGTAGCAGGCAAGTGCAACTCACACACAATGACTCCATGATCACAGACCTTTAGTTCCCACTTTTAGAGAGTTAGCATCACTCTCAGGTACCGCCGTTGTGGCTACGACAGTAGCAGAACGGGCGCTTCCACTTTCTAGGCGGGTTTACACACTACCAGGCCAAGACCTCTCCTGTACGCCTCTGTAGACCGATAAGTACACTCTAGAGTCTCTGCGTACTATTGTTAGCTACCTGCTAGACTTTTAGGTCGGGTATATGTCTTCAGGGATTGTCTGCCTGACCGCAGTATTAAACAACATACTGGCCCTTCCACCCGTACACCTCACCCGAGTCACCGTACTGCCATCGGTGTGACGATTGGCCCAGTACTGCATGACCCACCACCATTTATGCACATGCAAGTATTTCATCTCGAGCCTCTAGCTCGTAGGACCAACCTATCCTGATTCCTCCAACCCTGCCTGTGTGAGCAAGTAAACCAATACTTCCTTCCAACTCTACACGGGTGAGCAAGTAGTCAACAGACTCCAAGTCCCTCCAACCCGGCATGAGTGAATATATAACTCATCAAATCCCTCCAACTCTGCACGGGTGAGCAAGTAGTCAATAGACTCCAAGTCCCTCCAACCCGACACGAGTGAGAAGAAGTACAGTTTACCTAGCCTATTAGGCTACTCTTGCCTACCAGTTATTATACTTAGTGAATTAAGGTTAATCCCAGGACTGCCCAGGGTATGCCTAATGAAGGGGTCTCGGGGGCCATAGGAACCAAGTTGGAATTAAAATCCAAAGTTCCCTATCACAAGGATAATTACTTTTAGTTGATGTCTACCCATAATCCACACTCAACTCTCATTCTCACTCTAAGTTGACCCTAATGACTTAAGTTGTTATCGGGAGGGCGACGGTCTTCCGCCGACCTCCATTCCAGTGGTTACCCAATGACTTGCACTTTTACTCTCATCACTAAGACGATACTAACCACCAGGGTCATACTTCCAATCATGTTCTCTAGTTCAATTGTCGATCATTCCCCTAGTGGGCCTATAGTACAACCTACTTTTTTTATGCGTAGCCCTTGACCTAACTCCACCCCGGAATCCAACTTCTAGATACTTGGCCCATATGTCTCAAATTAATTATCCTAGGGTTGTATGGACTTATATGATGACCATGATGGTTTTCATAATTTTCCCAATTATTTATATCATTAAATTAATTTCTTCAAATAATTCTTCAAGTCATTTAACAGATGAAGTATATCATATCATAATCCTAATGTTGTGAGAACTTATCCTGACCTATATCATAGTGAAATATCACTGTCTTCCAAGATTTATAATTTTCTTTTAAGTATTTCTATTTATTCCTTAATTAATACAAGATCATCATAATTATAATTTTACAAAGGAAGTATAAGAAATTCAACTACCAAAATTCTAGGAAAATCACAGAGCATATAAGAAATTAATTTAAGAATAATGGCAGAGTTTCATCAACCTATATAGTGTAATGGACTATCAAATTCCATTCTTAAATATTTACCAAAATTCCATTATGCTAATTTAAGAATTATCAGTGCATCCACAAATTCTGAAATAAATCTACAAGACTAATAATACAATTATACAGCACTAGAAATATTTCCAAATTTTTATGACATGTATTTCCATCAATTCATGATTAAATGTAATAAGGGTAAAATGGTCATTTCAAGGTATTTTACTATAGAAGTTCTCAAACAGAAAGATCAATTTTTCATAAGTCAAATATAACCTTCTTTTTAACTTGGCAAAGTTTGAGTATTTTTGCTTGAGGAAAAACTATTTTCCCAATTTATTTTCGAAAGGAGCTATATTTTTTAAAAATTCCAATTAATGGGATTTTTGATCCCAAAAATCCCATAATTAATTTGATGGGTGAACTTTACCCTAATGAGCCACTGGAATCAAATCTATGATTTTTAGATGTCTCAATTAGGCTGAATACACAATATTTCAAATATTGCTATTTGCAACCTAAGGCTATAACTAGCCAACACTTGCAAGTGGATTAACCAACATGCAATAATCCAAATGTAGTGAAATGTTTATCACATATTTATAATGTCCCCAAGGACCTGCCACCAAAATTTGGGGCCATTTGGAGGCTTAACACTCTAATTATATCATTTATTTAATTATTGATATTATGACCAAAACTATAGGAATTTTGTCCCCAAAAGTTCCTAAACTTTGGCAGGGGCTAAATATGCCCAAATTAGTCACATGCCCAAAATTTTAGGCTATGTGGACATCTGGTTTGGCATGGGCTTCACTTTTAATTTCTGCACTAGCCTAGGATCAGTCCTAGGAAAAATGCCCTACAGGCCAGACCACTGGACCAAAACCCAAGTTTATGGTGGAATTTTAAAGGTAACACAGCAGGCTACATTTTTCATTCATAAGTTAAGATCTGGCAAAGCATTTAAGTACCCTAAATTTCACATGCAAAACTACTATTGAAATGTGATAGAAAAGAACTATTCATATTATATGAGTTAATACAGAATTAAATTAATTGTAAATAAATTAATGACACGAATCATAAATAAGGATGGACGGCATCCAGTCATCATCCCTGATGGTTTAACGGCTGAGATCGAGCTGACCTGGGGGATATTGCGGGGCCATTTCCGGCCACCTGAGGCGGCGCCACCCCCGGCCAACGGTATCATCACCTTCACGGTTGTGGTGGCTATCCTTTGCCGGTAATGAGGCGGCGGAAGTTGGCGGCGACGGCGATCCCGAGCGGTAAGAAAAACTCGAGAAAATCTCCCATTCCTCACATGGCATCGGGCTCAATTGAGCCCGATATCTCCCCTAGTTGATCTAGGATTCTAGTACAGGTAGAGGTGAGGCGAAACGGACCTGGATTGAGGCTCGATGGCGAGCTTGGCGGCGGTTTGGAATGGCTGTGGTTCTACGGTGATCTCCTTCCTGTTTCCTGGATTATCCACCAAATGCACTGATCCAGCACTCGAATTCCACTCGTTTCCACTCACTGAAGCTGATAGTGAGGTTGGTTTGGGCTGAGGTGGGGTATATGGGGAGATACAACCAAGGTGAGTTCGGGCTCAGCCTTGGTTGCTCCACCCATGCTTGCCAAGTGGCTCTCAGCCTCTAATTCCTTCTGGAATGATGTGAGGAGGTCGGCCATCACCTTTTGGGTTGAAGGAGTGAAGGCCACATGGCCACTTCTCATTATATTCCATTTCTCTCTCCTCTTTTTAGGTGATTTCTCCATAATGCCCCCTTGCATGCACTCTCTCTCCTCATTTTGGGGTTTAGGGGATGTCCTTGTCCCCTTGGGCTGGTCATGGGCCAAGTTTGGTGGGCTTGGCCCAAGGGAAATGGCTTGGGCTTCAATTTTCATCTTTTAGGTCAAATTGTTGACTTTGTTGACTTGGAGAGTTGACTTGGTCAACATGATGAGTAGGCTGACCCCACTTGATGGTCATGAGCCCAATGGAACCACCCAACTTGTGTTGGGTCAAGGGGGTGCCCTACTTAGGCTAATTGGGCCTATGAGTGTGGGTTTGACCAAATTAGGCCTAAGGTTGACTTTGGTCAACTGGGGTCAAAGTGTTGACCTAGTGACATGCCCTAGGGTCCACATAGATTGTTTTTAGGGTTAGGGCAATATGGTGGTGTCATGGTGTGGCTAGGGTCCTTATTTAGGCTAGTTTGACTTAGTTGACTTGGTCCTATAGTGGGCCCACATGACTACAACCCACACTACCTAGGGTCAAACCTAGCTAATTTCCCTAAAACCCACCCCATGCCTAACCCAATCTAAGTTAAGGGGTCAAGAAGTAACATGGGATGTTACAAATCCTATAAACAAAAAAATAATTTCGTCCCCAAAATTTAAGTTCGGGTCCACGGGGTTCTACTTGCAAGAATTTTAAGCAACTTTAAAATATAAATTAAAAGTACCTGATACAAATAGCTCCGGGTGTTGCTCCAGCATCAGATCCCTCGGCTCCCAAGTGTGCTCCTCCTGTCCATGGTTGGACCACAACACCTTCAGAAGAGGGACCTTCTTCTTCCGCAACACTCGGACGGCCGTATCGTCAATCCGGATCGGCTCCAATCTAACTGATCTGTCAGGCTCTACCGGTCTGGCTGTAGTAGTAATGTGCTGCTCCGGCTGAAGGAGAGCTCTTCGCAAGGAAGAGACATGGAAGACATCATGTAAGGTACTCAACTCCAGTGGCAGCTGTAGTCGGTAAGCTAAGGGGCCGATCCGCTCCAGGATCAAGTAAGGCCCCATGTATCGCGGACCTAGCTTCTTGTGCCTCCGCACTCGAGAGACACCTTAAACTGGACGTATCTTCAGGAAAACCCTATCCCCAACCTGGAACTCCACCTTTCGGTGCCGAGCATCATAGTACTTTTCCTGCCTGCTCTGTGCCTCCAATAGCCGATCCCTGATCAAACGAATCTGGGCCTCCGTATCTTCCACGAAATCTAATCTGAGAGCTCGAGTATCCACATCCTGGACCCAAGATAGCGGTGTCCGACACTTACTCCCATAGAGTGCCTCATAAGGAGCCATCTCGATGTTAGCCTTGTGGCTGTTGTTGTACGAGAACTCAATCAGTGGCAGTAGCCTCTCCCAAGGCTTCCCCGTATCCAATATACATAGCCTGAGCAGGTCCTCCATAGTCCTATTTGTCCGCTCCGTTTGGCCGTCGGTCTGCCGATGGAAGGCAGTGCTAAAGATGAGTCTGGAACCCAAGTAAGCATGCACTGCCCTCCACTCCCTGGAAGTGAAACGACCGTCTCGGTCTGAGACAATAGATATGGGGATGCCATGGTATCTGACGAACTGCTCCACAAACACACTCACCAACACAGCAACTGGAGCATCCTTTCTGACCGGAATGAAACGCGCTACCTTGGTCAGTCTGTCTATAATAACCCAGATAGAATCGTGCCCAGAGTGGGAGCGAGGCAATCCGTGAACAAAATCCATGCTAATGTCCTCGAACTTCCACTCTGGGGCTGGTAGCGGCTTTAATAAACCACCCGGGCTCTTGCACTCGGCCTTTACTCGCTAGCAGGTCTCGCATTGTGTCACAAAATAGATGATCTCCCTCTTCATCCCTAGCCAGTACATGGTCTATCGTAAGTCAGCCCACATCTTAGTGATGCCGGGATGCACTGAGTATCTGGAGCACTGTGCCTCTCTGAGGATGTCATCCCGGATACCATCTCCTATTGGAATGTATACTCGACCACGAAATCGAAGAAGATCATCCTGCAGCTTGTAGTCCTCATACTTGCCCCCTTCTAGGGCGCCGAAAATAGGCTCTAAATCAGCATCCAATCTCTGATGTGCAAGTATGCGCTTCCGGATATCATCATCGCCGACCAAAGAGCTTAAGTACTCTCTGTACACCACTGGCTCGGCCTCCGAAACCATGGTAATGTGCATATCCTCCATCATGCGAAAAAGCTCTATAGACATCTCCCGAGGCTCCGGTCCAGAAGTGTCGGCTCTCCTGCTCAAGGCATCAACAACAGTGTTTGCCTCCCCGGGTGATAATGTATCTCATAGTCATAGTCGCAGAGGAACTCAAGCCATCTCCTCTGGCGCAGGTTTTGATCCTTCTGCATGTCAATGTACTTGAGATTCTTGTGATCTGAATAGATATCACAATGGATCCCATATAAGTAGTGTCTCCATGTCTTGAGGGCGAATACCACAGCCCCGAACTCGAGATCATGTACTGGATAGTTATGCTCATGCTTCTTCAACTGTCGCGAAGCATAAGCGATAACGTGTCCATGCTGCATCAGGACAGCACCCATCCCCTGATAGGAGGCATCTGTATAAATATGGAATCCTTCACTCCCAGATGGGAGTGCAAGGAGGGGGGATGAAGTGAGTCGGTCCTTCAGCTCCTGAAAAGCCGCTTCGCACTGCTCTATCCAATCAAACACCGCATCCTTCTTCGTCAAGGACGGGAGGGGGAGGGCTAACCTCAAGAACCCCTCCACAAACTTGCGATAATAACCTGCTAAACCCAAGAAACTGCGGATTTCTGACGCTGTCTTTGGCCGTGGCCAATCCCGTACTGCTTCTTCTTTGGCTGGATCTACTTCTAATCCAGCCCCACTGATAATATGCCCTAGGAAACTGACCTCCTACATCCAAAACTTGCACTTTGAGAACTTGGCATACATATGAAACTCCCTCAGTCTCTGTAAAACCTGTGCCAAGTTCCCGGTATGCTCCTCCTGAGTCCGGGAGTAAATCAGGATGTCGTCGATGAATACTATGACAAAGCAATCCAAATAAGGTTCGAACACACGGTTCATGAGCGTCATAAATGCTGAGGGGGCATTTGTGAGCCCAAATGGCATGACTGTGAATTCATATAATCCATAACGTGAGCTGAATGCTATTTTCGGTATATCTTCCTCCCGGATGCGCAACTGATAATAGCTGGATCGTAAATCTAGCTTAGAAAACCAGAAGGCTCCCTGAAGCTGATCAAACAACTCATCTATCCGGGGCAACGGGTAGGTGTTCCGAACCGTCAACCTGTTCAATTCCCTGTAATCTATACACAGTCGGAGGGATCCATCCTTCTTCTTTATAAATAAAACCTGTGCTCCCCACGGTGACGAACTCGGCCACACAAATCCCGAATCCACTAACTCCTGAAGCTACGTCCTGAACTCTGCCAGCTCCCTAGGAGCCATCCTATAAGGTGCCCAGGACACTGGTCTCGCTCCCGGCACTAGCTGAATTCTGAAGTCCAGATATCGAGCCGGTGGTAGTCTGGGCAATTTCTTTGGGAATACGTCGGAGAAATCCCGGACCACCGGGATATCGGCTATGGAACTCTCGACTGTCGCCATCTCGAAGCATATGAGGTACACCTCCTCCCCCTGCTCGTAGGCCTTGACAGCCTGTACAGAAGATAAAGATAGATGGGGGATGGGACGAATACCTTCGATGGTGACATAAGAATCTCCATGTCTGAGTGTAATCTTCTTCGTAGGGCAGTCGATCTGGTCATGGTTCCAATGGAGCCAGGTCATGCCCAAGATAAAGTCGAAGTCTGGTAACTTTAAGACCGCTGCTAGAGCTTCGAACGCCTTGCATCTGATCTCGGCCTCCATGTTGCAGCTAACCGTAGTCCGTAGCTCCGAGCCATCAGGAAGATGTACCCTCCTCTCTATTCCAGGGAACCTTTCCACGCCCTCTAGTCCTTCAATAAAGGTGTTCGACACAAAGGAGTGCGAAGCACCCGTATCGAAGAGGGTATGAGCAGGCTTGCCGCTGATCATAACTATGCCTGGGTTTTGTTTGAGTTCAAAGATAAAGATTATTTCTAAGGTTCTCAAGGTACTTATTAAAGTTGAAATTTCTAAATCTTGCAATAATTAAAGTACATGTAATCACTTCCTCGGGGTTCCTCTACTCTGTGAGGTCCAGCGTATACACCTGCTCCCGGTCTCGGCCACGGCCACAGTGTCCTCGGCCTCGGCCTCGACCTCGTCCTCGTCATCGGCCCTGGTGATCTGGAGGGTCCACTGGAGGTGGAGGAGGAGGAGGAGGAGGAGTGGGTGGATATGATGTGGGCACTGCGACCTGATGTGTCTAGGCTGGCCACATCCAAAGCACGTGAGCTGTCTCTGGCTACGATCCTCCTGTCTCATCGGCCCGTGAGTCTGTAGAGGTGGGGGAGCCAGCAATGTAGGAGGCCTCTGCTCCTGCCTGTAGATGGGACGATGACGTCCCCCACCCCTCCCGTAGCCGATAACCTTGCCCCTCTTGGATGCCTTGCTACCATCTCCGGATGACGACCCCTCTAGCGGTCTCTTCCATGTGCCTTGTACCATCAGCTGGTCAGCCTCCAGCTTCTTTGCCATCTCAATGATCTGTGCAGTGGTACCATGCGATATGAACAACAAGGGTTGTCTCAAGGTGTCTCGGAGCCCATGGTAGAACCTCTTTGCATACTTCCGGTCATCCCAGTCATGGAATCCTGCGAACCTAGCCAAGTGGGAGAACTCTCTCTGATACTCGATCACGGATCGGCTTCCATGTTGGAGGTTCCGAAATCTAGCTTCCAAGGCATCTCAGTCTGTGGAGGATACGTAGTGCTCCAAGAACTCATCACTGAATTCCTCCCAAGTAATATCCATCAGCTCCCTATCAGCGTATGTAGAGTCTCGCACAGACTTCCACCACCTCTTCACATGAGCCTCCAGTACTGAGGTGGCAAGAGGCACAGCCTGTCTGACGGGGCAGCTGATGCCAGCTAATAGCTCCTGAATGGTCTCCAACCACTCCTCCGTCTTCACCGCATCTTCTGTCCCGCGGTACACTGGCGGAGACAGAGTCTTAAAGGCATTCAACCAGTTCGACCCGGGGTTTGGCAGTTGTGTCGGGGCTTACTGGGCTCTGAAGGCATCCAGGATAGCCGTCAGAGTTTGTCCCATCTCTGTCTGCATGAAGGAAATGATAGCCGGAGAGGGAGGAACCGCATCCTATGGAGGCTGCATAAAGGTAAGGTAAACGTCAAAATTGGCCTAACTCATTGTTTAATGGACTGTTTTATGTGACTTTTTGCACATGGGCACACCATTGCTTCCGCTGCATAGTTTGTCCGCAAACTAATGCTTGAGCGGGGTGTTCTAGTGTTGCGGACTTATTTCTCACATGATCGTTTGCTCAAGTGATACCAGTTTGTAAGATCCGTTTTCCCCCTTTCTGGGGCAAACCCGGATCTTATGCCCAGAACTGCCGCCTTACGGTGACACTAACACACGGGTTAGTCGACACCGCAAGTCGCCGATTCTGCCGGCTGGTACGATCATAACCTATCGGCCAATGTGAGAAATAGAAGTATAAAACAGAGTAAATATCACAGTTTGTAAAATCCGTTTCCCCCTTTCCGGGGCTAACCCGGATCTTATGCCCAGAACCGTCGCCTTATGGTGACACTAACACACGTGTTAGTCGACACCGCAAGTCGCCGATTCTGTCAGCTAGTACGATCATAACCTACCGGCCAATGTGAGAAATAGAAGTATAAAATAGAGTAAATATCACAGTAAGTCCACAGTCACAGTACTAGTCATATATAACAAATGAAAAGTACAACAATATGTAGTCCAAAATGAGTACAATAATAAAAGAGTGTAATAAGGGCTTATGCCCAGTACATCAATATCAAATCACTCTCTCTCAATCTAACAGCAACGGAATCTATCATCTCAAATCATCACACCTGAACATGTGCTCCAGTAGTGGTAGTAGGTGGTATTGAAGCCTGCTCCTCAAGTCCTGCATCCTCGACGTGCTGGTCCATCTCCTCGGGCTCCTAAAATGATATGGTCACCAACCATTAGTCAAAAAAACTAAGTCGTTTCCTCCACACCTCGCCCCACAACTCCTAGGCACCGAGCGGGAGGACGAAGCGGAGGACAACAAGGGGTAGCAAAAGTGAAAGCAGGTGACAAGAGCTAACTAGCAGTTGTAATAGGTATTGTTATCCTACTCTAGCAGTTCTAAGTATGTAGTACAGGTAAGTAAAAGCAGTACTAGTAAAAGAAAAGAACTGAAAGTAAGAGCAGGAAATAAAGTAAGCTGAAATGTAAAGCTATCTACCATCACAGACGTACCTTAACTTATAAAAATGCCCATATAAATTTATAAGTTAAGGTTTCCAGGAATTGTAACCTATCATATAAAAGAGCCCATACTAATTTATATGATAAGGATCTATGAAGCGTATGTTCTAACATGAATGAATGTTATGATGCAAATTATGCAGCAGGCAAGTGCAACTAACACACAATAACTCCGTGATCACAGACCTTTAGTTCCAACTTTTCGAGAGCTAGAATCACTCTCAGGTACCGCCGTTGTGGCTACGACAACAGCGGAACGGGCGCTTCCGCTTTCTAGGTGGGTATACACACTACCAGTCCAAGACCTCTCATGTACGCCTCTGTACACCGACAAGTGCACTCTAGAGTCTCTGCGTACTATTGCTAGCTATCTGCTAGACTTTTAGGTCGGGTATACGTCTTTAGGGATTGTCTGCCTGACCACAGTATTAAACAACATACTGGCCCTTCCACCCGTACACCTCACCCGAGTCACCGTACTGCCATCGGTGTGACGATTGGCCAGTACCGCATGACCCACCACCATTTATACACATGCAAGTATTTCATCTCGAGCATCCAGCTCGTAGGACCAACCTGTCCTGATTCCTCCAACCCTACCTGGGTGAGCAAGTAAACAAACACTTCCTTCCAACTCTACACGGGTGAGCAAGTAGTCAACAGACTCCAAGTCCCTCCAACCCGGCAAGAGTGAATATATAACTCATCAAATCCCTCCAACTCTGCACGGGTAAGCAAGTAGTAAATAGACTCCAAGTCCCTCCAACCCGGCACGAATGAGAACAAGTACGTTTACCTAGCCTATTAGGCTACTCTTGCCTACCAGTTATTATACTTAGTGAATTAAGGTTAATCCTAGGACTGCCCAGGGTTTGCCCAATGAAGGGGTCTCGGGGGCACAAGGAACCAAGATGGAATTAAAATCCAAAGTTCCCTTTCGCAAGGATAATTACTTTTAGTTAATGTCTACCCATAATACACACTCAACTCTCATTGTCACTCTTAGTTGACCCTAATGACTTAAGTTGTTATCGGGAGGGCGACGGTCTTCCGCTGACCTCCATTCTATTGGTTACCCAATGACTTGCACTTTTACTCTCATCACTAAGACGATACTAACCACCAGAGTCATACTTCAAATCATATTCTCTAGTTCAATTGTCGATCTATCCCCTAGTGGGCCTATAGTACAACCTACTTTTACTATGCACAGCCCTTGACCTAACTCCACCCCGGAATCCATCTTCTAGATACTTGGCCCATATATGTCAAATTATTTATCCTAGGGTGGTATGGACTTATATGATGACCATGATGATTTTCATAATTTTCCAAATTATTTATATCATTAAATTAATTTCTTCAAATAATTCTTCAAGTCATTTAACACATGATGTATATCATATCATAATCCTAATATTGTGAGAACTTATCCTGACCTATAAAATAGTGAAATATCACTGTCTTCCAAGATTTATAATTTTTCTTTAAGTATTTTTATTTATTCCTTAATTAATACAAAATCATCATAATTATCATTTTACAAAGGAAGTATAAGAAATTGCAACTACCAAAATTCTAGGAAAATCACAGAGCATATAAGACATTTATTTAAGAATAATGACAGAGTTTTATCAACCTATATAGTGTAATGGCCTATCAAATTCCATTCTTAAATATTTACCAAAATTCCATTATGCTAATTTAAGAATTATCAGTGGATCCAAAAATTCTGAAATAAATCTACAAGACTAATAATAGCATTATACAGTAATAGAAATATTTCCAAATTTTTCTGACATGTATTTCCATCAATTCATGATTAAATGTAATAAGGGTAAAATGGTCATTTCAAGGTATTTTACTCTAGACGTTCTCAAACAGAAATATCAATTTTTCCTAAGTCAATTATAACCTTCTTTTTAACTTGGCAAAGTTTGAGTATTTTTGCTTGAGGAAAAACTATTTTCCCAATTTATTTTCAAAAGGAGTTATATTTTTTAAAAATTCCAATTAATGGGATTTTTGATCCCAAAAATCCCATAATTAATTTGAGGGGTGAACTTTACCCTAATGAGCCACTGGAATCAAATCTATGATTTTTAGATGCCTCAATTAGGCTGAATAAACAATATTTCAAATATTGCTATTTGCAACCTAAGGCTATAACTGGCCAACACATGCAGGTGGATTAACCAACATGCAAAGATCCAAATGTAGTGAAATGTTTATCACATATTTATAATGTCCCCAAGGACCTGCCACCAAAATTTGGGGCCATTTTGAGGCTTAACACTCTAATTATACCATTTATTTAATTATTGATATTATGACCAAAACTATAGGAATTTTGTCCCCAAAAATTCCTAAACTTTGGCAGGGGCTAAATATGCCCAAATTAGTCACATGCCCAAAATTTCAGGCCATGTGGACATCTGGTTTGGCATGGGCTTCACTTTTAATTTCTGCCCTAGCTTAGGACCAGTCCTAGGAAAAATGCCCTACAGGCCAGACCACTAGACCAAAACCCAAGTTTATGGTGGAATTTTTAAGGTAACACATCAGGCTACATTTTTCATACATAAGTAAAGATCTGGTGAAGCCTCTAAGTACCCTAAATTTCACATGCAAAACTACTATTGAAATGTAATAGAAAAGAACTATTCATATTATATGAGTTAATACAGAATTAAATTAATTGTAAATAAATTAACGGCACGAATATTAAAGAAGGATGGACGGCATCCAGTCATCGTCCCTGATGGTTTAACGGCTGAGATTGAGCCGACCTGGGGGATATTGCGGGGCTTTTTCCGGCCACCTGAGGCGGCGCCACCCCCGGCCAACGGTGCCATCACCTTCACGGTGGTGGTGGCTATCCTTTGCCGGTGATGAGGCAGAGGAAGACGGCAGCGACGGCGATCCCAAGCAGTAAGAAAAACTCGGGAAAATATCCCATTCCTCACATGGCATCGGGCTCAATTGAGCCCGATATCTCCCCTAGTTGATCTAGGATTCTAGTACGGGTAGAGGTGAGGCGAAACAGACCTGGATTGAGGCTCGACGGCGAGCTTGGCGGCGGTTTGGCATGGAGGTGGTGCTCCAGCGATATCCTTCCTGTTTCCTGGATTCTCCACCAAATGCACTGATCCAGCACTCATATTCCACTCGTTTCCACTCATTGAAGCTGATAGTGAGGTCGGTTTGGGCTGAGGTGGGGTATATGGGGAGATACAACCAAGGTGAGCTCGGGCTCAGCCTTGGTTGCTCTGCCCATGCTTGCCAAGTGGCTCTCAGCCTCTAATTCCTTCTGGAATGATGTGAGGAGGTCGGCCAACATCTTTTGGGCGGAAGGAGTGAAGGCCACATGACCACTTCTCATTTTATTCCATTTCTCTCTCCTCTTTTTAGGTGATTTCTCCATAATGCCCCCTTGCATGCACTCTCTCTCCTAATTTTGGGGGTTAGGAGATTTCCTTGTCCACTTGGGCTGGTCATGGGCCAAGTTTGGTGGGCTTGGCCCAAGGGAAATGGCTTGGGCTTATATTTTCATCTTTTAGGTCAAATTGTTGACTTTGTTGACTTGGAGAGTTGACTTGGTCAACATGATGAGTAGGCTGACCCCACTTGATGTTCAGGATCTCAATGGCACCACCCAACTTGGGTTGGGTCAAGGGGGTGCCCTACTTAGGCTAATTGGGCCTATGAGTGTGGGTTTGACAAAATTAGGCCTAAGGTTGACTTTGGTCAACTGGGGTCAAGGTGTTGACCTATTGACATGCCCTAGGGTCCACTTAGATTGTTTTTAGGGTTAGGGAAATGTGGTGGGGTCATGGTGTGGCTAGGGTCCTTATTTAGGCTAGTTTGACTTAGTTGACTTGGTCCTATAGTGGGCCCACATGGCTACAACCCACACTATCTAGGGTCAAACCTAGCTAATTTCCCTAAAACCCACCCCATGCGTAACCCAAACTAAGTTAAGGGGTCTAGAAGTAACAAGGGATGTTACACCTAGACTATTTGGGAATTTGATGAACAGACCGCGCACGACCAGTGGTTGTGCGCTAAGGATTCCACTGATCGTGCGCGTGTAAAAACGCACGACCAGTGGCCCTTTGGCGGAAAACTTTCCAAAACAATCTGGAACACGCTCACCACCTTTGTACCTACAGCAAAAATAGCAGAGCCACCGAGATGGGCGTACCGCATTATCCAAACACAGCAAAACACCAAGTAGATAAAAAGAGTAATAACTATGAAATCACACTGAAAGCGGGCCTAAAGTTCACTTAACATGGAATTGACATAATAACAAATATGAATAATTATGGCTCTAAAGTGTAGTGCACCAACGAGAAAACGAGTCCAGATGAGTCCAAAATATATATATAACTTGGACTCATCACTCATTCATACATTTCCTAATATCAGGAATGTTCCCGGAGAACATCCCAGATAAAAGAATGTTTAGATACAAGTCAACTTACTATTTGTTGCAGGAGGGAGTGCTGTATCAGATGATCCTTTTCGGGCATCTGTCTAGGTGCATGTCCAAAGACGATGTCCCTCGAATCTTAGAAGATATCCACTCCGATGAGTGTGGCAGCCATTTGAGAAGTCGGACTCTAGAAAAGAGAGTATTACGACAGGGGTACTTTTGGCCGACTATTAGCAATGATGCAACAGAGTTTGGAAGGAAGTGTCAGAAATGCCAACTCTATACCCCACTCTAACTCCTACTAACACAGAGGCTCAGGATGATCACGGCACCATGGCCATTCGTAATATGGGTATTGGAACTAGTTGGTCCCTTCTCGCATGCAAGTGGCCAAAGGAAATTCCTCTTAGTCATGGTCAACTATTTCTCAAAGTGGATAGAGGTCAAGGCATTGGCAAAGGCAATGTGGCAAGTAATTTGCAACTTTATATGGGGGAGATAATTTGCAGGCATGGGCTACCCCTAGCCATAGTCACTAATAACAGATCTCAATTTTCGAGGGAAGAGTTCAATAGCTTCTACGGATAATTGGGCATCGATCTCATGTTCGCATCCGTCCATCACCTCAGTAGCAACGGGCAAGTGGAGGCCACAAACATGATCATTATTAACCCATTGATGATGAAGGTGGAGAATCTTAAAGGTAGCTAGGTGGATCAACTCCCCTCATTATTATGGGCCTTGAGAACCTCCCTGAACACAGCTACCTGGGAAACCCCTTTCAAGCTATCATATGGGTCAGAAGCCGTGCTTCATGTAAAATTTAAGGTGAGATCCCCTCATATTGTGGCTACGAGGGATGGCGATGATGAATGTAGAGTGGAAAATGAGGAAGATCAGCAACTACCTCTTGAACTGGTGGAAGTGCTTCGTGACCTGGTAGTACTTCGCTATGAGGAGGTCAAATATCGAATGACAAGGTACTTTGATAAAAACATAAGGATCAAAATTTTTTTAAATGGGGACCTAGTCATCAAAAAGTTTGATGCCGGCTGGGCAGACAGGTCGCTCGGGTAGGAGGTTGAGATAAAACCAAGTTGAAGCCATAATACCCTCGATAGGACCCCGCTGACTAGGCTCTCACTAGCCCGCAGAGCAAGCGGGTCGCTCGGGTAGGAAGTTGAGCCCTAAATAAGACGTAGTCATGTTTACACCAGTTAAATTCTGGCAAGCCAGCAGAGTGCTTGGCCCCTCAAGGGAGAAGGGTAAAGAGAGGTGGCCAGAGAAAATGAGGTTAGGCTCTGTTCCTTCTCGTCGTGGGTGCTACCTCTTCGCAAGTTCTACCTCTTTCATGCGAGCATGAAGTGAAAGCTATAGCTCTGCGGGAACTCGAATCTCACGATAAAGGTGAGATCTTGCTCCTATGAGATTAGAGAGAAGGGGTTTGTGCACCTAGGTGAATTGGAAGAACAGGAAGAAAAACACTCAACCATAAATTAACAAGTGCTATAATAGAAACCACAACGTATACAGAATTGAACATAACAAAAGTAAACTTGATTCTTTACTAATCACAAAATACATGTTAAGTGTGCATGCCTTTACAATGTCAAAAGAAAAAAAAAGAAAAATTACATTCCTCGGCTCGGGGAGAGTCTTTGGATGACTGTTCACTCTCTCCATCATCAGGGGAGTAGCCTTGTCCCGAAGAATTTGAGCTCGTAGCTTGTAAATAGTAATCTAGGATGAGGTACCTCGTGACCAGCTCCATCCAATCAACCCTGAGGGCATCAAGGCAGCTCAGTACGTTTAGTTTTGACTCCGTGGTCTGCAAATTCTGTAACGCCCTAGTTTTCACTAGGTTTATCTCTTTGTGAGCAACCGTCTAGCAGTAGTACTAACATCATCGGTAATGTGCCTGATTTATTTACTATGGCTCTTTGTGTGGTACTGTGCGATGAAAATGATACCACGTGGTGGTAGTTGCTGTTCGTCATAAGCGTTTTGTTGACACGACGCTTCACCTACTATTGAGAGGTAGTGTGGTACCATGCGGGGGTAGCGCAACATTTACAGCGTGGCCACATGTCGGCATATGATTGTAGAATTTGAATGGTGGGCTTGACTGAGAAGCCATTTATTTGGGCTACCGTGCGGTGGTACCTTCTTATCGCGTGACGATAGAGCTCTTTTCAAAGAATCATTTTGAATTATGGCCGATCGTCCCGATCTGATAGTACGCTGTGTTTTCTGCTAGTTTAATTTCGTGGGATGGGGAGTTATCTCTCATTATAACCTAAGACTTTCTCTTTCAAAAAGTTAGAGATATTATAGAGGAAGGAGAGGGAGATTCCGCCATTTTTGGAGCATTGGAGATCCAAGTCACGAGCCGAGTTCAGATCCGCGGAGGCGAGTCCGTTGCGGTCATTTTCATCCATCTAGTTTCTCCTCCATGGCGACGAAATGAACATCATGGGTAATGATCTTCCTTATTGGACATGTGAAGTCCTTTCTTTTGGCATATTAGTGTAAACGCTCCATGAATACGTGGAGGAAAGCCTTCTAATGGGTTAATCGGTTGCATCTTCGGTAACTTTGCATTTAGAATCCAGAATCAAAGTACGGAAAATGCATGTTGTGTGAAGCCCATGCTAAAAGGTTGGTTTTTATTGCTGATAATTATTTTGTATGTCGGAGAAGACTCCGTAGTAAACGTGTAATTTACGGAGTTGTGGGGTTTGCAGGTTGGTACAGTGATAGTACTAGAGTGGGGATCCAAGAAAACACATATTTTGGGGAAGAAATGAAAGCCTATCCCCTACCGCGCTGCTGTAACGCTACTGCCGGCGATAGCTCCCAGTGAGCATTGATTGTGAGGCCTGTCACTTGGATACTTGGAGGCCATTGTGTTGAGCTGAGAGCCTGAAGGTCCCAGCTTTGGTGTCCGTGAGTCCCAGCCTTGGAGCATAAAATCGGTAATGTATATGTTAACGAGAAGGGTAAAGCAAACCTGCGTCGGGCGTAGTATCAAATGACGATGTGAGCAATGGGATATGGTTGAAGTGTACCCACGGTATGATAGTGGGACCCTTGTTATTATCCGGTACACCGACGGTGGTACCCTGGAATTTGTCCATTACACCGAAGATGGGTCAGGAAAAGTCCAGAACATCGAATGAATGCTCATTGTTGCCATCAATCTCAGACTAAGGATGGTGGTGGGACCCTAGTTATTGTCCAGTAAACCAAAGATGTGCCTGGTAAAGTAAAGAACATAAAATTTGACCATCAGTCTAGGCCTAAGGATGGTGGTTGGATCTTGGTTATTTTCTGATACACCAAATTTGTTTCCTGAGTGCACGGGGCGTGTAGCCATGTGTGACTACGTCTGTGATAAATTGTACTTAAGTTATACATACATTGTTATATGATGTTGCTTGCAGGGAAGGAGCACCGCTGCCCTGGGTGAGGTGAGGGGTCGTTATAATTTGGCCAGCTAATGTTGACCATTGCTTTATTTGTCACCATTGGGGTGGAATGCTTTTGTGCGGGTGCAGCTAAGCCAAGTGGAAAGTAGCAGGAGGAATTCCTATCTGTTGTGCCGGTCCTTGAAGGCCAAGCGAAGCGTGTTTTTATTGTTTCATTTGTGGCCGTCTTGCGTGCTGATGTCTATAAAACACTTATAAGTGAGAAAACAGGTGTAAGGCCTTAAGGCCATAACATTTTATGTATTTGGGTTATCATTCCTATTTTATTATTAGTGGAAAATCCCGTGTTTGGGATCCAAGCAATTTAAATACTTCAACTAGAATGCACTCTGAGTTAGGATGTGAAATTGGTTTTTGTAATCAATGCATAACTCCACTTACTGTTCGTGGAATATGGTGTAGGGCCCTGGCCAGACCTTATGTTATAATCTATGTGATGGATGGGGTTGTTACATAATTAGTAGTTTATGGGTGGTTTCAACCTCCTGCGGCAAGAAGTGGAGAAGGGTGCAGTGCTGTAGGAGGACGCGCTGGGTGCGATAGGAGTCTTCTCAGCACGGGATTTTGCGAGCTTGAGCTTGGTCGACGCGAGCTCCCCCACCAAGTAATCAATGCACAACCTAAGGCATTCGATATTCTTGGCATCCTGTGGAATATTTTGTGAGATATGTTCAAGGTAAAATGAGGATAATATGGAAGAAGGAAACTTACCACTCCGCCCAAGTGCTTCACGAGGAGGAGCTTCATTAGCTCGAGGTGTATATCAAGGTCGAGGACCTTCTCCTTGGCGAGCTACATGACCATCTCGGCATTATTGAATTTCTTGAAAAGCTAATGCTCCTAAGCCCAACCATGTGAGCAAGTTTAGTAGCGGGTAGACGCGTCTGCGAGCTGTCGTAGGCAAGCTCCTTCATCATCAGCCTGTTGTATTACTCAGAATCTTGGTGACTGTACATCCTATAGCTGAGGGAATACGCGTTGTCACCAGTGTGATTGACCTCAATAAAGGAAGGCAGGAGAGGGAAGAGGATGATCTTATGCGAGCTCTCATCTCAGGCGAGCAGGGGTTGTCCATAGCTATCCCTGGGATTCTACTTGGGCATGAAGTTACGGTGTGAAGCAGGAGTCCCCAATTCTCCGCCCCTCCCCCATCCCAGTTGCTCAATTGTTGGATGGGGCATCTCATTAGCATGAATATGCTTCTTTGAGAGGGTTGCCTTGCCATAGGGTGGGGGTTTCTTGGTGTTGATGGTCTTCAGACACTTCGAGGGCCCTCCGGGTGATAATCCCGCTTCAGGCCCTCTCTCAGGATCTTTTCTCTTTTTATTGCCACTGCCGGAAGTGGCTGCTCGCAAGTCTTCAACACATGCAATGGAGGCAGATTAGGGAAGAGCAAAGGAGGGATCCACACTACCCTTTCTTGCGTATGGTGGGTGCGTAGGGATGTCACACTCATCTGTAAGAATGTAGGGAGGAATAATGCTTTAAGACGTCATAAGAGGCAAAATAAAGTCGCGAGATACGTCGTGAGAGGGGCATGTAAGCTACCACTGCCCGTGGGTATAGAAAAAAGCGAGTCGACATTGCGTCACAGATGGGCGACATCAAGGTTCTTTCCCAAGAAGAACCTGTGTAGCTTGGCGTCCTCACCGTTGACGCGCAGAGCTCGGCAGGTGGTCTAATCCTTTTGAATCGACACATATGAGATATTGTCGTGGTCGCCCTTGATGAAGATGAATATGTTGGTCTAGTAGTGCCTCTTATTGATGGTCTCACAGACTTTGATCTAGGAGTCGGTGAGGAAGGCCACCCCGTTGCTACTAGCTTGGTAGATAAATAACTTGGGGAAGACCGTCATGTTAAACTCTATCCTCTCCTCGCGTAGGTAATACGCGTAGGCCACCAATATCGAGATCCCGTTGTTGGAGATCTTCATGGGAACCAGGCCAAAATACTTGAGAAATTGTTTCACCTACGGCTATAGGGGGAGGCGAAGTCCCATATAAAAGTGAGTGAGAGGAATGATGAGTTAATCCTCCTTAATGTATTTGACGGATTCGCCCTCCATAGGCATGCAGTCTTCAAAACCCGCCAACACGAACTCCGCGATGATCTCTTCCATTTCTTCCTTCGAGACCTGTCCATCGAGAACGATGTAGTCATGGAAGTGCACCGCGTAGTTCTGGCGCCCCTTATCATCATCGACGACCATCTCACGAGCACGAAGTGCGAATGCTGGGTAGGTTGGAGAGAAGAGGAGTGAATGCATTTATGACGGTAGGTGAAGATCGGTCGGGGGGTATTTATAGAAGCTGAGGGCGGTGGGTCCAAACAATTTGCGCGAATCAACTCACAAAACAAGTGCTTGCAAAGTATCCCACATGACGTCTCAGCTTAGCCCACTCACGGACCACAACCTGAACACATTCATTAATAGAGCAAAATTGCGTGACATCATTGGTCCCGCGCCCACAGTGAAATAGAAAGAATTTATGCAGAATGATTAAAATTATCAAATATTCACGAATTAGCAAGCATTTTTAAGTTAGTTCTCGCAGGACATAAAAATAAATAATAATAAGAAAATTCAGTTTGCAAAAATCTAATTCTCGCACAATTAGTGCGGGACCCAATTCCACGAGCCATGTCTGTGCGTCCTCACCTGCGGACCTCCCATCAAGGTGACTTCCTCGCAAGCAGCTGCAACTTCATGGTGAAGAGTTTGACAACATTCCTCCATTTTCTTTAAATGCACCTCCAATAAAGTCGTGTTCCCTCTGATAATTATCTAGATCGCACTAGTAAATAAGGCACACTCATGTTCTAGCATCTCCAACTGCTTGTCCTATATATCGCAGAGCATGAATCCATGCTTATGCATAATAGTCACCACCCAGTCAACTAACTCCATGACAAAGGCCGGGTCTCCCAGGAAGCCTCAGATCATATCAGGTGAGGGCGATGCTGAGTACGTCACGGTGGTATCCTGGTCTCCCCTATAGAGATATCGGCCATGTATGGAAAAGTTAAGCGAGAGTTAAGTATAGGGTGGCGCGAATAAAGTTACGAGATGGCGATTATTAACCTAGAAAGGCCACGCCCACTTTACCTTGGTAGTGTGAGGGAAGGCTTGGTTAACCACCAAAAGGATCGTTGAGGGGTAGTATCAATGACTTTCCCAATCTAACTAGCGAGACAATAGTATTGTGAATGGATTGAACTTGTGGCGCAAAGGTCCCTGAACCCCCAGTCACTGGGGATTTTGTGGCATCGACGAGATATGGACTAAGATCATGTGTTAGAGACCTAGTCAGCGAAGGAGTCGAAATGACGTCAATAAAAGGAGGCACTACGCAGAAACAAGGTAAGTTCAGAACCGTGCCATCTAAAGAGAGTAAATGGAATCACGAAAAAAATACATACTGACTAGGAATCTGTGCATGAGTATCTGACTCTCCTCAAATCACATGTATCTCCCGCGCCTCATTAGTAGAAGCATTGACCTACGAAGGTGTGCATCAAGCGCTCGATTTAGCTTTACGAATAGATAATTAACATTTTACAGAAAAATTATAGGAGAACATACCTTAGGTTGAGAGATGACCTTACAGACGGAGGCAGGTTGAAAATATTTTTCCGAGCCCGACACCCCTCTAGGGGGACCAGCCCTCGACTTTTTGAGCACCAGATCCTCCGATTTCTTCATTATGGGTCGGGATGAGTGCTCTATAGCAAGTACCATTAGGTCGGCGGTTGTCACCTTATTCTTTTCTCTGCTAGCGGAAAGACACGTGAGAGCAGCTTGCGAGATCGGCATAACAAATGAGAGTGAGAGTTCTCTCAAAGAAGAGGAAGAGGGGGGAGGGGGTTCAAAGGGGTGGCCACCCCCCCACTCACACACGATATTTATAAGCCTGCGAGGGGACCTACTAGAAGATTCCCTTTAGCCCCCACTCTCAAAAAAATGTTGGGGTTGAACTATCTTTCCAATCCTGCGATAGGTCTTGCAAAGGGCGATGATTAATGTACAACCCTGTATTTGTTGAGTGGGCCAAGTTGGCCCAAAGGCATTGAGCAAGAAGTCAGTTGTTTCAGGAGCTCGCTGCTTATCCAGTATAGTAATAAGCGAGCAGAGCCGATGAGTTGAGATCTCGCCTGTGGGAGAGAAGCAAGTTGGTGACTGCCGAGGTGTGTTCGGGTGCTCACCGACCTGGAGAGTGGAAAGAGCCCAGTCCTATCAAGTTCTTACCACCTAGGCGAGTGGACTGAGATGCGTAGACTTGCTATTAGAGTATATTCATTTCCATTTCCCTTTTTTCCGATAATTCATTTCTTGCCTGCCTTTAGCTGCTCCAAACAACCATGTCTCGCTAATGGCATACCACTTTGGGCAACATTTAACAGTTTTTAGAAGGCTGGATTTCGTCATTGGCAGACTATACCCATAAAATTATAAATAGACCCCCAAGGGCACCTTTGGAGAGGACCTCTTTCTAAGCTTTTCTCTCCTCTATCTAGCTTTGGTTGGCAGGAGCTTCAGCTCTTCATTCATCGTGGTTTTTGGGTAGGTGGTCGATAGCTCCCTTGGCTCTCCAAAGGTGCTCAGTCCTGCTTGAGTTTGGGAGGGGAAGCAATCTAAGATCTTCTGGATGCGTAGCGGGACCACCTCTCTGCGAATCGGGGTCTGTTTAAGTTTGTTCTGTTGGGAAGGTTTTTGAACTCTAAGTCCACAGTTGAGGCAATAGGTTGAGGGAACTAAAGGCGAGTTAACCCTAGGTCTGAACTCATTGAACCGTTGTTTCTGGGTTCAACAACTAGTGTTTCAAATTTCATTAGACATACACCTAGTAGATTATTTAATCTGCATTTAACTTCTCCCAATATTAAAGTAAATGTTAACAAATTTCCTATTAATAATAATTTCAAAAATTACTATCATTATAAGTCTCAACATAATGATTATGGAAATTTATCTTATAAAATGAATATTCAACCAAAGTATGAATGGAGACCCATCTAAAAAATGACAAACCTATTTCACTCGAAAGGGCCCACTCATCATTATCTCCCCATAGATTATCACGCTACATTTGGGTACCCAAAGGAACCGTCACACATAGTTCCCTTTTGATACCTAAATCTCTTATTTATTATATAACATTAAAATGCGTGGAGTAGAAACAAGTCAAATTGAAATATTCAATAATCTACTTCGCGATGTGCTTAATTTCTTTTCTTCGTTTTGTTTTGTACTTCCCTCGAGGTATTACGCTATAATCACTGTATAAATATTGAGATAAGACTTTCATACATAAAGCTTAATGATAAATCAATCTGACTGAATTAATTTGAATAAAAGTCATATCATTGCAAAGTGGACAAAATTTACTTATTCTCTAAATTATATCATTTTAAATCCATTGCCTATAAATATCTTAAATTATCACTATAATTTTAATAACTTTCAAAAATGGATTTTAATAAGCTATAAGGGGCCTGAATCTAAAATTTTAAAATGCACAACCTTTTTTATTATAGCTCTAATCTCTTTGCTGCATATGATAGCTAATTTGTTGTAAAATCATAATCGAGAAAAATCGGAATAAAAAAGGTTTAAAAATATGATGTTCAAATAAAAAATCCAAATTCTTTTACTATCGCCCGACATTAGGTATTACCGTTTGCTCTAGTCTATTTTCTTCAAAAATTCTGATTTTCTCAAAATAAAAAAATTCTAAAAATTACTGCCATAATTATTAATTGTTTATATTTTTAGAAACCTTCTCATATGTGTAGGTTAAATCTTCTATAAACCCAAAAAACACATATAAATGTCATAGGAAATAAATTTGTTTTGTCGATTAAATGCTTAGTATGTCTGTGATCATTAACCCATTGTTTGTGTCTCATAATAGCGAGGGCATAGGGTTGTGTGCATTAGAGATGCTAACTTATAAATCATGTCTTCTCCTTAACTGGGGAGGGTTCTAGTGGGGCCTTATGAGGCTCTAGGGGGATGAGTGTTTGGTTGAGTGTGTTCTTTTTCATGCTATTGGGATTTACACCCACACCTATTCCATGTGTGCAACTCCTTATGTTCATCTATCACTTAGTACGGGGCTAGGGTGTAGACATATTGCTTGGGTAGTTTTTGTCTTGGGCATGCCCATATTTTATCAGCTGCATGTCTTTTATTTTACTCATCATGATTATTTATTTCCTGAATATCTCATTTGTGCGAACATGTAAATCCTGTGTGTCAATACCTTATCTTATTTACCTCTCTTGATAATTGACATATACAAGAGACTTTTATATTCAACTATTTGACACATTAGGCTAAATGATTTAATAGGTAACTTTTTTGTATTTCCTTATGTTTTTGCAGCATTAGATAAGGCTTACACTGAATAATCATTTTCAAAAAAGTTAAGAGCAAAGAATAGTGAAAACTGGGCTTAAATCTCAAAAACTTAACTCTCTGTTTGATATTGAGCAGAGATAGGCCTATCGCTGGCGATACTGATTTTTGCAGGAAAAGCATCAGTTTTTTGTGATGTTGTTTTTAACTTCTTTTTGTGCAATTTAGCTTTATGTTCCTATTTTTGTGTGTAATTTCTGATATCTCTTAATTTTTTTAAAAAAGAAAAATATAAAAATCATTTAACAAATATAAAAATCACAAAAATAAGTTTTTACTTTACTCATGTATTTGTTTATTATTAAACAAAAAATTTAAATTAAAAATAATAATAATTTTGCCTAGTATTAACGTTTGCCTATTTCAAAATTACAATAAAATGTTACGATCTTTATTATGATATACATGACTAGAACTGAAAAACATAAGGATTACATGCAATGTTTGATTTAGGATTGTTAAACTCTATTTAACATTATATGTTTGTGTTGTGATGTGCCTAATCTAATGATATTTAGCTACTGAGTGCGACTAAATATGATAGTGTATATTTAATATGCCTCTAGGTATGTGTGAGGATTTAGGTAGCGTAGTGACTTTTTCACTGATCACACATTGCTAGAAAATGCACTTGTATAGAAAATTCAGAGCTTACATGTTATAACTCATGATATTGTGTCTAACATGCTCGGAATGACCTAAAAAATCAATGTCATGTTGTTCATTTTTCAAATATAGAGTTTAGAACATTGGGACAAAAATACAGTCGTAAGGTCTTTATATATAAGTTAAAGTGTATCTATCTATATGAGTAGATTCGATTGATTTGGGGACCATGAACTAAACAAAAAATATATAAAATTGATAGTGCAAAATCTAAAATGAAAAAAAAAAATTTTTTACATTATATCTATGGTATCAAATTATGTGTCAAGGATACCCCCCAAGCACTACTCTTTTCTCATAATAAGCCTTTATGAGCATTATGAGGATGAGCACCTTGGTCTTTGGAATCATTTCAATATTACGCAAAGACAATAAATTTAGTTAGGGCCATTTTGTTAGTCTTGGTATATTGTAGTTAGAATCGTGATATGATTTTTCACTTCAACACTCTTATGCTAGCATATAAATTTATTGAGTATTGGATGCAATAATGACTATTTTTCACTTAATGCTATTTCTTGGATATTACACATATACCTGTCATTATTCTATCTAACGCTTTCATGCATAAGAATTGAACTAAAACTGCACTGACTATCTATTGCACAAGTGTACTAGTACGCAATTACTATTCACGATGCTTACAATGTTACACTACATTAATGTTATAAATCACCTGACATTTTATGTCAAATCTTATGTATTTAGTTGCACATGCTTTGTCCAGATATTTCTTATGCTCCGCCATTCTTAAAACCAATTATTTTTCTTATGTTGGGTAGGTCTATCAAAAAATTACGTTTTCTCCTATGTTTTTGTGTTTACTATATATGCCAAAACTTCATCTCTTTGTTTAATCTCCCGCCTATGTCGTTAGCTCCTCACCCTTTTGATAATACCAAAAGGGGTAGATTGTTTTGTTCATGAGTTTCATACTAGCCACCTAGGGGAAGATCACGTGTAGGTTTCCACACATGTAGGGGTAGGCGCACATATAGCGGCCCATATCTCTTAAATAAGATAATATCAAATCCCAAGTAGTATTTTATCATACTTGTGTTAGGTATAGTGTGCAGATGTAAAGGTATGAAGAATGAAATTTTCTATGACCTACCATCGGGCACTAGCACTACCGCTGATGCCATCGTTGAAGAATTATTGTTATGTGCAAAGAGAATTCTCTATGACCTACCGCCAGATGCTCGCAATTTCGACGACCATCGAGTCAATTCGTCGAGGAGAAAATGCTACCATTTTGTGTTAGAATTATAGCACTGCGGTATCCAAAAGTGGCACGAATATTATTTTGGATATTTTTCCAAATTTAATGAACAGTTGGCAACGCATCTTTAGAAGACCAATCGTTGGGTGCTATCTCTACCTTCGGCGGTAGGTTTTTTTAAAGACAAGTAAAAAAGTTCATGTTTCTTCTTCTGGACGTATGACGACAAAGATAAGGAGAAGTATTGTATATCTAGGGTATGGATATCACCTAGGTTGCTGCGAACCACTGTCTCCAAGCAAGGAAAAGTGAATTTTATCCCTCCTGTTCGTGATCGAAGAACTATGAAGAGAGAAGACTCCAATAACCATCATCGGACGATCGAGTACAAGAAGAACGACATTCAAAAGCCTTAATCGCGCACCGTTTTATGGAGGATTTCTTATTTTGAGGGAGCAACAATTTCAAACACTTTTATTTTCTTGTATTTTCTTTAGCCTTGTTGTATTTTTTTGCGAAGAAATCGTTTGGTGTGGACGTCGAGTTCCTTGGAGGTGTTAATGAGAAATTGGTCTGGGAGACCATCAGATTTCTGGGAGGAATTTGTGGTAAATCATCATGGGAGGACTTCTAGATCTGAGAGATCTAGTGGGCTTTAAGACCCTTCCTGGGAGGAAGGGGAGGAGCCAGCTTATCAATCTTCTTGGGAAGAAGAGAGAGAGCCAACCGGTCCTGGGACGGTCTGTATAGAAACCAAAACAAGGTTGTATTCATTGCCTCTGATCTCCGACATCACAGAGATCTAGTTTGTTATTGTAAGCCACTGTTTACTTTTGAATAAAATTAAATTTCTTTTATTTTATTGTGAATTCGTGGTTGCATTTTGCTAGGGTTTTGAGGGTTGTGTGTAAATTAGAAAATAACATTTTGTAGACAAATTTATTCATTGTGATCTACACCCGCGCGATAGTATCCCACTACCTCGCGGTAGCTTCCAGAACTAGTTGTCCTTGCTGAAAGTTCTTTTAATTCTTAATTTTCCAGAAAACCGTATTCACCCCCCCCCCTCTAAGGTGGGCCACCAGATCCAACACAATCGTGCAGTGAACAAGAAGTGAAGCTTAAGTCCAATTCTTATGCATTAAAGAGTTAGATAGAATAATTGCAGGTTTACGTGTAGCATCAAATAAAAAACATCAAGTACAAATAATCATTAATACGTGTTTGATCTCAATAAATTAATATGCTAACAAGAGTGATGTGGCAAAAAATCATATCATGTTTTTATCTACTTTATACCAAGAATATAATAAAGGGCTCTAAAACAATTTATAGTCTTTGCATAAGATTGAAACGATTTCATAGAATAAGGTGCTCATTCTCACTATGTTTATAGAGGCTTATCAGGAGAGATGAGTAGTGCTTGGGAGGGTGGGTATCCTTGACACAAAATTTGATAGCATAGATATAATGTACACATTTTTTCTTATTTTCACTACCACTTTTATATTATTATATTTTGAGTTCAAGGTCACAGAATCAATCGAAATCTACTCACATAGATAGACGCACTTTAACTGTTATACAAAAGATCTAGTACTGTAATATTGGCACAATGCTCTAAGCTTTATATATGAAACATGAATGACCTGACATTGATTTTTCAAGTAATTCCTAGCATTTTAGACACAATATCATGAGTTGTAACATGTTAATTTGGAAATTTCTACATGAGTGCATTTTCTAGAGATTTGTGATCAGTGAAATGTCACTATGCTACCTAAATCCTCACACATACCTAGAGACATGTTAAACATTCACCCCAGAATTTGATAGGTTTTGCTTTGATGCTTATATATGAATGTGTAATAAACTATCAATCTAATATAGAAAAAAATATAAGAAATCACATAACTATTACTGATCATGTGAATTAAGCATTGAGATCCAAAACACCCAACTCTAATTGAAGTAGAGAAAATCGAGCATTAGGGAGGGGTTTTGTGAAGATATTCACAAGCTGATCGTCAATGCTAATGAAGCTCGTTCTCACATTCTCCTTCTTAATATGTTCATGAATAAAGTGATGTCGTACGTCTATGTCCTTCGAATAAGAGTGGTGTAACAGATTGTTCGTTAAGTCTATGACACTCTTATTATCGCATCTATGTTCAACATTCTTGAAGGATAGACCAAAGTCCTCTAACGTTTGGGACATCCATAGTTCTTGCGCGCAACTGCATCCTAAGGTAATATATTCTGCCTCAGTCTTGGAGTGGGAAAAAGAATTCTGTTTCCTACTTGTTCATAAAACGAGTGCAGGCCCTAAGAAGTGATACATGCCACTTGTTCTTTTACGATCAAGTGAACTTCTGGCATAATCTGAAAAAGAATAACCATGAAGCATTAAGATGGTGGTGTGTGGATAGCAAAGATAAAGATTTTGAGTGCTTATGAGATACCTATAGATATGTTTAATGACTTTAAGATGAGATTTTTTAGGACTAGCTTGATATCTAACACAAACACACACATCAAATATGATGTTGAGTCTAGATGCACTTGGATATAATAGATATCTGATCATGACTCTAAATAATATTTAGAACACTGAGATGCACTTTCATTCCCTAGTTTAAGTGATGCGCTCATTGGAGTTTTTGATTGTTTAAGAATCTGAAACCCGATTCACTTAATCATATCTTTTATATATATTGATTGGCATATGAAAATTCTGTCTTTTCTTTGAGAAATATGAAAGTCTAAGAATTATGTCAATTCTCCTACTAAACTCATTTAAAATTCACTTGACATACCTTTTATAATTTCTTCACAAAATTTTCCTTTAGTGGGACCAAAGATTATATCATCAACATATATTTGCATGATCATTAAATTTGAATCACTGTGTTTTATAAATAATGTAATATCCACACTGGACATCCTAAAACCATGATTGATAAGAACAGTCATTAGCCTTTTATACCAGGCATGAGGTACATGCTTTAGTCCGTACAAGGCTTTTATGAGTTTATAGATATGATTTGGATGATTACTATATTTAAAATCGGGCGGTTGCTCAACATACACTTCTTCTTTAATATGACCATTTAGAAATGCACTCTTGACGTCCATTTGATACAATTTTATCCTTTTAAAACTAGCAGATGCTAAGAGCATCCTAATGGACTCAAGATGAGCTACGAGTGCAAAAGACTCATTAAAATTCACCCCTTCAATCTGAGAGTATCCTGAACAACCAACCTGGCTTTATTTCTCATTATCCTAGACTCACCATCAAGTTTATTTTTTTAGATCCACTTAACACCTTTAATTGGATGGTCACTGGGGTGCTCCACTAATTCCCATATTTTATTTCTTTCAAATTGATTAAGTTCCTCATTCATGGCCAAAAGCCAAGGCTCATAATTAAGTACTTCAGAAATGTTTTTTGGTTCAATTTTATATATAAAACATAAGTTTGAAAATGATTCATGTAAGGTTGAATGAGTTTTAATCCCATGTGAAGGCTCACCAAATACCAGTTCTCGAGGATGATTTTTTAAAAAATTTACTTCCTTTGGATGTTTATATCATTCTGTATCACCTAATTCATCTCCTATTACTACTACCTCTCTCTTCACGCTCTCCTTTTCTTGTGAAATGACATCATCATCAATTGAATTTAGTTTAGGGTCTTCTTTTTGAGTATTTTCATTAAAGTGAACATGAATTGATTCTTCTACAACCAAGTTTCTTTAATTGTTGACCCTATAGGCACAACTAGTGAAGGAATATCCTAAAAAGATGCCTAGGTCATATTTTTCATCAAAATTTCCTAAATTGTCCTTGATGTTAATAATAAAATAGGGACAACTGAATACTCTAAAATAAGAAACAGGTGGAATTTTATCAAAGTATAGCTCATATGGGGTACATTTTAGAATAGGGCGAAGCATAGTCCGGTTCATCACATAACATGTAGTGCTGACCACTTCAACCCAAAAATATCGACGCAACCCGTACTAGACCAACATTGTGCGAGCTAAATCTTGGAGTGCTTGGTTCTTCCTTTTCAATACTCCATTTTGCTGTGGAGGTTGTCTGGATGAAAACTTGTTTTGAATTCTTAAATTATTACAAAAATTTGTAAAATTTTCATTCTCAAATTCTCCCCCGTGATCTTACCTTATACATTTAATTTTTTGTTCCATTTCAATTTTGAATTATAGCGTACAGAATGGAAAACTCAATACAAGCATCTGATTTATTAGCAAGGAATAGTCCAACAAAAATGTGAGTAATCTTCTATAATCACTAATATATATCATTTCCCACCTTGACTACATGTGTAAAGAGGACCAAACAAATCCATGTTAATTAATTGCAGTGGTATAGAAGTGGTAATATTATTTTTCTTTTAAAGGATGATTTTGTGAATTTTTCATTTTCCCTTTTGGCAAGGAGCACACAGAGAAGTCAAACTATCGCTTAGTTGTGGATGTCTAGGGATTAGTTTTTCTTTCGATAGTTTGACTATTAGTTTACTCCCGAAATGACCGTGTCTCATATGCCAAAGTTATAACTCTTTATTTTTAGCGACTAAGCACCTTAAATTAGACGAAGATAGGTCCTCAAACATAATTGTATAGACATTATGATTTCTATATGTAGTGAGCAACACGTTGTTTATTTTAGCGTCTATAATATTTCATGTATTTGTAGAGGTTTCAAACAAAACATTAAATCCTTTATCGCATAGTTGACTAATAGAAATAAAATTATACTTTAAACCTTCTACAAATAGTATATTTGAAATTGAAAATAGTTTGTTACCTATGATGCTGACACCAAGAATACGTCCTTTGTCTTTGTCTCTAAAGTCACCATGCCTCCTTTCTTCTCCTCTAGGCTAAGGAACTTGCCTTTATCTCAAATAATGTGCTTGGAACACCTAGAGTCCAAGTACCGCACATTCTCCTTGTCCTTAGCATGCCAACATACCTATAAATAAGATGCGGGTAAAGATCTGGTTAACCAAGTTGTTCTACCCATAATATAGGTAGAAGCCTTTGGTACCAAAATTTGCGTCGCTTTCTTAGAACCTTTCTTCAAGCATGAGCCAGATGTGTTACAAAATTTTTTTACATTTGGCACAAAAGATATAAGCAGTAGATGTATCTGATAGTACATTTTGTAGTCTAAACTATTAGGGTATTTTAAGGTTTTTAATACAAGAATCAAGACTTGTAAGCTTATATGTTGACCTCTTTTTGTATATATTAATGCCACTAATGCGTTTTCTTCATTTTTGCAGGTTTTCATAGCTTTCAGGCAATTTTTCTATTACACACCCCGGGTCACACTCTACCCGGGTGTGTACTTGGGGCATGTAACCCATTCCTGAGGCAGAAATGGTACCAAAGCCAGATCCCAAGAAAAACACCTTACACACCCCCCTGACACGCCCTCCCTAGGTGTGTCACCCTGATCCCAAAGCCTACTACCGCAATTAAAGATTTTTTGTTGCTGCACGTCAATTGTACTGACATGACTACACGGGTGTGTCACTAGGTGTGTACCGCCTTTTGGACGATTGACAGATTTCCGACCAATGATTATGACGTGACGTGCCTTACATGCCCCCCTATACGGGCATGTCCACCGTTGTACATATGAAATCATCATTTCCGCTAGAATTTAGTTCCCGAAGTTAACCCCATTCCTTACACGCCCCCCATGACATGCCCTCCCCGGGCGTGACAGGGGGGGCGTGACTGACCCCAAAAAATTCTATAAATTCATAGCCCCCTTGTTCCTAGAAGTAGTTTTGGGGTGAGAGGGGAGGTGCTGCCCTTTTATTTATTGAAGTTTTTCATGCTCTTCATCTCTCTCTTTCTCATTTTAAGCTTTACTTAATTCTAGCTTAGTGTACCCCTTTTGTAATAGCTCTTGTAATTTCTTTAGAAGATTAATGGTTATGCTAGCCTAGGTTTTTATTTTCCATGCACTTGTAATCTTTTATTTCAAGTTGTAGCTCTCTTTTAGCATTAATAAAAAGTGCGCTTTTCTCTTTGTTTTCATAATGTTATTCTACCCATATCTCTTCCTCCACTTATCCATGATTAACAAATCCTCCTTGTACTCAATCTTGTTGATCCGATGTTTGAGTTGATTAAGTTATGATGCTTTTAGTTTACTTTTTTATTTTTAGGGTTTAGGCCTTCGATTTACTCTTGAAAATTCATGGTTGGAGATATATCTTCGATATAAAATTTCCATATTTGTTTTCACTCTTAGCTAGCCATGAGGCTCGTAGTTTGAAGTGAATACTCAAGAATAAAGAGAGTTTCACTCACCCCTTGAGATAGGCAGACATTAAATCTCACGGATTGGAGTGAAATCCAATAGCGGGGTTCACCGTAGAAAGCGAGCTTTAGGTCTCCGATTGGGACGAGAGTTCGATCGGACCTTCCGAAACATAGTTAGACATGATATTGAGGGAAGCGTGTTCAAGCTTTAGGAATCTCCACGGTCAAGTTCCTTTACATTATTAAATTAGGGTTTATTATCGCATTTTAATCAACTTTTGCCGAGGTGATTCTCGATCGAGTGCTTTTCTATTTCATCATTTTAACCCCTCGTTGTTATAACTTTTAGTAGCTCTTTATTTAACTGCAAGTAGTTCTATTTTTATCACAAATATTTCCTTTCTTATGTAACATCCCATTTTCGGCTAGACCCCTAGGAGTCGGTTGGTCGTGATAGAACCCTAGGAAGCCCAAAAACTGAAATAAATCGACCAAGAATTGGCTACACGGGCCTGTCACGCCGTGACCCACAATGTCACGCCCGTGACATAGGGCGTGACCACGTTCGACGATCGTCGATTTCAGTTCAACGGTTGTCGACCCAGAATTGGCTACACGGGCCTGTCACGCCCGTGACCCACAATGCCATGCCCGTGACATAGGGCGTGACCACGCTCGATGATCGTCGATTTCAGTTCGACGGTCATCGACCCAGAATTGGCTATACGGGCCTGTCACGCCCGTGACCCACAATGCCACGCCTGTGACATAGGGCGTGACCATGTTTGATGATCGTCGATTTCAGTTCGACGGTCGTCGACCCAGAATTGGCCACACGGGCCTGTCACGCCTGTGACCCACAATGTCACGCCCGTGACATAGGGCGTGACCATGTTCGACGATCGTCGATTTCATTTCGACGGTCGTCGACCCAGAATTGGCCACACGGGCCTGTCATGCCCGTGACCCAGGTGTCACGCCCGTGACCACCCTTCGACGATCGTTGATCTCAGTTCGACGATCGTCGAACCCAGAATTGGCTATCCGGGCCTGTTACGCCCGTGACTTATGTGTCACGTCCGTGACCAAGGCCGAAACGTCAGCCAGACTGGAAATTTCGGTAACCGACATTGTAATCAATTCTAATTATGGGAAGTTATTTCAGGAGTATTTATGGGCCGTTTCCTTCATTAATTATTTAAATAAATAAAGAAATGTTGGTCCAAACACCTCTTCGTTTTCCAGCGTTTCAACTGTCCAAACATCATAACCGAAACGTTATAATAATGGCCACCAGTGTTAGACCTTTCCCCTCCCTCCTTTTTACTGCTTTAAAAAGGCCCCTTAGGCTCAAGGATGAAGTTTTCCAGCCCTTACCTGAAGTTTCGAGCCTCCTACTGTGCTGTAGAAGAATTCCGACGACGCCACCATCGCGCCATGACAGTCCAACGTCCATCGCGTCGTCAAACCATGAATAAGGTCCTCCTCTACTCTTTCTTCTATGGATAGATCTTAGAAATCATTAGGAGAGATATCGGGCTCAAAAGGAGCCGGATCGGGTGAGCGTTTCCATTCTTTTCCGAAATTTGCATGGTGGCGGGTTCGCCGGAAGCCGCCTCTCCGGCGGCCGTGCCGCCGCCCGATGGTAGCCCTCACCTCAACATAGGTGGTGGTGGTGGACGGCCAGGGAGATGGCTAGATGGCCAGGAAATAGCTTTGGAAAAAGTTACAGGAAACTAAGCCTTCAAGCTTCTGGTTTCGGGCTGTTGAAGAAGATGAACAGTGCCATGAGAATTAAATTCTATTTTTAAAACAATTTCTGAATAAAAATATCTGTCACTTTAAATAATTTGGGAAAAATACCTAGAGGCCTCTATAGGAAAAATGGTCAACATAGAAAATGTAGCCCTTGAAGTCTACTTTACTTCAAAATTAATTTCACTCGATTTGGAGTCCTGGTTAGACCACAGCATTCTTTTTGGTGAGGTCTGTCCATAGGGCTGTCTTGACCTTAGAAAAATTCCCCACTCCAATCCCGTCATCGAAATGACTTGAAATTTGGGGTGTGGCCTAATCATAGCTATATCTAGGTGCTATCCAAAAATGAGAATTTTTGGAGAATGGTTTTTTATAGTATTTAGAAAAATTCAATAATCCTAGCTTAATTTAATTAGATGGCTAAAAGATTTGCAAACCCTCCCAAATTTTGGTGAGAGGTCCCTGCATTTATCATAAGGTTCTGATAAAAATTTCGTCTCATTTGGAGACGTTTTGGTTAGGTTTGTGTCCAACCCTAGGTTGATCCTCATAGGATAACTTAAGATCAAACACCCCCTTGGTATTTGAGTGGCCATATCACCTCAACAGAGGCTGATATTTTGGTCACTGACTTTTTAGGGAATGACACAACCTCCAAGGGAGTGTAGAGTGGTTTGGTGTAGGGTAGCCGTAGAACCCAAGGGTAGGTACCTTAATGGGATTTGAAGGGTTGTGAAGGTCATGGGGTCAAATGACCTTGGGCTGACTTGAAATTTGGTGGAGAGGACCATAGAGCTATTTAAGTCCTCTGGTGAACATATTATGGTATTTGGAGACATTTAGCCCATCTCAAACCCTAACCCTAGTTTAGGTCACCAACCTTTATTTGCATTATTAAGCTATCAACTGAACTACAAATCTAGTAAAATTTGGGTAGAGTAATTTTATGGTCCATGTAGACATAATATAATTTTGTGGAGATTTTTGGGCAAATTTATACAGTACTTTATCTACAACTCTAATTGTGCCCTAGATATTTGTTTTGATGATTCTGGAATTTATGTTCACTGAAATGTTATGAAATCTTGGATTAGTGCATATTATAGCATGATACTCCTTATGTAATTTTCTTGGAAATTTTATCTGATTGTTTTGGGTACTTTATTCTTTAATGTGCTAAATGTGATATACAGTCAAAAATACAAATAGTGCTCAATTATTGATTGGAAAATTATGAAATTTGATCAGTGGGCGTTTTAAATTATGATAGTCACCTAGTAATTTTCTCTGGAATTTTAAATGGATACAAACAGTACCTCCTTCATTAAGTTATGAAAATTAGTATCTTACTTTAAAATAAATTCAGAGTTCAAATGATGGAGAAAAATTATGGTACTTGGTTTATGATGGTTTTAGTTCACTATATAGCTTACATATTTTTCTTGGGATTTTTGGATAAATATTTACAGTAGTTCCTTCATGATATAGTAAAAGTGGCCTAAAATGGTAAATTAGGAAATATAAGCATAAACATCTCTGGAATTTCTCAAAACTTGGAATTGCTGTTTAAATGTCTAATATGATTTTTACTGATTTTATGATGATTTATCATTGACTCATTAGTGCACTTCATGTTCATACAAGGGCAGTCGGGATCCTAGAATAAATATTTTAAATGCCAAATGAAATAGGAAAATTATTAATTTCTGGATTTAGACTAATTAGGTCATGGTACACCTCCAGTAAATATTATATGGGATTTGGATGATAGTTGGGAGTACCACCCCTGGCATACCTCATAAAGATTAGGACGGTCTGCGTTTAGTAAAACTGCAGAAGCGGAGCTAGAGGGGGTAATGAACATGGAGATGGAATTTTGATAGTTGTTGGTTTGGACAGGATAAGTTAAATCAAGTTCATTATTGGAAGTTAGGATGGGTAGGGGGTGAGATTGACTAGCGATAGACAGTGTTCGGGTTCGACGGAAGACCGTCCTTCCCGAGAAGAGGAAGAGTCAAAGTCACCCTAGGAATAGCCCACTGTAATGCGAGAAGGGAATGGGTTAAGGGAACCAATCAATTATAATAAGTGACTTGGAAAGAGAGTTTTGGGATTCACCCCATCATAGCTCCTAGAACCGCTGCAAGCCCTTCACCGGGTAACCCTCGGGAAGTCCAAGGTTAACCTTAAATGGTAGGAATAAAATGATCAAGAGTAACCCTAATAATAGTTGTACCGCACACCTACACTTGTACACTTTGGAAGAAGAAATGGCACGGAATGGGTAGAGTAGGTCCATGGTCTAAGGGCCTACTAGTAATGACGATGGTTGGTTGGTAATTTGGAAGTCCAGGGAGCGGGATGCTCGGGGACTTGGTATAGGCTTAGTAGCCTAGAGAGCTGGAGGCTCGGTAATATAAGAACTTGTACAAATATAATAATTGACATGGTTGCATGTGCATATAAGTGGTGGGTCATCGGTACTAGGCGATCGATCACACCGACAGCGGTACGTTGACTCGGCGAAAAGCCTGGTGTGTACAGCCAGCACAAGTACGCGGATACTCTAGGTTATGTTCTTCTAGGGGCGTACGGAAGGGCTAGGCCTAGTAGTGTGGTTACCCGCCTAGGAGTGGGGTGCCCGACTCACTATCTCCGTTTGCCACAATGGAGGTTCCTGGGGGTGAAGCTAGCCGCCCGAACAGGGGGAACTAAAGGTCTGTGCGCATAGAGTCGTGTGGGTGTGTTGCACTTGCTTGTGCATTCCATAGCATAATTGTGTATCATAGCATAAACATGCCACCTAACGTATAAAATGGTATGAGACGTTTTATACGATAGGCCCTGCAAAACGACCCCTTGGTCTATAGGGGTAATCCCTATAAATCAATGGTTATATTACTTGTACTTTCACTTACTTGCCATTCTTTGCTGTTTGACAACCGACACCCCAACGTATAAGTGGTATGGGACACTCTATACGATGGGAGCCCTGCAAAAGATCCCTCGGCTTATACGCTTCCACGCATAAGTTAAGGTTACATTTCTTACTTTCTGTTTCTATCTTATTTACTATAGAATTGCTAGCATAGGTCTGCTGTCACCTGTTTATTTGATTTAATCTCCACCTTCATGTCCTTCCCTTTCTTCCTCTCCGCTCGGTACCTAGGAGCCATGGGGGAAGGGGTAGGGGATGATAGGGCTTAGTCTTTATGACTAACGGTTTTCGAACCACAACATTTTAGGCGTACCATATGGAAGGGTCACGGCTATTGCAGTTCCTGACAGAGTTGGCCCCGCGACCGTGTTACCATTATAACCAGCCGGGACATACACGGGTCAAATGCCCCTTGATGGGTGGGACCCCACCAGCTCAGCAGCCAGGAGGCCGAAGACGTAGACGCAGACGTGGATCGCGAGGCGGCGACGGCAGGCTGAAAAGGAAGAAGCACCCAGAGATGCAGCAACAACAGAGTACAGATTCGGTGGAGATGGGCCAGTCCAGCTTGGGTGCTCTCGGTTCAGTGACGGTTACAGTGACGATTAGTTTTAGTTTTAGTTTGGCTTCCGCGAGTGACTTGTAGTGAGGATTACATGTACTGGGCACAAGCCCTCTTTTTGTACTCTGATTTTTATTACTATTATGGACTCTCCCTTCGTGGAGATTTATTTATATACATGTGATTATTGTGGAATTACTATTACTTTATTAAGCTACCATTCTGCGATCGAAAAGGGCCGGCAGAATTGGCGTTTTGTAGTGGCGACCTTACCGTGAGTCGGTGCCACCGCAAAGCGGAAGTTCTGGGCTAAGACCCCGGTGGTTGAAAAGAAAAAAAAATGGGGGTCTTACATCTTAATTGCAATTAGTTTTCTCTTAATAAACGCTGAGTGCTCTGCTGTCTTGAAAAATGGTTTACGAAAGAAGATCAGTGATCCTGGTAGTTTTTCTATACTGTGTGTCTTTGGTGATCTCTTTGCCAAGCATGCATTGGCCGATTTAGGTGCAAGTATCAACCTAATGCCCTTCTCTTTATTTATTAAGTTAGGAATTGGTAGCCTCAACCCCACGCATATGAGTATCTAGCTCGCCGATAGATCCATTAAGTACCCGTTAGGAATAGTGGAGGATGTTCTAGTCAAAGTCAACAAATTAATCTTCTCGGTGGATTTCGTCATATTGGACATCGAAGAAGATGTTGAGGTTCCCCTGATCCTTGGCCGACCCTTACTTACCACCTCCCGAGCTATCATTGATTTAAGAAATGGCAAGCTCTTCCTACGAGTAGGAGACGATGAAGTGACCTTCTCTATCACCCCTTTGATAAAAAATACCCTGGAGAATGATGACTCCTGTTTCTTCTTAGATACCTTAAGTGATGAATCTTCCTACAACATTTCTAAAGATGAATTTTCTGATTTTTGTTCTTCCTCAACTTTTCCTACTGAAAGTCTGCAAGAAACCGTCATGGCCATTGATTCACCCCCTTCCAATTTTCCGTATAAGTTAAAAGTCAACGATGAAATTATTTTTGAAAAAGAAAGAACTTCCAAAAAATCTTATGATGAACCCCCTACCCTAGAATTAAAAGAACTACCTGAACATCTCAAATATGCCTTCGTAGAAAAATATTCCAAACTTCCAGTGATAATTCCGGCCTACCTAACAGAATAACAAAATGACAAACTCCATCTAGTTTTACGAAAACATCACCGAGCCATCGCCTAGAAGATATCTGATATCAATGGAATAAGCCCATCTTTCTTCACCCACAAAATCTTAATGGAAGATAATTCACATAACTCCATCCAACCTCAGCACCGTATAAATCCGAACATGAAAGAAGTCATAAAAGGCGAGGTTATGAAACTCTTAGACGCAGTAAATACTTATCCTATTTCAGATAGTAAGTTGGTTATCCCTTTTCAAGTAGTGCCAAAAAAGGGTTGGATAAGTGTAGTTGTTAATGAAAATAATGATTTAATCCCAACACAGACTGTGACGGTGAAAGATAGGGCAAGCTCTGAATAACTCTAGAGGGGGGGGGGTGAATAGAGTTTTTGAAAACTTTTCCCTATTCCTGAAATAAAAGATAAGTGTACAAATGCAGCAAGTGAACTAGAGAAAAATAACTAAGCTACACAGCAAGCATTATATCACAGCACAAGCCCAAGAGAATATCATAGACACACAAACAACACAAGAATTTTATAGTGGTTCCCCAAACTTGGGTACATCCACTCTTCTACCACCCTGGTAGGAATCCACTAAGGTTTTTGATCAGGTGACTGCCACCAATGAGATTTTTATCAGGTGCCCAAAAACCAACCCAAGTCTTTTGGAAGGAGACTTACAACCAGAATAATTTTGAAGGGAATTAAAACCCTGTACAGAGGTGGGGATGAAAGAGTGATAATGTTCTTCTCTTACTCAAATACAACTGAGAGAAGACTAGTGGATTATTGATGGTGTCAAAGCTCCCCCTGAGATGTTGATCTGTTCAGGAAAGAAGGAAGCTTTGCTTCAGGGTGTAGGCCTTCAGATTTTCAGAGATCCTTAACTGATTTGAATGTTGCTATCACTTGAGATCCCTAAAAACAAAGAGGGAGAGAAAGAAAGACTCTTGATGGTGATGATTGTTCTTTCTTCTTCTCTTGAGAGCAGTCAATTTTCTAAGAGATGTTTTTCACTGCACTTTTGGATATTTTCTTTGTTGTGACTCTAGATGATGATCAATCTCTGCTCTTGTGTCTCTTGTTGTTTTCTTGGTAGGGAGATATGTATTAGATAACTGCAACTTCGTCGAATTAAAAAAAAACTCTGCAATAAATGTTCAGCCGAAATCTTGGGAACGAAAAATGGGAAGAATGTTGTCAATTATTTTATTCTATGTTTGTCCCGAGATATAAGCAATTAATTCCATGGAGGATGTTAGCAATCAATGCTGCCAGTAACTGCTCTATTCAGAGAATATAAGTGCATTGATTTATAAGGGAATCAATAGCCTATAATAGATATAGAATGATGAGACAAAAAGAGAAAGAATAAATAACAAAATGTCTTACAGTTTTCGTCGACCTGAGATCAGCTTTTGTCGACCTCTAATCAGCTTTCATCGACCTCTAATTAGCTTTCGTCGACCTGAAATTTCTTCGACCTCTAAACATCCTTCGTCGAACCGAGATCAGCTTTCGTCGACCTCTAATCAGCTTTCGTCGACCTGAAATTTTTTCGACCTTTGAACAGCCTTGGTCGAACTGAGATCAGATTTCGTCGACCCGAGCTCGATGAATCAACTGCTGTGCATAAACTGACTAATTTTGCGCACTATGTTCATCGACCTGAGACTGTGAAGTTAGTCGACCTAAGAACTTGGTCAATCTGTCGGCGTTGAGTGAATAGCACATCTGGCGTTGAGTGTTCTTTGTCTCTGAGTCAGCCTTGACATTGAGTGAATTATGGTGCTGAGTGCTGAAGAGTTAGTCGATCTGAGAACGGGGTTCGTCGAGCTCAGCTCAGAGATTTTAGCTCTGAGTTAGTCGAGCTGAGCACGACTATCGTCGACCTGAGATCGACGAATGTAGATTTCTTTTTCTAATTCTTGATTTCTCTATTTCTTTAGTCTTTGGCAGTGTTGTAGGTTGGTCCTTTGATCTGTTGACTCTAAGAACATGGCATAGACTCTAGAAACACATAAAATTTGACCCTTCTATACAATATGGGTCACAACCTAAGAAGAGAACCTAGCCCAAATCACCTAGGGGTTCCAACAATCTCCCCCTATTTGGGTGAGGTTACTTCAACCAAAAACAGATAAAGATCACAAGACAAAATAAGGTAAATATAACATGAAAACTGAGATAACTGATAGAATAAATAAGCTATCAGTACCTTTATAAAGCTATCTACCCAGATTGTTCACAGAAAGCACAAAAAATAAACAATTTAAATGTTCTTGTTAAAATCAGAAGGCTTAGCAAATTTGATTATCCTATTTGGATCATGAGCTTGCTTCATAGTCATGGTCATATCAGCATCACCAATAGTCCTTTGTGAGGTAGTTCTTGGAACCACTACTTCAGGATGTAGACTCATGTATTCATCAGCATTGAATAATTTTCCTACTTGATATCTTTCAAACTCTTTCTTCCTGTAGCTAGACATTGTAGAGAACTGAGAAGAGTCTTGACCTTTTTCTTTGGCTTGCCTGATTTGTGAGAGAGCCACAGATTCCTTGAATCTAGCCATTCTGGTAGTTGGACTAGTTTCAGGATCATAAGCTGGAATTGGAGGTTCTTCAGGGCTATTAGCTTTGCCAGGAGATGGAGGAGGGGAAAATTTTGGCTTAGAAATAAACTGTTGAGCTGACTGATGTCTCAGTTTGTGCTGACTGTCTCCATAAGAATGAGAAGGTCTTCCTTGTCTCTTATATGTTTTAGTAAGAGTAGGTTTAGTGAATCCTTCTGAGCTCTGAGATAATGTTCCTGAGGCACCTACAGCTGGAGGAGGAGGAGGAGGAGGATCCCTTTTGAATTTCTGAGATGGAGGGGAGTATCTTCTGGTTTTCTTTCTGCTCTTTTGTTCATTCTTGGATAGCCTCATCCAAGCTGGCATACCCTTATAAGGAGTTATGTTTTGCAAAATGTAGTATGGAATATCATTTATAGACTTAGGTTTTGGAGCAGGTGGAGGAGGTGCTTTCCTTTTCTTGGAGATTTTCTTCCTCTTTGGAGCATCATCAGAATCATCATCATCATCATTATCATCATCATCAGGAGACAAAGGATTGTCGTACATTTCATCAATCTGACTTATCAGATCCTTGGGAATTTCTTTGCTAGCTTGAGTGGGAACAACTTCAGCTTCAGCTGCTTCAGCTTCCATAGTAATGTCCTGATTTATTAGATCATCTAAACTAGGAATAGGGCTATTATCCATGATATAAGTTGGCCAAGGAGGGCTAGGTCTTTGTTTATATAATACTACTGGGGAAGCTATCAGACTTTTCTTTATAATGGCTAACACTTTTGAACTTGCAGGGGAGGTGTAGCATACTATTGCTCTGGATGATTGAGTGGAAGAGGAGAGGCAGAACTGAATATAAGATCCAAAAATTTTCAGCAGAGTATGTAGATTTACTTTAGATTTAATGAAGTAGAACCTTCCAGGCCGAACTTCTGGCAAGCTAGTCTCTTGAGCATTGGATACTATAATATTTGTACCTTGATTATCTACATCTGCTACTAAGTCAGTTATCTCTATATCATCTGATTCCATATCAGTATCAAGAAAATGTAGAAAATCTGGTTCCATATCAACATTTGTTCCTGCTGCTGCTGCTGGTGCTGCTGTTGCTACTTCATCATTAAGTATCTCCCCCTGCCTGGTTTCAGTATGTACTGAAGCCATGCCACCAGATGAAGAGAGGGTAGAGGTGAGGGTAGAGATTTGAGAAGAAAGAGATGATATGGAGATAGACAGAGGGTAAATAGCCTCTGCAATGAAGGTTTAGAGGATAGGCTTGAGGAGCTCAAGAAGTGGTTGGATGATAGAAGGATTTAAAGATGTGGAGTCAGATGTTTGGGCAGGAGGTGGTTGAGAAGGGATAGAGGTAGTGAAGATAGTTGCTGGAGGAGATGGTTGGTTGGAAGTGTCTGCAAGGGGGTCCTGATGAGGAGATTGGTGAGGAGAAGGAGTGTTCAGGGAAAATGAAATTAAATTGAAAGATGGGATTGAAGAAGGAGTGGAGAGGGGGATATCAGTAAGATGAGATGGAAAAGGAGATTGGGGAGGAGTAGGGATGGATGTATCAGCCCTAGGAGAGGGAGAATTGGATGGAATATGTGTAGGGGAAGAAGGAATTCGAGATGCTGGAGGTGTAGGGGTATGTATTAGAATAGAAATGGAGGTTGGGGTTTGTTGAACTTGAGGCTGAGATGGAGCTTGAGAATCAGGAGGAGGTGGAGGGGTGGATGGAATCTTTGCAGAGGGGTGAGGAGTGGCTGATGTAGCACTTGTACTTTCAGAAGATTTAGAGGAGGAGGACTTGCCCTTAGATGGCTTTATGATAGTCCTCTCCCATTTGCAAAAGAGAGCAGATGAGAGCCTCTTAGAGGCATTAATGAAGGTGGTCTGAGATACAAGCAATTCATTAGCCTTGGCTGTCAGAAACAAGCCCAATATTCTTCCATAGCAAACCTCCTTTTTGTTGTTCTTTCTCCTGATTAAATCAAACAGAATTTGTGGCCAGTTCACACTTTTCTTACGGAACAGGGCAGCCATAACCAGGAACTATTGCTTGGAGAAGTAGTCATGTGTTGTATGCTTAGCAAACAGCACCTTCCCAACGACATCCGCAAGGAATTTATATGCCGGGGAGAAATATTTCTTATACAATTTGTTAGGGTTTTCGCCGAAGTGACCCATAACAGCCAGCATATCTTCATATTCCTTATCATATAGTTCTAGATCATCTTCTCTAGTTTTCAAATTGAAAAGTTCAGAGAGAACGGAGGGAGAAAGAATCACCTAATTACTACTGATAGTTCCAGTCATTTCAGTCTCTGTTGAAGAAGAAGAGCCAACCCATTCCTTGATTTCTGTCATAGGAATCCTGATTCTATTAGACATGAACTGCTTCATATTTTGTTCCTCAAATAGCTGTAGAATATCTATGAAAATTTGATCTTACTGTTGGAAAGAGTCAAAATCAATATCGAAACCATGATCGAACATTATGCCGATTGATACAATAGCGGCCATTTATGATGTTAAGATCGAATGAGAGAGATAAAGAGCACACCTGCAAGAGAAAACACAAGATCAAGTGCAGGAGGGGAATTCTGAAAGCACGTGATTGAGGTCGAAGAAAAGCCAGATATAGTATTTTCTGAAATATGAAACGACAATCTCAATCCGATGAAAACTCAAGATTCTTCGATCTCAGGTTAACGAAAATTACGTAAGGGACAAAGTTCGTCGATCTAAGAACGAAGAGAGGGAAAGTTTTCGTCATTCGCAGAAAACTTGTAGAGATATAATTCGTCGTCCTCTGATCGATGAATGAGCTATACTAAGAGATTTTGTTGATCTTAGGTCGACGAAAATTCTCAAGAATAGTTATCAGTTCGTCGATCTCAGGTCGACAAACAGAGACAATTCTTTGACTACAGACAGAGCATTAGATTAAATCCTGACCATTTATCATACCAAGCTGATTGACAAAGAATAGATGCTTGGATGAGTCCAATGGCTTAGTGAATATGTTTGATCTTTGAAAATCAGTAGAGATAAATTCAAGTTGAATCTTTTGTTTGTCAACACAATCTCTACTGAAATGATGTCTAATATCTATATGCTTGGTTCTAGAATGCAATACTGGATTTTATGCAATTGAAATGACACTTGTATTATCACATAGTATAGTTGAATTATGTAAGTTGACACCATAATCCAGTAGTTGGTTTTGTATTAACAAAATCTGTGAACAGGAACTTCCTGCAACCATATACTCAGCTTCAGTAGTGGAAGTTGAAATAGATGTTTGCTTTCTACAGAACCAAGATACAAGTCTGTCACCAAGGAACTGATAAGTTCCTGAGGTGCTTTTCCTGTCTGCTCTGCATCCAATATAATCAGCATCAGAAAATCCAGTTAACACAAATGCTGATACTGTTGAATACAAGAGGCCTATATCTGGACAACCTTTTTATATCTTAAAATCCTTTTTAAGAAAATAAGGTGAGATTCTTTAGGGTTCACCTGGAACCAAGCACAAAGACATGTGGTAAACATAATGTCTGGCCTGCTTGCTGTTAAATATAATAGGGATCCAACAATGGCCCTATACTTGGTCTGATCAACTGGTTTTCCAGATTCATCAGCATCTATAACAGCATTGGCAGCCATGGAAGTCTTCATGATAGAGGCATCATTCATCCCAAACTTCTTAATAAGCTATTTAGCATATTTATACTGAGAGATGAAGATTCCTTCAGGGGTTTGTTTCACTTGGAGACCAAGGAAATATGATAACTCACCCATGCTACTCATCTCAAATCTTGAGTGCATTAGATCAGAAAATCTTTTGCACAGATTTTGATTAGTAGAGCCAAAGATTATGTCATCTACATATATTTGTACTAATAGAATTTTATCATAATGTAGTTTTGTAAAAAGAGTTCTATCAACCATGCCTCTTGAAAAACCATGCTATAAAAGAAAGCTGGCTAAGGTCTCATACCAAGCTCTTGGAGCTTGCTTTAAACGATAGAGAGCCTTATGCAATTTAAAAATATAGGAGGGTGAGTTGAAGAGATAAAACCTGGTAGCTGTTCCACATATACTTCTTCTTTTAGTTCCCCATTGAGAAAAGCACTTTTGAAATCCATTTGATATACCTTGAATTTCTTGTGAGCAATATAGGCCAAGAAAATTCTGATGGCTTCAAGTCTTGCAACAGGTGCAAAGGTTTGATCATAATCAATTCCTTCCTCTTGCATGTATCCCTGAGCAACAAGCCTTGCCTTGTTCCTCAAAGTCATACCTTGGGCATCAAGTTTGTTTCTGAATACCCACTTAGTTCCAATTACTGGATAGCCCTTAGGCCTTGGAACTAAGTCCCAAACTTTACACCTCTCAAACTTATTGAGTTCCTCTTACATTGCAATAATCCAGTTTGGATCTTGCTCAGCATCAGATATAGATTGAGGCTCAATTTGAGAGAGAAAGCAGACAAACATCACATCAGGGTTGAGTTGATGCCTTGTCTGCACTCCTGCTGATATGTCTCCAATTACTTGAGATATAGGGTTATCTCTAAGTGTGACAAAATCATTAAGAGAAGTTGGTTCAGCAACAGTTATTTGATTTAATTCCTCTTGTGGAATTGTATCAACTGTTGGAGGAAGTTGGACTGCTTCCACAGTTTCTTCTTCATTATCAGCTTCTGATATAGCTTGTTGAGAGGGATGTGATTCAACCTTTTAGGTAAGGTTTAGATCATCCAAGCTCTCACATAAATTCTGTACCTGCAATTGACTATTGGTAGAGATATCTCTCTCCTTATAAAACATGTTAGATTCATCAAATGTCACATGCATAGATTCTTCAATTTTTAGTGTTGATTTATTAAACACCCTATATGCCTTACTGACTTGGGAATATCCTAGAAAAATTCCCATTGCAGCCTTAGCTTCAAACTTTCTAAGATGTTTCTTATCATTGTTGTGAATATAGCATATACATCCAAATACTTTAAAATAGGTGATTATAGGTTTCTTCCCTTTGGGTAGTTCATAGGGAGTCTTAAGCTTTAGTTTATGTATTAGGCTTCTATTCAGAACATTGTTTGTTGTGGTTATTACTTCTGCCCAATAGGATAGAGGCATGCAAGCATCTGCAAGCAATGTACCTGCAGCTTCAATAAGTGTTATATTCTTCCTTTCAACTACCCCATATTGTTGAGGAGTTCTGGGAGCTGAGAAGCAGTGTCTTATACCTCCTTTCCTATAGAACTATAGCATAAGAAGAGACTCAAACTCAGTGCCATGATCACGTCTGATCAATACAACTTGAGTAGAGTACTCAATCTGTATGTTCTTGAGAAAATCTGTAAGAACTTGAAAAGTATCTGACTTTGCTCTCCAAAAGAAAACTCATGTTAATCTGGAGAAGTCATCTATAATTTCTAATGTATAATACTTTCCTCCTAGACTTTGTACAGCAATAGGACCAAAAAGGTCCATATGGAGCAAATAGAAAATTCTAGGTGAATCACTCTTATTAATGGATTTGAAACTAGATTTAGTTTGCTTGCCTAGTTGACAAGACCTGCAGAGGCCTTCCTTTTGTAGGGACCAGAAGGTAAACCTCTAACAAGATTGTCCTTAGATAACCTAGCTATATGTAAGACCCCCTTTTTTTTTCTTTTTCAACCACCGGGGGTCTTAGCCCAGAATTGCCGCTTTGCGGTGGCACCGACATCTCGGGAAGGCAACCACTACAAATCGCCAATTCTGCCGGCCCTTTTCGATCACAAACGAGAGAAGCATTTATACAAAAGTGTAAACAAGTCCACAGAAAACATGTATATAAAAGAGAATCATATCCAGTCCATCAATACAATAATAGGAAAATAGATAAATGGGCTTGAGCCCAGTACATCAGAGTCCTCACTACAAGTCTCTCATCGCGGAAGCTAAGAAAATGCTAATCACTCACGGAGCTGGTCGCAGGTGCACCGGTGCTAGACTGTCCCACCTCCATGCGCACCGTACTCCGCTGGTGCTGGTCCCTGTCTCCCATCCGGAGCTCCTGTAATGTTTGGTTCGAAAACCATTAGTCATAAAGACTAAGCCCTATCATCCCCTACCCCTCCCACCACGGCTCCTAAGCACCGGGCGGAGAGGAGGAAAGGGAAGCTACAAAAGTGGAGAATAGACAAGCAAGTGTCGGTGGACCTAACTAGCAAGTTATATCGGGGAGCAGTATAAATGTTGTAATAGGTAGAACAATTAATAAGAAGCAATTTATATAAAAAGACAACTAGAGAACAGTAGGTAAGTATGTAAGTAACCTTAACTTATATGAATGCCCATACAAACTTATAAGTTAAGGGATCTTCTGCAAGGCTCCCATCGTATAAAAAGTCCCATACCGATTTATACGTTGGGGTGACGGTTATATGCAAACATGCTATGCCATGATTCATGCAAGTGCAACCCACACACACGACTCTATGCGCACAGACCTTTAGTTCCCCCTGTTCGGGAGGCTAGCTTCACCCCAGGAACCTCCGTAGTGGCAAACGGAGACAGTGGGTCGGGCCCCCCACTCCTAGGCGGGTAACCACACTACCAGGCCTAGCCCTTCCGTACGCCCCTAGAAGAACACAACCTAGAGTATCCGCGTACTGCTGCTGGATGTACCCTCCAGACTTTTCTCCGAGTCATCGTACCGCTGTCGGTGTGATCGATCGCCTAGTACCGATGACGCCCACCTTTCTCCGTACTCCAACCCTCGAGCCCGCGGCCCCCCGGACAGTACTGTCCGTGCATCTACCTTCAGAGCTACTGTCTGATGGCAAGTAATCCTATAATTCTACTTTCCTAACTACCGGGGAGTGAGTGTGTGCAATCTTAGTTATACTAGTTGCTCTTTTGATTTATTACTCCTATGGTTTACGTTAGCCCAGGACTGCCCCCGGTATACCCCGTGAAGGGCTCTCAAGGGGCACTAGGAACCAAGACGGTGCATTACGGCCCGAAGTTCCCTTTCGCAAGGCACTTATTATTATTGGTTGTCTACCCTTTACCCAATCCCCTTTTAATGTTATAATGAATCTAACCCTAGCGTATTAAGACTCTTCCTCTTCCTCCCGGGACGGACGATCTTTCGTCGTTCCCGTACTCTCTTATCCTAACCAGTCCCACATTCTACTTATCCTGACTTCTAATAATGAACTCATTCTAAATTTGCCCTACCAACCATCGATTATCAGAATTCCGTGGTTTTACTAAATGCAGACCATCCTAAGCTATATGTGGTACACAAGGGGAGGTACTCCAAATTATCTTCCAAATCTCCTATAATATTTACCGGAGGACTATCATGACTTAATTAGCTTAAATCCAGGAATTTATAATTTTCCTAATTAATCTGATATTTATTTTATTTTTCTCAAAGATTGGCCATGGGTATTTTTTAACATGAACTATATGATATTCTTAAGTTATGGCCACCCAAAAATTAAGTTCATTAAATAACAGCAAGATAACCTCAAAAGCAAATTCTCAGATTTTTATAGAAAGTATTTAACCTCTAATTAATTTAGTCAGTATAATCACGTTAATCCTACTTAATGAAGGAAGTACAGAAATTATTCATCTAAAAATTATAGAAAAATCACTAGTCAGTAGTATGATATATAAAAGATCTTTGTGTAGAGAATCATAATTTTATCAGCTTGCTAAGCACCAAAATAGATTTAATCCAATATCCATGATAAATAACACTTAATGAAGCAAGCCTTAGAATTAAACTTCTAAAAATCCCATAAAAATTCACAGAGTTTTAAAACCATAATAAAGGTTCTCTGCCTAAATTTCATCAATTTCCAGGAAGTTTGTACTCCATAATAAATTTTCTAAGCAAATCATGCAACTACCAATTCATTAAAGAAGTACCCAAAATAGTGAGTATAAAATTCATAGAAAAATATCCAGAGCTTGTACTACCCCTATAATCCACTCTACCCAATTCTCATCACTTTTTAATGTGGTTTGGTGTCATTTCCTATCTCTATAAGTTTTGCGCCCTAAACTAGGGTTAGGTTTTTAGACATCCCAACGATCTCCAAATCCACTAAAATTTCATCCAGAGAACTATATTAGCCCTATGGTTCTCATAACCCGACCTCGGGTCAATCCAAGGTCATTTGACCACATGACCTTCACAAACCACCAAGATCCATCCTTAGGTTTTGGCCTTGGTCCTTAGGGTAAACTTACCCCGATCCACCTCAAACTCCATGAGGGGGTGCTAGAGAACATTACTAGCCAGTGGTAAAAATCTCAGCCTCTGTTGAGGTGATCTCACCACTCAAACTTCAAAAGTGCACTTTTAACCTAAGACCCCTTATTAGGGCAAAACTTAGGGTTGATCAATTCTAAACCAAACCATCTCCAAATGAGATGAAAAATTATACAGAACCTTATGGTGAACCCAGGGACCACTCACCAAAATTTGGGAGGGTTTGGAAATTATTTAACCACCTAATTAAATTCGGCTAGGATTATTGAATTTTTCTAAAAACTATAGAAACATATTCTCCAAAAATTCTCATTTTTGGATAGCACCTAGATATATGTAATATTAGACCACATCCCAAATTTCAAGTCGTTTGGACGACTGGATTGGAGTGGGGAATTTTTCTAAGGTCAAGGCAGCCCTCTGGATAGACCTCACCAAAAAGGGTGCTGTGGTCTAACCAGGAATCCAAATTGAATGAAATTAATTTTGAATAAAACTAGACTTCAAGGGCTACTGTTTCTATGTTGACCACTTTTCCTGTAGGAGCCTCTAAGTATTTTTCCCAAATTATTTAACATGACAGAAATCTCATTCAGAAATTGATTTTACAAATAAAATCTAATTAAAGGCACTGTTCATCTTCTTCTACAGCCCGAACCAGAGACTGAAAACCTAATTTTTCCTGTAGCCTTTCCAAGCTATTTCCCGGCCACCCAGCCATCTCCCTGGCCGGCCACCACCACCACCACCTCCGTTGAGGCGAGGGCTAACGTCGGGCGGCGGCACGGCCGCCGGAGAGGCGGTTTCCGGCGAACCCGCCACCATGATATTTTCGGAAAACCACCATTACGCTCACCCGATCTGGCTCTTTTGAGCCCGATATCTCTCCTAACGATTCCTAAGATCTATCCGCAGAAGAAGAGGGAGGGGAGGACCTTGTTCGCGGGTTGAAGGCGTGCAGAGCGTCGGGAAGCCATTTGCGCGGTGGTGGCGTCGCCGGAAATTCTTCAACAGCAAGGAGGAAGTCTGAACAGTTGAGGGAGTGTAACCTTTTCCTCTTGCACTCAGGAATCTTTTATAGATGAGGAAATGGGGAGGGGAAAGGGTGAAACGTTGGAGATGAAACGTTGGCGGCCATTAATCATATTCTTATGACGTTTCGGTTATGCCGAATGGCAGTTGGAAAGTTGGAAATGAAGAGGTGCTTGCCAGGTGGCAGTTTCCTATTGGACCCACTTTCCTTAATTATTAACATAATTAAAGTAGGGAACGACCCATAAATACTCTTGATTTTTCATTCCCACAGCCAGAATTTATTAAGGCGTCGGTTACCGAAACTTCCAGTCTGGCTGACGTTTCGGCCTTGGTCACGGGCGTGACACATAGGTCACGGGCGTGACAGGCCCGGTTAGCAGTTCTGGGTTCGACGATCGTCGAACTGAGATCGACGATCGTCGAAGGGTGGTCACGGGCGTGACACTTGGGTCACGGGCGTGACAGGCCTGGTGACTAATTCTGGTCGACGATCGTCGAGCTGAAATCGACGATCGTCGAGCGTGGTCACGCCCAATGTCACGGGCGTGACAATGCGGGTCACGGGCGTGACATGCCTGATGACTAGTTCTGGGTCGACGATCGTCGAACAGAAATCGACGATCGTCGAGCGCGGTCACGCCCAATGTCACGGGCATGACAATGCAAGTCACGGGCGTGACATGGCGCGTGGTCAATTTTGGGTCGACGATCGTCGAAGTGGGGTTCGACGATCGTCGAGGGTGTCACGCCCTTTGTCACGGGCGTGACCTGGAGGGTCACGGGCGTGACAGACCCGTGTGGCCGAATTTGGTTCGACGATCGTCGAGTTGGGATCGACGATCGTCGAGCGTGTCACGCCCTTGTCACGGGCGTGACATGGCGGGTCACGGGCGTGACCAACCCGTGAGCCGATTCCTTAGTCGATTTATTTCAAGTTTTGGGCTCCCTAGGGTTCTACCACAACCAACCGACTCTTAGGGGTCTAGCCGGAAATGGGATGTTACAAATCCCAATAAACAAAACAAAGATTTCGTCCCCGAAATCAAGGTTAAGCCTACGAGACTCAAATCGGGAAAATAAACTTGTAACATCCCATGAGAACCGACTGATTACCTCCCTACGTTACGTTTGCTTGTGCGATTTCGAATCTAAGGTTTAATTCGCCCACCTAACTAGGTATATACGCCCCAATAAACAAAAGATTAGCCCCTATTCTTGAAATTTCAATTCCATTGGTTTAAAACAGGAAGGCAATTGATTGTCCAGAGGGGTGTTGAGGTATACCTGACGAAAAAGTTCCGGATATTTTTGCCGCATCAAGTCCTGTGGCTCCCATGTATGCTCCTCCTGCCCATGATTGTTCCACAGAACCTTGACTAACGGGACCTTCTTTCTCCGCAAGACCCGCACTGCCGTATCGTCAATCCTGATAGGCTCCACGTTGACTGACCGATCCGAGGCCACCGGGCCATCTGCCGAGGGAATCAGCTGCTCAGGGCGTAGCAGAGCCCTCCGAAGTGAGGAGACGTGGAAGACGTCATGCAATCCCGCTAACTCCGGCGGTAGTTCCAGTCTATAGGCTAAGGGGCCGATCCGCTCCAGGATCCTGTAGGGCCCCATATACCTTGGACTGAGCTTCCTCCGCCCGCGAACCCGCGAGATTCCGTGCATCGGCCGTATCTTCAAGAAAACTCGGTCCCCCACCTGGAACTCCACTTGACGATGCCTCGCATCGTAGTATTTCGCCTGTCTACTCTGGGCTTCCAACATCCTGTCTCGGATCAACCTAATCTGAGCATCTGTATCTCCCACAAACTCCGAGCCCAGTGCCTGCGGATCCTCATCCTGAACCCATGATAGTGGGGTTCTGCATCTCCTTCCGTACAACGCTTCGTATGGAGCCATGCCTATGCTGGACTGATGAGCGTTGTTGTACGAAAACTCGACCAGTGGCAGCAATCTCTCCCAAGGCTCGCCACGATCCAAAATACACAGTCGTAACAGGTCCTCCAGTGTACGGTTTGTGCGCTCTGTCTGTCCGTCGGTCTGAGGGTGGAAAGCTGTGCTGAATGTCAACCGAGAACCCAGATGGGCCTGGACTGACCTCCATTCCCTGGATGTGAACCGCCCATCCCGATCCGAAACGATAGTCTTGGGCACCCCATGATAACGCACAAACTGCTCGATGAACCTCCGTACTAAAACACTGACCGGTGTGTCCTTCGCCACTGGGATGAATCTGGCCACCTTTGTCAGCCTGTCCACTATCACCCAGATCGAGTCGTTCCCCGCACGGGATCTAGGTAGCCCATGTATAAAGTCCATGGCTATGTCCTCAAACTTCCACTCCGGCACTGGAAGCGGCTGCAGCAATCCTGCCGGGTTCCTACACTCCGCCTTCACGAGCTGGCAGGCCTCACAATGTGTCACAAAATATGTAATATCTTTCTTCATACCCGGCCAGTACATCGTCCTCTTTAAATCCTTTACCATCTTGGTGATCCCCGGGTGTACCGAATACCGACTGCAGTGAGCTTCCTCCAAAATGTCCTCCCGGATCCGTCCTCCTGCTAGTATGTAGACTCTGCCCCGGAAACACAGAAGCCCATCCCTCAAAGTGTAATCTCCTGTCGTGCCTTCCTCCAAGGCCCGGAATATCGGCTCAGCTCTCTCGTCCAGCTTCTGCCCATCTCTGATGCGGTCTCGGATGTCATCTGTAGTAGCCATCGACCCCAAGTACTCCATGTACAGCTCCGGGTCATCCTCAGATACTAGCGAAATCTGCATCTCCTCGAATGATCTAATCAACTCCAAGGCCATCAGCTGCGGGCCTACTCCAGTCGTATTCGCTCTCCGGCTCAGAGCATCCGCAACCACGTTCGCCTTCCCCGGATGGTAGTGCATGGTATACTGGTAGTCCGAAAGAAACTCCACCCAGCGTCTCTGCCTGATGTTTAACTCCTTCTGGGTGTCGACGTACTTCAGATTCTTGTGGTCGGAGAAGATATCACAATGTACCCCGTAGAGATAGTGCCGCCAGATCTTAAGGGCAAAAATGACTGCCCCCATCTCCAAATCGTGCACGGGGTAGTTCTGCTCGTGCTGCTTCAACTGACGGGAGGCATAGGCGATTACGTGCCCATTCTGCATAAGGACGGCGCCCATCCCCTGATAGGAAGCATCTGCATATACCTGAAATCCCTCCCTCCCTGATGGGAGAGCAAGGATGGGGGCCGAGGTGAGACGATCCTTCAGCTCCTGGAAGGCAGATTCGCACCGCGGCGTCCAAGTAAAAGGGGACTCCTTCTTCGTCAGAGACGTAAGAGGAAGGGCAATCTGAGAGAACCCCTTTACAAACTTCCGGTAGTAACCGGCAAGCCCCAAGAAACTCCGAACATCCGTGGCTGACTTTAGTGGTGGCCAATCCCGTACTGCCTGGATCTTTGCCGGATCCACTGCCAGACCTGCTCCACTGATGACGTAACCCAGAAATGCCACCTCCTTTAGCCAGAACTGGCACTTGCTGTACTTGGCATACATCTCGTGCTCCCGCAGCTTCTCCAAGGTCAAGGCTAGATGTCTCGCGTGCTCCTCCTCCGTCCTTGAATAGATGAGGATGTCGTCGATGAATACAATGACGAAGACATCCAGGTATTCCTCGAACACCCGATTCATCAAAGTCATGAATGCGGAGGGTGCATTCGTGAGCCCGAACGGCATCACGGTAAACTCGTACAAGCCGTATCTGCTGCTGAACGCCGTCTTCGGGATGTCCTCCTCCCGAATGCGAAGCTGGTAGTATCCTGATCTCAGATCCAGCTTTGAGAACCAATGGGCTCCCTCCAGCTGGTCAAAAAGCTCATCTATCCGTGGTAAGGGGTAAGTGTTCCGGACCGTCAACCTGTTCAGAGCTCGGTAATCTATGCACAGTCGGAGGGTCCCGTCTTTCTTCTTAACGAACAGCACCGGAGCTCCCCATGGTGAAGAGCTAGGCCGAACGAACCCGGCCTCCACTAACTCCTGAAGCTGACTCCGGAATTCCACCAACTCCTTTGGGGCCATTCGATAGGGAGCTCTGGATACCGGCTTAGCCCCTGGTATAAGCTGAATCTGAAAGTCCCTCTCTCGGTGCGGGGGTAACCCTGGTAGCTTCTCCGGAAACACGTCGGCGAAGTCCCGCACCACTGGAATATCTGCAATGGAGTCCTTGGCTACGACCGCCTCAAAGAGGATCTGATAAACCTCTTCCCCCTGCAGGTGGGCCTTAACGGCCTGTATAGAAGAAAGTAAGGCACGGGGTGCTGATGTAATACCTTCGATAACAATGAAGGAGTCGCCGTGCCTCACGGTGATCCTCTTTGCCACGCAATCGATCTGGGCATGGTTCCAGTACAGCCAGGTCATGCCCAGAATCAGATCGTAATCTGGCATCCTCAAAACCGTCGCGGGTGCCTCAAACGTCTTTCCGCCGATCCTTGCTTCCATATCACAATGAGTAGAGGTCAATATCTCCGATCCATCGGGTAGGCGCACCCTCAGCATCTTCCCGGTGCTCAGCTCCACTCCTGCCAGTCCTTTCACGAAATCCTCTGACACGAATGATTGCGACGCACCGGTGTCAAAGAGGGTGTGAGCGGGCTTGCCGCTAATGAAAACTATGCCTGGGGTGATTAAGTGTCTTAGTATTTTGTTGCAGTTCATCTTCTCTTAAATTTCTAAGCAGGTTACGTCTGAAATAGTAGTTTGTATGAAGAAAATTTAAAAGTGCTGCCATACCTGTGATAACCTGCTCCGGGTTCCGAGGCTGTGTCAGGTCTAGAGCGTACACCTACTCTCTCTCTTGCCTACGGTCTCGATCCTGAAATCCTCGTCCTCGGTCCTGTCCTCGTCTGCCAAACTGTCTGGGGGGTGGAGCGCCCTGATGTGCTGGTGGGGGTGCTCGCCCCACAGGGCAGTTCCGCTTGATATGCCCCGGCTGGTTGCACTGATAGCATACCGGTGGCTGCCCTGCCGTCCTTGGCATTTCCAGCATCTGTATAGGCTGGGGAGCCAATATCCCCGAGTCCTCTGCTCCTGCCCAAACTCCTGACGGGGCTGATCCCCGTTCCTTCTCTCTCCAATAACTTGGCCTCGAGGGCGGTCTCTACGTCCTCCAATCACTGTATCATCAGCCGGTCTCTTCCGGCTCCTCACTGTAAGCTGATCCGCCTCTCTCTTCTTAGCCATCTCCAGAATCCTGGCCAGACTCCCCTCTGAAACGAAAAGGAGGGCCTGCCTCATGTCATCCTGCAGCCCCTTATAAAACCTCCGGGCATAGCCAGCATCGTCTAACTGGTAAGCATCCGCATAACGGGCCAGGTGTGTGAACTCCTGATAGTACTCCACCACAGTCCTGCTCCCCTGCCTCAACCGCAGGAACCTATCCTCCAGGTCATCTCTCGCCGACTGAGGTACAAAGTGTCCCAAGAGCGCTGCTCTGAACTCCTCCCAGGTAATATCAGCACAATCCACCCCTGCAATGGTGGTGTCCAGCTGAGATTTCCACCATCTCTTTCCGTGTGACTCTAAGCAGGAGACTGCCAAGGCAACTGCCTCCTCCGTGGGGCATCGAATCCCTGCCAGCATCTCGTAAATGGTGTCCAACCACTCCTCCGTATGTACTGCGAACTCCGTCCCCTGGTAGGATGGAGGGGATAGTCCCCGGAAGACAGTCATCCAATTGGCCCCGGGGTTCGGCTGTGGGGCCGGGGCTTGCTGAGCTCTGAAGGCCTCCAAGATGGCCGTCAATGTTTGCCCCATCTCCGTCTGCTGGAACGGAACGGGTGCTGGCGGAGTCAGGACCACATCCGGGGCCTGAGGTGTCCCCTGCTGCGATGTAGGGTTCGTCGCAGGCTACAAGCAAAAATTCCATTTGTTAGAGAGCGAATGAATGGAATTTAAGAAGAGTTATAATGGACTTTCACATGTGATTTCCCTTATGGGCACACCACTGCTTCCGCTGCTAGTTTGTCCGCAAACTAAGCTCGCACGGGGGTGGCCCAAGGTTTCTGTGGACTACTTCTCTTTCGATCGAGGTCTGCTCTGATACCACTTATAAGACCCCCTTTTTTTTTCTTTTTCAACCACCGGGGGTCTTAGCCCAGAATTGCCGCTTTGCGGTGGCACCGACATCTCGGGAAGGCAACCACTACAAATCGCCAATTCTGCCGGCCCTTTTCGATCACAAACGAGAGAAGCATTTATACAAAAGTGTAAACAAGTCCACAGAAAACATGTATATAAAAGAGAATCATATCCAGTCCATCAATACAATAATAGGAAAATAGATAAATGGGCTTGAGCCCAGTACATCAGAGTCCTCACTACAAGTCTCTCATCGCGGAAGCTAAGAAAATGCTAATCACTCACGGAGCTGGTCGCAGGTGCACCGGTGCTAGACTGTCCCACCTCCATGCGCACCGTACTCCGCTGGTGCTGGTCCCTGTCTCCCATCCGGAGCTCCTGTAATGTTTGGTTCGAAAACCATTAGTCATAAAGACTAAGCCCTATCATCCCCTACCCCTCCCACCACGGCTCCTAAGCACCGGGCGGAGAGGAGGAAAGGGAAGCTACAAAAGTGGAGAATAGACAAGCAAGTGTCGGTGGACCTAACTAGCAAGTTATATCGGGGAGCAGTATAAATGTTGTAATAGGTAGAACAATTAATAAGAAGCAATTTATATAAAAAGACAACTAGAGAACAGTAGGTAAGTATGTAAGTAACCTTAACTTATATGAATGCCCATACAAACTTATAAGTTAAGGGATCTTCTGCAAGGCTCCCATCGTATAAAAAGTCCCATACCGATTTATACGTTGGGGTGACGGTTATATGCAAACATGCTATGCCATGATTCATGCAAGTGCAACCCACACACACGACTCTATGCGCACAGACCTTTAGTTCCCCCTGTTCGGGAGGCTAGCTTCACCCCCAGGAACCTCCGTAGTGGCAAACGGAGACAGTGGGTCGGGCCCCCCACTCCTAGGCGGGTAACCACACTACCAGGCCTAGCCCTTCCGTACGCCCCTAGAAGAACACAACCTAGAGTATCCGCGTACTGCTGCTGGATGTACCCTCCAGACTTTTCTCCGAGTCATCGTACCGCTGTCGGTGTGATCGATCGCCTAGTACCGATGACCCACCACCTTTCTCCGTACTCCAACCCTCGAGCCCGCGGCCCCCCGGACAGTACTGTCCGTGCATCTACCTTCAGAGCTACTGTCTGATGGCAAGTAATCCTATAATTCTACTTTCCTAACTACCGGGGAGTGAGTGTGTGCAATCCTAGTTATACTAGTTGCTCTTTTGATTTATTACTCCTATGGTTTACGTTAGCCCAGGACTGCCCCCGGTATACCCCGTGAAGGGCTCTCAAGGGGCACTAGGAACCAAGACGGTGCATTACGGCCCGAAGTTCCCTTTCGCAAGGCACTTATTATTATTGGTTGTCTACCCTTTACCCAATCCCCTTTTAATGTTATAATGAATCTAACCCTAGCGTATTAAGACTCTTCCTCTTCCTCCCGGGACGGACGATCTTTCGTCGTTCCCGTACTCTCTTATCCTAACCAGTCCCACATTCTACTTATCCTGACTTCTAATAATGAACTCATTCTAAATTTGCCCTACCAACCATCGATTATCAGAATTCCGTGGTTTTACTAAATGCAGACCATCCTAAGCTATATGTGGTACACAAGGGGAGGTACTCCAAATTATCTTCCAAATCTCCTATAATATTTACCGGAGGACTATCATGACTTAATTAGCTTAAATCCAGGAATTTATAATTTTCCTAATTAATCTGATATTTATTTTATTTTTCTCAAAGATTGGCCATGGGTATTTTTTAACATGAACTATATGATATTCTTAAGTTATGGCCACCCAAAAATTAAGTTCATTAAATAACAGCAAGATAACCTCAAAAGCAAATTCTCAGATTTTTATAGAAAGTATTTAACCTCTAATTAATTTAGTCAGTATAATCACGTTAATCCTACTTAATGAAGGAAGTACAGAAATTATTCATCTAAAAATTATAGAAAAATCACTAGTCAGTAGTATGATATATAAAAGATCTTTGTGCAGAGAATCATAATTTTATCAGCTTGCTAAGCACCAAAATAGATTTAATCCAATATCCATGATAAATAACACTTAATGAAGCAAGCCTTAGAATTTAACTTCTAAAAATCCCATAAAAATTCACAGAGTTTTAAAACCATAATAAAGGTTCTCTGCCTAAATTTCATCAATTTCCAGGAAGTTTGTACTCCATAATAAATTTTCTAAGCAAATCATGCAACTACCAATTCATTAAAGATGTACCCAAAATAGTGAGAATAAAATTCATAGAAAAATATCCAGAGCTTGTACTACCCCTATAATCCACTCTACCCAATTCTCATCACTTTTCAATGTGGTTTGGTGTCATTTCCTATCTCTATAAGTTTTGCGCCCTAAACTAGGGTTAGGTTTTTAGACATCCCAACGATCTCCAAATCCACTAAAATTTCATCCAGAGAACTATATTAGACCTATGGTTCTCATAACCCGACCTCGGGTCAATCCAAGGTCATTTGACCACATGACCTTCACAAACCACCAAGATCCATCCTTAGGGTTTGGCCTTGGTCCTTAGGGTAAACTTACCCCGATCCACCTCAAACTCCATGAGGGGGTGCTAGAGAACATTACTAGCCAGTGGTAAAAATCTCAGCCTCTGTTGAGGTGATCTCACCACTCAAACTTCAAAAGTGCACTTTTAACCTAAGACCCCTTATTAGGGCAAAACTTAGGGTTGATCAATTCTAAACCAAACCATCTCCAAATGAGATGAAAAATTATACAGAACCTTATGGTGAACCCAGGGACCACTCACCAAAATTTGGGAGGGTTTGGAAATTATTTAACCACCTAATTAAATTCGGCTAGGATTATTGAATTTTTCTAAAAACTATAAAAAAATATTCTCCAAAAATTCTCATTTTTTGATAGCACCTAGATATATGTAAGATTAGACCACATCCCAAATTTCAAGTCGTTTGGACGACTGGATTGGAGTGGGGAATTTTTCTAAGGTCAAGGCAGCCCTCTGGATAGACCTCACCAAAAAGGGTGCTGTGGTCTAACCAGGAATCCAAATTGAATGAAATTAATTTTGAATAAAACTAGACTTCAAGGGCTACAGTTTCTATGTTGACCACTTTTCCTGTAGGAGCCTCTAAGTATTTTTCCCAAATTATTTAACATGACAGAAATCTCATTCAGAAATTGATTTTACAAATAAAATCTAATTAAAGGCACTATTCATCTTCTTCTACAGCCCGAACCAGAGACTGAAAACCTAATTTTTCCTGTAGCCTTTCCAAGCTATTTCCCGGCCACCCAGCCATCTCCCTAGCCGGCCACCACCACCACCACCTCCGTTGAGGCGAGGGCTAACGTCGGGCGGCGGCACGGCCGCCGGAGAGGCGGTTTCCGGCGAACCCGCCACCATGATATTTTCGGAAAACCACCATTACGCTCACCCGATCTGGCTCTTTTGAGCCCGATATCTCTCCTAACGATTCCTAAGATCTATCCGCAGAAGAAGAGGGAGGGGAGGACCTTGTTCGCGGGTTGAAGGCGTGCAGAGCGTCGGGAAGCCATTTGCGCGGTGGTGGCGTCGCCGGAAATTCTTCAACAGCAAGGAGGAAGTCTGAACAGTTGAGGGAGTGTAACCTTTTCCTCTTGCACTCAGGAATCTTTTATAGATGAGGAAATGTGGAGGAGAAAGGGTGAAACGTTGGAGATGAAACGTTGGCGGCCATTAATCATATTCTTATGACGTTTCGGTTATGCCGAATGGCAGTTGGAAAGTTGGAAATGAAGAGGTGCTTGCCAGGTGGCAGTTTCCTATTGGACCCACTTTCCTTAATTATTAACATAATTAAAGTAGGGAACGACCCATAAATACTCTTGATTTTTCATTCCCACAGCCAGAATTTATTAAGGCGTCGGTTACCGAAACTTCCAGTCTGGCTGACGTTTCGGCCTTGGTCACGGGCGTGACACATAGGTCACGGGCGTGACAGGCCCGGTTAGCAGTTCTGGGTTCGACGATCGTCGAACTGAGATCGACGATCGTCGAAGGGTGGTCACGGGCGTGACACTTGGGTCACGGGCGTGACAGGCCTGGTGACTAATTCTGGTCGACGATCGTCGAGCTGAAATCGATGATCGTCGAGCGTGGTCACGCCCAATGTCACGGGCGTGACAATGCGGGTCACGGGCGTGACATGCCTGATGACTAGTTCTGGGTCGACGATCGTCGAACAGAAATCGACGATCGTCGAGCGCGGTCACGCCCAATGTCACGGGCATGACAATGCAAGTCACGGGCGTGACATGGCGCGTGGTCAATTTTGGGTCGACGATCGTCGAAGTGGGGTTCGACGATCGTCGAGGGTGTCACGCCCTTTGTCACGGGCGTGACCTGGAGGGTCACGGGCATGACAGACCCGTGTGGCCGAATTTGGTTCGACGATCGTCGAGTTGGGATCGACGATCGTCGAGCGTGTCACGCCCTTGTCACGGGCGTGACATGGCGGGTCACGGGCGTGACCAACCCGTGAGCCGATTCCTTAGTCGATTTATTTCAAGTTTTGGGCTCCCTAGGGTTCTACCACAACCAACCGACTCTTAGGGGTCTAGCCGGAAATGGGATGTTACACTATATTCTTAAGGTTTACATGACCTAGTCTTTTGTGCCATAAACTAGTTTGAAAGCTAATAGAATTGAATAAATAGATATCAGATTTAGCTGATTCAAAATGTACTAAGTAAATGTTGCCTTGTCTAGTTCCTGTTAAAACTGTTGTGTTGTTTAAAGAAATAGTACATAGGGAGTTAGTAAAGCTTACTTGATAACCTGTATCACATAGTTGGCTTACTGATATCAGGTTATGCTTTAGACCATTTACATAAGTCACCTTTTTGAATGTGACAGCTCCACAGTTGAAGTCACCATAGCCTTCTATCAGTCTAAAGCCTGAGTCCCCAAAGATTACTTTAGGTACAGTCTTGGTTTTATAGTTAATTAGGCATTCTTTACAACCTGTCATATGTTTAGAACAACCACTGTCCAGGTACTATTTGTTTTGAGTGACAGGGTTCTCTTCTACCTGCAAAAAGGATTAGCAGTTTTTGACCCAGGTTACCTTAGGTCCTTATTGTTTGACATAGCCAAAACTAGAAATAAAAGAGCATTAAGGTTGATCCTTATAACCTAAAGGATGATACCTTTTAGGAGGTATGACCCACTGACTAAAGGGATTAAGTGATTTATTAGCTTTTAGGTTACTCTGGTTATGAACTGGATATGGTAAATTTGGGTATGTTCGTCGACCTGAGCTTGACGATCGGGGTTGAGTTCTTCGATCTCTGCTCGAAGAATGGAAGTATCCATTCTCAGAGCCCCAAAAATGTCGATCTCTGGTCGACGAACCATACTGGTTTCGTTAATCCCAGTTCGAAGAATAGATTACATTATTATTTGCGTTCAGAGTTCGTTGTCCTGAGGTCGACGAACTATACCAATTTCGTCGTTCTGAGTTTGACGAAATTTGCTGAACATAGTTATGTTGTTTGTTTTTGTTTTTCTGATTTGTTTTCTTAAGTTCTAGTTGTTTAAGCACTTCATTAACTTTCTTTACTTGTTCAGAATTCTTCTTACCATTTTAAGAGATAAAATTAATGGGTTTTGATAGTTGATTTTTCTGAATAAGGATTAGTTCACTAGATGAGGCTCCTAATCCTTATTTGTTATTACTATATCTTGTATTGACTGTGCTAGTTATGTCTATTAGTTGTAAGCTTCTACCATTTAAGGTTTCTTCTAGTTCCTTAGCCTTACTTAATTCAGATTTTAGGAACATTATTTGTTGATAAGCTAGGTTTAATTCTTCAGTTAATTTTACATTATCAACAATGATTTTTTCTTGTTCTAATAGATTTTCCCTGAGAAGTTTGATTTTCTTCTAAGATCCTATTAGGTCTAAACACAATAGTTTAAATTCAGATTTGAATTCTTTGGATTGAAAATCATATGATGATGCAATTACCTGATCCTCTTCTGAGAGGAATTCTTCATCTTCTGATTCATCTGAGTTTGATCTACTGCTTCCAACATCTATTTCCATAAGGCAAACTTCTCTTGCCTTCTTTTCATCTGTATCATCTTCACTGGAACTGGAGGAAGATGTCTCATCTTCAGTGTCACTCCAGGTTTAAGCCACAAAGCCCTTCTCCTTCTTTTTGTATTTGCTGGAGGAGGCCCTATTGTGCTGATGTCTTCTTGACTCCTTCTCATACCTTCTGTCTTTCTTTTGAGCTTCTGGACATTCTGAGATGAAATGTCCTTGTTTCCTGCACCCAAAACAGACAACTTCTTTAGAAGGGGTCTTATCATACCTGGTTTTATATTCATTCCTTGAAGACTTCCTCCTGAAGTCCTTTCTTGCCATGTTATAGAATCTCTTAGCAAAGAGACTCATAATTTCTTCATTGGCAGATAAGCTGGGAGATTCTTCTGCAGCATTGAGTGCTAAGTTTTGTTCCTTCCTAGTAGGTGTTGAATCTTTTGGTTCAACTGCAACTTCTCTTGACTTGACCAGTTGCTCATAGGATTTGAGATTTCCAAGTAGAGATTCTGTTAAGATTTCAGTCATGCTTCTGGCTTCTTTGATGGGCCAGATTCTGGAATCCCATGTGCTAGGGAAGCACATGAGGATCTTGTCATTTACTTCAGTTAAAGTGATTTCTTTATCCAATGTTCTGAGCTCACTGATGATGGAGCTCAGCCTGCTGTACATTTCTTCTACAGATTCTGCTTCATCTTTTCTAAAGTTCTCATATTGGGATATGAGGTTTGATCTTCTATCCTTCCTCTCATCAGCAGAGCCTGCTACCATTTGGTTGAGGGAATCCCAAATGGCTTTGGTAGATGTGCATTCAGCAACTTTTTGAAATATGTCATCTGACATAGTTTGAGCTAGTATATTCATAGCTCTGGCATCAGTAATCTTTGCCTTCTTAAGTACATCATCTTGATCTGGAGGAGGTACTTCACTGAGATTTACTGAAGTTGATGTAGAGGCCACTTGAGCTGGTGGTCCTGTCAAGATAGAGTTGAAAATATCCTCATCAATAGAGTTCATGTACAACTTGATTCTTGCCTTCCAGATTCCAAACTTTTGCAAGTTGCAAACTGGAGGTCTGGTGCTGTCATAATCCTTATTTTGTGCCATGATATAAGAAAGTAAAATATAATCAGAAAGACTACTAAAGCTTATTCAGAGTTTATCCTGAGGATCTTGGTTAATCCAGGTGTGAGCCTGTATGATACCTCCTCTGATACTAATTGAAAAATAGGGTAAGCTCTAAAAAACTCTAGAGGGGGGGAGGGCGAATAGAGTTTTTGAAAACTTTTCCCTATTGCTGAAATGAAAGGTAAGTGTAAAAATGCAGCAAGTGAACTAGAGAAAAAAAACTAAGCTACACAACAAGTATTATATCACAGCATAAGCACAAGAGAATATCACAGACACACAAACAACACAAGAATTTTATAGTGGTTCCCCAAACTTGGGTACATCCACTCTTCTACCACCCTGGTAATAATCCACTCAGGTTTTTGATCAGGTGACTTCCACCAATGAGCTTTTGATCAGGTGCCCAAAAACCAACCCAAGTCTTTTGGAAGGAGACTTGCAACCAGAATAATTTTGAAGGGAATTAAAACCCTGTATAGAGGTGGGGATGAGAGAGTGATGATGTTCTTCTCTTTCTCAAATACAACTGAGAGAAGACTAGTGGATTATTGATGGTGTCAAAGCTCCCCCTGAGATGTTGATCTGTTCAAGAAAGAAGAAAGCTTTGCTTCAGGGTGTAGGCCTTAAGATTTTTAGAGATCCTTGAATGATTTTAATGTTGCTGTCACTTGAGATCCCTGAAAACAAAGAGGGAGAGAATGAAAGACTCTTGATGGTGATGATTGTTCTTTCTTCTTCTCTTGAGAGCAGTCAATTTTCTGAGAGATGTTTTTCACTGCACTTTTGGATGTTTTCTTTATTGTGACTCTAGATGATGATCAATCTCCGCTCTTGTGTCTCTTGTTGTTTTCTTAGCAGGGAGATATGTATTAGATAACTGCAACTTCGTCTAATTCAAAAAGAAAACTCTGCAATAAATGTTCAGCCGAAATCTTGGGAATGAAAAACCGCAAGAATGCTTTCAATTATTCTATTCTATGTCTGTCCCGAGATATAAGCAATTAATTACATGGAGGATGTTAGCAATCAATGCTGCCAGTAATGGATCTATTAAGAGAATATAAGTGCATTGATTTACAAGGGAATCAAAAGCCTATAATAGATATAGAATGATGAGACAGAAAGAGGAATAATAAATAACAAAAAGTCTAACAGTTTTCGTCGACCAGAGATCAGCTTTCGTCGACCCTTAATCAGCTTTTGTCGACCTCTAATCAGCTTTCTTCGACCTGAAATTTCGTCGACCTCTGAACAGCCTTCGTCGAACAGAGATAAGCTTTCGTCGACCTCTAATCAGCTTTCGTCGGCCTGAAATTTTGTCAACCTCTAAACAGCCTTCGTCGAACTGAGATCAGCTTTCGTCGACCTGAGCTGTGTGAATCAATTATTGTGCATAAACTAACTAATTTTGCATTCTATGTTCGTCGACCTAAGACTGTGAAGTTAGTCGACCTAAGAACTTTGTCAATCTGTCGGCGTTGAGTGAATAACACATCTGGCGTTGAGTGTTCTTTGTCTCTGAGTCAGCCTTGTCTTTGAGTGAATTATGGCGCTGAGTGCTGAAGAGTTATTCGATCTGAGAACGGAGTTCATCGAGCTCAGCTCAGAGATTTTAGCTCTGAGTTAGTCGAGATGAGCACGACTATCGTCGACTTGAGATCGACGAATGTAGATTTCTTTTTCTAATTCTTGATTTCTTTATGTCTTGAGTCTTTGACAATGTTGTAGGTTGGTCCTTTGATCTGTTGACTCTAAGAACATGGCCTAGACTCTAGAAAAACATAAAATTTGACCCTTCTATACAATATGGGTCACAACCTAAGAAGAGAACCTAGCCAAAATTACCTAGGGGTTCAAACAGACGGGGTGGCGAATGTGTATTGACTATCGTAAGTTAATGATGCCACCCACAAGGACCACTTTCCCTTGCCGTTCAATGATCAAATCTTAGAGTGATTATCCGACCATATCTTTTACTGTTCTCTCGATGGCCTCTCGGGGTATTTTCAAATCCCTATCTCACCCGAGGACCAGGAGAAAACTACGTTTACTTGCCCTTTCGGCACTTTCGCTTACCAAAAAATGTCGTTTGGGTTGTGCAATGCACCAGCTATATTCTAAAGATGTATGCTAGCTATCTTTGACATGTATGTAGAAACTATTATGGAGGTATTTATGGATGATTTCTACGTGTTTGCTGATGCCTTCGATAGTTGTTTAGAAAACTTAGAAAAAGTCTTAAGAAAGATGCGAAGAAACTAACCTCGCCCTAAATTGGGAAAAATGCCATTTTATGGTGAGAGAGGGGTTAGTCTTAGGACATAAGATTTCTGCCCAAGGGATTGAAGTATATATCGCTAACATAGATGTAATTGAAAAGCTGCCTCCACCTATGAATGTTAAAGCTATAAAAAATTTCCTAGGTCATGCTGGATTTTACCGCCGTTTCATAAAAAACTTCTCCAAAATCACAAAACCCCTTAATCAACTCTTAGAAAAAGACGCACCATTTATTTTTGATGACCTTTGTCTATCCGCTTTTGAAACAATTAAAGATAAATTAATTAATGCACCAATTATGATAGCTCCAGTGCGGGACCTTCCCTTTGAGATAATGTGCAATGCGAGTAGTTTCACAGTCCGAGTTGTATTAGGTCAACAAATATCTAAAAACATCCACCCCATTTATTTTGCGAGCAAAACACTCACATCTGCACAAGAAAACTACTCCATGACGGAGAAGGAGCTCCTAGCCGTTGTTTTTGCCTTCGATAAATTTCGGCCATATATTACACTTTCAAAATTTTTTGTTTTCACGGACCACTCGACCCTCAAGTACCTACTTGCTAAGATGGATTCCAAGCCATGCCTGATATGCTAGGTCTTACTCCTCCAAAAGTTTGACTTAGAAATCTGCGATAAGAGGGGGGCCGAGAATTTGGCCACCGATCATCTCTCTCGCCTAGATAATCCATATATAGATAATTTAGATGAAAAAATGTTTAATGATTTCTTACTATATGAAAAGCTATTTTCTATTAACACTTCTCCTCTCCCCTAGTTTGCAAACATTGAAATCTATTTAGGGGCTCGTGTCCTTCTGAAGGAATTATCCTCTCAACAAAAGAAGAAATTCTTTTCTGAGTTGAAGAACTATTTTTGGGAGGACCCGCATCATTTCCGAGTTTGTGCGTACCAGGTGATAAGGAGATGTGTTTTTTTGAAGAAGGAAAAGATATTCTAAAACACTTACATGAAGGACCGACTGGTGGTCACTATCATGTTGCTCGCACCGCTCACAAAGTGCTTTGCGTGGGTTTTTACTGGCCTTGCCTTTTTAAAGACACACAAACTTTTGTTAGTAGGTGTGATAGTTGCCAACGGTCGAGCAATATTTCCAATAAAAAAGAAATGCCGCAAACTTTTTTCCTCGTGTGCGAAGTTTTCAACCTCTGGGGAATTGATTTTGTTGGCCCCCTTCCTTATAGCTTCGGGAACAAATAGATCTTAGTTGCTGTAGATTATGTTTCAAGATGGGCTGAGGCCCAAGATCTTCCTACTATGACTCACGAGTCATAATTTCTTTCTTAAAAAAATTATTTTCTCGATTTGGTACTCCATGAGCCATCGTTAGTGATAGGGGTTCACATTTCTATAACGCGTAGTTTTCTAGAACACTTAAAAAATATGGCGTTATGCATAAGCTTTCAACTGCCTACCACCCACAAACTAACGGGCAAGTCGAAGTAGTGAATAGAGAGATAAAACATATTTTAGAAAAGACTGTTTCCACTTCTAAAAAGACTGGTCAACCAAATTAGACGATGCTCTATGGGCCGAAAGAACAGCGTACAAAACCACCCTCGAATGTACGCTGTATCTATTGGTTTATGGAAAATTGTGTCATTTACCCATAGAATTAGAACACCATGCTTTTTGGGCCTTAAGGTTTTTATATTTTGATCCCCACTCTGTCGGCGATTTTCAAAAATTTCAACTTAACGAACTCGACGAGTAGCTCTCTTATGCATACGAAAAAAACAAATTTTATAAAGAGCGGACGAAATGTTTTCATGATAAACACTTAAGGCACCCAAAAACCTTCAAACCGGGCGACCGGGTTCTTTTATATAATTAACATTTACGTTTATTTCATGGAAAACTAAAGTCACGATGGTCTGGGCTGTTTTCTGTTAAAGAAGTTTTTCCTTATGGCACTGTGTTAATTTCACACCCTGATAAGGGTGATTTCAAAGTGAATGGGCAACGTCTTAAACTCTATTTCCTTGGTGATGATGATTTTAGTCTGAATAATGTTAAGTTTCTTCTGTATGAACTTTAACTAACTTAAGACTATTTTTTTGTTAAAAACTTTAATTATTATTTTGGACAATAATCTTTTGGACAATATTATTTTGTTGCGTCGAGCTCAAACGACGTTTTAAATAAAGGGCGCTCTTGGGAGGTAGCCCAAATTATTTTTCTGTTTTCTTTATTTTACACTATTTACCTCGGACGACTCCGATAAGCTGAAGCTTCAGTAATCGCCTGCTCCAATGCTACTGAATCCATCACGAAGTCCAATGATGACATTTCAAGAAGTTCCAAAGCGCAAGCATGGGGAGGGACATCACTCAACATTCGCGACACATAAATCCGGGGAAGTACCTATTTTTCAATTCTGTACTTTCATTTCTGGTTTAATTTCTCTCTCTCCTTCCCCTCCTTTCTCCATTGACGACAATGTCCATTTTAGGTTTGGGGGAGGATTTCCTCCTTCTCTTGTCTTTATTTTTTTATGTATATCTTAAAAATCCAAAAAAAATAAAGAATATTTCAAAATAAAATATATATATATATGTACTATCTATTTTTACTTTAATAGTTTAAACCAATTTTGGTATTTCAATGGTACCCCTTGCTTTTTTTTGTTTTTCTCAATATTCCCTATAACAACTTAGCTAATTATGATCTTTCTAATCGTTCTTTTTAATTATGTTTCAAAAGTAAAATGTTGGACATGATGTGTTTCTAATTCACTGTAGCCTGTTAATGTGAAATGATTTTCTAAAACTCGCATTCTTATTATGGCTTTCGTTCTTTATTTTCTTTACTTCCTTAAAAATCTTTCATCCATAATTTTCTTTTTTGTATTTGGATAATTTTTGTAATGTCAACTTTTGATTAGTGTAGTAGATGTGAACGATCCAAGTCGCTTATTATTTCTATTTTCAAGATAATTTCATTAGTCTTTATTTATTATCTTGGTTTTGCTTTTTGAAATTTTTCAAAGCTAATGCTTTAGATAAATTTAAAAATATGAAAAGGATATAGGCCATTTTTTTATTTCATTTAAGCCCTCTTGCCAACCTAAAAATTTTTATCCCTAGTTAGCTGGTTTTGAGCTTTTTTCTATTTCAATTGATAGCTCCACTTATCATTTCATTTTCACCAAAGCTAAAATTTTCCAACATATCTAATCACACTAACCTTTTGAGTTTCATTAAAAAAAATTTTATGATTATGATAGGGTTGTTTTGTGATGTAATTGGAGAACTTCTTGAGAAAGAATGCTAAAAATAAGTGTTTACTTTTGTTTGGCCAATTTCAAAATGAAAAAAAATTTATTTATGGCCTTTATTTTGAAAACAAAAGAAAAGAAAAGAAAATGGAAAAGAAAAAGAAAGAAAAATATTTTATTTATGATGAAATTTTTGAAACTCTTCATTTTGGTTTAGTGTGATTTTAAAGCCTCCTTATTTATCTTTGAATTCCACTCTTAATCATAATCCTAAACCAAACGTTTTGGTCCTAATAAGACCTTTTGATTCATGTTTTTGAATTTTATTTTTTAGCTAAGTAAAGAAGAAAAGTAAATTAGTAAAGTTTTGGATTTAAATTTAGATTTTTGTTATTTGATTGACATAGTTATAATGTGTCTCTTGGATCTAGTAACAACTCAATGCGCTTTTTCATTTTAGTGCTTTGCATAAATTTATTTAAAGAATTTTGTTAAAATTTTGGATGATTTTTTTCGTTAGTAAAGTTTATAAATTGCTAAACCATGCTTAAGTAACTGTTTTAGGTTTACGTTTCACCTTCTCCCTACTTAGAATTTCGCATAGTACTTGTGTAAGCATAATTTGAACTTTTTGATTAGTCACTTATATGTTAGCTAGTTTTTATATCTTTTCTTGGGGATAAGCAAAGCTTAAGCTTGGGGGAATTTGATAGTACGTTTTGTATTCTAAACTATTAGTGTATTTTTAGGTTTTTAATACACAAATCATGTCTTGTAAGCTTATATGTTGACCTCTTTTTGTAGATATTATTGCCACTAATGTGTTTTCATCTTTTTTGCAGTTTTTCTCAGCTTTCAGGCAATTTTGCTATTACACGCCCCGGGTCATGCCCTACCTGGGTGTGTACTTGGGGCGTGTAACCCATTCACGAGACAGAAATGATCCCGAAGCCAGATCCCAAGAAAAACACCTGACATGCCCCCCTGACACTCCCTCCCTGGGCGTGTCATCCTGATCCCGAAGCTTGCTGCTGTAATTAAAGATTTTCCATTGTTGCACATCAACAGTACTAACACGCCCCCCTTCACGGGCGTGTCACCAGGCGTGTACTGCCTTTTTGACGATTGACAGATTTCAGACCAATGATTGTGACGTGATGTGCCTTACACTCCCCCCTACACTGGTATGTACTAGGGCGTGTCCACCGTTGTATAGAAAAAATCATCATTTCCTCCAAAATTCAGTTCCCGAAGTCTACCCCGTACCATACATGCCCCCCTGACACGCCCTCCTCGGTCGTGACAGGGGGGCGTGAACTACCCAAAAAAATTCTATAAATTCGTAGCCCCATTTTGTCCAGAAGTAGTTTTGGGGTGAGAGGGGTGGTGCTGCCATTTTATTTCTTGAAGTTTTTCATGCTCTTCCTCTCTCTCTCTTTCTCATTTTAAGCTTTACTTATTTCTAGATGAGTGTACCCCTTTTGTAATAGCTCTTATAATTTCTTTAATAGCTTAATGTTAATGCTAGCCCAAGTTTTTAATTTCCATGCACTTGTAATCTTTTATTTCAAGTTGTATCTTTCTTTTAACATTAATAAAAAGTGCCCTTTTCTCTTTGTTTTCATAATGTTCTCATACACATCTCTCTTCCTCCACTTCTCAATGATTAACAAATCCTCCTTGTATTCGATATTGATGATTCGAGGTTCGAGTTGATTAAGTTATGATGCTTTAAGTTTACTTTTTTTTTCTTTTTAGGGTTTAGGCCTTCGATTTACTCTTGAAAAATCATGGTTGGATTTATATCATCGATATATAATTTTCATATTTGTTTTCACTCTTAGCAAGCCGAGAGGCTCGTAGTTTGAATTGAACACTCAAGAGTAAAGAGAGTTGCACGTACCCCTCAAGAGAGGCAGACGTCAAATCTCCCGAATTCGGAGTGAAATCCAATAGCAGGGTTCACCACATAAAGCGAGCTTTAGGTCTATAATTGGGACGAGAGTTCGGTCGGACCTTCCTAAACTCAATTGGGCACGACTTTGAGAGAAGTGTGTTCAAGCTTTAGAAATCTCCACTGTCAAGGACCTTTACCTTATTAAGTTAGGGTTTATTATCGCATGTTTAATCAACTTTTGTTGATGTGATTCTCGATCGAGTGCTTTTTTATTTCATCGTTTCAACCCCTCGTTATAATCACTTTTAGTAGCTCTTTATTTAACTGCAAGTAGTTCTCTTTTTAGCGCAAATATTTCCTTTCTTAATTGCAATTAGTTTTCTCTTAACAAACCCTGAAACAATTCTTCGATAAGGTAATAGTCTTCGTGTGAGTTAGATTACTCAACAGTTCCCAGATCTTAATATGACACTTGTGTTCCCTAGCTACAATTCGATAGGTATACTTGCCTAGTTGGATTGCTAGTCCGGTTCTTATTCTCTATACGATTAGTAGACATCAGTCTCCCTTTTTGTGCTTGTGGAGCTCATATGGGAAGATGGACACAAGATTACAAAGCTACCAGTTTTATTTTTTGTTTTCTCATTCTTGTTTTGATTCTTTAGTTGAGATCGGTTACCGCTGGTGCTAGTACTAGCGCTTGGTGGTAAATTTGGATTCACGCATCCAAGCCCAAACTTTCTTGATCCCTAACTTTGTGCTCCTAACAACATATTCAGATATTTTTGCCCTATCCCAAATTTCTAGATAACACAGTTTAGATCTTGGATCCTTGTTTTAACGATGGTGTTTTTGAGACAAGCATCATGCACCTATTTGTGAATTACTTTTTACTGTCTCCTACTTATGCAAGAGACATTTGAAGCCTTTTCTCCAATACTTTCTTCTAATTATTAAGACTTTCTGTAGCATTCCTCAAACAACTAGACCCCTAAGAGTGGTTTTGTCATGACTGGGTCATGACAAAACCCTAGTAAGCTCAAGAGACCAAGTGAACAAGGCATGAAGGTGGAAACCACCTAGGTCTGCCTATAACACAACCTTATCACCAGACCTAGGATTTGACCTTAGGGCTTCAACTTGACTCCATGACCCCATAATAACACCCCTAACCCTTAAGGGAGGTCAATGGGTCACAAAGGATCCATTGGAATCAACCCTAAAGGTCAAGTTGACAAAATTCAAACCTAGCCCTAAAATGGTCAAAGTGCCCTAATTAAGGGTCAAGTGGCCTCCAAGGTGCCAAACTGACCCTACCCAACCCTTCCTAGACCTTAAGGGAGTCCAATGGGTCACCAAGGACCCATTGGGGGCAACCCAAAAGTCAATTTGACCAAAGTCAACTCAACCTAGGTTTAGGTCAAATTAGCTCAAGTTGACCTAAACTAGCCCAATCCACTTGGGCTAAGCCAAGTTGGAATGGCCCATCAGCCTTAGGGGCTGATATTTACCTAAAATGTCACTCAATTTCTGGAGGTTATGACTAGGAGAGATAAAGCTCCATTTTTCCCTTTAATGGAGGAGAGAGAAAGTGAGGAGTTAAAGCCATTCATTGCTTGGAAGGCCAACGACACATCTCTTCATCTCCACTTACTGGATTCATTCTCCCTGGTCAGTTATGGCGAGATCAAGAGGCTTTCCAGGCTATTCAGAGGCTAAATTTAGTTGATTCTCCATTGGCCGAAACCACTATTCATGGCCATTATTGGCATTGATTTCATTACCCTCCATCTCCCCCATTTGGCTATCTTAAAAGCTTTCTTGGATCCCCAGCTGTCATTTCCACTCATTCCCTGCAGAATTCGATCCCTCTTATAGTTCAGTTGCAGAGCACCCGAAATCTCCAAATCCGGCAATGACAACACGGCGATCGACCTGAGTCCAGCCCTCCCAAAAGTTCCTATCATCTTCTTCTCTTCTAGTGGATAGATCCTATATCATTGGCCGCAAGGTTTGGGGCCAATTGTCTCTGGATCAGGTAGGCCGAAATCTTGATATTCAAGCTTTTAATTCCAATCACATCTCACAGTTCCAACAACCTCCGACCGGCCAACAACCGCGAATTGCCAGCCACCACCTCAACGAAGGTGGTGGTGGCAGTGGCCGGCTGGGAAAGGATGCTGGTGGCCGGGAATCGACGGGCAAACTTCGCCCAAGATGGGCCAATCTTGGTCGTTGGCTCCATGGGGAAGATGAATGCATGACGCTCATCCCACGCCAAGATTCATGCATGATCGAATTAATTTTATTTCATTTTAATATAATTTTGTTACATAATATACTGTGCATATTTTGATTTATTAAAAATAGTTAGAGGTCTTTACTGGAAAAATGTTTAATATTAAAGTTATAGCCCATGAAGTCTAGTTTATTTTAAAATTAATTTCAGTCCATTTGGGTCCTTGTTCTGACCACATCACCAAAAATGGTGCAGTATATACCTAGGGTTAACCAGAGATTAAATTGAGTGTCCCCATCAGTACAGCCATCCAAATTACCTGAAATTTGGATTGGGGGTCTCTCTTATCCATACCTCTATCATATCAAAAACGGGAATTTTTGGAAAATATTTTCCTATAGTTTTTGTAAACAATTAATAAAAAATATATGAATTAATTAAGGAGTCTAATGACATCAAAACCATTCATAATTTTTGTGGTTGTCCAATAAGGTCAATTCATGTCTGGTGAAAATTTCAGCCCATTTGGGATTGATTTGTGTAGGTATTGGTGTGACCAAAGTTTGGTCACTTAAGGGTAAATTAGGGCAAAAGTTGTTTGATGGTTTGGGTGTCTAATTCTCATCCAAATATGGTGAAACCTTGTCCACTGACTTGAAGTTGCATAAAACACCCCCTCAAGAGAAATTGAGTTGTTTATGGTGAATATGCCCACAAACCCAAGTACAAACCCAGGGTTGCCCTTTGGGTATTGAGAAGGACATGGGGTAATATGAACTTGGATTAACTTGAATATTGGTAGTCTACCTCATAGGGTGGTAATAAGCCATGAATAATTTTACTAGAATTTTTAGGAACATTTATCTCCTCAGAATTAATTAAGGATTAATTAGGGCTGGTATTTCATGTTTATATAATCTTGGATGTTCATGAAACTTTGGAAATGAGCTTATATTGATGTTATTGTTCTATAATAATTTTGTTATGAATTTGGATTGATATATTTAGTACTTCATTCACAACCCCAATATTTGCCCTAATTGTAAGTAAATTAAATATGGGTTTGTTTCTCATGGAAAAATTATATAACTTAGTTTGGGAAAATTTTAGGACACAATCATGCTCTGGGAATTTTTATGAATATATTGAAAGAGTTGTCATATAGTCTCCTTCATAAGTGCCTATTTGTTGAATATTTAACATAATTTTATATGATCAAATGGTGTTGTAAAATTATAATTCTTGGTCAGTATCCCTTTTCTGGTCATATTTACCATCTAGTAATTTTCTCATAATTTTTGGAATGTTTAATCTAATTTTCCCCCATTTATCTTAATATTGTAGTTATTTATCAAATAATTTGTTGAAGTTCAAGTCCATATTGGAAAATTAAGATTTTTGGTAATTACCATTATTTTGATTTTATTAGTATGTCATAATTTTTTTAAAACCATATCATTTAAGAAAGTTGCACTTGGTGTTCAAAAGCATATGGGGATAATTACAAAAAATATCATAAATACCAAATAAAGTAGGAAAATTACAATATTCTCTATTTACTCATAAATTATCATGATAGACCCCTAATAATAATCTTAGGCCATTTAGATGATTATTTAGAGTATCACCTTTCATGCACATCATGTTGCTCGTTAGGTCTGCACATATTAAAATTGTAGAAATAAGATAACATGTAGGCCTTTATATGGGAAGGTGAAATAGTTGGTGTACCTGGTCTTGTTGAGAGTGAATAAGGTCACCAATGGAAGGCAGGTAGTGAGAGCCTGGTTGACTATAAGCAAGGTTGTACTCGGGATTGACAGATGATCTCCTTTCCCGAGAGAACGAGCCTAAATATACTTAGGGTGATTTCAAGTGTAATTCCAAGAGGGTTTGTACATGGGTAGTTACCAATAATAATAAGTACCTTATGAAGGTGCTTTGGGCTTCAACCGATTATAGTTCAGTGTGCCCTCGAGAGACCTTCACAGGGAATGCCATGGGCAGTCAAAGGTTAACCTTAAACCGTAAGAATAAAATGTTAAATAGCAATTAGAAATACTAGGACTTCTCTTTCACTCACCCTGATGATTTGGGAGGTTAGCTTGGTTGGGTTATCCGAGCGGTAGGCTCGGTGGTTGTGGAAGTGGGCAAGTTAGCCCGGCAAGCTGAGGGCTCGGAAGGTAGTTACAACGGACTAGTTAGTCCGGGGAGCCGATTGCTCCAGAATTCATTGATGCATGTGCATAAAGTGGTGGGTCTTCGGTGTTTGATGGTCGTTCACACCGACATCAATATGAAGACTCAACGTGTGTTGTTTTCACTTAGCCAAGGAAAAGATTGGTGGTTGGTCAGTATAGTACGTGGTGACTCTGGTGTGTCCTTCAGAGGCGTATGTAAGGGCTAGGCTTCATAGTGTGAATACCCGCCTAGGACTGGGGTGGCCCAACCCATTGTCTCTGTTTGCAACTACGGAGGCTACTAGAGTTAAGCTAGCTTCAAAATGGGGGAACTAAAGGTCTGTGCGCATTGAGTCGTGTGTGTATGTTGCACTTGTATGAATTATGGCATAAAATATCACAACACTCATACCTGCATTAATCTTTACACCCAATTGTATAAACTAGTATGGGATAGCTTATATGATGGGAGCCTTGCAAAAGACCCCTTAACTTATAATTTTGTATGGGCATTCATATAAGTTAAGGTTAATTATTTACCTGTTACATTTCTTTATGATGCACTTTACTTTTTACCCCCTTTTCTGCTCTACTTGATATAGAACTGCTAGTCTAGATTCTTGTAAATTTTTATACTATATGATCTGCTAGCTTAGGACCACCATCACCTAATTTTGACTACTCTCCACCATCATAGCTTTCCTATAATTCCTCACGTACGGTGCCTAGGAGCTACTAGGGGAGGGGTGGGGGAAATAAGGCTTAGTATTTTGACTAACGGTCGGTGGGCCAAACATTTTAGGGGCTCCGGATGGGAGATAGGGAGCAACAGCAGTAGATGCAGAATAAGTTGAGCACGGTGCACTTGGAGGTAGGCCAGTCTAGTACAAGAGCACCAATCTCTAGCTTCATGAGTGTTAGCTTTACCTAGCTCCCGCGAGAGTGTTGTCGTGAGGAATTGTTATATCGGGCATAGCCCATTTATAATTCTTTGTTACTATTCGATTTCAATACTTCTATTATCATTATTCTGCTTCTATTACTTGTGTACATTGCTGTGATTCATGCCTATATATATATATATATATATATATATATATATATATATATATATATATATGTTGTGATTTTGTGGACTAGACATTAATTGTCTAACTTTTTCGTACTTCTACTTCTTGATGATCATCAATGTAATGCCCCTGATTTTCTGATATTCTTTATTTGTCCGGGTTTTGATGTCATAAGCGTTACCCTTGCACGTGTTTGACATGTGCCGAGGTTAGAGCATGATCTTGGCTCCTTGAGTTCTCTATAGGGTAGTATCTTAGCCTGTTGGCAAGTTTTCCCTAGCGGGCCGGGTCTATTTTGGTGACTCGGCGGAGCCGCTTGTGTTTTGTCTTTGGTAGGTGTTTGCCTGAGTTCTACCAATCAGATTAGGATTTCGATCTCGCCGTTGCGTTCGTAGTGTTGGTTTTTGGCTACGGCGCGAGTTTCGCGCGTTTCCGAGTTCGTTTGTGTTGGGCGTTGTATTATGATTGTGTGTTATTATATATATTTATATTATATAATATATTTGGTTTTATTAGAGTATAAATAGGATAGATAGGGTTTGGGGCCGGTCGGCATCTTCTTCTTCCAGCACCCGACGACGTCCTCGTTTTCGCGAAAGATCTGGGAGAGGCGGACTCGGTGGGGCTTTGATCGGCGGTGTGCGGAGCTGGAGGGTTCGTTTTCCTTGTCTGAGTGGATTTTCGGGATGCTCTCGGCAAGAGCTTATCGGTAGAGGTAAGCTTTGTCCGTTTCCTTGACTTTTGAAGGTTATGGTTCGGGGTTTTGGCTTGATTTCGCTCCCAAAAGTTTCAGGAACCGTTGCTCAGTTCTCCTTGTGGCCGGATCTGGAAGCGGCCGGGACGGGCAGCGTCTTTTCCGTGGGTTTTGAGGCAAGTGGAACTTCTTCCCTTGCTTGCTCCATTCTTCCCTATTACCTTCCTTTCTTGCTCCTGGTTTGACTAGGAGTAAGTTATAGGGCTGTTATCCATGAGAAATCTAGGCTAAGGTAGGAAAGTGAACTGAGAGCCCTTCGAGGAATCGACGAGTACTGTGTTACCCATGCACTAACCGTCTTAGAATGCTAAGGCATTTTCGTCGAGAATGCTGAGGCATTTTCGTCGAGAATGCTAAGGCAGTCGACGAGACTGCTGAGGTATATTCGGCGAGAGTACAAGGTATAATCGGCGAGAATGACATGGTATAGTCGGCGAGTATCTTAAGGTAGATTCGGCGAGTATCAATAGACGCTAAGTTATAATCGGCGAGAATCGGCGAGAATCGGCGAGAATCGGCGAGAATCGGCGAGAATCGGCGAGAATCGGCGAGAATGACCAGGTAGAGTCATTGAGAAGTGAAGGCCAAATTGTCGAGAATCCCAGGCAAAATCATCGAGTATCGCGGCGATACTCGACGACTCCCGTCGGCTTCGTCGACCATTCTCGACGAATCCGTCGAGTATCAATGGGGATACTCGACGAATTCCGAAGGAATTGTCTGTCGTCCCTTATTTTCGTTGAGTGAGGTCCTTGGGGGCCTGTTTTGGGGTCTTGACCCCAATCCTTGGAAAGTGTGTCCAGGAGACGTTGTAAGAAGTTAATGTGGAGGGAACGGTCAGTTGAATCGCCTTGCTAGCATACAGTGATGTCGAGGTCTTTGTGACGTGTTCTGTGGGTATTGGTTTCCGTGACAGGTCTTGTAGATTCCGGCTATACCATTGGAGCGCCATGAGTCCTCCATGGGTTACTAGTGGGCCGGGCGACGCTGTGCCATTTAGCTTGCCAGGTCGTTACAAGCAAATTTAATGTCTTTGAAGTCACCCACTCCTCCGAGATGAGGATCACTAAGTGTTAATGAGTGTCCTATCTTGATTCTTGGACTATTGCTCCTATCCTTGTTATGGATATTGGCTGGTTTGCTATTTCTTGCTTTGCTCCAGTAGGTTTGAGCCGAAGCGGGTGGTTTTCCCGAGGCACTTGGTGCATTTCCTTCAGCTTTTGTTGATGCTTTGTTTGCTATAATCTCGTTCATTTACTGACTTGTTGCAGAGTTTGACAGCTTGCTCGCTGAGGGTTGGTTCTTCCCTGTTTGTCGATCTTTTATTAACTTCGAGCTTTTCTCTCTTTTTGCCACTTGCATTGTTATATTTGTGCTGAGGTATTCTGTCTTTGAATGCCTCAGGTCCAGGTTGCGGTCGTCCGAGTAGCTAGTTTGGAGCTGCGTTTTGGTTGAACGCTTTGCAGGAGTGTCTCTCTCACTTTAGGTGAGATTGTTTAGTTGCTTTGTTGACTCAGACTTTTGTGTACACCGAGGGGTTCGTGTTAGTTTGTTGGCGCCCTTCGGTGGTTGTTTTCTCAGTCTACTGTATACTCTTCTATGTTGTTTGGTTATCCATTTGGGAGATGTTACTTGTCTCTTGGGAATGTTTTATGCTAGGATGCATGTTAGTTATTTTGAGTATTAAACCTTGCTAATAGCATGACATACACCTCATGTCTTCAAACTTAAAAGAAGTACTTTACAACTAGCGTAAAAAGGTATTTCGTTACTTATACTAAATCTAGAGTCTTGCATACCATGGGATGTCCTTTGAGGACGGTTGCACTCATGTAGAATGTCAATCTAATTAAATCAAGGTATTTTTCACAGCGTAAATTATGTTTTCTTCTAAGTGGACTAATAAACCACTGAGCCGAGGGATACGACCCTTATAAATATAAACAGCTTCCGAAACATTAAACTTATGAATATTTTTATGGTAATAGTTTCCGTTGCCTGAGCGTCGGTAGTTACCCCCTGCCTGACATGGCATCACGACGCGCATTTTCTCACACTCTGATACTTGTTCTTCTGGAGAAAAATTCGGGTTGTGACAATCAATGTCAGCAGAATCAGCGTTTTGTAGTGACGACCCTCCCAAGTGTCGGTGTTCCCACAAAATGGTGGTTCTAGGCATAAGACCCGGTAGCATAGCAAAAAAATGGGGTCTTACACTTTGCACTTTTGAGTAAGTCTTGGAGGGATTTCTTTCAACTCAATGATCGTTGCCATCGAGTGAGAGAACTCCTGGCATTTGACCTTCTCTTTGCAACATTTAATCAGTCCTATATTTAAATTCATTATGTCTTTCTTCATTTTTATGTTTTCAGATTTTAAAGACTTTTCTTATATAATAACTTATCAAGTTTATCATATAACAATTCATAATTCTCATACAATTCATTATAGGAGTGATAGTTTACCTCAATGTCGCTATGAAGAGTGGATTCGCTGTCGAATTCAATATGATGTTTCCTCATGAGACACAGATTCGCCTCGTTCTCACTGCTTGAGTCGGAAGCGTTCAACTTGTCAGAAACATCATCATCCCATGTTGACATTTTATGCACTTTCCTCTTTCCTTTATCTGAACCTTGCCTCTCCTTTTCTTCCTTTTGTAACTTGGTACACTCTCTCTTCAAATGCCCAGACTTGTGACAGTGATTTTACTCATGAATAGGCTTTTCTTCATCACTCTCTGACCCCTTTGACAGTTTGTTCCACCTCCTCTTCTCTTCTACACCTTCCTTTAGAGATCTTTTGAACTTCCCTTGCCTCTTGGGATTCTTCATGAATCTTCTAAATTCCCGTACATAAAGGCTCTCTTCATTTTCATCATTAGACTCTTCCGCTACCTAATTTTCCTTTGCTACTTTCATTGCGAAAGGTTTCTTCATTGGCTCTCTTGAATATTCCTCACTTTGTATCTTCAACTCTAGCTCAAGGGTCTTAAGATACCCAATGAGGCTTTTAATTTCCAAGGTGTTGATATTATATGACTCAGCAATGGTGGTCACTTTTGGATTGAACCGTGGAGGAAGAGGTCGCAAGATTTTTCGCACCAAGTCTACATTTGAGAATGTTTTTCCGAGTGATCTAGAGGCATTCACAATTTTCATGAAGTGAGTGTACATGTTGTCAACCTCCTCATCATTCTCCATTCGGAACTTTTCGTATTCCGATTTAAGTTGAAATAGCTTCGACTCTTTTACCTGCAAAGTACCTTCAAGCGTTAGCTCTTATATTCGTCATATATCAAAAGAAGTATCACAATTGCAAATTTGATTAAATTTAGTTTTGTCTAATGCATAAAAATAAGAGTTATTGTTAGTACATTTCAGTTTTTCAGAGTCATCCCACTTGTCATGTGGTTTCTCCAAAACATGTTCACTTACAGTGGTAGTGGGTACAATGTATTTTATTTCAATAATGGCCCATATGTCCATGCTTTTTGTCATTAAGAATATCTTCATCTGAGTTCTCGAGTGGTTTTAGTCACTCCCGATAAATAGTGGAAGTCTACTCACACCTTGACCCTTATAAAAAGCATGATTTACATTGGCCATCTTAAATCAGAATTTTAAGCCATTTTTGAAGTAACCTCTCTTTGAACCCACTTGTTGGATCGGGTGGCCAATCTTAGAGGGGGGGGGGGGGGTAAATGATTTACATTGGCCATATTACTTCAAGATTTTAACCCTTTTTGAAGTAACCTCCCTTTGATACAACTTGTTGGATCGGCTAGCCAATCTTAGAGGGGGGATATGGTTTTCAATTAAATTCATAATTATAAAGAATTCCAGCATGGCAGCCTGTTTTGGAAGCTAATGTAGGGCGGTAAGGCTACTAGCGCACTGCGGTATGTTACAAACATAAATTTCCTTGTAGAAAATTATTTTCAAATTACCTACACAACCCTACACAAAAAACAAAACTAAATCTCCATAATGTCGGAGGTAAGTGGCGATGAACCCAACTCTCTTTTGGTTTCTTTACTAACCCTCACCCATGTCAGTTGGCACTCTCTCCCTTTCCTCCCTGTAATGGTCTTCGAGTTGTCTCCTCACCTTCCTCTTCAGAAGGGTCTTAAAGCCCCACTAGATCTCCTTGAATATTTAGGCATCCTCCCCAGATGATTTCCCAGATTTTAAATACCCCCCCGGTAAATTTACCTCACACTCAAAATAATTAGAAAAGCGAAAAATACAACTAAAAAGAAAAAATATTAGAAACTATTGCTCCCTCAAAGAAGGATTCCTCCGTAGAGCGGCGCGCAATCAATGCTTCTAAATGTCATTCTTCGTGCACACGATCAACAATTGATGGTCGTTGGAGTCTTCACTCTTCAGAGTTCTTTAATCACAAATAGGAGGGAGATAGTTAACCTTTCCCCCCGTGGAGATGGTAGTTCATAACAATAGAGGCAGCAGCAAAACCCTAGACATGTAATTCACCTTCTTGTCTCCTCGAGAAAAGAAACAGATGCTATTATAGTCTTTTAAATAAGCTACCGTCGATGCTAGGGTTATAGTGTGGTGGTAGGTCCTTTCACGCATTATTGCCAGTTGTCCATCATCAAATTAGAAAAATTTCCTAAAAAAATTCTCTTGCCGCTTTTTAATAGCGTGATGCGGTTGCTATTGCATCGTGGTAATCTTGTCTTCTCAAATCCATCGTGTCTTCTTGATGCTGCCTGATCATCTCGACACCATTGACTTGACTCCACGTAATAGATAATACAGCACGGTAGTCTTATCATTAGGTGGTAGGTCATAGAGAAAATATGTTATCTCTAGCTTATAAGTTAGCATGGCTAGCACCCATCGGTAGGTCACAGACAGTTGATTTTTGGTTTCTTCATACCTATAAATTTGCACACTATACCCAATACAAGTATGATCAAATACAACTTGGGAATTTATATTATCAAACAAAAGATATCCATAACACACGTTCCAACAGTCCCTAAATTCAGTGGATTAACTAGTCCACAAGTAAGAAAATATAGTCACAGTGGAAAGAAATACATAGCTTACTTTATTTTATCCTTCATGAGAATGAGGATACAACTAACATTCTAATGATACACAATTTTCTAAATTTATTATAAGTAAAAGAATTTTATAATCCTGTGTGACTTTAAGTAAAAGTGATGTCATGACTCTACATTAAAGTGCAATTTTTATATATTTAAAATATCTAACATGCATCCTAGCATAAATCATTCTTAGAGAGCAAGTAGTGGAAATAACCAGCAAGTAAGGAAGAACAATCTAGCAAGTAGTTCAACATCTAAAATTAAAATCTATGTACGTCAAAAACCTAACAGGAATCCATAGAACTAACATCTGTTGGATTTAAAACAAAACAAACAACTACCTGATGCGGCGAGGGGGAAACAATAGCTGATACAATCAGGCTCGAAAACACTCGCTCTAACAAGTAGAATTGCTATGGCTCAGGGCCAAAGGAATTCAAAGAAAAGAATGCATCAGCAAGGAAAGAACAAGTGGCAGTTAAAACAATAAAAGTCATATCAATAATGAGTATAATCAAAAGAAAAGTTGACACTAATTGCAATATGATCTACCGTATAATTATATATATATACATATATATATGCTTATTTAAGACTGATCAACTCGAGAAAAATCATCATTATCATAGGTCATAAATTGGCACCGAGGCAGTGGCTCATATTCCAACACAACCAACTAACAAAATCATGCCAAATAGGCACTACGGTGGTGGATATCCTTTCAACACAACCCAATAGTCCATAACTAAGGCACCTGGTGTAATGATTCACAAACAGGCACTATGACAGTAGTATAGTCCACTAATACCGATTGTCCAACCAATTATCAAAACATAAAAAAGGCATCGTGGTGGTGGCATCTTTCCCATTCACACCAACAAACCACCAAATTCCTGGAATTTGAAAAATAACAACACAGGTGTTCTTAAGTAGAAACATACTCATATATTATTATTAAATTGAACTATGTAGTGGAATTTACTGTACAATTGAATTTTGAATGATGCAGCCGAATTTGGACTAATCCAGATTCATGCAGTCGAATTTGGATATTGCAGTCAAATTTGGACTTAGCCATATTCATGCAGTTAAAAATTGGATGATGTAGTTGAATTTGGATGATGTAGTCAAATTTCTACTTAGCTAGATTCATGTTGTTGAATTTGGACTTAGCTAGATTCATGTAGTCGAATTTGGACTTAGCCAGATTCATGTTGTAAAAGTTAGAAGATGCACTCAAATTTTGATGATGCAGTCAAATTTGGACTTAGCCAGATTCATGGAGTCAAATTTGGATGTAGTCAAATTTGGATGTACCCAGATTCATATAGTCAAAATTGGAAGATGTAGTCGAATTTGGACTATATAGTCGAATTTGGACGTAACCAAAATCATGCAGTCGAATTTAGAAGATATAGTCGAATTTGGACTTAGCCAGATTCATGCAGTCAAAATTGGATGATGTAGTTAAATTTGGATGATGTAGTCAAATTTGGACTTAGTCTGATTCATGCAGTTGAATTTGGATGATGCAGTCAAATTTGTATTTAGCCAGATTCATGCAGTCAAAATTGGATGATGCAGTCGAATTTGGACTTAGCTAGATTCATGCAATCAAAATTAGATGATGCAGTCAAATTTGGACATAACCAGACTCATGCAATCGAATTTGGGTGATATAATCGAATTTGGATTTAGCCAGATTCATATGGTCAAAATTGGATGATGCAGTCAACATTAGATGATGCAGTCAAAGATGGAGGATATGGTCGAATTTGCACTTAGCCATATTCATGCAGTCGAATTTGGATGATGTAGTCAAATTTAGACTTAGTCAAATTCATGCAGTCAAAATTTGATGATGCAGTCAAATTTTAATCATGCAGTCCAATATATACTTAGGCAGAATTTATGCAGTCGAATTTAATCAGTCGAATTTATACTTCGATTGATAGGAAATTTCCTGAGCCGTTAACTTAACAAATATGAAAGAAGGAAAAAATTAGCAAAAGATGTGATTATTCTCGCAACTAGCCATGAAAAAAATAAAAATTAGAACAAGCCTTGCATTAAGCTTAACATTATACAGAGGAATTTATAAAAAAGGAAAACTAGCAAGCGAAGGGGAGGGCAAATCACCACTTCTTCAAACCACCAGATTTTGGCCTCCTAAGCCCTCCACAGTAAGGATCGACTCACACTCTAGCTTGGCAAGAAGAAAAACGAAGATCTGGCAAAAATTGACAGTTAGGGTCGCTAACCCTAATGGTAAAAACTAAACTAAACAAAAAAACTCACTACGCCTGCGAAGATCTCGATGAGAGCTTTCCGAATCTATGCCTCACCAAAGATTTTAAGAACCGGAACTCCTGATTGGGCGGCCGGAAGTCTTCAGAAAAAGAGGATTCCTCTGCTTTTTCATTTCTCTCTCTGGTTATCGAGTTGGCTTGAGGAAGAAGAAAGAATAAAATATTTAAACTTTTAAAAAAACTCAACAACTGGCCTTACCTTTTTAATTAAGAAAAAATCAAGTATCCAAGGTAAGAATTTAATGTTTTTTGTCATTTCTAAGATGGGCTATGACTATATTGAACCGGAATTAACAAAAAGAAATCTGAATTATTTAATTAAGTTTATTTATTATTAAGACTTGGGAAATTTTTTATTCTCATAGTTAAATTTTAAAAATAATTAATTTATTTTTAACAAGTTCAAAATTTTGGATTTATAAATTAATTAATTTAATTAAATTAAGTCTAAGATCTAAATTTTTTACAAGATCAAAATTTGGTCATCTTGACCAAACGGACATGAAAACGCACCAACGACAATGCCCCACCAAGCCCACGCTAACGTAGAGCTCTTACACCAAAATTACTCCAATTAAAAGATTAAAATAAATTATCAGAAATTTAGGGGCGTTTCACTTTGTTCCTGGGCCTCCTCTCTCATGTGGTGCTAAAGAAGTTTGAATTAGCTAATCAAGATCCTTAATTGATAAATGATTTGTGAGACGAGCTACACTAGTTTAAAGGATGCAAAGTGTGGAAGTTAGTGCCAAAACCACAAGGACACAATATCATTAGCACCAAGTGGATCTTCAGGAATAAGTTAGATGAGAATGGCGTGGTTGTGAAGAATAAAGCAAGACTGGTAGCCAAAGGATATATGAAAGAAGGGGGAATTGACTTTGACAAGTCTTTTGCTCTAGTTGAAAGGCTAGAATAAATAAGGATGTTTCTTCCTCTACTACCTTCAAAGGATTCAAGGTATACCAAAAGAATGCCAAGCAATCCTTTCTCAAGGGCAATCTCAAGGAAGATATATATATATATATATATATATATATATATATATATATAGTAGCCCTCAGGTTTTGTGCATCAAACTTTACCTAATCATGTTTATTTTCTTAGAAATGCATTATATGGGTTAAAGCAAGCCCCAAGGGCCTGGTATGAAACTTTGTCTTCCTTCTTCATTAAGAATAAGTTCTCAAGGGGGAAGATAGATGTCTCCTAGTCCAAATATATGTTGATGATATTATATTTGGGTCTACTGATGATAACCTTTGTAAGTGATTTGCCAATCTTATTGTAGGATCAAGCGCATACCCAACTATTCCAAAAGCCCAGACTATTGGAAAGGGCTCTACTTAATTTCTTAAATAAGTAGCAGAGCACCACGGGTCAAGTGAAAGAATGTCGGACCCAACAATCCCCCCCTGACGTCCAACACAACTCGTCGGCTCAGAGGTGGGGTTACCACATGGACCACGTGGCTCAGAGGTAGGGTTACTAAATGTCCACGGTTGCCTGACCCACCAGACCCATACAAATAGAAGGGAAAAATCGGGATTTAATAGCGCCCCCCTGGTCTTGAACCTGTGACCCCCTCTGATACCAATTGTAGGATCAAGCGTATACCTAACAGTTCCAAAAGCCCAGAATATTGGAACGATCGCTACATAGTTTCTTAAATAAGTAGCAGAGTGCCACGGGTCAAGTGAAGGAACTTTGGACCCAACACTGATGTAGGGGGTTTGAGATAAGCAGTATGGGAGAGCTCAAGTTCTTCTTAGGCCTCTAAGTGAAAATGTCAGAGGATGGAATTTTCATCTCTCACACAAAGTACACTAGATAACTAATTAATAAGTTTGGGATGGAGACAGTCTCCACTATGAAAACTCTTAAGGGATCCAATATATCCCTGGAAGGATGAAAAAGGAAAACCTTTTGATGAGTCCATGTATAGATGAGGTCCTTAATATACTTAACTTCTAGTAGACCTGATATAATATATGATACCTATGTTTGTGCTAGGTACTAAGCATGCATCAAGGAATCTCATTACTCAGTTGCAAAGAGGATTTTAAGATGCCTTAAGGGCACCCAACAACTTGGCCTTTAATAAAATAGGAATAATGATTTTGAGTAGATAGGTTTTTTAGATGCAGATTTTGCAGGTTACAAAGAAGATAGAAAGTGTACCTCAAGAACATGCCAATTCCTAGAAAGAAGATTGGTTTTATGGAGCAACAAGAAGTAGTACGGTGTGGCTATATCCATAACGAAGTTATAGTATATCTCATCAGGTAGCTGTAATGCATAACTTCTATGGATTCAGCATCATTAGCAGTATTAGAATCTAAAGATAAGTAAAACTCTAATGTTTTGTATGTCATCTTGTGTTATATCTATAATTAAGAATCATGAGTCATATAGCAGGACTAAGCATATAGAGATTAGGTATTATTTTTTAGGAGAAAATGTTGAAAAGGAGGATATCTGCCTTTAGTTTGTTCCCACAGACAAATAAGTGGCTGATATCTTTATTAAGCCTCTAGATGAAGCCAAATTCAATTCTTTCAAAATTGAGTTGGGTATGCTTAACTTGGAGTAGTAGCTTCTTCAAATTATTCTTCTTTCGTTGTTATAGTTCATTGCTAGATAATATAATCTGGTAGATTTTAGGCTACTACCATGGTTGTAAGGACAACTTAGCATGAGACAGTTAACTCTCTCTTATTTTAATGAATGGTTCGTCTTGATTCAAAGAAGGTTAAAAACGATGAAAAGAAGACTGCTTGAATCTATGTCAATGATATCTTTTTGATCGTCTTGAGGACTCAAGTTGATAACGCTCTGTCAAAGCTATATCATCAAGATCACTTTGAATGATACTGCTCCATCAAAGCGATATCATCTTGACAAGATATTATCTTTAAAATTTCTTCTTATTTTAAATCTCAGTCGTCAGATCTTAAAATAGATCAACACTATATCTACACGGCTTTTCAATTTCCGTATTTTTGAGTTATATTAAATATATATATGAGCCAAAGGGTTTAGTTTTGAACATAAAATTTCTAGCCCTAATATACTATCATCAACTATCTGCCTCACAAGACCATTCGTAATGACAAGGAATTCGGTCTAATGGCTCCCAAATAAGAGAAGATCATTTATAAAGGAAATGAAGTTGTAAGATTTGGATTCAAGTCAGCTTTAGATGAAATCAAAGATATTTTCAGACTACTGGATGCCGCGGGATTAGAGTTCATCATGTCTGAGCAAAGTCCAATTCTGAAAGAGAAAGTTCTAGAATTATACACACATATCAAAGTATCCTCGATAGGAATTTCAATTAAAAGTAAGATTGTTAGTGTAAAGATTAAGATTATCCCTAAGAGGATTGCTCAGACTCTGCGCATTCCACCTATAAATATGGAAGAAGATCAGGGATCTCACCATAAGAGATTGTAGATTCTTTAGATTGTTGTGGGTTATGTGGAGAAATATACGGATCATTTAAAAGGAAACATTTCAATCAGAAAGGAAATCTACTTGCAGGCATAATTAAGAAAGCCCTCTTGTGCAAGGTAGGGTCCCATGACAGGATATCCAAGTCCATGTTTGAGTTAATGACTAGATTAATTCTACAAAAGAAAATAAAATAAGCTCTAATTGTCTTTCAAAAGCTATTGGATAGCCTTCAAGTACCCAATATGGGCAGGATCTTTTCTCTATACCTTATCAATGTCTATCCTGAAAACTTCAATAAAAGCTAGGTATAAAGATCAACTACATGAAGAAAATGGATATCAAGACTCTTGAGAGGTATAATAAGGTACTGAACAAGGGTGCAGCTAAGAAAAAGTGCCAGAGGAAATTAAAAAGAAAGAAGGTGGTTGTAGAAGATGACTCTGAGTTTGAGTCAGAAGGAAAGGGTGCTTAATACAGGGTGGACAGTGAACCCATCCTCAACCCCAGGTTGTCTCCCTCAAGCTAGGAAGTAAAATATGTTCAAGATGTCAGTCTATAAGGTCAAGTTATTACTGATGATTCAATTTCCCTTCGGGAAAGGGAAGATGCTACTTGGGGGGATGAACAAGAAAAGAGTGGTGCCCCAACTAATGGGGAGAATGAGGATAATGCACAGGACATAAATTTTAATTCTTTGGATAAATTTTTAGAGAGTTATGATAATGTTGAGGGGGATCCATAATCTAAGCTCACTACTCTGGGTGATAGCTTGCCTATATTCCTATAGACTGAGAAAGCAACTAATATTAAGTTGGATGTTCAAGAGGACCTGAGGATAAGCATGAATCAAACAGCTACTGAAGAAACACCACAGGTGACCCATACCCAACCATCCACCAACAATGCTGATAGCTCTATCGTCATCTATCTAAAAGCAATGTTAGATGAACAAACTTCCTATCTGAAAGCATACATAAATGAGTCTGTCAAAAATGTGAAAGATGACATTATGATAGAAGTACAAAAGGTAAGAGCATAAATTATGGGAGAATTGGGTTTTCTGAAAGGTTACACTGCTCACATTAATGCCAAAATCACCAAATGGTTTTACAAAGCTCCAAGTACATTCCTTCAGAATGTTAAGATCTTAAGATCAATGGATGAAAGTCTGAGACTGAGTACACAGGATATAATAAGTGTCAAATAGTATTTGAGCCAGACTGATGAAACTATCAGACAAGGAGTTGATCACCTTAAAGAATATGTTTACTCCATTCAGATTTAGGACATGCAGCTAGTTAAACAAGAAAGGGATGATATTCTTGGAGATAATGAAAACATCTTTTAGAATCTTTCAAGCAAATTTGAGGAAAATACAATTCATCTGGATAATAAAATATTTGAAGAAGCCGGTTAGGGGGAGAGTGTATCTTCTGACCGATCCCTATAAAATCACAAAGGGATAAGGCTGACACTCATCCTTCCATTAGTGTACATATATGAACCCTCTAATGAATTTGCTACAAAAAGGAATAAGTGATCTTGAGGATGAGCAGACGGCAAAGAAAAGAGAAAGAGATGAGACCATACATCCTGAGGAGTTTATGTCTATACAAAGAAAGGAGATTTCCAAGGATCCTTATTATGAATATTGGAGTGATGATTCTAAGAGCATTTTAAGGGATGAATGGATAAGCAATGGATAAATTAGAATTATTATTGATACAGTCTATCCATCTAAAGAATCGGTCAAACACCTAAAATGGAAGACCCTAAGAGAGAATACCATCAAAGAAAATATGAATGGGCAGAATCCAATCTGAGTGCCATCCAGATATATTCAAAAGTCACAGAAGTATTTTGCAAGATAACATGCCAAGAGGAAAAGAATTAGGAAGAGGCCTGTTGTAGCTGGTGAATCACCTACTGCACCCATCCAGATAGAGATAAGCTAAGTTATTGATGATGACCTCAATAAATTGGTTAACAAATTCCTAGTATCTTGATTGGCAGAGATCTTTATTGAGATTGAATATGTGTTATTATTTGTTTTAATTAACTTAAACTCTCTAGACTCATATATATACATTTTGATAAATGTGTGTTTATTTGTTGCAAGCATCTCTACTTTCAATTCTATATTAAACTGCAGATTTTTATATTGATCTGGTTTTAGTTATACATCTTATCATTGGTCAAGTGTTCTGACTTCTTTAAATAGGAGGAGATAATTAGGAATTTTGTCCTCAATATTCCACGATTTGAAGAAGCATCTCTTACAATGATAAGTGCTTATTGTCTTTGATGATATATCTTTTTAAATATATGCAGGAACTCTATTATGTCTCTATAACAGGTTTTGGGAAGAGGTATTGCAAGTGAAGGCATATCAGTCTGATATAAAGATTGTTCTCAGTGTTATCATCTTGAGCGATGGATATATAGAGACGTTATCATGTTGAACATTGGATGCCTTAAGCCGATATCGTTTGGAAGCCGCTTAAGAAGCATTCTTCAGCTTAAGGGTAAAATCATTTTGAAATAAGTATTTGCAAATTGATACCGTATTGACAGGATCATTATTACCATTGAGCGTGTGATTGACATCATTTCAAAATTAGCAGTGACACATAAAGAGATGTCAGATCATTCTATTCTTGCCCATGCTCTAAAAGGACATTTTCTAATTTACTGACCGTTAGAAATTGTCAAGAGTATAAAAGGACAAATTAGGTCAATTGAACAGTAATATTGCACGAATTCATTAAACGGTAAAAGTCTAGAAGAGGCGCAATCTATGATAGCTGAAGCGAGCTCTCTTAGAAGATTTTTAAAAGAGCAAGAAGGAGTAAATCTACTCAACTTCAAGTTTGGTGTTCTTTCTACTAAAGAAGAAAATCAAGAACAACCTTGGGTCTAGTTTTACTGAAGACTATCTAACTATTAAGGGGTTGCTTCAAGATGAAGGCTTTCACTGCAAAGCTATAGAAGACTCACAAGTTTAAGGTTTATTTTTGTTGTGTATGTTTTTGTAACTATATATAAATAATAATTATCTATAGGATCTCTTAATAGATCTGAGTTGTAGGTCTGAACTCACGGCCTGGGTGTAGGTCTTATTGGTTGGCTTGAGGTAGGACTTATTGATAAGTCTGAGGTAAGATCTTGGTGAAGATCTGAGGTAGAAGACTAGCTTGGGCTTTGAGCTGTAGGAGTCGGAGACCTCTGAGGTAGGGCTACTATCAGCCTGAGGTAGGGTCTGGGTGAATACCTAAGGAGAGATTCTGAGGAATATATGTTGTAAGCTCTTGGAGCTGAGTTTTGGAGGAGGTTGCTAATTTTAGCACACTGCTAGATAGGTGGTGAGGGAAAGTGGATGTACCTATATGTTGGGGAACCATTATAAATTTTGTGTGTTGTGATCTGTGTATGGTTTGCGGTGCTTTATCTTGCTTAAATTTAAAAGAGACCAAAACTTTTAAGAGCACCTATTCACCCCTCTCCTCTAGGTTAATTAGACCACCTACAATCTTTCAAATATAGATGCGGTCAAACCTTAAAAACTTGAAACAAAGATGTGTGTGCAAGGCCAACTTGACCAAACAAGTCGCGCGTAGCCAATCCATGCTCCCCCAAGTCTAGAGACACCTGAGAAGAGGGCCAAGGCAAACACGTGTATCATAGACACACAATCATAAGCACGCCGCATAGGCATGTGACACACAAGACCTTACGCACATCTTGCAGGCACGCTTAGAACGCTCGCACACATTATGCTAATGCGTGTCATGCACATCGCACGCCTTACGCGCACTCGCAGCATTGCGCAAATGTGCAACATTGTGCTAATGTGTGAGTTCAACGTGCTAGCGTGCCCTTTTATGTGCATAAGGCATGCACCATGCTAGCACTTATCAGTGGCAGTCGTCGTTGGCAGCCACCTCCCCCACACTCAGCCTCCTCCAACAACTGCCATCGTCGGGAACCCCACTCGGGTTGCCCGACCCAACCGGGGGCACTTTCGACATTTTGCTAAATTTTGTGATCTAGATGACCGAAAAAAATGACGTCATTCCCCAGCACAAATCACGCCCGGTGCAATTACCGATGCAAACCTTCAGAAAACTATAAATAGGTCCCCTTAGGCCTAGATTTGAGGACAAGCAACTCCAGAGGCTAGAAAGAGATTTTGAGATTTTCCAGTGAGATCATGGACTTAGGACGATACTCCGCTCAAGAATTCACTCTGCTCCTCTTATAGCACAAAGGCTCCATGGACTTAAAAATTTTCCTAAACGGAATGCTTCCATCAAGGTTCTGTGAACTTATCATTTTTTCAAAGCAAGAGCGTTTTCATTGAGGCTTTGAGGACTTAGTTTGTTTTCCTTGTTTTTTTATTTTGCCCTTGTAACTGAGGTGTACTGTCACCCTTCAAGAGTTCATCTCAAACTCTTATAATATCCAACAACATAGTGGATTTTTGGCACGACACAGATTTGATCACGTGGTTTTCACCCATTTTGGGTTTTCTACATAAAAAAGCAATTTTCCATTTGCTGTTGTTTTTCTTTGACTCTTTGCGTGCCCGATCCATATCCGAGCTAAAACAGTTTGGCGCCATCTATGTGAAGGTGTTCCCAAAAGCTTTAACAAATTTCAAGATCATAATACTAGTTGTAATGGCAAAAAGAGGCACACATGCAGCAGGGCGTGCAACTTGCATGGGATCTGACCATCATACCCCAAGAAACTAACCCGCTGTCAATGCACTACGACATGAGGGTATAATTGCTATGCTAGCATCCTTAGGCGAAGAACAAATGCAACATCAGGGCCAGATGCTCTCCATGCTAAGAGACTTAAGGACTTCTTAGTACCGGAGTGTGAAAAAGAGCTAAATAAAGGCAAATTTTATTGCTCCAAATATATATATATATATATAATACAAAGGTATGTCCCCTTATTTATATAAAAGAGGGTAAAGAATAAAATACAACAGGTGATGTGGGACTAAATATAGGCTGCGCGGTCTATGAAATTTGTCTGAGACAAACGACAATATAGAATAATGAGGAACAACTGTGGAAGACCACCCGGTATTTACAGAGAAGAGAAGGAAGACTGCCACCGAAGGTTGCTAGAATACCCACAGCGGGAATCCACCAGACCACTGCAGACAACTAGCAGACCGCAACTGCGGATTGCCACGAGACCACAGTTGCGGATTCCCATCAAACCATTGCTATGGATAGACACCAGGTCACTGCTAAAGGATGCCACCAGACCACTGCTGTGGACTGCTACCATACTGTACCTGCGGGTTACCACCAAACCGCAGTTATGGGTTCCTATCAAACCACTATTGCAGATAGAAACTATGTTGCTATTGCAAGAAGCCACCAGACTGCTGCTATGGACTACTAACAGACCGCACCTACGAGTTGCCACAAGACTACAGTTTCGGGTTCCCATCAACTGGATTGGTGAAGAAATCAGCTAGCTCTATATCATAGGTAACAAACGAAGTACATATTTTATCCTTCAATATCTCTTCTCTAATAAATTGGAAATCTACTTAAATATGCTTTGTTTTCTCATGAAAGATTGGATTTCTTGAAATTTATATGGGTGTCTTATTATCATAAAACATCGCTAGGGGATGATCATAAATCTCTCCCCAATCGAGCAAGAGTGTCCGTAACCACTTCAACTTGCAAGCAATTAGAGCCATACTTCTATTATTCAACTTACGCACTTGACCTGGAAACTACATCATGTTTCTTGCTCTTCCAGCTGACTAGATTACCTTCAATGAAGGTACAAAAACCAGACGTATACTTTCTATCTTTCTTATCATCTGTATAGATAGCTTCAGAATAAGCCTCAACCTTCAAATGTTCCCTTTTTCTAAAACAAAAACCCTTTTCCTGGTGCACCTTTAACATACTCTAGGATCTTTAGAGCTAATTAGAGATGACAATCCCTGGGGGCTTGCATAAACTGGCACACTCTTCCAACTGCATAACAAATATTTTGTCTTATGACTGCCAGATAAATGAGTTTACCCACAAGACTTTTGTATCCAGTGACATCTTCTAGAAGAGGAGAATTCCCTCTCCAGTATTTGTCATCTCCAATAGATATAGGAGACAGAGCAAGTTAAGCCCCAAGGAGACCCGATTTCTTTCAAGAGATCTAAGGTATACTTCTGTTGTGAAAGTACAATGGAACCTGGTATATAGGATATCTCAATCCCTAGAAAGTATTTAGGAGACCCCATATCCTTTGTAAAATAAGTTGAAGGAGATGCTTCTTTGTCATGTCAATACCCTTTATATCATCCCCTGTAAGAAGTGTTGGGTATTGTATCCATAATGACCTTAATTTGAATAAGTGTCACTAGAACTAAGATGAATTGAGTTTGTATTTGATGTTGTTTCTTTAGTCATATGCTTGTAAGGTTAATTGCTAAGTACAAACCAATGTCACGTTATAGTGGGTCATGAAACATAAGAATATACAATGTAATCCTTCATTACGTAGGACAATATGTTGACTCACATGTAATATCTCTATTGGTTTGTACTTCTAATATAACTTCATTAGAAGGATCAAGGGAGGACAGGTTGTTATATTCAGATGAAACAGAAGATTTTTTTCCTAAGTAAAATTCGTCGAGTATAGTAGTGGATACTTGTCGAATTCGTCGAGTATACTTCTGAATACTTGTCAAATTCGTAGTGTATACTTACTGACACTCATCAAATTCTTCGTGTTTACTTAGAGAATCTTTTATATGATCTCGAAAATCAGTGAAGTAAGATTCGTCGAGTATCCTCAAGCATACTCGTCGAATTCATTGAGTGTACCTATTGACACTCGTCGAATTCGTCGATTCTCACTGGAAAAATCTCTGAGTTCTCGAATTTACTTTTCTATATTTTTCTAAGTAAAATTCATCAGATATAGTAGTGATTTGTTGAGTATACTCATGGATATACTACAATACTCGACAAATGGACTTAGCAAAATATTTTCTGATTTTCTATCTAATGGGTTTCTGTTTAAAGACGTTGGCCATATACAGTACACTTGGACTTTTCATTTAGGAAAGAATTTTCTAGACGTTAGAAGAAGGAATCCTATAAATACCTAGGGTTAATTCATTCAACCCTAATCGCTCTTTCGGATCTCATCAAGTATTGATTCCTTCAAGTATAGATTCGACATATCCCTTATCAAGTTTTCTTGAAGCCTTCGAATCTCATCGGATCATAGTTTTTAGATCAAGATGTCAAGATTAATTTCAAGTCTTCTCTTTCTACAAGACCCTCAATTTCTCATTCCATGGAAGAAGAAGATTGAACATCTTCAGATCTGAAGAAATAGATTGATTCTCAAACTAAAGTGTTGTATAAAATTTTTTTGTCCTATTGTAAGAAATTTTAGTTCTGAGGTGTAGATCTTTGTGCTAGGATCGAGTTGCAGGAGAGTTTGTTCTCCGAGTATAGGAGATGTTGTTCTCCGAGAAGTAGAAGTGTTGACTCCGAGTTATAAGATTTGTTTAAATCTGAGAAAGGTGAAGTAGACTAAACTAGCCTTTTTTGGTAGATAGGCGAGGCAAGATAGTGGACTTACCCAAATCAGGGAACCATAATAAATTCCTGTGTCATACTATATTTGTTCTATGTGCTTGCTCTTAATATTTTTATACGCTATTAGACCCAAAACTCACATATTCACCTCCCTCTAGGTGTTTTAGGTAGGAAACTAGACACTTTCAATTGGTATCATAGGAGGTTGTTCTCTATAAGGTTAACACCTTAAACAAGAAAGATCCCAGTCTAGTTGTTAGAGCACAATATATCTTCAATGGAACGGAGCAAGGGCATTGAAAGTCTCTAGTGTCGACTAAGTCCACCTAAGGGGGGGGGGGGAATAGGTGTCGTGCAGTATTTTGCGGAATTAAATTTACCTGCACAATTAAACAAACACAGCACAAAAAACACACAAGAAATTATAGTGGTTCCCCGATTTGGGTACGTCCACTTCCCCCTTCGACCTATCTCCCACCAAGGGACGACTCGGTCACTTCTCTAACCAGATTGAAATCCAATCCTCACACTACGGAAGAAAACCTTCCAACAAAAGGAGTCACTACTCCTCCACCACGGGTTGCACCCAACCCTTACAACTAGGAATAAAATTCCTTTACAATAATTCAAAGTTGAATGTAAAAGAAAATACAAACAACGCTTTTGGAGTTTACAATGTCCTTCTTCGATCGTTGAAGCTTTCTTGAAAGATACAAAGAGTCCACAATCGGAGTACTCTCTTGGAGAGGATCTTTCAAGATCGGCGGCGGCAAGATATTGCAGCGACAATACTTTGTAGATCCAAACTTCTTGACGAAGCAAGCAAGGTCTACGAACGATCTCAGTCGGATTAGTCATCTCAATCGATTAAGAATGAAGAACTTACCTCGTTCAACAAATCGAGAGATAAGAGATCTCAAGAGAGATGCGTGAGATGCACTGCTAGCATCAGTACTGTTGTCGGAAGATCAAAGAATCTCTGAGATCAGCGGCGGCGACGAGCTTGCGAGCGGCGTCAACGATCGGCGATTTTCCGCGATCTGCTAGGTCACGCTCGGCCACCTTTCGTTTTCTGAGAATGGATTCCTGTTCACGTTCAAAATACGCGACTATATATACCAGAGCTAACCCTAATGACCATTGTGGGGCCACAAGGAGAAACCCTAGCCCTGGCCAAAACAGCGCACGATAACGCGGTTTGGTCCAGCGAACGAGAAAAATTGCCTAAGGCAAAATCGGCGAGAATCGTTGGTGATTCCCGTCGAAGTCGGCGAGAATGACTCACAATTCCCGTCGATTCTGCATTGGCCGAATTCCTATTGTAAACCTTGTCAGCTGGTGGGAATCGGCGGGAATACAAACTGAGTCTCATCGAATCGGCGGGAATCAGAACGATTCCCGTCAAAGTCGACGAGAATCACTTGGTGATTCCCGTCGATTCTGCCTTAGCAGAATTTCTGTAGGAAAACAGTCATCTGGAAGAGGTCGGCGGGAATGCAGATTGATTCTCGCCGAATCGGCGGGAATCACTAACGATTCTCGTCGAAGTCGGCGAGAATCACTTAGTGATTCCCGTCGATTTTTACATAAAAAATTTTCTCTTCCTTCCTTTGATGACTGGTCTTTGACCCATCTTTGCTCCTTCTTGTGCTCATGATCTGCATTAATCCTGTACATGAAAATAAGTACACTCCAATAGAGAGACAACACGTGAGTCAACATACTGATCTGCTCAACAAGGGATTACGTTGCGCAGACTCGTGTATATTGACCCACTGCACCCTGACATTGGTGTGTACTTAGCATGGAATAGCTGCAAGCACAACTTGATAGAAGATCGTCAAATACATTGTCAATTAAACTTAGCTTGCTCAAGGGCTTCTTCAAATCAGGTACATTGTGGATACAATACCCAACAATCTCCCCCTATTTGAAGAAGCCTAAACCCTACAAGCTATGGTGAATAGAACAGATGGGAATGAAAATCATAAACTAAAAATTCAATTGAGAGTGAAATTCATTACCATTTTCCTGAGAGCATACTTAACATTGGCAGCCACCTTAGCCTTAGCCGAGAGGGTAATCTCCCCCTTTTCGGCTTCTGCAAATCAGGGACTTCACTTGGAGCACAAAGCTCCCGCTCAGTTCTTGCATCCGTGCCCTATCTTGAATTCATAGCAGATGCTCCCCCTTGATCCAAGAGCCTTGAGCCCTTCAGGCTTCAATCTTCATAGTTTAGCATGCCGAGTTTAGTTTTGAAGAGACCGAACTTGGCCTTGTCTAGGGGCTTTGTGACGATATCTGCAATCTTCTTATCCGTGGGGACATAGCAGAGAGATATATCTTTGTTTTCCACATGCTCCTGAATGAAGTGGTAGCGCACTTCAATATGCTTTGTTCTGCTGTGCGACACAGGATTATTCGCAATTGCTATTGCGCTCGAGGAGTCGCAATACATAGGAACTTCTCTGAACTGCAAGTCATAATCTTTGAGTTGATTTCTGATCCATAGAAGTTGTGCGCAACAGCTGCCTGCTGAGATGTACTCAGATTTAACCGTAGAGGTTGCGACATAGTTCTGCTTTTTACTGTTCCATGAAATAAGCCTTCTTCCAAGGAATTGGCACATCTCGGAAGTGCTTTTCCTATCATCCTTGCTTCCTGCAAAGTCAGCATCTAAAAAGCCTATCAACTCGACATCATTATTTCTTGGGTAGCACAAGCCAAGATTTGGTGTACCTTTAAGGTATCAAAGAATTCGCTTGGCAGCGACATAATTAGATTCCTTAGTCTTCACTTGATATCTGGCACAAACGCATGTGCAAAACATAATATCCAGTCTACTAGCAGTAAGGTAGAGCAGGGATCCAATTATGCTTCTGTATTTGGTTTCATCAAAAGGTTTCCCTTTCTCGTCCTTGTCCAAAGACACAGTGGATCCCATTTGAGTCCTCATAGAGGTTGCATTCTCCATTTCGAATTTCTTGAGGAGTTCATTTGTGAACTTCGTTTGAGAAATGAAAATTCCATCCTCAGACTGTTTCACTTGAAGTCCCAAGAAATACTTTAGCTCTCCCATACTGCTCATTTCAAACTTTCATTGCATAAGTTTAGAAAACTTCCTTCAAAGATTGTTGTCCGTTGAGCCGAATATTATGTCATCGACATATATTTGCACCAGTAGAATCTTGCCTTTGACTTTCCTAAGAAATAATGTCTTATCTATTTTTCCTCTTGAGAACTTGTTCTCAAGAAGAAAACTAGACAGAGTCTCATACCAAGCTCGAGGAGCTTATTTTAAGCCATATAATGCTTTATTAAGAAAGTAAACATGATTAGGGAATAATGGATTAACAAAACCTAGGGGTTGCGCGACATATACTTCCTATTTCAAATTTCTATTTAGAAATGCAGATTTCACGTCCATCTGATAGACAGCAAACCATTTTTGAGAGGCATATGCCTAGGAACAATCTGATCGCCTCCAGCCTTGCAACTGGTGCAAAGGTTTGGTCGAAGTCAATCCCCTCCTCCTGTTTGTAACCTTGAGCCACCAGTCTGGCCTTATTCTTGATGATGACACCGTGTTCATCCAGTTTGTTTTTGAAGATCCACTTAGTGCCGATCACATTCTGGTTCTTTGGTCTTGGAACAAACGTCCAGACGTTGCATCGTTCGAATTAATGTAGTTCATCTTGCATGGCAAATATCCATGACGCATCTTTGTTCGCTTCGTCGAACTTCTTTGGCTCAACCTGTGACAGAAAACTAAGGTGCAAAATCTCATTAATTATACCTCTGCGAGTTCTAACACTGTTACGAGGATCTCATATGATCTGATCTCTAGGATGATCCCTCATGTGTCGGAGCTGTAAGAGTCTGGCATCTGGAGATCTAATAGCCTCTCGGGCTTCTCCTTCTTATGGGAGATTTTCTACATCCTGATCGTCATCTTCTCCAGTTGGCGTTGAGGTGGAAACCTTGACGTACTTGGGAGTTGCACCTTTTGCAGTCCCATCGAGACTTAGCTATTCAAGCCTTGCACCTGCATCTTCAAGAATGCCACTAGAAGAATTTCTATGAAGCAAGCTTCCTTCATCAAAAACAACATTAATGGACTCCTTTACCACTAGGGTTTTCTTATTGAATACCCTATATGCCCGACTATGGCTACTATGCCCATGAAGATGCCTTCGAAGCATTTTTCTCCGAATTTAGTACGTGGGTACTTCCCATTATTGAGTACATAGCATTTGCAGCCAAAAATCCTTAAATAGGGCATGGTCGGTTTCCTGCCTTTCAGTAGCTCATAAGGCGTCTTACGATGATTCTTGTTGATCAATTCCCAGTTCTGCACATGACAAGACGTATTGACAGCCTCTGCCCAGAAGTACTCTGGAAGAGAAGCGTCATTCAACATTGTCGTACATGCTTCAATGAGAGTTCTATTTCTCCTCTCCGCAACTCTGTTTTGCTGAGGAGTACGCGGGGAGGAAATCTCATGAAAGATACCATGTTCTTCACAGAATTCTGCCATAGCACCATATTCGAATTCTATTCCATGGTCACTTCTGATTTTGACCACGGAGCAGTTAAGTTCGTTCTGAATCTGCTTGATAAAATTAGTGAGGATGTCAAACTTATCTGACTTTTGTTTCAAGAAGAACACCCACGTAAACCGAGATTGATCATCAACAATCACTAGCGTATACGATTTGCCTCCTAAGCTATGAACTTGCACTGGACCGAACAAGTCCATATGCAGAAGATAAAGACATCTGGAGGAGTCTTTGTCTGCAATGCCCTTAAAGGTAGCCCTAGTCTGTTTTCCCTTCTGGCATGCAGGACAGGGTCTATCTTTGATGCACTTAATAGTAGGGGCATCCCTTACTAAATTCTTGGAAAACAACATATTAATAGTCTTGAAATTAATATATGATAATCTCTTGTGCCATTGTTCACAAAGAGATGCACTGCCTTTTGCTACTAGTCACACAGGGGTAGAAGAGTCTAAGTTAAGAAAATCTAAGCAAAAGATATTTCTGCTCCTAATGCCAGTTAATACCGTCTCCGAAGAGGCACGCGATATTATCAAGCATTTATCCTTGCAAAACTTAACGTCGTATCCTTTATCACACAACTGGCTTACACAGATAAGGTTATTGTTTAACCCTTCAACATAGGCCATGTCAGTGATAGAGAATACACCGTTGGAAATCATACCATAACCCCTGGCGACTCCTCCATCAGATCCTCCAAAGATGACTTTGGGTCCATTTTCGACTGGGGAGTAATCACGCAATAGGCTTCTTGTCTCGGTCATATGCTGAGAACATCAACTGTCCAAGTACCAGATTAGCGTTTTGGTGGCCTTTGGACATACCTACAAAACAGAATTAGTTTCCCTTAGAAACCCATTTGAACTTGGGTCCTAGATTCCTTGTTAGCACACTCCCCCTCGGGTGGTTAACCCTACGAGTGGTCAGCCTCGCATTGCTAACATGAGGAGTCTCGTTGAATCTTGGATTAAACCAGCAATCCATGGCAAAGTGACCAACTTTGCCATAGCACCAACAGTCAAACTTGTTATACCGTTTCCTAGGCTCCTTCTTCAACCTTGGAACGGTGGGTCAAGCCCTAGGCCTTGGATCTGGAGGTGGAGGCATCATGATGATAGCAGTCACACGATTTCTTCACTTCCTATTCCTTCAGTATAATAGGCTTGGCCATGGGTGCCTGCTTCATATTATGGCCGCTAGAGAAGTGGCCATAATTATCCACTTGGATTTCCTCACAAGGTGCCTTGAAGACACTCTCACCGTAGTTTCGGGGGAAGTTCCAACAATCATACCGGCTCTTGGGCTTTTCAACCGAGGGCTGGAAGAAGTGGCCATAGGTTGACTCAAAGTCCTGCTCATTGCAAGGAAAGCCAGGCTTTCTGAATGAAACAGGATCGAGTGGTGCCTTTCCCTTTTCAACAGCAGAGGCCTTCTTAGCAGCATTATTTTTCCTCTATTTTCTATTTCTCCTGGATGATTTACCAGGCACACCCACATGCCCTAAGCCAGCCCCTTTAGCCTGAGCAGAGAATTCATCAACAAGAGGAAGAACGGTCGTTGGCATGGAGAAGCTTTTGACAATCTTCCTTTCTATCGCAAACTGTTCTTCCAACTTGTTGATTTCTTCCTGTTTTTTGTCAAGGATCCTAAGAGACCCTGAGTGCTCAGAAGTCAGGTCCAGGTGTTCCTGTCAGAGAGAAATCAAGCTAGTGATCTCTTCTCTTAGGGACACACCCTTAGTCTTAAGGAATTTGACTTCCTTTTTCTTAGCCCTCAACCTCTTGCGGCATTCCTCAAAGGTATTAAGCAGAAGCTCATACTTTTCGAGGAGCTCAGCTTCACAGGCAGATGGGTTGTCCTCGTGATCATCATCAGGAGACTCAGAGTCAGAGTCAGAGAGGGGGGTACGATCTTTTACCTTCCCAGTAAATTGGGGGCAGTCTCCTTCTGAGTCAGAGTGACCCATTAGCCCGAAGTAGGCTTCGGCATCATCACTGGAGTCTAACGAATTAGATTCACTCAGTGTCTTTAGCTTTTGGCAATGTAGCTCCTCTCCTACTTCTTATCTCTAGAGAACCTCTGCTCCTCTCCCTTCCCCTTGTCTCTCTTGCTTTGGTGGCAGTCAGCAACGACGTGTCCTGGCTTATTGCATCCAAAGCAAATAATTTCAGCAGAGCGATGTTTGTTCTGTTTGGATTCATACCTGTCAGAAGAATAATCCTTCTTCTGATGTCTGGAGGAGGAGCCGTCTCTCTTTCTTTGATTCCTCAACTTAAGGAACTTCTTGAACTCTCGAGTGATGAGGGAGAAGTCTTCTTCAGATAGCTCTGAGCCGGAAGAGCATGGCTCAGAGTCTTCTTCCTCATCCTTTTTCCGAGAGCGGGGCGAGGCTGCACCCTTACCTTTCCTTGAGTGATTGGCTTTCAGGGCTACAGTCTTTTATCTGACAGTGGCTTTATCGGCTTCTTCTTCAGCTTTTCTGGTGTTCAGCTGAAGCTCATAGGACATGAGTTTCCCAAACAGAATCTGGGGATCAGTTTCTGCCAGCTTGCCAAATTCTCTGATGGCGCAGATATTGGTGTCCCATTCCTTAGTAAGGGATCTAAGGAATTTATCATTTAGTTCACCATCGGTGAACACTCTGCCATAACCCTTCAAGGACTTGACGATCTTCAAAAAGTTCTCGAATATCACTCCGATTTCTTCCTTGGGACCTTGCCTGAAGGCCTCATACTTCTTGTTCAGAAGGGATCTTCGATCATCCCTTACTTCATCTGTGCCTTCCATTAGAATGATCAGGCAGTGCCATATATCCTTGGCAGTCCTGCAGTTGCTGAAATTCTGCATCATGGAATCATCGACGACGCTTACTAAAATTTTTTGAGCTTTCTTATCAAGTCCGATAAGCACCATCTCATCCTTATCCATTTCGGAGAGTTTCTTGGGCTTTTTCTTTGTTGGATCAATGGTGGAGGCCTTAGTGGGGATATTAGGTCCCTCCTCCACTATCATAAAGAGTCGGGGGTCGACTTCTTCCATATAAAACCTGATCCTTTCCTTCTAGATAGGAAAGTTCAGCTTGGTGCACACTGGGATCTTTCCTGAATACTTGAGTCCATCCATTTCAGAGATCTTCTTTCTTCTTGACACTAGATGCAGGATCTTACTCAAGATGTTAACCTTATTGATGAGGAACCTCCCTTTGATACCACTTGAAAATCTCTAGTGTCGACTAAGTCCACCTAGGGGGGGGGGAATAGCTATCGTGCAGTCTTTTACGGAATTACATTTACCTGTACAATTAAATAAACACAGCACAAAAACACACACATGAAATTATAGTGGATCCTCGATTTGGGTACGTCCACTTCCCCCTTCGATCTATCTCCCACCAAGGGACGAATCAGTCACTTCTCCAACTGGATTGAAATCCAATCCTCACACTACGGAAGGAACCCTTCCAACCAAAGGAGTCACTAATCCTCCACCACGGGTTGCACCCAACCCTTACAACTAGGAATAAAAATTCCTTTACAATAATTCAAAGTTGAATGTAAAAGAAAATACAAACAACACTTTTGGAGTTTCCAAACTGGAGTACACAATAATTCATCAACTAGGAATAAAAATTCCTTTACAATAATTCTTCGATCGTTGAAGCTTTCTTGAAAGATGGGAAGAGTCCACAACTGGAGTACTCTCTTGGAGAGGATCTTGTCAAGATCGGCTGCGGCAAGAGATTGCGGCAACGATACTTTTTAGATCCAAACTTCTTGACGAAGCAAGCAAGGTCTACGAACGATCTCAATCGGATCATTCGTCTCAATCGATTCAGAATGAAGAACTAACCTCGTTCAACAAATCGAGAGACAAGAGATCTCAAGAGAGATGCGTGAGACGCACTGCTAGCCTTGGTATTATCATTGGAAGATCAAAGAAGCTCTGAGATCAGCGGCGGCGACGAGCTTGCGAGCTGCGTCAGCGATCGACGATTTTTCGCGATCTGCTAGGTCACGCTCGGCCTCCTTTCGTTTTCCGGGAATGGATTCCTGTTCATGTTCAAAATACGCGACTATATATACCAGAGCCAACACTAATGACCATTGTGGGGCCCATTAGGAGAAACCCTAGCCCCGGCCAAAACAGCGCACGATAAGGCGGTTTGGTCCAGCGAACGAGAAAAATTGCCTAAGGCAAAATCGGCGAGAATCGTTGGTGATTCCCGTCGAAGTCGGCGGGAATGACTCTCGATTCCCGTTGATTCTGCCTTGGCTGAATTCCAGTTGTAAAACTTATCAGCCGGTGGGAATCAGCGGGAATGCAAACTGAGTCTCGTCGAATCGGCGAGAATCACTTGGTGATTCCCGTCGATTCTGCCTTAGCAGAATTTCTGTAGGAAAATAGTCATCCGGATGAGGTCGGCGGGAATGCAGACTGATTCTCACCGAATCGGCGGGAATCACTAACGATTCTCGTCGAAGTCGGCGAGAATCACTTAGTGATTCCCGTCGATTTTGACTTAGAAGAATTTTCTCTTCCTTCCTTTGATGACTTGGTCTTTGACCTATCATCGCTCCTTCTTCTGCTCATGATCTGCCTTAATCCTGTACTTGAAAATAAGTACACTCTAATAGAGAGAGCACACGTGGGTCAACACACTGATCTGCTGAACGAGGGATTACGTTGCGCAGACCCGTGTATATTGACTCACTGCACCCTTACATTGGTGTGTACTTAGCTTGGAATAGCTGCAAGCACAACTTGATAGAAGATCGTCAAATACATTTTCAATTCAACTTAGCTTTCTCAGGGGCTTCTTCAAATAAGGTACATTGTGGATACAATACCCAACAGCCATGTCCTTAATGAAGCTTCTAGTGTGCACATAGGAGAACTTTCCTATGCTGAAGGAACGAGTCAGATTTTTTATGGAAGAAGCTGATCCAAGAAACTTTCAGATTGTAGAAGAAGGACCTCATGTTCCTACCCAAACATTGCTATGAATCCAAACATGATGGTTCCTAAAAAGATTATGGACTTGAATAATGTTGAGATTGCTCTCGTCTCCTTGGATAAGAAGGCAGCCAAAACTATTGTTCATAAGGTTAATGCGACAATGAAGCCTTGTGTTTGCTGCAATCATGAGGCCCCAAACTCCAAGTCTGTTGCACCTTCTAGAACTCCCATTCAGAAATTAAAGTATGAATATAAAAGAAGGTACAACATGTTTGACTATTAGTGTTTTGGTGGGATTGGTCACTTTACCGTAGTTTGTTGTTTTATCCAGTCAAGTATGATACTCCACTAGCTATCGTTGCAAGATCGACAACTTGAAATGTTAATATTCCCAGTAGTGTTAAGCTAACCAGGAACCAAGGACCCAAATCTGTTTAGGTTCTAAGGGTAAGTGATTTATGAATGCAAGTATGTCTAAAGGCCAACAAAACTCCTATTTGGTGTTTAGACAATGGATGCTCTCAGCATATGACCAAGATAAGAAGCCTACTTCTAGAGTATACCCTAGTTTATGAGGGCCTAAAAGTCATTTTTGGTGGTTCAGATAGGGGAGAAACTAAAGACTATGGTATGATTTCTAACGACAAAGTCTTCTTCACAGACGTGGCTTATGTTAATTGATTACAACACAATCTCATAAGAATAAGCCTATTATGTGATAAAGGCAATATCGTTGATTTCTACAATGATAAGTGTCTGATAAAATCATCTGCCAATTTTGAGACTGTTTTAACAGGCAATCGGAGTAGAAATGTTTTATGTTTAAATTTTCTTTGTTTAGACAATTCAACACCAGTGTGTCTTTTAGCAAAAGAGTGTGTGACACTATTTGACCAATGGAACAAGAGATTAACACATATTAATTTTAAAACTTAGTGTGTGATGCTCCCAGTATTAAATGCATTAAAGAGAGTCCATGTCACGCATGTAAAATGGGTAAGCAAACAAGGGCTATCTTTAAGGGTATTGTTGAAAAAGATTCTTTTAGATGTTTATATCTACTTCATATGGACTTACTCGGTCCTATGCCAATTCATAGTTTAGGAGGTAAGGTCTATACGTTAGTTATTGTTGATGACTACTCTCGTTTTACTTGGGTGTTCTTTCTAAAACACAAGTTAGACAAGTTTGAAGCTTTCACAAACTTTGTCTGGCAGATTCAGAACAAATTGAACTGCTCAGTAGTAAAAATCAGAAGTGAGCACGGAATAGAATTTGAGTCTTGGGCCATGAAAAAAATTTTGTGCAAGTCAAGGTATCTTTCTTGAGTTTTCCGCCCCACATACTCCACAACAAAATTTAGTTGCAAAGAGAATGAACAGAACTCGCATTGAAGCATATACAACTATGTTGTTGGACTCTTCACTAACAGAGTACTTCTAGGCTGAAGTAGTCAACACAGCTTTCCACTTACAAAACAGAGCCTTAATCAACATAAGCCATCGTAAGAAACCTTATGAACTATTGAAGGTCAGAAAACCAACTTTTTCCTACTTTAGAATCTTTGGCAGCAAATGCTTTGTACTTAACAATAGGAAGTATTATCGTATAAAGTTTGGTAAAAATTGTTTTGAAGGTATTTTCGTAGGGTATAGTAGCCATAGTAAGGAATATAGGATTTTGAATAAGAAAAACCTAGTTGTAGAAGAGTCTATTAATGTTGTATTTGATGAGACAAGTTTGCTTGATAGCAGCTTGCTTTGTATTACTGGTGAAGATGCAGGTGCTAGGATTAAAGAAATAAACTTAGAAGAAGCAGTCATGGAAGATTCTTCAAACTCAGTCAATATTGTTAATCCCAGTATGGTTGAAGACGAAATTCAAGATGAATATCTCCCTCCACCTGCTGAAGGTACAACGGGTATGCCAAAACCTCCTGGTGGTTTGAGATGGAATCTAGTGATCAGACACTCAAGAAATCACCATGTAGATCTCATCATTGGAGATCCAAATGACTGCATAAGAACCAGAAGAGGTATAACTAACGAGGTTTTGCATCTTAGCTTTCTTTCTCTAGTTGAGCCAAAGAAATTTGAAGAAGCAAACGAGGATGCTTTCTAGATAATGGCTATGTAAGAGAAGCTCAACCAGTTTGAAAGGTGCAAAGTTTAGGAGCTTATGCCAAGGACCAAAGGACAGAACGTGATTGGAACGAAGTGGATATTCAAAATAAAGTTAGACAAAAATGGAGTGATTAAAAAGAATAAAGCCATGCTTGTAGCACAAGAATACGGAAATGAAGAATTGATCGAGTTCGATCAAATATTAGCTCCAATGGCAAGACTCGAAGTGATTAGGTTGATTCTTGCGTATGCTGCTCACAAAGGTTTCAAAGTCTATCAAATGGACGAGAAATCAACATTCCTCAATAGTAATATAAAAGAGGAAGTATACGTAGCTCTACCCCTAGGTTTTGTAAATTCAACTCCCCCTGAACATGTTTATTTTTTAAATAAAACATTATATGGTTTAAAACAAGCTCCCCTAGCTTGGTATGAGATGCTATCCATCTTTCTTCTTGAGAACAAGTTCACAAGTGGAATGATAGATATGACATTATTTGTTAGGGAAGTTAACGTCAAGATTTTTCTTATACAAATCTATGTCGATGATATTATCTTTGGATCTACAAATAACCACCATTGCAAGAAGTTTTCTACACTTATACCGGGAAAGTTTAAAATGAGTAGTATGGGTGACCTGAAGTATTTGTTAGGACTTCAGGTGAAATAATCTGACGATGGATTTTTATGTCTCAGACAAAGTTCACCAATGAGTTAATTAATAAATTTGGAATAGAGAGTGTAACCTCTATGAGGACTCTAATGTGTTAAACTTTGTCTCGGGATAAGGATATGAAAGGGAAACCTTTTGGTGAAAACAAGTACAGAAACATAATTGGATCCTTGCTCTACCTTACTACTAGTGTGCTAGACATAATGGTTTCAACATGTGCATGTGCTAGATTTAATGTGAACACTAAGGAATCTCATTACTCCACTACAAAGGGGATTTTGAGATACCTTAATGGTACACCAAATCTTGGCTTATGGTACCCAAGAAGTAATGACTGCGAGCTAATTGGCTTTTCAGATGCTTATTTTGTAGGTTGTAGGGACGACAAGAAAAACACATCCGGAACCTGTTAGTTCCTAGGAAGAAGGTTATTACATGGAGCAGTAAGAAATAGAATTGTGTGTCAATCTCAACTATTGAGTAAGAGTATATCTCTATAGGAACTTATTGCGCACAATTTCTCTGAATAAGGAATCCGCCCGAAGATTACAACATGAAGCTAAAGGAGATTCCTATGTTCGGCGAATCCTCTAGTGTGATTGCTATTGCTAATAATCCAGTCTCTCACAGCCAGACAAAGCACATCGAGATAGAGTACCATTTCTTCTGGGAACATGTGGAGCATGAGGACATCAATCTTAATTATGTCTCGATTGATAAGCAAGTCCCAAGTATTTTCACGAAGCCGCCAGATGAGGCCAAGTTCTCTTTCTTCAAAATGGAACTTGGAATGTTGAACAAGGAATCATGAAGATGGTCAAGGACTTAGACTAAAGTCAGTATGGTTAAGTAATTCTCTCAGATCTCAGGAATTCTTCATTTCAGAAAGTTCAGAAAACTCTAAGGAAAATTTGTAGTATATTTTCGTGGAATCTCGATGAAGTCGTCGAGATAGGCTAAGTAATTTCACCGACTTTTGACGAATGGGACTCTTCACCCGTATTATTTTGACGAATTACCTGGCTTACTGAAGGAATTTTGACGAATATGACTCTAGGTCATTTTTTCTTTATTGGATCCGAAGAGTCACTTCCGGTAAAGGTATGTATGCTTCACTCTCTTCAAAATTTTAATCTTATATAAATAGGACTTTATAGGGCAAACAAACTTCACAATCATCAAGAACTTTTCCGAATTTTATCGAGAAGACTTTGGCGCACTATTCATCTTCTGTGAACTGTCCGTGTCGATGATTCGCCTTCCTCATTTCTCGATCATTCTCCATGGCTCCAAGAGATACTGGAAATATTCAAGTAGGGGGGGACTTGTTCGCACAGGGTTTGCCACTACCACAGATGAATTTTTTAATGTCTTATTGATGCTCGAGGCCGCCAGATTTTCATTTGTCCTAGAACATCTGTGCAAGGTTCTTGATAGGAATTTCTTGGACTTCTTTCAACATGCAAAGCTCTGTCGTGATGATATAGTCATCAAGAGTAAGGTCAGGAATCTATCGATCAAAGCGAAGGCCTCCTTCCTCACCTAATTCTTGAGGCTTCCAGAAGTTGAAGAGGCCAAAGTTGTTGAAGATAGTCAATTCACTAGAGCTCTTCTATTCTTTAGTCTGCCCAGAGGAACTTTAGCCATCAAAATGAAAGATATGATTGACGAAGGAAAACTTCTATCAGATGTCATCGGGAAAGTTCTATTATAGAAAGTCAGCTCCCATGACTATCTATCCAATGACATGTTCAAGTTCATTGCCGCAATCATCTGTGGGAAGAGAATTGATTGGGGAGCAGTTCTATTTGGTAGAATCCAAGACAACTTACGTGCTCCAAATTTTGGCAGGATTCTCAGTATTTATTTAAACTAAGTGGACAGAAACACCTTTGACATGATGGCAGGTGTACTAATCCATCACCTGAAAAGGATTGACTCCTCAATTTTCTCCAGATGGGAAAGGAGAATACCCAGGCAGGGTAGACTCAGAGAAGTGGCTGAGGAAGAAGAAGAAGTTATTCCTGATATTAGGATTACCAAACCCACCACAATGAAGCTCCTGAAATTTTTGGTGCTGTGGTTAAGGGGGAGTCAGCTTCGATTCAAGTGGCTGTTGACATTCATGTGACTTTATTTGTTCCCATTCCTTCTGAGCAGGTTCCTATGGGTAGAGTTAGTGCAGAGACAGTGGTTCTAGACATAGTTGTTGTTGAGATAGTAGTTGGTGATTGAGTTCTTGATACTGCTGTAATGGAGGTTTTAGCTGTGGATGCTGGTAGTGCTGAAAAAGAGGTTGATGATCTTGATGATGTTGGTGCTGAGATGTTTGAGGATGGTGCTTCTGATGCTGATGAAGTTTTTGATGATTTTCTTGTTGGTGATGATTCCATATATATTGATGACAAGTTTGGTGAAAAAGATAAAGAAATTGTGTTGTCTTTGATGAGATTGTTGCTTCTGCAAACATGATCGTAAGTCTCCCAAAGAATCTTCTAGTAGAGGCTGAGGGGGAGCAGATTCAGTCTTCCATTTCAGTTCTAACAGAACTTGGTAGATTTATTTGCAACCTTCAGAAAAGGATTGCTAGGATACCAGGTGGGTCTCCTATTGAGGGATGGACATTATGGAAATTTTTGATGAGGAAGGAGAGGCTGAGATGTTTTCTCCTATCCAAAATGCTCAAGATCCCACTTAATTGATGAAAGCTCATTTATCTCTAATTATAGAGTCTTTTAGTGACTCTGAGGACATTGCAAGTCTTCCCTCTCCTCCCAGAATTCAGACTGAACACATTCCAAGCTCAAGTATAAATAATTTCTTGCTAAAATCTACTGAAGCGATGATGGCCAAGAAATGAGCTCATTTCGATTACTCACTCAATAAAGTACTCAATAAAGTAAAAGAAGTTGTACAATGAAAGTCTTTAGTTTAAAGGTAGCTTACAACGTAGGGGTGAATAGGTTGTCTCACTATTATTATTCTCTTTTTAGTTTTTTCCTTTAGCACTAAATGTGTTGGGATTAGTTTGCTTTCAAGAACCTGCACAAAGAAAATAATACAGAAAAGCACACACTGATTTATAATGGTTCCCCAACTTGTGGGTACGTCCACTCTCCTCCCACCTTGCCAACTTTCGGTTAGTTAAGGAACTTCTCCAAAACTCTTCTCCAAAGAGCTTACACCTCAAATCCCTCAAGATCTCTCAGTCTCCGCCAAGACTTATAACTCAGCCACAAGGGCCTACAACGCAGTGATCAGCAAATCACCTACCTCAGGCCAAAGGCCCTAGACTCAGGCTAGGAGGACAACTCTACCTCAGAACAAAAGGATCCTACCTCAGATAGTTCTACTCTCCTACAAATCAGGCAAGTGGCCCTACAGCTCAAATCTAGTTGGAACCTACAACTCAGAGAGCTTTACTCTCCTACAACTCAGGTAATATTGCCCTACCTTAGGACAGTGGCCCTACAGCTCAGATCCAGTTAGATCCTACAGAAAGATGAAGATTTGAATGTTTTGACACAGGGAAATTTCTTTGTGTCAAAAGATAGGGATGAGTTATCTCAACACTATCTTGCTTCACAGTAGCAAGTAGAAGTTCTCCCTTTGCTGGAAGAAACTCAGAATTAAGATTTTGATCTTGCTAAAGAAGAAGGTGAACTTGTGTTATTCAATCAGCCATTTGAGCCCATTGGATAATGATGGCTCTACTTTCTTCCTCTATCAGAAATCTTTATGATTATGTTATAGCAAATGAAGAAGCAATAGCTCACTGAACTTTTCGTGTTCCTGTAGGAAGACTTCAAGCTGTATCTCGGCAGTAATGGTGAGAGAGATGAAGTCCGAACACAACCCTTTTTGAAATTGATAAAGCCCTAAAAAGTTCTCTTGCGTCTTGGCCCATCTCATCCTTTTGTAGTTCACCAATCAATGGCTCTTAGAGATCAGTGGGGCCCACCTGCAGCTTCCAGCTGTACCTTGCTTTAACGAAAGAAGACATACAGTAGCTTCTCAGCAGAGTTTGTCAGGTTCTGTAGCTTCTCCTTACTTGATTTGAAATCAGTTGACTTTGTCGATTTTGTTGACGTCAGCACCTGTGGACTTAGCCAAAATCGAGCACCAGTAGAATAGGCGTTGAGTGAATAAGCTTCACTCAATGACAAAACACTTAGATAGAATTATGTCTATCAAGACATTGATAACATTGAGTGAGCACACCTCACTCAACGCCAAAAAACTTAGCCTATCTTTCTATCGTTAAGCGTTAACAGCGTTGAGTGAGCAAGTCTCACTCAATGCCAAAACACTTAGGAAATCATTCTGTCATTAGGCGTTAATAGCTTGAGTGAGCAAGCCTCACTCAATGCCAAAACATTTAGGCAATCTTTCTGCCATTTGGCATTGACAGTATTAATAACATTAACAGTGTTGATAGCGTTGAGTGAGCAAGTCTCACTCAACGCTTTTTGCCTTAGCTTATTCTTCAGCCTCTTTTGTATGCTTGGCGTTGAGAGCATTGAGTGTGCACACCTCAATCAATGCTTTTTGCCTTTGCCATGCTTTCTGCTACTTAGCGTTGAGTGTGTAAGCTCCACTCAACCCCAAACTACTTAACAAATTTTTTTGTTATCTGGCGTTGAGTGAGTAAGCTACACTAAATGCATTTGGACTTATCCAAATTTCTGGGTCTAAAAACAACACTGGCTTTGAGAATTAGCCAACGCATTATCATATGGCATTGAGTGAGCTTGCCTCACTCAATGCCTGTGGACTTAGTAAATATTCACAATTTTCCTGTGGCGTTGACTGACTGAGCTATACTCAATGAATATGAAGCTATGGCATAGAGTGAATGATCTTCACTTAACTCCTGTGGACTTGACCACATTTCTCCCTGCTTCCTCATAGGCTTTGCCTATCTCATAGCTTTTAGCTGTATGGCATTGAGTGAGTTTACTTCACTCAATGCCTGTGGACTTAGCCATATTTCTGTCAAGCCAATATTTAGGCTAAGACTAACAAGCTATATTCAACGAATTTACTCACCTGGTGTTGAGTGAATAGACCTCACTCAACGCCTGTGGACAAGCGATTTTCAGCCTATCCAGCATCATCACCTTGTGACCACCTGTCGCACTAGTTGGAATTCCTGTCTTATCAATGTTATAAGGACCAATCTGCATGTATGAACTTGAACATATATTAAATATACCATTGTGTATGATCATTGACATATTTGAATTCTTCAAATCTAGGACATTTTGGGCAATGGAACCAACAATCTCCCCCTATTTGAAGAAGTCAAAACTATCCACCAAATATCTGAGTCAATGACATACAATAACAAAGCAGGAAAAGATATGATAAGAAGATAAGTTATAGTAAACTTCCTTGTCTACAGGGCATACCTGCACCTGCTCTCCCTTAATAGCTACTACCTACTGAAGGGCATACCTACACCTGCTCCCCCTTAATAGCTGCTACCTTATTTTGATGAATTTGATACCACTTGTATCCTTTTCCTCCTGTCCAATGATACCACTTTCATGTCCTTGAATAAGTAAGTTTATTCAAGTGCTTCTCCCCCTTTTTTACTTCTATAAATAGCCAGGGAGGATATTCTGCTCCCCCGCTTTGATTTCTCATTAGCAGTAGTTTTAACACTTTGAGAGTGCTTAGAGTAGTGTTGGACAAGCTCCCCCTCAACTGAAGCAACATTTGTCATGTTTTTTGGTAGACAGTGTAGTCTGCACCAGTCTAGACTGCACTTGAACATGATACCATTAAAGGTATACCACTTGAAAAGTCTTCGTTCTATTGAAGAGAAATTTCATCTGTAAGATATAATATAGCCTGCAACTATTTAAGGAGCAACTGAAGCTATACTAGGTTTAATATACCCAACTCAAACTTGAAGGTGTTAAACTTTGCTTCATTTAGTGGCTTAGTGAATATGTCAGCCACTTGCTTGTCTGTTGGGACAAACTCAAGGGTGATGTCTTCACATTCCTCATGCTCCCTAATGAAATGATATCTTATCTTAATATGCTTTGTCCTGTTGTGAGAAATAGGATTCCTAGCAATTAACATAACACTAGTAGAATCACAAAATAGAGGTATTCTACTTATCTCGAGGTTATAGTCCTGGAGCTGATGCTAGATCCACAACAACTGAGCACAGAAGCTACCTGCTGAGATGTACTCTTACTCTGTAGTTGAGATTACAACACTAGTTTGCTTCTTGTTGCTCTGAGACACAAGTCTTCCACCCAAGAGTTGACAGGTGCAAGAAGTGCTCTTCCTGTCATCTTTGCAGCCTGCAAAATTTGCATCTGAGTAGCCTGTTAGTTCAAACTCCCCATTCCTAGGGTACCATAGGTCAAGATATAACGTGCCCTTAAGATACCTCAATATTCTCTTTGCAGCAGAGTAGTGAGATTCTTTAGGGCAAGCCTAATACCTAGCACAAACACATATAGCAAACATGATGTTTGGCCTACTTGCAGTAAGATAAAGAAGGGAGCCAATTATCCCTCTATACAAGGTTTCATAAACAGGCTTTCCTACTTCATCCTTGCCTATAGGCATACTTGAGCCCATGGGAGTTCTTATGGTGGAGGAATTCTCCATGCCAAATTTCTCTATTTACTCCCTAGTGAACTTAGACTGGGAGATGGACAAGGCATCATCAGTCTGTCTTACTTGAAGACCCAAGAAGAACTTTAGTTCACCCATACTGCTCATCTCAAACTTCCCCTGCATAAGTTTAGTAAGCTTCTGTAGAGGTTGTCATTAGTAGATCCAAAGATGATATCATCTACATAGATCTGGACAAGGATGTACTTACCCTTAGATTCCCTTAGGAATAGGGTCTTGTCTATCTTCCCCCTTAAGAATTTGTTCTCAATGAGTAAGCTAGACAAGGTTTCATACCATGCTCTAGAGGCTTGTTTTAGCCCCATATAGAGCTTTCCTAAGTCTATAAACAGAATCAGTTTAGTTAGGAACAACAAAACCTTGAGGCTGCTCAACATAGACTTCTTCTCTTAAGTTGCCATTCAGGAAGGCTGACTTTACATCCATCATTTAGACTTTGAATCCCCTGTGTGCAACATATGCAAGGAACAGTATGATGGACTCAATTCTTGCTATAGGGGCAAAGGTTTGATCAAAATTAATACCTTCTTCTTACTTGTACCCCTTATCCACTAGCCTTACTTTGTTCTTGATTATAATGCCATTTTCATCAAGCTTATTCCAGTAAATCCACTTGACTCCAATGACATTATGTCCTTGTGGTCTGGGAACCAGCTTCTAGACCTTGCTCTTTTGAATTGGTTCAATTTCTCTTGCATAGCCATTATCCAAAATTGATATATGTTGGCCTCTTCAAACTTCTTTGTCTCCACCTGTGACAGGAAACTAGCATACATAGTTGTATTCAGATTCTTGCTTCTGGTCACTATACCTTGGCTAGCTTAACCAATGATTTTGTGTGCAGGATGGTCTCTAAAATGCCTAATTGCTAGAGGTAATATCCTTTCAGAAAAATCTTCAGGAACTGGTCCTTGTTAATCTTCATTATCTCCAAGTGTGTCTGGTGGTACTTCTGAAATTCCACTTCAGCTTACATAACTGGAGCTACATATTTGACGATTAGCTTTTCCACCAACATCTCTATATCTATATTACTAGAGGAGGAGCTTGGCAGCTAACTGTAAATTGTGGTAGGCTCATCAAAGACTACATGTACAGAATCTTCTACAACTTTGATTTTCAAGTTGTAGATCCTATAAGCTTTGTCATGGTTGTTGTACCCAACAAAAATCCCATCAAAGGATTTGGCAGCAAACTTAGTTATATAGGACTTTCCATTATAAAGCACATAACACTTACTTCCAAAGATTCTGAGATAGCTCAGGTTTGGTTTTTTGCCTTTTAAGATCTCATAGGGAGTTTTCTTGTGGCTCTTGGTGATAGAGGCTCTGTTGAGGACATGACATGCAATGTTGAATGCCTCAACCCAGCAATATTCTGGGAGAGATGTGTCACTCAATAGGGTCCTTCAAGCCTCTATGAGAGTTCTATTTTTCCTCTCAACAATCTCATTTTACTAGGGTGTCCAAGGTGAAGAGAATTCTTGATGAATCCCATGCTCTTCACAGAACCTTGTCATGCTATTACACTGGAATTTAGTCATATGGTCACTTCTGATTTTGACCACAGAGCTGTTAAAATCATTCTGAATTTGCTTGACAAACTTAATGAATATATCAAGGGTTTCATTCTATCTCTTGACTAAAAACACCCAAGCAAATCTGTGAAATTAATCAACCACCACAAGGGTATATACCTTCTTAACAAGACTATGAACTGGCATAGGACCAAAGAAGTCCATATGGAGGAGGTATAGGCAACTCACAAAATCTTTGGTCCCAATGCCCTTGAAGGAAGCTTTTGTCTGCTTGCCCTTTTGACAAGCAGAGAAAATGCCCTCCTTGGGGAACTTCATATGGGGACCATTCCTAACTAGCTCTTGACTGAAGAGATTTCCAATAGTCTTGTAATTTACATGGGCTAGCCTCTTGTGACATAGGACACAATAAGAGACTTTCTCATTTGCCACTAGATAGATAGGAAAGTCTGTATCTAAACATAGAAAGTTTAAGCAATAATCATTTTCACTACTAGTGCCTGTCAATATGAACTTTTGGTAAATTTATCTCCTAATTAGGCACTTATCCTTGTGGAAGACAATAACATAGCCAAGATCAAAGTGCTGGCTTATGCTTATAAGGTTGTGTTGCAACCCTTCAACATAAGCCACCTTAGTGATGGTGACTATGCCATTGGTTATCTTACCATAGTCTCTTGTTACCCCTCTATCTGAACCACCAAAGATTACTTTGGATCCATCTTTTACTGGAGTGTACTCCTTCAAGTTACTCCTTATCCTAATAGTATGTCTGGAACAACCACTGTCCAAGTACTATATAGGGTTATGGCCACTTGGACTAACCTATAATATACAGTTTTCTTTACCTTAGGACTCCAATATCTATTGGGTCCTAGTTGCATATTAGTCTTAAACTGAACATGTCCACCAACAAGTTTTGTGACTGGTGGACTAACTCTTGTCTTGGACACATTAGGATTATGCCAACATTCAATGGCATAATGGCCTACCTTGCCACAGCACCAACAATCATGTATGTTGTATCTTCTTTTCTATGTAGGCCTTCAGCTAAATTGACTGCAATCTTGAAAGTAGGAAGATGTGCAACAGCCATTTTCTGATTCCTTTTAGCATGTAATGGACTGAAGGTTAGTCTGTTTGCCGGCTTGTATGGCCTGTTTTGAACCCCATCAGAAGAACAAATCTTTTCAGACAGTGTGCTCTTGATAGCATCAGAAACAGCCATATCAGACAAGCTAACCGACTTACCCTTAGTCAGATTCTGTGCTGTCAGGATCAAATTGGCTGCAGCCATAATTTTTAGTGGGAGGGGGGCTGTAGCACCAAAAATAAATGGTCCATGATGGGCCATTTGAATTTCTTCATGGGCATCCCTAAAGGCACTTACCCTGTTGTTCCTTCCACAATGGCTGAGAACATCTTTTGTTTTACTTGTGGAAGCACCATTCATATAGTGACCATATATACTTTACTAATCATACCTATTTGAAGGGAATATCACCCTCTTGAATGGTATAGGAGGCTTAGATGTCATAGGCACAACTGGAACTTTCCCTTTCCCTTTGGGATGGGCAGGTCTTGTGTTACCCTTAAAGCCCAACCCCTTCTTACCCTTTTATGAGGAGAATGAGTCTATCAAGGCCAACACTGTATTAGGCTGAGAGAAACCGACCACAATACCTTTCTCCCTCTAGAGCTTTTCCTAAAGGTCTCTAATGAGACTGTTTTTGCTCTTGATAGTCTCCATCTTGATGCCTGACAGGGTTTTTAGTTGACTGAGTTCCCTTATTATCTGATTCAGTACAGAAGCGATTTCAGCAAGCTGAGCAATAGCAGGTTGAAGAGACAAAATCTCCTAAGCCTGCTCCTTAGTCAACTTTTTGCACTTCTTAAAGGCATCCAGAAGTTCACTATATCTATCAATCAGTTGATTGACATCACCTTCTCAGCCCGAATAATCTTCACTATTAGGTGAAGAGGCTTCTGAACAGGGACTTGTCTGATACCCAAACAAAGAACTGGATAAGGAATGTACCGTACTTTGAGAAGGCTGATCCTGGATGCTCTCTTCATCAGTTATTACCATCGGCCCTCTACAGCTATGGGCATCTTCATCCTCCTTTGAGTCACTGTTTGATAGTGTCAGAGGGGCCCTGATTCCTATTTTTGTATTGAGGATATACTTCTCATACTTTAATAATATTATCTTTAGCAGCAGCAACAATAACTAGCCCAATGTAGCCTTCCTCTTCTTCAGACTCAGATGATGATGAGTCTTTCCATCTTTTCTCTTTCTTAGCCACAAAGGACTTTTCTTTCTTGCCCTTGGGATTTTGGTGAGATTTCTTCTCACAATCCACCCTTCTCTTCACTGGGCAGTCAACAATGACATGCCCTGGCTTGCTGCTACAATAACAGATAATATTAGTAGAATTTTTTTTACTGGGTTTAGTCCATACCTGTCCTCCTTGAAGGATTTCTTCCAGTGATTTACTGAGGAGGAGGGCCTACTCTTCCAGTGCTTCTTCTTCAACAGCCTATGGAGCTGCCTGGAGAAGACAACAAAGTCCTCATCAGACATGCTGCTGTCTGATGCTTCTGATTCAGAGCAGTCTGAATCTACTGGTCTTCTTGGAGGAGATGGTATCTTCCTCCTACTTTTCCTTATGGCTTTAGCTTTGAAGGCCACAGACTTCTCTTTGGCCTGAGATATGCAGTTGGTCTCTTCCTATTTCCTGACAGTTAACTGCATCTCATATGAGAGCAGTGTTCTAAATAAGGTGTGGGGAGAGTGTCACCCAGCCTGGCCACTCCTTTGATGGCACTTATTTTTGTGTCCCTCTCTCTAGTGAGATACCTAAGAAACTCATCATTTAGCTTATAATGACTAAAGATCCTTCCATAGGTCCTTAGTTCATTCACAATCCTAAAGAATTTTTCATAATAGGTGGCTATGTCTTCTCCCATGGACTGTCCTAAAGCTTCATACTACTGGTTGAGCATGGACTTTCTATCATCCCTGAATTCCTCTGTGCCTTCTATGTAGATCACCGTAGTGTCCCACATTTCCTTTACATTTGTGTAGTGAATAAGATTCTCAAGGGTATAATCATCAATTGCACTGACAATGATATTCTAAGCCCTGTTGTCCATGGTGGCAAGAATGACTTCATCCTTTGTCATCTCAGCATAAGTCTTGGGTGTCTAGACATTTGCATCCAGAACAAACACTTTCATAGGGATAAAATATCCTACCTTAACTATTATAAAGCTTCTAGAGTCAGCTGCTTCCATGAACAACCCAACCCGTTCCTTCTAGATGCCAAAACTTTCTTTCCTGCAGATAGGAAGCTTGATGGAACCTAGCTCCTTGTAGTTCACTCTTGAACCCGTAAGGAATGTCTGTAGCTACCTTATAGAATCACTCAGATGGTTAGATCCTTTTTTGAGCAACCTCCCTTTGATACCACATGAAAGTCTTTATTTTCAAGTTAGCTTACAACCTGGGGGCGAATAGGTTGTCTCACTATTATTATTCTCTTTTTAGTTTTTCCTTTAGCACTAAGTGTGTTGGCAGTAGTTTGCTTTCAAGAACCTGCACAAAGAAAACAATACAGAAAAGCACACATAGATTTATAGTTGTTCCCCAACTTGTGGGTACATCCACTCTCCTCCCACCTTGCCAAATTCCTGTTAGTCAAGGCACTTCTCGAAAACTTTGCTCCAAAGAGCTTACACCTCAGATCCCTCAGGATCTCTGAGTCTCCTCTAAGACATACAACTCAGCCATAAAGGCCTACAACTCAGTGACAACAGATCACCTACCTCAGGCCAAAGGCCCTACACTCAGGCTAGGAGGACAGCCTTACCTTAGACCCAAAGGATCCTACCTTGGAGAGTTTTACTCTCCTACAACTTAGGCAATACCTCTCTACCTCAGGCTAGTGGCCCTAAAGCTCAGGTCCAGTTGGATCCTATAACTCAAAGATCTTTACTAACCGACAACTCAGGCAATATTTCCCTACCTCAGGCCAGTGGCCCTAGAGCTCAGATCCAGTTGGATCCTACAGAAAGATGAAGATTTTAATGTTTTGACACAGGGAAATTTCTCTGTGTTTAAAGCTAGGCCTGAGTTAACACAGCACTATCTTGCTTCACAATAGCAGGAAGAAGTTATCCCTCTGTTGGAAGAAACTCAGAATGAAGATTCTGATCTTGGTGAAGAAGAAGGTGAACTTATGTTCTTCAACCAGCCAACTGAGCCCACTAGAGAATGAGGGTTCTACTTTCTTCCTCTATCAAAAATCTTTCTGATTATGGTGTAGTAGATGAAGAAGCAACAACTCACTGAACTTTTTGTGTTCCTGTAGGAAGACTTCAAGCTCTATCTTGGCAGTAATGGCTAGAGAGATGAAGTCCGGCCGCAACCCTTTTTGAAATTGATAATGCCCTAAAAAGTTCTCTTACGTCTTTGCCCATCTCTTACTTTTGTAGTTCGCCCATCAATGGCTCTTAGAGATAGGTGGGGCCCACCTCCAGCTTGAAGCTAGAGCTTTCCTTAACGGAAGAAGACGTATAGTAGCTTCTCGGCAGAGTTTGTTATGTTTGGTAGCTTCTCCGTACTTGATTTGAAATCAGTTGACTTTGTCGATTTTGCTGACGTCAGCACCTGTGGATTTAGACAAAATCGAGCATCAGTAGAATAGGCGTTGAGTGAATAAGCTTCACTCAATGCCAAAACACTTAGATAGAATTATGTCTATCTAGGCGTTGATAGCGTTGAGTGAGCACGGCTCACTAAACGCCAAAATACTTAGCCAATCTCTCTGCAATTAGGCGTTGACATCTTTCAGTGAGCATGCCTCACTCAACGCCAAAACTCTTTGGAATCTTTCTACCATTAGGCATTGACAGCGTTGAGTAAGCAAGCCTCACTCAATGCCAAAACACTTAGGCAATCTTTCTGCCGTTAGGCGTTGACAGTGTTGACAGGTTGAAAGCGTTGAAAGCATTTACAGTATTGTGTGAGCAAGCCTCACTCAATGCTTTTTTGCCTTAGCTTATTCTTAAGCCTCTTCTGTATGCTTTGTATTGAGAGCGTTGAGTGAGCATGCCTCACTCAATGCCTTTTTCCTTAGCCATTCTTTTTGTTACTTGGCATTGAGTGTGTAAGCTCCACTCAACCCCAAACTACTTAACAGATTTTCTTTTGTTATCTGGCATTGAGTGAGCTACACTCAACGCATTTGTACTAAGCCAAATTTCTGTGTCTAAAAACAACACTGGCTTTGAGAACTAGTCAACGCATTATCATATGGCGTTGAGTGAGCTTTCCTCCCTCAATGCCTGTTGACTTAGTAAATATTCACAGTTTTCCTGTGGCATTGACTGACTGAGTTATACTCAATGATTATGAAGCTATAGCGTTGAGTGAATGATCTTTACTAAACGCCTGTGTAATTGGCCACATTTCTCCCTCCTTCCTCTTAGGATTTACATATCTCATAAGCTTTAGCTGTATGACATTGAGTGAGTTGACTTTACTCAACGCCTGTGAACTTAGGCACATTTCTGTCTAGCCAATATTTAGGCTATGACTAACAAGATATATTCAACAAATTTACTCACCTGGCGTTTAGTGAATAGACCTCACTCAACACCCGTGGACTTAAGCGATTTTCAGCCTATCCAACATCTTCACCTTGGGACCACCTGTCACACTAGTTGGAATTCTTGTCCTGTCAATGTTATAAAGACTAACCTACATGTATGAACTTGAACATATATTAAATATTCCATTGTGTATACTCATTGACATATTTGACATCTTCAAATCTAGGACATTGTGGGCAATAGACCCAACATACATGATATGAACAACGACTTGCTGAATTTATGGTTCGTTTTGATAAGTTGGAAGCAAATCTGGATACATGGTTAGTTTAAGGCGGGAAAGCTATTGTTCACACAATGACTGACCTGAAAAACAATCTTGAAGTAACTCAGAATGTTGTTGCGAATGCAAAAAATCATTATTGATGACCAAAACACCAGGATGAACTACTTTGATGAACAAATGTTGTAATACAATAATTATATAGCAAATGTTGTGCTTTCAGAAGTCAAAAAGGGGGAGGAAGAACTCAAAGGTATGGTGAATGTGATTGGAGCCACCTTAAAAGATCAGTTTCAGGCAGACAACACTTACAGTTATGACAATTTCAAATGGCTTCACGAAGAATTATTCAGAGTTCCAAGTAATGCAAAAGCTAGTATGCTAGAACCTGTGCATGTTGATGTCCATCCTGCTCAGGACTAATCTTAATACTGGACAGACACTCAAGACCTTCCTCAAGACTACTATCAGTATGGAACAGAATCTGCTACTACTGAAACAGACACTGAGTAAGTTGAAGATATTCCTCAACCTGCACCAAGAAAAGAAGATTTGGAGAAGGCCCATATGCTCACAGGTCTGATCCTAATAGTGAAATGTGTGGAGTATGGATCCCAATATCCAAGGGCAATATTCTGGATACCTTTATATTGGTTGACATGGGAAATAAAGACACGTGAAAACACTATAGTAGGGAGGAGTGTTAGAAACATGAAGTAGCCAATGATAAAAGAAGGATTCATTTCTGTAAGTTTAGAAGATATGATGCAAATGCTCCTCCTCCGTCGCCAAAGTATTTCCCGAATCCTAAAGCTTACTTTGACAGGAAGAATCAGAAGAACAAGGGCAAAATTGTCTAAAGTCTACATTTTCTTTGATGTTGTGTGAAAACTGTTTGCCCCGATAGAACTATTTACATATACATTAATATTTTAACTGAGATAGAACTTCTTAATACTTGCTTTTATGTTCCTTTCCTTGTCTTTAATTAAGATTATCTTGTGTTAAATTAACTATAGTATATAAGGTTCTGACTTCTTCAAATATGGGGAGATTATTGGGTATTGTATCCACAATGACCTTGATTTGAAGAAGTGTCCCTTGAACTAAGATGTATTGAGTTTGTATTTGATGTTGTTTCTTTAGTCATGTGCTTGCAGGGTTTATTGCTAAGTATACACCAATGTTAGATTATCGTTGGTCATGAAATACAGGAATATACAGTGTAATCCCTCGTTGTATAGGCCATTTTGTTGACTCACATGTAATCTCTCTATTGGATTTTAATTCTCCTACAAGTGCATTAGAAGGATCAAGGGAGGACAAGTCGTTGTATTCAGAAGAAATTGCAGATTTTTTCCTAAGTAAAATTCGTTGAGTATAGTAGTGGATACTTGTCAAATTAATCGAGTATACTTATGAATACTCGTCAAATTCATCATGTATACTACTAGCGCTCGTCAAATTTGTCGTGTTTGCTTAGAGAATCTTTTCTGTGATCTTAGAAATCAGTGAAGTAAGATTAGTCGAGTATACTCATGTATACTCATCGAATTCGTTGAGTGTACATATTGACACTCATCGAATTCGTCAAATATACCAGTCGATGCACGTTGAATTCGTCAAGTCTCCCTGGAAAAATCTTTGAGTTCTTGAATCTACTTTTCTAGTTTTGTTTAAGTTTAATTCGTCATATATAGAAGTGATTCATTGATTATACTCATGGATATACTACAATACTCAACCAATGGACTTAACATAATATTTTCAAATTTTCTGTCTAACGGGTTTCTTTTTCAAGACGCCGGCCATGTACATTACACATGGACTTTTCATTTAGGAAAGAATTTTCTAGTCGTTAGAAGAAGGAATCTTATAAATACTCAGGGTTAATTTGTTTAACCCTAATCGCTCTTTCGCATTTGAAATCATGAAAATGCCGCCCGTTATCTATCGTACGTACATCTTTCGGAAATTGATTTTGCGACCTAACTCTGCACAATCGGCGATTCCTTCAAGTATAGATTTTACAGATCCCTTCTCAAGTTTTCTCGAAGCCTTAAGATCTCATCGGATCATAGTTTTAAGATCAAGCTCTCAAGATTAATTTCAAGTCTTCTCTTTCTAAAAGATCCTCAAGTTTGCATTCTAAGGAAGAAGTTTGAGCATTTTCAGATCTGAATAAATAGATTGATTCTAAATCTAATGTGTTGTATAAAATTTCTTTTGTACTAGTATAGGAAGTTTTCACTTCTGAGGCGTAGATCTTTGTGCTAGGATCGAGTTGTAGGAGAGTTTGTTCTCCAAGTGTAGGAGAGGTTGTTCTTCGAGAAGTGGGAGTGTTGACTGCGAGTTCTAAGATTTGTTTAAATCTTAGAAAGGTAAAGTAGTCGAATCTAGCCCTTTATGGTAGATAAGCGAGGCAGGATAATGGAGGTACCCAAATCAGGGAACCATGATAATATGTTTTGTAGCCTAAACTATTATCGTATTTTCTATTTTATAGTGTACAAATCATGTCTATTATTAGTTTATTTGTATCATTTTTATGTAAATATTATTGCCGCTGACTTTTTCTTGTCTTTTTGCACGTTTCCAGAAAATTGGCCAAAATGACCTAACACGCCCCCCTGTCACGCCCTCCCTGGGCGTGACCTTGGGCGTGTCACCCGATCAGAAGGACTTCTACTGGATGGGACAGGAAAACGAACAAAACCACTGTCACGCCCCCCTGTCACGCCCTCCCTGGGCGTGTCACCAGGCGTGACAATGGGCGTGTTGCCCTCTGCCGCAAAGCCTGCCGCCGCATTAAATGCCATTTCTCCACAGCACACAAACAGTACTATCACGCCCCATGTCACGCCCGTGACATGGGCGTGACACCCTCCTTTTTTCGGTGACTGACGGATTTCCGACCAATGATTTGGATATGACGTGCCTGTCACGCCCCCCTACACGGGCGTGACCTAGGGCGTGACCACCGACGTACCGAAGCAATCATCCCTCCCGCCAGAATCTAGAGCCCGAGGTCAACATAGTACTGTCACGCCCCCTGACACGCCCCCCTAGGGCGTGTCGGAGGGCGTTACCAACCCGAGAAAAATTCTATAAATTGAGACCCCCCTCTCCATTTCAGAAAGCTTTGGTTGAGAGGGGGAGGTGCTGCCCCTTTGGTTCTTGAGTTTTTTTTATGCTCTCTCTCTCTCTCTCCCTCTCTTTGTAATTTTTGTTTAACCCTAGTTTAATCTTAGTTTGTTCTAGCTTTTATTGTAATTTTGTTCTTGCTTAGTACTACTTGTAGGGCTAGAATAGGATTTCAATTTCATGGACTTGTAATTTTAATTTCACTTAGTGTAAATTGCCCCTTTTCATTAATAGAATTATTCTTCCTTTAGCTTGCGTTCCTTTATATGCTTTTCTACTCATCTCCCCTCCTCCACTCCATTACGATTAACTAATCCTCCTTGTACTCGATCTTGATGATCCGAGGTTAGAGCGATTATGTTATGATGTTATAATTAATCTTTTCTTTTTAGGTTAGGGCCTTGAATTACTCTTGATTAATCACGGGTTGGAGGTATATTATCGATATATACTCTCCGCCTTAGCTTTCAGTCTGGGCTAGCCGAGAGGCCGAAAGAATGAAGTGAGCATTCAAGAGTAAAGGGAGATGTACGCACCCCTCGAGAGAGGCAGACGTCCAAATATCCCGAATTGGAGTAAAATCCAATAGTGGGGTTCACCGCGTAAAGCGAGTTTTAGGCCTCCGATTTAGACGAGAGTCGGTCAGACCTTCCTAAACTCAGTTGGGCACGACTTCGAGAGAAGCGTGTTTAAGCTTTAGGAACCTCCACGGTCAAGGACCTTTATCCTATAAAGTTTAGATTTTTATCGCATTTTCTTAATCGTCTTTAGCCGACGTGAATCTTGATCGAGGGCATTTCCATTTCATATTTTCTACCCTTCGTAGTAATCGTTTTACTTAATAGCTTTACATAATTGCGGTGTTTCTCTTTCTAGTATAGCTTTACTTTCTCCCCTGCACTTAGATTTTCTAAAACCCTAGTTTTTCCGTCGATAAGATAATAGCGTTCGTGTGAGTAAGCATAGCCAACAGTTCCCGGATTTCAATACGACACTTGTGTTCCCTTGCTATAATTCGATAGGTATACTTGCCTCATCGGGTTGCTAGTTCGGTTGCGTTTGTTTTCTTCGAACCCTAGCGCGCAACAAGTTTTTGGCGCCGTTGCCGGGGAACCAACTTCCGTTGGTATTTTGAAAACACGAACCTATTAATTTTATCTCTTCTCTTTCTCATCCTCCTTCTTTAAATTTTAAAAATCAAAAAATTTTATCACCGCTTTTAATAGAAACCAACCTCACAATTTTTCTATGCCACCTAATTCTCTCGAAAAGGGCAAAGGGCTTTAAGCGCCACTATCTTGTCTAGTACCTTGCGAACCCTTCACGGGGTAGTCCTTGGGAAGTTCGGGAGTTAATCTATAAAAAAAAATCTATTTCAAATAGAAAAAAAAATTCTAATCTTTTTTCTAGTTTATCCTTTTTCTCTTCCTCTTCTTCTTTTCTGTTCTTTTAGTGCTTGACCCGCGGGAGTCCGTCGGTTATTTTGGACTTGGACCACGAAATTGAGCGTACTCTTCGTAGAAGATCGCGATTTCAAGGTCCTACTATCCAAGTGCCGGTTGAGGACTCCGAGTCATTTGCTACTTTAAGAATGGAAGAACCCAACGTAGATGAGGTCGTGCAAAGGACTATGTCCTATTATGCACGACCGAAGCTCGAGGGAACAGAATCAAGTATAGTCTGCCCTGCTATAGCAAATAATAACTTTGAATTAAAGCCTAGCATAATTCAAATGGTGCAGCAATATGTGCAATATGACGGACTTCAAGATGAAGATCCGAATGCACATATAGCTAGCTTTCTTGAAATTTGCGACACCTTCAAGATAAATGGTGTCACAAATGATGCGATCAGGCTGAGACTCTTCCCCTTCTCTCTAAGAACTAAAGCTAAGCAGTGGCTGAACACACTTCCGAAAAATAGCATAACCACTTGGAATGAACTAACTGAAAAATTTTTGGCAAAGTATTTTCCGACAGCTTAAACTGCAAAACTTAGGAACGACATCTCTGCCTTCGGACAAATAGACTCTGAAACCCTATATGAAACCTGGGAGAGATTTAAAGAATTATTAAGATGATGCCCACATCACGCGCTGCCTGTATGGTTACAAGTGCAGACGTTCTACAACGGGCTAAATCAAAATACAAAGCAAATGATAGACGCAGCCTCTGGCGGTACTTTAAATCATAAGACCCCGGAAGCAGCTCTTGATCTTTTCGAGGACATGGCCATGAACACTTATCAGTGGAATGTGCCTAGGTCCCGCCCAAACAAGCCTGCAGGTATCTATGAAGTGGACAACGTCTCCCAGCTCGCTCTGCAAGTAGAAATCCTAAGCAAAAAAATCACGGAGATGACTGCTGCCTCCGCGCCTCAGGTATGGGAATCTGCAACCCCTACTCCAGAACATTTAGATTATGTTAATAATATGCCTAGAACTGCTTTTAATAATTTTTCTGCTGCGAATTTTCATCCGCCTGGTTTTAATTTTCTGAATAGTTATAACCCTGCTTTAAGAAATCATCCGAACTTTTCATGGAGTAATCCATCGAATGCGATGCGCCCACCTCCGCAAAATGATTTTTCTGCACCACCACCACCACCATCTCTTCAAAATTACCCAAAACCTCCAAGCTTGGAGGAATTACTTTCTAAATATATCACCACAAATGACGCCACTATAAGAACTTTAACCGGAAGCGTAAAAAGTCTAGAAAATCAGGTAGGACAGCTCGCGAAAATAATTTCCGAGCGACCCACAGGGTCTCTTCCTTCCAATACCGAACCCAACCCGAGAGAGCAAGCGAAAGCTATAACTCTTTGGAGTGGGAAGCAAGTCTCCGATATGGTAAGTGAAGAGCCCGAGGCAAGCTGCGCTCTCGCCTCTAAAAATCAAAGCTCTGCTCCTGTTTTAAAAATTCCACCCTCTGCTGAAGAAGTAATCACCCCCGCTTTAGAAAATAATCTCACTTCACCACCCATCTTCAAAAATAATTCAACTCCTCCATACCCCTCTGAACTTAATAGACAACGTCAAGATGATCAGTACTCCCGCTTCTTAGAAATATTCAAACAAATCCACATTAATCTTCCCTTCCACGAGGCTATTTCGCAGATGTCGAAATACACCAAATATCTTAAAGACCTCCTCACAAACAAGAAGAAGTTAGAGAATCTTTCGCACGTCACGCTAAACGCTGAGTGCTCCGCCATTTTAATAAACGATTTGCCGAAGAAAATCAGTGACCCGGGTAGTTTCTCTATCCCGTGTGTCTTCGGTGATCTTTTTGTTAAACACGCGTTAGCCGACTTAGGCGCGAGTATAAACCTGATGCCCTTTTCGTTGTTCAAAAAGTTAGGGATTGGTAGCCTTAACCCCACGTGTATGAGTATCCAGCTAGCTGATAGATCCGTCAAGTACCCGTTAGGTATAGTGGAGGACATTCTAGTGAAAGTCGACAAGTTCATCTTCCCGATGGACTTTGTCATTTTGGACATCGAAGAAGACGTCGAGGTTTCCCTGATCCTTGGCTGACCCTTCCTTGCCACCTCCCGAGCTATCATTGATGTAAGCAATGGTAAGCTCTTCCTTCGAGTAGGCGACGACGAAGTCACATTTTCTATCACCCCTTCGATGAAGAACACCTTGGCAAACGATGACTCATGCTTTTTCGTAGACGCCGTGAGTGATGATTCTTCCTACTGCCTCTCCGACTTTGAAAAAGAATTTTCTACTTTTTGCTCCTCTTCTCTTACAACGGAATCACTACAAGGAAGTGATGAATCTTCTTATTGTCTTTCTGAGTTTGAAAAAGAATTTTCTGATTTTTGTTCTTCCTCTGTTCTTCCCACTGAATCGCTACAAGAAGCCGTCTTGGCTACTAGCCCCACCCCTTATTACGTTCCTCATAAAAAAGTTTATGAAGATGTTATTTTTGAAAAAGAAAGAATCTCAAAATCCTCTTATGAAGAACCCCCTACCCTAGAACTTAAAGAACTTCCCGAACACCTTAAGTATGCTTTCTTAGAAAAAGATTCCAAGTTACCAGTTATCGTTTCGGCCTACCTCACGGATACGCAAAACGATAAACTTCTTCTAGTTCTACGTAAGCATCGCCGGGCTATTGCTTGGCAAATTTCTGATATCAAGGGCATAAGCCCATCTTTCTGTACCCATAAAATTTTAATGGAAGATAATTCGCGTAACTCTATCCAACCTCAGCGCCGTATAAACCCGAACATGAAAGAAGTAGTTATGGGCGAGGTTATGAAACTATTAGACGCAGGAATTATCTACCCTATATCGGACAGTAAGTGGGTTAGCCCCGTTCAGGTAGTTCCAAAGAAGGGAGGGATAACCGTAGTTAGTAATGAGAATAATGAATTAATCCCGACGCGGACGGTGACGGGTTGGCGTATGTGCATAGATTACCGTAAGTAAAATGACGCCACCCGCAAGGACCACTTTCCTTTACCGTTTATCGACCAGATTTTAGAACGTCTCTCCGGCCATAGCTTTTATTATTTTCTCGATGGCCTCTCGGGGTACTTTCAAATACCCATCTCTCTCGTTGACCAAGAGAAAACTACGTTTACTTGTCCCTTCGGCACCTTCGCTTACCGAAGAATGCCATTTGGATTGTGCAATGCTCCAGCTACATTCCAGCGATGTATGCTCGCAATATTTGACAAGTACGTAGAAAGCATTATGGAGGTATTCATGGACGATTTCTCCGTGTTCGGCGATTCCTTCGATAGATGTTTAGAAAAGCTCGAAAAAGTCTTAGAACGATGCGAAGAAACTAACCTTTCCCTAAACTGGGAAAAATGCCATTTTATGGTGAGGGAAGGGTTAGTTTTGGGTCATAAAATTTCTGCTAAAGGTATTGAGGTAGACGTTGCCAAGATAGAAGTTATTGAGAAGTTGCCGCCGCCTACAAACATAAAAGATATAACAAGTTTCCTATGCCACGCTGGTTTTTATCGTCGTTTTATAAAGGACTTCTCCAAGATCACAAAGCCCCTCACCCATCTCTTCGAAAAAGACGCTCCATTCATTTTTGATGACTCTTGTATTTCTGCCTTTGAATCAATTAAAGAAAAGTTAATTAACGCATCGATTATGATAGCTCCGGTGTGGGACCTTCCATTCGAGATTATGTGTGATGCGAGTTGTTTTGCGGTGGGGGCCGTATTAGGTCAACGCATATCTAAAAACATCCACCCCATCTATTACGCTAGTAAAACCCTCACATCTACACAAGAAAATTACACCACAACCGAGAAGGAGCTCTTAGCTGTAGTATTTGCGTTTGATAAATTCCGCCCTTACATTAGACTTTCAAAAATCATTGTTTTTACGGACCACTCGGCCCTCAAGTACCTTCTTGCCAAGACGGATGCCAAGCCTCGCTTGATTCGCTGGGTCTTACTCCTCCAGGAGTTTGACTTAGAGATCCGTGATAAGCGAGGAGCCGAGAACTTGGCCGCCGACCATCTATCCAGATTAGATAACCCCTTTATAGAAAAATTAAATGAAAAATCTTTTAATGACTATTTTCTTGATGAGAAGCTGCTTTTAGTTAATACATCTACTTCTTCTTGGTTCGCGCACATCGCCAACTATCTAGTGGCCCGGGTGCTCCCAAAAGAGTTCTCCTCTCAACAAAAGAAGAAATTCTTTTCTGAGCTGAAGAACTACTTTTGGGAAGACCCGAATCTTTTCAAAATTTGTGCGGATCAAGTGATAAGGAGATGTGTTTCTTTTGATGAAGGAATTGATATTCTAAAACATTTGCATGAAGGTCCGACAGGTGGGCACTATCAAGCTGCTCGCACCGCTCACAAGGTGCTTTGCGCGGGCTTTTACTGGCCTGGCCTGTTTAAAGACGCGCAAGCCTTTGTGAGCAGGTGTGATAGTTGCCAACGGTCGGGCAACATCTCTAATAAAAATGAAATGCTGCAAAATTATTTCTTAGAGTGCGAAATTTTCGACCTCTGGGGAATTGATTTTGTTGGCCCCCTTCCTTCTAGCTTCGGAAACAAATATATTTTAGTTGCTGTTGATTTTGTTTCACGATGGGCTGAGGCCCAAGCTCTTCCTACGAATGACTCCCGAGTTGTAGTCACGTTTTTTAAAAAATTATTTTCTAGATTCGGTACGCCTCGCGCAATCGTTAGCGATTGGGGTTCCCATTTCTGTAACGCACAATTTTCAAAAATCCTCACCAAATACGGCATTACGCATAAGCTTTCCACTGCCTACCACCCCCAAACTAACGGACAAGTCGAAGTAGTTAATAGAGAAATAAAAAGAATTTTAGAAAAGACTGTTTCAACTTCTAGAAAAGACTGGTCAGCCAAACTTGACGATGCCTTATGGGCCTACCGAACAGCGTACAAAACTGCCCTCGGATGTACGCCGTATCGGCTGGTCTATGGAAAATCTTGTCATCTGCCCATAGAGTTAGAACACCGCGCCTTTTGGGCCTTAAAATTTTTAAACTTCGATCCCCACTCAGTCAGTAACCTTCGAAAATTTCAACTAAATGAACTCGACGAGTGGCGCTCTTTTGCTTATGAAAATAATAAACTTTATAAAGAGCGGACGAAGCGTTTACACGATAAACACTTAAGGCACCCTAAAAACTTTAAGCCGGGCGACCAAGTCCTTTTATATAATTCTCGTTTACATCTATTTCCGGGCAAATTAAAATCTCGCTGGTCTGGCCCGTTTTCGGTTTTAGAAGTATTTCCTTATGGAACTGTTTTAATTTCTCACACTGATAAGGGTAATTTCAAAATGAATGGTCAGCGTCTTAAACTGTATTTCTCTGGTGATGATGATGTCAGTCCAAACATTATTAAGTTTCTGCTTCACGAACTCTAATCTTGAACTTTTAATTTTTTGCTAAAAAAAATTTTATTTTGGGACAACAATATTTTTGGACAATATTATTTTTTTTGATGCGTCGAGCTCAACGATGCTTTAACCAAAGGGCGCCCTTGGGAGGCAACCCAAGTTATCTTTTTCTGTTTTCTTTATTTTAAAATTTTTGCCTCGGACGGCTCCGACAAGCTGAAGCTTCTGCGATCGCCTGCTCCAACATTGTTGAATCCATCACGAAGTCCAAAGAAGACATTCGGAGGAGAGGCATCACTCAGCTTTCGCAGCAAATAAATCCGGGGAAGTACCTGTATTTCAATTCTGTCTTTCAATTCTGTCATTTATTTTTCTCTCCTTCTCCAATCCCCTTCTTTAGCCATTGAGGGCAATGTCTGTTTTAAGCTTGGGGGAGGACTTCCTCCTTCATTTTTGCTTAGTGTAAATATTTTTCTTTCTATATATATTTTAAATATTTCAAAATAAAAAAAAAATGAATATCTTAAAATTCCAAAAAAAAGAGAAAAATTTCCAAAATAAAAAAAAAAGAGAATATTTCTCAAAATTAAAAAAATATATATATGTGTTTTTGAATGGTTTAGACATTTTGGTATTTCAATAGTACCCCTAGTTTTTGTTTTTGTTTTACTCAAAATCTCCTATAAACAACTTAGTTAATTATAATATTTCTAATCGTCCTTTGTAATTATGTTTCACAAGTAAAATGTTGGTCATGCTGTGTTTCTAATTCACGGTAGCATGTTAAGGTGAAATAATTTTCTAAAACTCGCATTTCTATTATGGTTTTTTGTTGTTTATTTCCTTTACTTTCTGAAAAATTCATCATCCACTATTTTCTTTTTCATTTTTGAATAATTTTTGTAAAGTCAACTTTTGAAAAATGTAGTAGATGTGAACGATCCAAGTCACCTATTATTTCTATTTTCAAGTTAATTTCATCAATCTTCTTTTATTATCTAGGACTCGCTTTTTGAAAATTTTTCAAACCTTTGTTTTAAATAAATTCAAAAGCGTGAAAATGATTTAGGCCGTTTTTGTTTTCGTTTGAGCTTTCCTGCCAACCTAAAAACTTTTACCACTAGTTAGCCGTTTTTGAGCTTTTTTCTGATTTCATTTGATAGCTCCTCCCTTCATTTCAGTTTCACCAAAGCCAAAAATTTCCAACCTATCGAATCGCACTAGCTTTTTTGAGTTTCATAAATTATTTTGACGATTTTGATAGGGTATTTTGTGATTTTTATGGGAGAAAGGTTTTCGAAAAAAAAAGAAGTATGTTCAAAAGTGATGTTTATTTTTGTTTGGCCAATTCAAAAAGGAAAATAAAAATATTTATGGCCTTTGTTTTGAAAAAAGAAAAAAAAATGAAAAAAAAGAAGAAAAAGAAAGAAAAAAATGTGTATATATTTTTATGAAAGTTTTTGAAACTCTTTGCTTTGGTTTAGTGTGATTTTAAAACCTTCACATTCATCTTTGAATTCCACTCCTAATCATATTCCTAAACCAAACGTTTCTGTCCTATTTAATTCCTTTTGATTCACGCTTTTTGATTTTTATTTAACAACTAAGAAAAGAAAAACAGAAAATCAGTTTTAGTTTTGGATTTAAACCTAGATTTTTGTTAATTAAATTGATATAATTATAATGCGTTGCTTGGATCTAGTAACAAATCAATGCGTGTTTTTCATTTTCGTTGCTTTGCTTAAGTCCATTTAAAAAATCTCGTTAAAATTTTGGATGATTTGTTTTTATTAAGTAATGTTTATAAAAGTTTTACCATACCTAAATAATTGTTTTAGACTTACATTTCACCTTTTCCCAACTAAGAATTTCGCATAGTACTTGTGTAGGCATAATTAGAACTTTTTGATTAGTCCTTTTATAAATATCTAGTTTTTATATTTTTGCTTGGGGACAAGCAAAGCTTAAACTTGGGGGAATTTGATAATACGTTTTGTAGCCTAAGCTATTATCGTATTTTCTATTTTATAGTGTACAAATCATGTCTATTATTAGTTTATTTGTATCATTTTTATGTAAATATTATTGCCGCTGACTTTTTCTTGTCTTTTTGCAGGTTTCCAGAAAATTGGCCAAAATGACCTGACACGCCCCCCTGTCACGCCCTCCCTAAACGTGACCTAGGGCGTGTCACCCGATCCGGAGGACTTCTGCTGGAAGGGACAGGAAAACGAACAAAACCACTATCACGCCCCCCTGACACGCCCTCCCTGGGCGTGTCACCAGGCGTGACTATGGGCATGTCGCCCTCTGCCGCAAAGCCTGCCGCCGCATTAAATGTCGTTTCTCCACAGCACGCAAACAGTACTGTCACGCCCCATGTCACGCCCGTGACATGGGCGTGACACCGTCCTTTTTTCGGTGACTGACGGATTTCCGACCAATGATTTGGACATGACGTGCCTGTCACGCCCCCCCTACACGGGCGTGACCTAGGGCGTGACCACTGACGTACCGAAGCAATCATCCCTCCCGCCAGAATTTATAGCCCGAGGTCAATACAGTACTATCACGCCCCCTGACACGCCCCCCCCCCCTAGGGCGTGTCGGAGGGCTTGACCAACCCGAGAAAAATTCTATAAATTGAGACCCCCCTCTCCATTTCAGAAAGCTTTGGTTGAGAGGGGGAGGTGCTGCCCCTTTGGTTCTTGAGTTTTTTTTATGCTCTCTCTCTCTCTCCCTCTCTTTATAATTTTTGTTTAACCCTAGTTTAATCTTAGTTTGTTCTAGCTTTTATTATAATTTTGTTCTTGCTTAGTGCTACTTGTAGGGCTAGAATAGGATTTCAATTTCATGCACTTGTAATTTTAATTTCAATTAGTGTAAATTGCCCCTTTTCATTAATAGAATTGTTCTTCATTTAGCTTGTGTTCCTTTATATGCTTTTCTACTCATGTCCCCTCCTCCACTCCATTATGATTAACTAATCCTCCTTATACTCGATCTTGATGATCCGAGGTTAGAGCGATTATGTTATGATGTTTTAATTAATCTTTTTTTTTAGGTTAGGGCCTTGAATTACTCTTGATTAATCATCGGTTGGAGGTATATTATCGATATATACTCTCCGCCTTAGCTTTCATTCTGGGCTAGCCGAGAGGCCGAAAGAATGAAGTGAGCATTTAAGAGTAAAGGGAGTTGTACGCACCCCTCGAGAGAGGCAGACGTCCAAATCTCCCGGATTGGAGTAAAATCCAATAGTGGGGTTCACCGCGTAAAGCAAGTTTTAGGCCTCCGATTTAGACGAGAGTCGGTCGGACCTTCCTAAACTCAGTTGGGCACGACTTCGAGAGAAGCGTGTTCAAGCTTTAGGAACCTCCACGGTCAAGGACCTTTATCCTATTAAGTTTAGATTTTTATCGCATTTTCTTAATCGTCTTTAGCCGAGGTGAATCTTGATCGAGTGCATTTCCATTTCATATTTTCTACCCTTCGTAGTAATCGTTTTACTTAATAGCTTTAGTTAATTGCGGTGTTTCTCTTTCTAGTATAGCTTTACTTTCTCCCCTGCACTTAGATTTTCTAAAACCCTAGTTTTTCCGTCGATAAGATAATAGCGTTCGTGTGAGTAAGCATAGCCAACAGTTCCCGGATTTCAATATGACACTTGTGTCCCCTTGCTACAATTCAATAGGTATACTTGCCTCATCGGGGTGCTAGTTCGGTTGCATTTATTTTCTTCGAACCCTAGCGCGCAACAAACCACTATAAATTCTTTCTTTGTGCTGTGTTTGTTCTGTGTCCCTTCTCTTAAAATTTTTTTTATCCGATATTAGACGCATAACTCACCTATTCACCCCCTCTAGGTGATTTAGGTAGGAAACTTGACACTTTTAAGAAGAATTTCATCCACAAAGACTGCTAGAACAACAAGAGCAGCCAATGTTTTGCGAATGAACAAAGATTGATCTGTAGTGCCTCGAACAAACCCAATAACGCAAATGATAGCATTGAACTTTTTCAAACTAGGCTCTTGGGCTTTGCTTTAGATCATAGATAGTCTTCCTTAACATATACACCTGAGACTCCCCCTGAGCAACAAACCCAGGAGGTTGCTCCATATATACTATCTCATTCAAATTTCCATAAAGAAAAGCATTTTTTACATCTAACGGAGACATCTCCCAATCTCTATTGACTGCCACAGAAAAAAGAACATGTTTTGTAGTAATCCGAGCAACCAGAGAGAACGTGTCAAAGAAATCCACACCATAGGTTTGAATAAACCCTTTGGAAACAAGACGAGCTTGGTAATGATCAATAGTACCATCAGGGAGAAACTTGATCATAAAGACACAGCGACAACTAACTACATCTCCTAGGGGGGTTGAAACAAGTGTCCAAGTACCTCATTCAATGAGAGTGTTTATCTTCATCCTTAGCAGCTTTCCAATGAGGAATAATAAGAGCGTATTGATAGGAGGCCAAAAGAATATTTGCCGATAGAGAAAGATAAAAGATCTTAGAGGAAGTAGATAGTTGTGCCTAAGAGACCACATCCTGAAGAGGATGTCGAATGCCCGATTGAACAGCTTTCCGAAGAGCAGTCGAAAGATCAAGGTGTGTTATGTCAAATGTATCAATTCCATCTGAAGGAGAGAATATTGAACCAGGAGTTGTTAGCAGCGAATTAGTAGAAGAAGTAGAGATAGGAGTGGAAGGAAGAAGTGTCGTCTCAAAAAAAAGGTACTGACACAATAGGCAAAAAAGAATAATCATTAGAAGAAGGAAGAATAGAGGGAGTAGAAAAGAATGGAGCATCCTCAAAGAAAGTGACATCTGCAGAAACATACTATTCCTGGATAACGGGATCATAACACCGATATCCTTTTTGTGTCGGATAATACCCGAAAAAGATGCACTTTATTGATCGAGGAGAGAGTTTGTCACGATCATAAGAAGAAGAGTCGACAAATGCTGTACATCCAAAAATACGAGGAGGTAAAGGAAATAGTGTCACATCACAATATAGGATAGAAAATGGGGTCTTGCCATTGAAAACCAAAGATATAACTCGGTTAATGAGAAAATAAGAAAGAAGAATGACAAGACCCAAGTAAGAGCGAGGAACACTCATATGAGTGAGAAGGCTATGAGCTAGATCTAGAAGATGGCGATTCATACGTTTAACAATAACATTCTGTTATGAAGTGTAGGGAAAAGTAGTTTGATGGACAATATCATGTTGCAAACAAAATTATCTGAATTAATGACTAAGATACTCCTTAGCATTATAAGTGTGAAGAATTTTAATAGGCATATCAAATTATGTACGAATCTCATTATAGAATGCAGTAAAAATAGTATATATTTCAAAGTGGTCTTGCAGCAAATACAACCACATATACCGAGAGAAATCATCAATAAAGTTAACAAAATACAAGCTACCCCTCCCAATAGTCCAAAGGGGAACAGGACCCCAAACATCTGAATGAACAAGGTCAAAAGGATGAGAAGAACTGCATCCATGCTTAGCGGGAAAGTAGATCGGTAATGTTTTCCAAACTGACAAGCCACACAATGAAGAGAAGATTCTCCCTGAGGTAAATGAGGCATAAGTTGATAAAGTATTTGAGGAGGAGGATGCCCATGCTGAAGATGCCACTAAAGTATAGAAGAGGAGGCAGAAAAATAAGAAGCATTATAAAGGTAGAATAATCCGCTGCTTTCAGTCTCAGTAGCAATCGTCTCCTTTGAGTGAGGAATCTGAAAAGCATAAGTAGATGTAGTAAAATATAGCTTCATAATTCAACTATTTGCAAAGAGTAGTGACAGAAAGAAGATTGCACAGATACTACGGGACATAAAGAGTGTCCTGAAGCTGAAGAGAATGTGTAACATACATGGCACCAGACCCATAAATCAGAGATGAAGAGCAACCCACAATAAGAACCGGAGGTAACCGGTTACTCTTATCAAGATAAGAGAAAAGATGAGAATTTCCCATTATATGATTGGTAGCACCAGAATCAATGAGCCACCTACGCGTAGTAGCAAACTGAGAAGCACTAGAAGTAGCAAGAGAAGTATACTTCTTTGAGGAATCAGCTGAAGCAGGACAAAGGTGAGGATGTTTGGCCCAACAAAAATCAAATAAGTGACCAACTTTGCCATAATGAGAGCAAAGAAACTTAAAGTAACCACGACCACTAGTACAGCCACCCCGACCACCAGAGGTGTCATGACGAGCTGAATGACCAAAAATATCACGAGATGGAGAGGGAAGCAAAGGACACTGAAGAAGAGTAGTAACATCGAAAATGCGAGCGGCTGTAGCATCCAAAGTTGGAGTATCCACCTCTCTAAGATTTTGTTGTCAAATCATATCATAAGAGTAAGTAAGGCAAAGTAAGTAGCAAACAACAAGAAGCTCCTGAAAGTGTTTGTGTTGCTCGGCGAGATCAGCAAAAAAAGGTCTATACTGAAGAAGTTCAGCAACAATAGTTTGAACCTCCTGATAGGCAGTAGTAGGAGTCATGATAAGCCAAGCAAAAGATCTTCATATAAAGTGTAACACCTCAATCCGTCACGTAGAATATAACAGAAGGTCCGTCCGAGGACCCACGCCATATTCTACGAATAGTCAGCAGAGTTACTCATTGAGATTATTTTATTCACGTATCCTAACTCAAAGTGCATTCTAGCAGAAGAAATTTAAGTTAAATATAGAACCCACATGTCAGGATTGTCCACTATACTTATAGGAATGTATATTAACATACAACATGTTTTGGCCTTAAGGCCTTACACTATTTCCTTTACAAAATATGTCTTTCATATATCAGCAGACCCGCCGGCCACACATTAAAACAGAAAATGTTAGCCTTTTGTCCTTCGAGGGCTAGTCAATCGCAGCACAAGGGACTTTAGCCCGTTACTATTCACTTGGCTCTCCATCACCTTCATAGCACGACCCACCTATACATTGCAAAATAATGCAACAGTCAGCAATAGCTGACCAAATTATAACGACCCCACACCTTAACCGGGGCGGCGGTTCTACTTCCCTACAAGCAGAAGCATATTAATCTTTTGGAAACAAAAATGTGCATTTAAGCACCATTCGCCACTGATGTAGGCTCGATCGGCCACACTCCCCATGCACTCAGGGCACATTCTCGGTATACCAGAATTCTCCGGGTCCCACCACCATCCACAGTCCAAGACATGATAGTACACACTTGAGCATTCTAGTCTTTTAGGTTCGTGGCCTAAGACTCTTATTATGTAAACAATGAAAGCTAGTTACTTTAGGACATCTAGTCCGAATGACAAAACGTCGATATGATTCAGCCACAGCCCGTTTCTCAAATCGCCATGCCAACACCAATGGTCATATCCATCATGTGAAACTATAAGACGCGGGTCAGCCTCCCCTTACAAGTTCGGCTCTCTGGACTTTTGGTTGGGCACTTCAGACCTTCTGCATCAATTGTCTCTCACATTGTCCCACAGACCAGAGATTGCAATGATCACATCAATGTCTCTCATGAAAATAATAATTGGGCTCTCCAGGCTCAACATCTTCTCATTCTATGCATCTTGTCTCGTAGACACAGGCTTCTCTACCACAATCAGGTTGGCTCGCATGGCCACCTTAGCTGTGCTCGTAAGGCTCTCAGCTTCAAACAATATCCCCCAAGTCTCTAAGAGATAGGCCTCTCATAGTTTACTGGGAGCTATCGCCAGCGGTAACACTACCACCATATGGTAGGGGACAAAAGTCGTTTCTTCCCAGCTTTAGGATGTTTTCCTGGAGGCAACCTCCGGTACTATCACTGCAGCATCCTTCACACCCCTTGACACCAGAAACTGCATGTTTATCCATGGAGTATTCTTCGACACGCAAATCAATCATCACCAATCCATACCAACCTATCCAGATAGGCTTCACACATCATGCCAATTCCGAACTTCGATTTTGGATTCTATATGAAATTTATTTCAGGGATCGCAATGATCTACCCACTGGAAACCACCCTTTTTATTACCCTTTAGTTAGGGGTTCCATAATGGTATGCAAATTGAAAACTTCACTTGTCTAAGGAGAAACTCATTATGCTGGTTGATCGCTTATGATCCATTCTCTTACCTTTGATCTTGAAAGAACTGATCACCTCAGCTTCCTTTTAGCGGAATTGGCTTCGACTAATGAATCTGATCACATGAATGCCTTATCAACAGGTCTGGATCACCATTACACTTTCTTCTTAGCTTTTCCCTTCTCCTTACTCAAGATCTAAGAGAGAGAGAGAGATATGAGAGAAAAATAAGAAAATAATCTCAATCAAAACCTTTATCAAGAAGCTACCGCAGCGTAGTATCTTGTTATCGCCGTATGATAACCTTTGTTGATGGAGGCAGCCTCATCCAGCACTGCTCTTTTAACACCCCGATTTTTCTAGATCTTGAGTCTCTAAAAGCTAACGGGTAGCGATAGATAGCTATCGCCCGACTATATCCTTGTTTTGTCGAATCCAGGCGTTGAGTGCATTGAGTGGTACCGCGCAGCGGTAGCTCGTGTTGTATTGAGTGAAGAACGTTGAGTGCTAGAGCGTGGTGTTAGCTAGCTACCGCTCGGGGGCAGCTTGGCGTTAAGTGCGTTGAGAGGCTGGCATTGAGTTGTAGGCATTGAGTGCAAGAGCGCAGTGGTAGTACTACCGTTGACATTAGCCCGGCATTATTTTTTGGCCGAGCGCTCGGGAAGCTTCTGCCCGATGGTAGATAGTTACCGCCCGGCGATAGCTTATGGGAGTAGTTTCGTCTTTTGACATTTTAGCGGTCTGATTCCTCTTAGGATTTGATAATATTTCCAAGGACACTTTGTCCAAAGGGAATATATAGGGTTGAAACGTTCTAAACCCTCATTCTTCTCATTTGAAGTGGAAGTTAGGGTTTGAGTCTTAGAGTGTGGAGGAGGAAGAAGAAGACCCTTCTCCACCATTGACGTAGCTTCGGGGCTCCGATTGTTGATCCGAAGCCAGATCCACGGAGAGGACTTGAAGGCGCACATTTTCATTCGTGCAAATCAAGGTTTCCATGGCGAGGAAGAGGAGTCGTAAGGTAACGACACTTCTCCTCTCGGTCTTTTGGATGCATGCATGACTTCCATTCTTTTCTAGCTTTCTTTCAAGCATTTAGACACCGGATCTCTCAAATGAGAGGGGTTCAGGTTTCCATGGTTCAATAGGAACCACCGGGTCAATTGTGTCCGTCCCCGACATGATTTGCACTAGAAATCCGCTCCCTTAGTGTATTAGGCATTGTGGTTGAAGGCATAGTCATGACCATTAGTCCGACTCAGTGATATTGCATAATGAGCCTTAAGAATTGTGCTAGAAATTCGTTTGTGGTAAGATGTCATTTGTGATGTAGTTTCCCCCTTATTTTTGTGTGAGTACGAATGGTGGATTAGGGCAGGAAAGGCTTTTGATTGTGATGTGCTAAGGTGTGGCTTTATCTCTGTGGTCGGCTGGCTAGCCCATGACGTGCAAGTCATGTGTGGAGAGTGTCCTAGCGAGACAAGTCCCCTTCTGTGAAACTGATGAGAATGCCAAGCTTTGGACAAGCCCGGACGATAAATGTAGCGCCCCCGATTTTCCTGCGTTTTATTTCTATTCTCGTTGGCATTACGATGACGCGTTTCTGTGGCTTATGCCATGTGTGGAGTATGGTTTAGCTCCTTAGAACTGAGTGCCCTATTTGGTAGCCTGTTGGCAAGATCTCCCTAGCAAGCCGAGTCGTTTTGGGTGAACCGGTGTGGCCTCTCGGGGGGATGTTTGAGTTTGGCTTTATTTGGGTATAACTCAAGTTCCGTTCGTCGAAAGTTAATTTCGACTTCGCCGTTGTGTTCGTAGCATGGATATTTAGCTACGGTGCGAATTTCGTCGAATTCCGAGGTGATTCGGTCTTCGTGTCGTTTGGTGTGTTAATAGTCTATGTGATCAATTAGTTAAGTTGATTTGGCTGTCCTGTAGCCTTTCGGTTTTGACTGATTGTTAAATTCTGCAGGAGAATTTAATTGGGCAGTTATTGCCTTGCCTTGGTGGCAGCCATATTTTTGGCTTATGCGTATTTTGGTATTTACTTAATGAAATTAAGTAATTAGGCGTTTTAGGATTCGGTTATGAATGAACCGGTGTTTAGCTTTTTGTATAAAAGCTTTTCTTAGGAAGTGACGGCCCACTTCTTCTTCTTTTCCTGAGAGAGAAACCGTCGGCTTGTTCTCGGAAGAGTAGAGGAGAAAACCGCCCGTCCTATACCTCCTTTGGTCGGCGATTCCGGGCTTGTTCGTGGACGGAATTCGAGTCCGAAAGCGGCGTTGTCTTGCTCTCTCTGAGATCTTCGTTTCGAAAGTAAGATATTCGATTTTCGTGTAGTTTTGTTGAGGTTTGGGTTTTCGGTTTTGGAGTTTTCCGCCACTAATGGCCGAGAGTTATGTTCTAGGTGTTGCGACTGTTTGTTCAGTGTGAAGAGGAGGAAAGCCGTCCAAGCTTCACTGAAAGTTGAGGCAAGTGGTATTCTTGCCCTTGCCAAGTTTCTTTTTGAACTTTCTTGCTGAATTTGAAATCCCTGTTAGCCCTAGGATAGAGGCCTTGTTGTTCTCTTTTTCTTGCTAACTATAAGATTTAGTTCTTCCTATTGAACCCCCCCTACTCGTGCTGTTGGAACCCAACCTTGCCGGCGTGATGCCGATTATCTTTGCTCAGATCTTTGCTCTGATTTGGGTGTAGCCGAGAGGAAGAGTTAGGAGGGGGGGGGGTGATTTGTTCCCCGAATCTGTTAATGTATTACTCGAGTAGTGTTCTTTGTTACTCGAGTTGTAGCTTTGAGTTACTCGAGTAGTAGGTAACTACTCGAGTAGGAGTTTTGGTTTACTCGAGTAGTGTTCTTTGTTACTCGAGTAGTAGCTTTGAGTTACTCGAGTAGTAGGTAACTACTCGAGTAGGGGTTTTGGTTTACTCGAGTAGTAGGTAACTACTCGAGTAGGGGATTTGGGTTACTCGAGTAGTGGACTCGAGATACTCGAGTTAGTGGTTTGGTTTACTCGAGTAGTAGGCATCTACTCGAGTGCTGGAATGGGTATACTCGAGTAGTAGGCATCTACTCGAGTGCTGGGTTGTAGATTCGCGAGTGCTGGTCTTTCTCGCATACTCGAGTAGTGGGCGACTACTCGAGTAGAGGGCTAAGGTACTCGAGTAGTTGGCAACTACTCGAGTACTGGAATTTGAACACACGAGTAGCAGGCGACTACTCGAGTACTGGAAATTCCCTGCCTCTTTGTCTTAGAATCATTCGACTATCGTCGATCTCCGTTCGATGTTTTTCCAGAGGGAAAACGTCGAGCTCCGTTCGACGCTCGATGAGCGTCGAGCTCAGCTCTTGTCTGATAGCCGATCAGCGCTCGACGATTTCCTGGTGGAAGATCGTCAAGCTTTGCTCTCCTTTTAGCCTTCGACGATCGTCGACCTCCAGGATGATGATCTTCGGGCTTCTTTTGGCCTTCAGCCGATCGACGATCGTCGACCTCCGACTGACGATCGTCGAGCTCCGTTTCACCATAGCGGGATTGTGGTTAGAGTTTGGTTTTGGCTTTAAGTGAGGCTAGCTCACTCAACGCTAAGGTTTAGGTTGGCACTGAGTGGGACTCACTCAGCGCCTTGTCGTGTTGATCCTTTTCAACTCTCTTTCTTTACCTTGTTTTTCGTTCCCGAGTGGTTTTCTTGTTATATTTCTGGTATTTCCTTGTCGGTCGTTCCCTTTACTTTCTTAAGGGCCGAATCGTGGGTCGTGGTTAGTAGTGGTGGTTTATAGCTCTTTAGGGGGGGTGGAGTTGTGTGATATAGCCAAGGCCACTCTTGTTTTTCTTGCTCCAGGTACGGGTTGGGCATGTGTGGGTGGAAGGTCCCTTGTGTTTTCACGTGTAGACCCTCGAGCTTGTTGACTTGGACATGGTGGATGGGGGACTGAGTTTACCTCCGATCCGGTTCCTCGTCGTTTGTTTTTGCTACTATCACTTTCCACAGTTTAGGGTGTTAGAAGTTTCTTCCTTAGTAGCTTGCAGCACTTTGGGCTCTTGGTAGCCTAGAAGGCCCGGCGGGATGATGTTCCTGAGTTGGGTTGTTACTGTTTTCCTTGCTTGTGTGCTTGTCTTATTGTCTTGTCTTGGACAGTTGTGACTCTTTCTACTGCATGTTTTTTTTTCGGTTACTTCTTCCTTTTGGTTGACTCCTACATGCAGATGTTTTTACCTTGTTGCTTGCTGAGGTATTCTGTTTTCTTTTGGAATGCCTCAGGTTCTGAGTTGTAGCCGGTCTGGTGGCTAGCTAAGGCAGTGGTACTGCTGGTGGACTCCCGGACTTTGGAGTTCCGTTTACCTTGTTAGTGAGATAATTTCTCTGTACCTTCTTGCAGACATACATATGTGCCAGTGGGTTCGTGCCAGGTTGTTGGCGCCCACTGGTAGTTTTTCTTACCCTTATACTAGATATATTACTTATGCTGCTACCATTTTCTGGAGATAGTCTACTTGCTTTGAGAAGGATTTATGCTAAGTTGCTAGTTACTTTTAAACTATAAATATTACTATAAATGAAGCTCCTGATCAGCATGTTTTATAAGCTTAATTATTATTTTCCAAATCACGTATGAAAACCGTTTTCTTATATATTGTATAAATTAAAGGTAGAGGCTTCCATAGCGTAAGTGGTTCTCTTAGGACCCTTATGTGCTCTTTAGGATGTCAAACCTAAACAAAGTATTTTTCCGTAGCGTACAAATATCGTTTTCTTTTGTGGACTAGGTGATCCACTGAGCCGAGGGATACGGTCTCTAAATATAACTGATTTTCTATTCATAAAACACAGGATTTTCTTGCATAAAGTTTGTAGTTGGTTTTGCCTGAGCGTCAGCGGTTATCCCCTGCTTGACGTGGCATCATGACGTGTGTTTTCTCATACTCTAATAATTCTTATATTCGGAGAAAATGCTGGTTGTGACAGTTGGTATCAGAGGGAGGTTGCTTGACAAGTTAGTTGAGCAACCTTCCTTTGTTTGCTTTTGGTAGTTCTGCATCATGTCATTCACACACCTATATATCATCAGCACGTCTTGGCGAAAGCACGAACACCTCACTCATGGCATAACATGAAGTATACTGGGCATATTATGTAGTATGGGATGCATAATATGTGTTCGTATATGGATCAACCATAGGGGCTACATGTGAGGGTTATGTAGTATGGGATGCATAACCTCACCACATGACTGCGACTAGCACGTTTCTTTTCGTTGCATGGGAATGTTATGTAGTATGGGATGCATAACATTTTCATGTGTACGCCGCTCATAACATGCATTAGGGCCTTTTTTTTTAAATGCATAGCACAAACATGCATATCATATCATGGCATAAGCACAATGTGCCAAGCTAAAGATTTGCAGGATGACATATGTACACACATAAGTTTTCAAATTAATTTAAAGTCATGCATTCCCGATCTAGGCACAGGAGTTAGTAAGGTGGTGGTTAACCATCCTAGGTTAGGGCATGTCATCAAATTTTTGTTAAAAAGTTAAACTCTCAGAGCAAGTTTAGCAGCTTTAAGTCTATATCTATATATGTATGGTCTGTACTTGTGTTTGGGTTCTAGTTGTTGATTGGGGATCTGATTTGGGGTGGTTATGATTATAGGATGGCTAGGCGACCTGCGACGTGTTCGACTCCCCTGTCTGAAGGTGAGTCGTCTGGAGCTCAGAATGATGCGGTAATCGAGTGTCTGCGTCAGAGTAGCGAAGCTGTGGGCAGACAGTTGGAGGAGGTGTGAGCCCAGATTCAGTCTTTGGTGGCAGTTGTGGCAGGACAGGCTCAGGGTGCGCAAGTTCCTGCTGGGGGGTTAGCTGTTCCTCCTCCCCCTGCGCTCGTGAGACCTCCAGTGGTGGTGCCAGCGGAGATGGCCTTCATCTCGCATTTTCAGAGGCTGAGCCCTCCCACTTATGACGGGAAGGCAGATTTCATGGTTATAGATGATTGGCTGATCTCCATGGAGGAGATGTTTTCATATTCAGGGATTGCTGGTGACCAGAGGGTGATGTTAGCCACCTATCAGCTCAAAGGTTTGGCAAAGAGTTGGTGGCTGAGAGAAAAGGAGAGCCTAGTAGCTGGATACTCTTGGGAAATGTTTAAAGAGATGCTGTTGAGGAAGTTCTTGCCTTCGGTCGAGCGTGACCGCCTTATGAATGACTTCCTTTATTTGAAGCAAAGGCAACTCACGGTGGGTGAGTATGAGATAGAGTTCAGTAAGTTGAGCCGTTTTGCCCCTGGATTGGTCAGCGTTGAGGCTGATCGGGTTAAGAGATTTCTTGGTGGTTTGAGGAGCGAGGTACAACAGTTGACCAGTGCTTATGGGTCAGTGACTTATGCTGGAGTTGTAGAGGCTGCTCTGAAGGTGGAGGCTATTGAGACGACAAAGAGCAGAGGCCAGCAGATGAGAAAGGACAAGAGAAAGTCTGTCAAGGGGAAGAAGCCCGTGGTACCCGATGCTGTTCCAGGAAAGAGGAGCAGAGTAGTGTGCAGCTTCTGTGGCCGGTCAGGCCACCCTGTAGAGAAATGTTTTAAGAGGTCAGCAGCTCAGAAGAAGGAGCAGGTCCATGCGATTCAGGGTGCTCCTAGGAGAGATGTCTCCTATTCAGTTTGCAAGCGATCCGGGCATGATGCGGCCTAGTGTTGGACCAAGGACAGAGTCTGCTTTCAGTGTGGGCAGAAGGGTCACATCAAGTCGAGGTGTCCTCAGGTTCAGTCAGTTCTTCCTGCGGTTCCATTACAGGCCTTACCTCCACCTCCGCGTGTGGACAAGGGAAAAGGGAAGCTGAACGTGATTTCTTCCGAGGAGGCTCAGACTTCGACCCAGGTTATTTCAGGTTTGTTGATTGTTGTTTTTCTAGCCTGGTAGTTTTATTTGCTAGAGTGTTGCGGTATTGCTATGGTAGTTCCTTAGTTTGTGTGTTCCTATAGGGAAGTTTAAGGTGAAGAACCGCTGGGCGCGTGTTCTGTTTGACTCCGGCGCTACCCACTCGTTCGTGGCTAGAGCCTTTGTAGAGCGTCATCGATTGACTCTAGATCGTGTTCGGGATTCCTTCCGTGTCAAGTTTCCTTCTGGTGAATCTGTGTTGTCAGATTTGGGAATTTTGGATTGCCCGGTTTTGTTGGGGGACTTTCTTGCGAAGAAGGACCTGAAAATGATTGATCTGGAGGACTTCGATGTCATTTTGGGCATGGACTGGCTCTCTCGGTATGATGCGGTCATTCAGTGCAAAGGAAAGCGCTTGTACTTCATCAGGGACGACGGTCAGCCCGGCAGCATGTATGCTGCTCTGTGTCAGGATTTTCCTGTCATCTCTGCGGTATGTGCTCAGAGATTGTTTCCTTCTAATTGTTGTGTTTGTTTAGTCTCGGCGGTTGGAGCCGCTGTTAGCGTCCCACGCTTAGAAGAGATTCCTATTGTTCGTGGTTTCGCCGATGTTTTTCCTGATGATCTTCCTGGTCTTCCTCCTGATCAGGATGTTGAGTTTGTGATCGATTTAGAGCCGGGTACACGTCTTATTGCTAAGGCGCCGTACCGGATGGCCCCTCGTGAGTTAGAGGAGTTGTGAGTTCAGTTGGATGAGCTGTTAGCTAAGGGGTTTATTAGGCAGAGTTCGTCGCCTTGGGGTGCTCCTGTTTTGTTTGTAAAGAAGAAAGATGGGTCAATGGGGCTATGCATCGACTATAGAGAGTTGAACAAAGTCACTATCAAGAACAGGTACCCTCTGTCGAGGATCGATGATTTGTTTGACCAGTTGCGTGGTAGCACGGTGTTCTCCAAGATCGATCTTCGTTCTGGTTATCATCAGCTTAGGATCCGTGAGGCGGATATTCCACGGACTGCGTTTAGGTCGAGACATGGACACTTTGAGTTTCTGGTGATGTCGTTTGGTCTGACCAACGCACCTTCAGCCTTCATGGATATGATGAACCGGGTGTTCAAGGATTTTCTCGATAAGTTCGTTGTGGTCTTCATTGATGATGTGTTAGTTTATTCTCACAGTGCGGAGGAGCATGAGTAGCATTTGCGGTTGGTCCTATCGGAGTTGAGGAATCACAAGTTATTCGCCAAGTTGAGCAAGTGCGAATTTTGGTTGCCTCAAGTTTCTTTTCTAGGCCACGTGGTGAACAAGGAGGGGATCTCGGTCGATCCAGAAAAGATTACAGCAGTGATGGATTGGAGTAGACTGAGTTCGCCTAAAGAGATCAGGAGTTTCTTAGGGTTGGCTGGTTATTACAGGAGATTTGTGCAGGGTTTCTCTTCCCTAGCCGCACCTTTGACCAAGTTGACTCAGAAGAATGTGGCGTTTGTTTGGAGCAAAAAGTGCGAGGAAGCTTTTCTTGAGCTAAAGGAGAGATTGTGCACTGCTCCCGTTCTGACCCTGCCTACTGAGGGAGTAGATTATGATGTCTACGTGGATGCTTCGCATGTAGGTTTGGGGTGCGTATTAATGCAAGATGGAAAGGTAATTGCCTATGGGTCCAGGCAACTGAAGACTCATGAGAAGAATTATCCTACGCATGACCTCGAGTTTACAGCAGTTATTTATGCTTTGAAGTTGTGGAGGCACCTACTTTATGGGGCTCAGTGTAAGATTTTTATTGACCATAAGAGCCTGAAGTACGTGTTCACGCAGAAGTAGTTGAATCTGCGTCAGCGGCGGTGGCTGGAGTATGTGGCTGATTATGATGTGGAGATCCAGTATCATCCGGGCAAGGCCAATGTGGTGGCTGACGCCCTGAGCCGAAAGACGGGAAAGATCTTTAACCTCTCCGCCGATCGTTTAGTGGAGGAGTTCCTCCTTATGGATATTTCAATGGGATGCTGTAGTTTGCAGAGTACCTTGTCAGTGGCAGAGCCGTCCTGGATTTCTTTGACTAGGCTGCACCAGAAGGACGATCCTGATCTTATGCACCTTTTCACCAGGACTGAGAAGGGAGAGTTGCCCGATTTTGCTATCGATGATGCGGGTACTTTGAAGTACCGCGGCAGGTTTTGCGTTCCCGCTGTTGGGGTTATTAGGAGGATGATTTGTAGTGAGGCTCATGGTTCCAGCGTTTCCTACCATCCAGGATCTACGAAGATGTACCGTGACTTAAGACAAATTGCCTGGTGGTATGGCATGAAAGGAGATATAGCCCGATTTGTTGCTGAGTGTCACACTTGCAAGCGTGTGAAGGCCGATCATGGAAGGCCTGGTGGTAAGTTGACTGCGCTAGAGATCCCAACTTGGAAGTGGGAGAGTATATCTATGGATTTCATTACGGGTTTACCAAAATCCCCGAGAGGATTTGATTCTGTTTGGGTTATAGTAGATAGATTGACGAAGTGCGCTCACTTCGTGCCTTATAAGATTGATTACCCGATGAAGAAGATAGCGGAGTTGTACATGAATGAAGTCATCCGACTCCACGGTGTGCCGGTTAGCATCATTTCTGATCGAGACTCCCGGTTCACTTCTCACTTTTGGCAAAGTCTGCAAGAGGGTTTGGGTACGGATCTGAGGTATTCTACTGCCTACCACCCCCAGACCAATGGGCAGACGGAGAGGGTGAACCAAATTGTTGAGGATATGATCCGGTGCTATATTTTAGACCACGGTGGAGCGTGGGATGAGCGGCTGCGACTCATGGAATTTGCCTACAACAACAGTTATCAAGAAAGTTTGCAGATGGCTCCGTTCGAAGCCTTGTATGGGAGGCGCTGTAGGACTCCGTTGTTTTGGGCTGAGGCTGGTGAGAGGCCTTTGTTGGGTCCCGATGCGCTTGAGGAAATGGAAGTCGCTGTGAAGTGTATTCGGGAGAAGCTTCGTATAGCCCAGGAGAGATATGAAAAGAACGCCAACCGGCGCAGATCTGCTTTGGAGTTTTCCGTCGGGGACCTTGTTTTCCTCAAAGTTTCCCCGATGGTACGTGTTAAGAGGTTTGGTAAGAATTGGAAGTTGGACCCAAGGTTCGTGGGCCCGTTTGAGATTTTGGAACGGATTGGCGTGTCAGCATATAGATTGGATTTGCCAGCGAACTTCCCAGGTGTGCATAATGTTTTTCATGTTAGCCAATTGCGGAAGTGTGTGCGCAGCAGTGGGCAGCTCTTGGATGTTGTGCCCCAGTTGGAGCCCAACCTCTCTTTTGTTGAGGTGCCGGTTCGTATTTTGGATACTCAGGAGCGTGTGCTGCGAAAGAAGTCCATACCGATGGTTAAGGTTCTATGGAAGAATCAGGATTTGGAAAGCGCGACTTGGGAGTTAGAGTCGGCTATGAGGAGGGCTTACCCTCACCTGTTTCGTTGATTTGATCGGTATGTTTCCTTCTTGTAACTCCTATTAGTCGCTTTCCCTTCTTTAGTAAGAGTGTTGTGCGTAAAGTTTCGGGACGAAACTTTCTTTTAGGGGGAGTGACTGTAACGCCCCCGATTTTCCTGCGTTTTATTTCTATTCTCGTTGGCGTTACGATGACGCGTTTCTGTGTCTTGTGCCATGTGTGGAGTATGGTTTAGCTCCTTAGAACTGAGTGCCCTATTTGGTAGCCTGTTGCCAAGATCTCCCTAGCAAGCCGAGTTGTTTTGGGTGACCCGGTGTGGCCTCTCGGGGGGATGTTTGAGTTTGGCTTTATTTGGGTATAACTCAAGTTCCGTTCGTCAAAAGTTAATTTCGCCTTTGCCGTTGTGTTCGTAGCATGGATATTTAGCTACGGTGCGAATTTCGTCGAATTCCAAGGTGATTCGGTCTTCGTGTCGTTTGGTGTGTTAATAGTCTATGTGATCAATTAGTTAAGTTGATTTGGCTGTCCTGTAGCCTTTCTGTTTTGACTGATTGTTAAATTCTGCGGGAGAATTTAATTGGGCAGTTATTGCCTTGCCTTGGTGGCAGCCATATTTTTGGCTTATGCGTATTTTGGTATTTACTTAATGAAATTAAGTAATTAGGCTTTTTAGGGTTCGGTTATGAATGAACCGGTGTTTAGCTTTTTGTATAAAAGCTTTTCTTAGGAAGTGACGGCCCACTTCTTCTTCTTTTCCTGAGAGAGAAACTGTCGGCTTGTTCTCGGAAGAGCAGAGGAGAAAACCGCCCGTCCTGTACCTCCTTTGGTCGGCGATTCCGGGCTTGTTCGTGGACGGAATTCGAGTCCGAAAGCGGCGTTGTCTTGCTCTCTCCGAGATCTTCGTTTCGACGGTAAGATATTCGATTTTCGTGTAGTTTTGTTGAGGTTTGGGTTTTCGGTTTTGGAGTTTTCCGCCATTAATGGCCGAGAGTTATGTTCTAGGTGTTGCGGCTGTTTGTTCAGTGTGAAGAGGAGGAAAGCCGTCCAAGCTTCGCTGAAAGTTGAGGCAAGTGGTATTCTTGCCCTTGCCAAGTTTCTTTTTGAACTTTCTTGCTGAATTTGAAATCCCTGTTAGCCCTAGGATAGAGGCCTTATTGTTCTCTTTTTCTTGCTAACTATAAGATTTAGTTCTTCCTATTGAACCCCCCCTACTCGTGCTGTTGGAACCCAACCTTGCCGGCGTGATGCCGATTATCTTTGCTCAGATCTTTGCTCTGGTTTGGGTGTAGCCGAGATGAAGAGTTAGGAGGGGGGGTGATTTGTTCCCCAAATCTGTTAATGTATTACTCGAGTAGTGTTCTTTGTTACTCGAGTAGTATCTTTTAGTTACTCGAGTAGTAGGTAACTACTCGAGTAGGAGTTTTGGTTTACTCGAGTAGTGTTCTTTGTTACTCGAGTAGTAGCTTTGAGTTACTCGAGTAGTAGGTAACTACTCGAGTAGGGGTTTTAGTTTACTCGAGTAGTAGGTAACTACTCGAGTAGGGGATTTGGGTTACTCGAGTAGTGGACTCGAGATACTCGAGTCAGTGGTTTGGTTTACTCGAGTAGTAGGCATCTACTCGAGTGCTGGAATGGGTATACTCGAGTAGTAGGAATCTACTCGAGTGCTGGGTTGTAGATTCGCGAGTGCTGGTCTTTCTCGCATACTCGAGTAGTGGGCGACTACTCGAGTAGAGGGCTAAGGTACTCGAGTAGTGGGCAACTACTCGAGTACTGGAATTTGAACACACGAGTAGCAGGCGACTACTCGAGTACTGGAAATTCCCTGCCTCTTTGTCTTAGAATCGTTCGACTATCGTCGATCTCAGTTCGATTTTTTTCCAGAGGGAAAACGTCGAGCTCCGTTCGACGCTCGATGAGCGTCGAGCTCAGCTCTTGTCTGATAGCCGATCAGCGCTCGACGATTTCCTGGAGGAAGATCGTCGAGCTTCGCTCGCCTTTTAGCCTTCGACGATCGTCGACCTCCAGGATGATGATCGTCGGGCTTCTTTTGGCCTTCAGCCGATCGACGATCGTCGACCTCTGACTGACGATCGTCGAGCTCCGTTTCACCTTAGCGGGATTGTGGTTAGAGTTTGGTTTTGGCTTTAAGTGAGGCTAGCTCACTCAACGCCAAGGTTTAGGTTGGCACTGAGTGGGTCTCACTCAGCGCCTTGTCGTGTTGATCCTTTTCAACACTCTTTCTTTACCTTGTTTTTCGTTCCCGAGTGGTTTTCTTGTTATATTTCTGGTATTTCCTTATCGGTCATTCCCTTTACTTTCTTAAGGGCCGAATCGTGGGTCGTGGTTAGTAGTGGTGGTTTATAGCTCTTTAGGGGGGGTGGAGTTGTGTGATATAGCCAAGGCCACTCTTGTTTTTCTTGCTCCAAGTACGGGCTGGGCATATGTGGGTGGAAGGTCCCTTGTGTTTTCACGTGTACACCCTCGAGCTTGTTGACTTGGACATGGTGGATGGGGGACTGAGTTTACCTCCGATCCGGTTCCTCGTCGTTTGTTTTTGCTACTACCACTTTCCACAGTTTAGGGTGTTAGAAGTTTCTTCCTTAGTAGCTTGCAGCACTTTGGGCTCTTAGTAGCCTAGAAGGCCCGGCGGGATGATGTTCCTGAGTTGGGTTGTTGCTGTTTTCCTTGCTTGTGTGCTTGTCTTGTTGTCTTATCTTGGACAGTTGTGACTCTTTCTACTGCATGTTTTTTTTTTCGGTTACTTCTTCCTTTTGGTTGACTCCTGCATGCAGATGTTTTTACCTTGTTGCTTGCTGAGGTATTCTATTTTCTTTTGGAATGCCTCAGGTTCTGAGTTGTAGCTGGTCTGGTGGCTAGCTGAGGCAGTGGTGCTGCTGGTGGACTCCCGGACTTTGGAGTTCCGTTTACCTTGTTAGTGAGATAGTTTCTCTGTACCTTCTTGCAGACATAGATATGTGCCTGTGGGTTCGTGCCAGGTTGTTGGCGCCCACTGGTAGTTTTTATTACCCTTGTACTAGATATATTACTTATGCTGCTACCATTTTCTGGAGATAGTCTACTTGCTTTGAGAAGGATTTATGCTAGGTTGCTAGTTACTTTTAAACTATAAATATTACTATAAATGAAGCTCATGATCAGCATGTTTTATAAGCTTAATTATTATTTTTCAAATCACGTATGAAAACCGTTTTCTTATATAGTGTATAAATTAAAGGTAGAGGCTTGCATAGCGTAAGTGGTTCTCTTAGGACCCTTATGTGCTCTTTAGGATGTCAAACCTAAACAAAGTATTTTTCCGCAGCGTACAAATATCGTTTTCTTTTGTGGACTAGGTGATCCACTGAGCCGAGGGATACGGTCTCTAAATATAACTGATTTTCTATTCATAAAACACAGGATTTTCTTGCATAAAGTTTGTAGTTGGTTTTGCTTGAGCGTCAGCGGTTATCCCCTACTTGACGTGGCATCATGACGCGTGTTTTCTCATACTCTGATAATTCTTATATTCGGAGAAAATGCGGGTTGTGACAATAAAGCCCATGAGCGGGTGGGCCCTAGCAAGGGTTATATCATCGGTTTGTTTGTATGACGGAATCCTGACATGAGAAGTTAGTGCTTGTAGACAAGCCCGAGTTTTGAGACCCACAAGCGGGTGGTGCCTAGTATAGAGTTCCGTATGCCAGCTTGTATACCGATAGGGGAAATTGGAAGTACCCATGTGTTTGCATCTTGAACGCTGAAGGGGAAATTTGAAGTACCTGATTGTTGATGCGTGATGATATGTTAGATTCATACACTATAGGATGTCTTGGGTGAAGCCAGGATTGCATATATGTTGTATTGTATGCCCCTTTTTTTTATATGCTCAACAAAAGAACATGTTTATTGTATGCGACATCCAAACCTATTTTACTGGTTTTTTATGTTCATGAATATTTGCATATGAAGTGCTGACCTACAGGGTAATGGAGTGCCCCAGGGTCCGCTAGGGATGGTCGGGATGAGATGTGTTGGATACAAAGTTGAGGTAAGCCTTTGCTGACCCACGTTACCACCAATTTTTACAGGGCAAGGATCACAAGCAGGAGAAAGCTCGCCGGCAAAAAAGGCCTAAGCCTCATGAAGTGATCTCTTATTTGGTAGCTCTGTATGGGTGAATGTTATGCTTAGTTCACTGTGATTCCGGTTTGCATGATGAGGTAGCCTAGGGGTGCTTTTGCATGTTGATATTTTATTGTTTTAGTTTAGACTCTTGTATGTTGTAAGGCCTTAAGGCCGATTTGATACTCTTGTGCTAGTGGATAAAATCTAGTGTTGTTATTTGTTTGCGCTGTTTATAGTTTGAGTTTTGAGTTTAGTAGTTTATATCATCTTTTAATGCTTAAGTTATTGCATCTGAATGTTGTGGGGCCCCGACCAGACCCATATTATATGGTCTTTACAGGGGAGGTGTTACAATTTTATATCAGAGGGAGGTTAGTGTCCAAGGTAAGGATTCATGGTCGATTGTCATAATCAGATCACGTTATGATGTTATCCACATAGGAGTATCATAGGACCGTGAGTGTCCTTGTGTCTATTTTTTTGTGAGAGGAGGCTTCGGCGAGCAGTGCTACTACTCCAGGTCCAATGGGCATGGGTATAACCCCAGCCGACTTCTGTCGTATGCTAGAAGACGCAATGGTAGCGGCCCAAGCCGCAGCGGTAGCACAAGTTATGACCCTTATTGCACAGGTAGCGACTCATGTTACCCCGGATGTGGCACCAGTCGTACCGGGCGGAGGAGCTAGGCCAACAGAGCCGTTGGTTGAGAGAGTGGTCGTCGGGCAGGGAGACTGACATATGAAGAATTTTCTGAGTTTCCATCCTCCAATATTCAAGGGAGTCGGCACACCTACCGATGCGGAGGACAAGTGGGAGAGGATTCAAGAACTGATCAGGGAGGCAAAGATGCCAGAGGAGAAACAATCTGAGTTTCCTACCTTTATGTTAGAAGGTGATGTTAAGTTATGGTGGGTGAGCCATAGTGGACGCCAATTTCCTGGACACACCCCGTCCATAGAAGAGTTCAGGAATACCTTCTTAAAAAGGAATATCCCTTCGTCGACAAGGTTAGCCCTTTAGAGATAGTTTTTGCACTTGGTGCAATGAGACAAGACTGTGTATGAGTATGTTTAGGAGTTTACTCGATTGGTTTGTTATGGGGGAACAACCATGGCCGACGATGAAGAGAGGGACAATCTCTTCTACCATGGGTTGAGGGAGAATCTGAGACAACCCATCATAGCTATTAAGAATACAGGCTTCAACGATTTGATTGAGGTGGACAGGAGGTTGGAATGATATAGAGAGAACCCAACGTCATAAGGGATTTACAGTAAAATAGGGGGAAGGAAAGCCTTCTCAATCGCAAGGGATATCGGAAGGGAGTAAGTGGAAAAAGAAGCTCCATCCCTACAAGACATGGGAGAAGAGTAGTACGAAGTCTGGGGGATCTCACTTCAAGGAACGACCATCGTGCTACAAGTGTGGAAATCCGAGCCACATAGTTCCCTTTTATACTGAAGGTGGCGCTGAGCAGGAGCCAATGTAGGAGCAGTCAGTGCGGTCCGGTCCCAGCGTCGTAGAGAAAGAGAAGATGGTGGAGTCGAGCGCTTCACATTTCTTACTCGTGCACCCAAGGGAGTACAACTTTGGGTAGCAGGAAGCGATTCGACAATCCGATGTGGTAACAGGTATGGGTAAGTTTAAGTTTATTTAATTGCATTAGGCTTTCGTGACTTTTATGTGTGCCACCTTTATTTTAGGCTTCGTACTAGTTTCCGGATACCCCATTAGGGTATTATTTGACACCGGAGCGTCACACTCCTTTCTTTCGGAAAGCTTTATCCGAAGAATTGGAGTCGAGTCCTTTTCGACAGACGTAGAACTTAGGGTGCGCATGCCCAATGGGTTTTTCATGACTACCAGGACGAGAGGGCACATTCGTTGGAGTCTGGATGTAGTTGATTTCATGTTGGAAGAAGTGATTCTGTCGTTGGTTAAGTTTAATGTGATCTTGGGGATGGAATGGCTTGTGAAGCAGCGTGATAGTATTGACTGCCTATTTAAGCTGGTGACCCTGAGAAGCGTAGGGAAGGAAAAATTAAAATTAAAAGGCCTTAGTTGAGTGGCCTGTTCCCTGATCTCAGCCATACAGTTGGTGCGGGCTGCTAACCCGGGAGGAATAGCTTTCATAACATTATTTGAAGCTCGACTATTCAAGCTAACAATTGGAGAAGTGCTGGTAGTGGCAGAATTCGAGGATGTGCTTTCTGAGGAGTTACTTAGAGCACCTCCTCGATGGGAGATCGATTTCTCAATTGAGTTAATACCAAAAGCTAGGCTGGTATCACATCCCCTTTTAGGATGACACCGTGGTAGTTAGCTGAGCTCAAGGTACAGTTGCAGGAACTACTAGAGCAGGGGTATATCAGATCCAGCTCATCTCCTTGGAGCGTGCCAGTGCTGTTTGTTAAGAAGAAAGATGGTAGTATGCAGCTATGCATAGACTATAGGGATTTAAATAAATTCACCATCAAGAATAAGTATCTTATTCCACGGATAGATGACCTGTTCGACCAGTTGGTAGATTCAGTGGTGTATTCTAAGTTGGTCTTATAGTCCAGATACTATAAGTTATAGATTTGAGACGAGGACATACCCAAGACAGCGTTTGGTACGAGGTATAGTCACTTTGAGTTCTCAGTGATGCGGTTCGAGTTGACGAACGTTCCTTCAGTATTCATGGATTTGATGAATCGAGTTTTTCCAGAGTACTTAGACTCATTTGTAGTAGTCTTCATCGATGATATCTTGGTATACTCCAAATCGGAGTCGGAGCATGAGACTCAGTTGAGAATAGTCTTGCAGACTTTGAGAGAGAACTAGCTGTATGCAAAGTTCTCGAAATACGAGTTTGGGTTAAACAAAGTCATATTTTTGGGACATGTGATTAGCGGTGATGGGGTGGCGGTTGGTCCAGCGAAAGTTGAGGCCATCAAAGATTAGCCAGTTCTGAGAATCGTGGTGGAAGTCAGGAGTTTCCTTGGAATAGCTGGGTACTATTGATGGTTTGTAGAAAACTTTTCGCGGGTAGATCTGCTCCTCACTACTTTTACTCGCAAGAACAAGAGGTTTGTGTGGACTCAGGAGTGCAATCAAGCGTTCCATACCATGAAGGAAAGGCTGATGACATCTCTAATCCTAAGTCTTCCTAAAGGGACTAAAGGATTTTAGATTTTCAGTGATGCATCAGGTTGCGGTTTGGGTTGCGTGTTAGTGCAACATGTCAAGGTGATAGCCTTTGCGACTAGACAGTTCAAACCTCATGAGGGGAATTAACTCGTCCATGAGTTGGAGATTGCGATGGTAATTTTTGCGTTGAAGTTGTGGCGACACTGTGTACGGTGTGAAGGTGGAGATCTTCACGGACCACAAAAGCCTGAAGTATCTTTAAGACCAAAAAGATTTGAACATGTGGTAGCGCTAGTGGGTTGAGTTCCTTGGGGACTACGAAATGGTTATTTAGTATACCCCATGCAAAGCCAACGTGGTGGCGGATGCCTTGAGTAGAAAATATACTGGACAAGGGAACTGGATTGAAGCTCATGATGAGCGGTTGGTGTGAGACTTTGAGTCCCACGACATCGATTGTATAGCAAGAGGCGAGCATAGCATGGCTCGGTTGAACTAGATAGAGTTACAAAATGACTTATCTGATCGTATCCGGGAAGAGACCAATGTAGATGTGGAGTTCCAACCATTTGTGGTGGAAGCTCAAAAAGGAGAGGGTAGTGCCTTGGAGATGATTGATGTGTTCTTAAGGAAGGGCGGAAGGGTATGTGTACCGCAGTTCGGCAAGCTCTACGAGGAGTTGATGTTTGAGGCTAATTTCAAGAAGTACTACATTCACCCGGGCAGTACAAAGATGTACTTGGATATGAAGAAATCCTTTGGGTGGCCTTGTTTGAAGCGGGACATAGCTTTGTACGTGAGCCGGTGCCAAACTTATGCCTTTGTGAAGGCCGAGTGTCAGAAGCTGGGCGGGTTCCTGAAGCCTCTTCCTATCCCCAAGTGGAAATTTGATGACATCTCCATGGATTTTGTGTATGGTTTACCTCGGTCGCAGCCGGGTAATGATGCGATTTGGTTGATCGTGGATCGCTTGACCAAAGTGTCCCACTTCATCACGAATCAGAAGGAGGATGACATGGAGAAGCTGGTAGAATTGTATGTTCGTAACATTGTGCGGCTATATGGAATTCATAAGGGTATTGTTAGTGATCACGATAGACGGTTCACGTCCAAAGACTTGAGATTAGTACAGAAGAGTTTGGGTGCAAAGCTCAAGTTCACTACGACATTCCATTCATAAATCGATGGACAAATGGAAAGGATTAATCGTACCATGGAGGATATGTTGAGGAAGTGCACCCTTGAATTTGGTAAGAAATGGGAAGATCACCTCTTCATGGTGGAGTTCACCTATAACAACAATTTCCAGGAAAGTATCAAGATGGCGCCATACGAGGCTTTGTATGGAAGGCGGTGTCGAACACCGATGTCATGGACAGAGGCGGTAGACACCAAACTTTTGTGAAAATTGGTGGTGGATGATACTTACGAGTTAGTGCGGACAATTCAGGAGTGCATGAAGGTTGCTCAGGATCGGCAAGAGAAGTATTTCAACCCTCGTCATAGGAATGTGGAGTTCGTGATAAGCGACTGTGTATACCTAAAGATTATGTCGTTCAAAGGCATTTTGCGGATTCGCCGACTCAAGAAGTTGAGTCCGTGGTTTTTTGGACTTTTCGAGGTCATGGAAAGTATTATAGAAGCAGTCTACCAGTTGGCATTGTCCACAGTACTGAGTGGATTACACGATGTATTCTATGTCTTGGTATTGAGGAAAGCCTTGATGGAGACGAGTGTTGTGGTCGAGTCAGCAGTGGTGCCGGTCAAAGAGGACTTGAGGATGAAAGTCCGTCCTGTCGGCATAAAGGATTCAAAAGTTCGGCAGTTGCGTAACAAAGAATTTAAACTCGTGAAAGTGTGTTGGGATAACTGCGCGTGAGATGAATTCTCATGGGAGCGTAAACAAACATTGCGGGAGGACTTCCCAGAACTTTTTTCTTCAGGTATGCTTTTTGGTTTGAGTGTATGCAAAATTTCGAGTACAAAATTCTTCTATGGGGGGAGGATTTATAACACCCCGTTTTTTCCAGATCTTGAGTCTATGGAAGCTATCGCGCGACGATAAGTAGCTATTGCCCGGTGATAGGCTTGTTTCATTGAATCTAGGTGTTGAGAGCATTGAGTGGTACCGCACGGTGGTAGGATGATACTGCGCGGAGGTAGCTCATATAGCGTTGCGTGAAGAGCGTTGAATGCTAGCGCGCCACATTAGCTAGCTACCGCTTGGCGGTAGCTTGGCGTTGAGTGCGTTAAGAGGCTGGCGTTGAGTGGTCACGTTGAGTGGTAGACGTTGAGTGAGCTACTTGTCACAACCTTCATTTACTCCATATTAAATAATACATTAGAGTAAGAGAAAATACGTGTCGTGATGCCACGCCGTGCGGGGGACAACTACAGATGCTCAGGTGACTCGTCCTCACATATACTTTATGTAAAAGACTTATGAAATTATGTTTTGAAATACGTATAAGTTTTTTGAGTTTACTGACCGTATCCCTCGGTCGGGTGTATCACTAGTCCATAGGTGAGAAAATATATAAGTTTACACAGCGGAAAATACTGAGTTTAATTCATTTGTTATCCTATATGAGAATGAAAGCTTAGCATAATGTAATGATGATGTGACTTCTACATTTAATATAAATATTAAAAAAAGACTTTTATAGCACTTAAAAGTAATAAGTTTTGCAGTTAAAAAGTTATGTCATGTCAATATTGCAGAATGCAGTTTTGTATACTTAAAAGTAACTATATGCATCCTAACATAAATCCTTCCCAGCGAGTAAGTATAAACAAGCAATAAGTAACAACAGTAAAAGTAACAAGTAAACTGTCATAATAAGTCTAGGACTATAGGCTTTAACAACTTACACAAACCTAGAGAGAAATAGTCATGTCTAACAAAATAACTAACTCAACACTCTGAGGTGGAAACAAACTTCCGCAGCAACTCGGAGAACTAGAAGCACAACTCTGTCAGCCAAACCTACTACTACTCTGGACCTGAGGCATTCAAAAGAAGAACACCTCAGAAGCAAGCTACAAGTGGTGCAATGAGTAAAAGTAAGACCAACAAACCTCGAAGTGAATGAGGGAAAACAAATCGACAACAACAAAAGTCAGTAGCAAAGAAATAGAAACAAAATAGTAAATCTAGCTGAGCAAGTAAGGCTAATCACAACAACTGGACAGAACACAGTGTCAAACACAAGAAGTTCATATATTCATCCTTTTTTATTATTCATGTTGTTCATCATTTTAAAGGAGACTGATTAGCTCAACAGGAAAAAGTACTCTGTCGGGAAAGAGTCCACAACGCGCACAAACCTAGCCAAAAGGGCACTATGCCGAGGGAGAAACCCCAACGCGCACAGACCAACAACTAAGGTAATGTGTCGGGGATGAAGGTCCATAGCGCGCACAGACTCATCCATAAGGCACTGTGCCGATGAAACCCCAACGCGCACAGACCATCAGAATTTTCTTTAGTTACATAATTATACACGCAGAGGTTCTTTTATTCATCATAGACTAACGATCAACAGACGACTTGGACTGTATAAGGACATTGCAAGGGTTAAGCAAGGTGTTGCGCGATCAAAAAAATGGGATGCACAAGGTGTCACAACGATCAAAATGACTCGATGGTTAAAGTGACACAAACCCTACATTTGTTTACCCACCCTACGAGATAAAAATTGGGAGTAATGGTTTTAGGTGAAACACACGCCATAATCTAAGAAAATAATTTTGAAATTTAAAACATGTTTCTAGGAAATTTAAACATGTCAAACCCACAAAATATGGCTAAATATTTGGAAGAAAAGAGAAAGAGGGAGAGAAAGAACATCATTTGCCTCGGTTTCTACTACAATTGGTCTTTCAATATACTCCACGTCACGGATCTAGCCAAAAGAAGGCGCGGGGAAGCGGAATCTACAAAGATTTGGCCAAAAGAGAGGTTAGGGGTAAAAACCCTAACGAAAAAATTCCACAAAATGTGAAATACTTACCACGATCGTGAAGATCTCGACGAGAGCTTTCCGGATCTATGATTGGTTTGCGATTCCGAGCATCGTAGCTCTGACGGTGATGATCTGAAGATTCACGAATAGACGTTCTATCTCTCGCTCTCGCTCTCACATCTCTGGTTCGATCTAGACCTTGGGGAAGAAGATGAAGTTGAATGGAGGGGGGGATAGGTTCTGTTTATCTTTAAGTATATGAATATATATATATATATATATTCTCTAAACATGAGGGAGCGGAGTGTAGGCCATTTAAGACCGGGTGCATGGAAAATGAAAGTAGAGGCTAAGGATGGCTCAGAATCAAAAAGTGATCAATACGAAAGTTGTAGATCTCGTTGAGAAGAAAAAAATCCATGTTAATCATTTTTCAAAATGACGTCGTTTGACCCTCAAAACAGCATCCGAAAGCAGGCTGAAACGGACTTCTCGGGATGAACAGCAGACTACTCGAGATCAAGCACAGGATTACTCCAGATGAACTTCAGACTACTCGAGATCAAGCATAGGATTACTCGAGATGAACATCAGACTACTCGAGATCAAGCACATGATTAATCGAGATGGCATAAAACTTCCCGAGAACAAAATGCAGGATAGTCGAGTATAAGCTCCCAGTTACCAGAGAACTAAATTGCATGAACAGTTTCTTTTTGTCCTAGTGAATAGTGGATTTTACAAATTTATCAAAAAATTAAACTATAGAAATGAATAGGAAATGACATTTTTGAATAGTATTTTAATATTATAATAATTATATTTATATTTTTTAACAAGGAAACACGAGTTCAAAATGGAGGCCCAAACGCGCGCCGAAATAAATGAAATTCGCACCATAGGCGAACATTGACGCTACGAACCCAACGACGAATTCAAAACAAAAATCCGACGAGCCCTTCTCGAGATATAAATTTTCAAAGTCTACGGCGAACATAAAATCTACAAAACTTCAGAAATTCGCCGAGCCAAGAATATCGCTCGGATGGCGACGTAACTTGACGAGCATGTCAAAAAATTAATTAATTTAATTTCCTAACATGAAGTTTTCCATTTTCGACAAGGATTCTCGAATTTGGCCGACTTGATAGAATAAATGCGAAAATACACTAATGGCAACGCGCCGTCAATTCCACGTTAACATAACGCCCTTACGTCATTATGACGTCACAAAAAGGATTAAATAATTGTCGGAAAATCAGGGGCGTTACAGTCAACCCTCCAAAAAGGAAGTTTCGTCCCGAAACTTGGAACACAAAATGAAACAAGACGGCAGAGGGAGAGACATGATAGAAGAATTCATTAAACCAGAATACTAACTGATAGGTTGTTTTGTAATTAAACTATTAGGGTGTTTTTAGGTCTTTATTATGCAAATCTTGTCTTATAAACTTATATGTTGACCCCCTTTTATATTTATTAATCCCACTAATGTTTTCTATTTTTTTCATGATTTCTCAATTTTCAGCTCAAAGGATCTGACAGGTCCCAACACGACCGTGTCATGGGGTGTGTCACATGGTCCCAAGGAAACCGGCCATTAGAGGCAAAATTCCGAAGAACATCCTGAGAAGGACACGACCACCAACACGGTTGCGTCGCCGCCGTCTTGATGGTCGTGTCAACCTTGCCGTGTCAACATGGAGTATTACTAGAAGCCAAAGATAATCCCGAGAAGGACACAGCCACCAACACGGCCGTGCCAATATGGCGTGTCACCAGAAGCCGAATAATTTCCAGAGAAGGACACGACCACTAACACGGTAGTGTCGCCGGGCGTGTCGCTACCTCCTCTATTCCTGCTTCTCTCCATAAATGCAACCCACGTCTTAGCCCATAAACTTCAGTGGACACGGCCGCTAACACGGCTGTGTCACTAGCCGTGTCTGCATGGCCGAGCCCATTCTTTCCACGGCGCCATGATCATTCCCGCAAGAACTAGAGCCCTAGGTCAACTTGCACATTACACAGCCACTAACACGGCCGTGCCGCCGGCCGTGTAAGCCCCTCAAGATTTTCAATAAATTCAGCCCTTCCCCCTTGTTTTCCATATAGTTCTTGGATGGTGTAGGGAGGTGCTGCCCTTTTGTTTTCTGAAGTTTTTCATGCATTTTTCTTTCTCCCTTTTTTCCTTTTAAGTCTTTCTTAATCCTATCTTAGTGCTTTCCTTGTAATAGTTTCTAGTTTCTTTTAGTAGCTTAATGTCGATGCTAGCCTAGTTTTATTTTCCATGCACTTGTAATTTTAATTTCCAAGTTGTAAGCTTCCTTTATCATTAAAAAAAAATGGTGTTTCTCTCCTCTTTCTACCTTGTTTTCATTATGTTCTTCTTCTCATCTCCTTTCCTCCACATCACCATGAGTAACTAATCCTCCTTGTACTTTATCTTGATGATCCGAGGTTCGAGTTGATTAAGTTATGATGCATTAATTTTACTTTTTCTTTTTGGGGTTTGGACCTTGGATTACTCTTGATTAAATATTGATTGGAGACATATCATCGATATATATTTTCCATCTTTGCTTTCATTCTTGGCTAGCCGAGAGGCCGATAGTTTGAACTGAGTGCTCAAAAGTAAGAGAGTTGCACGCACCCCTCGAGAGAGGCAGACGTTAAATCTCCCGAATTGGAGTGAAATCCAATATCGGGGTTCACATTGTAAGGCGAGCTTTAGGCCTCCGATTTCGACGAGAGTCAGTCAGACCTTCCTAAACTCATGTGGGCACGTCTTTGAGAGAAGCGTGTTCATGCTTTAGGAACCTCCACGGTCAAGGTAATTTACCTTATTAAGCTAGAGTGTTTTTATCGCATTTGTTTATTCAATTCCTGCCGAGGAGATTCTCGATCGAGTACTTCTTTTACTCATCGTTCAACCCCTTGTTTTTATCGATAATTATGGTCTTTCTAATTTAGTGCCAGTAGAGCTTTCTTTTTATGAAAGTGTTTTCTTTTATGCTAATAGCCTTTCCTTTTTTGTTAGTAAACAAATCTAGTTTTCCTTAGATAAGATAATAGCGTTCATGTGAGTAAGAGTACTCAACGGTTCCCGAATATAAATGCGACACTTGTGTCCCTTAGCTACAATTCGATAGGTTTACTTGCCTAGATGGATTGCTAGTTCAGTTGCTTTTCTTTTCCTAACGAATAGCAGGCTACCAAGTTTTTGGCTCCGTTGCCGGGGAGCAACTTTTGTTGATAGTTTGAAATCACGAACCTATTACTTTTATCACTTCTCTTTCTCACCCTCTTTCTTAAAACTTAAAAATCAAAAAAAAAATTAACACTCTTAATAGAAACCCACATCACAATTTTTCTACGCCACCTAACTCTCTTGAAAAGGGCAAAGGGTTTTAAGTGCCACTATCTTGTCTAGTACCTTGTGAACCCTTCATTGGGTAGCCCTTGGGAAGTTGGGGAGTTAAGCTATTAAAAATAAATTATTTCGAAAAAAGGAGATTTGCCCTTTCTCTTTCTCGTTTGTCTTTCTAGTTCTTCGTTTGTTTCTTCTTCTCTATCTTACTTTCTTCTTCTAGTGCATGACCCATGGAAATCCGTCGGTTATTTTGGACTTCGACCATGAAATTGAGCGTACTCTTCGGATAAGATCGTAATTTCAAGGCCCTACTCTCCAAATACCGGTTGAGGATTCCGGGTCATTTTTTACCTTAAGAATGGATGAACTCAATGCGGAGGAAATCCAGCCCCAAGTAGATAAAGCCTTGCAAAGAACTATGTCATATTATACAAGGCCGAATCTAGAGGGTACAGAATCAAGCATAGTTCGCCCTGCGATAGCTAATAAAAATTTTGAACTTAAGCCTATCATAATTCAAATGGTGCAGTAGTATGTGCAATATGACGGACTTCAAGATGAAGATTCGAACGCACATATAACATGCTTTCTTGAGATTTATGGCACCTTCAAGATCAATGGTGTTACAAATGATTCTATTGGGCTAAGAATATTTCCTTTTTATCTAAGAACTAAGGCAAAGCAGTGGATGAACACTCTACCTAAAAACAACATCACAACCTAGAATCAATTAACTGAAAAAATTTTTGCGAAGTATTTTCCGCCAGCCAAAACCGCAAAACTTAGGAACGATATTTCTACCTTTTTTCAAATCGATTCTGAAACTTTGTATGAAACCTGGGAAAGATTTAACGAACTCTTAAGACGATGCCCCCATCTCGCGCTGCCTGTATGGTTACAAGTGCAGACGTTTTATAATTGGCTAAATCAAAACACAAAGCAAATGATAGACGCAGCTTTTGGCGGTACTTTAAACCAAAAAACCCCGGAAGCAGCTCTTGAAATTTTCGAGGACATGGCCATGAACACATATTAGTGGAATGTGCCTAGACCTTACCCAAACAAACCTGTAGGTATCTTTGAAGTGGACAACGTCTCCCAGCTAGCTCTGCAAGTGGAAGTACTAAGTAAAAAGATAACGGAGATTACTGCTGCCTCCGCCCCTCAGGTATGGGAATCTGCAACACCTGCTCCCAAACGATTAGATTATGTTAATAATATGCCTACAAATGCTTTTCATAATTTTTCTGCTACAAATTTTCCTGCACCCGATTTTGCTTTTCCAAATAATAATAATCCCTCGAACGCAATGCGCCCACCACCACAAAATGATTTTTCTACACCACCACCACCTCCTCAAAATTTTCCAAAACCACTAAGTTTGGAGGAAATGTTTTCAAAATGTATGAATGTTAATGACGCTACAATAAGAACCCTATCCGGGACCGTTAAAAGTTTAGAAAATCAAGTAGGACAACACACAAAACTTATTTCTGAGCGACCCGCTGGGTCTTTTCCTTCCAACATCGAGCCCAACCCGAGAGAGCAAGCGAAAGCTATAACTCGTCGGAGTGGGAGGCAAGTTTCCGGTAGGGTTAGCGAAGAGCCCAAGGTAAGCTCTGCCACCGTTTTAAAAACTCCATCCTTTGTTAAAAAAGAAGTATACACTCATCTCCCTATGTTAGAAAAAGATCTCACTCCACCACCCATCTTTAAAAATAATCCAACCCCGCCATACCCTTCCGAACTTAGTAAGCAACGTCAGGACGATCAATACTCCCACTTCCTAGAAATGTTCAAGCAAATCCACATTAATCTCCCCTTCCATGAAGCAATCTCCCAAATGCCAAAATATCCTAAGTACCATAAGGAACTCCTAAATAATAAAAGGAAGTTAGAAAAACTTTAGCATGTCATGTTAAATGCCGAGTGCTCTGCGGTCTTGACAAACAGTTTGCCGAAGAAGATCAGTGATCCTGGTAGTTTTTCTATTCCGTCTATCTTCGGTGATCTTTTTGTTAAGCATGCATTTGCCGACTTAGGTGCGAGTATAAACCTGATGCCCCTCTAGTTGTTTAAGAAGTTAGGAATTTGTAGCCTCAACCCCACACGCATGTGTATCCGTTCACCAACAGATCAGTCAAATACCCGTTAGGAATCGTAGAGGATGTCTTAGTTAAAGTTGACAAGTTCATCTTCCTGGTGAACTTTGTCATATTAGACATCGAAGAAGACGTCGAGGTTCCCTTGATCCTTGGCCGACTGATGACTAGTTTTAGTCATCCTTTTTGGGGTAATTAAGTAGTCAAAATTTCTAAGTTTTATTATAATTTTGTGTTTTTGTATTCTTGTTATGATGTTGTTGTGTTATTGTTATAATATAAGAATCTGTAGTTTTATTATATGTATTGTTGTTATTTTATGTTTTATGTTATTGTTATGTTTAATTTTATTTATAAATATTATTATCTTTGTTATAGTTTAGTTTCACACAACTAATGTTATGTTATAATGATCAATGTTATGTTTATTTTGTTTAGTTTTTATAACTAATTAATAGTATGAATTGTTATGTTTTATGTTTAGTTTTATGTAGATCATGATATGTTATGGTAAAGTATCTAATGTTTTAATTATTATTTTGTAGTTTCAAGAGCAACATGATGCATCCCTCAAACATGTCCAACCCGAGCCTCCATTTGGTGCAGCCCATAAGACCAAGAGCAGCCCACCACCCTACTCGAGCCCATGCAGCCCATACAAGCAGCCCATTATGCTTGGCCGACCACTCAAAGCAGCCCCTCTCTCTCCCTCATCATTTATTTCATGCATGCATACATGTGGTCGGCCACCCTCCTCCACACTCATCCACTTTCTATTAAAAATCTCCTATTTTCATTTCATTAAATGCCATATAATGCATCCATCATACTCTCTCTCCCTTCATTTAATTGCATGCATGAACATCTCCCCTCATGTGGCCGGCCACCCCCCCTCTCTCTCATTCCCATCTTGTCTCTTTTTAATTATTTTTTTCCACTCTTATGACATTCATCCCCCCTTATTTATTTTACATTTTCAAATTGCATTTCCATAAATTAAATACATGCATCCTCCCATTTTCTCCCCCCCCTTCATTTATTACATGCATGAACCCACTTCACTATGCATGGCCTCCCCCCTATTGCCCCTTTATTTCCTCATTTTCTAGAATCTTCCCTCCTCATCTATAAAAGGAGACCATGGTCTCATGTTTAGGTGGTTGGCTTTTGGAGAGAGCAAGTGGAGAGTACAAGTCAAGAGAGTTTTTGTAATTGTATTTCCTAGTTTGCCTTGTTGTAATTTCATTTTGTTTAAGAGATATTAATATCGTTTTGTTTTAAGCATTGTGTACTTCTCTTTTTATAAATTGTTATTAATGAAATTTTCTTCTCTTTTTATTATGGTTTTCCTTCAATTATGCATAGCTAATTTCTCTTAGCCTTCGATCATGAGGATCCATAAAATGAGATGAGGGTTTCTTTTATTTCATAGTTTTATCTTTGCTTAATTTTACTCGATTCTTCTTTGATTTTTATTTTGTCGACTCCGTATTTCCGGTATACGGTAGTAGGCTTAGGATCTCATATTTGAGTAGCCGAGAGGCTCGTGAATGCAAAAGATCACTCAAAGAAGGAAGGAGTTGAACGCAACCCTAGAGATAGGATGACGTAAATCTTCCGGATTGGAGTCAAATCCAATAGTGCGGGTCACCTCGATAATGCGGCTTTAGGCCTTTTTGACTAGAAAGAGATTTCGGTCAAAACGTCTATAAGTCAGGGGATTTAATTCTCTAGCGAGATTATTTCCTAATATCGGATCCGTCATGGTCGAGTATGATTTACAAATTTAAAACTATACCTTTTTATCCCTCTCATTTCATTTTATGGTGAATCATTGATCGAATGCTATCTTTTTAATATAAGTTTTTCGTCTAAAAATTATCATGTGTTTTACTTTTAAAAAAATTTTCAAATCCCAACAGTTTTCCGGTAGGATAGTAGTTCAAGCGTGAGTAGCAGTACTTGACAACCCCGAGTTTAAATACGACCTTGATACTATGATTCGACAGGTACACTTGCCTGTTCGGGTTTTAGCCCATCAAGTTTTTGGCGCCATTGCCGGGGAATTTCTTCGTCAATATTTTGAAAACGCTTTCGCTATTGCTTCTACAAAAATAAAAAATAAAATCTTATCTTCTCTTTTTCTTTCTTCAAGTTTTTATTTCCATTCCCTTTCGTTTTTTTTCTAGTGCATGACCTGCACGAATTCGTCGCTACTTTGTTATTTGGACCCAGAAATCGAACGCTTCTTTCGGAGACAACTACGATTTGGGGCTTCCACTTCTCAAACAGCGGTTGAGGATTTCTACGGTGATTGTAATTTTAATTCTGAAATGGGAGATCCCAACCCAGGAGTGGCTCAGCAAAGGACCATGTCCGATTATGCTCGACCCAACCTGGAGGGAATAGAAACAAGTATTGTTCGACCTGCGATTGCGAACAATAACTTCGAGCTTAAGCCTAACATCATACAATTGGTGCAATAATATGTACAGTTCGACGGATTATAAGATGAAGATCCGAACTTACATATTGCTAGTTTTCTTGAAATCTGTGACACCTTTAAAATTAATGGTGTCTTAGATGATGCTATAAGGCTAAGTCTCTTCCCTTTCTCCTTAAGGACCAAAGCCAAACAGTGGTTGAGTTCTCTTCTAATAGGATCAATCACTACTTGGAACATATTTGTTGAAAAATTTCTTGCAAGATATTCCCCCCCCCCCCGCCAAAACTGCTAAGCTAAGAAATGATATAACTTCATACTCTCAAATTTCTTCTGAGACCCTCTATGACACTTGGGAGAGGTTCAAAGAACTTTTGAGAAGATGCCAACATCATGATCCGCCTGTATGGTTACAGGTCCAGACATTTTATAATGGGCTAAATCAAGAAACTAAGCAAACGATAGATGCCGCTTCCGCTGGTTCTTTGGACCGCAAAACTTCGGAAGCCTCTCTTGAGCTTATCGAGGACATGGAGATGAACACTTATCAGTGGAATTCGTCTAGGACTCTCCCATCTAAACTTGCAGGTATCTATGAAGTGGATTCGATGTCGCAACTTGAGCTGCAAGTGGAAATGCTGAACAAGAAGATTTCAGAGATGACTGCTGCCTCCACTGCTAAGGTATTTGAAAATGTGAATGTTGCTGCTGCTGCCGAGCAGGTGCATTATCATGGGAACATACCCAGGCCTGCTCAAAATAATTCTGCAATAATTTTTCTGCTTTTTCGAATTTTCTTCTCCGCCTGGTTTTAATTCTTCTTCGAACTCTTATCACCCTGGATGGCGCAACCATCCTAATTTTTCTTGGAGTAATAATGCTAATGTCGTACGCCTACCGCACGATTTTACACCACCACTACCACAACAAAACCAAAACTTTCAAAAACCTTCCCCTTTTGAAGAGATACTTTCTAAATATATAAGTTCGAATGAAGCCAATATTAGAAGTCTAACTGGGTCCGTGAAAAGTTTAGAAAACCAGGTCGCGCAACTTGCCAAGGCTTTTTCCGAGAGACCACCTGGAACTCTTCCCTCGAACACTGAACCTAACCCAAGGGAGCACGCAAATGCGATTTCCCTTCGGAGCGGTAAGGTTGTTAACGAGCCCACCACAAGGGAAGAGCCAAAGGTGATTGTCCCTCCTGTTGTGGAAACAATTATCCCCACGGAAAATAATAAATCAACTTTTGGAAATGAAAAATCAACTTTTGATAAAGAAAAAGATATTTTTGTTTTTTATGATTTTGGAAAAGAAAAAGATGACGTTCAAAATGATTCTCCGGCTGTTATAAAGGAATTTCTGCCACCTCCTTTGTAAGACCCCCCTCCCGGAACACAAAACACGGCACGAGGGGAGTCTTATGCCCAGAATAGCTGCCTTGCGGTAGCACTAATACACGGGTTAGCCTGTACTACAAGACGCCTATTCTGCCGGCTACAACCAATATAGATAAATCATGCCAACCCAACCATAAGATAAAAAGAAAGTCAAATCACACACAGTTTATAGTCCAAAACGAAGCGGAAAATAAGAAGCATAACAAACTTCTAAAATATCAGAGTCTAAAAACTGTTTGCCAAAAAGGCTACAACAAAACACTCACGACTGTCACGGACGGTATCGATGGTATCGTCACCTCAGGTCATGTCGTCCGGGCCTGGATGTCCTGCTGCTGGCCTATCTGCGGGGTTTCCTCCTAAAATGGAAGACGTAGTAACTTAACTTGTAAGAGTGCCCATACAAACTTATAAGTTAAGGTTTGGCTTAACAGAAAAGTAACTCATCGTATAAGAATGCCCATACAAACTTACACGATAAGGATCTTGTGTATGATATGAATGGTATGATATGAATGTTGTGCAATGAGCGACCCTTGTTCACACACATGCAAGTTGCTATGTCGACACAGACTTGAAGTTCCCATTTTTCGAGCAGGTAGCTAACCTCTCGGGCGTCAACCGTCGTGGCTAGACGGTGACAGTGGAGCGGGCGTCTCCACTACTAGGTGGTATCCACACTACCGGTCCTAGGCATCCGTACGCCTCAACACTAAGAACACAACAGCGGAGCTCACACGCGTACTACGGCTCAGAAGGGGTCTCTGGTGTAGGGTGCGTCCCGAGTCGGAGGTATCCACGAAATTATGCTTTCCTACGCACTACACGTCGTAGATCTACCGCACCTACACAACAGCTATCGCCCACAATAGTTCTCGTCGCAAGAACGCAGCGCAAATAACAAAGGAGGAATGGTCGACTCGAAAACAACGATCGAAAATTTGAGTCGGAGTATTCCCCAAGAAAACACAAAGGTTGCCACTCCTTTTAGAGAGCAAGACCAAGGCTATAGGCCAAGATCCGCTCAAGCAAATAGGATCCACCCGATCCGGAATTAAAAGCCTTGCAACGGCGATTTCGATTCAAAACTTGTAGCGATTGAATTAAAGATCCGGAGAAAACGAGCGCGAAACCACCACAACTAAAGAAGAGAATCACACAAGGAAGAGGGAAGAGATTACCCAACCGGGATGAACGTTTCACACAAAGATAGGGTGGGAGAATCACTCTCTCCACGGATCCGCCGGCGTCACACCGAACGTTTTGCAACCTTCTTCCACGGAGTCGCACCAAGGAAGCCGCGCCGGAGTCGCACCGAACGGATGGAGGGAGCAAAGGAGGCCGGCGGCTTCACACCATAAGCAAGGGGCGGCGGCGGCTTGGAGGCTCCTCCTCTTGGCCGAATTACTCAAAGGGGATTAGGGTTAAAATCTTTTCTAATTATTTCATAAGAAGGCCTCCTTATATAGGAGTTACAAACAAACTTTAACCCTTCATGATGGAGATGTAATCTCATCCACCCGAATGGCTAAGTGCACACCAAAAATAAAATTGTTTAAATAAAGAAATAAAAACATGTTATGAATATAAAATTATCACTTAAACATTGGTTAATTTTATATTCTAAAAATATAGAAATAGAGTTCATGAAATAAGATTATTAAAGCTAAATTTCCATGGCGGTTCGAGCACGCCGCGGGCGGAGGTTGTAACGTCGCCTTCCGTTAGCGTCATCGTGTTGCCTCACGTCCTTGAGTTATATTGCCTTATCAACCGAATCATCATCAGCATCTTCAGCATCGTCTTCAAATGGTGGAGGAGGGGTCACTCCATCAATCCTCCCCCACTCAAATCCACGTATCTCCATTGCGTGGTCCAAGCGATAGCGGTAAAGGAGAGCGGCATCCAAACTTTGCAGCTCCATCTCGAGTACCCAAGAGTCATCCGAAGGGGTTGACCTCGCCAACGGATGAGAAAGCGGTGGGTGTCGCCATCAGCAGTGGTAACAGGCTCAGCATCAAGTATCATCTCTGGAGTGGAAAACGTCTGTGGAAACCTGGGGAACATATTAGCAGTAGGCAGAAAAGAATGCAACGTACCATCTAATGATATACCTGTGGGGACCAAAAGAGAGAGATCATCCGTGCTACCACTCCCCAACCAATGAGAATTTAGAGTGGGAGAAGAAGACGACAAAGAATTCAACTCTTGTGGTGGTGACACAAACATCGTTAAATCCGAAACGTTAAAAATTGGGGAGATACCCCAATCAGTAGGCAAGTCCAAAATGAAAGCGTTGTCACCTAACTTTTTAACAATCCGAAAAGGGCCGGCGTGCTTTGGTGCTAACTTTTTAACGGTGCCAGTTGGCAAGCGTTCGGGAACTAAACCGACTAAAACCAGATCGCCAATTTTGAAGGTTGATACTCTCCGATGTAAATTAGCGTGCGCTTGATAATTGTTCATATTGCGTGGTCAAAGTGGCCTGTATACGTGCGTGTAAATCATGGATGTGTTGGGCGAAGGATTGTGCAAACTGACTTGCCTTGTACGTTGGGGGCAACGACACCAAGTCAAGCGGCACAGGAGCCTTATACCCGTGGACAATCTCATTCGGGGACAGACCCGTAGACCTATTCTTGGAGTTATTGTAGGCTAATTGGGCATGGGGAAGGAGAAGATCCCAAGTTCTCTTATGATCACTCACAAGGCATCGTAACAAATTTCCTAGGCTCCGATTAACCACTTCCGTCTGTCCATCAGTTTGGGGGTGATAGGCGGAGGAAAACAATAATTTCGTTCCCATTAAAATCCAAAGAGTTTTCCAAAAATAACTAGTGAATTTTACGTCCCTATCCGAGACTATGGTCTTGGGCACGCCACGGTGACTAACAACTTCTTTAAAATATAATTTAGCGACGTGAGACGCATCGTTTGTCCTACTGCACGGGATGAAATAAGCCATCTTTGAAAACCTATCCACAACTACAAAAACTGAGTCATGACGGCGAAGGGTAATGGGAAGGCCTAATACGAAATCCATGCTAACGTCTACCCAAGGCATGGAGGGAATAGGCAAGGGTGTATATAATCCTACGTTGGTTTTACTATCCTTAGACACCTGACGCGTGCGGCAGCTACTCACTACCTGACCCACCATAACCTTAAGTTTTGGCCAAAAAAATTGGTCCTCGACTAACGTAATGGTTTTATCTCTACCGAAGTGGCCACTTAACCCTCCGTTATGCATCTCCCATATGATATGTAGTCGTAACGATGACCGCGGAATACACAGCTTTCCGTTCTTAAACAGGTAACCGTCCTTGATGACGTACGCTGATATCGTCGTGGGGGAGCTATCCTGGGCAGATAAATAGGCGTCCTGGAAATCAGGACACGTGGCGTACTCATCCTTAACCCGCTCAAATCCTACAACATGTACTTCCATAGAGGTAAGTAAAATCATAAGACGACTAAGGGCGTCCGCGACTCGATTATCAGCTCCCTTAAGGTGCTTGAGATTAAACGTGTAGCCTTGTAAGAAAGCTACCCACTTAGCGTGTCGTGGGCTGATCTTATGCTGGTCGTTGATGAAACGTAAGGCCTCATGATCGGAGAGGATCACAAATTCCTTGGAAAGGAGATAGTGCCTCTAATGGTGTAGACATCGTACTACAGCATAAAATTCCCTATCGTAGTTTGAATAGTTCAACTTAGGGTCGGACAACTTCTCGCTAAAATAACTAATAGGATGGCCCTCCTGGCTCAAGACACCTCCAATCCCTACCCCAGACGCATCACATGTGAGCTCAAAGACTTTAGCAAAGTCAGGTAGACGTAAGACAGGTGCCTCAGTCATAAGCTCCTTTATTCGTTCAAAAGCATAGGTGGAGGACTTCGTCCATGTAAACTCTCCCTTCTTCATACACTCTGTGATAGGCGCCATAATACTACTGAAGTCTCGTATGAAACGACGATAAAACGTGGCTAACCCATGGAAACAACGTACCTCACGTAGGGTGGTTGGCACGGGCCAGTCCTTGATGACCTGAACCTTGCCCGGATCAACTCGAATACCCTTAGAACCGACTATGTACCCTAAGAACTCTACCTCCGAGGCATTGAAAGTGCATTTCTTAAGATTGAGAAATAAAGTCTCCTTCCGCAGGGTGGAAAGGATCACTCTCATGTTGGAGATGTGCTCGGTAGTAGAGGTGCTATAAATCAGTATATCGTCAAAGTAGACGACAACGAACTTCCCCATGAATGGCTGAAAGACATGTGTCATCATCCGGGAGAAGGTACTAGGGGCATTGGATAACCCAAAGGGCATCACAAGTCATTCGTATAGTCCATCCTTCGACTTAAATGCCGTCTTCCACTCGTCGCCCTCTCGTATCCTAATCTGGTGATAGCCACTCCCAAGATCTAATTTGGAGAATACGGTGGCTCCAGACATGACATCCAACAAATCATCTAGTCGGGGAATGGGGAACCTATACTTGATGGTGATTTTGTTGATATCCCAGCTATCAACGCACATCCTCCATGTACCATCCTTCTTGGGGGCAAGTAGGGCTGGTACAGCACATGGACTCATACTCGTCCTAATAAAACCCTTCTCCAGTAAGCCCTCTATTTGGGACTGCAACTCTAGGTGAGCTGCGGGGTGGAGTCGATAATGGGGCTGATTTGGCAAGGAAGACCCCGGGATGAGGTCTATCGCATGCTGGATATTCCTAAGCGGGGGTAATGTGGGCGGCAACTCATCCGGGTACAAGTCCCTATACTCTTCCAATAGTACCCGTAACTCACTAGGTAACTCATCCAAAATGCTAGAATCGGGCTTCGCACTTAGGAGGACTAGCGCATACATAATTCCATCAAGGAACGGATCTCTCTCAAACTCTTTCCTTCCAACTAGATTCAACGTTTTCCGTTCTACCGGGATAGTGGTGTCCATAGCCAAGACTACGGGCTCCTTTGGGATGGTCGGTCTCAAGGTGATGGTTTTGCCATTGAATTTGAATTCATAAGTGTTGGCTCTACCAAAATGAGTAACATCACGGTCATATAGCCAAGGGCGGTCTAACAACACATGACAAGCGTCCATCGGAAGGACATCACACCACACCTCATCAATGTAGGATTTGAATGAGAGTGGAACTAGGCATCGCTTGGTAACGGGTACAGAGATCTTGTTGATTCAAGCGACCTGATATGGGGTCGGGTGTGGTTCCGTGGTCAAGGACATACGTGCAATGGCGTTCTCAGATACGACATTCACACAACTACCACTATCAATAATCAGCTTGCAAAGCTTCTCGCCACTCTTAAAAATCAGAGAAAATATGCTCGTCCTCTTCCACTCATCTAATGGGCGAGGAGTGACCAAGATACAACGCATCACTATAAGGGGGTGATCGTCCTCTGAGTCACTTGGGACCCCTTCCGGGTCGCTCTCCTCAGCAGCCTCATAAACATAATCCGCAAGATCGGTCGTCGACTCTAACAAGGCTATGGCTTTAGTTTTTGTTGGGCATTCGAAGGCGTAGTGACCTTGAATGCCACAAGAGTAACATGTGGCGTTAGTCTTGTTAACCTTTCTGATAGGAATACGTTCGCTCGCAGGGTTCTTAGTGTTCCTAGCAGTGATCACGACAGTCTTTGACTCGGCGGACCGGAACTTCCCTTTGTCCTGATATGTGGAGGAAGATGATCCGATAGTGGATTTTCCCTTCGTAAGGGAATAACGGGAGTGTGCCTTAGATGCTAAGTGTTTCTCAATGTCGAGGGCGCCATTGAATGTCATGTTTAGATCAGTGTGGCCATATCGTAAGAGCTTCCGCTGAATATCGGGATTAAGTCCCTTACGGAATCTAGAAAGGGTGACCTCGGGGACTTCCTTCAGATCACAACGCACCATTCGGTATTTCAGTTCTCCCATATACTCTGCTACTGAATTTGAGCCCTGTCGCAGGGTGGCAAGCTCGTTAAACATCTGTGTCCGATGGTACGCGGGAACGTACTGATCGGTCAATAAATTCTTCATTACGGTCCACCCAATAAATGGGTTTCCGTCTCCAGCACCTAGCCTACGCTCTTCATTTAGCCAATAAGTTTTGGCACGGCCTGTCAACTTCATCCTGGCAACTTGGACCTTTTGGGGGTCCGTGAGATGGTGTCAGTCATAGTAACATTCCAAGTCCACTATCCACGTAAGGAAGTTCTGTGGATCTCCCATGCCGTCGAAAGTGGGGGCATCAATCTTGATGGCCCTAGTAATGTCAAACTCTCGCTCGTGGCGACGGCCTCGAGGGGGAACTCGTGGGGAGTCCCCATCCGAATCCGAATCGGAGATGTGTTGGCGTCGGCGGGGCAACTCAACATTAGCGGGTGGTGGGGGTGGCCTAGCTTGATTTTGTAAACTCTGTGCTAAATTGGCCCTAAGCTCCACCATATTGTTACGTAGACCTGCTATCGCTTCAGCGTTATGAAGCTCATTCCCATTCTCAGCCATCCTAGACGTAGACGGCGCCGTATATTCCGTGCCTAGCCTAGTGCGCATGCAAGACCCAGAAAATTATGAAAGATGATTTTCCCTAAGGCTGTAGCTAGAATAAAAATAAATTTTTTTTGAAAAGCTTGATGTGATAAACACGTAGATCGTTAAAAAAAAAAAAATTTTGAACTTTTGTTGAAAAATGTAGATTTCAGCCCACTATTTGCAGACCAACTAGACAGAATTAAGATGTTCTAATTTGCAGGCTGACCTAATGAGGCCGAATCGAAAAATTTTCTGTTTTAAAGTTGCTGGAAATAAGGTTAGGAAGCTACAGAATTTTTTTCAGATTTTTTTGACAAGTTTTAAAATTCCGAGGGATTTACTAAACGCAGACCAATCCGAAAATTTCAGATCTTTGAAAGTTCAGATCAACCAACGAAGAACGCAGAGAGGATGTTTGCAACGTGGAAGTTGAAACGACCGCCTCTGATACCAAATTGGTGTAGGGTGCGTCCCGAGTCGGAGGTATCCACGAAATTACGCTTTCCTACGCACTACACGTCGTAGATCTACCGCACCTACACAACAGCTATCGCCCACAATAGTTCTCGTCGCAAGAACGCAGCGCAAATAACAAAGGAGGAATGGTCGACTCGAAAACAACGATCGGAAATTTGAGTCGGAGTATTCCCCAAGAAAACACAAAGGTTGCCACTCCTTTTAGAGAGCAAGACCAAGGCTATAGGCCAAGATCCGCTCAAGCAAATAGGATCCACCCGATCCGGAATTAAAAGCCTTGCAACGGCGATTTCGATTCAAAACTTGTAGCGATTGAATTAAAGATCCGGAGAAAACGAGCGCGAAACCACCATAACTAAAGAAAAGAATCACACAAGGAAGAGGGAAGAGATTACCCAACCGGGATGAACGTTTCACACAAAGATAGGGTGGGAGAATCACTCTCTCCACGGATCCGCCGGCGTCACACCGAACGTTTTGCAACCTTCTTCCACGGAGTCGCACCAAGGAAGCCGCGCCGGAGTCGCACCGAACGGATGGAGGGAGCAAAGGAGGCCGGCGGCTTCACACCACAAGCAAGGGGCGGCGGCGGCTTGGAGGCTCCTCCTCTTGGCCGAATTCCTCAAAGGGGATTAGGGTTAAAATCTTTTCTAATTATTTCATAAGAAGGCCTCCTTATATAGGAGTTACAAACAAACCTTAACCCTTCATGATGGAGATGTAATCTCATCCACCTGAATGGCTAAGTGCACACCAAAAATAAAATTGTTTAAATAAAGAAATAAAAACATGCTATGAATATAAAATTATCACTTAAACATTGGATAATTTTATATTCTAAAAATATAGAAATAGAGTTCATGAAATAAGATTATTAAAGCTAAATTTCCATGGCGGTTCGAGCACGCCGTGGGCGGAGGTTGTAACGTCGCCTTCCGTTAGCGTCAATGTGCCGCCTCACGTCCTTGAGTTGTATTGCCTTATCAACCGGATCATCATCAACATCTTCAGCATCGTCTTTAAATGGTGGAGGAGGGGTCACGCCATCAGTCTCGGGTAGATGTGCACCAAGAACACAGCCCAACCTGGCCTTTGATTTCGAATCGGAAGGAACCTCGGTACCGCACGAGGCGCAAGACCAACCGTTCTCATGGCGTGGAGGAGACCTTGGGTTATGGACACCAAGTGTCTAGCCCTACCAACTAAGGTCTAACTATTGACTCCCATCGGTGTGATGGCTGGCGAGCCCGTATACCTGCCACATTCATTATCTCAGTATCACGACACATCGAGTCGTCGCACAACACTTGCACCATCACAACTCACTCGATGCTACCCGTAGGGAGACTACGTATCTAAGCATCGGTTATCAACAAAACCCATTAGGCTCGGATCACGGGTACAAAATACTCTCCCAATAGAGTTCTTCACATTCACAACTATCTATTCAATCGATTACCTCAATTTATCACATGATAGATATATTCTACAACCAAGCTCAACCTCCATTGATCACTAGTCATCCTATCTCAATTCACATCACCATTAACCTAGATGGCTACCAATGTTAAGCACAACATTCATAAGGTTAACTATAACATCATAATAAAGGGAGCCAAATTATATAAATTGCACATCATAACTTTCACCAAGAGTACACTTAACCATGAGTTAACATGAGCATTATTATTATATAGCCTCCCGCCAAAACTGGAATTCCTGGAGCTACAGGGATCCTATATAAACGTTCAACCCCTCATTGGAAAGGTATTCGCGAGGGCTACGACTTTCATGTTGAGTCGGAAACCCAGATCTGGTCGCATCACACCAGAAATTTGACTCGAAGTCTGCTGCGTACAGGATACAGATTTCCTGGACATAATTTCCCCCAATCACAGCAGACTCGAACGGACTTTCCCGTGGCTATAGGTATCGCCTGGAAACGTGTAACCACTCGTTTGAAATGTATTTTTGAGGGCTACGACTTTTTTGTTGAGTAGAAAACCCAGATATGAACAGAACCCCTCCGAAACTGGCGGCGAAGATCGCTGCGTGCAGAAGTAAGATTTCTACACTCATCTTAAGGTGAGATGAACGACATCCATTCATCTTCCTCCTTGCACCGACCTCCCAAAACTCCTCCATAAATACGTCCACCCTTATTCACCCTCACAAAGCTATACTTCTCCATGAATCACTCTCTCATCTTCACTTTGAATGATGAAGAGGTTGAAGAAGACTAAAGCCTAGAAAACAACCTAGGCATGGTTTTCCCTAAGAAATCTCCTCCTCACCATCAAGACTCTATGGAGTCGATATCTCTCCTAGAATATAACTACAGATCTAGCACCAAGGGAGAGGGGAGGAAGCTCACTTCGTTCCCAGTGGTACCAACATTCCCGGCCATGGATCTAGTCATTCTTCTTTGCGGCATCTTTGCCTTGGTGCGGTTGTTCTTCACGGCAAAGGAAGGAGAGAAAGCGAGAGAGCGAGAGAAGGCCACCTCCAAGAGCTCTGACTTTCCTCAGCTCTGTCGTTCGCGAGGTCTGTGATGACGACAAGTTCGATCGGCGCAAAGGCTAGGGTTTGGCTTTAACTTCCCTTTATAAGCCGATGTATTAGGTTACCTCTTCTGCCACGTGTAAACGCCTCATTGGACCGCCCATAATGGGTCATATTGAAGTGACCCGGTCCAAGGAATCATCCAGCACGAATCCTGAAGTCCGGTTCGATCTGCCTGTACAAGCCGGCGAATCTGCCTGGGCGAAGAAAACGCAGAAGTAAAATTTGACGGGAATCAACCGTCATTCTCGACGATCGGCGAGAATCATCGGGAATTCTCGACAAATTCGTCGGGTATCAACAATGATACCCGATGAATTTCACTTAGCCAACTTATCAAAAAATCTTGCGTTGAGTGCGTTGAGTACTCTCAGCGATACTCGACGATCGGTGAGAATTGTCGGGCATTCTCGACGAATTTCCCTTAGCCTAATTCTCAATCTGTAGTTCTGAATCCGGTGGGTATCGACCATCGATACCCGTCGAATCGGCGAGTATCATTCCCGATACCCGTCGAATCGGCGAGTATCATTCCCGATACACGTCGATCGGCGAGTATATTCCTCCATTCTCGTCGTTTTTCCTTTGGGCCATTTCCTTTCGATCTGTTGGATATCACTCAACCCTACACTCAATTCAACGCACTTGCCACCTTTTTCTAGTGCGTCCCGAGCCCGAGCCAAGTCTCTTGACTCAAAACTCATGCGAGTGGCCTAGCGCGAATTGGGACATTACAAATCCTATAAACAAAATAAAAGATTTCGTCCCCAAAATCAGGTTAGGGCTATGGGAATGCAAGTACAAAATAATATGCGCTATAAAATATTACCTTGGGAGAACAGCTCCAGGTAGCGCTTCTGCATTACGTTCATCGGCTCCCAAGTAAATTATTCCTTCCCATGATTAGACCATTGCACTTTTACCAGAGGCACACTTTTACGGCGCAGAGCTCTCACCTCGTTGTCAACGATCCGCACTAGCTCCAATCGCACAAGCCTATCAGACGCCACAACACCATCAGTTATGGGGGTGTATTGGTTGGGCCGCATCAATGCTTTCCGGAGAGATGATACATGGAACACATCGTGGAGGTTCTCCAATTCTGGTGGCAACTCAAACCGGTAGGCCAATGGGCCAATCCTTTCCACTATGACATAAGGTCCAACGTACCTTGGGCTTAGCTTCTTCACGCCTCGTACTCGTGATACTCCATGCATCGGCCGGATTTCCAGAAACACTCTGTCTCCCACTTGAAATTCCACCATCCGGTGTTTCATGTTATAATACTTTGCTTGCCGACTCTGAGCCTCAAGCATGCAATCCTGTATCAATCTGACTACCGCATCAGTATCATCAATATACTCTATGCCCAATACCTTCGGGTCTTCGTCTTGTACCCAAGACAAGGGGGTCCTACACCTCCTTCCGTATAGAGCTTCATGGGGTGCCATGCCAATGCAAGCTTGATGGCTGTTGTTATAGGATAATTCCACTAAGGGCAAGAGTCTTTCCCACGGCTCCCCCTATCTATCACACACAATCTCAACAGATCCTCCAATGTTCGAATGGTCCGTTCAGATTGCCCGTCCGTCTTAGGATGAAAAGCTGTGATGAAAGTGATACGCGAGCCCAAGTAAGCCTGTACAGCCCTTAATTCTCTTGACGTAAACCGACCATCTCGGTCAGAGACGATCGTCTTCGGCACTCCATGATACCACACAAACTGTTCTACGAATAGGCGCACCAAAACATCCACATGCGCCTCCTTCTTCATTGGGATAAACCGGACTACTTTGGTCAAGCGATCAACAATCACCCACACTGAATCATTCCCCGAGCGTGAGCGAGGTAATCCGTGGACGAAGTCCATGGAGATATCCTCAAACTTCCATTCTGGGATGGGCAATGACTGTAACATTCCACCGGGACTTCTGCACTCTGCCTTCACCATTTGGCAGGCCACATAATGCGTAACAAAATACTTGACATCCCTCTTCATGCCCGGCCAACATATCGTCTTCCGCAAATCGGTGTACATCTTTGCAATCCAAGGATGTACTGAATATTGGGAGCAATGAGCCTCCTTTAGGATATCCTCCCGAATATTGCCACCTTCGGGAATATAAAGCTGTCAACGAAAATGGACGAGGCCATCTTTTAAGGAGTACTCTTCCGTCGTCCTATCCTCAATTGACTTGAAAACCGGAATTAGAGCCACATCCTTCTTCTGCTCCATCCGAATCCGGTCTCGTATGTTGCAAACTATACTCATCGCGGCCAAGTATTCCATATACTCTTCTGGTTGATCCTTAAATACCAACGTGATCTTCATCTCTTTAAGTATCCGGGCTAACTCCATGCTCATCAAACGGGACTCCGTGCTCGATCCCGGTACTTTTCAGCTCAAGGCATCAGCTACGGAATTAACTTTTTCGGGGTGGTAGCTCAAGGTGAATTCATAGTCACAGAAAAACTCCAACCACCGCCGTTGTCTCAAATTCAACTCCTTTTGAGTATGGACGTACTTTAAGTTCCTATGATCCGAGAAGATCTCACAGTGGACGCCATACAGATAGTGTCTCCAAATCTTCAGGGCGAACACCACCGCTCCCAACTCCAAATCATGCACCGGATAGTTGGCTTCATGCTTCTTCAACTGTCTTGAAGCATAAGCAATCACATGCCCATTCTGCATCAACACGGCTCCCATCCCTTGGTACGACGCATCTGTGTAAACTTGAAAGCCTTCCTTCCCCAATGGGAGGGCTAGGATGGGTGCGGTCATGAGCCGGTCCTTCAAATCTTGGAACGCGGCTTCGCACTGGGGTGTCCATTCGTACGACACACCTTTCTTCGTCAGTGTGGTATGGGGAAGGGCGACCTTCGAGAAGCCTTTCACAAACTTGCGATAGTACCCGACAAGTCCAAGAAAGCTCCGTACGTCAGCTGCCGACTTCAATGGCAACCATTCCTTCACGACCCACACCTTGGCCGGATCCACCGCTAGCCCAGCCCCACTAATCACATGGCCCAAGAAGGCAACCTCTTGGAGCCAAAACTCGCATTTGTTGAACTTGGCAAATAAAGTGTGTTCCTTTAACTTCTCCAGTACTAAGGCTAGATGTTCGGTGTGCTCCGCTTCTGTCTTGGAGTAGACAAGAATGTCATCGATGAACATGATGACAAAGATGTCCAAATAAGGGCCGAACACCTTGTTCATCAAACTCATAAAGGCTGAAGGGGCGTTCGTGAGCCCGAATGGCATCACGGTGAAATCATATAAGCCGTATCTCGAGCTAAACTCCGTTTTCTGAATATCATCCTCTTGTATTCTCAGCTGATAATACCCCGACCGCAGGTCCAACTTGGAGAACCAGTGTGATCCCACCAACTGATAAAATAGTTCATCGATGTAGGGTAGAGGGTAGGTGTTCCGCACCGTTAACTGATTCAATTCTCGATAATCTATGCACAACCGTAGGGTGCCATCCTTCTTCTTCACGAACAAAACAGGGGCTCCCCAAGGTGACGAACTTGGGCCAACGAAGCCTGCTTCCACCAACTCCTGAATTTGGACTCTAAACTCTGCAAGTTCCTTCGGATCCATTCGGTAAGGAGCCCGTGAAACGGGCTTGGCATCTAGAACTAGCTTGATTTGGAAATCCACCTCCCTATGCAGGGGTAGTCCCGACAATTTCTCGGGGAATACCTCGGGGAAATCCCGCACCACCCGCACCTCTTTTACATCTAATGCCATCTTCTTCAACTCGAAACAAATTACATAGACTTCGTCACCCTCCATATGAGATTTTATATCCTGAATTGAAGATAACAGTTTATGAGGTGCGAATCTAATACCTTGGAAGACGACCTCTGAGTCTCCATGCCTCAAGGTAACTTGCTTCTCCGCACAATTAATTCTGGCGTGGTGCCAGTCCAACCATTGCATGCCCAAAATGAGGTCAAACTCCGAAATCTTCAATACTGTCGCTGCAGTTTCAAAGAACTTCCCTCCTATGAGCATGTCGAAGTCACAACTGGCAGACGACGTCATTTCGGATCCGTCCGGGAGACGCACCCTTTGAGTAGTGCCAGTGAAATGGTGCACCCTCTCTAAGTATTTCATGAAGTCAACCGAAATGAACATGTGATATGCGCCCGTATCAAATTACGCATAAGCGGGGCTCCCACTAACCATGACTGTGCCTAAAATATCAAGATATAACCACTAGCTAGGAATATGCATGTTCTATGTATCATAAAAATAAACATGTCCGTGCACTATTAATAAAATCAGTACGTACCTGCGATAACCTCTTGTGAGTTCCACTCTTGGGTCATATCCAATGCGAACACCTGCTCCCGCGCATGTCCCTGATTTCTCCCTGGTGGTCCCCATCCTTGACCACGCATATTCCCCCGTCCACGAGGAGCTGCTGGAGGGAGAGCAAGAGGAGCATTCACGAACAACCGCGGGCAGAAGCGCCGGACGTGCCCCGGTTGGTTGCACTCGAAACACACTATGTCACGTCGGCCCCCAGGTTGTTGAAATTGTTGCTGTTGTGGTGGTGGAGGCAAAGCTGGTGGCTGCGGAATCGGGTGCTCCACTCTATAGTTCCGGTTGAACCACCAGCCGCCTCTCTGATTTCCTCTTCCTCTACCATGTTCATGTCTCCTTCTATTACTGGGGCCGACTTCCATCACCCCTTCTGCAGGTCTCTTATTACTTTCCATGTGATCTGCCTCTCGTCTCTTTGCCATGTAAATAATTTCCTCCAGACTAGCGTCAGCTATAAACAAAAGGTCCTGTCTCAGGGGGTCCCTTAACCCTTTGTAAAATCGCTTTGCATAGCCTCTATCATCCATTTCATAAGAATCGGCAAACCTAGCGAGGTGTTGGAACTCTTGCTGATATTCCGTCACCAATTTCGATCCCTGCTTCAGTTGTAGAAATCTCTCCTCAAGTCCATCCCGTGCGGAAGAGGGGATGAAATGTTCCAAGAAAGCTTCAGAGAATTCACTCCAACTAATATCTGTGTACACTCGCCCTCGAAAAGTGGAGCCCATCAGGGACTTCCACCATCGTTTGGCGTGTAGCTCCAGTAATGTCACCACCAAGGTCACTGCCATATTGCTCGGGAATCTTATAGCGGCCATTAGCTCTTGAACGGTATCAATCCACTCTTCGGTGCGCACCGCCGACTCTGTCCCTAGGTAAGCAGGAGGGGACAGGGCACGGAAGGTGCTCAACCAATTGGAGCCCGGAGCTTGTTGCTGCACCGGAGCTTGTTGGGCTCTAAAAGCATCTAATATTGCTGACAGCATTTGCCCCAGTTCTGATTGTTGGAATTGTGAAGGAACGGAAGGGGTAGGAGTACCCCCAACCGGCTCCACCTACGCTAGGACCTACGCATAAGGTATGAACTAGGGTAAGTTTGGCTAAAACTAAGGTCAAAGTTGGACAAACTTAGTGTGAATGGGCACACCACTGCTTCCGCTAAGTCAGTTTTTCCCCAAGCTGACTAATCGAACGGGAGTGGCCCATTGTTAAATGACTTCTTTAGGTGACTAATCGACTGGGAGTGGCCCTCTGATACCATTTGTAAGACCCCCCTCCCGAAACACAAAATACGGCACGAGGGGAGTCTTATGCCCAGAATAGCCGCCTTACGGTAGCAGTAACACACGGGTAAGCCTGTACTACAAGACGCCTATTCCGCCAGCAATAACCAATATCAATAAATAATGCCAACCCAACCATAAGATAAAAAGAAAGTCAAATCACACACAGTTTATAGTCCAAAACGAAGCGGAAAATAAGAAGCATAACAAGCTTCTAAAATATCAGAGTCTAAAAACTGTTTTCCAAAAAGGCTACAACAAAACACTCACGACTGTCACAGACGATATCGACGGTACCGTTACCTCAGGTCCTGTCGTCCGGGCCTTGATGTCCTGCTGCTGGCCAATCTGCGGGGTTTCCTCCTTAAATGGAAGACGTAGTAACTTAACTTGTAAGAGTGCCCATACAAACTTATAAGTTAAGGTTTGGCTTAACAGAAAAGTAACTCATCGTATAAGAGTGCCCATACAAACTTACACGATAAGGATCTTGTGTATGATATGAATGGTATGATATGAATGCTATGCAATGACCGACCCATGTTCACAAACATGCAAGTTGCTATGTCGATAAAGACTTGAAGTTCCCACTTTTCGAGCAGGTAGCTAACCTCTCGGGCATCAACCGTCGTGGCCAGACGGTGACAGTGGAGCGGGCGTCTCCACTACTAGGTGGTATCCACACTACCTGTCCTTGGCCTCCGTACGCCTCAACAATAAAAACACAACAGCGGAGCTCACACGCATACTACGGCTCATAAGGGATCTCGGCGAGATGTGCACAAAGAACACAGCCCAACCTAGGCATTGATTTCGAATCGGAAGGAACCTCGGTATCGCACAGGGCGCAAGACCAACCGTTCTCATGGCGCGGAGGAGACCTCGGGTTATGGACACCAAGTGTCTAGCCCTACCGCCCAAGGTCTAACTATTGACTCCCATCGGTGTGATGACAGGAGAGCCCGTAGACCTGCCACATTCATTATCTCAGTATCACGACACATCGAGTCGTCGCACAACACTTGCACCATCACAACTCACTCGATGCTACCCGTAGGGAGACTACATCTCTATGAATCAGTTATCAACCAAACCCATTAGGCTCGGATCACGGGTACAAAATACTCTCCCAATAGAGTTCATCACATTCACAACTATCTATTCAATCGATCACCTAAATTTATCACATGATAGATATATTCTACAACCAAGCTCAACCTCCATTGATCACTAGCCATCCTTTCTCAATTCACATCACCATTAACCTAGATTGCTACCAATACTAAGCACAACATTCATAAGATTAACTATAACATCATAATTAAGGGAGCCAAATTATATAAATTGCACATCATAACTTTCACAAAGAGTACACTTAACCATGAGTTAACATGAGCATTATTATTATATAGCCTGCCACCAAAACTAAAATTCCTGGAGCTACAGGAATCCACTATAAACGCTCAACCCCTCGTTGGAAAGGTATTCGTGAGTGCTACGACTTTCATGTTGAGTCGGAAACCCAGATCTGGTCACATCACACCAGAAATTCGACTCGAAGTCTGCTGCGTACAGGATACAGATTTCCTGGACATAATTTCCCCCAATCGCAGCAGACTCGAACGGACTTTCCCGTGGCTACAGGTATTGTCTGGAAACATGCAACCAATCGTGGCAAATGTATTTTCGAGGGCTACGACTTGTATGTTGAGTCAAAAACCCAGATATGAACAGAACCCCTCTGAAACTGGCGGCGAAGATCGCTGCGTGCAGAAGTAAGATTTCTGCACTCATCTTAAGGTGAGATGAACGGCATCCGTTTATCTTCCTCCTTGCACCGACCTCCCAAAACTCCACCAGAAATCTGTCCACCCTTATTCACCCTCACAAAGTCGTACTTCTCTATGAATCACTCTTTCATCTTCACTTTGAATGATGAAGAGGTTGAAGAAGAATAAAGCCTAGAAAACAACTTAGGCATGGCTTTCCCTAAGAAATCTCCTCCTCACCATCAAGGCTCTATGGAGTCAATATCTCTCTTAGAATTTAACTACAGATCTAGCACCAAGGGAGAGGGGTGGAAGCTCACTTCGTTCCCAACAGTACCAACATTCCCGTGCATGGATCTAGTCGTTCTTGCGGCATATTTTGCTTGGTGCGGTTGTTATTCACAGCAAAGGAAGGAGAGAGAGAGAGCGAGAGAAGGCCGCCTCCAAGAGCTCTGACTTCCCTCGGCTCTGTCGTTCGCGAGGTCTGTGATGACGACAAGGTCGATCGGCACAAAGGCTAGGGTTTGGCTTTAACTTCCCTTTATAAGCCGATGTATTAGGTTACATCTTTTGCCACGTGTCAAAGCCTCATTGGACCGCCCATAATGGGTCATATTTAAGTGACCCGGTCCAAGGAATCATCCAGCATGAATCCCGAAGTCCGGTTCGGTCCGCTTGTACAAGCCGGCGAATCTGCCTGGGCGAAGAAAACGCGCAAGTAAAATTCGACGGGAATCAACCGTCATTCTCGACGATCGGCGAGAATCGTTGGGCATCCTTGACGAATTCGTCGGGTATCAACAATGATACCCGGCAAATTTCACTTAGCCAACTTATCAGAAAATCTGGCGTTGAGTGCGTTGAGTATTCTCAGCGATACTCGACGATCAGTGAGAATCATCGGGCATTCTCGACGTATTTCCCTTAGCCTAATTCTCAATCTGTAGTTCTGAATCCGGCAGGTATCGACCATCAATACCCGTCGAATCGGCGAGTATCATTCCCGATACCCGTCGAATCGGCGAGTATCATTCCCGATACCCGTCGATCGGCGAGTATCTTCCTCCATTCTCGTCGATTTTCCTTTGGGCAATTTCCTTTTGATCCGTTGGATATCACTCAACCCTACACTCCATTCAACGCACTTGCCACCTTTTTCTAGTGCGTCCCGAGCCCGAGCCAAGTCTCTTGACTCAAAACTCGTGCGAGGGGCCTAGCGCGAATTGGGACATTACATCCTTATCCGGCTCGACTTAGGAAATAAAAACTAGACGATCTGTACCAACACTTCCTTGAAATTTTCAAACAAATTCACATTAATTTGCCATTTCATGAAGCGATTTGTCAAATGCCTAAGTATGCAAAATATCTTAAGGATTTATTAACAAACAAGAAGAAATTAGAAAATTTATCGCATGTAACGTTAAATGAAGAATGCTCGGCGGTCGTTAAGAACTCTAATCTTCCTAAAAAGATAAACGATCCGGGTAGTTTTTCCATTCCTTGCGTTTTTGGTGATCTGTTTGTTAAACATGCGTTAGCGGATCTAGGAGCAAGCATCAATTTGATGCCTTTTTCTTTATTCAAGAAGTTAGGTTTGGGTACTCTCACCCCTACATGAATGAGTATATATTTAGCCGATCGATCGATTAAGTATCCGTTAGGTATCGTTGAGGATGTGTTAGTGAAGGTCGACAAATTCATCTTCCCGGTTGATTTTGTCATTCTCGATATTGAAGAGGACGTCGAGGTCCCTCTTATCCTTGGTCGACCCTTCCTAGCCACCTCTCGAGCGGTCATCGATGTTAGTAACAGAAAGTTGTTTTTGCGTGTAGGAGATGATGAGGTCACATTTTCTATCAATCAATCAATAAAAAACTCTTTAAAAAATGATGATTCATGCATCTTTCTTGATGTTTTAAATGGAGATTCTTCACTTTCTCTTTCTAACATCTCTTCAAATGAATTTTCCTCTTCTTTTTCTTAAATTTCTTCATATGATTTTGAAAACACGGTTATGTTATTACAAGCAAATTTTGAAAATGATTCTGTCTTTGGTAGAAAAAAGTATGAAAATCTTATTTTTGAAAAATAAAAGAATTTGAAAAACTCTTATGATGAACCACCCCATATTGAATAAAAACCACTCCCTGATCATCTAAAATATGTCTTTCTCGAAAAAAATTCTAAATTGCCCGTTATAGTCTCGACCTATCTTTCTCAATCTGAAAACGATTAGTTGATCGAAGTACTACAAAAGCATCGCCGAGCTATAGCGTGGCAAATTTCCGACATTTCTAGCATAAGCCCTTCTTTTTGTACCCACAAAATATTTTTTGAAAATAATCCTTAGGGTGTAGTCCTACCACAATGTCGTCTTAATCCGAATATGAAAGAGGTTGTGAAGGGAGAGGTGCTTAAGTTATTAGATGCGGGGATAATTTATCCAATTTCCGATATTCAGTGGGTAAGTCCGGTCATGGTTGTTCCTAAGAAAGGGTGGGATCACGGTAGTAACGAACGAAAATAATGACTTAATTCCAACTAGGACGATAACGGGATGGAGGATGTGCAAAGATTACCGTAAGCTAAACGATGCCACTTGAAAAGATCACTTCCCCCTCCCCTTTATCGAACAAATTTTAGAACGTTTGTCCGGGCACAATTTTTATGGCTTCCTCGACGGTCTCTCGGGATACTTTCAAATCCCTATCGCACCTGAGGACCAAGAGAAGACGACATTCACTTGCCCCTTCGGAACTTTTGCTTATCATAGAATGCCTTTCAAGTTATGCAACGCACCCGCAACCTTTCAATGGTGTATGCTTGCTATTTTATATAAATATGTAGAAAATATTATGGAAATATTTATGGACGATTTTTCTATTTTTGGCGACTCCTTTAACTTATGTTTAGAAAATTTGGAAAAAGTTTTACAACGCTGTGAAGAAACCAACTTAGTTTTAAATTGGGAGAAGTGCCACTTTATGGTGCGTGAAGGCTTAGTCCTTGGCCATAAGATTTCCGCTAAGGGAATTGAAGTGGACAAGGCAAAATTGAAGTAATTGAAAAGTTACCTCCGCCTACAAATATTAAAGCGATTAGAAGTTTTTTAGGGCATGCGGGTTTTTATCGACGATTCATTAAAGACTTTTCAAAAATTTCTAAGCCTCTCACCCACCTTCTTTAAAAAGTCATTCCTTTTGTTTTTTATGAATCTTGTCTACCTGCGTTTGAATTAATTAAATCAAAACTTATAAATGCTCCTATTATGATCGCCCCAGTTTGGGATTTACCATTCGAAATAATGTGCGATGCGAGTAATCATGCGGTAGGTGCGGTTCTAGGACAACAAATTGCTAAGAACTTTCATCCGATTTTCTATGCTAGTAAAACTCTGACTTCTGCTCAAGAAAATTACACCACGACAGAGAAAGAGCTCTTAGCTGTTATTTTTGCTTTTGATAAATTCCGACCGTACGTTACTCTTGCTAAAGTTATTTTTTTACGGATCATTCTGCTTTGAAGTACCTCCTTTCTAAACCGGATGCCAAGCCGCGTCTTATTCGCTGGATCCTCTTACTTCAAGAATTCGACTTGGAGATTCGGGATAAGAAAGGAGCGAAAAACCTAGCGGCTGATCATCTATATCGTCTTGAAAATCCCAAACTTGATTTTTTAAATGAAAATTTTATTAATGACTCTTTTTCGGATGAGCGAATTTTAAACATTTCTTCTTCTACCCGCTGGTTTGCCGATTTGGCCAATTATCTTGTGGCTTGGGCCCTTCCAAAAGAATACTCTTCTCACCAAAAGAAGAAATTCTTTTCGGAGTTGAAGTATTATTTTTGGGAGGACCCCTTTCTATTTCGCATTTGTGCGGATCAGGTGGTTAGAAGATGTGTTTCCCGGGAAGAAGGTCAACAAATTTTAAAGCATGTTCATGAAGGTCCGACTTGCAGGCATTATCAAGCGAACCGCACCGCCCACAAAGTGCTTAGTGCTGGCTTTTACTGGCCAAGCATATTTAAAGATGCGCAACACTTTGTGAGAGGGTGTGATCGATGCCAACAGACTGGAAATTTATCTAATAAAAATGAAATGGAACAAAATTATTTTCTGGAATGCGAAGTTTTTGATTTATGGGGCATTGACTTTGTAGGCCCGTTTCCCTCAAGTTTATGAAATAAATACATTCTAGTCGCAGTAGATTATGTTTCCAGGTGGGCGGAGGCCCAAGCTTTACCAAGAAATGATGCTCGCATTATAGTTGCTTTTCTTAAAAAATTATTTTCTCGTTTTGGTTTTCCTCGATTGATCGTTAGTGATAGGAGAAGTAATTTTTTCAACGCTCAACTCGCTAAAGTTTTAACTAAATATGGCGTTACACATAAACTATCAACTGCTTATCACCCCCAAACTAACGGTCAGGTCGAGGTAGTTAATCGAAAACTTAAAAGAATTTTGGAAAAAACCATTTCTACTTCTCGTAAGGATTGGTCTTTAAAGTTAGACGATGCTCTTTTGGCCTATCGGACAGCGTACAAGACCACTATTGGTTGTACTCCTTTCCGATTTGTCTATGGAAAATCATGTCATCTCCCGGTAGAAGTAGAGCTCCGTGCGTATTGGGCGTTAAAGTTTTTTAATTTCGATCCGCACACGGTCGGTGAGCATAGAAAAAACCAACTAAATGAGCTTGACGAGTGGCGAGCGTACGCTTATGAAAATAATAAAATTTATAAAGAACGCACGAAACTTTATCACGATAAGAACTTGCGCCATCCTAAAAAGTTTAAACCTGGCGATCACGTTCTTCTGTTCAATTCTCGCCTACGTCTTTTTCCTGGCAAACTTAAATCTAGATGGTCTGGACCGTTTACGGTCAAAGACGTTTATTCTTATGGAACTGTGTTGCTTTCGCACCCCGATAAGGGTGATTTTAAAGTGAATGGACATAGACTTAAACTTTATTTTTCAAATGATTCTGTGTCTCCTGCAACGGAGGATCATGTCTTGGACTCTTAAATATTTATCTGTTTGTGGAACATTTTTATTTTATTTTTGGATTTATTATTATTATTAAAACTTTTAATTTTATTCGGACTTTAAATTGTTGTAATAAAGACCAATTTTGGGCACCTGCCCACGGACTCTATTTTTTTATTTTGCTCTTCCTACCGGAGGCCAACCAAGGAAGTTCGTGATCGCCGCTCCAACGTTGCTGATTTCAAGATGGATCAAGTCAAACATGCTGACGATCAAGTGCACTGCAAAGCAAGCATGGGGGAGCGACATCCGCCTTCATCTCACAAACCCGGGGAAGTCCTGTTTTGTTTATTTCATTTACTTTACTGCATTTCATTTTTCTCTCCTTCTCAGTCTCCTTCTCTTTCTCATTTTTTGTTTCTTTCATTGAGGACAATGATGAATCTTAGCATGGGGGAGGGTTTAGTTAGTTTCTTTTTTCTTCCTAAAAAAATGTTTTACATTCCCAAAAAATTAGCATAGTTATTCTTAAGTTTTTTTAATAGTATTGCTTTTTAGTTTAACTTCATCAAAAATTCAAAAAAAATTATAAAATACAAAACACAAATAAAATTAGAAAAACAAAAATAAAAAAATGTGCTAAAATCTATTTGAAAAACAAAATCTAAAATTATTTTCTATATTCATTTTTATGTTTCTTCTAGTGATGTGTAGGCCCGTGCGGTTCCTTAGTTCTATTTAGATTTCTTTGAAACGGTTTTTCTAAACTTATCATTTTAACATAGCTTAGTTTTACTAGTTTCTTGTTCTTAAATATAGGCATCCGTTTTTTACGTTATAAGATAGCAATTTGTAGTTATGTCTTTTTATTCGGTTAGTTGCTTACAAATGGTTGCTAGGTAATATTAGCTCTTTTTCATTTGTGGGGTAGTCTTTCTTGGTGTCTAGAACTTGTCCCAAGCTACTCTCGAAACATTTACGTCGTTTTTACATACTTTAGAAATGATTTAGTCCATAATTTGACTAGTTAGAGCTTTTCTTGCCCACCAAAAATTTACCATTGCAAAACAATTTTGGGCCTTTTCCATTTTTTTTTGATTTAGTTCCACCTTTTCTTCATTTTTTTTCACCAAAGCCAAAAATGCCCTTCCTATTGCACACTAAACCTTGAGCCTCATTTTAAAAATCATTGTGTGATGGGTTGTCTCTTTTTGAAAAAAATGAATAGGAAATTTTAAAGCCTATTTTTGGAGCTCTCCTTTATGAAAAAAATATATTATTATCAGAATATTATCAAATCAATCAAAAAAAAGAAAGAAGAAAAAAGAAAAAATGAAGTTTATTTGTGGCCAAATTTATAAAAGAAAAAATGTATGGCCTTGTTTTGTGTCTTTATTTTAATTGGAGAAATGACATACTTGTCATTTCTCATTTTGGTTATGGTTTATTAATTTTGAGCTCAACCTTGGTTTAGTGTGTGTCTTAGCCTTCTTTTTTTATCTTTTCTTTTCACTTCCTAATTATTTACCTAAGCCAAGTCTTAACTCCTATTTAAGTCCTATTAATCTTTAGAACGTAAATTCGCGTAGTGGATAAAGTGTGAACGAACAAACCTATGGCCACCATCATTGATGGATTTCTTTGGAGGTTACCTTGAGGTGTTTTAAGGTTAATTTTTATCTAGCAACCTAGTTGTTTGTTAATGCGCCGTTTATTTAGAACCTCTACTTTTGTTTTCCTTATTCTCATTTATTTTGGATGCCTTGTTTTAAGATTTAGAAATGTGTAAACTTTTCTTATGTTTTAATGAGATTTTTAGGCCTCCACTTTCAAGTTTTCTATTGTGCACTTCTCACCCCACTAGTTGATAACATGGAAATTAGGATAGTGTAATTTTTCATGTTTTGGTTTTCTTAACTATGGAACTTTAAAAAACACACACAAAAAATATTTTTGCTTTCTTTTTGTTATTTTTTCTTTCCTCGTTTTTTTATTTCTATTTGCTTGAGGGCAAGCAAATGTCTAAGCATGGGGGAATTTGATGACTAGTTTTAGTCATCCTTTTTTGGGGTAATTAAGTAGTCAAAATTCCTAAGTTTTATTATAATTTTGTGTTTTTGTATTCTTGTTATGATGTTGTTGTGTTATTGTTATAATATAAGAATCTGTAGTTTTATTATATGTATTGTTGTTATTTTATGTTTAATGTTATTGTTATGTTTAGTTTTATTTATAAATATTATTATCTTTGTTATAGTTTAGTTTCACACAACTAATGTTATGTTATAATGATCAATGTTATGTTTATTTTGTTTAGTTTTTATAAATAATTAATAGTGTGAATTGTTATGTTTTATGTTTAGTTTTATTTAGATCATGATATGTTATGGTAAAGTGTCTAATGTTTTAATTATTATTTTGTAGGTTCAAGAGCAACATGATGCAGCCCTCCAACATGTCCAACCCAAGCCTCCATTTGGTGCAGCCCACAAGACCAAGAGCAGCCCACCACCCTACCCGAGCCCATCCAGCCCATACAAGCAACCCATTATGCTTGTCCGACCACTCAAAGCAGCCCCTTTCTCTCCCTCATCATTTATTTCATGCATACATGTGGTCGGCCACCCTCCTCCACACTCATCCACTTTCTATTAAAAATCTCCTATTTTCATTTTATTAAATGCCATACAATGTATCCATCATAGTCTCTCTCTCCCTTGATTTAATTGCATGCATGAACATCTCCCCTCATGTGGCCGGCTACCCCCCCCCCCCTCTCTCATTCTCATCTTGTCTCTTTTTAATTATTATTTTCCACTCTTATGACATTCATCCCCCCTTATTTATTTTACATTTTCCAATTACATTTCCATTAATTAAATACATGCATCCTCCCATTTTCTCCCCCCTTCATTTATTACATACATGAACCCACTTCAATATGCATGGCCGCCCCCCTATTGCCCCTTTATTTCCACATTTTCTAGAATCTTCCCTCCTCATCTATAAATAGAGCCCATGGTCTCATGTTTAGGTGGTTGGCTTTATGAGAGAGCAAGTGGAGAGTACAAGTGAAGAGAGCTTTTGTAATTGTATTTCCTAGTTTGCCTTGCTGTAATTTAATTTTGTTTAAGAGATATTAATATCGTTTTGTTTTAAGCATTGTGTACTTCTCTTTTTATAAATTATTATTAATGAAATTTTCTTCTCTTTTTATTATGGTTTTCATTTCAATTATGCATAGCTAATTTCTCTTAGCCTTCGATCTGGAGGATCCATAAAATGAGATGCGGGTTTCTTTTTATTTCATAGTTTTATCTTTGCTTAATTTTACTCGATCCTTCTTTGATTTTTATTTTGTCGACTCCGTATTTCCGGTATACGGTAGTAGGCTTAGGATCTCATATTTGAGTAGCCGAGAGGCTCGTGAATGTGAAAGATCACTCAAAGAAGGAAGGAGTTACACGCAAACCTAGAGATAGGATGACGTAAATCTTCCGGATTGGAGTCAAATCCAATAGTGCGGGTCATCTCGATAATGCGACTTTAGGCCTTTTTGACTAGAAAGAGATTTTGGTCAAAAAGTCTATAAGTCAGGGGATTTAATTCTCTAGCGAGATTATTTCCAAATATCTGATCCGTCACGGTTGAGTATGATTTAAAAGTTTAAAACTATACCTTTTTATCCCTCTCATTTCATTTTATGGTGAATCATTGATCGAATGCTATCATTTTAATATAATTTTTTCGTCTAAAAATTATCGTTTATTTTACTTTTAAAAAAATTCTCAAATCCCAACAGTTTTCCGGTAGGATAATAGTTCAAGCGTGAGTAGCAGTACTTGACAACCCTGAGTTAAAATACGACCTTGATACTACGATTCGACAGGTACACTTGCCTGTTCGGGTTTTAGACCATCATCGACCCTTCCTTGACACTTCCCGAGCTATCATTGACGTAAGTAATGGTAAGCTCTTCCTTCGAGTAGGCGACGACGAAGTGACTTTCTCTATCACCCCCTCGATGAAGAATACCCTAGCAAATGATGACTCCTATTTTTTCGTAGATTCCCTAAGTGAAGAATCTTCCTATTGCCTCTGTAAATTTGAAAAAGAATTTTTTGTTTTTTGTTCCTCCTCTACTCTTCTAACCAAATCGCTGCACATAAGTGAAGAATCCTCCAATTGCATTTCTGAATTTGAAAAAGAATTTTCTTATTTTTGTTCCTCCTCTACTCTTCCAACTGAATCGCTGTAAGAAGCCGCCATGGCCACCAGCTCCTCCCCTTTCAATTTTCCATATAAAGAAAAAGTCTACGAAAACATTGTTTTTGAAAAAGAAAGAATTTCTAAAACATCATATGAAGAACCCCCTACCCTGGAATTAAAGGAACTACCCGAACATCTTAGATATGCTTTCTTAAAAAAGGACTCCAAGCTACCGGTAATAGTTTCGGCCTACTTCACGGATGCACAAAATGATAAACTTCTTTTAGTTTTTCGTAAACATCGCCGAGCTATTGTATGACAAATTTTTGATATCAAGGGCATAAGCCCATCTTTCTGCACTCACAAAATCCTATTGGAAGATAATTCGCATAGTTCAATCCAACCTCAGCGCTGCATAAATCCCAACATGAAAGAAGTAGTTAAGGGCGAGGATATGAAATTGTTAGACGCATGAATTATCTATCCTATATCTGATAGTAAGTGGGATAGCCCAGTCCAGGTAGTGCCGAAGAAGGGATGTATAACGATAGTTAGTAATGAGAATAATGAATTAATCCCGACACGGACGATGAACCGGTGGCGAATGTGTATAGATTTTCATTAGTTAAATGACGCCACTCACAAAGATCACTTTCCCTTGCCGTTCATCGATCAAATTTTAGAACGATTATCCAGCCATAGATTTTATTGTTTTCTCAATGGCCTCTTAGGGTACTTTCAAATCCCTATCTCCCCTGAGGACCAAGATAAAACTACGTTTACTTATCCCTTCGGCACCTTCGCTTACCGAAGAATGTCGTTTGGATTGTGCAACGCGGCAGCTACATTCCTACGATGTATGCTCGCTATCTTTGACAAGTACGTAGGAAGCATTATGGAGGTATTTATGGATGATTTCTCCGTGTTCGGCGATGCTTTTCATAGTTGTTTAGAAAACCTCACCAAAATCTTAGGAAAATGCGAAGAAACTAACCATGCCCAAAACTGGGAAAAATGCCATTTTATGGTACGGGAAGGGTTTGTTTTGGGTCATAAAATTTCTGCGAGAGGAATTGAAGTAGATATAGCCAAGATAGAAGTTATCGAGAAGCTGCCGCCGACTACGAATGCCAAAGCTAGAAAAAGTTTTCTAGGACACGCTGGCTTCTACCGTCGGTTCATAAAAGATTTCTCCAAAATCACCAAACCCCTTACTCATCTACTAGAAAAAGACGCCCAATTTATTTTTGATGACCTTTGTCTAGCTGCTTTTAATTTAATAAAAGAAAAATTAATTAATGCCCCAATTATGATAGCTTCGATGTTGGACCTTCCCTTTGAAATCATGTGTGATGCGAGTAGTTAGGTGGTGGGAGCCGTATAAGGTCAACGAATTTCTAAAAACTTCCACCCCATCTATTACACAAGTAAAAAACACGTCTGCACAAGAAAACTTTACCACCACCGAGAAAGAGCTTCTTGCTGTTGTTTTCGACTTTAATAAATTCCTTTCATATATTACGCTTTCAAAAATCTCATTTTTAGGGACCACTCGGCCCTCAAATATCTACTTGCTAAAACGGATGCCAAACCACGCCTGATTTGCTGGGTCTTACTCCACCAGGAGTTTAATTTAGAAATCCTTGATAAGCGAGGAGCCGAGAATTTGGCTGCCGACCATCTCTCATGATTAGATAACCCGCACATAGAAAAGTTAGATGAAAGATCTTTTAATGATTATTTTCCCGATGAGAAGCTGTTGTTAATTAACACATCGCCTTCTCCTTGGTTTGCATAAATAGACAACTATTTATTGGCCCGGGTGCTCCCAAAAGAGTTCTCCTCTCAACAAAAGAAGAAATTCTTTTCTGAGCTGAAGAACTACTTTTGGGAGGACCCGCATCTTTTCTGAGTCTGTGTGGACCAGGTGATAAGGAGATGTGTTCATTTGTAGAAGGATCAGATATTTTAAAGCATTTACATGAAGGACCAACAGGTGGTCACTATCAAGCTACTCGCTCCTCTCATAAATAGCTAAATGCGGGTTTTTAATGGCCTAGCCTATTTAAAGATGCGTAGGCCTTTGTGAGTAGGTGTGATAGTTGTCAACGGTTAGGTAATATTTCCAATAAAAATGAAATGCCGCAAAATTATTTCCTTGAGTGCGAAGTTCTTGACCTCTAGGGAATTGATTTTGTTGGCCCTCTTCCTTATAGCTTCGGGAACAAGTACATCTTAGTCGCTGTCGATTATGTTTCGTGATAGTAAGAAGCCCAAGTTCTTCCTACGAACGACGCCCGAGTAGTAGTTACGTTTAAAAAAAAATTATTTTCTCGATTCGGTATGCTGCGAGCCATCGTTAGTGACAGGGGTTCCCATTTCAGTAACGCATAGTTTTCTAAAATCCTTAATAAATACATCGTTACGTATAAACTTTCAACCGCCTACCACCCCCAAACTAACGGACAAGTCGATATAGTGAACAAAGAGATAAAAAGAATTTTAGAAAAGACTGTTTCCACCTCTAGAAAAGACTGGTCAGCCAAATTCGACGATGCTCTATGATCCTACCGAACAACGTACAAAACTGCCATCGGATGTACACCGTATCGGTTGGTGTATGGAAAATCATGTCATTTACCCGTAGAATTAGAACGTCGTGCTTTTTGAGCCTTAAGGTTCTTAAATTTCGATCCCTATTCTGTTGGCGATTTTAGAAAATTTCAGCTCAACGATCTCGACGAGTGGCGCTCTTTCGCGTACGAAAATATCACACTATATAAAGAGCGGACGAAACGTTTGCACGATAAACACCTTAGGCACCCAAAAACCTTTATGTCTGGCGACCAAGTTCTTTTATACAACTCTCGTTTACATTTATTTCTGGGCAAACTAAAATCACGTTGGTCTGGGCCGTTTACTGTTTTAAGAGTTTTCCCATATGGAACTGTTTTAATTTCACACCCTGATAAGGGTAATTTCAAAGTGAATGGTCAGCGTCTTAAACTGTATATTCTGTGGTGATGTCATTCCTCACTGTATAAACTCTATCTTGCATGATTTGACTTTAGAATAATTTAAAACTTTGTCTTATTATTAAAACTTTGAATATTATTTTTGGACAATATTTTGGACAATATTTTTTATTGCGTCGAGCTCAACAACATTTTTAAACAAATGGCGCTCTTGGGAGGCAACCCAAGTTATTATTTTTCTGTTTTCTTTATTTTACACTTATTTTAGCTCCAAATGGCTCTGATAAGTTGAAGCTTCTGCGATCGCTTGCTCCAACGCTGCTGAATCCATCACGAATTCCAAAGAAGACATTTCATGAAGATCCAAAGTGCAAGCATGGGGGAGCGACATCAATCAAAATTCGCGGCGCATAAATTTGGGGAAGTACCTGTTTTTCAATTATGTACTTTTATTTATATTTTAATCTCTCTCTCTAAATCCCCTTCTTTTGCCATTCAGGACAATGTCCATTTTAAGCTTGGGGGAGGATTTCCTCCTTCTCTTTTTTGTCTTTTGTATTGTTTCCCTAAAACAATCCAAAAAAAGAGAATATTTCAAATTCAAAATCAAAATTTTTTAGGGTTTAGAATTTTAATAGTTTAAACGAATTTTGATTTTTTCAATAGTACCCCTTGCTTTTATTTTATTTTTTCTCAAAATTCCATTTAAACAACTTAGCTAATTATAATTTTTCTAATCAATCTTTTTAATTATATTTCACAAGTAAAATGTTGGCCTTGCCGTGTTTCTAATTCACGGTAGCATGTTAAGGTGAAATATTTTTCTAAAAATCGCATTTCTATTATGTTTTTTCGTTATTTATTTTCTTTACTTTCTTAAAAATCTCTCATCCACTAATTTTCATTTTGTTTTTGGATAATTTTTGTAAAGTCAGCTTTGATTAGCGTAGTTGGTGTGAACGATTCTAGACTCATATTATCTTTATTTTTAAAATAAGTTCATTAATCTCTATTTAATTTCTAGGACCTACTTTTTGAAATTTTTCAAAACTAATGCTTTAGGCAAACCTTAGGACTATGAAAATGATGTAGGCCGTTTTTGTTTTCGTTTAAGCCTTCTCGCCAACCCTAAAAACTTATTCCCTAGTTAGCCAATTTTTAGAATTTTTCCGATTTCAATTGATAGCTCCACATTTCATTTCATTTTCACCAAAGCAAAATTTTTTCCAACCCTTCTTATCACACTAAACTTTTTTAGCTTCATAAATTTCATGTTGTGATAGGATTGCTTTGTGATTTTTGGAAAACTTTTTGAAAAAGTATGCTCAAAAAGAAATGTTTAATTTTGTGGCCAATTTCAAAATGAAAAGACAAATATTTTATGGCCTTTTGTTTAAAGAAAAAAATATGGAAAAGAGAAAGAAAAAGAAAAAGAAAAAAGAAGAAAATATTTATGTTATTTATGAAAATTTTTAAGCTCTTTATTTTGGTTTAGCGTGATTTTAAGCATTCATGTTTATGTTTGAATTCCATTCCTAATTATATGCCTAAACCAAACGTTTCAGTCCTATTATGTCCTGTTGATTCATGCTCCTAGATTTTCTTTTAAGCTAAGTAAAGAAAAATAGTAGACTAGTTAAGTCTTGGATTTAAATTTAGACTTTTGTTCTTTGTTTAATTTGGGTATAAAATGCCTCTTAGAATCTAGTAACATTTCAATGCATTTTTTATTTTGTTGCATTTCTTAAGTTTATCTAAAGAATTTTGTTAAAATTTTTGGATAAATTATTTTTGTTAGTAAAGTTTATAATAATTGAAACCATGTTTAAGTAATTGTTTTAGGTTTACATTTCACCTTCTCCCTACTTAGAATTTCGTATAGTACTTGTGTAAGAATAATTATAAATTTTTGATTAGTCACTTTTATGATAGCTAGTTTTTATATCTTTGCATGGGGACAAGCAAAGTTTACGCTTGAGGGAATTTGATAGGTTTTTTGTAATTAAACTGTTAGGGTGTTTTTATGTATTTATTATGCAAAACTTTTCTTATAAACTTATATGTTGACCCCCTTTTGTTTTTATTAATCCCACTAATATTTTCTGTTTTTTTTTCATGATTTCTCAATTTTCAGCTCAAAGGATCTAACACGACCACCAACACGGCCGTGTCATGGGGCGTGTCACATGGTCCCAAGGAAACCTGAAAGAAGGGAGTTATTCAGATCTACTCTAGAGGGGGGGGGGTGAATAGAGTGTTTAAAAACGTTAGGTTGTTTTAATCTATTCTATCAAAGTACAAAAATAGGTGATACCAATAAATATATAAGCAGAATTAAAAATAGAAAACTATTCCAAAAATCACAGAAATTAGCAAGAGCGATAAGAAAAGATGCAACCAGACGACACAAGAAATTATAGTGGTTCACAAAATCTGGGTATATCCACTCTTCAACTACCCTGGTAGGAATCACTCTCAGGTTTTTGATCAGGTGACTGCCACCAAATAATACCTATTTCAAGGGAGATATTGCAACCCTTCTGGCTTTTGATCAGGTGTCGGAAAACCAACTTGAAGTCTTTTGATCAGGTGACCTCACAACCAGGAAATACTTTTGAAGGAAGTAAAAACCCTTTACACAGAGGGGGGAAAGAAAAAGTTGAGTTGTCTTCTTTTTTCTCAAGCAAATGAGAGAAGACTTGAGAGTGATCCTAATGGAGTCAAGGCTTGTCCTGTGATTTGAATGGTTTAGGAAATCAGATCCTTGTATAGGGTGTAGGACTTGAAATCCAGAAAGCTGAGACTGATTGATGAGGATTGTCTCCACAAGCTTTCTTAATGAATTCTTGTTCTTGAAACTGAGAGCTATTCTTCTTCTTTTTCTTGCATCCTCGTTATCACTATCAAAAATCTATAGACTGCAACAAGAAGTGAGTAAGTGCAGAATAATAATTCTCTCTATCTTTTATTCTCTGAGTCCCATTCCTTTGTGTAATTCCAAACTGAGTTTGAAATCATCCACCTTGATTGACTGCCGGAATCATGGAAACTTGTGCAACGGCTACAAGAGAATTAACTCATTTCCTTAACTGTCCGGAGAAAGGCTGTATAATAACTCTGTGAAAACCATCAATTAATGATTGCCAAGGAACGACTATATTTAGAGAATATATACATTAATCACTCAGAGTCATATAAGCAAAAGAATAAATAGTCAAATAAGGAAAACAATAACTGCAGGGAATAAAATGATGATCTGGCAGAAATCGTCGATCTAGTCCTGAGATCGTCGAGCTCAAACATCATCTATCATCGAGCTGAGCTCTGTGATCGTTGACATGAAAATCTGCTTTCCAAACTAGGCTTCATGATCATCGAACTGAGATGGTTGAACGTCAAACTCAATCCTGAAAGTAGATCAGAGATCATCGACCTGAGTTCAGCAATCGTTGATCTCAGCATTTAGAGATTTAACTATAAGATCGTCGAGCGCAGAACGAAGATCGTCGAGCTCTCTTCAGAGATCGTCGAACAACTTTTTACATAGAGAAATTTTTGCCTTGTTTACTCCCTGCTGTCTTCTAAGTCTCTGATGCCTTGGTCTTGTCTCACTAGGTTATTGACCTGACTGACACCTAAGACACTAGACTAGATCTTGGCTTTACAATGTGGGTATGACTTAGCCTCGATTAGTGAACCTAGCCCAAATCTAAACTAGGAATCAAAAAATCTCATCCTATTTGGGTGAGGTCACTAAACAATAATAAAAGAAAACAACAGGAAAACAATTATATCTGTCAAGAAATATAAGAAAAGTTCAACAGATATTTACAACAATAAATATAGACACAAAAAGAAAATAGTCACTCAGACTTGTCTGAAGCTGGCTTAACAAATTCAATTCTTCTTTTTGGATCTACTGCTTGCTGTCTTGTCATTTTCAAGTCTGCTTCACTAAGAACTTTAATTGTAGCTGCTCTGGGAACCACTGCCTCAGGATGTACCTGCATATAGGCATTAGCATCAAAGATATTCTTATCAATATTAAATTGTTCCAGCTCTTTCTCCCAATACTTAGACATAGTTGAGAATTGAGAAGGATCAGTTCCTTCTTTTTTAGCTTTGTATATTTGGAAGAGACCAATCAATTCATGAATGTTGAAACCGGAAACCGGTCTCCGTGGAGTTCGAGGTCCCAAAAGAGGGGTGACCGCGCACCTACTACACTCAAGTGAACAATCGAGGCTCTAAACTAGGAACGTAAGGGACAGACCCAAGGTCTCAGCGTGGAGCTCCCACCACACACCCGGAAGACTAACGAACTCTTCCCCTCCTAAACCAAATGCTGAGCTAATTGGGCACCTTTGGAAGGCTCTCTTGGCCGACCAGAGCCTCTAGGGAGGATCTCAAAATTCACTCCCTCTTAACCAAGGATGACACCTCGGGTTTGTGCAAAACGCCCTTCAACCGCCCTCCTAGTAGCAAAACCTTGCCTAGCAGTTCTATTTTTCCGTAGCCCCCTTTGGGCCGCCACCAACGTAACATAAACCTTAAAGGACTAGCAAAAACATCGCGGGCATCTCAAATTACAGGAACGCACGTTCCATACCTCGGCACGCAGGCCGGCAACATAAACAAAAAAGGCCTTCTAGGGCCAGCACAAACTTGGGCTTAAGCCCGCTGCTTCCCGCTACATAAAGAATGCACAACTTCCTCAGAGTCTTCTCTGGGAACCCCAGATCATCACCAATCCGGCTCACACATCCGGATGGGCTTCACATAGCACATCACCAATTCGGCTCGTACGTCCGAATGGGCTTCACATAGCATACCTAAATCTGTACTTACACTTCCGGATGCTAGATGCAATTAATAGCGGGGACGTACACGTCAACCCGTCGGAGAGCTCCCTCCCCCCACCCGTTGGTGGAGAGGGGCTTCCATGCAAATATGTAAATTGAGGGCTTCACCTGCCCGAGTAGAAACTTCGTTACCCTTGACGCGTGTTTTGACGAAGGTGTCGGTGGCCGATCTCCCTTTTAGGCCGAGCCTTGCTCGAGGCTGCGATGGCGGTGGCTGGCCTCCTTTCTAGGCCGAGCCTTGTTCGAGGTGGCGGTGGGGAGAGAAATAAAAACTCCCCGCTCCATTTTTCTGGTGGTGGACGAACCTCTTGCCGGCGGTGGGGAGAGAAAATCTCCATTTCTGGCTTGGAGAGAAACTCCCGGCCGACGTAACTCCCAACGGCCGAACTTGACTCCATGAGTCCGATCCCGGCTTCAAATGACCAAACTCAGCCCGTCATGGCCGATTCATGCTTCATGGGGTCAGATCTGACCATAGGCGGCGACGACAGGAGAGGTGGAGGGAGGTCGAGCCTTTGGCTCGGGCTTTGTGGCATCCCGGACGGGAAGAGGAGGGGAGGAGCAAAACCCGCTCCTGGAGGTGGCTTGGACGGAGGGAAGGAGGGAGGCGGCTCGGGTTGCGAAGACGGTGGCGGTCGTGCCCTTCTTTGCGGCGGCCTGGACGGAGAGAAGGAAGGAGAGGAAGGGGCGGGGGCGGCCTGCTCCAGGTGGCCGACGGGAGAGAGGAGGATGGAGAGGTAGGCGGCTTGTGCCCGAGCCGGTCGACGATGGGAGAGGAGGAGGAGGCCGGGCTGGCATCGAGCTCCAGGCGGTCGGTGAGAAGTGGCAGAGTGAGGCGGCCGATCGGCCTGCTCCAGGCTTGGCCGACGAGATCGGGAAAGCCCTAAGGGCTTTTCCCCTGCTTCCCCCCTTTTTCCCCGATCTGCTCCTCGCCTCTTTTAATTTTTCCTGCTGCCCCCCTTTCTCCCAACAGCCCCCATCTCTCTATATTAACGCATATCTATAAACATATATAAATAATAATTTTATATATTATAAAGATATATATGCTTATATATGTAATAAATATACATCATAAATATATATATATAGCAAATATATATATATATATATATATATATATATATATATATATATATATATAACAAAACGTAAAAACTCCATACGCATATATGAGCACCTACGCGCCTTCGAACGGGGACGATACCAAATCGTCGCCCGTAGCCCGCCCCAAGCCCTCTCCCTGGGGAGGATCCCACTTGGCCGGGTACGGGGTTGTACACAATCCCCGCTCTTTTCGAGGTTGTCCAAGCTCGAAAAGAAATGTCCAACCCCAAGTACTCGGCGAGTGGGTTCCGACTCAAAAATGCATATGAGAAAATTCCCCACTTGGAGATAAAAAGAGCTCCAGACCAGGGCTTAAATAAGAATCAACTCACTATCATGATCATGCGGTAAAAACCAATCTATTTATTAAAACTCCAATCAAATTATCAACTGATGTGGAAGTCCACGAAAGTACATGTTTTGAAATGCACGGGATTGTTATTTCAGATGGGCGTGCTTCGTATAAACGCAATTACTCTGCTACCTCCTAAACATTTTATGTATCAGCAAGATCAACATTAAAGGAAACAAGATCGATAACGCTACTTTTTTATGTCATGAAAGCGGATGATGTATTTTATACGGCCGGCTTTGCAAACAATTTAACTATTTTCATAAGACATAAAACAAGTGATGTATTAATATTAGTCTATTCAATTCATCAAAATGAAACTATTGATCTCAATTGCAGTTTAAACTATAGTTATTCCCCTTTTGAAGAAGTACTGCACACTTTCTCGCTTTTCTATGAGATCAAACTCTTTCGAAGACCTTTTCCAAGTCCAAATCCTTTCCCCCAAGGTGTGCCCACCGCCCTGCCCAGCTAATGAGAGCCTGAGCAGCGAGTCTACCCGGGGCAGAGCATCACTCGAGGTCCCTTACCCCCACAGGCGAGCCTACGGACCTGCCAGCTGGATGGGAGCCTGTGCAGCGGGTCTACCTGGGGCCGAGCCAGGCTCGGGGTAGTGCAAAAGTCTCCAAACAACCCCAACCACCGAGTGAGCCTACAGCCCTGCCAGCTTGATGAGAGTCTGGTCAGCGGGTCTTCTCGGGGTCTCTTCTCCAAACAACCTCGAACCACCGAGTGAGCCTACAGCCCTGCCAGCTTGATGAGAGCCTGGTCAGCGGGTCTTCTCGGGGTCTCCTCTCCAAACAACCTCCAATCACCGAGTGAGCCTACAGACCTGCCAGCTCGATGGTAGCCTGGACAGCGGGTATTCTCGGGGTCTCCTCTCCAAACAACCTCCAACCACCGAGTGAGCCTACAGACCTGCCAGCTCGATGGTAGCCTGGACAGCGGGTCTTCTCGGGGTCTCCCCACCAAAACCAACTCCAACCACCGAGTGAGCCTACAGACCTGCCAGCTCGATGGTAGCCTGGACAGCGGGTCTTCTCGGGGTCTCCCCTCTAAAACCAACTCCAACCACCGAGTGAGCCTACAGACCTGCCAGCTCGATGGTAGCCTGGACAGCGGGTCTTCTCGGGGTCCCCTCTCCTAACAACCTCCAACTGCCGAGTGAGCCTACAGACCTGCCAGCTCGATGGTAGCCTGGACAGCGGGTCTTCTCGGGGTCTCCTCTCCAAAACCAACTCCAACCGCCGAGTGAGCCTACAGACCTGCCAGCTCGATGGTAGCCTGGACAGCGGGTCTTCTCAGGGTCTCCTCTCCAAAACCAACTCCAACCACCGAGTGAGCCTACAGACCTGCCAGCTCGATGGTAGCCTGGACAGCGGGTCTTCTCGGGGTCTCCTCTCCAAACAACCTCCAACCGCCGAGTGAGCCTACAAACCTGCCAGCTCGATGGTAGCCTGGACAGCGGGTCTTCTCGGGGTCTCCTCTCCAAAACCAACTCCAACCACCGAGTGAGCCTACAGACCTGTCAGCTCGATGGTAGCCTGGACAGCGGGTCTTCTCGGGGTCTCCTCTCCAAAACCAACTCCAACCGCCGAGTGAGCCTACAGACCTGCCATCTCGATGGTAGCCTGGACAACGGGTCTTCTCGGGGTCTCCTCTCCAAAACCAACTCCAACCACCGAGTGAGCCTACAGACCTGCCAGCTCGATGGTATCCTGGACAGCGGGTCTCTCAGGGTCTCCTCTCCAAACAACCTCCAACCGCCGAGTGAGCCTACAGACCTGCCAGCTCGATGGTAGCCTGGACAGCGGGTCTTCTCGGGGTCTCCTCTCCAAACAACCTCCAACCGCCGAGTGAGCCTACAGACCTGCCAGCTCGATGGTAGCCTGGACTGCGGGTCTTCTCGGGGTCTCCTCTCCAAAACCAACTCCAACCACCGAGTGAGCCTACAGACCTGCCAGCTCGATGGTAGCCTGGACAGCGGGTCTTCTCGGGGTCTCCTCTCCAAAACCAACTCCAACCACCGAGTGAGCCTACAGACCCGCCAGCTCGATGGTAGGCTGGACAGTGGGTCTTCTCGGGGTTTCCTCTCCAAAACCAGCTCCATCCACCGAGTGAGCCTACAGACCTGCCAGCTCGATGGTAGCCTGGACAGCGGGTCTTCTCGGAGTCTCCTCTCCAAACAACCTCCAATCGTCGAGTGAGCCTACAGACCTGCCAGCTCGATGGTAGCCAGGACAGCGGGTCTTCTCGGGGTCTCCTCTCCAAAACCAACTCCAACCACCGAGTGAGCCTACAGACCTGCCAGCTCGATGGTAGCCTGGACAGCGGGTCTTCTCGGGGTCTCCTCTCCAAAACCAGCTCCAACCACCGAGTGAGCCTACAGACCTGCCAGCTCGATGGTAGCCTGGACCACGGGTCTTCTCGGGGTCTCCTCTCCAAAACCAGCTCCAACCACCGAGTGAGTATAATGTAGTGTGGAATAACCTTAAAAACTCTGAACATCTCTAATGCATGATTTGAAAAATAAAAATGTCAGCATTTTTAGCAACGGGGACCTTAACATGGGGATGAAGAAACAATTACCGATTCAACGACATAGGCAGGAACCATAAGAATAGGGCCGATCAAGAATTACTGCTCCTCGGGCTGATAATAAACAAGAAAATGCTCAAAGATAAGGAGCAGAGATAAGACCACTGATCAAGTACCACAAGAAAATATGCCAACATGGCTTTTCTAAAGCGTTCCTTGTATTGCTCCGGCAAAAAAGCCATAGGGGAAACATTTTTGGCCCCCCGAGAATGCCCGAACCTTTCACCCATGTTTCTAAATGTTTATCCCATGTATACTGTCGCATGAAATCAATGATTCCCCGGATGAGCTCACGGTTTTCTTCATCGACCCCCGCAAGTAGAGAATAATCCCTTACATCCATGGAGGCAAGAAAGGGTGTATAATTCCAGACAACTCTTTCCAATAACCGCTTTGCTTTATTTCCAACAAAAATAGGAGAAGCATTGCCTCAATTAAGTTCTGATCTAGAAGAACTTCGTTGTTCCCGTTGCAATCTAGATTGTAGCGCGACCTTGAAGAACCCTTAAGGTCATAAAGCCTTGTTATATTTCGTGCAAATAGTAAGTTTTCCCTAACCAGCACATCCATCCTCCAACCCTTTCCACCTTTCACATACTTGATTATAACCTGATAGATTCCAAGAATCTTTGCTAAGCATGGTGGACTTCCTGTAGTAATTGACTCTGAAAGATGTTTAAAATACCCTGGAGCAAATTTGATAAATGATCCCAGTTCTGTTTTTGTCACCTGTTCTACTACAAACCTGACATCCAAGGATTTTGCAAAGAAAACATTACTCTTACCACCTTGCGCCCCCACTTCTTGCAGCGGCTAAGTGATCTTATGAAATCAAGTTCACACGGGCATCAAGTTCTTCTCCAACTATCAAACTATTTTGCATAATAACAGGTAACTGTGTATTTTACTTTACCAATGGATCCATCGTCCGAAAAAGAAACTCCGACACGCTTACTATATGCTAGTGGATTGGCACTCAAGAAATTCTTGCTTGAAGATCTTGATAATTGTTGTATTTTCATTTTGCTTTGCTACAGGTATCACATATTCGAAAATGGTAATTAGTGGAAGCAAGTGCATGTGAAATGATACTGGTTGGTTCATCATCAAAAATTAAGATGACAGTGCCATCAACTCCAACTGGAAGAAGCAATCGAGCTCCACCCTGGTGTTCCAATTTCCGAAAAAGGGAGACCAAGAGCAAGAGATCTTCTGAATTTCCTTCTGCCCTGTCGCTACTTGGGAAATCAGCAGTCGACACTTCATTAGCTTACATTGGTTCATCTGATTTGTCAGGGGCTGTCCATGTCTCATCTAAAGTTCCTGAAAAAACTTCTATAGATTGACACAGTGTGTAAGAAAGGGCCCTATGACAAACAAAATCGGATTCAAGATCCAATTTGTTTCTCGATGCCAAGCATACAGGGGAAAGGTTTGTGCACTTTTCATTATCCTTAGAATATATTCCAGTATCTCTTAATTAATAACATAGATTGGTATAGCCTGTACTCTCAAAAGATACTTTCTTATGGTCGAGCAAATTTGTAATCCCCATAGCAGAATCACTTTTTTATTGAATTTAAACTTACAGAACCTCTGAATAACTTATGAGCTATATTAAAATCAGCAAACCTTTCCGGAGCACTTATCTTGTACTTATTCCCTGGCATGAAAACTCTAAACACTTCATGATTACTAATATCTGAACCAAAAACCAACATTAAACGCCGATCCCGCAAATATGCCAGGAAAAGTAACTGCTGCCTTAGCTTATTTATCTCAAGAATATCAATCACCGACTCCTCCTTTCTCACCTCATTTTGCATAGCTTTATGAAAATATTCTTATTGGCTAAGAAAGAATCCACGCTGAAGATAGATTTGATCCATTAGATCAAGGTCTAATCAAGTATCAGTACCCAATATAAAATATTAGGATGACTAATGAATAAACGTGCCAAAATTTATCTACAACCAAATGACCAAGTAACAAAGTTATGAAATAAATCGCAAAAGAGTAACAGAATGTGGCATTAACAGGGTAATCTACATATCTCCCTGATATTGAAATACGCCCTACATCATTAGCAAGAACAATAAGGACCCTGTGGGATCACAACCCATGGAAAGATTAGGGATTTCGTGATACCCGCTACTCCACAAACATTCTCACAACACTTGCACTAATCTCTAAAAAAAATTAAACCTCAATAAAATATCTTGCGTACAAAAGATTTGTGAATTCCCTAAGAACAAGAAATCAAAGGAGTACTATGTAGCTAATAAAATCTGTTCGACGAACTGATACCATATAAGTTATAAATAAATTGCATTCACTTGATACACACATCCAAACGATAGTAGAGAAGCACAACAAGTAGTCAACTAAACAACACTCGAGGTTTATGCATCAACTACAAATAGGACTGGCTTGTCAAAACAATGAATTACTTCTCTTCCGATACTAAATTAAAGGCGGATGAAAATGCATTAGGTTGCTAGATTCTCTAACTTGCAGCATACCTCAGCTTCTCTAAGTTGATCGTTTATTGGATTTCAGAGGGGAAGAGAAGCTAAATTTCCAAAACAATTCAGCATTTATTCATTTATATTCCATAGGGAAGTCGGTAGCTATAGGTTGGGGTAAAAAATGAAACTTACAATTAAAAATCGCATTTTTGCCAACTAGATTTATATGAACTTCATAAAACAAGTTCAATTTCAGGTCATAAGATGGCTTTAGGTCCTTTACGAAGGGAAACTAAAGAAATTTATACGACAATAAAAAACAAAGCTCACATTGTCAAATGATCCTCGCCTTGTGAGATCCAAAACCGCTCGAAAAGCTTGACAAAGACTTGAAAATAAATTCAAATGCTCAAAGAAGGTTATTAAACTCAAACTTCATTTCCGGCACCGACAAGTTGGTTCTATCCTCTTGAAAGAAGTTGGAACAACTCAATAATTGAAAGCCTTAAACACATAAACATATCGTCTCCACTTTACTTGAAGCTTACGATTTAAAAATAATGATGGGGCTAGAGCTCAAGGTCCCACTCCTCATTCATGAAGACCCGCTCTTTCATGATGAACCTAATATCGATAAAGCATTCCACACAAGAATGACCTTCCCAACTACATCTCAACCTAAATTTGGAAAATAGGAAACTGAGGGGGGACTTCTTTCATCGTGTGACCCTAGTCATCACTTGGTTCCTCTTCTATAGCCATGACGTTCGCATGAGCTCTTTTGTGCTGGTCACACTCCACGCTCACCGCACCATAAATGTTGAAACCGGAAACCGGTCTCCGTGGAATTTGAGGTCCCAAAAGCGGGGTGACCGCACACCTACTACACTCAAGTGAACAATCGAGGCTCTAGACTAGGAACGTAAGGGACAGACCCAAGGTCTCAGCGTGGAGGTCCCACCACACACCCGAAAGACTAACGAACTCTTCCCCTCCTAAACCAAATGCTGAGCTAATTGGGCACCTTTGGAAGGCTCTCTTGGCCGACCAGAGCCTCTAGGGAGGATCTCAAAATTCACTCCCTCTTAACCAAGGATGACACCTCGGGTTTGTGCAAAACGCCCTTCAACCGCCCTCCTAGTAGCAAAACCTTGCCTAGCAGTTCTATTTTTCCGTAGCCCCCTTTGGGACGCCACCAACGTAACATAAACCTTAAAGGACTAGTAAAAACATCGCGGGAATCTCAAATTACAGGAACTCACGTTCCATACCTCGACACGCAGGCCGGCAACATAAACAAAAAGGCCTTCTAGGGCCAGCACAAACTTGGGCTTAAGCCCGCTGCTTCCCGCTACATAAAGAATGCACAACTTCCTCGGAGTCTTCTCCGGGAACCCCAGAACATCACCAATTCGGCTCACACGTCCGGATGGGCTTCACACAACACATCACCAATTCGGCTCGTACGTCCGAATGGGCTTCACACAGCATGCCTAAATCTGTACTTACACTTCCGGATGCTAGATGCAATTAATAGCGGGGACGTACACGTCAACCCGTCGGAGAGCTCCCACCCCCCACCCGTTGGTGGAGAGGGGCTTTCATGCAAATATGTAAATTGAGGGCTTCACCTGCCCGAGTAGAAACTTCGTTACCCTTGATGCGTGTTTTGATGAAGGTGTCGGTGGCCGATCTCCCTTTTAGGCCGAGCCTTGCTCGAGGCTGCGATGGCGGTGGCTGGCCTCCTTTCTAGGCCGAGCCTTGCTCGATGCGGCGGTGGGGAGAGAAATAAAAACTCCCCGCTCCATTTTTCTGGTGGTGGACGAGCCTCTTGCCGGTGGTGGGGAGAGAAAATCTCCATTTCCGGCTTAGAGAGAAACTCCCGGCCGACGTAACTCCCAACGGCCGAACTTGACTCCATGAGTCCGATCCCGGCTTCAAATGACCAAACTCAGCCTGTCATGGCCGATTCATGCTTCATGGGGTCGGATCTGACCATAGGCGGCGATGACGGGAGAGGTGGAGGGAGGTCGAGCCTTTAGCTCGGGCTTTGCAGCATCCCGGACGGGAAGAGGAGGGGAGGAGCAAAACCCACTCCTGGAGGTGGCTTGGATGGAGGGAAGGTGGGAGGCGGCTCGGGTTGCGAAGACGGTGGCGGTCGTGCCCTTCTTTGCGGCGGCCTGGACGGAGAGAAGGAAGGAGAGGAAGGGGCGGGGGCGGCCTGCTCCAGGTGGCCGACGGGAGAGAAGAGGACGGAGAGGTAGGCGGCACGTGCCCGAGCCGGTCGACGATGGGAGAGGAGGAGGAGGCCGGGCTGGCGTCGAGATCCAGGCGGTCAGTGAGAAGTGGGAGAGTGAGGCGGCCGATCGTCCTGCTCCTGGCTTGGCCGACGAGATCGGGAAAGCCCTAAGGGCTTTTCCCCTGCTTCCCACCTTTTTCCCCGATCTGCTCCTCGCCACTTTTAATTTTTCCTGCTGCCTCCCCCCCTTTCTCCCAACAGCCCCCATCTCTCTATATTAACACATATCTATAAACATATATAAATAATAATTATATATATTATAGAGATATATATGCTTATATATGTAATAAATATACATTATAAATATATATATATATAGCAAATATATATATATATTATATCAAAATGTAAAAACTCCAAACGCATATATGAGCACCTACGTGCCTTCGAATGGGGACGATACCAAATCGTCGCCCGTAGCCCGCCCCAAGCCCGCTCCCTGGGGAGGATCCCACTCGGCCGGGTACGGGGTTGTACAATGAAACCTAGCCATCCTGAAGTTATGATCAAGCTAAGGTTCATACTGAGATGATTCTTCTTTTGAGTCATGAGAGGTCTTCTGAAACATTCTGTGCTTGATTGATTGTTCTTGGAATTTTGTTTCTGTTGCTATATGTTGAGAATGACTGTCATGAAGGTTTGGAGGAGGTCTGACTTGACTGAATTTTCCAGGAATTCTGAATCTCCAGCTAGAATCTAAAATATCTTCCTTGTCACCCTGATCATACTGTCTACCTCTCCTTCTTGAATAGCCCCTTGAATAAGACCTGGATGGTCTGCTGTAAGAGTGAGGAGCATAAAAAGTCTGCTGATGGGAGGAGGTAGCAGTCTTAGAATCAATATTTCCACTAGCACCTACTGATGGAGGAGGAGGAGGAGGTGGATCCTTCCTGAAATCTTTGATAGGAGAGGAGCTAGTCTTTCTCCATTTCTTCTGAGCCTTCATCTCATTCTTGGAAAATCTCATCAAGTGAGGAGAAGTTGATGTGAGAGTAATATTGTGCCTGATGAAGTAAGGAATGTCATCTTGAGGATTAGACTTAGGCACTTCCTTTACTGGAGCTTTTCTTTTCTTGGTCACTTTCTTCTTATTGCTGACATCTAGATCTGAGTCTAAATTTGAATCTGAATCTGATTCACTATCAGATGAGCCTGGTGGATTATTATAAATATCATCAATCTCTTTGATAACTGAAAGTTCTTCAGCAGCATCAGCTGCCATAATTTCATCTAGGCTTAGGATTGGAGAAGTAGAACAAGCATAGGTTGGAGGAGAGAATGCCTTAGGCTCAGGACTTTCAACCTCTGGCATAATGATCAGCTCAAGCACAGGAACTGAAGAAGGAGCTGCAGAAGGCTCAGGCACACGGCCTGCCAAGAGCGCAGGCACTAGAGCAGCAAAACTCTGAAGAAGCTGAAGTAAAAGATTTTTTCTCACAAGAGCAGTATAACATACTGTATCTGAACAAAAAGGAAAAATAGTAGGGGGAAGATAATCTCTATACACAAAATCAAAGGAGCTTAGAACTGAAGTCAGTTCAAAAGCTGGAGAGATGAAGCAATCTCCATGAAGAATGTCCAAGGGTTCTTCAGGGATTTCAAGGTCATCTTCCAAAAATGAAATAACTTCTGTATCAAGAAAATCAATATCTGCATTCTCTGTAACTGCCAAAACTGTATCTACAAACATCTATGTATCTACAGCTGTCAAACCTGTGTTTGCCTCTGCCAAAACTGTGTCAGCATCTACTGTTTCCACTGCTGGAGGAGGATGGACTTCTTCTCTGGACATCTCCCCCTGCCTGGTAGCAGTAATTTCTGCTTCCAGGCCCCTAGATGAAGAAGGGCCAGAGAAAAAGGCAACAAAAGGATTAAAAGAAACTAGTAAAGGTGCAATGACATCCTCTACAATGGATTTGATGGTAAGGGTGAGGAGGGCAATGAGAGAAGATATAGTAGATGATATAGAAGGAAGAGAGGAAGTGGAATGACCACAAGCTATGCAGATATTGGAGATGGTAGATGGAGTGGTGGATTCAGGGATAGACACTTGTGCTGGATTGGTGGAAACATGAGGTGAGGGTTCATGAGTTGGTGAAGGAGTTGGTGAAATGAAATGAAGTTCAAAAGTTGGTGGGGTTTTGATTGAGATGTTGGTGGAGGGGATCTCTTCTAGATAATGTGGTAGAGGATACAAAGGAGTAGGAGAGACTGGAGGAGGGATTGGAGGTGGAGTTGGATGATGTGGCAAAGGGGAAGTTTGTCTAGCAGGAGAAGGAGGGATCTTTGGCTCATCTTCTCTAGGGTGAGGAGTGACTGGAGCAGTCCTTGTGTCCTTAGAAACCTTGTGGGTGGAGGGAGCCCTGGAGGGCTTTAAGATATTCCTCTCCCATATTCCAAAGAGAGCTGGGGTAAGTCTCTTGGAAGCATTGATGAATGTTGTTGGGGATGTTAACAACACAGGGCATTTTTCAGAGAGAAAAATCCCTAAAATTCTGCCAAGAGAGACCTCTCTCTTATTAGCTTTCTTCCTGATCAACTCAAAAACAACTTAAGCCCAATTCATTGATTTCTGATTAACCAAGACACTCATCAAAAGAAATTGATGCTTGGATATATTATCATGGGCAGTGTGCTTACCAAGCACCACTTTTCCCACAATATCTGCCAAGAAGTTGTATTGAGGAGAGAAGTTCTTTTTCAGAAGCTTGCTAGAGTTTTCCTTAGCAAGATCAATTTTGGCAAGCATGGCAGAAAATTCCTCTTTATCTAAATAAATATCGTCTTCTCCATTAATAAAACCGAAAATTTCTGTAAGAACGACAGGGGTTTGATGTACCTCCTCTCCAGAAATAGTTCCTGTCTTCGTCTATCCGTCTGAAGAAGAGGTATAAGCCCATTCTTTAATTTCTGAAACTGGTAACTTCATCCTGGTCATTAGAAACTTCTGTAACTTTGGTGCATCAAATAGCTTCAACACATCCTAAAACATCTGATCACTATGCTTGAATGAGTCCAGATCAATATCAAAACCTAAATCAAACTTCATGCTGGACTCAATTACCGCTGGAATTGCCATTGGAGATGAAAGACTTATTTCAAGAGCCTAGACAACTAGAGGGGGGGTGAATAGGTTCTAATTTTCTTTAGTAATTTAGGCAACTAACTAGTTCTTACTTAGCACAGAAAATGCAAATAACACCGTAGATATCACAGCACAGCATACACTAGATTTATAGTGTTTCCCCAAGGTATGGGTACATCCACTTCCCTCCTTTGCCTATCCAGTAGAGAACTGGATTCAGCCCAACTTCCTTCCACTTACTAAGATCCACAGATCTTACAACTCAGAACCATATTGGTTCCTACAGCTCAGACTTATACAAGTCTTACCTCAAATTCTTCCCAAGAATCCTACCTCAGGCCTCAGCCCTACCTCAGCCTTTATCACTAGGCTTACAACTCAGACTATCACAAGTCCTACACCTCAGGCACTCAGCCCTACCTCAGCCTTTATAATTATAGGCTTACAATTCAGATCTTACAAAATATCCTATAAGAGATCAATTGTTTAAGAGATACTAAGATATCACCAGATAGAACTCTCTATTGGTGTGAGCTTCTTGATCAGTTCTTGAATAAACTAAATCTTCAGATCCAACCTGACTTAGATATTTCAAAGCTTCTTGATAGAACAAAATAAGGTTGAACTTTACTTGATGTAGAAGTTGATCTCCTGTCAGCTCCTTCCTTGAATTCAGAAAAAGATCTGAATCTTCTCTTGCAGACTGTTAAGAATATACCTTCTTAAGGGTCTCCCCTTTTCTTGTTGTTGAATTCTCACGTTGGATGATTCACTTTTTTATCTCTGTATCAGTTATTTTTAGTTGTCAAGGATCAGTCCTTTATATAGAGTTTTCTCATGATTACCGGCTGATCCGGTTTGTAACAACCTTCTGACAGTTCTGACAAAGGTGTCAGACCTGTTGATTATGAAAGCTGTCGAGTCACCAGTCATGACAGTTGATTCCTAAAGGACTTTACAACTCAGCATGAACCACTCAGCAAACTGCTTCATATGTGTCGACACAAATAGACTAACTGTCGACACAAGTCTTGGTGATGTCGACATAACACTCCTTGTGTTGACATAGTTATTCTTCTGCTACTCGACGCAGCTTCTGTTTGTATGTGCCGACACAAGTCCTATGTGTCGACCCAACTGCTCCTGGTCTTGACATAGCTGATGCAGGCAGATGGCGTTGAGTGTAAGTCCAGCTGTCGTTGAGTGTGTGTCGACACAAGTCCTTTGTGTCAACACAAGACTTTAGACTCAGAATAGCTGTTGCTGTAAGATGGAATTGAGTGTGTATCGATACAAGTCCTGTGTGTCGACACAAACCTTCTTCAGGTGTCAACACAATTCCTGAGTTTCGACACATGGCTTTCTTCTGGTGTCGACATAACTCCTCGGTGTCGACAAATGCCTTTGCTTTAGGTGTCGACACAATTCCTTCCTTAGGTGTCGACACAATTCTGTGTGTTGACACAACTTCTTCTTCAGGCGTCGACACAATGCCTGGGTGTCGACACTGCTTTGCTTCTAGTGTCGACACAACTTCTGGGTGTCGACACAATTCTTCACAAGTGTTGACACTTGTACTTAGAGAATTTCCTTGCAAACCTTACACCTATAAAATGAAACTCAAACATCCAATAAATACAAATAGATGTATATCATTGAGTAAGATGAGGTTTCTCCAAATCTGGTACATATTTTTTAGTGTACCCAAAAATGCCCCCCTATTTGGAGAAGTCATAACTCTTAGTCAAAGATATACATCACTTATAATAAAGCACTCAAAAATTGATGTACATACACTTCAGTGCAAGGTAACATACAAATAATGTAAACAACTAAAATCAATAGTGACGCTGATTTTATTTATTAATCAGAAAATTCTGGGTTTACAAGTTTATTTCCTTAGAACAAAAGCAAAAAGTTAAATTGTTCTATACATAAGCATATCTATCCTATGATTGACTAGGCTCCTTAATTAAAATGCCTTTTCCAGATCTAATCTTTGCCTGCACAGTAGGTTCTGTATCAATAGCAGGTTTCTTCCATTTGAGATCCTTCTACTTCTGTTCTTCATCCTTTATCCTTTGCCTTTCAAAATGGTGAAAGGCTTGGGGAAGTACCAGCTAGGCTCTAGAGCATTAGCAGTTAACTTCCCAGCTTTTGCACTCCTTATGAACTGAAGAATTGCTTTTTGCCTAGATTGATACATATTCCATTCATGCTCAGAATACCATTTACCCATGTCATGGGTCTTATCCTTTACAGCCTTCCAGGCAGTCAAAATAATATTCCTGGAAGTAGGTCTCCATTGCTCAAAATTTGGCTTCAACTCAGCATGTTCTCTGAACCTTTTCTTGGATAGTTGTGCTTCCTTCTGAGCTTCTTTGGCAGCCTCTGACATTTCTACTTTTTCAATAATAATCTTTGGTGCCTCCTGTGGAGGGTTGTACATTATCTGCACTTCTTATTGAACCATGTCAAAGTCAGTAGGAGGGTAAATAACCTGTGCAACTTCAGGTTGATCTCCTTCAATATAAGCAGGTTGCACTCCAGACTCAGCAATATTTTCATCATCACACATAGGAGGAAAGCCAAGTGTAGCTATGAAGGTATTAGAGACCCATTTAGCATGATTAGAGCCAGCTTTGTCTAATAATCTCTCCCCCTTTATGACTTCTCTAGCTATATGATCCCTCAGATCATTCTTTTGAAATATTATGTGATCAGCTAGATATTCTATACATTCTTTGTAATAGTCTTTGAACTTAGTCAGGGTATCAGAAATTGTCTTTTGAGAGACTCTAATGGCTGTTTGGACAGTAGTTAGATCTTCTTGTATTTGCTTTGATATTTCATATTTCAAATCAGTGGAAATACTTCCCAGTTTTTTGAGAATTTCTTCATGGCAGTCTTTGAGATTTTCATTGGAACTGAATTGATTTTCTAAAACATATCCTTGCTTGGTGGAAATGTCCTCAATCTCAGTCTTTTTGAGCTGTTGTTGCTCAGCCAAATATACAACAGCCTTGCCTCCCTTATGTAAGAAATTTGTCATCTCTTTCTTATGTAGATTGACTTCAAATCTGATTTATTTAATGTCTTGTGCTAGCTGGAACTGCAGGTCTTTATTTGACTCATCCACATACTTTTCTAAAGACTGCCTTTGTTAATCCAATTTAACTTTTAGGTTGACTAGTAATGAATTGAAATCCATGCTTGGAGCAGGTGGTTGAGTGACTAATTGCAAGGATTTCTTGTAGCCTTAGCTCTTTTTTTTAATTGCAACTATCTTCCTCTTCTTAGCCATAGAGGCTTCCTCATCATCAGAGGATTGTGATGAGATTTCTATATAAACAGTTTCCTTATTAGATGGTGCATTTAGTAGCTCCTCCCCCTAAGTCCCTTGCAGTTCCTTTTTATCTGTGATTGCTCCCCCTCAATCCTTGCAGCTGGTAAATCAGAAAACATCTCTTTCATAGTGATCTCTTGCTGCATCTATATAGGAGGAACAAGATTAGTTTGGAAAACAAAAGTTTCTCCCTGGACATCCAGATCCTTGTCCAGGGACCTCTCTAGAAAGGAGATACTTACTTGATCATCCTGAGCAGTATTTTTCAACTGCACATCTTGTGTCTCTTTCTCCATATTTAGTTGTGCTTCTTTATTGATATCTGATACAATATCCATTACTGTATTAGCTGCAAACTCACTCTCTAGAGTAACTAAATCAATTTCTCCCCCTTGAGCAGGAAGCTCAGAAAGTACAGTATCCTGTGCTGTTGGTGCAGGATTTTCTCCCCTGAGAGTAGTGACTATCTATTGCTCTGGGAGCACACTGCTCTCTACTTGATCTTGAGCATCTTTTTGTTGTCTGTCTTCATCTTAACTGAAGACCACTTCCTCTTCAGAATCACTAGAGGATTCTGTTTGCTGAACAACTCCCTTCTTCTTCTTTTCTTTCTTGGTCTATTTTTGTGGAGTAGAAACCTCCTTGGTTAATAATCTATCCCACATAGACAAAATTCTGGTGTCCATTCTCCTCATATGGTTGATTTTTATTCCTGGAAGTTGGCTCATTACATCTGGTATTGCTGAAGATAAACATAAACTCAGAATCCTTCCCAGATTTTGTTTCTTTATACCTTCTTGTATTTTGTCAAAGACTATTGATGCCCAGTCTGTTTTAAGCCTGAAAATTATTCTTGTCATTAGATGGAACATAGAGGCTTAAATTTTGTCATGTCCACCTATTTTACATATAATCACCTTGCCTACTATTTCAGACAGGAACTTCCCTTGTGAATTCATCCCTTTCCTGCTGATGGATGATCCAACCTTAGTATTAGGGTTTAGCCCGCACTAGCTGAAAGCATCTTTTTTCATTGATGGAATGATGTCAACTTCATCCTTAACCTTAGGAAGTTGGAGTGATTTCCTAATCGTCTTCAGTGTAAGTTTTACTCGGGAATCTTGAACTGTCTCTTTGATCTTCTTCCCATCAGTGTCCACAGTTGTTGATGAATAAAATTCCATTACTTCCTTTTTACAAATCTTAGTTGGTTCTGAGACCAAGAACTCCAACCCATTTTCCGAAATTAGGGTTATTACACCCTAGATGTCTTGTGAGGCTATCGTGAATCCCCACGAACAAGCTCATAACCTTCATTCACCTTGTCGTCCTTGTGGGGCGCTATTAATGAGATAGAGAGAGATAGAAGAGAAGAGAAGTGAATATTTTTGTCAACAAAGGGTCTAGAGTCGAGAAATTTGAAGGCGTAGTCGACCAGATTTTGGCTTCACCTATTTATAGTCTAGGTGAAAAGGGGAGTTCAAAAGACGCGCCTTAGTAATAATACTAGGTCTCGACAATACTTAGGTTTAGTCGACACGTCTATGTGTCGACATACTTGTGTCAGTGTCGACATGGACTGGTCATGTCTCGACACAGAGTGTCGACTTTGATTTTTTTTGTGTCGACACAAAAATCAGCTAACTTAAAGTCTCGATAGAGTTGTGTCGACACCTATTCTTCTGTCAACACAAATACTATTTCTGTGTTGACACATCCTTTTTCTTTGTCGACACAACATACTGAGTGTGTCGACACAAAGTCTGCTTGTGTCGACACAAACTTGGTACTTAGCCAAATTTCCTGGGAAATTTTGTACTTACATATACTACTTAGGAATGCTTAAGCTGACCTATTCTGGGTTCAACATACCTAATTCAATTTAAAAATAATTGAATTTAGTTTCATCTATAGGTTTTGTAAAAATATCAGCAATTTGATTATTTGTGTTTACAAATTCTAGACTAATATCTTCCTTCTCCACATGTTCTCTTTTGAAATGAAACTTAATTTATATATGCTTGGTTCTACTGTGTGATACAGAATTCTTAGCAATAGAAATAACACTAGTTTAATCACAGAATAGTGGAATTCTACTTACCATGATGTCATTATCTTCAAGTTTATGCTTTATCCACAGCAACTGTGCACATTAGCTTCCTACAGCTATATATTTTGACTCAGTAGTTGAGATAGCTATATTTATTTGCTTTTTTGTTGCACCATGACACCAGCCTTCCACCTAAGAATTGACAAGTTTTTGTAGTACTTTTCCTGTCTTCTTTGCATCCTGCAAAGTCTGCATCTGAGAAGCCTGTTAGTAAGAAATCTCTATTCTTAGGGTACCAAAGACCTAGATTAGGTGTGCCCTTAAGATATCTCAAAATTCTCATAACTGCAGTATACTAAGATTCCTTTGGGCAAGCTTGGTACCTAGTACAGATACATATAACATACATGATGTCAGGTGTACTAGCAGTCAAGTAGAGTAGGGAGCCAATTATCCCTCTATATAAAGACTCATCAACAGGTTTCACTATCTCATCTTTGCCTATAGGCATACTTATTCTCATTGGAGTTTTCATGGTGGAGGCTTAGTCCATAACATATTTCTTAATCAACTCCTTGGTGAACTTAGACTGGGATATGGACAATCCATCATCAGTCTATCTTACTTGAAGTCCCAAAAAGAACTTCAGCTCACCCACACTACTGATCTCAAACTTCCCTTGCATAAGTTTAACAAACTTTCTACAAAGGTTGTTTTCAGTAGATCCAAAGATAATGTCATCAACATATATCTACACTAGGATTATCTTGCCTTTAGATTCCCTAAAGAATAGAGTTTTGTCTATCTTTCCTCTAGAGAATTTATTCTCAATAAGAAAAGCAGACATGGTTTCATACCAAGCCCTAGGGGCTTGTTTCAAACCATAAAGAGCTTTCCTAAGCCTATATACATAATCAGGATAATTAGAATCTACCAAACCTGAGGGTTGTTTAACATAGACTTCCTCTTTTAAGTCACCATTCAGAAATGCTGACTTTACATCCATCTAATATACCTTGAACCCTTGATATGCAACATAGGCCAAGAACAACCTTATAGCCTCCAGCCTTGCCACTAGGGCAAAGGTTTGATCAAAGTAAATCCCATCCTCTTGCTTGTAGCCTTTTGCTACCAGCCTGGCCTTGTTCTTGATTATAGTGCCATTCTCATCATGTTTGCTTCTGTAGATCCACTTGGTTCCTATAATGTTGTGATCCTTTGATTTAGGAACCAGTTCCCAGACTTTATATATGCTGAATTGATTCAGCTCTTCTTGCATAGCATCAATCCAGTTTGTGTCTAGCATGGCTTCTTCAAACTTCCTGGGTTCTATTAGTGATAAGAAACTTGAACATAAAACTGTGTTCATGTTCTTACTCCTGGTTAGTACACCTTGACTTGCATCACCAATGATTTGATGAGATGGATGATCATTTAGGTGTCTTTTTGCTGGAGGAAATGTGCCAACCTCTTGGCCTTCTTCATTTTCCTCAACCTAATGCTCCTCATTGTCTTCTTCATCCAGTGAGTCTTGTTCTCCCCCTGGATAGAATGCATCCTTCTCTTCATCCAGCCTAGCAGGTGCTTCTTCATTAATAGTCAGCTTGTCCAGCCTATCCTTTAAACTTGTAGAACTACCTAAAGATCTAGACAATTCACTATTAATGAACTTAGATTAATCAAATACTATATGGATAGATTCTTCTACAACTTGTGTATTTAAGTTGTATATTCTGTATGCCCTACTATTATTATTGTACCCAACAAATATCCCTTCTAGCGATTAGACAGCAAACTTAGTTTGGTATTTCTTACCATTAACTAAGACATAACACTTGCTACCAAAGATTCTAAAGTAGGAAATGTTTGGTTTTCTACCTTTCAAAATCTGATAGGGAGTCATATTATGTTTCTTATTGATGGAGGCTCTATTGAGTACATGACATGCAGTATTTACTGCCTCAGCCCAGAAGTACTCAGGGAGAGTAGTGTCACTATGTTGTGTTCTACTTGCCTTAATTAGAGTCCTATTCTTTCTTTCAGCAATACCATTTTATTGAGGTGTTCTTGGTGAGGAGAACTCCTGATGAATCCCAAGTTCTTCACATAACTTTGTCATACTTTCAGACTGAAATTCAGTTCTATGGTCAATTCTGATTTTGACCACTGAATTGTTAAATTCATTCTGAGTTTGTCTAACAAAGGTGTGGAAAATAGTAGGAGTTTCAGATTTCTGCCTCAACAAGAAAACCCATGTGAAACTAGAATAGTCATCCATAATAACTAATGTATATACTTTCCTACCAAGACTATGAACTTGCATAGGAACAAACAAATCCATATGCAAGAGATATAAACATCTCATTGAATCTTTGGTATCAAGTTCATGGAAAGAGGACTTAGTCTGTTTGCCCTTTTGGCAAGCTGAACACATACCCTCTTTGATGTACTTGACTTGAGGACCATTCCTCACTAACCCCATGCTGAATAGCTGTCCTATTGACTTATAGTTCAGATGAGCTAGCCTCTTGTGGCATTTGACACATAGTGAAGCTTTCTCTCCTGCAACTAGACAAATGGGTGAGATGTTAAACTCACAATCTAGGTTAAGGCAATATAGATTCCCTTTCCTAGTGCCTATCAAAAAGATCTCTTAATCATTTGACATCCTTATTTGGCACTCCCCTTTGACGAAAGAGATGCCATAACCTAGATCACTAAGTTGACTTATGCTAATCAGGTTATGTTTTAGACCCTTCACATAAGCCACTTTAGTGAGAGTAATTGAATCACTAGAAATGTCACCAAATCCTTTGATGATTCCTTTTTCTGATCCACCAAAGATTACTTTTGGTCCATTCTCTATGGGTGCATAGTCCCTCAACATTCTTCTTGTTCTAGTCATGTGTCTAGAACATCTACTATCCAAGTACCATATAGGGGTATGACCACTTGGATTCACCTGCATCAAATAAAGAATCACTTATCCTTAGAACCCAAATTATTATTGGGTCCTAGGTCCTTGTTAGTTTGAAATCCTGCAGCTGTTCTGACAGGTAAACTATTTTTGGTTTTAATACTTGCATTAAACCAACAATCCATGGAAAAGTGGCCCACCTGGCCACAACACCAACACTCAAATCTATTGTACCTTCTTTTAGGTACAGCCTTCATAACTTTGTTGCCAGCAGTCCTGTTAAGTGTAGGTGCTGGAGTAGCAGACCCCAAGATTTCCTTTTGAACCTGATAGGCTTGCCTATAGAGTGGCCTATTGGCATTTACACCCTTGCCCATGAGATCTCCATACTCACAGTGACCATGAGTAATATCATGATCATACCTGTTTGTAGGTTGCATCACTTTCCTAAAGAAAATAGGGGGCTTTTTAGCTAGTGGCTGAGCTGGGGGATTACCTTTTCTATGAGAATTGGTGGCCCTAGTTCTTCCCTTAAAACCTAGACCAGTCTTTCCTTTCTAAGAAATGAAATTGTCTATTAAGGGAAAGATAGATTTTGGCTTAGAGAATTTAGCCACATACTCTCTTTCTTTCTGGAGTTTTGCCTCCGAATTTTTGATTTGATTTTCCTTGAAAGAGATTGTGCCCATCTTAATAACAGTTATGTTCTTCAGTTTGGCAACCACCTTCAGTTTCAAATCTATCATCTTGGTTGATTCTGATGCAGCCTGGTTAAGAGTTTCAATTTCCTTGGCCTGCACTTTGACAAGAAACTTGCTCCTATTCAGATCTTGCAACAACCCACCATACTTATTAATGAGTTGATGTACATCCCCCTCAGAATCAGAACCATCCCCTTATCTTTAATTTGATGCTACTGATTCTGATCCAGTAAAATAATCAGAATCTAATGGAGAATTGTATACCTTGCTTGGAACAGGATGATCCTGGCACTGATCATTTTCTGACAGAGCCATTAGCCCTCTACAACAATAATCTTTCACTCCATTTATGGAGTCCAGCATTTGTAGGAATTCTAGTTCCCTAGAATCCTCTTTTGTTAAGAACAGCCCAACATATGCTTCTGCATTATCTTCTTCTCCTGATCCTGAAGATGAAGAGTCTGTCCAACTCTTCTGCTTTTGAGCAACAAAGGATTTCTCCTTCTTGCCTTTCACTTGATGCTTCTTCTTGTCCTTAGATTAAGTCCTCTTGTCTGGACAGTTAGCTATGACATGTCCAGGCCTGTTGTAATAATAGATAACAATCTTAGAATTAGTTTGTTTACTGGGTTTTGAGGCATACCTGTCCTCCTTGGGAGTCTTCTTTTTCTTGTAATACTCATCCTTGGAGAAGGATGTAGATGGCCTGGTTCTCCATTTCTTCTTTTTCATGAACCTTTGAAACTGCCTTATAAAGACAGCAAAATCCTCATCAGTGGTGTGGCTATCTAATGTGCTGTTGTCAGGATTTTCTTCTTCTGCCTTAGCACTCCTTCTGGGTGGAGAAGGAGACTTTCTCCTACCCTTTCTTGAAATCTGTTAATTACCTTGGAGATTCACTAAGACTGTTAGGTCAATCTTTGAGTAACCTCCCTCTGATACCACTTGAAAGACTTATTTCAAGAGCCTAGACACCTAGAGGGGGGTGAATAGGTTTTAATTTTATTTAATAATTTAGGCAAATAACTAGTTCTTACTTAGCACAGAAAATGCAAATCACAGCACAGCATACACCAGATTTATAGTTGTTCCCCAAGGTATGGGTACATCCACTTTCCCCCTTCGCCTATCCAGAAGAGAACTGGATTCATCCAAACTTCCTTCCACTTACTTAGATCCATAGATCTTATAACTCAGAACCAGATTGGTTCCAACAGCTCAGACTTATACAAGTCTTACCTCAGATTCTTCCCAAGAATCCTACCTCAGGCCTCAGCCCTACCTAAGCCTTTATCACTAGGCTTACAACTAAGACTATCACAAGTCCTACACCTTAGGCACTCAGCCCTACCTCATCCCTTATAATTGCAAGCTTACAACTCAGATCTTACAATATATCCTACAAGAGATTAATTGTTTAAGAGATACTAAGATATCACCAGATAGAACTCTCTATTGGTGTGAGCTTCTTGATTAGTTCTTGAATAAACTGAATCTTCAGATCCAAACTTGAAAGAAAAGGGATAGATACTACTCTAGAGGGGGGGGGGTGAATAGAGTAATCAAAAATTGCACTAGTAAAGTTGACTGTCTACTCAACTCCCTCAGAGTTAATTGCGGAATGAAGGTTATAGATATTTGAGAAGTTACCCTAAAGCCTAACACAAGTGTTGTGCATAAAAGGCAGCCAACTGTAATTACAATTAAGGCTTGGAATCCTAAATAGCAACTAACAAACCTAGTTAAAACTAATCACAGCCAACAACACAAGTAATAAATCAAACAACCAGACGACACAAGGGAATTTATAGTGGTTCCCCAAACAACTTGGGTACGTCCACTCTTCTACCAACAAGGTAGGAATCCACTCAGATTTTTGATTAGGTGCCCTGCCACCAACAAGATCTGCTTCAGGTAGATCTAGAAACCCTTTAGACTTTTAATCAGGTGTCTAAAAACCAACACAGGTTTTTGATCAGGTGCCCTGCCACCAAGGTATACTTTTGAAGGGAGTAATAACCCTTTACAGGAGGGGGAAAGGAGGTTAAAATGTCTTCTCTATTTTAAATAGAATTAGAGAAGCTCAAGAACTTGCACTGAGCTAGAAAGTTCTAAAGAGTCAAGGCTCCCCCTGGATAAAAGATTGTCCAGGTGAAGTCTTGCTTCAGTGCAGAAAACACTTCAGAAAATCTGAAGGAAGAAGCTACAAGAAGATAATAAATATGAAATGAAAATTCTTCTTCAGGCAGCTATCTTCTTCTTCTTCTTCAAAAAGCTCTGAGTGAAGATCTTCCTGGAGGCAGGAGAACTCAGGTTGAAGAAGAGTAAAGCTCTGAATGTGAACGAGCTGAGAGCAGTTGTAAACTGTAAGTTGTAAGCTTGAATGCTGCTGTTAGCTTTTGCTATCTGAACTAGTTGATTTCTTTCTCCAAAGAATTCTTTATATAGCAGCAGCAGCAATGACTCTAATGTGAGTTTGAATCTTGTCTTCTACTGAAATCTGCAAGCTGGGCTGCAAATAGCCTAAAGCAAGAACAAAAACTGCAGACAGATATCCTATAAGAGGATAAAGCTTTCTAAGAAGCTGCAAGTAACTCTGATAAAATAATACTAGAGAAAGTCACATCAGAAGAGAGTCTTTACGGCCAAAGAAGACTTTTTGAGTCTAACGGCGATAAAGGACAGCTTGACAGATAAAGCAGAAAACATATTTTAACTAATAAGACAAACAACTTTGTCAGAAAAAGATTGGCTCATGCATAAGGAATGGAGTAGATATTGCATGGAAATAATATCATAAATTTATTCAAATAATTTTTTATAAAATATACCAAAATAAATATGAAATAAATCACATCATAGAAGATGACAAAATTACTCAAGACATACAGCAAAACGTCGAACGACCCTCGGAGATCATCGATCGAAGCACAGAGATCGTCGACCTATCAGACAAATAGTCGAACGATACAGATAGTCGAACTATCAAAGAAGATAGTCGAACTACCTCAGCAGATAGTCGACCTATCAGAACAGATAGTCGAGCTATCAGATAGTCGATCTATCAAGGCAGATAGTCGAGCTATCAAGCAAAATAGATAGTCGACCTATCAAACAGATAGTCAAACTATCAAAGAAAACAGATAGTCGACCTATCAACAGATAGTCGAACTATCAAAGAAAACAGATAGTTGACCTATCAACAGATAGTCGAACTATCAAAGAGAACAGATAGTCGACCTATCAACAGATAGTCGAACTATCAGATAGTTGAACTATCCAAGTAGATAGTTGAACTATCAAGAAGAGCAGATAGTCGACCTATCAACAGATAGTCGAACTATCAAATAGTTGAACTATCTAAGCAGATAGTTGAACTATCAAGAAGAGCAGATAGTTGACCTATCAACAGATAGTCGAACTATCAAAGAGAACAGATAGTCGACCTATCAAACAGATAGTCGAACTATCAAAGACAGCAGATAGTCGACCTATCAAGCAGATAGTCGAACTTTCAGGAAGACGATCGTCGATCGGCTGATCGACGATAGTCGAGCGACGTTCGACCATAGTCGAACGAAAAACAACTTATCCAAATATTCATCTGGAAAAGTGACAAGTCTAAACTAGAGCAAACTAACTAAACAACTAACCTTTGACCATAGATAAATCTTGGGTCAAGATTAAAAGAGAAAACTGAACTCAAATCAAAACTAGGGTACCTACAATCTCCCCCTATTTGAGTTAAGTCTCTTAACAACTAAACACAAAACTAATTACTGAAAAGTAAATAAAATTCATGAAGGGAAATAATTAAGCAGATAACATCAATCAATCAGATAAGCAAATAACTGTCAATCAATGAAATTTTAAGATGCTTCAGAATTAGGTTTAGGTTCAGAAGAACTAGGAATAAAAGTAATCTTCCTAGAAGGATCTAGAGCTTCTTTCCTTGACAACATTAAATCTTGTTCTCCAATGATTTTAGTTTCTGATGCTCTTGGGACAACTACTTCAGGATGCTTTTCCATGTATTTTGAAGGGTCAAATACCTCAGGTCTAACCTGGAATTTATCAAGCTCCTTCATTCTAAATTTTGACATAGTGGTTAATCCTGCAGTGTCTTTGCCTTCAGCTTTAGCTTTCTTGATTTGAGCTAATCCAACAAGTTTAAGAAATCGAGCCATCCTGAAATCAGGATCAAGCTCTGGGCTTTCATACACATTTTCAGAGGTTGTATCAACAGGTTTCACAGCTTTAAATTTAATTGACATATCTAGCAGACTTTCAGCTGGCTCTTTATCCTAAATAACTAGAGAAAAAGGAGGAGCAAACTCAGCAAATATCTTGCTAGATTTTTCAGAGAAAATAATTCTTTTACCTTTTGAAACAACCTTCACTGCATGATCTGGATTTGGAGAGGTTGTGCCCGTGAGTTCTTTGGAAGGAGGAGGAGAAAAAGTTGCTCTTTGATAAACCACCTCCTTTACTTGTTCCTTAACATCAGCATCAAGTCTTTGATAGCAAGATTGAGTTCTACCTTGATATCCTTGAGAACTTTTCCTTTGTGATGACTGAGATGGGGTAAACCTATCAGACTGAGCAGAAGGGTTTGCAGATAGGTTTCTAGAGGCTCCTGCACCGGGATGTGGAGGAGGAGGACCTCTAGGAGTCCATCTTGGGGCTGGACTATCATATCTCTTAGACTTCTTCCTTAATTTCTGCTGATTCTTAGAAAATGCCATCTAGTGCTGGAATTCTTTAGATTTAGGATCAATGCCTTTTAAGACATAATAGGGAACATCATGGTAAGAATTTGGAGGAGGAGGAGCCACAGCTTTCCTTTTCTTCTTAGTAGATCTCTTTTTCTTGGACTCATCAGATTCATCAGAATCAATCTTATCCTCAGAATTTGAAGAAGGAGGAATATCATATGGATCAATCGCCTCTTGCACAGCTCTTTCCTTTTCTTTTAAGGCAGCTCTTTCTAACTCTTCTTCCATGGCATCCTGTGCCAGAAGAGTATCTAAATCTAATCCAGGAGTGTCATCCCAGACAGTAGACTTTTCAATTTGAATTTCTGAAGCCTTTTCTTGTTCATCAGCAACTGTCATGGGGACCAGTTCTTCTTGTACTGCTAACTCAGAATCTTGAACAACTGGTTCTGGTTCAGTTTGAACTTCTGGAGCTGGTTGGTGATCAAGCTCTTGGACATCTAATACTTCTTCCATTATATTTGTAGTATTATGAACAAAAATTTGCTAAATGACATCGAATCATTCCTTCCAGGTATTCCCATACTACCATGTCAGTTATCAAGTCTAAAAAAATGAGTAAAAGGGATACCTTCAGAATTTTCCTTTGAATGTCCTAACTCCCATAATTCATCTAGGAAGGAAGTAATGACTCCTTCTAGGTAGAGGGCAACCAGGGGAGTGGAGAATTCTTCTAGGCATACTTTGGCAATAAACTCAGATTTCATTACAGCATCAGAAATATCTTTTTCAGACAATGGAGGAGGAGCTGATTCTTCTATCTCTTTCTCTGCAACTGCAGGAGGATCTGCTGGAAGGGAGGCCAAGGGCAGCTCAGAGGCATCTTCATAAAGCATCTCCCCCTGCCTGATTTCAGTAGAAACTGAAACCAGGCCCCTAGATGAAGAGGGCTCAGTAGATTTTGATAGAGCTTGGATGGCAGCAGTCAAAGAAGAGATGGAGGATGCAAGGGGAGCAATTGCCTCTTCAATCATAATTTTGATTGAAGGAGTAATTAACTCCAAGATGCTAGAAATGAATGCTGGAGTGATTTCAAATGATGATGGGGGAATCTCAGTGGATGGATGATCAGCAGGAATGGTGTATTCTTGATGAACTGGAGAGTGAACTGGAGATGGAGAGTGAACTGGAGAATGATGGGTGGATGCAAGATGATCAATGTGATCTGAAGAAGGAATTGGTGACTGAGGAGGAGTGGATATCTCAGAAACCAACAAATCAAAACTAGAATGAGATATCCTAGCAAGATGAGGAGGGAGAGGAGATGCATGAGGTGATGCATGGAGAATTATATATGAATCAAGAAGATGAGAGGCAGAAGGTCATACTTCAATTGAAGTTGATGGAACTTCAACTGAAGTAGACGGTAATGCGGATGAAGAAGATGGAAGGGAGAGATTTGCTGAACCAGCTTCTTGTAGGAGAGGAGTGACTGAGGCAGTCCTGGTGCTCTCAAATGCAGCTGGAGCAACCCCTGCAGGAGCGGGCTTCAGAAAAGTCCTTTTCCACTTGGCGAACAAGGTTGGGTCCATCTTCTTGCTGGCATTGATGGAAGTAGCAGCTGAAACTAACAAATGGGGATATTTTTCCTTCAGAAAAATCCCAAGCACCCTACCTAGGATGACTTCCTTTTTACTGTTCTTTTTCCTTATTAAATCAAACAATACTCCTGCCCAGTTAATCTTCTTTTTGTTCACAATTGCACACATTAGGGCAAACTGTTGCCTTGTAATATTGTCATGGGCAGAGTGCTTTCCCAGTAGCACTTTTCCGATGAGTTCAGCAAGGAACTTAATCTTCAGCGGAAAATTTACCTTTAGCAGCTTAGTAGGAATGTCGTCGGCATGTCCTAACTCTGTCAGCATTCTCCCAAACTCTGGGGTATCTTGCTCGTAATCTTCTTCCCCATTTAACAATCCAAAAATTTCAGTTAAAATGGCGGGAGTCAAAGTTACCTCTTCTCCGCCAATTGTTCCGGTCATTGATTCGTCATTGGAGGACGAAGTGAAAGCCCATTCTTTAATTTCTTGAATGTTTATCTTTATCCTGGAGGACATGAGATTTTCCAAACCTTGATCTTTGCATAGGTTGAGAATTTCCACAATAGCAGATTCGCAGCAACTGAAAGAATCGAAGTCCATACTGAAGCCTGCATCGAACTTCACTACGGAGAAATGGGCTGGAGCGATCGCCATCGGAGAGGCTGGAGAAGACGAGGGAGACGGCGAAGGCGAACGACAGAAATCGCGAGACAAAGAGCAAGCAGGAAGATGAAATGCGAGAAGACGCTCTCCGTCGACGATAAAAACAACGATCTCTTAACCTAGGTCGACCATCGGCTTTATATTAAAACAACGATCGTCGATCTATTTAAAATATACTAGAGACGATGGTCGAACGGTCGTTCGACGATCGTTCCTGAAGCAGAGTAGTCGATCCATCGTTCGACTATTTCTGTCTTCACAAACAACAAGCTGTCGTCAACCATAGATCGATGATAGGCTCGACCTGTTCGACTATCTTCGAACGCCGGTCGATGATCTTCAAGCAGATAAGCTATCATCAACCATAGGTCAACGATAGGCTTGATCCGATCGACTATCTTCGAACGTCGTTCGACGATCTTCAAACAAGTTTCAACAAGGCAGACGTCACACTTAGTCTCTTCCATTAATCATGCCTAGTTGAAACAAAAAGAACAGATGCTTCTGTTCATCTAAGGGCTTGGTGAATATACCACCTCTCTGAAGGTCAGTGGATATGAACTCAAGGCTGATCTTGTTCTTTTCCACACAATCTTTCAGGAAATGGTGCCGGATCTCAATGTGTTTCGTTTTAGAGTGGTGCACAGGATTTTGTGCAATAGAGATAGCACTAGTACTATCACACATGATTTTTATGTTCTTGTGTGTGTACCCATAATCCAAAAGTTGGTTTTGAATCCACAGGATCTGTGAACAACAACTAGTAGCTGCTATATATTCAGCTTCTACAGTTGAAGTTGAGACAGAAGCCTGCTTCGTACAGAACCAAGAGACCAATCTCTCTCCCAAGAACTGACAAGTTCCTGAGGTACTTTTCCTTTCAACTCTACAGCCAGCATAATCAAAATCAGAGTATCCAATTAACTCAAATTCTGATTCTGCTGGGTACCAAAGTCCTAGATTTGGACATCCCTTCAGGTATCTCAAGATTCTCTTGAGAAGAATCAGATGAGATTCCTTGGGGTTGACCTGGAATCTAGCACAAAGGCATGTAGCAAACATTATATCTAGCCTACTTGCAGTTAAATACAATAGGGAACCAACAATGGCCCTATAATTCTTTTGATCAACAGGCTTTCCCTGATCATCAGAATCTCTAACTACATTAGTAGCCATAGGTGTATTCATTGCTGAAGCATCAGCCATCCCAAACTTCTTTACCAATTCCTTGGCATATTTGGATTGGGAGATGAAGATGCCATCAGCATCTTGCTTTACTTGGAGACCAAGAAAGTAAGACAGCTCACCCATACTACTCATCTCAAACTTAGAATGCATCAAGTCAGAGAACTTTTTGCACAGTTTGGGATCAGTGGAACCAAAAATAACGTCATCCACATAAACTTGAACTAACAGGATTGTGTCCTTGTGGTGCTTGACGAAAAGGGTTCTATCAACTACTCCCCTAACAAAGTTGTGCTCTAACAAGAAACTAGCCAGAGTCTCATACCAGGCTCTGGGTGCTTGTTTGAGTCCATAAAGAGCTTTTTGCAACTTGAAAACATGTGAGGGCTGAGTTGAAGAAACAAACCCAGGTGGTTGTTCAGCAAATACCTCTTCCTTTAGCTCACCATTTAGAAAGGCACTTTTGGCATCCATCTGAAAAACCTTAAACTTCATATAGGCTGCATAGGATAGAAAGATCCTTATTGCCTCTAGCCTTGCAATAGGAGCAAAGGTTTGGTCATAATCTATACCTTCCTCATGTTTGTAGCCCTGAGCTACAAGCCTAGCTTTGTTCCTTACAATGATTCCATTTGCATCCAACTTGTTTCTATACACCCACTTGGTGCCTATGATCAGTTGGCCTTTAGGTCTTGGAACCAAAGTCCATACTTTACATCTTTCAAACTGATTGAGTTCCTCTTGCATAACAATGATCCAGTGGGGATCTAGCTCAGTATCTTTAATGGTGAGGGGCTCAATCTGTGAAAGGAAACAAGCATGCATCACATCCTGTCTTAACTGATGTCTTGTTTGAACACTAGCTGATATGTCTCCATCACTTGAGATGTAGGATGATCTCTACGTGTGACAACATCAGCAGGTTGGATGTGATCTTCAGCAATAGTTGGAATTAATTCCTCAGGAGGAATTTGATCTACTATTGGGGGTACAGCAACAGCTTCTGCAAAGTCTTCATCACTATCTGAATCAGGGATATGAAGAGTTGATAGATGAAGAATCTCTTGAGTGACATCTTAGCTAGATTTTGGTACCTGCAATGAACTTGAGGAAGGGGAAGTTTCCTTCTCCTTGTAAAACATTTGAGATTCATCAAAAGATACATGCACAGACTCTTCAATTTTAGAAGCTGATTTATTAAAAACCCTATAAGCTTTGCGTTCTTGGGAATATCCAAGAAAAATTCCCATTGAAGCTTTTGCTTCAAATTTTCTAAGGTATTCTTTATTATTATTATGAATATAAACTACACAACCAAATACTCTAAAATAATTTATTTTAGGTTTCTTTCTTTTAAGCAACTCATAAGGAGTTTTACACTTAAGCTTGTGTATCAGACTTTTATTCAAGACATAGTTGGCTGTACTAACAGCTTCTGCCCAATAGGAAAGAGGCATATTAGCATCTGCCAACAATGTGATAGCAGCTTCAATTAGTGTTCGATTCTTCCTTTCAACTAACCCATTTTGTTGGGGAGTTCTAGGAGCTGAGAAGCTATATTTGATACCTTCTCTCTCACAGAATTCTTGCATGAGAAGAGAGTCAAACACAGTGCCATGATCACTTCTTATCAAGGCCACATGAGTAGAGTACTCAGTCTGCACACATAATAGAAAATCTGTAAGGGCTTTGAAGTTATCAGCCTTAGTTCTCAAAAAGAACACCCAAGTGAACCTAGAGAAGTCATCTACAATGACTAGGGTGTAATACTTCCCTCCTAAACTCTGTACATTTATTGGTCCAAAAAGGTCGAAATGTAATAAATACAAGATTCTAGGAGAATCACTTTTATTTAATGATTTAAATGAATTCTTGATTTGCTTGCCTAATTGACAAGCCTTGCATAGGCTCTCCTTCTTGTAGGGGCAAGAAGGTAAACCTCTAACAAGGTTGTGTTTAGATAACCTAGATATATTCTTGAGGTTAACATGGCTAAGCCTTTTTTGCCATAAGGTATTGTTATTTAAAGTAATAACTACTAACACAACATTATTATTTAAAGTAATATTACAAAGAGAGTTAGAAAATGATACCTGGTATCCAGCATCACATAACTGACTTACTGAAATGAGATTATGCTTCAGTCCAGTTACATAAGCAACTCTCTTGAATGTTACAGCTCCAATTGTCATCCTGCCATAGCCTTCAGTTTGACCACAGCTTGAATCTCCAAAGATAACCTTTGGGCCAAGCTTGGCCTTGAACCTTGACAGATGTTCCTTATTTCCTGTCATATGCTTGGAGCAACCACTATCCAAATATCACTTATTCTGAGTGATAGGATAGGTCTTTACCTGTAGAAAAATAAGTTAAACATTGTGGACCTAGGTAACCTTGGGTCCCTTGTTTTTCACATAAGAAAAACTGGAAATAAATTAATAAGCAGGTTGAGGGTGATAACCTAATGGGTAAGATCTCCTAGGTGGGGTTCTCCATACAGATGATGGGTCAATGAACCTAGGGTTTCTATTTACATTCGGGTTTCTAAAGTTCTGGTTGAAGTTTTGAAATTCATGTTGAAAACGTCGATCAGCGTTCGACGATGGGTGCTCAGATCGTCGATCTCCGTTCGACCACTGAGCCTGCCATCGTTGAGCAGCGTTCGACGCTTTTTGTATTTCCTTCAATTTTTATTTTCTCTTTTCTCTCTTAGCTTTATTTAAAACTTTATTAACCTGAATAACTTGCTCAGTGTTTTTTATTCCACTAGCTGAAATAAAATTCACTGGAGTTGAAAGATGGTTTTTAAGAATGATTGGGGGTTCACTAGAAGAAGCTCCTAAGCCTAATTTATTATTGCCTGACCTAGTGTTAGACATGCTGGTTATTTCAAGCAGCTTAAGGCTTCTACCACTCAAAAATTCTTCTAACCTTTTGGACTTAGCTAATTCATTCTTAAGGAATTTTATTTCTTCACTAGAATTAGTGAGTTCTGCTGTTAACCTAATGTTTTCAATAGAAATTAATTTAGATTCAGCTAGATTATTTATAAGCTCTTTTATTTCCTTTTCAGAACTAATTAAATCTAAACATAAAGATTTAAAATCTAATTTAAATTCAGCAGATGTAAAATCATAAGATGACAATACCTCATCTTCTATTGGCATTTCTTCATTAGAATCTGAACTCTCTGCAGCTGAGTGATTGCTGCAGGCATCAATTGCCATCAGGCAAACTTCCTTTGCCTTCTTTTCTTCCTCATCCTCACTGGAGCTTGAGGAGGAAGATTCCTCATCAGAATCGCTCCAGGTTTCAGCAACAAAACCTCTCTCCTTCTTTTTGTTCTTGTAGGAGGATGGCTTGGAATGCTTCCTGTGCTGATCCTTGTCTTTCCTTTTCTCTTTATTCTTTTCCTCTGGGCAGTCTGGAAGAAAATGTCCAGGCTTCCTGGAACCATAACAAATTATTTCTTTAGTAGGAGTACGATCATACCTTGGTTTTTCTTCATATTTTGAAGATTTCTTTCTGAATTCTTTCCTTCCATCTTGAGAAACCTTTTGGCAAATAATGCCATCAGTTCCTCATTGGACTGGCTTCCTTCAGAAGCATCAGCAGCTTTGAGAGCAAGGGTTTGCTCTTTTCTTGTGGGAGTTGGAGTCTTTGCTTCAGCCTCAGCTTCCCTGGACTTCAGCACTTGCTCAAAGGACTTGAGCTTGCCGAGAAGGGCTTCTGTTGAGATTTCTGTTGTGCTTTTGGCCTCCTTGATAGGCCAGATCCTCAGATCCCATGTGCTAGGGAAGCACATAAGAATCTTATCATTGACCTCTGTCAATGATATATCCTTGTCAAGAGTCCTCAGCTCATTGATGATTGAGCTGAGCCTTGTGTACATTGCTTCAACTAATTCAACATCAGTTTTCTTGAAATTTTCATACTGGGAGATAAGGTTGGACCTTCTGTCCTTCCTTTCATCAGCTGAACCAGCTACAATCTGGTTCAGTGTATCCCACATTGCTTTTGCTGAGGAGCAGTCAGCAACCTTCTAGAATACTTCATCAGACATTGTCTGAGCCAGAATGTTCATTGCCTTAGCATCTGCTATCTTTGCCTTTTTGTATTCATCATTATAATCTGGAGGAGGCACTGCACTCATATATGTTGAAGTTGAGGCAGTAGCTGCAGCAGGTGCTCTTGGTGGTCCTGTCAAAATAGAAGCAAAAATACTCTCATCATTAGAGTTCATATATAGTTTGATCCTTGCCTTCCAGATGCTGAACTTGGCTAAGTTGCATGTTGGAGGTCTGGTGCTAGAGTAATCCTTGAACTGGGCCATGATAGTGAATGTGAATATCTATAAGCTTGGTATCTATCAGGATCTTGTGACTTAGGTGTTAGCCTATATAGTCAGCCAACCTCCCTCTGATACCAATTGAAAGAAAAGGGATAGATACTACTCTAGAGGGGGGGGGGGTGAATAGAGTAATCAAAAATTGCAATAGTAAAGTTGACTGTCTACTCAACTCCCTCGGAGTTAATTGTAGAATGAAGGTTATAGATATTTGAGAAGTAACCCTAAAGCCTAACACAAGTGTTGTGCACAAAAGGCAGCCAACTGTAATTACAGTTAAGGCTTGGAATCCTAAACAGCAACTAGCAAACCTAGTTAAAACTAATCACAGCCAACAACACAAGTAATAAATCAAACAACTAGACGACACAAGAGAATTTATAGTGGTTCCCCAAACAACTTGGGTACGTCCACTCTTCTACCAACAAGGTAGGAATCCACTCAGGTTTTTGATCAGGTGCCCTGCCACCAACAAGATCTGCTTCAGGTAGATCTAGAAACCCTTTAGACTTTTGATCAGGTGTCTAAAAACCAACACAGGTTTTTGATCAGGTGCTCTGCCACCAAGGTATACTTTTGAAGGGAGTAATAACCCTTTACAGGAGGGGGAAAGGAGGTTAAAATGTCTTCTCTATTTTAAATAGAATTAGAGAAGCTCAAGAACTTGCACTGAGCTTGAAAGCTCTAAAGAGTCAAGGCTCCCCCTGGCTAAAAGAATGTCCAGGTGAAGTCTTGCTTCAGTGCAGAAAACACTTCAGAAAATCTGAAGGAAGAAGCTACAAGAAGATAATAAATATGAAATGAAAATTCTTCTTTAGGCAGCTATCTTCTTCTTCTTCTTCTTCAAAAAGCTCTGAGTGAAGATCTTCCTGGAGGCAGGAAAACTCAAGTTGAAGAAGAGTGAAGAGCTAAAACTTCTTCTCAGTTGAATGTGAACGAGCTGAGAGCAGTTGTAAACTATAAGTTGTAAGCTTGAAGTTGTTAGCTTTTTCTATCTGAACTAGTTGATTTCTTTCTCCAAAGAATTCTTTATATAGCAGCAGCAGCAGCAACGACTCTAATTTGAGTTTGAATCTTGTCTTCTACTGAAATCTGCAAGCTGGGCTGCAAATAGCATAAAGCAAGAACAAAAACTGCAGACAGATATCCTATAAGTGTATAAAGCTTTCTAAGAAGCTGCAAGTAACTCTGATAAAATAATACTAGAGAAAGTCACATCAGAATAGACTCTTTACGGCCAAAGAAGACTTTTTGAGTCTAACGGCTATAAAGGACAGCCTGGCAGATAAAGCTGAAAACATATTTCAACTAATCAGACAAACAACTTTGTTAGAAAAAGATTGGCTCATGCATAAGGAATGGAGCAGATATTGAATGGAAATAATATCATAAATTTATTCAAATAATCTTTTATAAAATATGCCAAAATAAATATGAAATAAATCACATCATAGAAGATGACAAAATTACTCAAGACATACAGCAAAACGTCGAACGACCATCGGAGATCGTCGACCGAAGCACAGAGATCGTCGACCTATCAGACAGATAGTCGAACGATACAGATAGTCGAACTATAAAAGAAGATAGTCGAACTACCTCAGCAGATAGTCGACCTATCAGAGCAGATAGTCGAGCTTTCAGATAGTCGATCTATCAAGGCAGATAGTCGAGCTATCAAGCAAAACAGATAGTCGACCTATCAAACAGATAGTCGAACTATCAAAGAAAACAGATAGTTGACCTATCAACAGATAGTCAAACTATCAAAGAAAACAGATAGTCGACCTATCAACAGATAGTCGAACTATCAAAGAAAACAGATAGTCGACCTATCAACAGATAGTCGAACTATCAGATAGTTGAACTATCCAAGCAGATAGTTGAACTATCAAGAAGAGCAGATAGTCGACCTATCAACAGATAGTCGAACTATCAGATAGTTGAACTATCCAAGCAGATAGTCGAACTATCAAGAAGAACAGATAGTTGACCTATCAACAGATAGTCGAACTATCAAAGAGAACAGATAGTCGACCTATCAAACAGATAGTCGAACTGTTGGAACCCTAGGTTTTGATTTGAGTTCAGTTTTCTCTTTCTGTCTCTTGACCCAAGATTTATCTATGGTCAAAGGTTAGTTGATAGTTTAGATTCTCTAGTTGTGTAGAATTGCTTTTTCGTTCGACTATAGTCGAACGTCGCTCGACTATCGTCTATCGGCTAATCGACGATCGTCTATTAGTTGGTCGACGTTCTGTCTGCGTTGATAGCTCGACAATCTGTTGATAGGTCGACTATCTGTTTGCTTTGGTAGTTCGACTATCTGTCCTGATAGTTCAACTATCTGATAGCTCGACTATCTGTTGATAGATCGACTATCTGTTTGCTTTGATAGTTCGACTATCTGTCCTGATAGTTCAACTATCTGATAGCTCGACTATCTGTTGATAGGTCGACTATCTGTCTGCCTTGATAGTTCGACTATCTATTGATAGGTCGACTATCTGTGTTGCTTTGATAGTTCGACTATCTGCTTGGATAGTTCAACTATCTGATAGTTCGACTATCTGTTGATAGGTCGACTATCTGTTTTGTTTTGATAGGTCGACTATCTGTTGATAGGTCGACTATCTGTTTTTCTGTGATAGGTCGACTATCTGTTTGATAGGTCGACTATCTGTTTTGTTTGGTAGTTCGACTATCTGTCCGGATAGATCGACTATCTGATAGCTCGACTATCTGTTCTGATAGGTCGACTATCTGCTGAGGTAGTTCGACTAACTTCTTTGATAGTTCGACTATCTGGATCGTTCGACTATCTGTCCGATAGGTCGACGATCTCCGTGCGTCGGTCGACGATCTCCGAGGGTCGTTCGACGTTTTGTTGTATGTTTTAAAATAGTCTTGTCGTCTTCTGTGATATGACTAATTTCATAATTATTTTGGCACATTTTATAAAAGATTATCTGAATAAATTGTGATAACACTTCCATGTAATATCTATTCTATTCTTTATGCATGAGCTAATCTTTTCTGACAAAGTTGTTTGTCTTATAGCTGAGATATGATTTCTGCCAGGCTGTACTTTATAGCCGTTAGACTCAAAAAATCTTCCTTGGGTGTAAAGAGTCGTTTCTGATGTGACTTTCTCTTATATTATTTCATCAGAAGTATTTGCAGCTTCTTAGAAAGCTTTATCCTTTTATAGGATATCTGCCTACAGTATTTTTGTTTTGCTTTATGCTTTTTGCAGCCCAGCATGCAGAGTTCAGAAAAAGACAAGATTCAAACTCAATTAGAGTCGTTGCTGCTGCTGATATATAAAGACTTCTTTGAAGAAAGAAATCAACTAGTTATCAAATACCAAAAAGCGATCAGCAGCATTCAAGCTTAAGAACTTACAGTTTCCAACTGCTCTCAGCACATTCACATCTAACTGAGAAGAAGTTCTAGTTCTTCACTCTTCTTCAACCTGAGTTCTCATGCTTACAGGAAGATCTTCACTCAGAGACTTTTGAAGAAGAAGAAGAAGAAGATAGCTGCCTGAAGAAGAAAATCTTATTTCATATTATTTTATCTTCTTGTAGCTTTTTCCTTCAGTATTTACTGAAGTTTTTCTGTACTGAAGCAAGACTTCACCTGGACATTCTTTGAGCCAGGGGGAGCCTTGATTCTTTTAGAGCTTTCTAGCTTAGTGCAAGTTATTGTGCTTCTCTAATCTATTGTAAAATAGAGAAGACACCTTAACCTCCTTTCCCCTTCCTGTACAGGGTTATTACTCCCTTCAAAAGTATCCCTTGGTGGCAGGGCACCTGATCAAAAACTTGTGTTGGTTTTTAGACACCTGATCAAAAGTCTAAAGGGTTTCTTGATCTACCTGAAGCAGATCTTGTTGGTGGCAGGGCACCTGATCAAAAACCTGAGTGGATTCCTACCTTGTTGGTAGAAGAGTGGACGTACCCAAGTTGTTTGGGGAACCACTATAAATTCCTTGTGTCGTCTGGATTGCTTTATTTAATTACTTGCATTGTGGCTGTGATTAGATTTTAATTAGGTTTGCTAGTTGCTGCTTAGGATTCCTAGCCTCAACTGTAATTACAGTTGGCTGCCTCTTGTGCACATCACTTGTGTTAGGCTTTAAGGTTTAATCTCAAATATCTATAACTTTCATTCCGCATTTAACTCCAAGGGAGTTGAGTAGAAAGTCAACTTTGCTAGTGCAATTTTTGATTACTCTATTCACCCCCTCTCTAAAGTAGTATCTATCCCTTCTCTTTCAATTAGTATCAGAGGGAGGTTGACTGACTGAATAGGCTAACACCTAAGTCACAAGATCCTGATAGATACCAAAGTTTATAGATATTCACTTTCACTATCAAGGCCCAGTCCAAGGATTATTCTAGCACCAGACCTCCAACATGCAACTTGGCTAAGTTTGGCATCTGGAAGGCAAGGATCAAACTATATATGAATTCTATTGATGATTGTATTTTTGCTTCTATTTTGACAGGACCACCAAGACACCTGCTGCTGCCACTACCTCATCATCAATTGATATGAGTGTAGTGCCTCCTCCAGACTATAATGATGAGTACAAAAAGGCAAAGATAGCATATGCCAAGGCAATGAACATTCTGGCTCAGACAATGTCTGATGAAGTATTCCAGAAGGTTGCTGACTGATCCTCAGCAAAAGCTATGTGGGATACACTGAACCAGATTGTAGCTGGTTCAGCTGATGAAAGGAAGGACAGAAGGTCCAACCTTATCTCACAGTATGAGAATTTCAAGAAAACTGATGCTGAATCAGTTGAAGCTATGTACACAAGGCTCAGCTCAATCATCAATGAGCTGAGGACCCTTGACAAGGATATTTCATTGACAGAGGTCAATAATAAGATTCTTATATGCTTCCCTAGCACATGGGATCTAAGGATCTGGCCTATCAAGGAGGCCATAAGCACAAATGAAATCTCAACAGAAGCCCTTCTCGGGAAGCTCAAGTCTTTTGAGCAAGTGCTGAAGTGCAGGGAAGCTGAAGCTGAAGCAAAGACCCCAACTCCTACAAGAAAAGAGCAAACCCTTGCTCTTAAAGCTGCTGACACTTCTGAAGGCAGCCAGTCCAATGAGAAACTGATGGCATTAATTGCCAAAAGGTTTCTCAAGATGGGAAGGTAAGAATTCAGAAAGAAGTCTTCAAAGTATGAAGAAAAGCCAAGGTATGATCGTACCCCTTCTAAAGAAATAATCTGTTATGGTTGTAGGAAGCCTGGACATATTCTTCCAGATTTTCCAGAGGAAAAGAACAAAGATAAAAGGAAAGACAAGGATCAGCACAGGAAGCACTCCAAGCCATCCTCCTACAAGAATTAAAAGAAGGAGAGAGGCTTTGTTGCTGAAACCTGGAGCGATTCTGATGAGGAATCCTCTTCCTCAAGCTCCAGTGAGGATGAAGAAGAAAAAAAGGCAAAGGAAGTTTGCCTGATGGCAATTGATGCCTGCAGCAATCACTCAGCTGCAGAGATTTCAGATTCAGATGAAGAAATGCCAACAGAAGATGAGGTACTATCTTCTTATGATTTCACTTCTGCAGAATTTAGATTAGAATTTAAATCTTTATGTTTAGATTTAATTAGTTCTGAAAAAAAGATTAAAGAACTTAGACATAGGCTAGCTGAATCAGAAATCATATCTATTGAAAACATCAAGTTAAAGGAAGATCTCACTAATTCTAGTGAAGAAATTAAATTTCTTAAGAATGAGTTAGCTAAATCCAAAAGGTTAGAAGAGTCTCTAAATGGTAGAAGCCTTAAGTTGCTTGAAATAACCAGCATGTCTAACAATAGGACTGGCAATAACAAATTAGGCTTAGGAGCTTCTTCTAGTGAACCCCCAATCATTCTTAAAAAACATCTTTCAACTACAGTGAATTTTATCTCAGCTGATGGGATAAAGAACACTGAGCAAGTCAATCAAGTAAATAGAGCTTTAAATAAAGCTAAAAGAGAGAAAAGAAAACAGAAATTTAAGGATTTACAAAAAACGTCGAACGCTGCTCGACGATCTCAGGCTCAGTGGTCGAACGAAGCTCGACGATCTGAGCATCTATCGTCGAACGTCGATCGACGATCGAAAGCTCAGTGGTCGAACGGAGATCGACGATCTGAGCAGCCATCGTTGAACGCTGGTCGACGTTTCCAATATGAATTTCAAAATTACACCCAGAACATTAGAAACCCGAATATGAATAGAAACCCTAGGTTCATTGACCCATCATCTGCATTGAGAATCCCACCTAGGAGATCTTACCCATTAGGTTATCACCCTCAGCCTGCTTATTCATTTATTTCCAGTTTTTCTTATGTGAAAAACAAGGGACCCAAGGTTACTTGGGTCCACAATGTTTAAATTGATTTATTTGCAGGTGAAGACCTATCCTATCACTCAAAATAAGTGGTATTTGGATAGTGGTTGCTCCAAGCACATGACAGGAAATAAAGAACATCTGTCAAAGTTCAAGGCAAAGCTTGGCCCAAAGGTAATCTTTGGAGATTCAAGCTGTGGTCAAACTGAAGGCTATGGCAGGATGACAATTGGAGTTGTTACATTCAAGAGAGTTGCTTATGTGACTGGACTGAAGCATAATCTAATTTCAGTAAGTCAGTTATGTGATGCTGGATACCAGGTATCATTCTCTAACTCTCTTTGCAACATTACTTTAAATAATAGTATTGTATTGGTAGGCATTAGACAAGGTAACATTTATTTAGTAGATTTTAATTCAACTCACTCTGAAATCTGCTTGTTTAATGAAGTAACCAATAACAATACTCTATGGCATAAAAGGCTTAGCCATGTTAACCTCAAGAATATATCTAGGTTATCTAAACACAACTTTGTTAGAGGTTTACCTTCTTGCCCCTACAAGAAGGAGAGCCTACGCAAGGCTTGTCAACTAGGCAAGCAAACCAAGAACTCTTTTAAATCAGTAAATAAAAGTGATTCTCCTAGAATCCTGTATTTATTACATTGGACCTATTTGGCCCAACAAATGTACAGAGTTTAGGAGGGAAGTATTACACCCTAGTCATTGTAGATGACTTCTCTAGGTTCACTTGGGTGTTCTTTTTGAGAACTAAGGCTGATAACTTCAAAGCCCTTATAGACTTTCTATTATGTGTGCAGACTGAGTACTCTACTCATGTGGCCTTGATCAGAAGTGATCATGGTACTGAGTTTGACTCTCTTCTCATGCAAGAATTCTGTGAGAGAGAATGTATCAAACATAGCTTCTCAGCTCCTAGAAATCCCCAACAAAATGGGGTAGTTGAAAGGAAGAACAGAACACTAATTGAAGCTGCTGGCACATTGTTGGCAGATGCTAATATGCCTCTTTCCTATTGGGCAGAAGCTGTTAGTACAGCCAACTATGTCTTGAATAGAAGTCTGATACACAAACTTAAGTGTAAAACTCCTTATGAGTTACTTAAAGGAAAGAAACCTAAAATAAATTATTTCAGAGTTTTTGGCTGTGTCGTTTATATTCATAATAACAATAAAGAATACCTTAGAAAATTTGAAGCAAAGGCTTCAATGGGAATTTTTCTTGGATATTCCCAAGTAAGCAAAGCTTATAGGGTTTTTAATAAATCATCATCTAAAATTGAAGAGTCTGTTCATGTGTCCTTTGATGAATCCCAAATGTTTTACAAGGAGAAGGAAACTTCCCCTTCCTCAAGTTCATTACAGGTACAAGAATCTTCCAAAGATGTCACTCAAGAAATCCTCCATCTTTCAACTCTTCATATCACTGAATCAGACAGTGATGAAGACATTGCAGAAGTTGTTGTTGTTCCACCAATAGTAGATCAAATTCCTCGTGAGGAATTAATCCCAACTATTGCTGATGATCACATCCCACCTGCTGATGTTGTCACACTTAGAGATCATCCTACATCTCAAGTGATAGGAGACATATCAGCTGGTGTTCAAACAAGACATCGGTTAAGACAGGATGTGATGCACGCTTGTTTCCTCTCTCAGATTGAGCCCCTCACCATTAAAGATGCAGAGCTAGATCCCCACTGGATCATTGCTATGCAAGAGTAACTCAATCAGTTTGAGAGATGTAAAGTTTGGACTTTGGTTCCAAGACCTAAAGGCCTACTGATCATAGCAACCAAGTGGGTGTATAGAAACAAGTTGGATGCAAATGGAATCATTGTAAGGAATAAAGCTAGGCTTGTAGCTCAGGGCTACAGACAGGAGGAAGTTATAGATTATGACCAAACCTTAGCTCCTGTTGCAAGGCTAGAGGCAATAAGGATCTTCTTAGCCTATGCAGCCTACATGAAGTTTAAAGTTTTTCAAATGGATGTCAAAAGTGCTTTTCTAAATGGTGAGCTAAAGGAAGAGGTATTTGTTGAACAGCCACTTGGTTTTGTTTTTTCAACTCAGCCCTCACATGTATTCAAGTTGCAGAAAGCTCTTTATGGACTAAAGCAAGCACCAAGAGCCTGGTATGAGACTCTAGCTAGTTTCCTGTTAGAGCACAACTTTACTAGGGGAGTAGTTGATAGAACCCTCTTCGTCAAGCACCACAAGGACACAATCCTGTTAGTTCAAGTGTATGTGGATGACATTATTTTTGGTTCCACTGATCCCAAACTATGCAAAAAGTTCTCCAACTTGACGCATTCTAAGTTTGAGATGAGTAGTATGGGTGAGCTGTCTTACTTTCTTGGTCTCCAAGTAAAGCAAGATGCTGATGGCATTTTCATCTCCCAATCTAAATATGCCAAGGAATTGGTAAAGAAGTTTGGGATGGCAGATGCTTCAGCAATGCATACACCTATGGCTACTAATGTAGTTATTGATTCTGATGATCAGGGAAAGCCTGTTGATCAAAAGAATTATAGGGCCATTATTGGATCCCTATTGTATTTAACTGTAAGTAGGCCAGACATAATGTTTGCTACATACCTTTGTGCTAGATTCCAGGTCAACCCCAAGGAATCTCATCGGATTCTTCTCAAGAGAATCTTGAGATACCTGAAGGGATGTCCAAATCTAGGACTTTGGTACCCAGCTGAGTCAGAATTTGAATTAATTGGATATTCTGATTCTGATTATGCTGGTTGTCGAGTTGACAGGAAAAGTACCTCAGGAACTTGTCAGTTCTTAGGAGAGAGATTGGTCTCTTGGTTCTGTAAGAAGCAGGTCTCTGTCTCAACATCAACTGCAGAAGCTGAATATATAGCAGCTGCTAGTTGTTGTTCACAGATCCTGTGGATACAAAATCAACTTTTGGATTATGGGTACTCACACAAGAACACTAAAATCATGTGTGACAGTACAAGTGCTATCTCCATTGCACAAAATCCAGTGCACCACTCTAGAACAAAGCACATTGAGATTAGACACCATTTCCTGAGAGATTGTGTGGAAAAGAACAAGATCAGCCTTGAGTTCATATCCACGGACCTTCAGAGAGGTGATATATTCACCAAGCCCTTAGATGCACAGAAGCATCTGTTCTTTTTGGTTCAACTAGGCATGATTAATGGAAGAGACTAAGTGTGACGTCTGCCTTGTTGAAACTTGTTCGAAGATAGTCGAACGAAGTTCGACGATAGTCGAACGGATCAAGCCTATCGTCGACCTATGGTTGAAGATAGCTTATCTGCTTGAAGATCGTCGACCGGCATTCGAAGATCGTCGAACAGGTTGAGCTTATCGTCGATCCATGGTTGACGATAGCTTGTTGTTTGTGAAGACAGAAATAGTCGAACGATTGATCGACTACTCTACTTCAGGAACGATCGTCGAATGACCGTTCGACTATCGTCTCCAGTATCTTTTAAATAGATCGACGATCGCTGTTTTAATATAAAGCCGATAGTCGACCTAGGTTAAAAGATAGTTGCTCTTATCGTCGACGGAGAGCGTCTTTTCGCATTCCGTCTTCCCGTTTGCTCTTTGTCTTGCGCTCCGTCCTCGCCGTCTCTCTCTCGTCTTCTCCAGCTTTCTCGATGGCAATTGCTCCAGCGCTTCTTGCAGTAGTAAAGTTTGATGCCGGTTTCAGTGTAGATTTTGACGCCTTCAACTGCTGCGAACCAGGGATAGTGGAGATTCTGAATCTGTGTAAAGATCAAGGATTAGAAAAACTCATGTCTTACAGAATAAAGATAAACACTCAAGAGATCAAAGAGTGGGCCTTCATTTCATCTTCTACTGATGATTCGATGACTGGAACAATTAGCGGAGAAGAGGTAATATTGACTCCCGCTATTCTGACTGAAATTTTTGGATTGATTAATGGTGAAGAAGAGTATGAGCAAGATGCTCCTGAGTTCGGAAGAATGTTAACTGAGCTGGGACATGCCAAAGGCATTCCCTCCAAGCTGCTCAAAGTGAATATCCCATTTAAGATCAAGTTTCTTGCGGAAATTGTTGGAAAAGTGCTACTGGGAAAGCACTCAGCCCATGATAATATTACAAGGCAACAATTTGCACTAATGTGTGCAATTGTTAATAAGAAGTAGATAAATTGGGCAGGCATTATGTTCGATTTAATCAGGAAAAAGAATGGAAAGAAAGAGGTTACCTTAGGAAGGGTAGTTGGAATTTTTCTGAAGGAGAAATACCCTCACCTGCTTGTGTCAGCCGCCACCTCCATCAACACAAGCAAGAAGATGGATCCATCGCTATTCGTGAAATGGAAAAGGACGTTCCTGAAGCCCGCTCCAGCAGGGGTTGCTCCAGTTACTTCTGAGAGCACCAGGACTGTCGCAGTCACTCCCCCCTTCTAGCAGCTGGCTCAGCAAATTTATCTCTTCCATCTTCTTCATCAGCTTTGCCGTCTACTTCAGTTGAAGTTCCTTCAACTTCAATTGAAGTACGACATTCTGCTTCTCCTCCAGCTTCTCCTCTCCCGACTCATCTTGCTGGGATTTCTCAACCCAGTTTTAATTTGTTGGTGTCTGAGATTCCCACTCCTCCTCAGTCACCAATTCCCTCTTCTGATCATCTTGATCACCCTGCATCCGCCCATTCATCTCCACATCATTCTCCAACTCCATCTCCAGTTCCATCTCCAGCTCATTCTCCAGCTCATCTTGCATATACCATCACTGCTGCTCTTCCACCCTCTGAAATTCCTCCATCATCATCATCTTCTTTTGAAATAACTCCAGATTTTATATCTAGCATTGTGGAGTTAATTACCCCCTCAATCAAAATTATGATTGATGAGGCAATTGCTCGCCTTGCTTCTTCTATCTCCTCTCTAACTGCTACTATTCTGAAACTCTCTAAGTCTGCTGAGCCCTCTTCTTCTAGGGGCCTGGTTTCAGTCTCTACTGAAATCAGGCAGGGGGAGATGCTTGATGAAGATGTCTCTGAGTAGCCCTTGGCCTCTCCTCCAGCAGTTCATCTTGCAGTAATAGAGAAAGCAATCGAAGATTCAGCTCCTCCTCCTCCTCCTCTATCTGAACAGGAAATTTCTGATGCAGTATTAAAATCTGAATTTATTGTTAAAGCTTGTTTAGAAGAGAGTTCTACTGCCTTGGTTGCCCTATACCTAGAAGGAATCATCACCTCCTTTCTAGATGAATTGTGGGAGTTAGGACATGCTGTGGTCGATTCTGAAGGTATTCCCTTTACTTATTTTTTAGACTTGTTAACTGATATGCTAGTTTGGGAATATCTTAAAGGCATGATTAGATGTCATTTAGAACAATTTTATTCATAAAACTACAGATAAATTGGAAGAAACTCTAGAAGTTCAAGAGTCTGTTATCCCACCTGCTCCAGAAGTTCAACCAGAATCAAGTGCTCAAATTTCTGAAGTTGCTCAGCCTGAAGTGCAAGCAGAACTGGTCACTTTGACAGTTTCTGAGATTCAAGAATCAGCTGCAGATGCCCAGATTGAAAAATCTACTATATGGGATGATTCCCCAGGCATGGATTTAGATGCTCTATTGGCATAGGATGCCATAGAAGAAGAACGAGAAAGAGCTGCTTTAAAGGAAAAAGAAAGAGCTATAAAAGATGTTATTGACCCATATAATCTACCCATCTCCTCAAATTCTGAAGATGAGATCGATTCTGATGAGTCTGCTGAGACTAAAAGAAAAAGGATTGCTAAGAAGAAAAGAAAAGCTGTTGCTCCTCCTCCTGCTAATCCAGACAATGATACACCATATTATATACTGAATGGAATTTATCCAAAGTCAAAAGACTTCCAGCATTGGATGTTATTCTCTAAGAACCAGCAAAAGCAAAGGAAAAAGTCTAAGAGATATGATTCTCCTGTTCCTAGATGGAATCCTAGAGGTCCTCCTCCTCCACCTCCCGGTGCAGGAGCCTCAGGAAATTTATCTTCTAAATCTGCTTCTCAATCTGAAAGATCAAATCCATCTCAATCTGCTCAAAGGAGAAGCTCACAAGGATTCCAAGGTAAAAGACAAACTGGCTATCAAAGACCTGATACTGTTAAAGAACAAGTTAAGGAGGTAGTATATCAAAGACCAACCTTTTCCCCTCCTCCTTCTCCGAAGAAAAAAGTTTCATCTCCAAAGCCAGTTCATACTGAGAAAGATGTTCCAAAAGGTAAGTAATTTTTTTAACTGAAAATTCTAGCAAGAACTTTGCTAAGTCTGCTCTCTCTTGTTATCTAGTTAATCAGGATAAAGAACCAGTTGACACTTCTTCTAAGATTGTTTATGAAAGCCCAGAGCTTGATCCTAACTTTAGGATGGCTCGTTTTCTTGAACTGGTTGGAGCAGCGCAAATTAGGAAAGCAAAAGCAGAAGGAAAGGACACTGCCGGATTAACCACAATGTCTAAATTCAGAAAGAAGGAGCTCGAAAAATTCCTGGTCAGACCTGAGATGTTTGATCCTTCAAAGTATATGGAAAAGCATCCTGAGGCAGTGGTCCCAAGGAGAACAGAACTGAAAATTATTGGAGAACAAGACTTGAAGCTATCGAAAAAAGAAGCTCTAGATCCTACAAGAAAGATTACTTTTGTTTCTAGCTCTTCTAATCCTGAATCTAACTCTGAAGCACCATAATTATTCATTGATTGACAGTTAATTTTTTTATCTGATTAATTGATGATATCTGCTTAGTTATTTCCCTTTATGCATTTTATTTTACTTTCAGTAATTAGTTTTGTATGCTTTAATTGTTGAGAGACTTAACTCAAATAGGGGGAGATTGTTGGAACCCTAGGTTTTGATTTGAGTTCAGTCCTCTCTTTCTGTCTCTTGACCCAAGATTTATCTATGGTCAAAGGTTAGTTGATAGTTTAGATTCTCTAGTTGTGTAGAATTGCTTTTCCAGATGAATATTTGGTTAAGTAGTTTTTCGTTCGACTATAGTCGAACGTCGCTCGACTATCGTCTATCGGCTGATCGACGATCGTCTATCAGTTGGTCGACGTTCTGTCTGCGTTGATAGCTCGACTATCTGTTGATAGTTCGACTATCCGTTTGCTTTGGTAGTTCGACTATCTATCCTGATAGTTCAACTATCTGATAGCTCGACTATCTGTTGATAGATCGACTATTTGTTTGCTTTGATAGTTCGACTATCTGTCCTGATAGTTCAACTATCTGATAGCTCGACTATCTGTTGATAGGTCGACTATCTGTCCGCCTTGATAGTTCGACTATCTGTTGATAGGTCGACTATCTGTGTTGCTTTGATAGTTCGACTATCTGCTTGGATAGTTCAACTATCTGATAGTTCGACTATCTGTTGATAGGTCGACTATCTGTTTTGTTTTGATAGGTCGACTATCTGTTGATAGGTCGACTATCTATTTTTCTGTGATAGGTCGACTATCTGTTTGATAGGTCGACTATCTGTTTTGTTTGGTAGTTCGACTATCTATCCGGATAGATCGACTATCTGATAGCTCGACTATCTGTTCTGATAGGTCGACTATCTGCTGAGGTAGTTCGACTATCATCTTTGATAGTTCGACTATCTGGATCGTTTGACTATCTGTTCGATAGGTCGACGATCTCCGTGCGTCGGTCGACGATCTCCGAGGGTCGTTCGACATTTTGCTGTATGTTTTAAAATAGTCTTATCGTCTTCTGTGATATGACTAATTTCATAATTATTTTGGCACATTTTATAAAAGATTATCTGAATAAATTGTGATAACACTTTCATGCAATATCTATTCTATTCTTTATGCATGAGCTAATCTTTTCTGACAAAGTTGTTTGTCTTATAGCTGAGATATGATTTCTGCCAGGCTGTCCTTTATTGTCGTTAGACTCAAAAAGTCTTCCTTGGCTGTAAAGAGTCGTTTCTGATGTGACTTTCTCTTATATTATTTCATCAGAAGTATTTGTAGCTTCTTAGAAAGCTTTATCCTTTTATAGGATATCTGTCTGCAGTATTTTTGTTTTGCTTTATGATTTTTGCAGCCCAGCTTGCAGAGTTCAGAAAAAGACAAGATTCAAACTCAATTAGAGCCGTTGCTGCTGTTGATATATAAAGACATCTTTGAAGAAAGAAATCAACTAGTTCTCAAATACCAAAAAGCGATCAGCAGCATTCAAGCTTAAGAACTTACAGTTTCCAACTGCTCTCAGCACATTCACATCTAACTGAGAAGAAGTTTTAGTTCTTCACTCTTCTTCAACCTGAGTTCTCCTGCCTACAGGAAGATCTTCACTCAGAGACTTTTGAAGAAGAAGAAGAAGAAGATAGCTGCCTGAAGAAGAAAATCTTATTTCATATTATTTTATCTTCTTGTAGCTTTTTCCTTCAGTATTTACTGAAGTGTTTATGCACTGAAGCAAGACTTCACCTGGACGTTCTTTGAGCCAGGGGGAGCCTTGATTCTTTTAGAGCTTTCTAGCTCAGTGCAAGTTATTATGCTTCTCTAATCAATTGTAAAATAGAGAAGACACCTTAACCTCCTTTCCCCCTCCTATACAGGGTTATTACTCCCTTCAAAAGTATCCCTTGGTGGCAGGGCACCTGATCAAAAACCTGTGTTGGTTTTTAGACACCTGATCAAAAGTCTAAAGGGTTTCTTGATCTACCTGAAGCAGATCTTGTTGGTGGCAGGGCACCTGATCAAAAACCTGAGTGGATTCCTACCTTGTTGGTAGAAGAGTGGACGTACCCAAGTTGTTTGGGGAACCACTATAAATTCCTTGTGTCGTCTAGATTGCTTTATTTAATTACTTGCATTGTGGCTGTGATTAGATTTTAACTAGGTTTGCTAGTTGCTGCTTAGGATTCCTATCCTCAACTGTAATTACAGTTGGCTGCCTCTTGTGCACATCACTTGTGTTAGGCTTTAAGGTTTAATCTCAAATATCTATAACTTTCATTCCGCATTTAACTCCAAGGGAGTTGAGTAGAAAGTCAACTTTGCTAGTGCAATTTTTGATTACTCTATTCACCCCCCCCCTCTAGAGTAGTATCTATCCCTTCTCTTTCACGAACTATCAAAGACAGTAGATAGTCGACCTATCAAGCAGATAGTCGAACTATCAGGAAGACGATCATCGATCGGCTGATCGACGATAGTCGAGCGACGTTCGACCATAGTCGAACGAAAAACAACTTAACCAAATATTCATCTGGAAAAGTGACAAGTCTAAACTAGAGCAAACTAACTAAATAACTAACCTTTGACCATAGATAAATCTTGGGTCAAGAGACTAAAAGAGAAAACTGAACTCAAATCAAAACTAGGGTACCAACAAACCTGACTTAGCTATTTTAAAGCTTTTTGATAGAACAAAATAAGGTTTAACTTTACTTGATGTAGAAGTTGATCTCCTGTCAACTCCTTCCTTGAATTCAGAATAAGATCTGAATCTTCTCTTGAAGACTATTCAGAATCTGCCTTCTTAAGGGTCTCCCCTTTTCTTGTTATTGAGTCCTCACGTTGGATGATTCACTTTTTTTATCTCTTTATCAGTTGTTTTTTGTTGTCAAGGATCAATCCTTTATATAGAGTTTTCTCATGATTACTGGTTAATCTGGTTTGTAACAACCTTTTGACAGTTTTGACAAAGGTGTCAGACCTGTTGATTATGACAGCTGTCGAGTCACCAGTCATGACATTTGATTCCTCAAGGACTTTACAATTTAGCATGAACCACTCAGCAAACTGATTCATATGTGTCGACACATATATACTAAGTGTCGACACAAGTCTTGCTGATGTCGACACAACACTCCATGTGTTGACATAGTCATTCTTCTACTACTCGACACAGCTTCTGTTTGTATGTGTTGACACAAGTCCTGTATGTCGACACAACAGCTCCTGGTCTTGACATAGCTGATGCAGACAGATGGAGTTGAGTGTAAGTCCAACTGTCGTTGAGTGTGTATCGACAAAAGTCCTGTGTGTCGACACAAGCCTTTAGACTCAGAATAGTTGTTGCTGTAAGATGACATTGAGTGTGTGTCGACACAAGTCCTGTCTGTCGACACAAACCTTCTTCAGGTGTCGACACAATTCCTGAGTATCGACACATGCCTTTCTTTTGGTGTCTACTTAACTCCTGGGTGTCGACACTTGCCTTTGCTTTAGGTGTCTACATAATTACTGTCTTTGGTGTCGACACAATTCTGGGTGTTGACACAACTTCTTCTTCAGGTGTCGACATAATGCCTGGGTGTCGACACTACTTTGCTTCTAGTGTCGACACAACTTCTGGGTGTCGACATAATTCTTCACAAGTGTCGACACTTGTACTTAGTGAATTTCCTTGCAAAACTTATACCTGCACAATGAAACTCAAATATCCATCAAATACAAATTGATGTATATCATTGAGTAAGATGAGACTTCTCCAAATCTGGTACATATTTTCAGTGTACCCAACAGGAGAGTTCCTGTAGTGAAAATAAAGATCAAGTGCAGAAGGGAAATGGAATGCGTGAGACTATTTCCGTATAAACCCTAGTTTATAAGGTTTAAGAAAATGAAGATACAGAGTTAGCCAAGTGTATTAACTACTAAAAACGTCTTCAAAAACCAAGGTTGGCGAAGTATTTTAATATAAAATGAGTCTGGTAACCTTAGATCGAAGAGAAGGAATAAATCGTCGATCTCAGATCAACGATAAATTCTCTGAACAAAAAATCGTCGATCTCTGTTCGACGACAATTGTTTCACTAAAAAGTAATCGTCAATCTCTGTTTGACGTTCAACTTCACAAGATGGTAGCATATCGTCGATCTACGTTCGATGATTTGTCAATAAATCATCGAGCTCAGACAGGAAGTCAAATAATCTCATCTCCATTAATCATACCTAGCTGATTCATGAAGAATAGATGTTTCTTTTCATCCAAGAGTTTGGTGAAAATATCTGCCCTTTGCAAATTAGTAGGGATGAAGGTGAGATTGATTTTCTTCTTGTCTACACACTCCCTGATGAAATGATGCCTTACATCTATATGCTTAGTCCTAGAATGATGGACTGGATTCTGTGCTATAGAAATAACACTAGTACTATCACAAAATATAGTTGAAGTATTTAAGTTGTATCCATAGTCTAGTAGCTGATTTTATATCCATAGCATCTGAGGACAGCAACTGCCAGCTGCTATGTACTCAGCTTCTGCAGTTGATGTAGACACAGATGTTTGCTTTTTACAAAACAAAGAGACAAGCCTAGCTCCCAGGAACTGGCATGTTCCAGGGGTACTTTTCCTGTCTACTCTACATCCAGCAAAGTCAGCATCTGAGTATCCAGTCAACTTAAATTCTGACTCAGCAGGATACTAGAGAGCTAGATTTTGGCAACTCTTTATATATCTCAAAATCCTTTTTAATAAAATAAGGTGAGATTCTTTAGGGTTCACCTGGAACCTAGCACAAAGACATGTGGCAAACATTATATCTAGCCTACTTGCTGTGAGATATAACAGGGACCCAACAATGGCCCTATATAATTTCTGATCAACAGGTTTTCCATGTTCATCAGAATCAATCACAACATTGGCAGCCATGGGTGTCTTATTAGCTGAGGCACTAGCCATCCCAAACCTTTTGATCAGCTCATTAACATACTTGGATTGGGATAGGAAAATGCCTTCAGGTGCCTGCTTGACTTGGAGACCAAGGAAGTAGGAGAGCTCACCCATACTACTCATCTCTAACTTTGAATGCATAAGGTCGGAAAATCTCTTGCATAGTTTAGGATTTGTAGACCCAAATATTATGTCATCTACATATATTTGTATTAACAATATTTTATCATGATGATTTTTAACAAATAAAGCCTATCTACTATGCCTCTAGATAATCTATGTTCTAATAAGAAGCTAGCTAGGGTCTCAAACCAAGCTATTGAAGCTTGCTTAAGACCATAAAGAGCTTTATGCAACCTATAAACAAAAGAAGGTTGAGTTGGAGAGATAAAACCTGGTGATTGTTCAACATAGACTTCTTCTTTCAGTTCTCTATTCAGAAAAGCACTTTTAACATCCATTTGATAAACTTTAAATTTTTTAGAAGCAGCATAGGCCAAGAAGATCCTGATTGCCTCTAACCTTGCTACTGGAGCAAAGATTTGATCATAATCAATGCCTTCTTCCTACCTATACCCTTGAGCAACAAGTCTAGCCTTGTTCCTCATGATTTCTCCTTGTGCATACATCTTGTTTTTGAACACCTATTTTTTTCCAATTACTGGGTAGTTCACTAGTCTTGGGACCAGTTCCCAAACTCAACACCTCTCAAATTGGTTGAGCTCCTCTTGCATTGCAAGGATCCAATGGGGATCTGGCTCTGCATCTTGAATGGACTGAGGTTCAACTTGAGAAATGAAACAGGCATGCATCAAATCCTGATGGAGCTAATGTTTTGTCTGCACACCTGCTGATATGTCTCCAATCACTTGAGATACAGGATGATCTCTAAGTGTGACTAAATCAGCAGGAGGAGTTGGTTGCTCAATAGCTGATGGAGTTAATTCTTCTTCTGGAATTATTTCAGCTGTTGGGATACTATTAGTTGGCTCACTAATATCTTGATCACTGCCTTCAGCTATTTATGGAGATTATGGTATAACAACCTCAGGAGAGAGTGTCACAGCATCCAAATTCTCACACAAAGTAGGTACCTGCAAGTTCTGACTAGTAGAAGTATTCTTCTCCTTAAAAAATATATTAGTTTCATCAAGGGATACATGTAAAGACTCTTCAATTTTCAAGGTAGATTTATTATAGATCCTATAAGCCTTGCTTACTTGGGAATATCCTAAAAAAATTCCCATTTCAGTCTTGGCTTCAAACTTTCTAGTGTATTTTCTATTGTTAATATGAATGTAACAAACACAATCAAATACTCTAAAATTGTCTACTTTAGGTTTCTTCCCTTTGAGTAGCTCATAGGGGGTCTTGGCCTTCAGCTTATGTATTAAACTTCTATTCAGGACATGGTTAGCTGTGCTAACTGCCTCTTCCCAGAAGGAAAGTGGAAAGTATGCCTCAGCAAGCAATATACCTGCAGCTTAAATCAGGGTTCTATTTTTCCTTTCAGCTACCCCATTTTGTTGAGGAGTTCTAGGAGCAGAAAAACATTGCCTGATACCTTCCTTCTCACAGAACTCTTGCATAAGAAGAGACTCAAACTCAGTACCATGATCAGTTCTGATCAATACAACTTGAGTAGAAAACTCACTCTGTATGCACTTGAGAAAATCTATAAGAACCTTGAAGTTATCTGACTTATTTTTTAAGAAGAACACTCAAGTGAACCTGGAGAAGTCATCTATAATAACTAAGGTGTAAGACTTCCCTCTTAGGCTTTGTACAATAATGGGTCCAAAAAGATCCATGTGAAGCAAATACAAAATCCTTGGTGAGTCACTCTTATTAATGGATTTGAAACTATTTTTAGTTTGCTTGCCTAGTTGACAAGCCCTGACAAGCCCTACACAGGCTTTCCTTCTTATAAGGGTAAGAAGGCAATCCTCTTACAAGGTTGGCCTTAGATAGCCTAGCAATGTATTTTAGATTTACATGTCCTAGTCTCCTATGCCATAATTAATTTTGATTACAAGATTGGTTAAATAAACAAATTTCATTTATGGCTGATTTGAAGTTAACAATATAAATGTTACCTACTCTAGAACCAGATTAAACTACTATGATGTCAGCTGAAGAAATAATGCAAGAGGACTGATTAAAAGTTACCTGAAATCCTTCATCACAAAGCTGACTAATGGAGATCAAGTTATTCTTCAATCCACTTATATATGCAACCTTTCTGAATGTGACAACACCTATTCTGATTTCTCCATAGCCTTCAGTTTGGCCAAAGTTGGAGTCACCAAAAATAATCTTAGGTCCTAGCTTTGACTTATAGTTGGATAAGTTGTCCTTCGATCCTGTCACGTGCTTTGAGCACCCACTATCCAGATACCATTGCTGGTTGTATGGTGGACAGTTCTTCACCTGCAACAATTACAAGATTAATTATTCTTGACCCAGGTTACCTTGGGTCCTTTGTTTTCTTGATAAGAGAAACTTGAGATTACAGAAAAGGTTGGCTGAGATTTATAGCCTAGTGGATGGTATCTCCTAGGTGGAATTTCCCAAAGGGTGAAAGGATTGATTGTTTGTCTTTTCTGATTAGGATTTCTGTTACAGTTAAAGGTTTTATTAATTCTCACTGGGTTCGACGATTGGAAGTGAGATCTCGATCTGAGTTCGACGACATGGTTTGAGGTCGTCATTCTCTACTCAGAGAAGGATAATATTCATTCTTTGTGCCCCACGTTCGTCGATCTCTGCTCGATGATCCATACAAAAGTAATCGATCGCAGTAAGACGATTGATTATAGTAGAAATTTTCGTTCAAAGATCGTCGACCTGGGTTTGACGATTTGTTCACATTTTGTTGATCTGAGTTTGACGAAAACTGCTGAATATTGTTTTTGTTTTGATTTTGTCTGTTTATATTTTTCTGTTTGTTAGGTTTGTTCTTCTTTCAAGTTGAGGGTTTCTCATAGATTAGTTCTTTACCTTTTTCAGAGATGAATTTTACTGGGGTCCTTAGTGCATTTTTCTGGACCAGTGGGGTTTGGCTTGATGAAGCACCCAAGCCCAGTTTGCCAGTGAGTCTGGCATTAACAGTGCTTGTAATGTCTATAAGCTTGAGGCTTCTTCCATTAAGGGATTCTTCAAGTTGCCTTGCCTCAGCTAGTTCAATTTTCAGTTTAATTATCTGTTCATTTGCAAGAGTAATTTCATCTTTTAATTTATGGTTTTCTACAACTAAACTACTTTGATCATTCAATTGCTCTCTAAGTTGTTTAATTTCCTTTTCTGAACTAATTAGGTCCATTCACATAGTTTTGAATTCATATACAAAATCTTCAGAATTGAAGTCAAAAGAAGAGAGTACTTGATCCACTTCTGAAAGTGGTTGTTCATCATCTGATGAATCTTCTCCTGAATAAGTGCTGGAAGCATCAATTGTCGTTAGGCAAACTTCCTTTGCCTTTGCTTCCTCCTCATATTCATCACTGGAGCTAGAGGATGAGGAATCCTCTTCAGTATCACTCCAAGTTTCTTCTATAAAGCCTTTCTCTTTCATCTTATGCTTGCTTGAGGAAGGCTTACTGTATTTCTGTCTGCTAGAGTCCTTGTCCTTTCTTTTCTCCTTCTTTTGATTCTATGGACACTCAGAGATGTAGTGTCTAGGTTTCCTGCAGCCAAAACAAACAACCTCTTTAGTTGGTGTTTTGTCATACCTGGGTTTATCTTCTTGTCTGGATGACTTGTTCCTGAAGTCTCTTTTTCCCATCTTGTAGAATCTCTTTACTAAGAGACTCAAGAACTCTTCATTAACAGCATGAGTTGCTGTTTCTTCTGTAGTCTTAAAAGCAATGTTCTGCACTTTCTTGATTGGAGTAGAGACCTTCTGCTCTTCCTCCCTAGTCTTTGTCAAGTGCTCAAAGGATTTGAGCTTTCCCAGAAGTGTTTCTCTGGAAATTTCTGAAATACTTCTGGCATCTTTGATAGGCCAGATTCTTGTGTCCCAAGAACTAGGAAAACACATCAATATTTTGTCATTCATCTCTGTCAGTGAAATGACCTTGTCCAATGTTCTTAGTTCAATGATGATGGCACTCAGTCTTCCATACATCTCTTCAATTGATTCAAGCATCTTCCTTCCTGAAGTTCTCATACTTAGAGATAAGAAGGGATCTTCTATCTTTTCTTTCTTCCACTGAACCTGCCACCATTTGGTTCAAATAATCCCAGATAGCCTTTATTGATGAGCAGTCAGCAACCTTTTGGAAAATGTCATCTGACATAGTCTGGGCCAGTATGTTCATGGCCTTGGCATCTACAATTTTTTCTTTCTTTTGAGCATCAGTCCAAGTTGGTGGTGGTACTGCATGAGTGTTAGTAGATGTAGAAGCAACTTCAGTTGGTTGAGGGGGACCTGTCAAAATTGAGTTAAAAATATCTTCATCAATTGAGTTCATGTAAAGTCTTATTCTTGCCTTCCAGATACTGAACTTATTTAAGTTATAGACTAGAGGTCTGGTGCTGGAATAATCCTTGTTCTGTGCCATGTGATAAATGAATTGCTAAGGAAAAGAAAATATGAATAAGAAGGGATCTTGATTCAAGTGTTTGCTTGTACAACCAAAGAACCACAACCCTCTAATACCAATTGAAAGGAGGGAGTAATTCAGATCTACTCTAGAGGGGGGGGGGGGTGAATAGAGTCTTTAAAAAATTTTAGGCTATTTTAATATATTCTATTAGAGTACAAAAATAAGTGATACCAATAAATATATAAGCAAGAAGGAAAACTAGAGAACTATTCCAAAAATCACAGAAACTAGCAAGAGCAATAAGAAAATATGTAACCAGATGACACAAGAAATTATAATGGTTCCCCAAATCTTGGTACATCAACTCTTCTACCACCCTGGTAGGAATCACTCTCAGGTTTTTGATCAGGTGACTGCCACCGAATAATATCTATTTCAAGGGAAATATTGCAACCCTTCTGTCTTTTGATCTGGTGCCGGAAAACCAACTTGATGTCTTTTGATCAGGTGACCTCACAACCAGGAATTACTTTTGAAGGAAGTAAAAAACCTTTACACAGAGGGGGAAAAGAAAAAGTTGAGTTGTCTTCTCTTTTCTCAAGCAAATGAGAGAAGACTTGAGAGTGATCCTGATGGAGTCAAGGCTTGTCCTGTGATTTGAATGGTTTAGGAAATCAGAGCCTTGTAAAGGGTGTAGGACTTGAAATCGAGAAAGATGAGACTGATTGATGAGGATTTTCTCCACAAGCTTTCTGAATGAATTCTTGTTCTTGAAACTGAGAGCTGTTCTTCTTCTTTTTCTTCCAGCCTCGTTATCACTATCAAAAATTTGTAGACTACAACAAGAAGTGAGTGATTACAGAATAATAATTCTCTCTATCTTTTTTTCTCTGAGTCCCATTTATTTGAGTAATTCTAAACTGAGTTTGAAATCGTCCACCTTGATTGACTGCCAGAATCATGGAATCTTGTGCAACGGCTATAAGAGAATTAACTCATTTTCTTAACTGTCCCGAGAAAGGCTGTATAATAACTCTGTGAAAACCAACAATTAATGCTTGCCAAGGAACGACTATATTCAGAGAATATATGCATTAATCACTCAGAGTCATATAAGTAAAAGAAGAAACAGTCAAATAAGGAAAATAATAACTGCAGGGAAGAAAATGATGATCTGGCAGAAATCGTCGATCTGGTCCGGAGATCGTCGAGCTCAAGCATCATCTATCGTCGAGCTGAGCCCTATGATCATTGACCTGAAAATTTGCTTTCCAAACTGGGCTTCACAATCGTCGAACTGAGATGGTTGAACATCGATCTCAATCCTGAAAGTAGAATAGAGATCGTCGACCTGAGTTCAGCAATCGTCGATCTCAGCATTTAGAGATTTAACTCTTAGATCTTCGAGCGCAGAACGAAGATCGTCGAGCCTTGGTCTTGTCTCACTTGGTTGTTGACCTGACTGACACCTAAGACACTAGACTAGACCCTGGCTATACAATGTGGGTCTGATTTAGCCTAGATTAGTGAACCTAGCCCAAATCCAAACTAGGGATCCAACAAAACCAGCCACTCGAGGCAAAATTTCGAAGATCATCCAGAGAAGGACATAACCACCAACACAGCCGTGTCGCCGCCATATTGACGGCCATGTCAACCTTGCCGTGTCAACATGGTATGTTACCAGAAGCCGAAGATCATCCCGAGAAGGACACAACCACTAACACGACCGTGTCAACATGGTGTGTCACCAGAAGCCGAAGACTTTTTAGAGAAGGACACGACCACTAACACGGGTTTGTCGCTGGGTGTGTCGCCACCTCCTCCATGCCTGCTGCCCGCCATAAATGCAACCCACGTCGTAGCACATCAACTGTATTGGACACGGCCACCAACATAGCCTTGTCGCTGGCCGTGTCAGCATTGCCTAGCCCATTCTTTCCACGATGCCATGATAATTCCCTCCAGAACCAGAGCCCGAGGTTAACCAACACATAACATGGCCACAAACACGGCCATGTCAGCCCCTCAAGTTTTTCTATAAATTGAGCCCTCCCCCCTTGTTTTCCATATAGTTCTTGGATGGTGTAGGGAGGTGCTGCCTTTTTTTTTTTTGAAATTTTTCATGCATTTTTCTTTCTCTCTTTTTTTCATTTTAAGTCTTTCTTAATCCTAGCTTAGTGCTTTCCTTGTAATAGTTTCTAGTTTCTTTTTGTAGCCTAATGTTAATGCTAGCCTAGTTTTATTTTCCATACACTTGTAATTTTCATTTCCAAGTTGTAAGCTTTCTTTATCATTAATAAAAAAAACTGTTGTTTCTCTCCTATTTCAACCTCTTTTTCATTACATTCTTCTTCTCATATCCTTTCCTCCAGTTCACCATGAGTAACTAATCCTCCTTATACTCGATCTATATGATCCGAGGTTCGAGTTGAATAAGTTATGATGCGTTAATTTTACATTTTCTTTTTAGGGTTTTGGCCTTGGATTACTCTTGATTAAATATTGATTGGAGATATATCATCGATATATATTTTCCATCTTTGCTTTCATTCTTGGCTAGCCGAGAGACCGATAGTTTGAAGTGAGCGCTCAAGAGTAAAGAGAGATGCACGCACCCCTCGAGAGAAGCAGACGTTAAATCTACTGGATTGGAGTGAAATCCAATAGCGGGGTTGACAACATAAGGCGAGCTTTAGGCCTTCGATTTAGACGAGAGTTGGTCGGACCTTCTTAAACTCAGGTGGGCACGTCTTCGAGAGAAGCGTGTTCATGCTTTAGGAACCTCCACGGTCATGGTACTTCATCTTATTAAGCTAGAGTGTTTTTATTGTATTTGTTTATTCAATTCCTGTTGAGGTGATTCTCGATCGAGTACTTCTTATACTCATCGTTCGACCCCTTATTTTTATCGACAATTGTGGTCTTTTTAATTTAGTGTCAGTAGAGCTTTCATTTTATGCAAGTGTTTTCCTTTATGCTAGTAGTCTTTCCTTTTTAGTTACTAAATAACCCTAGTTTTCCTTCGATAAGATAATAGCGTTCGTGTGAGTAAGATTACTCAACGGTTCCTGAATTTAAATACAACACTTGTGTCCCCAAGCTACAATTCGATAGGTATACTTACCTAGATGGATTGCTAGTTCGGTTGCTTTTCTTTTCTTAACGAATAGCAGGCAACCACTAACTAGGGAAGACTAGGAGAATAGCTGAGGATGAGATTCTCTCATTGCGGATTCAAATTCCCAAGTTGCAACTCTATCCTCCTGATTCGCAAGAAAACCTTAACCATTAGAATTATCTTCTTTCATAGCACACGATCTTGTGTCTCCAGAATACGGATAGGCTCTTCGACATACGAGAGATTAGGCTGCAACTGGGGTACTGAGTCTAGGACATGCCTATACAACCTCGGGCTCGCAGGAGCAGAAGGCGATATGGGTTAGAGAGGAGGCTATTTTGCTGGGTGAGATGGACCGAAGAGAGAGTTGACTCGATAGTTGAGTGGATCCCAGGGAATGGACCACTCGCGAGGTGAGAGCTGCTTGCTAGGCTAGTGGGGTCGAGGCAAGAGCCAACTCACTAGGTGAGAGGGCTCTAAAGGGGGGAGCTCTTGCAAGCGAGAAGACGAAGAGCCGACTCGCTGGGCGGGAGGGCTCCAGATGGGGGAGCTCTCGCCCGCGAGATGATGCTCTCGCCAAGCACCGGTTCGGCGAGAGGCCCAGTGATCAGTTCAGTGTTCATTCAAAGGTCAGTTCAGGTAGAGAGGGGTTTACTAATTTAGCCCCATGGGATTTTACACTTTTACCATGGGTAGTCAGCATATAACCCCTCAGAACATCAAAGTTTGGTTGTTTGCAGACGCGACTAATGGTATTTTGGTAATTTTAAGTTGGTTTAGTTTGGTTATTGGCAGTTCAGATTCAGAGGCCTATAAATACACTAGTAAGGTGCCTGATAGAAGGTTGTTGCCCCTTCTTTTCTTCTTCTAAGGCACCTAGCTCAGCATTGGCTAGGGAGGGGGAGAATTGATAAATATTCCGGGTAAGAGGTGGGACCTCTGCACTGAAGCCCACGGCCTGTTCCTCTGAGATTCTCATCTAGTGGGTGGTTCGAGAAGAGTAAGTGTGAGCTGCATTTTTAGATCCGAGCTTTAGGGGGAGTCGGGTATACTGGCTCCAATATTTTTGGTGCGGTGAGCATGGATCGCAGCCTACACAGAACAACCTTGGACTACTCCATGGAACTAGATCTTGGAGAAGGAGATGAGGGTGGGTCCCAGAACCTGGGAGGATATGTTGGGAGAGAGGAGTTCATGGCATCCATTGGAGTCATCATGGACATGCTGCAGCAGATCTCGCAGCAAGGTGATTGCGTGACCCCCCCCCACCTCAGGCGCTTGGTCTCGCGCCTCAGGAGGGGATCGTCTCGGCAAGAGTAGGCGAGGACGCACTCGGGGGGAGACAGTGGAAGAATAAAGTGGTAGAGGGAAGCTAGCAAGACCTGGAGGGAAGGGAGCTCTTTGCTAGTCCTGCGAGTGCCATCTCACCAGGGGAGATAGTCGCGCGAGTGGAAGCGGCGAGACCTCCGGCAAGAGGGTCTCCCTTTTGCGAGTTGATTATTTTGGCTCCCATCCCGAAAGGGTTTCGCGAACCGAAGATGACTTATTACGTGGGGAAAGACAATTCCCTCCAACCCTTGCAATGGTTCGAAGACGCGGTCTCCATCATGCCAATGACGGACGCATTCAAGTACCACCTTTTTGCCATCACCTTGAAAGACAAAGCCAGGGATAGGTTTTATCAACTCCCGGCATGGTCGATATATGGTTTCGAAGACTTGTGTAGGAGATTCCAATTGCGCTTCTCGACCTCTAAGAAGAGGAAGAAGAATCCGTAGTCTATTTTTCTTATCAAGCAGAAGGCCAACGAGTCCTTGGCCCAGTACGTGGATTGCTTCCATGAGGAAATCTTAGACATTCAGGAGGTGCCAGGATTTGCTCTCCAAATGGCCTTCACCGTGGGACTGAGGGAGGGCTTCTTCAAGATTATTCTGACCAAGAAGGCGCCGTTTTTGTTTGAAGGGTTGATGGAGATGGAAGCGAAGGAGATAGCGGTGGAGGCAGCAAAACCAATGTTTGTAAAGAAGTTGGCAAGGTTGACGGAGGTGGAGTTGAGGGAACCAGGAGGAGCGAGGCAGCAAGAAGGAAGGAGGAAGGAAGAGCTGAGGGGGTCTGGTGCATCAAGAGTTATGTTGGAGGCAGCTAGGAGGCCCTATTCAAGGGCAGGGAATAGGTTTCCCCCAAGGGGGAAGGAACTAATACCAAGGAGGACCAGAGAGGTTCAATCAATTAGGGTAGGGACATGGTCCTAGACCACTCCCACCCCCGTATCAACAAGCTATGGCCATCGGCCAAGGGCAGGGGAGAGGAAGAGAGCGAGGAAGAGCGGGAATTGGAGTAGGGAGAAGGAGGAACCACCCAGAGGGAAGGCAGGAAGGGGAGGTAGCCTTGTCGTATTGTAACTTCCACGAGGAAGAAGGCCACGCGAAGGCTACATGCCCGGAGTTTCTGGAATTGAAGGAGAGGAGAGGAGCAGGTGAGCAGCGGCTACCGGTGCAGATAGTAGAGGTGAATGGAACTGAGGAGGAGGATCGATGTGTAGATCGATCAGATGTGGGAGATCCTGGGGGGATTGGGGTGATCTATAGGGGGGTGGGGATTGAGGCTACCCGCAAGGCCAGCCTTCATACCATGTACCGTCGGAGAGTTGCCTCAACATCACAAGCCCCGCCCCCGGATGAGAAGATCACTTTTTCCAGGAAGGACTTACCGGATCACGAGGATTCATTTTGCAATGCATTGGTGATTCAGACCGCTATCAAAAACTTCACGGTGTTAAGGATCTTGGTGGATAACGGTAGCTCAGTGAATGTCATTTTCAAGAAGGCATTCAATGAGATGAGGGTAGAGGCCAGGAGGCTGTTGGCAGCTGACGGAACACAGTTCGGATTTTCAGGAGAAAAGAAGGAGGTCGAGGGAGGAGTAGGACTCCAAGTGACTTAGGGAGGGCTATCCAGGAATTGCCGCTTTGTGATAGTGGACGCTCCCAACAGTTACAATGCCATCTTTGGGCGCCCATTGATCAGCGCCTTCAGATGCGTACCATCGTCTTTCCATCAATGCTTGAAGCTCAACTCAGGGGGACTCAGATCATGGTGCGAGGAGATCCAAAGGCAGCCAGAGAATGCAACGTGATAGAGGTGAACACCATTTCTTGGAAAGGTGATGCTGAGGAGCTAGAGAAGAGGATGGAGCAGTGGGAGCAAGAGGAGAGATAAGCTGTAGGAGTGGACAGTGGCATTGCGGGGGAGCCAGAAATGGCAGGAGAGCAGGAGGTCGGAGGAGAGGTGGAAGAGGAGAGAGAAGATGTAGGAGTGGAGAGTGGAATTGCGGGGGAGCCAGAAATGGCAGGAGAGCAGGAGGTTAGAGAGGAGGTAGAAGTGGCAGGAGGAAGAAAAAGAAAAATAAGGGAAGAGGGGGAGTCATCCAAGGGGTAGGCTTAGCCAGGAAGGAGAGGAGGTACATCACAAGGAAGGGGTGCTGATGAAGAGGTAGAGAGGTTCTTGAGGGAGGTGGTCGCGGCTATTGAGGAGCGTGAAGCCTTAAAACGTGAGCTGAGGGAGCAAGAGGGAGATAAGGAGCCTTCGAGGCTGGAGGCTGCAGTTGAGGTTCTAGAGGTGGAAGTCCTCATCAAGGAAGGAAGGAAGGAACAAATAAAAGTTAGTGGAGAACTAAGCCCAAGGATCAAGAGAAAATCAAAAAGTGCGTACAGGAGAACATCGACGTCTTCGCCTGGAGAGCAACCGACATGTCGGGGGTCAATGCAGATGTGGCATGCCACCATCTTAACCTAGACCCCTAGACTCGTCCCATTCAATAGAAAAGAGGGCCATCGCTTCAAGATGGCCTGGCCCATTAGAGAGGAAGTGGAGAAGCTACTATAGGCAGCGTTCATATCCGTAAACAAGTATCCTGTGTGGGTGAGTAATTTTGTAATGGTTAAGAAAGGGGAGGGGAAGTGGAGGATGTGTATCGATTTTTCCCTTTCAGATAAAGCATGCCCTAAAGATTGTTACCCTCGGCCTCGAATCGATACGCTGGTTGATTCAGTCATCGGTTTTTCACTAATGAGTTTTCTAGACGCCTTTTAAGGATACAACCAAATACGTATGCACCCCCACAGACGTCAAGGATGTCCCTTTCGTCACCGAGGATGGGTTCTTTAGTTATAATATGATGCCTTTCGGGTTGAAGAATGCAGGGAAAACTTATCAGAGGATGATGGATCGGATCTTCCGGGAGCAGAAGGGGCGGAACCTCGAGGTCTACGTAGATGACCTGATGATGAAGAGCCGGGACCTCGGTTCTCATGTCCTAGATATAAGGGAAACCTTTAGAACTATAAGGAAATACAAGATGAGGCTCAATCCTCTGAAGTGCGTATTCGGGGCCAGCAGGGGGAAGTTTTGGGACACCTCCTCACCCCCTCAAAAGTAGAGCCTAACCCGAACAGAGTGAAAGCAATCTTAGAGTTGGAATCTCCGAAGAATGCCAAAGAGGTTCAACGTCTCACCGACAAGTTTGCTGGATTGAGTAGGTTCCTCTCTAGAGAAAGAGAGAGGTGCTCGCATTTCTTTCGAACGTTGAGAGGAGGAAAGAGATTTGAATGGACCTCTGAATGTGAGAATGCTTTTTTAGCTCTGAAGCAACAGCTCACCCAAATGCCGCTACTCCAAGGGCCACGAGAGGGAGAGAGTTTGTTCCTTAACCTAAGAGTAGGGACAAGACCAGTAAGTTCAGTCCTCGTACAAGAAGAGGGTAATAGGCAGTTCCCGATTTATCATGTCAGCAGGGTCCTGAAAAAGGCGGAACTAAAATCCCTTATCCTTGAGAAACTGGCCTTTGCCCTCATTGTCTCAACTAGAAAGCTCAGGCCGTACTTTTAGGCTCACTCTATCCAGGTTGTGATAGATCATCCTCTTCGTCGCATCCTAGATAGGGTGGTCGGGAAGGTTGGCCAAATGGTCGATTGAGCTCAGTGAATTCAATCTCACTTTCATCCCCCGGGTGGTTATCAAGGCGCAAGTAGTGGCGGATTTCTTGGCAGAATATGTGGTCGAGGTCGAAGAAGCTGAAGCACCCCCTGTATCGGCTTGGGAGATGCTCGTAGATGGGGAATCCGGAAGAAGCTCTTTCAAAGGAGGGATGATTCTAGTGAGGCCCGAGGGAACTAGAATTGAGTAGGCCATAAAGATTCACTTCACCCTCACCAACAAGGCGGAATCGGAAGCCATCAATGCAGGGCTCAGGCTTGCTCGGGAGCACAGCATACAGGACATTAAGGTCTCCATAGATTCTATGGTAGTTGCATGACACATTAATGGAGAGTTTTAAGTGAGAGATCCCACCCTCCAATTGTACCTGATGAAGGCGAGGGGTGTCATCGGGCAGTTCCGCAGCTTTTCAATTTGTCATGTCCCCAGGGAAGAGAATGCTCAGGCGGACCTGCTAGCTAAGTACAACCCTCAGGCCAGAGGAACTATGACAGAGGTCTTCATGCCTTCCATAGAGGAGGGAGAGTTGATGGATGTGGACCAGCAAGGGTACTGGATGGATCCATTTATCGTGTTTTTGACATCGGGACGTCTACCCGAGAGAGACCTTGAGAAGAAGCTAGTCAGGTACAAATCAACATATTATCTATTGGAAGAGGGAACCTTATACCGGGAGATGTTGTAAGGCCTACTGGCTCGGTTTGTATCTGAGAAGGAGGCCTCGATGGTGCTGGAGGAAATTCACTCGAGTGAATGTGGGAGCCATTCTGGAAGTAGGACTTTGGAAGGAAGGGTGTTGAGGTAAGGCTACTTCTGGCCTACTCTCAGGAGGGATGCTGAGGAATTCGCAAGGAGATGTAAGAAATGTCAGGAGTTCGTGTAAGACACCCCCCCTTTTTTTCTTTAAAACACTGGGGTCTTAAGACTAGAACCGCCGCTTTGCGGTGACACCTTCGCACCCAGGAAGGTCATCAAGACAAAATGCCTATCCTGCCGGCCAAATCGATCACTACTATAGCAAAATAATAAAGCAAGTCCATAGAAATCACACATATATAGTAAATAATCTCCACGAAGGGAGTGTCCACGGATATAACACTTGTAAAAACTAAATCTTGGGCTTATTCTAGTACATCAAGTCCTCACTATATATCTCTCCTCGCGAAAGCAAAACTAATATAACTACTAGTGATCAGGACTCACAGTCCCTGCCGTTTGAACTCCGGTACTAGATTGCCCGATCTCCAAACGTGCCGACCTCCGGGGCTGCTCCTCCATGCTGGGCTTCATGGTCCCCTAAAATGATGTGGTTCGAAAATAGTTAGTCTAAAAGACTAAGTCCTATCATCCCCTGTCCTTTCCTCCATGGCTCCTAAGCACTGAGGGGGGAGAAGGAAAGGAGATGACATGAAAGTGGAGAATAACAAATAAGCAGATGGCGGTGGAACAAATCTAGAAGTTCAAAAGTATATAAGGCAGTAATAAAGGTATGCAAAACTGAATAAGAAAGTAACCTTAACTTATATGAAAACACATAAGGTAAGGGATCATTTGCAGGGCTCCTATCGTATAAAAAGTCCCATACCGATTTATATGGTAGAGTGTCGATTTTTCAGCAAGCATAGATATGTAATACTGAATAAAAATCTTAACTTATAAGCATGCTCGCACGAACTTATAAACCAAGGGGTCGTTTTGCAGGGCCTATTGTATAAAGCGTCCCATACCACTTATACAATAGGTGTCGGGTTATATGAAATGATTATGCTATGAAATATAATTATGCCATGATATGAACATGCACATGCAACTCACCCACTCGACTCTGTGTACACAGACCTTGAGTTCTAACTTTCTGGAGCCAAACCTCCCAGGATAACTCCGTAGTGGCAAACAAAAGCGGTGGGTTGGGCCTTGCCCACCTCTAAACTGGTAATTGCACTACCAGTCAGACCTATCTTACGCCTCAACGCTGGTGCACTAAGCGGAGCTCCTACGTACTCTTGCCGACTGGCGCACCGAACTTTATTTGGCCAAGTGCTAACCCACACTCATCGAGTCAACGTGTTGACCCACCACCTTATACTTTATGCACATGCAACCTTATGTATCAGCTACTAAGCCAAAGCTCCCGGACCATCCCGTCCGTCACAAACCATTACCGAACCAAAGCTCGCCGAGCTAACCTTCCCATCACCAAAACCACTGAGCTTACTGCCCGAGTGACCCAACCTATCTCCTAGAGACATCGAGGTGTGAGAAGGTTAAACCCTAGATTTACTAGTTACTCTTGCATTTCTGTTTTGCCTACGATTTAGGTTTAGCCCAGGACTGCCCAAGGTATTCCCTGTGAATGGCTCTCGAGGGCACTAGGAGCTACGATGGGCTGAATCCCAAGACTTCCTTTCGCAAGGAACTTATTCAACCACTAATCTCAACTCATATGCCAAAATTTATACTCCAACATAATTTCTGCAATTTTTACTATATGCAGACCACTTAAGCTATATGACATGTAAAATGGGAGGTACACAAAATAATCATCCAGTACTCCTATAATAATTATTGGAGGGCTACGATGACCATTGTGGCCTATATCCAGAAGTTCACAATTTTCCTATTTATCTGATAATTTATTTAATTATTCTAGTAGCCAAAAATCCCAAGTTTGAACATGAAGTACAAATTTATGACGAGATAATATTCCACCAAATTTATGTTAAGTACAATTTGAATATATAACTTAAAATCCAAAGTCTCCCAATTTTTCAGCAAGGTTTAAGCCCCTAATTTTAATTTTAAATATATCTCAAAATAAATCATTTTAAGAGATAAGTAAAGCAATAATACTTCCAAAAATTCATAAAAAATTCTAGGATGATTGTAAGGACATATAAATGCTCTAGGTCAAGTTTCATAATTTATTAGGAAGTAATGAGCTCTAAGAAAATTATTGAACAATTTTTCAAGGTAATGAGCTTGTGAAATAACTACTACAAAAATGTTTTTAAAAATTCTAATAAAATTCATACATGATCAATAAGCTCTAAAACTCCGTCAGCTAAATTTTCATGACCTTCCAATATGCAGGGAGATCATAATGACCAAATGATTAATTAGGGCATTCCCATGAGTTACAAAGAAAGTGCTAAGAATATTGATCCAAAATTCCCAATTAAATTATCAGAGGTTCAATCTGTCCTCATGACCACACTATCCAATTTTAAAAATTGTTCAAGGAGTTTTACTAACCTATTCTAGCACTACAATGTTTGAGCCATAAATTAGTGTTAGGGTTTTGTGGGGCCTAATCTTTTCCAACTCCCCTAATATTTTTACCATAGGGCTTTAGCTACCCTAGCACCCTCCCTACCAAATTTCAAGTTCATTCAATGTCTTTTGGCCTCATGTCCTTCACAAGGCACAAAAGTCTTTCTTTTGGGTTTGGTCTTAGATCTTAAGGAAAATTTATTCTAATCTACCCCATCTTCCATGGGGAGTTGCTAAAATCCATGCCATGTCGGTGGACCCAATTTCAACCTCTGTTGAGGTGATTTGGCCACTCAAAACACAAAGTGCACTTTTTGACCAAAATACCCTTTTTAAAGCAAGGCTAGGGTTTGCATGATTTCAGTTCAAACCACCTCCAAATGTGATGAAATTTTAACTATAGCTCTATAATAACCTCAAGCACCACTCACCTAAATTTGGGTGAGTTTGGATGTCATTTGGTCCCTAAATTAATTTACCCTAGAGATATTAAATAATTTCCAAAACTATAAAAACATTGTCCCCACAAATTCTAATTTTTGGGCAGGACCTACTTATATACTAGGATGACCCCCTGTACAAATTTCAAGTCATTTGGACTAGAGATGAAGGGTGGGCATCCATTTTAATTTCTTCCTAGACCTAGGTATAGACCCCACCATAATTAGTGTTCTGGTCAAACCAGGCAACCAAATTGGTTCAAACAAATTTTGAATTAAAGTAGACCCATAGGTCTACAATTTATGTGATGACCATGTCCCCTGAATTAGCCTCTAAGTATTTGTAAAAATAAAAAACATTAAATACATTATATGTGATAGAAATGAAATAAAAATACATCAAGCCTATAGTTTAATTTCATTTCAGCACAAATCTTGGCGCAGCTCTGGACGACATCCGGTTGTCTTCCACCTCCAGCCGACAGTCCCGATTCAACCTGCCTAGGGCTTCTTCCAGCCGCTGCCACCGGCCATCCGGCCACCTCCCCGGCTGGCCACCGCCACCACCACCTCCGTTGAGGTGGTGGCTGTCGCCAAGCGGCGGCACATCCGCCGGAGGGCCTTATTTCGGAGAACCTGACAAGGTGAAAATCACGAAAAAACCATGAATTTTTCACCTTGGATCGGGCACAATTGAGCCCGAACCTTGGCCCTAAGGATTACTATTAACTACCCATGGAAGAAGGAGTGGAGGACCTGTGTGGGTGGTTGTAGGCTTGCCGATCGCCAGATCGTCATGGTGGAGGTGGTGGTTGTCGGATTTCTGCAATAATACAGTGAACTCCCTTGGCTCCTTCAGGTAATGTGTGGAATTGAACCCCTGGAGTCCAGTGAAGCTTTAAAGAAGGAGAGTTGGGGTGTTAGGTGGTTGTAGGCTGCATTGCCACTAATGGCCCCTCTTAGTCAAAAATTTCAGCCCTGGTGGTTGGGGGATGAAGTATGGCTCAAACAAGTCAAAGACCAGCTGGTTGAAATGGGATTGCACTCCTTGTCCTAGTGAATTGAATGGGGGTTGGGGAAGGGGGAGGATGAGCCCCAAAGTCTTCCCCCTTTACTTTCTTCTCTTTCTCTCTCTTCTCTTTGAAGCTTTTTCTCTCTCCTACTCACCAAGCTTGAAATTTGACTTATACCTAACCCAATGGCAGCCCACATGTTCATTTCAACCACCAATACAAGGTTCACCCAAGTGAATTGGGCTTGAGCTTGAGTTAGCCCATTTGGGCTAGCTTGACCTAAACCTTGACTAGGGCTGTCCTTGGTCAATTTTGTCTTTTAGGTTGCCCATAATGAGTTGTTGGTGACACATTGGCCTCCTCTAAGGTCTAGGTGGGGTTGACTTAGCCCTTAGAGGTCACTTGACCCTTAATTAGGGTACCTTGACCACTTTTAGGGCTATAGTTGACTTGGGTCAACCTAGCCTTTTTTGGTTGACCCCAATGGTCCTTGGTGACCCATTGGCCTCTTACTAGGGTTAGGAAGGTATGTGTGGGGTCCACTTTGCTAAGGGAAGGTAAGTTGACCATATGTAGGTCAGGTTGATTCATTTAGGGTTAGAGTTGACTTTGGAAACTTAACAACTTTGACTGCCCTCCATGGGTCCTTAGTGACCCTACGGGCTACCCAAGGTGAAAGGGGTGTTGTGGTAAGGTCATGGGGTCAAGTTTAAGCCATAAAGTCAAACTCTAGGTCTAATGCTGGAGATGTGTTATAGGCAGACCATGGTGAATTTAACCTTGCCTTATTAACCTGGTCTTTTGAGCTTCTTGTGGTTTTGTCATGACCTAGTCATGACAAAACCATACTTAGGGGTCTAGTTTAAAGTGGGATGTTACAAATCTCAAAATAAATAAAAAAAATTCGTCCCCGAAATTGAAGTTAAGCCTATGAGGTTTCTACTGAAATAAAAGCTTGTAACATCCCTAAGATTTTAGGGTATACCTGACTCGAAGAGTTCCGGGTATTATTGCTGTATCAAGTCCCGTGGCTCCCAAGTGTGCTCCTCCTGCTCATGGTTTCTCCACAGAACCTTGATTAGCGGAACCTTCTTGTGTCGCAATACCCATACTACCGTGTCATCGATCCTGATCGGATCCATGCTGATTGATCTATCTAAGGCCACTAGACTGTCTGTTGTGGAAATCAGCTGCTTAGGGCATAGTAGAGCCCTTCATAGTGAGGAGACGTGGAAGACGTTGTGCAATCCCGCTAACTCTGGCGGTAGTTCAAGTCTATAAGCCAAGGGGCTGATCCACTCCAGGATCCTATAAGGCCCCATATCGGACTAAGATTCTTCCGCCCGCGAACCTGCGAGATTGCATGCATCGCCCGTATCTTCAAGAAAACCAGGTCTCCTACCTGGAACTCCACCCGACGATGCCTTGCATCGTAGTATTTGGCCTGCCTTCTCCGAGCTTCCAACATCCTGTCCCGGATCAATCTAACCTGAGCATCGGTATCCTCCACAAACTCTGAGCCGAGTGCCTGCGGATTCTCACCTTGAATCCATGATAGTGGGGTCCTGCACCTCCGTCTGTATAATGCCTTGTAAAGGGCCATGCCTATGCTGGACTGATGGCTTTTGTTGTACGAAAACCTAATCAGCAGCAGCAATCTCTCCCAACGCTCGTCGCGGTCCAAAATACATAGGCGTAGAAGATCCTCTAATGTATGGTTGGTGCGCTCCGTCTGTCCATCGGTCTGAGGGTGAAAAGTCGTGCTGAATGTTAACCGAGATCCCAGGTAGGCCTGAACTGACCTCCATTCTGTGGACATAAACTGTCCATCCCGATCTGAAATGATCGTCCTGGGCACTCCATGATAGCGAACAAACTGCTCGACTAACCTCAACACAAGAACTCTGATCGGAGTATCCTTTGTAACTGGAATAAATTTGGCTACTTTTGTTAGACTGTCGACGATTACCCATATCGAATCATTCCCCGCACGAGACTGGGGTAGCCCATGTATGAAATCCATGGCTATATCCTCGAACATCCATTCCAGCATCGGAAGTGGTTGTAGTAATCCGGCTGGATTCTTGCACTACGCCTTTACGAGTTGGCAAGCCTTACAATGCACCACAAAATACGTAATGTACTTCTTCATGCTTGGCCAGTACATCGTTCTCTTCAAGTCCGATGTCATCTTGGTGATCCCCGGATGCACTGAGTATCTGCTGTAGTGAGCCTCTGTCATGATGTCCTCCCGAATCTGGCCTCCTGCCGGTATATAAACCCTGCCTCGGAAACATAGTAGTCCATCTCTCAATGAGTAATCCCCTACCGTGCGTTCCTCCAAGGAACTAAATAAAAGTTCTACCCTCGCATCCAACCTCTGTCCGTCCCTGATGCGATCCCGAATATCAACGGTGGCGACCATCGATCTTAGATACTCCTTATACAATTCCGGATCGTCCTCTGACACTAAGGATATCTGCATCTCCTTAAACATTTTTACCAACTCTACGGCCATCAACTGTGGGCCTTCTCTTGATGTATTCTCTCTCCGGCTCAAGCATCTGCCACCACGTTTGCCTTCCCGGGATGGTAATGCAGGTGTACTGGTAGTCCGACAAAAAATCCACCGAGCATCTTTGCCTGATGTTCAGCTCCTTCTGTGTGTCCATATACATCAGATTTTTATGATCTGATAATATGTCACAGTGCACACCATATAAATAGTGTCTTCAGATCATTAGCACAAAAACAACTGCCCCCATCTCCAAATCGTGCACCGGGTAATTCTACTCCTGTTTCTTCAGTTGACGGGAACCATAAGCTATTACGTGCCCGTTCTGCATCAGAACGGTACCCATCCCCTGATAGGAAGCATCTGTATACACCTAGAATCCTTCCTTCCCTGATGGAAGAGCTAGGATGGGAGCTGAGTTAAGCCGGCCCTTCAGCTCCAGAAATGCAGACTTGCATCATTCTGACCAAATGAAAGGAGAATCCTTCTTCGTCAAGGATGTGAGAGGGAGAGCAATCCGAGAGAACCCCTCTACGAACTTCCGGTAATAACAGGCAAGTCCTAAGAAACTCCGAACAACCGTGGCTGTATTCAACGGTGGCCAATCTCGTACTGCCTGGACTTTCGCTGGATCTACTGCCAAACCCGCTCCACTGATAATATGGCCCAAAAATGCCACCTCTTTTAGCCAAAACTGGCACCTGCTAAACATAGCATACATCTTATGCTCTCAAAGCTTCTCTAAAGTCAAGGATAGATGTCTCGCATGCTCCTCTTCAGTCCTTGAGCAGATAAGGATGTCGTCAATGAATACGATGACGAAGACATCCAGATATTCCTCGAACACCCGGTTCATGAAGGTCTTGAATGCATAGGGTGCATTTGTGAGCACGAAAGGCATCACGGTAAACTCGTACAACCTGTATCTACTGCTGAAGGTTGTCTTCGGGATGTATTCCTCCTGAATGCGTAGCTGGTAGTACCCCGACCTCAGGTCCAACTTGGAAAACCAATGAGCTCCCTCCAGTTGGTAAAATAGCTCGTCTATCCTTGGGAAGGGATACGTATTCTGGACCGTCAGCCTGTTCAGTTCCCGGTAATAAATACACAACTGAAGTTTCCCGTCCTTCTTCTTAACGAACAAGACCGGGGCTCCCCATGGTGAAGAGCTTGGTTAAACAAATCTGGCCTCCTCTAGTTCCTGGAGCTATCTTCGAAACACCCCCAGCTCCTTCGGGGCCATCCGGTAAGGGGCTCTAGCTGCCGGCTTAGCCCCTGGCACTAGCTGTATCTGGAAATCCTGCTCCCGGTGCGGGGTAGCCCTGGAAGCTTCTCTGGGAATATGTCGGCAAATTCTCACACCACAGGGATAGCCGAGATGGAACCCTTGTGTAACAACCCCATCCGTCGTATGGCATATAATAGAAGGTCCAGCTGGAACCCGACGTCATATACCATGGTCAGTCAGAGGGGTTATAGAATAATACCAAAGACTAGACTACTCGTCCTAACACAGAGCATTCTAGCAGAAGCTTTAAAACATTTAATAGAACCCAAAATTTGCACAAGCATGACATGAATGTCCACTAACCAAAATTGGAATGAAATAAAACGAATACACAGAAGACTACATGGCCTTATGGAGCTACAAAGTTTCTCTTAACAAGTTAATGTCTTACAAACATCGGCTCATAGGCCGGCCATACATGACATAAAGTAAAGATATCAGTTCACTTCGGCCTTCGAGGGCCTGCACAGCAGCTTAGGCTTCAACCCGCTACTTGGCGCTTGGTTCCGCAGCACCTGCAAGAAATTATTCCACCGCATTGTGGCAAACAGCGCAACGGTCGGCTAAAGCTGACCAAAATATAACGACCCCGCCCCCTATTTCGGGCGGCGGTGCTCATTCCATGCATAACATTAGCCCAGCTAAATAATAAAGTGCATAAAACTACTTTCTCCACAGGTGCAGGCTCGCTCGGCCAAACACCCCGTGCACTCGGGGCACATTCACGGTGAATCTGGTCAATTCCATTGCTTCACCACCATCCTTAGGATGGCAAGCAATGTGAGCATTTTTGAGTCCTTCCGACCGTAGTCTAAAGATCCTGACTATGCCAACGTCCAGTTCCACTTTAGGGCCTCTAGCACCGAACCACATAGCCCAGGTCAGCATCCACCCGCCCGTTGCTTAAGCCGCTTAATAACTTTAAGACGTACACACGGGCCAAGCTTCACCCGGATCCTAAATCATTTTCAAACAACACATAACCCAGTTATGTTCAATGCTAACTCCCCGGCCGCCAAGTTAGCAGAATTACATTTCCGTCCAGTTTTCCGGGTGCGCCTTGGAGTTAATCTCAAAGGATCCCTGCCGTAATCTACCGCGTAGCATCCTGAAAACAATGCACGGAGTCTTCTCCGGCTATTCATGCAATGCAACATCACCGATCTGGACAAATACGTCCGGGTAGGCTTCACACACAATTCCTATGCCCGTACTTTGATTCCGGACTCTAAACAAGGGGGACTTCACATATCTACCCCAAGGAACACCGCGCACTCACCGCACACTCGCGGGAGCAGGTTTTCCTATGCAAAGGTAGAAAAGCTTCAAGTGCTCGAGTTGAAAATCGTTACCCTTGAAGTCCGCTTCAGCGCCATGAAAAACTAGTCGGATAGAAAGCTTCGCAAAGGAATTGTCTCCACGGATCCGGTCTCGATTCTCAGATTGGTGCTCTGATGCTCCGCCGGCGGCCGGATTCCTCCCTTCCTTCTTCTTTGATCTCTTCTCTCTCTACTTCTTAGAAAGAGAGAGTTAAAGATGAAAATGAGGAATAAAACCTCTAATCCCGGATTAAACACAAGCAGGAACTCATCTGGGCCGTTGGATCTTATTTAAAGAAAACAAACGGATCAGATTAGCCTTAAAACTTTATTCCTGGGCCGAACATGGCTTTGCACACGGCCATGTTCCCGGCTGTCTGCCTCGATCCAGCCACTCAAATCGAGCACAAAAAAATACACGGGTTGGTACACGCCCGTGTCCCAACCTGACACGCCCGTGTCGGGTCCTCGTCATGCCCATGACCAGGGGCCGTGTCACGAATAACCGTCATGCCAACTGTCACGTCGCTTGGTGGACACGGGTGACGATACGCCCATGTCAGACTTGACATGCCCGTGTCAACCAGTCCATGACCGTGTTCGATAGTCGATACACAACTCAGAAAAATTCCAGAGAAGTACACGGCCAGGTGACACGCTCGTGTCCCATGCAATGTGCACTAAAATGCCCTGCGACACACCCGTGTCCTAGGCCGTGTCCTTCTCTGGATGACCCGAGCATGACACGGCCGTGTGACACACCCGTGTCACAGGCCGTGTTCACCCTACCAAGATCAAAACTTGGTACAAACACCGCCCGATTCAACTCTAAATTTTGAGGTGTTACAAATCTCCTCCCCTTAAAGAATTTCGTCCACGAAATTAAGAAAAGGGTACACAAAACAATTTAAACATTACCTGAGTTGAAAAGTTCGGGATATTCCTCCAACATAGCCTGCTCTCGCTCCCAAGAAAGCTCCTCACGTCCGCAGTTATCCCAACCGACCTTAACCATTTGAATTTCCTTGTTGCGAAGCCGTTTGACTTCAAAGTCTTCAATGCAAACTGGCTTGACCTTTATCGTCAACCCACTATAAATAAGCACTTGATCGACAACAATGACATGTGAAGGCTCTTGCACCACCTTCCGCAACACTGATACGTGGAACACATCGTGTAGCCCACTAAACTCAATCGACAAATTCAACCAATACGCTGCTTCGCCTATCCAAACCAGGATGTCAAACGGCCAAAGGTATCTCGGACTCAGCTTCTTCAGGCGTCGAATCCATGAGACACCCTTGAACGGCATGATTTTCAGATATACCCAATCGCCAACACTGAACTCCACATTCCTATGCTTGGAATTATAGTATTTTGCCTGCCTGTCCTGAGCGATCCTTAACCGTTCCTGAATCGTATGTACCATTGAAGTGGCTTCTTCCACCTCCTGACATTTGAATAACTTTGACTCGCCTGCCTCCAACCAAGACAACAGTGTGCGACACCTTCTCCCATAAAGGGCCTCAAAAGGCGCCATTCCAATACTTGCTTGAAAACTGTTATTATATGCAAACTCTACCATGTACAGGTAATCCTCCCAGTGTTTTCCGAAATCTAGGACGCACAAGCGGAGCATGTCCTCCATCGTCCTATTAACCCTCTCGGTCTGACCATCCGTTTGCGGATGGAAGGCTGTGCTGAAACTCAGCTTAGTTCCCAATAACTTATGCACCAGCCTCCAGTCATTGGACGTGAAACGCCCATCTCGGTCACTAACAATACTGCGGGGCACACCATGGAACCATACAATATTATCCACATAGAGCTTGGCTAACTTTTCCACCGGGTCTTCCTTCTTATTCGGAATGAAATGCGACACTTTTGTCAGTCTATCTACGACCACCCAAATGGCATCATTTCCCTTCTGTGAATTTGGCAAACCGTGCACAAAATCCATGGATATGTCGTCGAACTTCCATTCTGTGATTGGCAAGGATGTTAAGAAACCTCCGGGCTTTTGGCACTCCTCCTTCTCTAAGGCACATGTTTGGCACTTTGCCACATACAGTGCTACATCATTCTTCAGTCCTAGCCACCAGAACAACTTTTTTCATGTCCCTATACATCTTTGTGCACCCCGGGTGGATTGAGTACTTGGTATGATGAGCCTCATACATCAATTCCTCCCGAAGTCTATCTGCACTAGGAATGCATAGGCGACCGTCCTTCCTTAGCAGTCCATCCACAACTTCAAACTTGGAATTTGACCCGTCCAACGATTCATCCAATGCCTACTTCATAGTGCTATCCTGAACCAAAGCCTGCCGAATCCTATCAGCTAAGTCGTACTGTACCTCCGTCCAACACAATATTGCTTCAGCATGAAATTGCTTGTCGATGCAAGAGATCTCCAATGCCTCCAAATCACGGACTAATCTCTCATCATGCACCGCCAACCAGTTGGCCTGCGCCGGAGTCCTACGAGTCAAAGCATCCGCCACTGCTTTTCTTTTTCCAGGCACATAATGTATCTTGAAAGTGTAGTCCCCCAAGAACTCCATCCACCTTCGCTGCCTAATGTTAAGGTCCTTCTGATCTAGTAAGTACTTCAGTCTCTTATGATCGGTGTAAATGTCAACCTTTACACCGTACAGGTAGTGCCTCCACAGCTTTAGAGAAAATATCACGGCCGCTAGTTCCAAATCATCGACCGAATAATTTCTCTCATGGACCTTCAACTGTCGCGATCCGTACACTATTACTCTCCCATGCTGTAGCGGAACACAACCCAAACCACTGCCCAAAGCATCACTATAAATTTTGAATCCTTCAGATCAGCTCAGCGAACACAAGATAGGTGCCGAGATCAACCGCCTCTTCAACTCTTCAAAAGCCTGCGCGCACTCCAGCGTCCATACAAACTTCTGATCCTTCCTTGTCAACGTCGTGATTGGTAGCGCGATCCATGAGAAATTCTCCACAAAGCGCCTGTAGTAGCCGGCAAGCCCCAGAAAGCACCGGACTTCCGCCACCGTCGTCAACTCAGGCCACTCCTAAATTGCCGCTATCTTCGCCGGATCCACCACAATCCCGTTACCACTAACAATATGCCCAAGGAATGCAATTGAGGACAACCAAAACTCACACTTGGAGAACTTAGCATATAACTGATTCTTACTCAACGTCTCCAACACCATATGTAGATGCTTGTAGTGATCACCTCACACCACAAGTACACAAGGATGTTGTCGATAAACACTATCACGAATTAGTCCAGGTACTCTCTGAACGTCCTGTTCATTAGATCCATAAATACGGATGGCACATTGGTCAGCCCAGACGGCATGACCGTAAACTCGTAATGTCCAAACCGCGTGCTGAATGCTGTATTAGGGATGTCACATTACGTTATCCTTAACTGGTAGTATCTGGATTTCAGATCTAGCTTCGAATATACTATTGACCCAACTAACTGATCAAATAGATCGTAAATCCTTGGGATCAGATACTTATTCTTTACCGTAAGGTTGTTTAACTCCCGATAATCAATACAAAGTCGCAAACTCCCATCTTTCTTATAAACGAAAAGGACCAATGCGCTCCAAGGTGACGAACTTTGACGCACATACCCTTGCTCAAACAACTCTTGCAGTTGTACTTTCAACTCCGCCATTTCCTTAGACGTTATTTGATACGGAGAGCGTGACATCGGTTTGGCACCCGGCACCAGCTCAATAGTAAAATCAATCTCCCATTGAGGAGGGGCTCCCGGGAGATCGTATGGAAATACATTAGGATACTTGGACACCACTGCAATACTATCTAGACTAGGATTAAGCTTTGAAACCTGTACTGAAATGACAAACAGCTCAGCACCAGACCGAACTGCCCTAATCACCTGAAGAGCCGACATCATAATCTTGCTCGAACTTTTCATGCCTACAAACGTAGTCTTCCGCTCAGTATTCAGTCCCAACCTAACCTATTTTCGGTCACAGTCAATGCAGGCTTGCTGATCCGAAAGCCAGTCCATTCCAAAGATTACGTCGAACTCTACTAACGGCAGCACCGACGATTGCAAATCGAACTCCTGATCCCCAATCCGCAACTTTACCACGCAGATTCTATCCGCGCGCATTGAGCACCTATTGGGAAACAACACATCCAGCTTGTCCTTTTCCATCGAAGAAGGGACTCCGATGAGCGATAAAAATCTTTCGGACAAGAAGGAATGCGATGCTCCCGTATAAAACAGGGCTCTCGCCGGACGATCAAAAATCAATACAAAGCCTAGCACCAACACTAATAAGCTTACAAATATAAAGGTAACAGTTACAAAAAAAGCTAAACTATATTAAATTTAACTCATACCTGTCACGACGTCAGCTTGCTTGATGGCCTCTTGCATGCCAAGGTTGTAAACTCTAGGCTGGGCTGGAGCATGATGGGATCCGGTTGACTCCGCCGCCTTCCCCATTTCCTCATAAGTTGCTCCTTGCCTCCTTACAAACTTTGCACGTCCGCTCCAACAATCTCTTGCAAAATGTCCCACCTTTCCACAATTGTAACAGACTCCTGGGACTCGACTAGGGTTTGCCCCCGTCGTACCAAACGAAGGGGCTGAGCTCGAAGTCTTCTGCTTTTTGTTCCTTCTACTGAAACCTGACATTGAATTTGGCAGTTTAAACTCTGACTTCTTCTCCACTGGGTCCTTCTTCTCTTGCACTTTCCTTACAACCCTTTCCAAAGACCGAGCCGCATTTACCAAGGCTAGGAAGCCCTGCGCCTTAGGCCCAACAAGGAGTAGTTGTAGGTCACTCCGTAGACCCTCATAAAATCGTTTGGTCTTCCTCTCTTCTTCAGTAAACATAGCACCAACATAACGACCTATCCGAGTAAACTCGTGGAGATACTCATCCACGCTACTTGCTCCCTGAGTCAATCCAAGGTACTTATTCTCCATCTTAAGCTTCTGGGCAGAAGGTAGGTATCTGGCCAAGAACAACCTTGAGAATTCCTCCATCGGTACGTCAGCAAGTTGTCTTCCCACAAAGAGATGAACCTCCAACTCATCCCACCATATCCTTGCCTCACCGGCCAATAGGAAGGTGGCTATTATGGTCTTCTGCGCACTGCAGTTTCTATGGCGGTCATGACCCTCTTCATCGTAGAGAGCCAATCCTCAGCTTGAGTTGGCATTCCCAACCCATCGAATACCGGAGGATTAAAGCTTATCACGTGCTTGAGTTGTTTCTCCGTGGCTCTTCTTGGTGCTACCGGATAACCTTCCCCATGATCTACTACTCTCGGTACTGCCACTCTAATCGGTTCTTGCTCATTAACAGATGGTGCGTGCTGCACTTGTTGGGCATTTATCATGGCAAAAACTTATTCAGCCACCAATCTGATGGTTTCTGCTGAAGGAGGTGTTATAGGCACGTGTCTTTGTGCAATACTTTCTGCCGATTGCGGATATTCTGATTGCCCAGCACCGCTCCTAGTTACCTATAGTAGCATAAACCCTTGATTAGGCGACACACAAATTGCTAAAAGCAATCATTGGAACACTTAGGTTCCCAAAACAAAAGCATTTTTTCATTTCTAAGTGGACATTCATAGGTTCTTTTTTGTTATAACGATGACACACATACATGTGCTCACCACCCCTTAAAAGAATTCGCCCACGAATTTGATTACAGACGACCGACACCATAGTCTGATACCAAATTGTAACACCCCCATCCGTCATATTGCATATAATAGAAGGTCCGGCTGGAACCCGACGCCATATACCACGGATAGTCAGAGGGGTTACAGAATAATACCAAAGGCTCAACTACTCGTCCTAACACAGAGCATTCTAGCGAAAGCTTTTAAAAAGTTAATAGAAACCAAAATTTGCTCAAGCATTGCATGAATGTCCACTAACCAAAATAGGAATGAAATAAAATGAATACACAGAAGAGTACATGGCCTTATGGCCTTATAAAGTTTCTCTTAACAAGGTAATGTCTTACAAACATCGGCTCGCAGGCCAGCCATACAAGACAGAAAGTAAAGATAGCAGTTCACTTCGGCCTTCGAGGGCCTGCACAGCAGCTTAGGCTTCAACCCGCTACTTGGCTCTTTGTTTCGGGGCACCTGCAAGCAATTATTCCACCGCATGGTGGCAAACAGGGCAACGGTCAGCTAAAGCTTACCAAAATATAACGACCCCGCCCCCTATTTCGGGCGGCAGTTCTCCTTCCCTGCATAACGTTGGCACAACTAAATAATAAAGTGCATAAAAAGACTTTTGCCACAGGTGTAGGCTCGCTCGGCCAAACACCCCGTGCACTAAGGGCACATTCACGGTGAATCCGGTCAATTCCATGGCTTCACCACCATCCTTAGGATGGCAAGACATGTGAGCATTTTTGAGTCCTTCCGACCATAGTTCAAGGCTCGCGACAATGCCAACATCCAGTTCCAGTTTAGGGACTCTAGCACTAAACCACATAGCCCAGGTCCGCATCAACACGCCTGTTGCTCACGCCGCCTAGTCACTTTAAGACGTACGCGCGGGCCAAGCTTCACCCGGATCCTAAATCATTTCAAAACAACACATAACCCAGTTAAGTTCAAGGCTGACTCCCCGGCCGCCAAGTTAGCAGAATTACGTTTCCACCCTGTTTTTCGGGTGCGCCTTAGAGTTAATCTCTAAGGATCCCTGCCGCAATCTACCGCGTAGCAACCCGAAAACAACGCACGGAGTCTTCTCCGACTATTCATGCAATGCAACATCACCGATCTGGACAAATACGTCCGGGTAGGCTTCACACACAATGCATATGCCCGTACTTCGATTTCGGACTCTAAACAAGGGGGACTTCATATATCTACCTCAAGGAAAACCGCACACTCACCCCACACTTGCGGGAGCGAGTTTTTCCATGCAAAGGAAGAAAAGCTTCAAGTGCTCGAGATGAAAATGGTTACCCTTGAAGTCCGCTTCGGCGCTATGAAAAACTAGTCGGATAGAAAGCTTCGCAAAGGAATTCTCTCCACAGATCCGGTCTCGGTTCTCAGATAAGTGCTCCGATGCTCCGCCGGCAGCCGGATTCCTCCCTTCCTTCTTCTTTGATCTCTTCTCTCTCTAACTTCTTAGAAAGAGGGAGTTAAAGATGAAAATGATGAATAAAACCTCTAATCCCGGATTAAACACAAGCAGGAACTCATCTGGGCCGTTGGATCTTATTTAAAGAAAATAAATGGCTCAGATTAGTCTGAAAACTTTATTCCTGGGCCGAACACGGCTTTGCACACGGCCGTGTTCCCGGCCGTGTGCCTCGATCCAGCCACTCAAATCAAGCACAAAAAAGGACAAGGGTTGGGACATGCCCGTGTACCAACCTGACACGCCCGTGTCGGGTCCTCGACACGCCCGTTACTAGGGGCCGTGTGACGAATAACCGTCACGCTAACTGTCGCGTCGCTTAGTGGACACGGGCGATGACACGCCCATGTCGGATTTGACATGCCCGTGTCAACCAGTCCACGGCCGTGTTCGATAGTCGATACACAACTCAGAAAAATTCCAGAGAAGTACACGGCCAGGTGACACGCCCGTGTCCCATGCCGTGTGCACTGACATGCCCTGGGACACGCCCGTGTCCCAAGCCGTGTCCTTCACTGGACGACCCGAGCATGTCACGGTCGTGTGACATGCCCGTGTCACAGGCCGTGTTCACCCTACCAAGATCCAAACTTGGTACAAACACCGCACGATTCAACTCTAAATTTCGAGGTGTTACACCTTGGCCTCAGCCATTTCAAACAGCACCTCATAGACTTCCTCCGCCTGCAAGTGGGCCTTGACGGCCTGCACGGATGATAGCAAGATAGGGGGAATATATCTAATACCTTCGATGATGATATAGGAATCCCCATCCTCACAGTAAATCTCTTGGACATGCAGTCAATTTGAGCATGGTTCCAGTGCAACCATATCAATCCCAGGATCAAATCAAAGACTGGCATATTCATGATCGTCACTGATGCATCAAATATCTTTCTGCCGATCTCCACCTCCATGTTGTAGTGGGTAGAGGTGAACAGCTACGATCCGTCGTGTAATCGTATCCTCATCATCAAACCCGTGAATCGCTCCACACCTTCCAACCCTTCCATGAAGGCCTCCGATACGAATGAGTGTGAAGCATCCGTATTGAACAGCTGAAAGTTCACCTAGTGTCAACTACCTTCACCTATGGGGGGGGGGGGGAATAGGTGTCTTGCAGCGTATTTGCGGAATTAAAAACGGTACCTGCACAAGAAAACAAAACAACACAGCACAGGAAATAATACGGGCAATTTATAGTGGTTCCCCGATTTGGGTACGTCCACTTTCCCCCTTCGACCTATCTCCCAACCAGGGACGACTCGGTCTCTTCACCAACAGGATTGAAATCCAATCCTTGCACTATCGGAAGGAACCCTTCCACACGTAGGAGTCAACACTCCCACAACACGGGTTGCACCCAACCCTACAACTAGGAACCAAATGTTCCTTTACAATGAAAAAGAAATTGTAGTGTATAAGAAATACAAAAAACTTGAAGATCTAGGTGTCCCTTTTCGTTAGACTACTTGTTCTTGTAGGCAACAAAATTCCACAACCCTTGATCTTTCTTGGAGAGAATCTCCCCGAGACCGGTGGCGGCAAAGGGCGGCGGCAAGGCTCTCGGTGTTGGCGGCGGCAACTGAAAACAGCAGCAATGCACTGGAGATTCAATCTTCTTAGCGAAGTCGGCAAGGTCTTCCAACGGTCACACTAGGATCGATCGTCTCGATCGATTCGGACGGGGATGGATTTCCCTATCTCAAATCAAGAGACAAAAGATCTCTGGTTAGACGCGTGAGACGCTGTGCAAGACTTGGCTTCTGTCACCGTGGATCAGGAGGAGATCGAGATCTGTTACGGTGACCACTGCACGAGCGGCAGCGGAGACGATCGGCGGAGCTAGTTCGCGAATTTAGGGTTTTACGGCGGCTCGGCTTTCGTATTCTGTATTCGTAAAAATCACTGTACACCAATACTTGTGTATTTATACACTAGGTCATAAAGATGACCGTTGTGGGCCCCACCAAAGCAAAGACCTAAGTCTGGTTTGAAATTCCGCTGGAAACCTGGACCGGTCCAGGAAATGTCGGAAATTTGCCCAAGTCAAATTTGGCGAGAATCGTAGGTGATTCTCGACAAATCGGCGAGAATCACTTACGATTCTCGTCGAATTCTACTTGGCAAATTCTGGCTGCACAGGTTATAGAGGCGGGGGAGAATCGGCGGGAATCACATTTGATTCTCGCCGAATCGTCGAGAATGCAAAGTCATTCTCGACGAATCGGCGAGAATCACTTAGTGATTCTCGACGATTTTGCCTTAGAGAATTTTCTGACTGCGTCGAGACAGCCGGCCCAACCTGGCGAGAATCATCTAGTGATTCTCGATGACTCGTCGAGAATCACTAGTGATTCTCGATGAATCGACGAGAATCACATAGTGATTCTCGACGATTTACACTTAGACGATTCTCGTATTTTAACCCGTGAGCTGGTCTTTGGCCCATCCTTGCTCCTTGTCTGCTCTTGCTTTATCATAGCCCTGTACTTGAAATTAAGTACACCCCAATAGAGAGAGTACACGTAGGCCAACAAACTGATCTGCTCAACGAGGGATTACGTCGCACAGACCCGTGTATATTGACCCACTGCACCCTGACATTGGTGTGTACTTAGCGTGGAATAACTGCAAGCACAACTTAAAAGATTTCATCAAACACTCTGTCTATTTACCTTGGCTTGCTCAGGGGCTTCTTCAAATCAGGTACATTGTGGATACAATACCCAACAATCTCCCCCTATTTGAAGAAGCCAAAACCATACAAGCTAAGGTGAATAGAGCATATAGGAATGAAAATCATAAACTTAAAATTGAGTTGAGAGAGATATTCATTACCAATTACCTGAGAGCAAACTTGGAGCCACTTTAGAATTACTTGAGAGCAAACTTGGGCCCACTTTAGCCTTAGCCGAGAGGGTAACCTCCCCCTTTTCGGCTTCTGCAAATCTGGGTCTGGTGCATTTGACACCATGCTCCCCCTCAGTTCTTGCACCTATGCTTACACTTGAGTTCCTGGCAGATGCTCCCCCTAGACGCACGAGCTAGGAGCTTCTGGAGTCTTCATTCCTCATAGTTGAGCATCCCCAATTCAGTTTTGAAGAGACTGAACTTGGCCTCATCTAAGGGCTTTGTGAAAATATCTGCAATTTGCTTGTCCGTGGGGACATAGTAGAGAGAGATGTCCTTGTTCTCCACGTACTCCCGAATGAAGTGGTAGCGCACTTCAATATGCTTCGTTCTGCTGTGCGATACCGGATTGTTGGCAATAGAAATTGCACTTAAGGAGTCACAATACATTGGTACTTCCTTGAACTGGAGGTCATAGTCGGCTAACTGGTTTCTTATCCATAGGAGTTGTGCGCAATAGCTGCCAGCCGAGATATACTCAGACTCTGTAGTGGAGGTTGCTACACAATTCTGCTTCTTGTTGTTCCATGAAATAAGCCTTCTTCCGAGGAATTGACACGTCCCGGAGGTGCTTTTCCTGTCATCCCTACTTCCTGCAAAATCAGCATCTGAAAAACCTATTAGCTCGACATCATTGCTTCTCGGGTACCATAAGCCAAGATTAGGGGTACCTTTAAGGTATCTAAGAATTCGCTTTGCAGCGACATAATGAGATTCCTTAGTGTTCACCTGATATCTGGCACAAACACATGTGGAGAACATGATATCCGGTCTACTCGTAGTAAGATAGAGCAGAGATCCAATGATGCTTCTGTATTTGGTTTCATCAAAAGGTTTCCCTTTCTCATCCTTATCCAGAGACATGGTGGATCCCATTGGAGTCCTCATAGAGGTTGCATTCTCCATTCCGAATTTCTTGAGGAGTTCATTTGTGAACTTTGTCTGAGAAATAAAGATTCCTTCCTCAGACTGTTTCACTTGAAGTCCCAAGAAATACTTCAGCTCTCCCATACTGCTCAGTTCAAACTTTCCTTGCATAAGTTTGGAAAACATTTTGCAAATATTGTTGTCCGTTGAGCCGAATATAATGTCATCAACATAGATTTGCACCAGCAAAATCTTGCCTCTGACTTCCCTGAGAAACAATGTCTTGTCTATTTTTCCTCTAGAGAACTTGTTCTCAAGAAGAAAACTAGACAATGTCTCGTACCAAGCTCGAGGAGCTTGTTTTAAGCCATATAGTGCTTTATTAAGAAAATATACATGATTAGGATAAGTAGGATTGACAAAACCTAGAGGTTGAGCGACGTATACTTCCTCTTTCAAATCTCCATTCAAGAAAGCTGATTTCACGTCCATCTGATATACTGTGAATCCTTCGTGAGAGGCATAGGCTAGGAATCGCCGGATTGCCTCGAGCCATGCAACTGGTGCAAACGTCTGGTCAAAGTCAATCCCCTCCTCCTGTCTGTATCCTTGAGCCACCAATCTGGCTTTGTTCTTGATGATGACTCCATGTTCATCCAACTTGTTTCTGAAGATCCACTTGGTGCCAATCACATTTTGCGTCTTCGGTCTGGGAACCAGCGTCCAGACTTTGCATCTTTCGAATTGATGCAGCTCATCTTGCATGGCCAAAATCCATGACGCGTCTTTGTTCGCTTCGTCGAACTTCTTTGGCTCAACCTGCGATAGAAAGCTAAGATGCAAAATCTCGTTAAGAGTACCTCGGCGAGTTCTGACACCGTCTCGGGGATCTCCAATGATTTGATTTCTGGGATGATCCCTCATGGGTCTGAGCTCTAGAAGTCTTGCATCAGGTGCTTCGACTACTTCTTGGGCATCTCCTTCTTCTAAAGGATTTGCTTCATTTTGATCTTTAACTTCTCCGATCGACGTTGATGTGGAGACCTTGACGTATTTTGGAGTTGCATCTTTCTCGGGATCATGTAGTTGTAACTTTTCGAGTCTGGCACCTGCATCTTTAGGAAGACAACTAGAAGTCTTGCAATGAAGCAAACTTCCTTCATCAAATACAACATTTATTGATTCCTCTACCACTAGAGTTTTCTTGTTGAAAACTCTATAAGCTCGGCTATGGCTACTATAGCCCATGAATATGCCTTCGAAGCATTTTTCACCAAACTTAGTACGCGGGTACTTCCCATTATTCAGTACATAACATTTGCAGCCAAAGATCCTCAGATAGGACATGGTTGGTTTCTTGACTTTCAATTGCTCATAAGGAGTCTTACGATGGCTCTTGTTGATCAACACCCGGTTTTGTACATGACAAGCCGTATTGACAGCCTCGGCCCAGAAGTATTCTGGGAGAGAAGCGTCATTTAACTTTGTCGTACACGCCTCAATGAGTGTTCTATTCCTCCTCTCTGCCACTCCATTCTATTGAGGAGTGCGAGGGGAGGAGAACTCATGAAAGATACCAAGTTCTTCACAGAACTCTGTCATAGCCCCAGACTCAAACTCTGTTCCGTGGTCACTTCTGATTTTGACCACTGAGCAGTTAAGTTCGTTCTGTATCTGCTTGACAAAACTGGTGAAGATTTCAAACGTATCAGACTTGCGCTTTAAAAAGAACACCCACGTAAACCAAGAGTGATCATCTACAATCACTAGCATATACGACTTCCCTCCTAAGCTATGAACTTGCATAGGACCAAACAAGTCCATATGAAGAAGGTAAAGACATCTGGAGGAGTCTTTGTCTGGGATGCCCTTAAAGGTAGCCCGAGTCTGCTTGCCCATCTGACATGCAGGACATGGACTATCTTTAATGCACTTAATAATGGGAGCATCCCTTACTAAGTCCTTGGAAAACAGCATATTAATTGTCTTGTAATTAATGTGTGCCAATCTCTTGTGCCATTGTTCATAAAGAGATGCACTTCCTTTTGCAACGAGGCATACTGGGGTAGAAGAATCTAAACTAAGAAAATCCAAACAGAAAATATTTCTGCTCCTAATGCCAGTTAATACAGTTTCCGAAGAATCACATGATATTATCAGGCATTTATCCTTGCAGAACTTAACATCATACCCTTTATCACATAACTGGCTTACGCTGATCAGGTTATGATTTAACCCTTCAACATAAGCTACGTTAGAGATAGAGAGTATACCGTTGGAAATCGTACCGTAACCTCTGGTGACTCCCCAATCAGATCCCCCAAATATGACTTTGGGTCCATTCTCGACTGGAGAGTACTCCCGCAGCAGGCTTCTTGTCCCGGTCATGTGACGGGAGCATTCACTTTCCAAATACCAAATAGGAGTTTTGTTGGCCTTTGGACATTCCTGCAAAATAAAATTAATTTGCCTTAGGAACCCAATCGTACTTGGGTCCTAGATTTTTCGTTAGCATACTCCCCCTCGGTTGGTTAGCTCTACGAGAGGTCGGCCTCGCATTGCCAACATGAGGAGTCTCGATATTCCTCGGATTAAACCAACAATCCATGGCAAAGTGACCAATTTTGCCACAGCACCAGCAGTCAAACCTGTTATACCTCCTCTTGGGCGCCTGCTTCACCCTTGAAACGTGGGGTTCAGCTGGGGCTGAAGACCTGGAGGTGGAGGCATCATGATGACCACAGTCACATGACTTCTTCACCTCTTGGCTTTTCAGTGTAACAGGCTTGGCCTTAGGTGCCTGCTTCCTATTATGACCACTAGAGAATTGACCATAATTTCCCAAGTAGATTTCCTCATAAGGTGCCTTGAAGACACTCTCACTGAAGTTACGGGGAAAGGTCCACCCATCATACCGTCTCCTCGGCTTTACAACCAAGGGCCTGAAGTGATGGCCATATGTTGACTCAAAGTCATGTTGGTTACAGGGAAAGCTAGGCTTTCTGAACTCAACAGGGCTGAGGGGGGCCTTTCCTTTCTCAGCAGCAGAGGCTTTCTTGGCAGCCTTATTCTTCCTCTTGTTCCTGTTTCTCCTGGATGAGGAGCTAGATACCCATACATGCCCCAAGCCAGCTCCTTTGGCCTGAGCAGAGAAGGTATCAACTAATGGAAGAACAGTTTTTGGCATAGAGAATCTCTTGACGATCTTCCTTTCTGTCGCAAGTAGTTCTTCCAACTTGTCGACTTCCTCTTGCTTAAGATCAAGGAGCTTAAGAGACTCTGAATGCTTTGAAGTTAGGTCTAAGTGCTCCTGTCGGAGGGAGATCAAACTGGTTATCTCTTCCCTCAGGGATACACTCTCACTTTTAAGGATTTTAACTTCCTTTTTCTCAGCCTTCAGTCTCTTTTGACATTCCAGGAAAGTATTGAGCATACGCTCATACTTATCGAGGAGCTCAGCTTCACAGGCAAAAGGGCTATCCTCAGGGTCATCATCCTGAGACTCAGGATCAGAGTCAGAGTCGGAGAGAGGGGTGTGAGCTTTTATCTTCCCAGTAAATGGGGGGCATTCTCCTTCTGAGTCAGAGCGACCTATTAGCCCAAAGTAGGCTTCCTCATCATCGCTGGTGTCTGACGTGTCAGATTCACTCAGCGTCTTTGGCTTCTTTGCGATGTAACTCCTCTCCTTCTTCTTGTCTTTTGAGGACCTGTGCTCCTCTCCCTTTCACTTTTCCCTCTTGCCTTGATGGCAGTCGTCCACGACGTGTACTGGCTTGTTGCAACCAAAGCATATAATGTCAGATGAGCGGTGTTTGTTCGGTTTGGAAACATACCTGTCAGAAGAATAGTTCTTCTTCTGATCCCTTGAGGAGGATCCGTTTATCTTTCTCTGATTCCTCAGCTTGAGGAACTTCTTGAATTCCCGTTTGATAAGGGATAAGTCTTCCTCTGACAATTCTGAGCCGGAGGAGCTTGGCTCAGAGTCTTCCTCTTCATCCCTCTTCCACGCACGGGAAGAAGCGGCACCCTTGACATTTTTGGAATGAATGGCTTTCAGGGCCACCGTCTTTTCCTTGGCCGCGGCTTTCTCTGCTTCCTCTTCAGCCTTCCTTGTGTTCAACTGGAGCTCATAAGACATGAGCTTCCCGAACAAAATCTGTGGGTCAGTTTCCGCAAGTCTGCCAAACTCGCGGATGGCGCATATCTTTGTGTCCCATTCCTTAGTGAGGGACCTAAGGAACTTATCATTGAGTTCACCGTCAGTGAACACTCTTCCATATCCTTTGAGTGTATTGACGATCTTGAGGAAGTTTTCGAAGGTAACTCTGATCTCCTCCTTTGGCCCTTGCCTGAAGCCCTCATATTTCTGATTGAGGAGGGATCTCCGATCGTCCCTCACTTCATTTGTGCCCTCCATTAGGACAATCAGACAGCTCCAGAGATCCTTGGCTATCCTGCAGTTACAGAAGTTCTGCATCATAGAGCCGTCAACTGCGCTTACCAGGATGTTCTGAGCTTTCTTGTCGAGTACGAACTGCACCATTTCGTCCTTGTCCATTTCCGAAAGTTTCTTGGGCACTTTCTTGGTAGGATCAATAGTGGAGGCCTTAGTGGGAATGTAAGGTCCCTCCTCCACCATCATGAATAGCCGGGGGTCGACTGCTTCCATGTAGAATCTGATTCTTTCCTTCCAGATAGGAAAGTTCAGTCTGGTGCATACTGGAATTTTTCCGGAGTGCTTGAGTCCATCCATGGAAGATATCAGTCTTCTTCTTGACACTGCTGGCAGGATTCTACTCAAGGTGTGAAACTTTTTGATGAGTAACCTCCCTCTGATACCACTTGAAAGTTCACCTAGTGTCAACTACCTTCACCTATGGGGGGGGGGGGCGGAATAGGTGTCTTGCAGCGTATTTGCAGAATTAAAAACGGTACCTGCACAAGAAAACAAAACAACACAGCACAGAAAATCACACAGGCAATTTATAGTGGTTCCCCGATTTGGGTACGTCTACTTTCCCCCTTCGACCTATCTCCCAACCAGGGACGACTCGGTCACTTCACCAACAGGATTGAAATCCAATCCTTGCACTATCGGAAGGAACCCTTCCACACGTAGGAGTCAACACTCCCACAACACGGGTTGCACCCAACCCTACAACTAGGAACCAAATGTTCCTTTACAATGAAAAAGAAATTGGAGTGTATAAGAAATACAAATAACGTGAAGATCTAGGTGTCCCTTTTCGTTAGACTACTTGTTATTGTAGGCAACGAAAAGTCCACAACCCTTGATCTTTCTTGGAGAGAATCTCCCCGAGACCGGCGACAGCAAAGGGCGACGGCAAGGCTCTCGGTGTTGGCGGCGACAACTGAAAACAGCAGCGATGCACTGGAGATTCAATCTTCTTAGCGAAGTCGGCAAGGTCTTCCAACGGTCATACTAGGATCGATCGTCTCGATCGATTCAGACGGGGATGGATTTCCCTATCTCAAATCAAGAGACAAAAGATCTCTGGTTAGACGCGTGAGACGCTGTGCAAGACTTGGCTTCTGTCATCGTGGATCAGGAGGAGATCGAGATCTGCTACGGTGACCACTGCACGAGCGGCGGCGGAGACGATCGGCGGAGCTAGTTCGCGAATTTAGGGTTTTACGGCGGCTCGGCTTTCGTATTCTGTATTCGTAAAAATCACTGTACACCAATACTTGTGTATTTATACACTAGGTCATAAAGATGACCGTTGTGGGCCCCACCAAAGCAAAGACCTAAGTCTGGTTCGAAATACCGCTGGAAACCTGGACCGGTCCAGGAAATGTTGGAAATTTGCCCAAGTCAAATTCGGCGAGAATCGTAGGTGATTCTCGACGAATCGGCGAGAATCACTTACGATTCTCGCCGAATTCTACTTGGCGAATTCTGGCTGCACAGGTTATAGAGGCCGGGGAGAATCGGCGGAAATCACATTTGATTCTCACCGAATCGTCGAGAATGCAAAGTCATTCTCGACGAATCAGCGAGAATCACTTAGTGATTCTCGACGATTCTGCCTTAGAGAATTTTCTGACTGCGTCGAGACAGCCGACCCAACCTGGAGAGAATCATCTAGTGATTCTCGACGACTCGTCGAGAATCACTAGTGATTCTCGACGAATCAGCGAGAATCACATAGTGATTCTCGACGATTTACACTTTGACGATTCTCGTCATTCAACCCGTGAGCTGGTCTTTGGCCCATCCTTGCTCCTTGTCTGCTCTTGCTTTATCGTAGCCCTGTACTTGAAATTAAGTACACCCCAATAGAGAGAGAACACGTAGGCCAACACACTGATCTGCTCAATGAGGGATTACGTCGCGCAGACCCGTGTATATTGACCCACTGCACCCTGACATTGGTGTGTACTTAGCGTGGAATAACGGCAAGCACAACTTAAAAGATTTCATCAAACACACTGTCTATTTACCTTGACTTGCTTAGGGGCTTCTTTAAATCAGGTATATTGTGGATACAATACCCAACAACAGCGTATAAGCAGGCTTGCCACTGATGAAAACTATGTCTGGGGGGAGTTAAATGTCTTAGAATCTAGTTATGGTTTTCTTTCCTAGATTATGAATTCTATATCCATAAATTTAAGTGTTCAGGAAAGAAAACTTAAAACTTTCGGGCGTACATGTTATCACTTGCTCCGGGTTCCGGGGTTGAGCCAGATCCAGTGCATAAACTTACTCCCTGTCCTACTTGCGATCTGCACCCGGGTATCTACGTCCTTGTCCACGTCCTCGCCCTCCAAACTGCTGAGCATGTGGGGCAGCCTGTGGTGCTGGTATATGTGCTCTCCTCATGGGGCAGTTTCTCCGGATGTTCCCTATCTGATGGCAGTTGTAGCACTCCGGCTGGGGAAATGCCATACCCCCGGGACTTGGTGCCTCCCGCATCTAAAGAGGTTGTGGAGCCAGTACCACCGGATCCCTCGGCTCTTGTCTAACCTCCTAATGAGGCTGGTCCTCTGCTCTTCTTCCCTCTCTCCCATCAATGATGCGGCCCCGTCGTTGATCATTCCTGGCTCCCCAGCCCTGGTCCTCCATTGGCCTCTTCCGACCCCGAGTCATGTGCCAATCAGCCTTAATCCTCTTGGCCATCTCTAACACTCGAGGTATAGGCCTTTTAGATACGAACAAAAGGGCCTCCCTCAACTCCTCCCGCAGACCCTTATAGAACCTCTTGGTGTATCCTGCCTCATCCAGCTGATAGGAGTCCGCAAACCGGGCTAAATGGTTGATCTCCCGGTAGTATTCTACCACTGTCTTGTTGCCCAGCTCATCCCTAGCCAACTGTGGAACAAAATGCTCTATTAACGCAGCCCTGAACTCCTCCCAAGTAATTTCTGCAACCTAAATATCCGCAAAAGTCGTATCCAGCGACGTCTTCCACCATCTCTTGGCATGAGACTCCAAGCAATAGACCACCAATTGCACCCTCTCCTTCTAATGGCACCGTATCCTGGTAAACATCTCGTACATAATGTCCCGCCACTCCTCCGTCCAAACAGCTGACTCTGTCCCTAAGTAGGATGGGGGAGAGAGTCCTCGGAAGATGCTTAGCCAATTGCCCCCCGGGTTTGGCTGCGGAGCCAGAACCTGTTGGGCCCTGAAAGCTTCTAGAATAGCTGTCAGAGTCTGCCCCATCTCCGACTGTAGGAATGGAGTGGGGACTGGGGGAGGTGGTGCAATATTCGGAGTCTGTTGGACTCCGCCCTGTGGTTTTGGCTGCGCTGGGTGCTGTGTAACAAAAGCCAATTATAAGTAATCGCTCCACCTTAACTAAAAGTGGACAATTTACATGTGATCCCCCATATGGGCCCACCACTGCTTCCGCTGCTTAGTTTGTCCCCAAGATAAACTCGTGCGGGGGTGATCCGGGGATTATGGACTACTACTTTTCGCTCGTGGTCGTGCTCTGATACCACTTGTAAGACCCCCCCCCCCTTTTTTCTTTAAAACACTTGGGTCTTAGGCCCAGAACCGCCGCTTTGCGGTGACACCTTCGCACTCGGGAAGGTCATCACTACAAAACGCCGATCCTACTGGCCAAATCGATCACCACTATAGCAAAATAATAAAGCAAGTCCACAGAAATCACATATATATAGTAAATAATCTCCACGATGGGAGTGTCCACGAATATAACACTTGTAAAAACTAAATCTTGGGCTTATGCAAGTACATCAAGTCCTCACTACATATCTCTCATCGCGGAAGCAAAACTAATATAACTACTAGTGATCAGGACTCACAGTACCTGCCATCTGAACTCGGGTACTAGACTGCCTGATCTCCAAATGTGCCGACCTCTGGGGCTGCTCCTCCATGCTGGGCTCCATGGTCCCCTAAAATGAAGTGGTTTGAAAACAGTTAGTCTAAAAGACTAAGTCCTATCATCCCCCGTCCTTTCACCCATGGCTCCTAAGCACTGAGGGGGGAAAAGGAAAGGAGATGACATGAAAGTGGAGAATAACAAATAAGCAGATGGCGGCGGAACTAATCTAGAAGTTCAAAAGTTTATAAGACAGTAATAAAGGTATGCAAAACTGAATAAGAAAGTAACCTTAACTTATATGAAAACACATAAGGTAAGGGATCTTTTGCAGGGCTCCTATCATATAAAAAGTCCCATACTGATTTATACGATAGGGTGTCAGTTTTTCAGCAAGCATAAATATGTAAAACTGAATAAAAAACCTTAACTTATAAGCACGCTCGCACGAACTTATAAACCAAGGGGTCGTTTTGCAGGGCCTATTATATAAAGCGTCCCATACCACTTATACAATAGATGTCGGGTTATATGCAATGTTTATGTTATGAAATACAATTATGCCAAGATGTGAACATGCAAGTGCAACTCACCCACTCGACTCTAGGTACACAGACCTTTAGTTCCCCTTTTTGGAGCCTAACCTCCCAGGATACCTTCGTAGTGGAAAATGGAAGCGGTGGGTTGGGCCTCGCCAACCTCTAAACCAGTAATTGCACAACCAGTCAGACCTATCGTACGCCTTAACACTGGTGCACTAAGCGGAGCTCCTGCGTACTTTTGCCGGCTGGCGCACCGGACTTTATTTGGCCAAGTGCTAAACCACACTCGCCGAGTCAACGTGTTGGTGTCGGTGCATCGACCCTCCAATAACAAAGACCCACCACCTTATACTTTATGCACATGCAACCTTATGTATCAGCTACCGAGCCAAACCACCCCGGACCATCCTGTCCGTCACAAACCATTACTGATCCAAAGCTCGCCGGGCTAACCTGCCCATCACCAAAACCACTGGGCTTACTGCTCGAGTGACCAACCTATCTCCCCGAGACATCGAGGTGTGAGAAGGTGAAACCCTAGATTTACTAGTTACTCTTGCATTTCAGTTTTGCCTACGATTTTGGTTTAGCCCAGGACTGCCCAAGGTATTCTTTACGAAGGGCTCTCGAGGGCACTAGGAGATACGATGGGCTGAAGCCCAAATTTATACTCCAATATAATTTCTGCAATTTTTACTATACGTAGACCACTTAAGCTCTATGACATGTAAAATGGGAGGTACACCAAATAATCACCTAATACTCCTATAATAATTATTGGAGGGCTACTATGACCTTTGTGGCCTAAATCCAGAAGTTCACAATTTTCCTATTTATCTGATAATTTATTTAATTATTCTAGTAGCCAAAAATCCCAAGTTTGATCATGAAGTACAAATTTAAGATTAGATAATATTCCACCAAATTTATGTTAAGTACAATATGAATATTTAACTTAAAATCAAATGTCTCCCAATTTTTTAGCAAGGTTTAAGCCCCTAACTTAAATTTTAAATATATCCTACAATAAATCATTTTAAGAGATAAGTACAGCAATAATACTTTCAAAAATTCAGAAAAAATTCAAGGATGATTGTAAGAACATATAAATTCTCTAGGATAAGTTTCATAATTTATTGGCAAGTAATGAGCTCTAAGCAAATTATTGAACAATTTTCTAAGTTAATGAGCTTTTGAAGTAGGTACTGCAAAAATGTATTCAAAAATTCAAATAAAATTCATACATGATCAATATGGTCTAAAACTTTTCTGCCAAATTTTCATGACCTTCCCATTGGCACGGGGATCATAATGACCAAATGATTAATTAGGGAGATCCCTTGAGTTACAAAGGAAGTTTTAAGAATATTGATCCAAAATTCTCAATTAAATTACCAGATGTTCAATCTATCCTCATGACCACACTACCCCATTTTCATTATTGTTCAAGGAGTTTTACTAACCTATTCTTGCACTACAATGTTTGAGCCCTAAATTAGGGTTAGGGTTTTGTGGGGCCTACTCTTTTCCAAATCCCCTAATATTTTTACCATAGGGCTTCAGATACCCTAGCACCCTCCCTACCAAATTTCAAGTTCATTCAAGGTCTTTTTGCCTCTTGTCCTTCACAAGGCACAAAAGTCCTTCCTTAGGGTTTTGTCTTAGATCTTAGGGCAAATTTATTCCAATCAACCCCATCTTCCTTAGGGAGGTGCTAAAAGCCATACCAAGCCAGTGTCCCAAATTTCAACTTTTGTTGAGGTGATTTGGCCACTCAAAACCCAAAGTACACTTTTTGACAAAAATACCCTTTTTAAAGCAAGACTACGGTTTGTAAGATTTCAATTCAAACAACCTCCAAATGTGATGAGATTTTTGCCAGAGCACTATAATGACCCCAAGCACCACTCATCTTAATTTGGGTGTGTTTGGAGGTCATTTGGTTCCTAAATTAATTTACCCTAGAGAAATTAAATAATTTCCAAAACTATAGAAAAATTATACCAAAAAATTCTCATTTTAGGGCAGGACCTACTTATATACTAGGATGACCCCCTGTCCAAAGTTCAAGTCATTTGGACTAGAGATGATGGGCGGGCATCCATTTTAATTTCTATCTAGCGCTAGGCATCGACCCCACAAAAATGAGTGCCCTGGTCAATCCTGGCATCCAAATTGGTTCAAACCAATTTTGAATTAAAGTAGACCCATTGGTATACAATTTATGTGTTGACCATTTCCTTTGAATTAGCCTCTAGTTATTTTTAGAAATTAAAAACATTAAATACATTATATATGACAAAAATGAAATAAAAATACATCAAGCCTATAGTTTAATTTCATTTCAGCACGAATCTTGGTGCAGCTCTGGATGGCATCCGGTTGTCTTCCAGCTCCAACCGATGGTACCGATTCAACCCACTTGGAGCTTCTTCCAGCCGCTGCCACCGGCCATCCGGCCACCTCCCCAGCCGGTTACCGCCACCACCACCTCCATTGAGGTGCTGGCTGTCGCCAGGCGGCGGCACAGCTGCCGGAGGGCCTTATTCTGGCGAACCCGACAAGGTGAAAATCACGAAAAAACTAGGAATTTCTCAACTTTGATCAGGCTCAATTGAGCCCGAACCTTGGCCCTAATGATTGCTATGAACTACCCATGGAAGAAGGAGCGGAGGAGGACCTGTGTGGGTGGCTGTAGCCTTGCCAATCGCCGGATCGTCTTTGTGGTGGTGTTGGTCGGATTTCTATAACAGCACAATGAACTCCCTTGGCTCCTTCAGGTAATGTGTGGAATTGAACCCCTGGAGTCCATTGAAGCTTTTAAGAAGGAGAGTTGGGGTGTTAGGTGGTTGTAGGCTGCATTGCCATTAATGGCCCCTCTTAGTCAAAAATTTTGGCCATGGTGGGTGGGGGATGAAGCATGGCTCAAACGAGTCAAAGACTAGCTGGTTGAAATGGGATTGCACTCCGTGTCCTAGTGAATTGAATGGGGGTTGGGGAAGGGGGAGGATGAGCCCCAAAGTCTTCCCCCTTTACTCTATTCTCTTTCTCTCTCTTCATTTTGAAGCTTTTTCTCTCTCCTACTCACCAAGTCTAAAATTTGACTTCTTCCTAACCCAATGGCAGCCCACATGTTCATTTCAACCACCAATACAAGGTCGACCCAAGTGAATTGGGCTTGAGCTTGAGTTACCCATTTGGGCTAGCTTGACCTAAACCTTGACTAGGGTTTACCTTGGTTAATTTGGTCTTTGAGGTTGCCCCTAATGAGTACTTGGTGACCCATTGGCCTCCCCTAAGGTCTAGGTGGGGTTGACTTAGCCCTTGGAGGTCACATGACCTTTAATCAGGGTACCTTGACCACTTTTAGGGCTAGAGTTGACTTGGGTCAACCTAGCCTTTTTTGGTTGACCCCAATGGGTCCTTGGTGACCCATTGGCCTCTTACTAGGGTTATGAAGGTATGTGTGGGGTCCACTTGGCTATGGGAAGGTCAGTTGATCCTATGTTTGTCAGGTTGACTCATTTAGGGTTAGAGTTAACTTTGGTCAACTTAACCACTTTGACTGCCCTCCAAGGGTCCTTAGTGATCTTATGGGCTACCCAGGGTGATAGGGGTGTTTGGGTAAGGTCATTGGGTCATGTTTAAGCACTAAAGTCAAACCCTAGGTCTAATGGTTGAGATGTATTATAGGCAAACCAAGGTGATTTTCACCTTGGGCCTTATTAACCTGGTCTTTTGAGCTTCTTGTGGTTTTGTCATAACCTAGTCATGACAAAACCATACTTAGGGTTCTAGTTGAAAGTGGGATGTTACAGTTCGCCCCTCTTCAACTCCTCTCGGCCCAAAAGTTACGCACAATCACGGCTCCATGGCCCTTTGCCATATGGGGACTAGATCTGGTTGGCCCGTTCCCCAAAGCCATTGGCCAGAGGAGATTCCTGCTGGTCATGGTGGATTATTTTTCGAAATGGCTGGAGGTGAAGGCACCAGTAAATGTGACGTCGCAGGTAGTCAAAAATTTCGTGTGGGGAGAGATCATCTGCCGACATGGGCTCTGATGAAGATTTTCTATAGTTTTAAAATATTATCCAAACTAAAATCTCAAATAGGCAAGTGTACCTATCGAAATATAGTATAGGAAATGTCGTATTAGATTCGGGGCCTGTTGAGTACTTCTACTCACGCAAATTAATATTATTTTATCGAAATATAAGGAGGGGTAAATTAAACTAAAGAAGGAAGAAAATAGACTAACAACTAGCACTTGATTTAGACTCACTTTGAATTAAAATAAACTTGCAAACTTTTAATTACCTACTTCGACCGTGGAGGTTCCCAAGGTACAAAAGCGTCTCTCTCGAGCTCATGCTTTTGACTAAACTTAGGTTGATCGATTAAGACCTCTCGGCCAGTCAAAACCCCTAAGTTTGCTTTACGCGGTGAACCCCGCTATTGGATTTGACTCCAATCCGGAAGATCCATGTCATCCTCTCTCGAGGAGTGCATGCGGCTCCTTCTATCTTTGAGTGATCTACTCGTATCCGCAACCTCTCGGTCATTTAAGATACGGATCTAGGGTAGAAAATGCATTCATGAATTACGAATTCTAAACAGATAAAATCAAAGTTAGATCGAATAGATAAATAAAGTGTTTGACAAAATAGTTTTATTTAATTTCAAAGTTCATCATGATCAAGTGCTAATGTAAATTAGCTACTTGACATGAAAAAGGAAATACATAAAAAGAAGGAAAAGAAGAACATGTTTGAAAAAAGGAAATGCTTGAATTGAAATCTAAACTATGAATTTGGAATTACATAAAAGGAAATGCTGAAAAACAGTAAACTAAGCTACAAAATACTCCAAAAACTGGCTCCTAATCTTCTCCCTGAGCTTCTGGACTCATCTGCTATTTATAGATTTTTCTGCTTGGGAGTCACGCCCGTTGGTCACGCCCGTGACCTAGGGCGTGTCAGGCTCGGAAACTGCAGTCTTGAAAGCCCGGGAACGTTGGAGAAAAACCGCCAAAAATCGCCGTTTTGCGGGTCACGCCCCTAGGTCACGCCCGTGACCTAGGGCGTGTCTAGTCTGTTACAGGAAACGGCGGGAATGAGAACGGCGGGAAGTAATTCTGCCGTTTCTGAAGTGGTCACGCCCTAAGTCACGCCCGTGACCTAGGGCGTGTCTGACTGGGTCAGCAAACAGCTGGAAACGGTACAATTTGGGATCAATTCGACAGTTTCGGCTAGGTCACGCCCTATGTCACGCCCGTGACACAAATGACACGCCCGTGACAGGGGGGCGTGTACTTAGAAAAAGTCCCAAAATTATTCAGGGAAGATTTCTGGAGAAAATTGTTTTTTTGACCTAGACACGCCCGTGACTCAAATGACACGCCCGTGTCAAGGGCGTGTACTTGTGAAATTCTCCAGAATTGTAGAGGACGTCGTCCTCTTTCCGTTGACTGGTTGCACGTCCCGTAACTCTTCCTGGTTTGAAAGTTATGACCATTTGAAGTTCAGCTATCCGATACAAAAAATGTTCATTTTCTCCGTTTCAATTCCTGATTCATCCTGCAAGCTCCAAATTATTATTCGCAGCCCAAATTCACCTGAAATATGAAAATAAAGCAATTATAATCATAATTACTAAAATATAACTATAATCTTATTATTAATTAAATAAAAACTATATGAAAATAACTATAATTAGTGACTTATCAAATACCCCCATACTTAATTTTTTGCTATTCCAGAGCAAAACTATGAGAAGTACTTATAAGAAATTTATATTTTTTTAATTTAAACTAAAAATTCATTAAATCAAAAGAAAGTTAAAAATAAAATTTAGCGATTTAAATATTAAATCCTAAACTATGAAATTAAAATGTACAGAGAAAGGTATTTAGCAACAATTTCTCATATAAATTAATTAGAATTCAAAATTAAGTAATTTAGCAAACAAAATTAGATTAGAATTATTCACATTATTACTAAAAAGAAACTTGTAAGAAATTTTTAACTACTACTTATGCTCTCTTAGTATTTTAATTTACTTCTAAAACCATTTTTTAGGATTTGGGGAAAAGGAAAATGAAGAGTTTTTGGATTGGGGGTGATGAATTTTATCCTCTCACCCCACATATTTTTTCTTTTGATATTTGCATATGTTTACCAAAAAAATGATGGATTTTATCCTCTCATTTTCCATGACATATGAACAAATATTTTTTCTCTTCAAATCAAAACAAAAATTAAATGGGAGTAATGAATTTTATTCTCTTACTCCTATTTTTATTTGGGGATTGCATATGTGTACCAAGGAATTTATAAGTCCCATGACATATGATCTAACAAAAATAAAAAAATTTGCATATGTGTACCAAGGGATGATGAATTTTATCCTCTCATCCCTATGACATATGATCTAACAAGAAAATTTAAAACAAAGGGAAGGTTACGCAAAAATTAGATTAAATTAAAATAATTAGAGAGCAACTATAGTAAATTTAGAATTTCTTAAGAATCTTTAAGCCTAAATGATTATAATTAAAATCAAAACATTGTTAAACTAAACACTATAAAATTGAAACTAATTAGAATTAAGAGAAAAAGAAGTAAATAAGGTTCTCTAAACAAAATTAATTCATAAGTTTATTTTTCAAAATCAAATCACCTAAAAATTAATTTAACTAACTTTGATGAAATAAAAGATTAGAAAATCAAAAATTATAAAAATTCTTATAAATAAACTCAAAATATATTTCTAGAAATCACAAAAAGTAAGTAGGGGATTATTATTTTTTTTAATTTGTTTTTAATTTCTAAAGATTTTTTCATTTTTTTTTTTGGATTTTCAAAATAAAAACAATATGAGAATCCACCCCCATACTTAAAAATAAACATTGTCCCCAATGTTTACAAGCCAAGTAGGAGGGGAAAAATAAACAATTTCTAAAAAATAAGAAAAAGCAATTCATAAAAAATTAAAAGATAAGCAAGGGGTGTCTCCCAAGAGCGCTTTTCTTTTTCCCGTCTTTAAGCTAGACGGTTTTGGTTAGGAAAAAGGGAAATAAAAATTGAAGTGTAAGGGCAACTCCCTTAATTCCCGCTTTGGCGAAGATGCCAAAATCGCTCTACCGGCTACTCCTCCGCTGTCCTCTTGATTTTCCTTGTTGTAGCAGTTGACTGGAAAATGTAAATTCAAATCACCTATCCATACCTGAGGTGATTTGAATTTTTGTAGAGGAGCGGCAAATGGATCGTCGATGACGTTTAATTGCAACGGCTCCTCTTCTACATGAAAATCGTTAGTATAAGGTAAATCAAAAGTAAGCATTTCAGAAAAATCTTCGCAAGGAGGAGGCTCTTGCAAAGGTATAAGATTAGGCTCCGGTTGTTTATTTTCTAAAATTAATTTTTTATCCAAAATTTTACTGGAAATAAAATCATTGGACGCATCAGGATCAAAAATTTTTGCTCCTAAAAAGTCATAAATTGTGCATGGAGGAGAAAAAGTGGAAGTCGTAGGAGGAGACACATGTTCTTCTTCTACTTCGTCCATAGCGTCCATACACCTAACAAACTCTTGAAATAAGAGTTTTTCCTCTTCTTTGGTATAAACAACTACCGGGGTACATGAAGAGTCATGTTCCACCAAAGGTAAAAGTTTCAAAGAAGGAGAAAAATTCTTAGGACAAGCAATAATTTCTTCTAAAGTTTTGGGAGGATCAACTTGAAATTGTGTAAAGTCCCAAAGATTAGAAGAAGTGGGTGGTGTGATAAAAGAAGAACAAGAATTAGGATCTAAATAATAGTTCTCATAACTCGAAAAATTTTCCGGTTGATCTTGCGAACAAGAAAAACCAGTAGCCGAGGTGGAAGAAGAATTATTTAAATCAAAATAATTATTCGTATTTAAATTTGAAAAAGTATTTTCATGAAAATTAGAAGAATAGGAAAAATTATTTTCATGAAAATTAGAAAAAGAATTATCATAAAAGTGAGAATAGTTATTTTCATAATTATTATAGAAATTATTTTCATAAGAAAGATTTTTATAAAAATTATAATGATAACAATATTCACTTTGATGAGAATCACCACAATAATAACAAACAATTTGGCGTTGTCTTGCGGCTATCAAAAGATTTACTTTGTGTGTAAGCTCGGCAATTTTAGCGGCCAATTGTGATAACATTTTTTTTTATAAAAGAAAATAAAAACAACCGTTAGCTAATTGAAATGAATTTGAAAAAGAAAATTAAAAAGAGAAATGGTGATAGAGAAAAGAGGGATAAAAGTAATACAATTCGCGTTTTCAAAATATCAACAAAATATTCCCCGGCAACGGCGCCAAAAACTTGATGAAGATTTTCTATAGTTTTAAAATATTATCCAAACTAAAATCTCAAATAGGCAAGTGTACCTATCGAAATATAGTATAGGAAATGTCGTATTAGATTCGGGGCCTGTTGAGTACTTCTACTCACGCAAATTAATATTATTTTATCGAAATATAAGGAGGGGTAAATTAAACTAAAGAAGGAAGAAAATAGACTAACAACTAGCACTTGATTTAGACTCACTTTGAATTAAAATAAACTTGCAAACTTTTAATTACCTACTTCGACCGTGGAGGTTCCCAAGGTACAAAAGCGTCTCTCTCGAGCTCATGCTTTTGACTAAACTTAGGTTGATCGATTAAGACCTCTCGGCCAGTCAAAACCCCTAAGTTTGCTTTACGCGGTGAACCCCGCTATTGGATTTGACTCCAATCCGGAAGATCCATGTCATCCTCTCTCGAGGAGTGCATGCGGCTCCTTCTATCTTTGAGTGATCTACTCGTATCCGCAACCTCTCGGTCATTTAAGATACGGATCTAGGGTAGAAAATGCATTCATGAATTACGAATTCTAAACAGATAAAATCAAAGTTAGATCGAATAGATAAATAAAGTGTTTGACAAAATAGTTTTATTTAATTTCAAAGTTCATCATGATCAAGTGCTAATGTAAATTAGCTACTTGACATGAAAAAGGAAATACATAAAAAGAAGGAAAAGAAGAACATGTTTGAAAAAAGGAAATGCTTGAATTGAAATCTAAACTATGAATTTGGAATTACATAAAAGGAAATGCTGAAAAACAGTAAACTAAGCTACAAAATACTCCAAAAACTGGCTCCTAATCTTCTCCCTGAGCTTCTGGACTCATCTGCTATTTATAGATTTTTCTGCTTGGGAGTCACGCCCGTTGGTCACGCCCATGACCTAGGGCGTGTCAGGCTCGGAAACTGCAGTCTTGAAAGCCCGGGAACGTTGGAGAAAAACCGCCAAAAATCGCCGTTTTGCGGGTCACGCCCCTAGGTCACGCCCGTGACCTAGGGCGTGTCTAGTCTGTTACAGGAAACGGCGGGAATGAGAACGGCGGGAAGTAATTCTGCCGTTTCTGAAGTGGTCACGCCCTAAGTCACGCCCGTGACCTAGGGCGTGTCTGACTGGGTCAGCAAACAGCTGGAAACGGTACAATTTGGGATCAATTCGACAGTTTCGGCTAGGTCACGCCCTATGTCACGCCCGTGACACAAATGACACGCCCGTGACAGGGGGGCGTGTACTTAGAAAAAGTCCCAAAATTATTCAGGGAAGATTTCTGGAGAAAATTGTTTTTTTGACCTAGACACGCCCGTGACTCAAATGACACGCCCGTGTCAAGGGCGTGTACTTGTGAAATTCTCCAGAATTGTAGAGGACGTCGTCCTCTTTCCGTTGACTGGTTGCACGTCCCGTAACTCTTCCTGGTTTGAAAGTTATGACCATTTGAAGTTCAGCTATCCGATACAAAAAATGTTCATTTTCTCCGTTTCAATTCCTGATTCATCCTGCAAGCTCCAAATTATTATTCGCAGCCCAAATTCACCTGAAATATGAAAATAAAGCAATTATAATCATAATTACTAAAATATAACTATAATCTTATTATTAATTAAATAAAAACTATATGAAAATAACTATAATTAGTGACTTATCAGGCTCTCGTTGGCCATCGTCATGGATAATGGACTGCAGTTTGCTAGTAGGGAATTCGTTGATTTCTGTGTACAACTGGGCATAGATCTTCGAATCGCCTCAGTTCATCATCCTCGAAGCAATGGGCAGGTGGAAGCTGCAAACAAAGTCATTGTAAACCTCTTGAAGAAGAAGGTAGAGAATTTGAGGGGGAGTTGGGTAGAATATCTCCCCTCCGTTCTCTAGGTTTTGAGAACTACACCGAATACTGCCACGGGAGAGACGCCATTAAAACTTTCCCACAGCTCGGAGGCCGTTTCACCTGTGGAGTTCGAGGTTGAATCCCCCAGGGTGGCAGCGACAAGGAAAGGAGATGAAGGGTGGCCAGCAGAAAATGAGGAAGAGTATAAGCTCTCCCTTGACTTGGTGGAGGAGCTCAGGGAGCTAGCATCAATCTGATAGGAGGAAGTCAAGCGCCGAATGTCCAAGTATTTTGATAAGCACATCAGGGTTAGGCAGTTCTAGAAGTGGGACTTGTTCCTCAAGAAAGTGGATGCAGCGGGCAGGGGAGCCTCAGTTGTGAAGCTCAACCCCAACTAGGAGGGTCCCTTCATAGTAAGGGAGGCCTTAAAGTCAGGAGGGTACCATCTCCAGGATGTGGATAGGGTATCTCTCAATCATGCCCGAAGCGGCGACGACTTGAAAAGATTCTACATTGATGTTGTCTCTTTCCATACTTGTTATTTGTCTTTTCCAGTACTTGATATTTTGCATTTTTCAATACTTGTAAACTTGACTTGGCTTTCTGATATATTAAAATTCAAGGTGTTTTCCTTCATGAAATAAGATTGCGATGTTTGGAGAGGAGACCCCGAGAAGACCCGCTGACTATGCTCTCATCAAGCTAGCAGGGTTATAGGCTCACTCGGTAGTTGGAGTTGGTTTGGAGAGGATACCCCGAGAAGACCCGCTGACCATGCTCTCATCAAACTGGTAGGGCTATAGGCTCACTCGGTGGTTGGAGTTGGTTTTGAGAGGAGACCCCAAGAAGACCTACTAACTAGGCTCTCATCAAGTTGGCAGAGCTGTAGGCTCACTCGGTGGTTGGAGTTGGTTTGGAGAGGAGACCCTGAGAAGACCCGCTGACCAGGCTCTCATAAAGCTGCCAGGGCAGTAGGCTCACTTAGTGGTTGGAGTTGGTTTGGACAGGAGACCTGAGAAGACCCGGTGACCAGGCTCTCATCTTGCTTGCAGGGCTGTAGGCTCACTCGGTGGTTGGAGTTGGTTTAAAGAGAAGACCCTGAGAAGACCTACTGACCAGGCTCTCATTAAGCTGGCAGGGTTGTAAGCTCACTTAGTGGTTGGAGTTTGTTTAAAGAGGAGACCCCATGAAGACCCGCTGACCAGGCTCTCATCAAGCTAGTTGGGTTGTAGGCTCACTCGGTGGTTGGAGTTGGTTTGGAGAGGAGACCCCGAGAAGACCAGCTGGCCAGGCTCTCATCAAGATTAAAGGGATGTAGGCTCACTCGTGGTTGGAGTTGGTTTGGAGAGGAGACCCCTAGATGACCCGCTGACGAGGCTCTCATCAAGCTAGCAGGGCTGTAGGCTCACTCGGTTGTTGGAGTTAGTTTGGAGAGGAGACCCCTAGAAGACCCGCTGATCAGGATCTGATCAAGCAGGCAAGTATATAGGCTCACTCGGTGGTTGGAGTTGGTTTGGAGGGGAGACCCCGAGAAGACCTGCTGACCAGGCTCTCATAAATCTGGCAAGGTTGTAGGCTCACTCGGTGGTTAGAGTTGGTTTGGAGAGGAGACCTCGAGAAGACCAGCGGACCAGGCTGTCATTAAGATTGCAGGGCTGTAGGCTCACTCGGTGGTTGGTTTGGAGAGGAGACCCTGAGAAGACCCGCTGACCAGGCTCTCATCAAGTTGGCAGGGCTGTAGGCTCACTCAGTGGTTGGAGTTAGTTTAGAGAGGAGACCCTGAGAAGACCCGCTGACCAGGCTTTCATCAAGCTGGCAGTACTATAGGCTCACTCGTTGGTTAGAGTTGATTTGGAGAGGAGACCCCAAGAAGACCCGCTGACCGGTCTCTCATCAAGCTGGCAGGGCTGTAGGCTCACTCATTGGTTGGAGTTGGTTTGGAGAGGAGACCATGAGAAGACCTACTGACCAGGCTCTCATCAAGCTACCAGGGCTGTAGGCTCACTAGGTGGTTGGAGTTAGTTTTGAGAGGAGACCTTGAGAAGACCCGCTGACCAGGCTCTCATCAAGCTAGCAGGTGAAAGTTATCTAGTGTCAACTATCTTCATCTATGGGGGGGGGGGAATAGGTGATTTGCAGTCTTTTGTGGAATTAAAAATTAACCTGCACAAGAATACAAAAACAACCACAACACAAAAACACACAAGCAGTTATAGTGGTTCCCCGATTTGGGTACGTCCACTCTCCCCCTTCGACCTATCTCCCAACAAGGGACGACTCGGTGACTTCACCAAACATATTGAAATTCAATCCTCACACTATGGAAGAAACCCTTCCACCCGAAGGAGTCACTACTCTTCTACCACGGGTTGCACCCAATCCTTACAATGAGGAATCAAGGTTCCTTTACCACAAAGTTAAAATAGAATGTATAAGAAATACAAACTACATTTGGAGAACCTGATGTCCCTCTTTGTTCAATGAAGCTTTCTTGATGAAGACGAAGAGTCCACGATCGGAGCACTCTCTTGGAGAGGATCTTCCAGAGATAGGCGGCGGCAAAGGATTGCGGCGGCGATGCTTTGTAGATCCAAACTTCTTGACGAAGCTAGCAAGGTCTACCAACGATCTTACTTGGATCGATCGTCTCAATCGATTCGGAGGGGAGAAATATTCCCGCTCAACAAATCAAGAGACAAAGGATCTCAAGATAGAAACGTGAGACGCTAAGCTTAGCCTCGGTCCTATCGCTGGACGATCAAAGATGACCTCTAAGATTAGCTGCGACGACTATCTTGCGAGCGGCGACGGCGACGGAACGAGTTTCTCGATCGGCTAGGTTACGCTCGGCGGCTTTCATTTTTCGTTATTGATTACTATTGGAGTCTGAGAAAACGCGAGTATTTATACTGTAGATAAACCCTAAAATTCCGTTGTGGGTCCCACAAGGATAAACCCTAAGCCCGATCCAAACAACGCCTAATATCTTGGTTCGGTTCAGCGAGCAGGTAGAAATCGCCTAAGGCAAATTCGGCGGGAATCATTGGTGATTCTCGACAAATCGGCGAGAATCACTTATGATTCCCGTCGAATTATCCTTGGTAGAATTTTAGCTGAAAAGCTTGCCATCCGAAGTGAATCGGCGAGAATCAAAACCATTCTCGACGAATCGGCGAGAATGCAGAGTCATTCTCGACGATTCGGCGAGAATCACTTATTGATTCTCGACGATTCTGACTTAACAGAATTCTTGAAGGCATTGAGTCAGCCGGATGCAGTCTGTGGGAATCGGCAAGTGATTCTCGACGATTTGGCGAGAATCACTAGTGATTCCCGTCGAATCGGCGAGAATAACTTAGTGATTCCCGTCGAATCGGCGAGAATCACTTAGTGATTCCCGTCGAATTTAACTTAGACGAATCTTCGACTTTCTTCCCATGAGTTGGTCTTTGAACCATCCTTGCTCCTCTTCAGCTCTCGATCAATCTCAACCCTGTACTTGAAAATAAGTACACTCCAATAGAGAGAGTACACGTGAGCCAACACACTGATCTGCTCAACGAGGGATTACGTTGCGCAGACCCGTGTATATTGACCCATTGCACCCTGACATTGGTGTGTACTTAGCGTGTAATAACTGCAGGCACAACTTGAAGAAAATCATCAAATACATTATCTATTCACCTTAGCTTGTTCAGGGACTTCTTCAAATCAGGTACATTGTGGATACAATACCCAACAATCTCCCCCTATTTGAAGAAGCCTAAACCCTACAATCTAAGGTGAATAGAACATATGGGAATGAAAATCATAACCTAAGAATTCAGTTGAGAGTGAGATTCATTACCATTTTCCTGAGAGCATACTTAACGTTGGCAGCCACCTTAGCCTTAGCCGAGAGGGTAATCTCTCTGTTGGAACACACTATTACTAATTTGTGTAAGGATCACTATGTTTGTCTTAGGAAACCAGGTTAACCTAGTTGTATAGTTGTAAAGGTCAACATTAGAATGAGTCTAGGGCTTAGAATTTAGGTTTGAAGCTGCCCCCAGGACCATTCCAATGTCAAGGATATAGATCCAAGTCTAAGGCAATTCTCATCGAGCTCAGGTCGACGAAACGTCGAACTCGGTTCGACGCTCTTTGAGCTCAACTTGATAAATCGTCGAACTCCGGTCGACGATCTTTGAGCTCAGATCGACGATCACTCTTCAGTTATTCTTCAGGTCGCTGAGCTCGGTTCGACGATCTTCGAGCTCAGTTCGACGTTTTCTGTCTGCTTGATCTCATTCCATCTCTGAGCTCAGTTCGACGATCGTAGAGCTCAGATCGACGATTCTTTTGAGAGATCGACGCTTTTAAGGATTCAAATGATGTTATTCTTTGGAATGTTTTTGAATGCTATCAGCATTTATGACAAGAAGATCTGCCAGCCGTTTGTCTTTATTCTGGAGCAAGTTTCAAGGAATTGTTCAGGAAATATTTTATTGGACCTTCCTCTAAAAGACAAGACACTTTATGGAAGACATTTATGACTGCCAACGGCTATCCTTGACAAGAATTCTTTTCAGAGAATAAGATCCTTCTTCTTGTCTTCAGAAATATAGAGAGAATATACAACACTCAGAGAACAATAAGAAAAAAGCTGTGACAGATAACAAGTGATCAAGAATTAGAAGAACAATCTTCTTGCTTACTAAAAAGTGTTCACAACTTCATCTCAAGAACTCCAGACACCTCATCTTTCAGTCTTCTTGCTGAAACAATCTTTTGCTGGAGATCAAAGTTCTGAAGACCTATCACCCTAGAGCAAAGCTTCCTTTCCTGAACCAGTCTACATCTCAGGGGGAGCTTTGACAAAAGATCCACTAAGTCTTCTCTCATTTGATTTGAGAACAGAGAAGACAACTTCATTTCCTTTTCCTTTTTATTTTCCTGCTGTAAAATGGTTCTTGAACTCCCTTCAAAAGTTCTGTCTAGTTCTGAGATCCTTGTCACAACTCAGTGGTGGCAAGACACCTTATCAAAAAATCCAGTTTTGTTTTTTGAGCACCTTATCAAAAGCTCATTGGTGTCAGGACACCTGATCAACTCATCCTGAGTGGATTCCTACCAAGGGTGGTAGAAGAGTGGATGTACCCAGGTTTTTGGGGAACCACTATATTTCCTTGTGTCTGTTGGATTGTTTGTGTGATTATTACTGCGTGCTGTGTTCTTAATTTCTTGCTTCTTAAATTTCTTTCTAGCACTCTACACTATAGTGTAAATTAAATTTTATATGTGCTGATATTCTCAAAACTGTGAAACTTATTTGAATAAACTCTATTCACCCCCCCTCTAGAGTTGAGATAGATCTTACCCTCACTTTCAATTGGTATCAGAGCCAGGTTGGTTGCTCATACAGGCTAACACCTGAACCAAAAGATTCTTGATAAGATCAATCTCTTAAGAGGGTTATTTTCTTTATATCTTATATTATTCAAAGACATGGCACAGAACAAGGATTATGCAAGCACCAGATCTCCAGTGTGCAATCTATCTAAGTTTGCACTCTGGAAGGCAAGGATTAAACTATATATGAACTCTATTGATGAAGATATTTTCAATTCTGTCTTGACAGTTTGTCCAAGTCCACCAGCAAGCTCAAGCACAAATGCTATTCCACCTCCCTCAGGAACAGATGCAGACATAAAGAAATGAAAAACTGCAGATGCAAAGGCCATGAACATCTTAGCTCAGACAATGTCTGATGAGATATTTCAGAATGTAGCTGACTGCAACTTAGCCAAAGGAATTTGGGACAAGCTCTCTGAAATTGTCCCAGGGTCTGCTGATGAAAGGAAAGACAGGAGATCTCACCTCATAACCCAATATGAGAATTTCAAGAAAGGAGAGACTGAGTCAGTAGCAGATATGTACAACAGATTGAGTCTGATTGTCAATGAGCTAAGGACCTTGGATAAAGAAATCTCATTGACTGAGCTCAATGACAAGATCCTAATGTGCTTCCCCAATACTTGGGATTCAAGAATCTGGCCAATCAAAGATGCCAGAAGTCTAAATGAAATCACTACTGAAACTCTCCTAGGCAAGCTCAAATCTTATGAGCTGCTTATCAAGAACAGAGAGGAAGAACAGAAGGCTGCTTCACCAGCCTCAAGAAAAGAGAAGTCAATAGTTTTCAAAGCTATTGAAGATCAGTCTGAAGAAAAACTCACAGGCAATGAGGAATTGGTCAGCCTACTGGCCAAATGATTTTACAAGCTAGCCAGAAAAGAATTCAGAAAAAGGCCATACAAAGGACATGACAAACCAAGGTATGATAAGTCAAATAATAATAACAAAGAAATCATATGCTTTGGTTGCAGGAAACCAGGCCACATTGTGCCTGACTGTCTAGAGAACAAGAACAAGGACAGAAAGGATAGAAGAGAAAGAAGAAAAGAAAAAGATTTCAAAAAGAACAGCTCAGACAAAGCCTCCTCTAGCAGGAACAAAAATACAAGGAAGGGTTTTGTTGCTGAGACATGGAGTGAGACAGAAGAAGATTCTGAAACTTCATCTAGCTCCAGTGATGATGAAGATGATGCTGTTGAGAAAGAATTCTGCATGATGGCTATCAATGCCTCACAGCAAAACTATGATGAAGAATCAGATTCAGATTCAGAAAATCAACCAGAGGAAGATCAGGTAATTAGCTCTTTTGATTTTAATTCTGAGGACTTCAAAAATGAATTTAAGACATTGTGCTTGGATTTACTAAAATCTGAAAAAAAGATAATCTCTCTCAGAAATAAATTATCTGAATACAATGTCTAAACTCAAATAACCTCAAACTCTCTGAGGAGTTAGAATGCTGTAGGGAGGAGATAGCTTCACTGAAAAGTGAACTGTCAAAAGCTAAAAAGTTTGAAGAATCCCTAAATGGGAGAAGTATCAGACTGATGGACATTACAAGCACAGTGAACTCTAGATTTAACAGTACACTGGGCTTGGGTGCCTCATCCAGCCAACCTATAGTATTAACAACTCCAATCAAATTTGTCTCTGACAAAGGGAAGGGAGTAATAGAGGTAGCTAGGAAGAATGCAGATCTGCCAGAGAAAAATTCAGTTCAACAGATTGCGTCGAGCAGAGCTCGACGATCGTCGAACAGAGCTCGACGATCTAACCACAGATCGTCGACCTCAGCTCGACGATATCCAAACTCTGAACTTCAGTATAATCGATCTTCGAACAGAGATCGACGATCTGACCCAAGATCATCGGCCTCAGTTCGACGATCGTCGAACAGAGATCAAGTCTGTGAACATTCCTTCAATGGCATATCTAGATTCAATCCTAGAGGTCCCACATCCCAAGGCTTTAACCCCTATACTGAATGGATAGTGCCTCCTAGGAGATACCATCCTGAAGGCTATAAGAGTCAACCTGGGATGTCTTTTATTTCTGAATTCAAGGGATATCAACCTAGGCCCAAGGTTAACTGGGTCAAAAACAAATAAGCTGCTCATGTGCAGGTGAAGACCTATCCAGTATCTAACCAACAATTGTATCTAGATAGTGGGTACTCAAAGCACATGACAGGGAACAGGGAGAACCTATCATCCTTCATAACCAAACTTGGACCCAAGGTGATTTTTGGTGATTCAAATTTTGGTCAAACCAAAGGATATGGTGCTGCTCAGATAGGCTCAGTCACTTTTAAGAAGGTGGCATATGTAGAAGGACTGAAGCACAATCTGATAAGTATCAGTCAACTATGTGATGAAGGATACAAGGTGACTTTCAACAAATCCCTGTGCAAGATCAAGTCAGAGAATAACACAACTGTGTTAACAGGTAAAAGGATAGGTAACATTTACTTGGTAGACTTTCTTTCATCTAAAGTAGATATCTGTTTATTTAATTCCATATCTAAGCCAAATGTTTTATGGCATAAGAGATTAGGACATCTAAACCTTAGAACCATTGCTAGGCTATCCAAGGACAACCTTGTTAGAGGACTACCTTCTGGCCGCTATAAGAAGGAAGGACTTTGCAAGGCTTGTCAATTAGGCAAGCAAACTAAAAATAGCTTTAAGTCACTTAATAAGAGTGATTCACCTAGGATTTTGTATTTGTTGCACATGGATCTTTTTGGACCCATATCAGTACAAAGCCTAGGAGGGAAGTCCTATACTTTAGTAGTTGTAGATGACTTCTCAAGATTCACATGGGTATTCTTTCTGAGGAAGAAGTCTGATAACTTTAAATGTTTGACAGAGTTTCTCAAATGTATACAGATTGAGTTCAACACTCACATTTCCCTGATCAGAAGTGATCATGGGACAGAGTTTGATTCTCTTCTTATGCAAGAGTTCTATCAGAGTGAAGGGATCAGGCACACTTTCTCAGCTCCTAGAACTCCTCAACAAAATGGGGTAGCTGAAAGGAAAAATAGAACCCTAATTGAATCTGCTACTACATTGTTGACAGATGCTCACCTACCTCTATCCTTTTGGGCTGAGGCAGTAAACACCTCCAACTATGTATTAAATAGAAGCCTGATACATAAACTAAAGGGCAAGACTCCCTATGAATTGCTCAAAGGGAAGAAACCTAAAGTAAATTATTTTAAAATTTTTGGCTGTATTTGTTATATTCATAATAATGACAAGAAACATCTTGCAAAATTCCAAGATAAAGCTGATGAAGGAGTGTTTCTGGGATACTCCATGATCAGCAAGGCCTATAGGGTATATAATAAATCATCTTGTAAAATTGAAGAATCTGTTCATGTTACTTTTGATGAGACTAACATGTGTTATAAGGAGAAGTCTACTTCTACCATAGAACCCTTGCAGGTACAATCTATATCAGAAAGTATGGACAGATTACAGGTTAAAGAAGAGGATACAACCTCTCAACCTATTCAGCAAAAGAATGAAAGCAGTGATGATGAAGAAGTACAACATCTTGAAGAAAATCATCTTGAAGAGCCAGTTGTTGTTCCACTAAAGGAAACAACAACACAGGTTGGTGAACAATCAACACCCCTTGTTGATTTAGTAACAACAAGAGATCATCCAATTTCCCAAGTAATTGGAAACATCTCAGCTGGTGTGCAAACCAGAAATCAGGTCAACTAGAACCTGATGCACACCTGCTTCCTATCTCAAGTTGAGCCTCAATCCATTCAAGATGCAAAGAAAGATCCACACTGGATCATTGCAATGCAAGAGGAGCTACATCAATTTGAAAGGAACAAAGTTTGGGAACTAGTGCCTAAGCCAAAGGATCATTCCATTGTTGGAACAAAGTGGGTGTTCAGAAACAAGCTTGATGATCAAGGAATTATTGTCAGAAATAAGGCAAGGCTAGTTGCTCAAGGCTACTCTCAACAAGAAGGAATAGACTATGACCAGACCTTTGCACCAGTTGCAAGGTTAGAGGCCATTAGAATATTTCTAGCTTATGCTGCTCACAAAGGCTTCAAGGTCTATCAGATGGATGTGAAGAGTGCATTTCTCAATGGGGACATCAAAGAGGAAGTCTATGTTAGACAACCTCCAGGTTTTATCTCTCTAACTCACCTTGATTATGTTTTCAAATTGCATAAAGCATTATATGGTCTCATGCAAGCTCCTAGAGCATGGTATGAGACCCTAGCATGCTTTCTTCTGGAAAATGATTTTGTTAGGGGGAGAGTAGACCAAACTCTTTTTATTAGAACCCATAAGTCCCACACCCTACTAGTACAAATTTATGTAGATGATATCATATTTGGATCTACTGATTCAAACTTGTGCAGAAAGTTTTCCAACCTAATGCATTCCAAATTTCAAATGAGTAGCATGGGTGAGCTCTCCTTCTTCTTAGGATTGCAAGGAAAACAGCATGCTGAGGGCATATTTATTTCCCAAACCAAGTATGCTAAAGAATTGGTTAAGAGATTTGGTATGTCTGAGGCATCTTGTATGAAAACACCCATGCCTACCAATGCTGTATTGGATGCTGATGAACATGGGAAACCAGTTGATCAGACAACATATAGAGCAATGATTGGCTCTCTATTATACCTTACAGCCAGTAGGCCTGATATAATGTTTGCTACATGCATATGTGCTAGATTCCAAGTTAGCCCTAGAGAGTCACACCTAACTCTAGTTAAAAGGATTCTTAGGTATGTAAAAAGTTGTCCAAATCTAGGACTCTGGTATCCAAAAGACTCAGGATTTGAATTAACTGGATTCTCAGATGCTGATTATGCTGGATGCAGAATAGACAGGAAAAGCACCAGTGGAACATGTCAGTTCCTTGGTGACAGACTTGTCTCCTTGTTTTGTAAGAAGCAAACATCTGTGTCAACCTCAACTGCTGAAGTTGAATATATGGCTGCAGGCAGTTGCTGTTCACAAATATTGTGGATACAAAATCAGCTCATAGACTATGGCTACAACTTAGAGAAGTCTAAAATTTTTTGTGATAATACTAGTGCTATCTCTATAGCACAAAATCCAGTCCTCCATAGTAGGACAAAACATATAGAGATTAGGCATCACTTTCTAAGGGATAATGTAGAGAAAAACAAAATAGAACTTCAATATATACCTACTGATTTGCAAAGGGGAGATATTTTCACCAAGCCCTTGGATGAAAAGAAACACAGTTTCTTCCTAAATCAGTTAGGCATGTTAGATGGAGAAAGCCTAAACTAACTTACAAGATTTTTGAAAAGATAAAACAGACCAAGACTAGGCTAAAAAATCAGTTCCTTTTGTGTCTGTATAATAGGTTTTGTCTCTAAACTGTGCTCGACGTTTTCCCAGAAATCGTCGAACGAAGATCGACGATTTTCCAAAAATCGTCGACCAGAGATCGACGCTTCCGAAGTCGTCGATCTAAGTTCAGAGCCTTCGCTAGCTCTAGGCCTTTTCTCTTTCTGATCAGAGGCCGTCGAGCGGAGCTCGACGCTTTTCAACATCGTCGAACGAAGATCGACGATATTGACGTCTCTTCAGATTCCCTCTGTAGCCCAAATCATCGAGCTAAGATCGACGTTCTTTCGAACCGAGCTCCACGATTTTCCGTTTCGCCGTCAAACCCTAATGTAAAATCATTTCCGCGGCCGTCGTTCACCTTTTGTGCTTTCACTTTCTGCAACTTTCTTCGTTTTTCCCTCCAAATCCTCTACGCTTGGTCGTGTTTGCTTTTTCGTGTTGCAGGTGCAAATGGCTGATTCCAGTGCTGCAATCTCTAAGATGAAATTTGACACAGGATTTGACATTAATATGAACTCGTTTGATGGCAGCGATCAGCGCTTCAAGGATATTCTCAATCTGTTCAGAGAACAACAGCTGACCCAAATAATGACTACCCGGATGAAGATTGCTTCAGAAGAGATCAAAGAGTGGTGTTTTACAGCGATAGATGAGACTGAGAACTCTGTCGTCGGTATCATAAAAGGGACCCAGGTACAACTGTCCCCGGCTCTCTTAACAGATGTTTTTCATCTTAGTTCTGGAGACGATTCTATTGAATTATCTGTAGAAGAATATGATTCCATGCTTGATAGAATGAGGCACAATGCTGTAAACCCCAACAAACTGCTGAAGAAAAATTTGTCTATAGAATTTCAATTCTTGGCTGATGTTGTCGGGAAAGTGCTTCTGGCCAAGCACTCAGCCCATGATACCATTTCTAGGTATCAGTTTTGTTTGATGGCAGCCTTAATTGATAAGAAACATCTTGACTGGCGATCAATCTTCTTCAACCTGATTAAGAAGAAGATAAATAAGACTGTTGTCAGTTTTGGGAGAATTCTAGGGGTCTATCTGAATTCCAAATGCCCTGAGCTGCTAACCTCCTCTGGGATGTTCATTAATGCATCCAAAAGGCTCTCCTGTGCCCTGTTCAGCAAATGGGACAGGCAAATTATCAACCCTACAAGAGCTGCTGCACCATTCTCTTCAGGCACAAGGACTGCTTCAGTCACTCCACCTCTGCTCTCTGCTCCAGCAAAAGTGTTGCCTGTCTCTCCTCCTTCTCCAGCTGCATCTACCCCAGCCATTTCCTCCTCTCCTCCAGTCACCACCATAACCATATCATTCCCTATTACCATTTCCTCACCAGTTTCATCCCCTCCAGCATCTACTTCAGAGGAATTCCACCCTCTCTTCTCTTATTCAACCTTCACCTCACCATCATTCTCCCTCATAGAGGATTCCTTTATGGATGATTCTCCCTCCACTCCTCCTGAGCCACCCTCTACCTCCTCTTTTCAACAAATGCTTCATGACATCCTTTCCCAACCATCCTTCACACCCTCTCTTGCTTCACCTATCTCCACCTCAACCTCTTCTATCTCCACAATTCCACCCTCAGAGCCATCCATTCCGACTCCACCTACCTCCACATCTCCAGCTCCAGCCAACATCCCTCCATCAACCTTCTCTACTACCTCTGCTCAAGCCCCTCTTGAGCATGTAAATTTGGGACTCACTTGGAGCCACATGCTCCCCCTCAGATCTTGCATCCATGCTCGAGCATGAGTTCCTTGCTGATGCTCCCCCTTGATCCAAGAGCCTTGAGCCGTACAGTCTTCACTCTTCATTGTTCAGCATGCCGAGTTCAGTTTTGAAGAGACTGAGCATGGCCTCGTCTAGGGGCTTTGTGAAGATATCTGCAACCTGCTTATCCGTGGGGACATAGCAGAGAGATATATCTTTGTTTTCCACATGCTCCCGAATGAAGTGATAGCGCACTTCAATATGCTTCGTTCTGCTGTGCGACACAGGATTGTTTGCAATTGCTATTGCACTCGAGGAGTCGCAATACATAAGAACTTCTCTGAATTGCAAGTCATAATCTTTGAGCTGATTTCTAATCCATAGAAGTTTTGCGCAACAGCTGTCTGCTGAGATGTACTCAGATTCAGCCGTAGAGGTTGCGACACAATTCTGCTTTTTACTGTTCCATGAAATAAGCCTTCTTCTGAGGAATTGGCACGTCCAGGAAGTGCTTTTCCTATCATCCCTGCTTCCTGTAAAGTCAGCATCTGAAAAGCCTATCAGCTCGACATCATTGTTTCTTGGGTACTACAAGCCAAGATTTGGTGTACCTTTAAGGTATCTAAGAATTCACGTTGCAGTGACATAATGAGATTCCTTAGTGTTCACCTGATATCTGGCACATACGCATGTGAAAAACATAATATCCGGTCTTCTAGCGGTAAGGTTGAGCAGGGATCCAATTATGCTTCTGTATTTGGTTTCATCAAAAGGTTTCCCTTTCTCATCCTTGTCCAGAGACACAGTAGATCCCATTGGAGTCCTCATAGAGGTTGCATTCTCCATTCCGAATTTCTTGAGTAGTTTATTTTTGAACTTCGTCTGAGAGATGAAAATTCCATCCTCAGACTGTTTCACTTGAAGTCCCAAGAAATACTTTAGCTCTCCCATGCTGCTCATTTCAAACTTTCCTTGCATAAGTTTAGAAATTTTTTTGCAAAGATTGTTGTCCGTAGAGCCGAAAATTATGTCATCGACATAGATTTGCACAAGCAATATCTTGTCTTTGACTTCCCTAAGAAACAATGTCTTATCTATTTTTCCTCTCGAGAACTTGTTCTCAAGAAGAAAACTAGACAGAGTCTCATACCAAGCTCGAGGAGCTTGTTTCAAGCCATATAACGCTTTATTAATAAAATAAACATGATTAGGGAATGCAGGATTAACAAAACCTGAGGGTTGCGCGACATATACTTCCTCTTTCAATTTTCCATTGAGGAATGTAGATTTCACGTCCATCTGATAGACAGTGAATCCTTTGTGCGAAGCATACGCCATGAACAATCTGATCGCCTTGAGACTTGCAATTGGCGCAAAGGTCTGGTCGAAGTCAATCCCCTCCTCCTATTTGTAACCTTGAGCCATCAGCCTGGGCTTGTTTTTTATGATGACACTGTGTTCATCCAATTTGTTTCTGAAGATCCACTTGGTGTTGATCACATTCTGGTTCTTTGGTCTGGGAATAAGCGTCCAGACGTTGCATCGTTCGAATTGATGCAGTTCATCTTGCATGGCCAATATCCATGCTGCATCTTTGTTCGCTTCGTCGAACTTCTTTTGCTCAACCTGTGACAGGAAACTAAGGTGCAAAATCTCGTTAATTGTACCTCTCCGAGTTCTGACACCGTCACGATGATCTCCTATGATCTGATCTCTGGGATAATCCCTCATGTGTCGGAGATCTAGAAGTCTGGAATCTGGATCTCTGACATCTTCTCGGGCTTCTCCTTCTTCTAGGAGATTTTCTCCATCCTGATCTTCAACTTCTCCAGTTGGCATTGAGGTGGAGATCTTAACATACTTGGGAGTTACATCTTTAGCGGTCTCATTGAGACTTAGCTGTTCAATTCTTGCACCTGCATCTTCAAGAATGCCACTAGAAGAATTGCTATGAAGCAAGCTTCCTTCATCAAAAACAACATTAATGGACTCCTCTACCACTAGGGTTTTCTTATTGAAGACCCTATATGCCCGACTATTGCTACTATAGCCCATGAATATGCCTTCGAAGCATTTTTCACCAAATTTAGTACGCGGGTACTTCCCATTATTGAGTACATAGCATCTGCAGCCAAAAATCCTCAAATAGGACATGGTCGGTTTCCTGCCTTTCAATAGCTCATAAGGCGTCTTATGATGATTCTTGTTGATCAACGCTCAGTTTTGCACATGACAAGCCATATTGACAGCCTCTGCCAAGAAGTACTCTGGAAGAGAGGCGTCATTCAACATTGTCGTACATGCTTCAATGAGCATTCTATTTCTCCTTTCCGCAACTCTGTTTTGCTGAGGAGTACGCGGGGAGGAAAACTCATGAAAGATACAAAGTTCTTCACAAAATTCTGTCATAGCACCAGACTCGAATTCTGTTCCATGGTCACTTCTGATTTTGACCAATGAGCAGTTAAGTTCATTCTGAATCTGCTTGACAAAACTCGTGAAAATATCAAACGTATCTGACTTTCGTTTCAAAAAGAACACCCACGTAAACCGAGAGTGATCATCAATAATCACTAGCGTATACGATTTGCCTCCTAAGCTATGAACTTGCACTGGACCGAACAAGTCCATATGCAGAAGATAGAGACATCTGGAGGAGTCTTTGTCTGCAATGCCCTTAAAGGTAGCCCGAGTCTGTTTTCCCTTCTGGCATGCAGGACAAGGGCTATCTTTAATGCACTTAATAGTAGGGGCATCCATTACTAAGTTCTTAGAAAATAACATATTAATTGTCTTGAAATTAATATGTGCTAATCTCTTGTGCCATTGTTCACAAAGAGATGCACTGCCTTTTGCTACTAGGCACACGGAGGTAGAAGAATCTATGTTAAGAAAATCTAAACAAAATATATTTCTGCTCCTAATGCCAGTTAATACCATCTCCGAAGAGGCACACGATATTATAAAGCACTTATCCTTGCAGAACTTAACGTCATAACCTTTATCACACAACTGACTTACACTGATCAGGTTATGATTTAACCCTTCAACATAGGCCACGTCGGTGATAGAGATTATACCGTTGGAAATCATACCGTAACCTCTAGTGACTCCTCGATCTGATCCTCCAAAGATGACTTTGGGTCCATTTTCGACTGGAGAGTATTCACGCAGCAGGCTTCTTGTCCCAGTCATATACCGGGAACATTCACTGTCCAAGTACCAGATAGGCGTTTTGGTTGCCTTTGGACATACCTGCAAAACAGAATTAGTTTCCCTTAGGAACCCAATCGAACTTGGGTCCTAGATTCCTTATTAGCATACTCCCCCTCGGGTGGTTAACCCTACGAGTGGTCGGCCTCGCATTGTTAACATGAGGAGTCTCGTTGAACCTTGGATTAAACCAGCAATCCACAACAAAGTGACCAACATTGCCACAGCACCAACAGTCGAACCTGTTGTACCGCTTCTTAGGCTCCAGCTTCACCCTGGGAACGGTGGGTCCAGCCGGGGCCTTGGATCTGGAGGTAGAGGCATCATGATGACAGCAATCACATGATTTCTTCACTTCCTGTTCCATCAATATAACAGGCTTGGCTTTTGGTGTCTGCTTCCTATTATGGCCGCTACAGAAGTGGCCATAATTTTCCACTTGGATTTCCTCATAAGGTGCCTTGAAGACACTCTCGCCGTAGTTGCGGGGGAAGGGCCAACCATTATACCGGCTCTTGGGCTTTTCAACCGAGGGCCGGAAGAAGTGGCCATAGGGTTACTCAAAGTCCTGTTCATTGCAGGGAAAGCCAAGCTTCCTGAATTCAACAGGGTTGAGTGGGGCCTTTCCTTTGTCTGCAGTAGAGGCCTTCTTAGCAGCCTTATTATTCCTCTGCTTTCTGTTTCTCCTGGATGATTTACCAGGCACACCCATATGCCCCAAGCCAGCCCCCTTAGCCTGAGCAGAGAAGGTATCAACACGTGGAAGAACAGTCTTTGGCATAGAGAATCTTTTGACAATCTTCCTTTCTGCCGCAAGTTGTTCTTCCAACTTGTTGACTTCTTCCAGTTTAAGGTCAAGGAGCCTTAGAGACTCTGAGTGCTCAGAAGTCAGGCCCAGCTGTTCCTGTCGGAGAGAGATCAAGCTAGTGATCTCTTCTCTTAGAGACACACCCTCAGCCTTAAGGAATTTTACTTCCTTTTTTTGAGCCCTCAACCTCTTACGACATTCCTCAAAGGTATTGAGCAGAAGCTCATACTTTTCGAGGAGCTCAGCTTCACGGGCAGATGGGCTGTCCTCGAGATCATCATCAGGAGACTCATAGTCAGAGTGAGAGAGGGGGGTACGAGCTTTTACCTTCTCAGTAAATGGGGGGCAGTCTCCTTCTGAGTCAGAGCGACCAACTAGCCCGAAGTAGGCTTCCTCATCATCACTGGAGTCTGAGGAATCAGACTCACTCAGTGTCTTTGGATTTTTGGCGATGTAGCTCCTCTCCTTCTTCTTATCTCTAGAGGACTTGTACTCCTCTCCCTTCCCCTTATCTCTCTTGCCTTGGTGGCAATCAGCGATGACGTGACCTGGCTTATTGCATCCAAAGCAAATAATGTCATTAGAGCGATGTTTGTTCTGTTTGGATTCATACCTGTCAGAAGAATAATTCTTCTTCTGATGTCTGGAGGAGGAGCCGGCTCTCTTTCTTTGATTCCTAAACTTGAGGAACTTCTTGAACTCCCGAGTGATGAGGGAGAAGTCTTCTTCAGATAGATCTGAGCCGGAAGAGCATGGCTCAGATTCTTCTTCCTCATTCATTTTCCGAGAGCGGGATGAGGCTGCGCCCTTGCCTTTCCTTGAGTGATTGGCTTTTAGGGCCACAGTCTTCTCTCTGGCAGCGGCTTTATCGGGTTCTTCTTTCGCTTTTCTGGTGTTCAGCTGAAGCTCATAGGACAAAAGTTTCCCAAACAGAATCTGGGGATCTGTTTCTGCCAGCCTGCCAAATTCTCTGATGGCGTAGATCTTGGTGTCCCATTCCTTAGTAAGGGATCTAAGGAACTTGTCATTTAGTTCACCATCGGTGAACACTCTGCCATAGCCCTTCAGGGCATTGACGATCTTCAGGAAGTTCTCGAATATCACTCCGATTTCTTCCTTGGGACCTTGCCTGAAGGCCTCGTACTTATGGTTCAGAAGGGATCTTTGATCATTCCTTACTTTATCAGTGCCTTCGATCAAGATGATCAGGCAGTGCCAAATGTCCTTGGCAGTCCTGCAGTTGTAGAAAACCTGCATCATGGAATCATCGACGGCGCTTACCAGAATGTTCTGAGCTTTCTTGTCAAGTCCGACAAGCACCATCTCATCCTTATCCATTTCAGAAAGTTTCTTGGGCACTTTCTTGGTAGGATCAATTGTGGAGGTCTTAGTGGGGATATAAGGTCCCTCCTCCACTATCATGAAGAGTCGTGGGTCGACTGCTTCCATGTAGTACCTGATCCTTTCCTTCCAGATTAGAAAGTTCAACTTGGTGCACACTGGGATCTTCCCTGAATACTTGAGTCCATCCATTTAAGAGATCTTCTTTCTTCTTGACACTAGATGCGGGAACTTACTCAAGGTGTTAACCTTATTGACGAGCAACCTCCCCCTGATACCACTTGAAAGTTATCTAGTGTCAATTATCTTCACCTATGGGGTGGGGAATAGGTGATCTGCTGTCTTTTGCGGAATTAAAAATTAACCTGCACAAGAAAAAAAACAACCACAACACAGAAACACACAAGCAGTTATAGTGGTTCCCCGATTTGGGTAGGTCCACTCTCCCCCTTCGACCTATCTCCCAACAAGGGACGACTCGGTCACTTCACCAAACGGATTGAAATCCAATCCTCACACTATGGAAGAAACCGTTCCAACCGAAGGAGTCACTACCCCTCTACCACGGGTTGCACCCAACCCTTACAAAGAGGAATCAAAGTTCCTTTACCACAAAGTTAAAATAGAATGTACAAGAAATACAAACTATGTTTGGAGAACCCGATGTCCCTCTTTATTCAATGAAGATTTCTTGATGAAGACGACGAGTCTACGATCAGAGCACTCTCTTGGAGAGGATCTTCCCGAGATCGGCGGCGGCAAAGTATTGTGGCGGCGATTCTTTGTAGATCCAAACTTCTTGACGAAGTTAGCAAGGTCTACCAACGATCTTACTTGGATCGATCGTCTCAATCGATTCGGAGGGGAGAAATATTCCCGCTCAACAAATCAAGAGACAAAGGATCTCAAGATAGAAACGTAAGACGCTAAGCTTAGCCTCAGTCCTGTCACCGGGCGATCAAAGATGACGTCTAAGATCAGCGGCGGCGACTATCTTGCGAGCGGCGACGGCGACGGAACGAGTTTCGCGATCGGCTAGGTTACGCTCGGTGGCTTTGATTTTTTGTGATTGATTACTGTTGGAGTCTGAGAAAACGCGAGTATTTATACTGTAGATCAACCCTAAAAGACCGTTGTGGGTTTCATAAGGAGAAACCCTAAGCCCGGTCCAAATAGCGCCTGATATCTTGGTTCAGTCTAGCGAGCAGGTAGAAATCACCTAAGGCAAATACGGAGGGAATCATTGGTGATTCTCGACGAATTGGCGAGAATCACTTATGATTCCCGTCAAATTATCCTTGGTAAAATTTTAGCTGAAAAGCATGCCATCCGAAGTGAATCGGCGAGAATCAAAACCATTCTCGACAAATCGGCGAGAATGTAGAGTCATTCTCGACGATTCGGCGAGAATCACTTATTGATTCTCGACGATTATGACTTAACAGAATTCTTGAAGGCGTTGAGTCATCCAGATGCAGTCGGCAGGAATCGGCGAGTGATTCACGACGATTCGGAGAGAATCACTAGTGATTCCCGTCGAATCGGCGAGAATCACTTATTGATTCCCGTCGAATTTAACTTAGACGAATCTTCGGCTTTCTTCCCATGAGTTGGTCTTTGACCCATACTTGCTCCTCTTCAGCTCTCGATCAATCACAACCCTGTACTTGAAAATAAGTACACTCCAATAAAGAGAGTACACGTGAGCCAACACACTGATCTGCTCAACGAGGGATTACGTTGCGCAGAACCGTGTATATTGACCCACTGCACCCTGATATTTGTGTGTACTTAGCGTGGAATAACTGCAAGCACAACTTGAAGAAAATCATCAAATACATTATCTATTCACCTTAGCTTGTTCAGGGACTTCTTCAAATCAGGTACATTGTGGATACAATACCCAACAGCAGGGTTGTAGGCTCACTCGGTGGTTGGAGTTAGTTTCGAGAGGAGACCCTGAGAAGACCCACTGACCAGGCTCTCATCAAGTTGGTAGGGTTGTAGGCTCACTCAATGGTTGGAGTTGTTTTGGAGAGGAGAACCCGAGAAGACCCGCTGACCAGGCTCTCATCAAACTGGAAGGGTTGTAGGCTCACTCAGTGGTTGGAGTTGGTTCGAAGAGGAGAACACAAGAAGACCCGCTGACGAGGCTCTCATCAAGCTGGCAGGGATGAAGGCTCACTCGGTGGCAGGTTGAAAGACAGGGCCCTAAGAAGACATACTGAGTGATGCAGGCCACTATCCGCCAACGAGATAACCTTAGCGTTCTATCGCACGAGACGCCTAACACCCACAACGCTAGCCACACAAAGCTCAAACGCAGCGCACTACTATGCAAACTAAACAAGTAAACCAACACGGTAGCCACACCGCCGGAAAGATCGGACAAGCGGCTAGAGGCCGTTATCCTTTCAAGCAAAAGGGACCCACCCGGTCCGGACGAGCGATGTTGTACCAAAGAAGATCTACCCGAAAACACGATCGAGAAACGGTAGATCTCCCCCAACAAAAAGAGCGGGGTTCGCCAAACCCTTTTCGGAAATAAAGCGTAGTGATGTTGCAACACTTAAAGCAAAACCCACGAAAATCAACGATTCGCAAGCAACACAAAAATTACTCCAGCCGCTAGAAAAATCAAGAGGGAAACACACCGAAGTGGAGAGATTCGTTACCCAAGTCGGAATGGATGATTCTGACTGTTTTACCAAAAGATCACTCGCCCGCGGTTCCGCCGGAGTTGCACCGAATGGAGTAAGAGATTCCGTCGTCGCCGCGTCACACCGTCTCCAAGTTCCTCGGAGCTTGAAATACTCCACCTCCACCAACAGGAGGGTAGTCGGCCAAGAGGGAAGGGGGTGGTGGTCGGCCTTGGAGGTTGGTGGCCGAGCGGTTGGGGGAAGAGGTGATCGGGTAAAGGGCGGTTTGGGAGGAGGAGATGGCGTGGAGGATGTAGATGGGAAGAGGGAGGAAGGGAAGAGGAAGGGGGGCGGCTTTTGAGAGTGGAGAGAGGGGGCGGCCGAAGTAGTGAGGAGGAAGAGAGAGAGAGAGGGGGGCGGCTAAGAGGATGAGAAGGAGAGGGATAAGTTTAGGGTTTTCAATTTTCTTCTTCAATACTTCAAAAGGAAACATCCTATGCCTATATATAGGCTTACAACCATCATACGGCTATTAGCAGCCCACAATGAAAAATAAAGCTAATAATGTTTTTTGTTAAACTTAAAGAGACAAATAAAATGCCTAAACAAGTGGCACAACAAATACGCTAAATAAAATGACATAAATAATAGATTAAACGGGCTTGAGCCGAGGGCGGAGATTATAACGTCGCCCCGAGTGGGCACCATGGCGACGCGAGTCCTTTGTTGGAGACGAGGGAGGGTCTTCAGCAAGCTGTGGTTCGTCGTCTCCACCAATCCTCCCCCCCCCCTTAAAAGGACTCATCACCGATGAGTTGTCCTGCAGATATCGTCGTAGAAGAGCATCGTCCAAGAGCGCGACCTCGGATTCCGGAAGCCAAGAGTCATCCGAGGAGGGGCGGCCACGCCAACGAACCAAGAAACACCGCACGTCGCCATCCGGAGTGGTAAGTACAACATCCTGTAGAATCCTGTCGGGCAAGAAAGCTGTCCTGGCAAACCTGGGAAAAGCATTAGGCAGTAACGGGGGAAAATCTAATTCATCAACATACGGCGTACCTCCTTTGGAGACCGACGGAACGAGTGATCCCGTACCCCACTCAGTCTTACGCCCAAGAGAATCTATGGTAGATGTAAACGGAGAGGACGATAATTCTAGCGGCGGAGCAATATATGGCGTTAAGTCTGAAACATTAAAAATAGGGGAAATACCCCAATCAGTGGGTAATTCTAAAAGAAATGCATTTTCGCCTAACTGCTTTAAGATCCAAAAAGGACCCGCTCGCCGGTCTGCTAACTTTTTTAAGGTGCCCATAGGCAGCCGTTCAGGGATGAGATGGACCATGACTAAATCGCCGACTTTCAGGGGAGACGCTCGTTTATGTGTGTTGGCATGAACTTGATAGGACGCATAGTGAGCGGTAAGCGTCTCATTAATGTGTTTATGCAGGTCATGGATGTGAGAGGCAAAATCTTATGCGAATTGGCTTGATTTAAAAGATGGGGGTAACGGAATCAAGTCAAGTGGCACCGGGGCCTTATAGCCATGCACAATTTCATTCGGGGACAGACCCGTGGACCTATTTTTGGAATTATTATATGCCAATTGAGCATGCGGAAGGATAAGATCCCATGTACCCTTGTGGTCTCCCACAAGGCAGCGTAGCAGACTACCCAAACTTCTATTTACAACCTCCGTTTGCCCATCCGTTTGCGGATGGTAGGCCGAAGAAAATAGGAGCTTGGTGCCCATTATCCTCCACAAAGTTTTCCAAAAATAGCTCGTGAACTTGACATCCCTATCAGTAACTATCGATTTTGGTACGCCGCGGTGACCCACTACCTCCTTAAAATAAAGTTGCGCGACATGGGATGCGTCGTTAGTTTTATTGCAAGCGATAAAATAAGCCATCTTGGAGAAACGGTCAACGACAACTAAGATCGAATCGTGACGCCTAAATGTGATCGGAAGGCCTAGAACGAAGTCCATGCTAACGTCTTCCCAAGGCGTCGAAGGGATCGGGAGAGGGGTATAAAGCCCCGCGTTCGTCTTGTTCCCCTTTGCCAACTGGCACGCCCGACAACTCCCCACGATCTTACTAACCATGGTCTTAAGGCCAGGCCAATAAAATTTGTCCTCAACTAACGCGATAGTCTTGTCACCGCCAAAATGGCCTCCCAACCCGCCACTATGCAGTTCCCACACAATGAAGTGACGTAGGGATGAGCGGGGAATACATAGCTTCGACTGGTTGAAAAGATACCCGTCACGAATGTAAAACGCGGAAATGGTTGTGGGCAGGTTATCCTGAGTGGTGAAGTATATGTCCTTGAAATCGGGACAGTGGGCATATTCGTCCTTAATCCTGTCAAAGCCAACCACCTTAACTTCTAATGTGGATAGTAATAACGTGACACGACTAAGAGCGTCCGCTACGCGATTGAGGGTACCCTTCAGATGCTTAATGATGAATGTGTACTCCTGAAGATAGGAGACCCATTTAGCATGTCGCAGACTCACCTTTGACTGCGAATTGATAAATCGGAGCGCCTCGTGATCGGAGAGGATGACGAACTCCTTAGGAAGCAAGTAGTGCCGCCAATGTTGGAGGCATCGGATGACCGCGTAGAATTCCCGATCATAGTTAGAATAGTTCAATTTCGGGCCAGCCAGTTTCTCACTGAAGTATCCCACCGGGTGACCTTCTTGGCTCAATACGCCCCCGATCCCCACTCCCGAGGCGTCAAAAGATAATTCAAAAACCTTGGAGAAATCCGGGAGACGCAAGAGGGGGGCCTCGGACATGCGTGCCTTAATTAATTGAAAAGCCTTGGCGGCCGACTTAGTCCAAGAAAACTCACCCTTCTTCATGCACTCGGTTACGGGGGCCATTATGCTACTAAAATCCTTAATAAACTGTCGGTAGAAGGTGGCGAGTCCGTGGAAACTCCGCACATCCCGAATGTTGGCGGGCTCGGGCCAATCCTTTATGGCTTGCACCTTCTTAGGGTCTACATGGATTCCCTTTGAACTAACGATATAACCGAGGAACTCGACGGAAGTCACGTGGAAGGTACATTTTTTAATGTTCACGAATAATTTTTCCGACCTTAACGTGGTTAGGATGATTCTTAAATGCGTCGCATGATCACTCGTGGTGGTGCTAAAGATCAGGATGTCGTCGAAGTACACCACAATGAATTTCCCCATATAAGGTTGGAAAACATGGGTCATCATCCTAGAAAACGTGCTGGGCGCGTTGGATAGCCCAAACGGCATCACTAACCACTCATAAAGGCCCTCCTTAGATTTAAAGGCGGTCTTCCACTCATCTCCTTCTCTAATTCGGATCTGGTGGTAACCACTCCTAAGGTCCAACTTGGAGAAGATCGTGGCGCCGGCCAACATATCTAACAAATCGTCGAGACGGGGGATGGGGAATCGGTACTTGACAGAGATTTTGTTTATGGCCCGGCTATCCACACACATCCTCCATGTGCCATCCTTCTTGGGGGGCAGTAAGGCGGGTACGGCGCAAGGACTCATGCTATGGCGGATAAATCCCTTTCGCAATAATTCCGAGATCTGGGTTTGTAGTTCTAAATGCGCGGACGGATTGAGGCGGTAATGGGGAAGGTTGGGTAGGGAGGAGCCGGGAATGAAGTCGATGGCGTGTTGGATGTCCCGCATGGGGGGTAACTCAGACGGTAGCTCGTCCGGATACACATCCACAAATTCTTCTAGGAGCGACTTCAATGCCGAGGGTAAACTTTCACATATCGTCGCATCGTCCTTGACTTGGAGGCAAACTAAAGCGTAAAGGACTCCGTCCATGAAGGTAGCCCGGGTCAGTTCCTTCCTACCAATAAGACCCAACGCTCTCTTCTCAATGGGGATGACGGTGTCCTTGGATAGGATCGAAGGGTCCTTCGGAGGAGAGGGCTTCAAGACGATGACGCGGCCATTAAACTTGAATTCATAAGTGTTAGCCCGACCATAGTGGGTGACGTCATGGTCAAACAACCAAGGGCGTCCGAGTAAGACGTGACACGCATCCATGGGGATGACATCACACCAAACCGATTCGGTGTAGGCCTTGATGGTGAGGGGAACTAGGCAACGCTTCGCTACGGGGAGGGATGACTTGTTCACCCACGCTACCTTATACGAGTGAGGGTGTGGTTCAGCAACTAGGGACATGCGTTTCACGGCGGCTTCTGACACGACATTCATGCAACTACCGCTATCTATGATCAGCCTACACCATTTTTCACCGCTCTTGAAATTTAACATGAAGATATTTGTCCTATTCCATTCGTCTAACGGCCGCGGGGTGGCCAAAATACATCGCATCACCATCATGTGAGATTCGTCGTCCATGTCACTCGGCACGCCGTCCGACTCACTAAAATCACCTGCTTCGTAAGTAAGGTCGTCAGACCCGCCCGCGGCATCTAACAGGGCTAGGGGCTTGGGTTTTGTAGGACAATCACTAGCATAGTGTCCTTGAACCCCGCAAGCAAAACAGGTGACGTTCGCCCTGCTGACTCTTCCTATCGGCACTCTTTCCCCAGTCGGACTCCTATTGTTTTTAGCCGTCACCACAATGGAGGAAGAATCGGAGGACCGATACTTTCCTTTATCCTTATAGCTGGTTGCCGGCGGCGGTCCTAAGATGGACTTGCCCTTTTGGAAAGGACGTGACTTTCCTTTAAGCGCATTGTGCTTTTCGATATCTAACGCAGCGTTGAATGTCACGTGTAAGTCCGTGTGGCCATAACGCAATAGCTTCCCTTGAATATCGGGGTTGAGGCCCTTACGGAACCTAGATAGGGTGACCTCGGGCATTTCCTTCACATCACAACGGACCATCATATCCTTGAGCAAGCTCATGTACTCGGAAACCGACCTCGCCCCTTGCTTAAGGGTAGCCAAATCATCGAACATCTGTGTTCGATGGTACGTGGGAACGTATTGCTCGGTCAACCTAGCCTTCATATCTCCCCAACCGATGGGCCTAGCACCGTTCTCAACTCGCAAGCGCCTCTTTTCATTCAGCCAAAAGATCTTGGCTCGCCCTAACAATTTCATCCTCGCCACACGCACCTTGTCCGCATCGTTGAGAGCGTACCATTCGAAGTAACACTCAATTTCCAAGACCCAATCTTGGAAGACTTGAGGATCTCCCAACCCATCATAGGAGGGTGGCTTGACTCGGACGGTCCGAGTAAGGTCAAACTCGAAGGGGGCTCGAGGAGCGTATTCCTGCGGGTGATTGGGGTTGGCTTAGTGATCTCCATCCGCTCGTTGGTGAGCGGGGGGATGACGGGGTCCCCCTTGCTGGACACCTAGGGCATGAAGGGCCTCTCTAATGGCCGTCATTTGCTCCGTAAAGTCTTGCCGAAGCTCCTCAATCTCATTGAGGCCACGAACGTTACCCGTTTCGTCGTCCATGGTGGAAGACGATGGGAAATACTCCGTTCCTAGCCTTGTGCGCATGCAACAAGTTGTCAGCCGATTTAGACAAACGAACTATGATTTAATCCCGATAGGAGACTTTAGAAAAAGATTTGTTTTTTTTGATATTCCTACAGGAAAAAATTAGAGGATTATTAAAATAATTTTTTTTGATTTTTTTGCAGAAAATTAAGAAATCTAGGACGCTATTGGCAGACCAAGGAAAATTTTTTTTGATTTTTTTTGACACAAAACGCACCCTAACGTGGGAGGAAAAAAAATGGAAGGCAAGAAAGGGGAGGGTGTCAATTAAGAAATTGACACGAACCACCTCTGATACCAAATTGATGCAGGCCACTATCCGCCAACGAGATAACCTTAGCATTCTATCGCACGAGACGCCTAACACCCACAACGCTAGCCACACAAAGCTCAAACGCAGCGCACTACTATGCAAACTAAACAAGTAAACCAACACGGTAGCCACACCGCCGGAAAGATTGGACAAGCGGCTAGAGGCCGTTATCCTTTCAAGCAAAAGGGACCCACCCGGTCCGGACGAGCGATGTTGTACCAAAGAAGATCTACCCGAAAACACGATCGAGAAATGGTAGATCTCCCCCAACAAAAAGAGCGGGGTTCGCCAAACCCTTTTCGGAAATAAAGCGTAGTGATGTTGCAACACTTAAAGCAAAACCCACGAAAATCAACGATTCGCAAGCAACGCAAAAATTACTCCAGCCGCTAGAAAAATCAAGAGGGAAACACACCGAAGTGGAGAGATTCGTTACCCAAGTCGGAATGGATGATTCCGACTGTTTTACCAAAAGATCACTCGCCCGCGGTTCCGCCGGAGTTGCACCGAATGGAGTAAGAGATTCCGCCGTCGCCGCGTCACGCCGTCTCCAAGTTCCTCGGAGCTTGAAATACTCCACCTCCACCAACAGGAGGGTAGTCGGCCAAGAGCGAAGTGGGTGGTGGTCGGCCTTGGAGGTTGGTGGCCGAGCGGTTGGGGGAAGAGGTGATCGGGTAAAGGGCGGTTTGGGAGGAGGAGATGGCGTGGAGGATGTAGATGGGAAGTGGGAGGAAGGGAAGAGGAAGGGGGGCGGCTTTTGAGAGTGGAGAGAGGGGGCGGCCGAAGTAGTGAGGAGGAAGAGAGAGAGAGGGGGGGGGGGGCGGCTAAGAGGATGAGAAGGAGAGGGATAAGTTTAGGGTTTTCAATTTTCTTCTTCAATACTTCAAAAGGAAACATCCTATGCCTATATATAGGCTTACAACCATCATACGACTATTAGCAGCCCACAATGAAAAATAAAGCTAATAATGTTTTTTGTTAAACTTAAAGAGACTAATAAAATGCCTAAACAAGTGGCACAACAAATACGCTAAATAAAATGACATAAATAAAAGATTAAACGGGCTTGAGCTGAGGGCGGAGATTATAACGTCGCCCCGAGTGGGCACCATGGCGACGCGAGTCCTTTGTTGGAGACGAGGGAGGGTCTTCAGCAAGCTGTGGTTCGTCGTCTCCACCACTGAGCAGACTCACTAAGCTGGCAGGATCGTGGGCAGGTTAAGTGGCAGAGTAAACGGTGAGGTCCCGTAAAGAAACATCCCTACTAATCAACAAATGAGTGAAATTCATTAAATGAAAAGTGGGGAGGAAAGAGTTGGAGCAGAGCAGTGCAATATAACTGTTCATTACAAAAAGAAATTAAGTACAAAGTTATAAAGAAGCAAAAAGATAGAACCCTAGGTCTCGCCAGAAGTGTTTCATTCCTCTTCGCTGAAAGACGAATCATCTTCCTCCTCGCCATAAATCTCTGGCACGAGATCGCGAGCAGTAACATTTTTAGACTCTTACTTGACAACCCCCAGCTCTTTAATAATTTTTAGGATGAGCTCGTCCATTCTAATGTTGGAGTCTCGGCAGAGCTCTTTGACCTCCTTGTAGGAATAATGAGGGGGAGGAGCATGGGGAAGTACTGAGCGAGAAGACGACGGAGCGCTGTCTCAAAGATGGATGATCTGAGACTTCAGATCTTTGACCTCCTCCTCCATGGCCGCTATGCGCGAATGTAGACGGCCCGCCGTCTCGGCATCCTGCAAAAGCTTATCAGTTAACCTGAGGCAGACGTGAGAGAAGCAGACAGAAGGTAAGATGAATCTTACCACACCACCCCGGGTCTTAGCGAGAAGGGTCTTGGCAACAACCAGCTTCTTTTCGAGGTCCCTGGACTTCTCGCGTTCCACCGCCAGGTCAGCCTCAGATTCTTTCAATTTTTGGTAATTAAAAATCAGGCAGCATGGGAGCCGGTATGAAAGCTCCAATGTGCGCAGCTGCGCATGTGTAGTCTTCAGAACCAGATCTCGCGATGTTTCTATCTCGATGGAATTTGACCCTTAACCCCCATAAAGGTCGAAGCCCAGGGAGAGGGCATGTCTAGTGGGTGGGTCCTGCACCTTCCATGATGGAAGGAGGGTGGAGATTGACACCCGGTTCGCCTCCTTCTCCCATACTAAAACTGGGTCATTAACTGTGTCTTGGACCAAGGGGACCTTATTGAAATTTTGATGAGAAGAGAGGGCTGGGCGACTAGAAGAAGCGGCTGCGCGAGATGGAGACCCAGCTGGTTCAATCGAGGTGCCGGCAGGTTGGTTAGGCAGCGTCGTCTTGCGAGTAGGCGATACGGCCTGTTGACGTGACGACCAAGGAGGTGATTGAGGGGACTATAATCCTATGGAGATGGGGCACAGGGACCCCGACATCTCCTTCTTCTCTTTGAGTGCCTTCTCCTTTTCTCTTTGGAGAAGGACGCAACCTTCTTCATCTTTTTCTTAAGGCTAGGGCGAGACGAGGCGGTGCCTTCAGCGGGCCTTTTCTTGATGGAGGGGGCCAAGGATTCTTTCGCCGCCTCGGCCGCCATATTGGCGAGAGCGAGATCCTTGGATGGTTTAGCATTACTCCTATAAGGGGGGTGAACAGGGACGTTCCACTCTCCTAAACAAATAAATAGGAGATAAGAAAGCAAGACGAAATAAGTAAAAGCGAGACCAAAGGGAAGCTTGAGTACCTTCGTTAGGGAGCACAGGAAGTAGTGAGTCGAGGCCCCGCCGTACGAAGAGGACATCGAATTTTTTGCCGATTAATAAATCGTACAACAGCTTATCGGTGCCACCCACCTGCAAAGACACGTGAAATATCTCGGGAGGCGACACATGCGCGAGTGGGACGCCCCCGATGTTTCCGCAGATGAAGACAAATTTGGTGAGCCAGTGGTGGTTCTTATTGGTCGTCTCGCACACCTTGAGCCCTTGCCCAGTCAAGTAGGAGACTCCATCAGCGTTAGCATGGTAGATGAACCGCTTCTGGAAGACCGTCAAGCTAAACTCGATGCGCTCCCGGCACATATAGCTAGCGAAAGCAATTAACACCGAAAAAGCATTCGGGTTCAGTTGCGCGGGGACTGTGCCAAAATATTTCAGGACCGGCTTTAACTCCAGCCAAAGAGGAAGTCTCAACCCCTCCTTGAAGTGCGAGACGGGGAAGGCGAGTTCTTCACGGTAGTAGGTGTTGATCGCCTCGCCAACTTTGGGGGCCGCGATTCAAACCATTCCCTCAGGAACTCGCAGGCGAAGCCGTCGTATTCTTCTTCAGAGATCTTACTGGGAGGGAAGTCAAGGTCGGTAAACCTTTTTCCACAGCGGCTGCGCCCCTCCCCCTCGTCAGTTTTCTTCTTTCCCATTTTTGGAAAAACGGATGGAGGCGAGGCGATTAAAAGAAGAGTTGGCGAGAAGAAAGATTGGCGAGATGGCTGAAAGAAGAAAGAGCGAGAGTAACAAAGGGCGAGAACGATAGGAGAGACGGGGGAAACAAAAGAACAAGAGCTAGAGCGCAACAGAGGTAAGAGCGTAGCTCTGATGCGGGGTGAGGGGGTATTTATAGCGGATATGGTCAATGGAAAAAAAACAGGCGGGAAAAATATATGGAGGAAGGGGGAGAGTCGGCCGACATTTCACATTCTCTCTACCTCGATTAATGTGCGGCCCAACGCGGGTTCCCAAAGCAAGACGAGACAAAGAGCGAACGACAAAAAGAAATAAATAAAAAGAAGTTAAAAATAAACACAAAAAAATAAACCAGAAATACTGATTATTTAATTATCCCATACCGCACAATACGAGCAATATGTTCACAGGTCCTAGGCCCTGGGCGAGGTAGTAGCATAATAAACATTACATGAATATTACAAATTCGAAGAGCGAGACAGGTAAATTAGGCGAGACGAGCCAAGGGATCTTCAGTGCTTGTGCCATTTCCAGCGGCCACCATGAGAACCTGCACATGGGGGACGGTTAGGGAGGTGAAAAGAGCGAGCCGCGTCAATACCCTGGCACGCAATACGAAGCTGCTGATCGACCTCGTTTAGGATGGCCTGAGGATCAATCTCATCAACCTCAATGTCAGCATCGATCTCCAAAGACAAGCGAGCACATTCAACTTCCAACCTGTCTATTCGCCAGTCGGCCAACTTGTTATCTTGTTCAAACTCGCGGATGATACGAGCGTACTTCCGAAACATCTCAGCTATTCTGCACTTCATCTCTAGCGGATCCATGGGGTCACCCAGGTAGTCTTTAATCTCGTCTATAGGAGGAGGGGGCGAGACGACTAGTTGCTTAGAGAATTCCTCAGTAGGCGAGTCGACTTGGACGCCTACGCAATGGGCAGGAGGGTAGAGTAAGGGGGGTTATCGTAGTAGTGTATGGGAGTAGCGAGCGGGATAGATGTCTGAAAGGGAAGGTTTTTTACCAGGATAACGAGAGGTCCCAGTAGCGTGAGAAAGGTCCTCCTCCCTCACACATGGACGAGTAGATTGAGGGGTGGATGGATGAGGCAAGTCAGAATTTTGGTGATGGTCGGCGGTGATGTCCCGCGGGCTCTCGGGTCGATGTTGAGGTGCGAGATCCCCCTGAAAGTAAATAGTAAGTGAGAAAATGTGAATAAAGGAGAAATAAGGAGAAAAGAGGAAGCTCACCTCTTTTCCTCCGGGAGACGCGGGAGGAGGAGGGGCGTTGATTTCCGGGAAGGCGTGAGAGGACTCCTCTTCCTAGGGAGAAGGGTACGTTGTTTTCGCCTTCTTCAGGTAAGATGATGATGACGGTAAGGAGCGGGGGGGGGGGGGGGGGGGGGTACGAACCAGAACCGTGGTCAGAGCGGGCACGTTGGCCTTGTTCCGCTTGCGCACCATCGCAATACAGTTGTGGAAGCTCTAGCTGTGAGATATGATTGCAGTAGAGCTAGAGAAGTACGAAATATGGAAGGGGTAAGACACTCTCTACACGGGGGCAGAAATCCTATATTTATAGGTTCAGGTGGAGGGCCCCCCAAAAAGATTCCGTCATAAATTCACTTTAATGACGCGAGCCTCGGTTGGACTTTCTTTCCGAGCTTGAGACAACCTCGAAAAGAGCGGAGATTGTCTACAACTTAGGGCTCGCAGGAGCACAAAGAGAGATGGGTTAGAGAGGAGGCTATTTTGCTGGGCGAGATGGACCCAAGTGAGAGACGACGCGATAGGCAAGTGGATCCCAGGGAAGGGACCACTCGCAGGGCGAGAGCTGCTCGCTAGGCTAGTGGGGCTGAGACAACAGCCGACTCTCTGGGCGAGAGGGCTCCAGTGGGGGGAGCTCTTAAAAGCGAGACGACGAAGAGCCGACTCGCTGGGCGGGACGGCTCCAGTGGGGGGAGCTCTGGCCCGCAAGACGACACTCTCGCCAAGCGCCAGTTCAGCAAGAGGCCTAGTGATCGGTTCAATGTTCAGTCAAAGGTCAGTTCAGGTAGAGAGGGGTTTGCCTTTTTAGCCCCATGTGATTTTACAATTTTACCCTAGGTGGTTTTCATATAACCCCTCAGAAAAGTGGAGTTTGGCTGTTGGCAGACCCGACTAAGGGTATTTTGGTAATTTCAAGTTTGTTTAGTTTGGTTATTGGCAATTCAGATTTAGAGGCCTATAAATAGACCGGTAAGGTGCCTGAAAGAAGGTTGTTTCGCCTTCTTTTCTTCTTCTAAGGCACCTAGCTCAGCACTGGCTAGGGAGGGGGAGAATTGACAATTCTTCCGGGTAAGAGGTGGGACCTCCGCGCTAAAGCCCACGATCTGTTCCTCTTAGATTCTCATTTAGGGGGTGGCTCGAGATGAGTAAGTGTGAGCTGCAGTTTTAGATCCGAGCTTTAGGGGGAGTCGGGTTTACAGGCTCCAACAATGCCGATCACTACGAGCACACTTTCGCAACTGGCTCACGTGAAACACGTCGTGAACAACAGGGAAAGAAACAGGCAATTCCAGTCTATAGGCAGAAACTCTGTTGCGCTCCAAAATCTAAAAAGGTCCTACATACCTAGTATCAAGCTTTGGTTCCTTCCAAATATCTTAACACCTAGCATCGAAGAGACCTTAAGCAATACCATGTCCCAAACCGCAAACTCCAGATCAACCCTGCGCTGATTTGCATACTTTTTATATCGCTCCTGAGCCAATCGCAACTTTTCACGAATATGCATCACTGAAATGCTTATATCCTCAAGCGCTTCCTAACCGAGCAAGGGCTTTTCACCAACTTATGCCCAAAATAGGGGAGTTCGATAACGCCTACCATATAAGGCTTCAAAGGACGCCATCTGCAAACTTTATTGATAGCTATTATTTTACGCAAACTCCATCAGTCCGAGGCATTTATCCCAAGCTCCACCATAGTCCAGAAAATAGCATCTAATCATATCCTCCAAGATATGATTCACTCTCTCCATCTGACCATTTGTTTGAGTATGATAAGAAGTAGAATACCTAAGGTTAGTACCTAGAGCTCCTTGCAAGCTTTACTAGAAACGAGACATGAACCTGGAATCTCTATCTGACACGATACTTGTAGGCACACCATACAACCTGATGATTTCATCCAGATAAAGCTCAGCTATCTTTTCCATAGAATAGTCAATTTTGAAGGCACAAAGTGGGCACACTTGGTTAGTCTGTCCACAATAACTCACACTACATCATGCCCTCAGGGAGATCTCAGCAAAACGGTTATGAAATCTATGGATAAACTCTCTCATTTCCAACTCGGTATGTCTAAAGGTGTTAACTTACCACCCGGACTTCTATGATCAGCTTTGATTCGTTAGCAGGTATAAAATTCATATACAAATCTTGCGATGTCGTTCTTCATACCTGACCACCAAACAATCTGCTTCAAATCTCTGTACATTTTCGTTGAACCAGGATGATAAGCAATACTTGAACCATGCGCTTCACTGTATATTCTTGCTCGGAAGTCCCCAATAGCGGGAATACAATATCTACCGTGGTACCTGTAACATCCCATTTCCGGCTAGACCCCTAGGAGTCGGTTGGTCGTGAGAGAACCCTAGGAAGCACAAAAATTGAAATAAATCGACCGAGACTTCGGGTCACGGGTTGGTCACGCCCGTGACCGACCCGTCACGCCCGTGACCTTGGGCGTGACTCCTTCGACGATCGTCGATCTCCGTAAGGCGATCGTCAAACGTGAAGCCTGGGCATGTCACACCCGTGACCAAGGTGTCACGCCCGTGACCAAGGGCGTGACTCCTTCGACGATCGTCGATCTCCGTGAGGCGATCGACGACCTTGCAGCCCGGACATGTCACGCCCGTAACCAGAGTGTCACGCCCGTGACCAGGGGCGTGACTCCTTCGACGATCGTCGATCCTCGTAAAACGATCGTAGAAATTGAACTCGGGCCTATCACGCCCGTGACCTAAGTGTCACGCCCGTGACCTAGGGCGTGACCAGCCTTCGACGACCGTCGATCTTAGTTCGACGATCGTCGACCTCGAAATTGCCATTCGGGCCTGTCACGCCCGTGACCTAGGTGTCACGCCCGTGACCTAGGGCGTGACCACCCTTCGACGACCGTCGATCTCAGTTCGACGATCGTCGACCCCAAAAATTGTCACTCGGGCCTGTCACGCCCGTGACCTATGTGTCACGCCCGTGACATTGGCCGAAATGACGGTTCAGGCCCGAAATTATTCTAACACGCGTGGAAATAAATGATGGTGTGGGAAGTTACACCAGGAGTAATTACGGGCCGTTTTTCCTTCTATAATTATATAATAAAGGAGGAAGTGTTGGTCCAATAGGAAACCGCCAACTGGACACACATGTTCATCTTCCACCGTTTCTTATCCCTTCACTGTAACCGAAAGGCTATTAAGAGGAGCCTTCATGGCCATTACGGCTTTACCCTTTCACCTCCCCACTTTCTGACTTATAAAAGCCCACTTGGGGCAAGAGGAGAAGTTTACACGCTCAAGTAAACGGATCAGATCTTTGTTCTTGCTGTAGGAGAAGTTCGGCTATGCCACCACTGCGCCATGGCACCCCGTCGTTCTCCTCGCCTCCAAACCGCGAACAAGGTCCTCCTCTGCTTCTTCTCTTTCGTGGGTAGATCTTAGGATTCTTAGAAAGGAAGTTCGCGCTTAACGGAGCCGGACCCATCTCTCGTTTTCATGGGAAAACCATGAAAAAGGTATTTTTTGAGTTCGCCGGAAACCGCCACCTCCGGCGGCCAAACCACCGCCGACCGCTAGCCATCGCCTCAACGGAGGTGGTGGTGGTGGTGGCTGGCCAGGGAAGTGACCGGACGGCGGCGACGGATAACGGAATGCTTACAGGAAAAATGGTTTTCTGTGTCTGGTTTTCGGGTTCTGTAGAAGATGAACAGTAAAAACTGTTTTATAATATATAAATTATGTAACTAATTTATAAGGAAAATATACCTAGATGGGCACATTTTGATGCTGCAAAATGAGGCACTTAGAAGCCGTTTTAGGAAAAGTGACCAGTCACGAAAGTCGTAGCCCTTCAAGTCTAGATTAATTTAAAATTGGTTTCAACTCGTTTGAATAAGCGGTTCGGCCGCAGCACCCATTTTAGTGAGGGCTGTACCTAGAGTTGGGCAGAAATTAAAATGGATGCCCACTCTTCGTCCCTTGTCCAAATGACCTGGAATTTGGGCAGGGGGGTTAATATTAGCTAAACCTAACGACAGACCAAAAATGAGAATTTTTGGAGAAATTTTGCCTAATGTTTTTTGTAAAATTTTAATAAACATTATAAAATTAATTAGGAGATGAAATTAAGTCTAAACTCCCCCAAATTTTGGGTGGTGGTCCCTGGTATCAATGTTAAAATCTGTACCAAATTTCTACTCAATTGGTCGAGTTTTGAATAGGGAAGTATCAAGTCCTAGATAGGTCTTGGTGAGGGATACTATGGGGAAAAGTACGATTGGAGTGGATAAATCTCCTCAAATGAGACTGGTGTTGTGGCCACTGATTATTGAGTCTATGTCTACCCTCTTGGGTAACATGGTGTGGATTAGGGTGGATTTTACCCTAAGAGATCGCTCAAATCCAGTGGATGGGAGTTTGAGGTTTGTGAAGGACATAGGAGCAAAATATCTTGTATGCCCTTGAAATTTGGAGGAGAGTGGGATGATATGCTGAAAACCCTCTGGTTGAAATAGTGAAGGAATTGGAGGTAATTAGGTACCTCGAAAGTTCGGATTTTGGATTAGGATAAACATGTAATTTAGTTATTTTAAGCACTAAATCTAATCTAAAAATTATGAAACTCGGGAGGAGGGAGTTTTAGGATGTTTTAGACTTATGGTAATTTTCCTGGAATTTTATGATTAACAAATATTATACTTCATGTGTTAAAGGATTATTAGCCCGATTTGTTGTTTCAAATATTTCGATGTTTTAAATTAATTATAATCAGTTAAAATTCTGGATTTAGATCTTGACTAGTAGAACATTGATCCTTGAATTTTTATAGAATTTTATGTGGAGTAAATCTAGTACTTTGTTCACAGATGTTAGAAAGGGGTTTTATTGTTTAAAAATTAATTATGGATAAAATACTTGCTGGAAAATTATGAAACTTGGCCAGTGCTAATTTTAGGCCTTTATCTGCATGGCATAAATTATTATAATTTTTGGAAGAATATTTTCTATACTTGATTCATAAACAACAAAAGTTAGAGATTATCTCTAAAATAGTTTTCATGCCCTTTTGATGATAGAAAAATTAGGATACTTAGGATTTAACCTATTGAGATAACCTACTATTTATCATTAATTTGCTGGACATCTTGCATGATTACTTAGGGTAGTTCATGTTCAAACCGGTAGCCCTTGGGATTTTCGAGGAATTTAATTAAATGCCAAATAGATTAGGAAAATTTCCATTTTCTGGATTTAGGTCATTTATATCATGGTAAGTCTCCAGTAAATAATTTGGGGCATTTAGATGAGTATTGGATCATTGCATAACCGGCTCGACATGAAGTCTAGGTCGGTCTGCATATAGCAATTGTGAAATGCAATAGGACATGATCTGAGGAAGGCATTGGAGTTAATCATATTGTCTGGGTGGGCAATGGTGGAGGAAATCACAATAGGAAGGTATAAAGATTAGTGAGAATTGGTGATAGCTAGAGTTAAGAGGTGCTCGGGTTTCGGCGAAAGATCGCCTTTTTCCCGAAGAGAGGAAGGTTAAAAATCACCCTAGGATAGTCTATCGTAATATGAGAAGGGAATCGGGTTGTGGAGATCAACCAATAACAATAAGTGCCTTGCGAAAGGGAACTTCGGGCCGTAATGTCGCCGTCTTGGTTCCTAGTGCCCCTTGAGAGCCCTTCACGGGGAATATCGGGGGCAGTCCTGGGCTAACGTAAACTGTAATAACAAACCGACAAGAGTAACTTAGTAACTAGGGCTGCACCTTTCACAAACACTGTTGGCATAGGGAGATTGATGAGAGCTTCGGCTCGGTTGGTTAAGAGACGGACGGGATGGTCCAGGGAGCTTCGGCTCAGTTGGTTTGGGGACGGACGGGATGGTCCGGGGAGCTTTGGCTCGGTTGGTTTGGAGACGGACGTTTTGGTCCGGGGAGCTTCGGCTCGGTTTTTGTGTGTGTACGATTAAACTTGCATGTGCATAAAATAGGAAAAAGTTAAGGTGGTGGGTTTTACGATATCGGGGAGTTCGATTGCACCGACACTGATATCGTTGACTCGGCGGGGTGATTAGCACTTCGCCAACAGAAGTCCGGTGCGCCACCCGGCAAGAGTACGCAGGCGTCCGCTTAGTGCACCAAGCGTTGAGGCGTACGATAGGTCAGACTAGTGGTGCTTTTACTGGTTTTGAGGTGGGCGAGGCCCAACCCACCGCTTCCGTCCGCCACTACGGAGATATCCTAGGAGGTATCGACTCCGAAAGGGGGAACTAAGGTCTGTGTGCACAGAGTCGGGTGTGTGAGTTGCACTTGCATGTTTCATCATACCCACTTGCATGTCATAGCATCATCGATTCATTTAACCCTGACACCTAAAGTATAAGTGGTATGGGACGCTTATACATTAGGACCTGCAAAACGACCCCTTGGTCTATAAGCTTGTGTGGGCAAGTTTATAAATCAAAGGTTAATTTCAATATATAACAACCATTACTGTTTGATAACCGACACCCCAAGGTATAAGTGGTATGAGACAATTATACGATGAGAGCCTTGCAAAAGATCCCTTTTGCTTATGTGTTCTCGCATAAGTGAAGGTTAAATTCATATATTTGCTTTTCTTACTACTAGACCTATTATAACAATTATATTAACTGCTCACCGAATACAACTTGTTAGATTAGTTCCGCTGCCAGCTGTTTCTTGATTAATCTCAACCGTCATATCCTTCCCTTTCTTTCTCCCCGCTCGGTACCTAGGAGCCATGGGGGAAGGGGTGGGAGATGATAGGGGTTAGTTTTTATGACTAACGGTTTTCAAACCGCATCATTTAGGGGATCGTGGAGCCCAGCATGGAGGAGCAGCCCCAGAGATCGATGCGCCTAGAGATGGGGCAGTCTAGCTCCGGAGTTCATACAGCCGGGACCGTGAGTCTCGACCCTGAGTAGTTTCTGTTTTAGCTTCCGCATGAGTGATATTGTAGTGAGGACATGATGTATCGGGCATAAGCCCGCATTTATAGTACTCTGATGTTTTCTGTGGACACTCCCTTCGTGGAGATTTTTATTCTATATATGTGATCTATTGCTGTGGACTGCATTGCTCTTACTTTATTCATTGTGCTACCTTTCAGTGATCGAATTGGCCGACAGAATCGGCGCCTTGTGGTGATAACCCTTCAGGACGAGAAGGTATCGCCGCAAAGCGGCGACTCTGGGCCTAAGACCCCGGTGGTTGAAAAAGAAAAAAAAGGGGGTCTGACAGTACCTTAGGGTACCAACGTCATTAATTGAAAAGTCAGGTAATTCCCCTTTCTCAGTCCTACTACGGAGGTGCTGCAAATCAGGATCATCTTTTTGAAGTAGCCTAGTGAGAGAAATCCACGAAGGCTCGCCCACTTTTAAGCTATTGGACGAAGAGCTATTCCCTACGGTTATGTTCATGAGCAAAAACTCCTGTACCAGGGATTGCACTGAGAGTTTAAGGTTATATGCGGGCTTTCGGCTCAAGCCAACCGCTACTATATTAGTCTTGCCGAGATGATAAAGGATATCAACTTCGTAGTCCACAACATATTCTAACCCTCTACGTTGGCATAAATTTAACTCCTTCTAAGTGAAGACATATTTCAAACTTTTGTGGTTCATGTAGATTTTGCATGACACTCCATACAAAATATGTCTCCACAACTTCAAGGCATAAATGACGTTAGCAAATTCCAAGTCGTGTGTAGGATAATTCCATTCATAGACCTTCAATTGTCTTGATCCATACTGTTGGAGTTACCATGATGATCTAGAAGTGGTCAAACATGTAATCTCACTACAAATGCGATATGAGCCTGCAGGGTCGCACATAAGAGCATGTGGAGGAGTTGGTAGGTTGACTGTGTTGGTAAAGGTTACCAATCACCATACAGAATGGGGTCCGACAAATGTTGCCAAGGTAAAATCGTCGAGAATCGTCGAGTATCGATCGTCGAGAATCGTCGAGTCTCGATTGTCGAGAATCGTCGAGTATCGATCGTCCAGAATCATTGAGTATCGATCGTCGAGAATCGTCGAGTCTCGATCGTCGAGAATCGTCGAGTATCGATCGTAGAGTATCGTCGATCGTCGAGATTTGTCGAGATTCGAAATGTTCGATTCTCGACAAATACTGATTCCTGACGAATTATTTCCAGGAACCCTAATTTTCTGTGGTCTGCGGATAGCGACATTCCTAGGTATGTTTATACTTTTGGTATAAATTAGGACTTATTGTTTTGGGAACCTCGGATTTTTCCTCGTGTGGACGAATCGAAGCCGACGGAAGTGTTCCGCCGTTCTGTCGGTCCGCCGCATCCCGAACCACGCCCGACGGAAGTGTTCTGCCGCCTCGTTCGCTCTGCCGACCTCCTCCTCTTCGACGATAGTCACCGGTGCTGCTCTTCCTGGAGCAGACCTAGCAGTCCATGGAAGTGCAAGGTGTAGTCGATCTACTTTCCCGATCCTTCGTATGACGAAGCTCGGTGTTCTCCCACTCGTGTGGATTTCTGCAGAGACGTAGACGTTATTCTACGTGGAACTCGCCACCGACAAAGACTCATATTTTGGAGCATCTTCGTTGAGTTGTGACTCAACGCCGCTGAGGTAGTTTTACCTAGTTGTTCGTTAACTTCTTGATTCAACATTCATGGCCCGATCCCAATCTTTTTTGGGTTATTCTTGATTTTATTACTTCCGCTGTGTGCACAAGTGTTGTGCCATCCTCATAGAGAAACCCAACAGTTGTATCAGAGGGAGGTTCGGCCATGATTGTTGTATTGGAAGTTAGGTTATTCCAGTACGTGTAAACCTAGGGATTTAGAAGTGTTCTAAATGTCTAGATTTAATCCTGGATCATCAATTATTGATGGTTTTTCCAAGGGAAATCGGTGGGCCCATAACCCACAGGTTAGAAGCTCTGCCCATTGGAACCCCGCCAGGAACGTCTGGGATTTCGTGGTTATTTCTAATTGTTAGAAATTGTTGTCTCCTTAGCAGTAACCGTCCCTCAAGTGGTTAATGAACCCGTGTATTGTTTTGGATTTTGAATCCAACAATGAGAGACGAGCTTATTTACTGCTTTAAGTTGAGTTGCCTTTGCCTTTGTCCAATGCATGTAAATCTGAAGATTTGGAAGGGTCCGGATGTTCAGATTTAGCCCTTTCTTCTATCAAATGTTGATAGTACTCTGTTGTGCACATAAGGGATGCATGTGTTTTTTAGAAAAATGTTTTTCTGTGGATGTGCACATTAATCAAATGTTGATCATGGTTAATTGTTAACCTATTATCAAAAATCCCTTCATCAAATATTAAGTCTTCGGATGCCTTTTGATGGATGACACTCTTCCTGCCTTGATCGATGAAGTGTGGGCTTGCCAAAGCAAGGTGCATTAATCTATCTTGGTAAGGGTGCGGGCGGATAATTGTGATATCCCACTGTCGACATCGGGTATAACTTTACTAGGTGACCTCAAAGGTTGAGTGCCTACAGGCATAGGGTTGGCATGTACCATATGATGGATGCGAATAATGAGTTATTCACCAACCATACAAGATATGCATGAGGATGCAATTGGCAAGCGTTGCCTACCTAAATAACCATATCATGAGAGAACAGCCAAAGCTGACTCATTGTGTTGGTGAAATACAGATCTTGTCCACTAAGAGAGTAGCTCGCATGAACTCTCCGAATTGATAGTGAGGGTCATCATTTCGAATAAAATAGTGAGAGTTTTAATTGAAGTCCAAATTAAAAATAAATTGTATTTTGAAATTTTTGTGCTATATTATTCAGCATGAATTCTTGTAGAATTCCATGGCAAGTGGTTCACACTCCACTCTGTATCTGAGAGCCATCCTTGAGAAGGATAAGCTCAGTGGGACCAACTACATGGACTGGTACAAGAACTTGAGAATTGTTCTCAGGCAAGAGCGAAAGCTCTATGTCTTGGAAGAAGAAGCCCCCTAGGTACCGACCGGGAAATATTCCCATGTTGATAAAGATACTTATAAGAAGTATATTGATGATGCTTTAGACGTCGAATGCCTTATGCTTGCCACCATGAACTCTGAGCTTCAGAAGTAACATGAGAACATGGGGTGCAAGGAGATTGACGAGCATCTCAAGACAATGTTTCAAGGGCAGGCTTGTCAAGAGAGGTTCGACGTCACAAAAGAATTATTTCAGTGCAAGATGGGAGTTCGAGACTCAGTAGGGACTCACATACTAAAGATTATTGGGTATATAGAGAACCTTGAAATGCTGGGTTTTCCTCTAGGTCAAGAGTTGGCCACAGATCTGATCCTGTAATCGTTGCCGGACAATTAGCAGTTTGTCTTGAACTACAACATGAATGAAATAGACAAGACACTGCCCGAGCTCCTACGAATGTTAAGAACTGCCGAGATCAACATGAAGAAGGTCAAGCCTGACTGCCCCATACTGATGATGCATAAGGGCAAGGGCAAGGCCAAGGGCTCAAAGAAGACGAAGGTTGGACCTAAGTCACATCTTGAGCCCAAGTCTTCTGCACTGAAGAAAAAGAAGAGCACGGTGAAGGAAGGGAAATGCCACCACTGTGGCAAGGCTGGTCATTGGAGGAGGAACTGTCCTTCTTACATTGAGGGTCTGCAGAAAATGAAGGGAGGTATGACTTCCGCATCGAATATTTACGTTATAGAGATACAACTTTCTGCTCCTTCATCTTGGGTATTGGATACCGGATGTGGTTCACACATTTGTACAAATGTGCAGGAACTTGAAAGGAGAAGATTGCTGAGTAAAGGGGAGGTGGACCTGCGTGTCGTCAATGGAGCAAGAGTTGCTGCTGTAGCCGTAGGGGTTTATCGTCTTTCTTTGCCCAGTGGGCTTGTAATAGAACCTGATAATTGTTATTTCATTCCGGCCATAACTAGAAATATTATATCCATTTCATGCTTGGACATGATTGGATTTTCTTTTATAATTAAGAACAACTGTTGTTCTATATTTAAGAATGATGTTTGTTATGTTGTAGCCCAATTATTTAATGGTCTATATGTTTTGAACTTGGACCATCTGATCTATAATGTAGAAAATAATAAAGACTAAGAATAAATGACTCAAACCCTACATATCTCTGGCATTGACGTTTGTGCCATATAATCGAGAAGCGCATATCCAAGCTCCATAAAGATAGACTTTTAGACTCATTTGAATATTAATCATTTGAGAGATGCAAATCTTGTTTGTTAGGCAAGATGACTAAAGCCCCTTTCATTGGTTATACTGAGAGGGCTGAGGATCTCTTGGGTGTTGTACATAGTGATGTATGCAGACCCATGAGCTCCATGGGTAGAGGTGGGTATTTCTACTTCGTTACATTTACTGATGATTTTAGTAGATACGGATATGTGTATCTTATGAAGTGCAAATTCGAGACCTTTGAAAAGTTCAAAGAGTTCAAGAATGAAGTAGAAAACCAGTTGGGTAAAAGGGTTAAAGCACTCCGATCTGATCGAGGTGGCAAATACCTGAGTCATGAGTTCCGTGATCATCTGAAAGAGTGTGGTATTGTATCACAGCTCACTCCACCTGGAACACCACAACATAATGGTGTGTCTGCGAGGATAAATCGTACTCTGTTAGACATGGTACATTCGATGATGAGTCATGCAGACTTGCCTGTTTCCTTTTGGGGTTTTGCTTTAGAGACTGCTGCAATAACACTGAATCGTGCTCCAACAAAAATGGTTCTGAAGACACCATATGAGATATAGACTGGGAAGCGTCCTAGTATGTCGTTCATTAAAATTTAGGGCTGTGAGGCATACGTGCGATGTCAAATGCCTGACAAGCTGGAACCCAAATTGGATAAATGTTATCTGGTGGGATATCCTAAGGAAACAAAAGGGTATTACTTTTACCTACCGTCCGAGGGCAAAGTGTTTGTCACAAGGACTGGCGTCTTCTTGGATAGAGAATTCTTATCAAGAAAGACTGAAAAGGTAGAACTTGAAGAAGTTCAAGAACCACAAGTAGTGAATGAACCGGAATTGGATTCTGAGATAGGACTACAAAATGTTGTAGCTAGACAACCTGCTCAAGAAACACAAGTCCTACGTAGATCTGGTAGACCAAGATTTGAGTCTGAGAGATATGGATTTCTTGTTTCTCAAATAGGTAATGTGTTGCTTATGAATCATGATTATGAACCAGCAACCTACAAAGAGGCTATGAATGGACCGGACTCCGACAAATGGCTTGAGGCTATGAAATCCGAAATGGACTCCTTGTACGCAAATCAAGTTTGGAGCTTGGTGGAACCACCTGAAGGGGTATGACCCATAGGATGCAAATGGGTCTTCAAGAAGAAGACCGACAAGGATGGGAATGTACAGACATTCAAAGAGCGACTGGTGGCTAAGGGTTTCAAGCAAATTCTTGGTATTGACTATGATGAGACCTTTTCCCCTGTTGCCATGGTAAAGTCCATAAGGATATTACTTGTTATTGCTACGTATTATGACTACGAGATCTGGCAGATGGATGTCAAAACGGCTTCCCTTAATGGAAACCTCCTTGAGGAAGTGTACATGACACAACCCGAGGGTTTTGTATCCCCAAATGAAGCCACTAAAATATGCAAGCTGAATTGGTCCATCTATTGACTGAAGTAGGCCTCTCGAAGTTGGAATCTTCGTTTTGATGAGAAAATCAAAGAGTTTGGCTTCATCAAGAATGAAGATGAGGCTTGTGTTTACAAGCGAATCAGTGGGAGCATTGTTGTCTTCCTGATATTGTATGTAGATGACATACTGTTGATTGGGAATGACATTCCTACCCTGAAAGTTGTTAAGAACAACCTAGGGAACTGCTTTTCTATGAAGGACTTGGGTGAAGCGACTTATATACTCGGTATTAAGATCTATAGAGATAGATCGAAGAAGTTGCTGGGTTTGACCCAGAGTACATACATCAAGAAGGTGTTGAAGCAGTTCAACATGCTTGAGTCCAAGAAAGGAATTTTACCCATGTCTCATGGTGTGAATCTCTCTAAGGACCAGTGTCCAAAATCTTGTGAAGATAAGGACCGCATGAAGTTGATTCCATATGCTTCGGCAATTGGATCAATCATGTATGCAATGTTATGTACTAGACCCGATGTCTCCTTTGCTTTGACCATGACTAGCAGGTATCAGTCAGACCCCGGTGAGTTTCACTGCATTGCAGTCCAGATTATCCTGAAGTACTTGAGAAGGACAAAGGATGTTTTCTTGATGTATGGTGGAGAGGAAGAGCTCGTTGTAAGTGGTTACACGGATGCTAGCTTCCAAACTGATAGGGACGATTCAAAGTCTCAGTCAGGGTTTGTGTTTTTCCTTAATGGAGGAGCTGTGAGCTGGAAGAGTTCCAAGCAAGAGACAGTTGCTGATTCTACGACAGAAGCCGAGTATATCACTGCAGCTAACGCAGCGAAGGAGGCTGTATGGATTAGGATATTCATCAGCGAGCTTGATATAGTTCCTAGCATTGTTGGTCCCGTATTTCTCTACTGTGATAACAATGGTGCAATTGCATAATCTAAGGAACCTAGATCCCATCAGCGCTCCAAGCACATACTACGGTGGTTCCATCTTATTCGTGAGATTGTCGAACGAGGAGATGTGAACATTTGCAGAGTGCCGACTGAGGAGAATATTGCGGATCCACTAACAAAGCCTCTCGCACAGAGAAAGCATGATGGTCATACTAGATCTATAGGTATACGATACCTAAATGATCAACTCTAGTGAGAGTATTGTGGGTTGCGTGTAAACATATATTCTGTTTGCTATTTGTTATTTATTCATATGATGAATTATGTACCAGAATTTTTCTTTTACAATTAATGACAAGTTCTTTTATTATGATTTCTCTATGCGATAGTTAAATGTTAACATAATAAATACCCTTAGAATGTTTGGTTCCATAGGACATCAAGTACGTGACTTGAATGTGAGAGCCTATGATTTATTTGAAGCTTAATTCTTGAAAGGTCCCTGGTCGTTGTATCATCATAGAAACTATGGGTGATGGTGATGCATTAAGACTAGCACGTGCGTTTACTGATGACCAGTTCTCACAGGCCATGATATTGTGATATCAAGTCATCACGTGGGTACTTATTAATGAACAAGTTGTACTGGACATACCCAACCTGAGACTACTCTGTGGATTGTTATCTAAACGTGTCATGACTAGGTCTCAATTGACAATGGTGTTGTGGTCCTTTGACCTGAAGTCACAACATTCATCAAGTGAGGAAGAGCATGCTTTGATGCCATCTAAAGTCTTCCTTGAGAAAGGTTGATGATAAGGGTGGTTGTTGGGCACGTTACGAATCATTTGGGTGTTTGTGTGTCAGCAGATATGGGATTTGTCCTCCTATATGACAGGATTTGCATCCATGGGCCCCTTGATGGAACTGGACTGAGAAATGCATGGCCATGCTTGGTTGAGTCAATATGTGATATTTGACTCGCCATTCTCTGGAAGTCCGTTCTAGATCAAGAAACTTGGATTGAGCTATTATGAGGGTGACACGGTCCATGCCTCTAGTTCTTTCCGGAGGTAAGGGACAAAGGGATAAAGACAATGTTGAAACATTATTCATAAAGGCTTATGAGTTATGAACTCTTATTGCTTGGGTAACAATGATGCATTGCTAGATGCCGCTCATCTTTTGTGAGGTTTTTGGTTTGATACATTCAAGATCAAGTGGGAGGCTGTTGGAGTTACCATGGTGACTTAAAAGTGGTCAAACATGTAATCTCACTGCCAACGCGAGATGAGCCTGCAGGGTCGCACATAAGAGCATGTGGAGAAGTTGGTAGGTTGACTGTGTTGGTAAAGGTTACCAATCACCATACAGAATGGGGTCCGGCAAATGTTGCCAAGGGAAAATCGTCGAGAATCGTCGAGAATCGTCGAGTCTCGATCGTCGAGAATCGTCGAATCTCGATCGTCGAGAATCGTCGAGTATCGATCGTCGAGAATCGTCGAGTATCGATCGTCGAGAATCGTCGAGTCTCGATTGTCGAGAATCGTTTAGTATCGATCGTTGAGTATCGTCGATCGTCGAGATTCGTCGAGAATCGAAATGTTCGATTCTCGACGAATGTTGATTCCCGACGAATTATTTCCAGGAACCCTAATTTTTTGTGGTCTGCGGATAGCTACATTCCTAGGTATGTTTATACTTTTGGTATAAATCAGGACTTAGGGTTTTGGGAACCTCGGATTTTTCCTCGTGTGGCCGAATCGAAGCCGAAGAAGCTTTCCGCCGTTTTGTCGGTCTGCCGCATCCCGAACCCCGCCCGACGGAAGTGTTCCGCCGCCTCATTCGGTCCGCCGACCTCCTCATCTCCGACGATAGTCACCGGTACTGCTCTTCCTGGAGCAGACCTAGCAGTCCGTGGAAGTGCAAGGTGCAGTCGATCTACTTTCCCGATCCTTCGTATGACGAAGCTCGGTGTTCTCCCGCTCGTATGGATTTTTGCAAAGACGTAGATGTTATTCTACGTGGAACTCGCCACCGACAAGGACTCATATTTTGGAGCATCTTCGTTGAGTTGTGACTCAACGCCGCTAAGGTAATTTTACCTAGTTGTTCGTTAACTTCTTGATTCAACATTCATGGCCCGATCCCAATCTCTTTTGGGTTGTTCTTGATTTTATTACTTCCGCTGCGTGAACAAGTGTTGTGCCGTCTCATAGTGAAACCCAACACATACACTATCACTTTGCCGTCAAGAATCAACACGCAACCGAGTCCAACTTGAGAGGCATCCACATAAATAACATATTCTACTTCTTCCATCGGCAATGCCAAAACTGGAGCAGAACACAGTCTTCTCTTGAGCACTTGAAAGGCTTCCTCACAGGCATCACTCCAAATAATAGCTATGCACTTTTGCATAAGCTTGGTCGACGGCGCAGACCGCACTGAGAATCCCTCCACAAATCTTCTGTAGTATCCATCCAACCCTAAGAAGCTCCTTATCTACTTAGGTGATGTAGGTCTCTTTCAATCCAAGAATGCGGCTATCTTCACGAGATCCACTAAGATACCGTTATTGCTTACAATGTGTCCTAGGAATTACACCTGAGACAACCAGAACTCGTACTTGCTAAGCTTCGCATACAACTTGTGCTCCCTTAGAGTTGCCAAGACTAAGCGCAAGTGCAAGGCGTGCACTCCTATATTTCTGGAATATACCAGGACATCGTCAATGAATACAACCACGAACTTATCAAGAAATTCCTTGAATACCTTGTTCATCATGTCCATAAAAGCTGACGGTGCATTCGTTAATCCAAATGACATTACCAGAAATTCAAAATGACTATATCGGGAACAAAAAGCAGTTCTCGGAACGTCTGACTCACAGATTCTTAACAGATGGTAGACCGAACGGAGGTCAATCTTCGAGAACACGGAACTACCTCACATCTGGTCAAACAAGTCATCGATCCTAGGCAACAAATATCTGTTCATGATGGTCACCTTGTTTAGCTCTCTATAATTTATGCACAGCCTCATCGTTCCATCCTTTTTCTTCACGAAGTAGACTGGTGCACCCTAGAGGGAAGAATTGGGTATAATAAAGCCAAACTGTAGTAATTTATCTAACTGAGTACGCAGCTCCTCTAACTCACGCAGAGTCATTCGGTATGGTGCTTTCGCGATATGGCGAGTGCCTGGCTCAATATCTATAACGAACTCCACCTCTCTCTCAGGCAGAAGTCCAGAAAGACCAACAGGAAAGACATCCGAAAACTCACTCACCATAGAAACATCCTCAACCCGAGGCACAACAGGTACAACTTCTAGAATAGAAACGGAAATAAGGAAAGAATCACAGCCAGACTCTAGAAATTTATGAGCACGTACCGCAGAAATGATTGGAGATTCCTGACGCGGTAAACCATACACGCTCATGGCATGGCCTTTGCTGCCTTTGAAATCAAAGCTCTTGTGCTTGTACTGAATGATGGAATAATAGATGGACAGCCAGTCCATGCCCAAAATCACGTTGAAGTCTTCCAAGTCTAACACCTTCAGATCCGCAAAGGCTGGAAAACCACCTAGGAAGATAGGGCATTTTTGGATACCCTGACTTGACATCACCAGCTCTGTTGGATCCCTAGTTGGATTTGGGCTAGGTTCACTAAGTTAGGATATGACCCAACATGTATAGACTAGGGTCATGGTTGTGTCCTAGAGTCTAGGTCAAGTCCTTAGACTCAACAATACAAAAGACCAGCCTCCAACACTGCTAGAGACTCAAGACTTAGAGAAAATTAAAGACTTAGAAAAAGAGTTCTACGTTCGTCGATCTCTGGTCGACGAAAGTCGTGCTTAGCTCGACAAACTCAGAGACAATTCTCTGAGCAAAGCTCGATGAACTTGGCTCTCAGCTCAACAAACTCTGGACAAAGTCACTCAACACCAGAAGACATCTTAAATATTCTTTGTCCAGAATGCAAACATAGCTCGACGATCTTGGACTCTAGCTGACGAACTCAGTTCTCAGGACTCAACTCGACGATCTTGGATCTCAGCTCGACGAACTTGGTGCACAGAATAAGAAAGTCATCAAGCAGCAGTCAGCCATTCAGAGGTCGACGATCTTAGAACTCAGCTCGACGAACAAAAATTTTCAGCTCGACGAACTGTGGACTCAGGTCGACGAATGCAGACTTGGCTGTTTCCCTCTCCTGTTCCTATTTTATTGCAATGATTCCTGAGTAATTAATGCTCTAATATTCTCTGAATATTACCGTTAGACAAGAGCATTTATTATGGTCTTCATCAGGATTATTGCCTGTCATTTTTCTAAGGGACAGTTAGGGGAAACAAATCAATGCCAAATAGTTTCAAGGCCATCAACATTAATTGTAGGATTAATTTCAAAACTCAAATGGAGTTCCACATGGAAAATAAAAAAATATAGATTTCCCTTCTTCCTGTAGAATATACAACACACAAGACAAAAGAGTAATAAAAAATACAGAATACTCGAGGCACAGAAAATCAATCAGTCAAGAAATCAACTACTGCTAGACTAGAAGAAGAAAAAATTTCTGAAGAAGAAGAACAATCATCCATATCAAGAGTCTTCTTCTGTCATTTCTCAGGAATCTTCAATAGGACAACTACTACTGCATCTATTAAGAAGTTCCTGAAGTTCTTATAGTTGAAGTTGAAAGCATGAAGGCCTATCACCCTGAAGCAAAGCTCCATTTAATCTTGAACAAATTCAGTATCTCAGGAGGAGCTTTTGTCACCATAAAATCCATAAGTCTTCTCAATTGGTTGAGAAAGAGAAGACACTATCACTCTCTCACCCCCTCTATAAAAAGGGTTCTCTACTCCTTTCAAAAGTGATTCCTGGTTGCAAGTCTCCTAACCAAAAGACTTGAGGTTTGGTTTTTCAGCACCTTACCAAAAGCTCATTGGTGTCAGTCACCTGAACAAAAACCTTAGTGGATTCTTACTAGGGTGGTAGAAGAGTGGATGTACCCAGGTTGAGGAACCACTATAAAGTTCTTGTGTTATCTGGTTGCCCTTTTTCTTTGTTCTTGCTGTGGCTGTGTTAGTTAGGATACTGTTATTTTTATTAGTCTAATCTAATGTGCTGTGATATATCACCCAAGTTTTAGAACAAGGTATCTTGTTTAGCAAAAAGTTTTAATCACCAGATATACTCTATTCACCCCCCTCTAGAGTATATTAGATTTTACCCTCACTTTCAATTGGTGTCAGAGGGGAGTTCTTATGGTTGTACAAGCTAACCCTTGAACCAAAGATCCCAAGTTAGATCTTTCCCTATTTGTGTTAGATTCACATAAACAGCATGGCCCATGATAGTTTAACTTTCAAGGCAGCCTAAACACCTAGAGGGGGGGGGGGGTGAATAGGTTCTGCTTTTCTTATAAAAACTTCTAGGCAAAATTCAATTCAATAGCTAACACAATTGGCACAGCAATCACAGAAAATAAAACATCACAGATTGCACAATGTTTTATAGTGGTTCCCCAAGGTCTGGGTACATCCACTTTCCCCCTTCACCTATCTAGCAGTATGCTAGATTCGGCCAAACTTCCACTTATCTCAGATCAACAGATCCTACAACTCAGAACCCAACTGGTTCCTACAACTCAGGCACAACTGCCCTACCTCAGCCTTGCCCCAAGGCCTACAACTCAGAGTATATCCTTCTCCTACACTCAGGCAAACAGCCCTACCACTCAGAGTTCAACACTCCTACACTCAGCCTTTATAACATAGGCTTACAACTCAGATCTGTGTAAACAGATCCTACAGAAATATAGAAAAGATTATTAAACTGTCTTGCCAAAGTTGAGAGAGAAAAGGCCAAGATAATTCTTGATCAGCTGATGCAATCAACTGTATCTGAGCCTTCTTCAAAGCTTCTTGAAAATGTACTTAGCTGAGTTGATTCCAAACAGCTTCTTGAGAATCCACTGGTGGTTCCTTTCTTCTTCTTCTAATTCTGGCTTGACCTCTCTCTATCCAGCACTTTGAAAGATTCTTCTGAATTCTGATTAGAACTCTTCTTAGATCTATCCTTAGATAGTCTTCTTAGATCTCCCGGAGAAGATCTTCTTAAGTGACTAGCACTTTCTTGAAATGAACTGGATTGTGATCCTTTTTTTCCTTTTTGATTCAAAGTTATTCAAAAGGACTATCTGTTGTTGTTATTGTTCTCCTTTTGAATCTGTCTATTTATAGACATTCTTCAGGGTAACCGGCTGATCCGGTTTCTAACCGTTTTCTGACAAGTTTGACAGCTTCAGTTAACCGATGGTAACCCACAGCTGTCAAGTCTTCAAACAAGTCCTGTGCCTTAGTCTTGAACCACAAGTTGTTGAAACAGTCTGTCAGAAAGTGTCGAGACCATCTGTCTATCTGTGTCGACACAATTGTCTTTGGTGTCGACACAGTCTTCAGTGATGTCGACTAAGTTGCCTTTGAGTCGACACAGCTTCTTCTGAAAATAACTTGGTCTTGACACTTTAGTGTGTCGACACAAGTCCTGTGTGTCGACACAGTTGTTGTAGAATCATAACTTAGTAAGTGTCGACTTAGCCTTCAGGTGTCGACACATTCATTTCTTAAATCTGCTTTAATGTGTCGACTTAATCACAATGTGTCGACACATTGTGCTGGTGTCGACAAACTTGAGGTCGACTATTGTCTTCTGTGTCGACACATTCAGCTGATGTCGACAATCTTGAGATCGACTATACTCTTCTGTGTCGACACATTCTCCCAATGTTGAGGTCGACGCTTTTCTTCTGTGTCGACTCAAATTCCCAGAGTTGTGTCGACTCTTTTCTTCTGTGTCGACACAACTTCCTAGTGATGTGTCGACTTACTTCTTCTGTGTCGACACATTCTCCCAGTGTAGTTGTAGACTAACTGCTATGTGTCGACACTGCTTCCCAGTGTTGTGTCGACTATTTTCCTCTATGTGTCGACACTGCTTCCTCTGTGTCGACACTTGGACTTAGAATTTTTCTGCATACTTTGTCAATTCTTCACCTGCACATGTCAACTTAAAACAACATCAAATACACCTTGATGTATATCATTGAGCTAGGTTGGGCTTCTTCAAATCAGGTACACATTTTCCAATGTACCCAACAATCTCCCCCTATTTGGAGAAGTCATAACCCCTATAGCCAATGATATACACCATTTATAAACAGTACTAAATGATGATTAATGACATAACAGGAATACTTTAATATAAACAAAACATAAAAACAATTCATCACAGAATACACATTATAATATGCCAAACTGCATTTTGTTTATAACTGGGTAATGTTTGATTACAATGTTTTACATTTAATGATTACATCACAACATTACAAAACACAAAAAAAAACTTAAAACATAATCAGGATTGATCAGGCTCTCTAATTATAATCCCTTTGCCAGATTGAATTGTAGCTGTCACAGGAGCTTCTGATTCTTCAGCTATCTTCTTTCCTTTAAGATCAGCTTTCTTCTGAGATTCTTCCTTGATCCTTTGCCTATCAAAATAATGAAAAGGCTTTGGGAAGTATTTGCTTGGCTCCTTAGCATCTGATGGCAGTCTTCCCAGCTTAGCTTTCCTTCTGAATTGTACTATTGCTTCTTGTCTTGCCTCATACTTCTGCCATTCTATTTCATTGTACCACTTGCCTCTCTCATGAACTTTATCTTGTACAGCTTTCCATGCAGTGAGTATTATGTTCCTTGAAGTAGGACTCCACTGCTCATAATCTGGCTTAAGTACAGCCTGCTCTCTGAATTTCTTCTTGGCTAATAGAGCATCTTGCTGTTCTTTCAGAGTAGCCTCAGGCTTATCAACCTTTCCAAAGACAATATTAGTAACCTCCTTTGGAGGACTATACATTCCTTGAACTTTCTGATCAATCATGTCAAAATCTGGAGGGGGGTAAATGACTTGGGCAACCTCAGGTTGATTGCCTTCAAGTAGATTTGATTGTATTCCTGATTCAGCCACCATAGCATCATCACACAATGGGGGATATCCCAAAGTGGCTCGGATACTATTGGTCACCCATTTGGAGTGCTCTGAGCCTGCATGAATTAGCATCCTCTCCCCCTTTATGGCTTCTCTAGATATATGATCTCTTAGATCGTCCTTTTGAAATCGGATTTGGCCATCCAAATAATTCACACCGTCTTTAAAAAATGGTTTTAACTTGTTAAGCTTTTCAGATATTTCTTTTTGGGAGGTTGAGATGGCAGTCTGAACAGAAGCAATGGCAGCTTGAAAATTCTTATCAAATTCGTCCCTTTCTTTGGCTCGTTCTGCAGGCAGACCTGGACCAATCTTCTTTACTTCCTCAATGATCTCATTATGAGATTCAGTTAAATTATTATTCATTCTTAGCTGGTTTTCCAAAACATAGCTTTGCTTCAAGGCAATGTCATCCACCTTTGTAGTAATAGCCTCCTGTTGTTTAGCTAGATAAACCACAGCATTGCCACCCTTGTGGAAGCAATCTGTCATTGCAGTTTTATGCATGTTGACCTGAAACTGGATGGACTTTATATCCTGAGCTAAGTCAAACTGAAGTGACTTGCTATTCTCATCAACATACTTTTCCATAGCCAACCTTTGTTCATCCAATTTTACTTGTAGATCGATCATAAATTTATTGTAATCAAAGGCTGGAGATACTTGTAGAGGTGTGGTCTGTAAGAGCCTGCTTATAATGCTTGCTTCTTCTCTTAAATACAACAAGTTTTCTTTTCTTTGCCACCCTGGCTTCTTCAGTTTCTGTTTCAGATGAAGTATCTACATGAATTCTTTCTTGAAGATGATGAATTGTATCAGTTCCAGGGACCTGTTGCTCAGCTTCAACATCCACTGGCTCACCCTCAACCTGTGGCTCAACTTCAGCTATCTGATCAATGTCCATACCTATGGACTTCTCAACATCTGGTCCACCTCCTACTTTATCAGCAGTAGTATCAATATCTGGGAACAACTCCTCCATAGTAAATTCCAGTTGAGCTGTAACTTCTGCAGCAGTTAAATCTTGAGACAAGTTTAACTGTGCTTCCTCTTGAAATTGCACTTCAGTATTTGTAGTATCTGGAGTAGGAGTGGACACTAGCTCCCCCTGAACCTGTGCAGTAATAAGAATATGAGCAATGTCTTTTATAGTAAAATACATTAGCTCCCCCTATATCTGAGCAGGAGTAGATACCTTTGGAGCAGGAGTGGAAACTGGCTCCCCCTGTATCTGTGCAGGTGTTGACACTTCCTGGACTACAGTTGAGTCTGGCTGATCTTCAACCTGTGTCCTGAGTGGGTCGTCCTGGAGTTGTTCAGGTTCTTGGTTTTGAGTAGGGGATTTCACAGGGGTGTCTGGCCTGCTCTCTTCAGGCACATCCTTGGACAGTACCCTATCCCACCTTGAGAACAATCTCATATCCATTCTTCTCATATGATTAATCTTACTCCCTTGCAGTTGCTGCATCACTTCAGGAATCACTCCAGTGAAGTACAGGCTCATGATCCTAGCCATGTTAGGCTTCTTGATTCCTTCTTTGATCTTGTCAAAGATCACTCCTGACCAATCAGTAGGAATAGTAAAAACTATCCTGGTCATCAGGCTGAACATATAGGCAGAAATCCTATCATGTCCACCTGTCTTGCAGAGGATTACTTTCCCAACTACTTCTTACAAGAACTTCCCTTATTGATTCATACCCTTCCTGTTGAAGACAACTCCAATCTTCAATCCTTGGTCCAGTCCACACCATTGAAGGGCTTCCCTTGTCTTAGATATAGGAACTTCCTCTTCATTCTCAACTACTTGCAATTGAAAGATCTTTCTTATACTTCTTTGATTAATCTTCACCTTAGTCCCTTGAACAGTGGACTTAATCTTGAGGCCAGTAGAGTGGACTGATGCAGAGATAAAGAACTCGTGCACCTCCTTCTTCCAGATTTTAGTAGGTTCTGAGATGAGAAACTCTAACCCTGACGCAGAGAGGAGGGTGATAACTCCTTGAACATCTGGCGGCGCCTCTGCAAAGGCCTGGCGCACCAACTCATACCCTTCATTTATGTTGTCTTCAATCCTTGGCGCCATCGGTTCGTCGAGAAAGAGTGAGAGAAGAGAGAAAGATAGACTGTCGACACAGGGTTTTAGTCTCGAAAACCTTGGAAGCGTGTCGACAGAATGAGTTTTTGACCTATTTATTGCCTCAGTTGAAAGAAGTTCAAAAGGCGCCAAAAACAGTCAAAATGTGTCGACACAGACGGAATGTGTCGACACAAACTTCTATTGTCTCGACATTACTTCAGCCTATTATGTGTCGACACCAATTTGTGGTTATGTCGACACCTTAGATAAACAGAAATTCTGTGTTGACTCTAAGGATAAGTGTCGACACATATTCTGTAAGTGTCGACACCATTTTCCTGGTTGAGTCGACATTACATTTCTGGTTAAGTCGACAATATAACTCTCAAGTGTCGACACATATTCTCTGTGTCGACACAATATTTCTGACTTGTCGACATAATTTCTCTGAGTCGACACATTACTACTAAATGTGTCGACACATTCTTACTTAGCCAATTTCTGTAACTTCAATGTGTCCTTTTTAACACTTGATTATGTTGTTGTTATTACCTTTACTTATTTATATACCACTTCAATTGCATTGTTAATGATTTTGTTAATACATTAATCAATGGTTAACATACCAAATTCAATTTTGAATTTATTGAATTTGGTTTCATCTAAAGGCTTAGTAAATACATCTGCTATTTGATAATTTGTTTTTACAAATTCCAATGAGATGTCTCCTCTTTCTACATGTTCTCTAAGAAAATGGTATTTGATTTCTATATGCTTAGTTCTACTATGAGAAACTGGATTATTAGCAATAGAAATAGCACTCTTTGAATCACATAAAAGAGGTGTTCTACTTACCTGTATACCATAATCCTTAAGCTGATGCTGCATCCACAATAGCTGTGCACAGCAGCTTCCAGCAGCAACATACTCTGACTCAGCTGTGGAAATTGCCACACTGGTCTGCTTCTTACTACTCCAAGATATTAGTCTTCCTCCCAGGAATTGACAAGTACCTGTAGTACTCTTTCTATCCTCTCTACATCCTGCAAAATCTGCATCTGAATAGCCTGTTAGTAGAAAATCTCTATTCCTAGGGTACCAAAGACCTAGAGTAGGAGTGCCCTTTAGATATCTCAGAATTCTTTTGACTGCAGTATAATGAGATTCTTTAGGGCAGGCTTGGTACCTAGCACAGACACATGTTGCATACATAATGTCAGGTCTACTAGCAGTGAGATATAGTAGAGACCCAACTATTCCTCTATACAATGATTCATCAACAGGTTTACCTGTCTCATCTTTGCATATAGGCATACTAGTTCCCATAGGAGTTCTCATGGTGGAGGATGACTCCATACCATACTTCTTAATTAATTCTTTGGTGAACTTAGACTGGGATATGGACAATCCATCATCAGTCTGTCTTACTTGGAGTCCCAAGAAGAACTTAAGTTCTCCCATACTGCTCATCTCAAACTTCCCTTGCATAAGTTTGGCAAACTTTTTACAAAGGTTGTTTTCAGTAGATCCAAAGATTATGTCATCAACATAGATCTGGACTAAGATGATCTTTCCTTTGGATTCCCTAAGGAATAGAGTTTTGTCTATCTTTCCTCTTGAGAATTTATTCTCAATGAGGAAGGTAGATAGGGTTTCATACCAAGCCCTTGGAGCTTGTTTTAACCCATACAAAGCTTTCCTAAGCTTATACACATAATCAGGTTTAAGAGAATCTATAAAACCTGATGGCTGCTCTACATATACTTCTTCTTTAAGATCACCATTCAGAAATGCTGACTTCACATCCATCTGGTATACTTTGAAGTCTTGGTAGGCTGCATAGGCAAGGAACATTCTGATTGCCTCCAGCCTTGCTACTGGAGCAAAGGTTTGATCAAAGTCAATTCCTTCTTCCTGCCTGTATCCTTTTGCAACTAACCTTGCTTTATCTTCACTATTATCCCACTCTCATCTAGCTTGTTCCTATAGATCCACTTAGTGCCAATTATATTGTGGCCTCTTGGTTTAGGAACCAGCTCCCAGACTTTGCATCTTCTGAATTGATTCAGCTCCTCTTGCATAGCATCAATCCAGTGCTGGTCTTGGATAGCTTCTTCAAACTTCTTAGGTTCCATCTGGGACAAGAAACTTGAATGCAAAACTGTGCTTTGATTTCTGCTTTTAGTTTGCACTCCTTGTCTTGGATCACCAATTATCTGATCAGTTGGATGATCTCTCAGATATCTTATAGCTGGAGGAAGATTCCCTTCAGGTTGAGCATCTCCAGCTTCTTCATTCTGCTGAGCCTCCTGGTTTTCATCAGCTTCCATTATCTCTTGTACTCCCCCTGGACAGCAGCCTTCATTTTCCAATGCTTCATCTTCCTTTGAAGCTTCAGCAATGGAGAGCTTGTCCATCTTCTTGCTTATACCTGTTGAGTCATTTGATCTACAAGACAACTCACTATTGATTAATCTTGTTTCATCAAATACAACATGCACAGATTCTTCAACAACTTGAGTAGTTAAGTTGAAGACTCTATAGGCCTTACTATTTGTGCTGTACCCAACAAATATCCCATCCTGGGATTTGGCAGCAAACTTAGTCAAATATGACTTGCCATTGTTAAGTATATAGCACTTGCAACCAAAGATCCTAAAATAGGATAGATTTGGTTTTCTGCCTTTCACAATCTCATAGGGAGTCTTTCTGTGGCTTTTGGTGATAGAAGCCCTATTGATGACATGACAAGCAGTGTTAACTGCCTCAGCCCAAAAATATTCTGGGAGAGAGGTGTCACTCAATAGAGTTCTACCAGCTTCAATTAATGTTCTATTCTTTCTTTCAGCAATTCCATTTTGCTGAGGTGTTCTTGGTGAGGAGAACTCTTGGAAAATCCCAAAGTCTTTACAGAAATTTATTATGCTTTCAGAATGAAACTCAGTACCATGATCACTTCTGATTTTGACCACTGTACTATTCAGTTCATTCTGAATTTGCTTCACAAAATTAAGTAGTACACTTGGGGTTTCAGATTTTTGTCTTAGAAAGAACACCCATGTAAATCTAGAATAGTCATCTACAACCACAAATGTGTAGACCTTCCTACCTAGACTATGAACTGGCATAGGACCAAAAAGATCCATATGCAAGAGGTATAAGCACCTCACAGAATCCTTGTTTTCAAGGCTTTGAAATGAGGATTTTGTCTGCTTGCCCTTTTGACAAGCTGAGCATACCCCTTCCTTTATACACTTAACTTGAGGCCCATTCCTCACTAGTTCTTTACTAATGAGTTGGCCAATTGTCTTGTAGTTTAGATGAGCCAATCTCTTGTGCCACTTAACACAATGGGAAGCATTGTCATCAGCTACAAGACAAATGGGGGAAGCCTTATTTTCACATTCAAAATTAAGGCAATATACATTTCTCTTCCTATACCCAGTCAAAATGATCTCTTGATCACTTGACCTTTTGATATGACATCCATCCTTACCAAATGAAATGTCATATCCTAGATCACTCAGCTGGCTTATGCTTATTAGATTATGTTTCAAACCTTTTACATAGGCCACTTGGGTGATAGTAATTAGGTTAGAAGAAATGTTACCAAACCCTTTGATGACTCCTTTTTCAGATCCACCAAAGATCACTTTATGTCCATCTTTGACAGATGAATACTCCTTCAGCAGCCCCTTTGTTCCAGTCATGTGCCTGGAACAACCACTATCCAAGTACCATATAGGGGCATGGTTACTTGGATTCACCTGCAATACAGAATTACTTACCCTTAGAACCCAAGTAAGTCTTGGGTCCTTGGTTCAGGTTAGCATTAAAAAAGTTATCATAACCTCTTCTAACAGGTAGACTCTTATTCTAAATAACACTTGTGTTATACCAGCAGTCCAATGCAAAATGGCCCCTCTTGCCACAGCACCAACATTCAAACTTATTGTATCTAGATCTAGATACATCCTTGTCAGTAGAATTTCTGTTCATTGCTGGTGCTGTAGCAACTTCACCTACTGATTTCTTAAAACCATTGGGTTTATGACCATAGGTAGGCCTGCTTGCCTTAACACCCCTGTTCTTCAGAACATTTGTCTTAATATGACCTTGAATGTCTTCATGATCATATATGTTAGAAGGCACTTTCTCCTTACTAAACCTTATGGGGACTGAAAGGTTTAGTGGCTGAATAGGGGCTTTGCCTTTCCTCTTGAATCTGCCAGCCCTGGAGTTACCTTTAAATCCTAATCCAGCCTTACCCTTCTGAGTGACAAATTCATCTATCAAGGGTAAGACAGATTTTGGCTTAGAGTAACTAGCCACTAAATCCCTTTCAATTCTAAGTCTGGCCTCCAGACTCTTTACTTGATCATTAGTATAATTAATTGTGCCCATCTGAATAATAGTTATATTCTTCAGCTTGGCAATTTCATTTAATTTTTGATCAAGGACTTTTTCTAACTCAGTTGTTGCTACCCTTAGTTCAGCAATTTCCTGAGCCTGTGTTTTAACCAGGTTCTTGCTTTTCTTAAGGGCCTGCAACAAGTCCTCATACTTGTCTATCAATTGATAGACATCTCCTTCAGATCCAGATGCATCTTCATCACTTGATGAAGATGTAGCTGATTCTTCACTTGTACTACAAACAGATGTACAGGAAGGACAATATACCTCATTAGGACCAGACTGATTCTGGCATATATCCTCTTCTGATCTTGTCATCAAACCCATGCATTGATGTTCATTGATGGAGTCTAGCAACTGCATAAACTCCTCTTCCTCAGATGCAGCATATAGTCCAATATATGCTTCAGCTTCAGATCCTGATTCTGAAGTTGACTGGTCTGACAGACTTTTATCTTTCTTTGCTACAAAGGATTTCTCCTTCTTGCCTTTCTGATAAGTCTTCTTCTTTTCTGAAGATTCCTTCCTTTTGTCAGGACAATCAGCCACTACATGTCCAGGCCTATTGCAACAATAGCAGACAATCTTTGAAGTAGTGGTTTTGCTGGGCTTTGATCTGCTTTTCTCTTTCCTTGATGACCTTCTCTTCTGATAATAGTCATCAACTTGCTGTGATGTGGAAGGCCTAGACTTCCATTGCTTCTTTTTCAAGAACCTTTGGAATTGCCTAGTGAATGCAGCAAAGTCTGCATCTGAATCACAGCTAACTGAACCCTTATCTGAATTTTCAGAACTATCTTCTTCAACTTCCTTAGGAGGAGATGGTGATTTCCTCCTATTCTTTCTGGTGGCTTCAGCATTAAATGCCACAGTCTTTTCTCTATGCTCTCCTCTTGAGTTTCTTTCCTCCTCCTTCCTTACCATAAGTTGCATTTCAAAGGATAGCAACTTTCCAAACAGGGTTGGAGGAGATATCTCTGCCAATTTAGCCACTTCTCTTATGGCACAGATCTTTGTATCCCAATCCTTTGATAAGGATCTTAAGAATTTGTCATTCAGTTCATAGGTACTGAAGACTCTTCCATAGGATATTAGCTCATTCACAATTCTATAGAATTTCTTATAGCACTCAGTTATGCTATCAGATTTTCCTTGTCTAAAGCTTTCATACTCCTGATTTAGCATAGACTTTCTATCCAGCCTTACTTCTTCAGATCCCTCCATGTAGACAATCAATGTGTCCCACATCTCCTTGGAGGTCTTGCAGTGAATCAGATTTTGAAATGTTGAATCATCTATGGCACTGACAATGATGTTCTGTGCCCTTTTATCCATGGTTGCCAAGATGATTTCATCCTTGGTCATTTCTGAATAAGTCTTTGGTATTTGGATATTTGCATCAAGAACAGATATCTTCATTGGAATGAAGGGCCCTTCCTGTACTGTGATGTAAATCCTTGGGTCAGATGCTTCCATAAACAATCTGACTCTCTCTTTCCAGATCCCAAAGATTTCCTTCTTGCATATGGGTAATTTCATAGACCCTAGCTCCTTATGATTCTCTCCAGAACCCATCTTCTTGAATCTTGAATCTGCCTTTCAGATCTACCTCAGACTGTTAAGTCCTTTTTGAGTAACCTCCCTCTGATACCACTTGATAGTTTAACTTTCAATGCAGCCTAAACACCTAGAGGGGGGGGGGGGGTGAATAGGTTCTGCTTTTCTTATAAAAACTTCTAGGCAGAATTCAATTCAATAGCTAACACAATTGGCACAGCAATCAAAGAAAATAAAACATCACAGATTGCACAATGTTTTATAGTGGTTCCCCAAGGTCTGGGTACATCCACTTTCCCCCTTCACCTATCTAGCAGTATGCTAGATTCAGCCAAACTTCCACTTATCTCAGATCAACAGATCCTACAACTCAGAACCCAACTGGTTCCTACAACTCAGGCACAACTGTCCTACCTTAGCCTTGCCCCAAGGCCTACAACTCAGAGAATATCCTTCTCCTACACTCAAGCAAACAGCCCTACCACTCAGAGTTCAACACTCCTACACTCAGCCTTTATAACATAGGCTTACAACTCAGATCTGTGTAAACAGATCCTACAGAAATATAGAAAAGATTATTAAACTGTCTTGCCAAAGTTGAGAGAGAAAAGGCCAAGACAATTCTTGATCAGCTGATGCAATCAACTGTATCTGAGCCTTCTTCAAAGCTTCTTGAAAATGTACTTAGCTGAGTTGATTCCAAACAGCTTCTTGAGAATCCACTGGTGGTTCCTTTCTTCTTCTTCTAATTCTTGCTTGACCTCTCTCTATCCAGCACTTTGAAAGATTCTACTGAATTCTGATTAGAACTCTACTTAGATCTATCCTTAGATAGTCTTCTTAGATCTCCCGGAGAAGATCTTCTTAAGTGACTAGCACTTTCTTGAAATGAACTGGATTGTGATCCTTCTCTTCCTTTTTGATTCAAAGTTATTCAAAAGGACTATCTGTTGTTGTTATTGTTCTCCTTCTGAATCTGTCTATTTATAGACATTCTTCATGGTAACCGGCTGATCCGGTTTCTAACCGTTTTCTGATAAGTCTGACAGCTTCAGTTAACCGATGGTAACCCACAGCTGTCAAGTCTTCAAACAAGTCCTGTGCCTTAGTCTTGAACCACAAGTTGTTGAAACAGTCTGTCAGAAAGTGTCGAGACCATCTGTCTATCTGTGTCGACACAATTGTCTTTGGTGTCGACACAGTCTTCAGTGATGTCGACTAAGTTGCCTTTGAGTCGACACAGCTTCTTCTGAAAATAACTTGGTCTTGACTCTTCAGTGTGTCGACACAAGTCCTGTGTGTCGACACAGTTGTTGTAGAATCATAACTTAGTAAGTGTCGACTTAGCCTTCAGGTGTCGACACATTCATTTCTTAAATCTGCTTTAATGTGTCGACTTAATCACAATGTGTCGACACATTCTGCTGGTGTCGACAAACTTGAGGTCGACTATTTTCTTCTGTGTCGACACATTCAGCTGATGTCGACAATCTTGAGATCGACTATACTCTTCTGTGTCGACACATTCTCCCAATGTTGAGGTCGACGCTTTTCTTCTGTGTCGACTCAAATTCCCAGAGTTGTGTCGACTCTTTTCTTCTGTGTCGACACAAATTCCCAGTGATGTGTCGACTTACTTCTTCTGTGTCGACACATTCTCCCAGTGTAGTTGTAGACTAAGTGCTATGTGTCGACACTGCTTCCCAGTGTTGTGTCGACTATTTTCCTCTATGTGTCGACACTGCTTCCTCTGTGTCGACACTTGGACTTAGAATTTTTCTGCATACTTTGTCAATTCTTCACCTGCACATGTCAACTTAAAACAACATCAAATACACCTTGATGTATATCATTGAGCTAGGTTGGGCTTCTTCAAATCAGGTACACATTTTCCAATGTACCCAACAGCCCAGAACAAGGATTATGCAAGCACTAGACCTCCAGTGTGCAATCTGAGCAAGTTTGCCATCTAGAAGGCAATAATAAAGCTTTATATGAATTCCATTGATGAAGATATCTACAATTCTATTTTGACAGGTCCCCCTCAAGCTTCAAGCTCAACAAAATGAACCAGCAATAATGTTGTTCCACCACCTTAGTGGACTAAGGCTCAAAAGAAGGCCAAGATTGCTGATGCCAAGGCAATGAATATATTGGCCCAAACAATGTCAGATGACATTTTCAAGAAGGTGGTTGAGTGCACATCAACCAATGCCATTTGGGATTCCCTGAATGAAATGGTGGATGGATCTGCTGATGAAAGAAAAGACAAAAGATCAAATCTCATATCCCAATATAAGAACTTCAAGAAGGAGGAAGCAGAATCAGTGGCTGATATGTACAACAGATTAAGCTCAATCATCAATGAGCTCAAAACCTTGGACAAGGACATCACCCTCACTGAGGTGAATAACAAGATTCTTATGTGCTTCCCATGGTCATGGGATTCAAGGATCTGTCCCATAAAGGAGGCCAGAAGCCAAAATGAGATTTCCACTGAATCTCTTTTAGGAAAGTTAAAGTCCTATGAACAGCTGATTATGACCAGGGAAGCAGCTGAGCAAAGAACACCTCTAGCAACAAGGAAGGAGCACAGCCTTGCATTCAAGGCTGTTGAGGAGACTGAGACTCCATCTATAAAGGAAGATTTGATGAGCCTGTTAGCCAGAAGATTCTAAAAGATGGCTTGGAAGGACTTCAGGAGGAAGTCATCCAGAAGGATTATAAGCCCAGGTATGATAAGACACCTACTAAAGAGGTAGTATGTTTTGGCTGTAGGAAACCTGGACATTTTCTCTCAGAATGTCCAGAGAACCAGAAGAAGGAGAAAGGAAGAGAGAAGGACTCCAGGAGCAAGCATTACAGCAAGCCCTCCTCCAGCAAGCATAAAAAGAAGGACAGAGGGTTTGTTGCTGAAAGCTGGAGTGAAACTGAAGATGAATCTTCATCTTCAAGTTCCAGTGAAGAAGAAGAGGAGGCAAAGGCAAAGGAAGTTTGCCTTATGGCAATTGATGCCAGCAGATCAGATACAAATAAATCTGACAATGAAGAAAGCCTATCAGCTGAAGATCAGGTATTAGCCTCTTATGACTTTGAATCTGATGAATTCAAATTCGAATTTAAAAATTTATGCTTAAATTTGATAAGCTTTGAGAAGGAAATCAAACTTCTTAGAGAAAAAGTAAATGCCTTAAAAAACTCACTTTAGAAAATGAAAACCTAACTATTGAATTAAAATATTCAAATGAACAAATTGCTTTTCTAAAATCTGAACTTAGCAAAGACAAAATGCTAGAAGAATCATTAAATGGCAGGAGATTAAAATTGTTAGATATAACCAGCACACTTAATGCAAGAACCAATTACTACAGTCTAGGATTAGGAGCTTCATCCAGTGAACCAACCCAAATCTAGAAGAATCATCTTTCAAAACCTGTAAACTTTGTGTCAGATAAAGGAAAGAAAAATACTTAACAGGTTAATAAGGTCAATAAATTTCTAGAACAAATTGAAACTCAGAACAAACCTAAAAACCAGAAGAATAATACAAGTAAAAATGTTCAGCAATTATCGTCGAACTCAGATCGACGATATATGAAATGATCATCGAACTCAAAACGACGATCTCTGAACACAAACTCTAGTAATTATCATTTTTCGATCTACGATCGACAATATCAGTATGGTTCATCGACCAGAGATCGATGATTTTGGTGCCCAAAAAATGAATACTTTCATTCTTCGAGCAGAGATCGACGATCTCATCCAACATCGTTGAGCTCAGGTCGACGATCCAACCAGAAATCGTCGATCCCATATCTTAACAACAGAAACTTAAAATCTAATAATAATTATAATCCTTTTAGTCAATGGATAATACCACCAATAAGATATCATCCTAGAGGTTACAAAGATCAACCTGAATATTCTTACATTTCCAGTTACAGTTATATAAATCAACAAGGACCCAAGGTTACCTGGGTCAAGATCAACTAACTATTTTATTTGCAACTGAAGAGCTGTCCAGGTGAGAATCAAGTATGGTATCTGGATAGTGGCTGCTCCAAGCATATGATTGGGAACAAGGAAAGCCTACTCAACTACAAGTCCAAGGTAGGACCAAAGGTAATCTTTGGAGAATCAAAGTGTGGACAATCTGAAGGCTATGGACAAATATGGATTGGAGCAGTTACATTCAACAAAGTAACCTATGTAAGAGGACTCAAGCATAACCTTATCTCCATAAGTCATTAAAGTGATGAAGGTTATCAGGTACACTTCATTCTAACTGCCTGTACAATTTCTAATAAAAAGAAACAAACTGTTTTAATTGGGAATAGACAAGGAAACATATATGTAGTTTATTTTCTTTCTGCCAATTCAGATATCTGTCTACTTAATATTATAAGTAATCAGAATGATTTATTGCATAAAAGACTAGGGCATGTTAATATGAAAAAAATTGCTAGGCTATCTAAAGAAAACCTTGTGAGAGATTTACCTTCTTGCTCCTACAAGAAGGAAGGCCTCTATAGGGCTTGTCAACTAAGCAAGCAAACTAAATCTAGTTTTAAATTAGTAAAAAAAGTGATTCACCTAGGATCTTGTACTTGCTGCACATGGATCTTTTTGGACCCATAGTTGTACAAAGCCTGGGAGGGAAATCCTACATATTAGTCATTGTGGATGACTTCTCAAGGTTCACTTGGGTGTTCTTTCTGAGATCTAAGTCAGATACCTTTAAGATTCTTACAGATTTTCTCAGGACCATATAGATTGAGTACTCTACTCATGTTGCATTGATCAGAAGTGATCATGGTACAGAGTTTGAGTCTCTTCTTATGCATGACTTCTGTGAGAAGGAAGGCATCAGGCACTGTTTCTCAGCTCCTAAAACTCCCCAATAGAATGGGGTAGCTGAAAGGACAAAAGGATACTGATTGAAGCTGCAGGAACATTTCTTGCAGATGCTTACATGCCCCTATCCTTTTGGGCAGAGGATGTAAGCACAGCAAACTATGTAATGAACAGAAGCCTGATACATAAGCTAAAGAATAGGACTCCCTATGAATTACTTAAAGGGAAGTAACCTAAAATCACATATTTTAAAGTATTTGGCTGTATTTGTTATATACATAATAATGACAAGAGATATATTAGAAAGTTTGAAGTTAAGGCTGAAGAGGGAATTTTTCTAGGATATACCCAAGTAAGCAAAGCTTATAGGGTATTTAATAAATCATCCCTTAAAATTGAAGAGTCTTTTCATGTAATATTTGATGAAACTAACATGTCTTGCAAGGAGAAAGAAATTTCTACCAATAACCCTTTGCAAGTGCCTCACTTATGTGAGAATTTGGATGTTATAAGCCTCTCCAAAGAGGATCCAACACATCCCTCTCCACAAGATGAAGAATAAAGTGAATAAGAAAGCACATAAGTAACTGAACTTCAACCAACAGCAAACATAATTCCACAGGAGGAATTAAATCCAACTGCTGTTGGTGAACCAACTCCACCTAATGACCTTGTCACACTAAGGGATCACCCCAGATCCCATGTGATTGGAGACATAATAGTAGGTGTACAGACAAGGCATCAACTTAATCAAGACCTAATGCATGCCTGTTTCCTCTCTCAAGATGAACCTCAAACCATAAAAGATGCTGAGCAAGATCCCCACTGGATCATGGCTATGCAAGAGGAGCTCAACCAATTTGAGAGATGTAGAGTATGGGATTTGGTTCCAATACCCCAAGACTACCCAGTCGTTGGAACCAAATGGGTATACAGAAACAAGCTGGATGCCCAAGGTGTGATTGTGAGTAACAAGGCTAGGCTTGTTGCTGAAGGTTATAGGCAAGAAGAGAGAATAGACTTGACCAAACATTTGCACCAGTTGCAAGATTAGAGGCAATAAGAATATTTCTTGCCTATGCTACCTACAAGAAGTTTAAAGTCTATCAGATAAATATGAAGAGTGCCTTTCTTAATGGAGTACTAAAGGAAGAAGTCTATGTTAAACAACCTCCAGGTTTCATCTCTCCAACCCATCCTTATCATGTTTTTAAGTTGCATAAAGCCCTCAATGGTCTAAAGCAAGCTCTAAGAGCTTGGTATGAGTCTTTAGCTAGCTTTTTGATAGAGCATAAGTTCATTAGAGGCATTGTAGATAAAATATTGTTCACTAAACATCATAAGGATCAAACCTTGTTAGTACAAATATATGAGGATGACATTATATTTGGGTCTACTGATCCCAAATTATGCAAGAGGTTCTCTGACCTAGCGCATTCAAAATTTGAGATGAGTAGCATGAGTGAGCTCTCCTACTTCCTTGGTCTTCAAGTGAAGCAGCTCCCTGATGGCATCTTCAATTCCTAGGCTAAATATGCTAAAGAGCTTATTAAAAAGTTTGGGATGGCTGATGCCTTAGCAAAGAAAACACCTATGGCTATAAATGTTGTAATAGACTCTGATGCACATGGGAAACCTGTGGATCAGAAATTATATAGGGGCATTATTGGGTCCCTACTATACCTTACAGCTAGCAGGCCTGATATTATGTTTGCCACATGCCTTTGTGCTAGGTTCCCGGTGAACCCTAAAGAATCTCATCTTATTTTTCTAAAAAGGATTTGAAGATATATTAAGGGTTGTCCTTGTCTAGGTCTCTGGTATCCTACTGAGTCAGAGTTTGAGTTTACTGGATACTAAGATGCTGACTTTGCTGGATGCAGAGTGGACAAAAAAGTACCTCAGGAACTTGTCAGTTCCTTGGTATGAGATTAGTATCCTGGTTTTGCGAAAAGCAATCATGTGTGTCCACATCAACTGCTGAAGCAGAATATATTGCAGCTGCCAGTTGTTGTTCCCAGATGCTGTGGATTGAAAACCAACTCCTGGACTATGGGTTCAACTTAAATAATTCAACCCTACTATTTGATAACACTAATGATTTTGCTATAGCACAAAATCTAGTCCATCACAATAGGACTAAACATATAGACATTAGACATCATTTCATTAGAGAGTGTGTAGACAAAAACAAAATTAAACTTGTCTATATATACACTGATTTACAAAGAGCTGACATATTCACCAAACTCTTGGATGAAAAAAATCACTTGTTCTTTGTAAATCAGCTTGGTTTGATCAATGGAGAAGACTTAGTTTAGTTTCTGTCAGCACTCGACGAATTTTTCAGAGTTTGTCGAACTGAGATCGACGAACTTACTTCAGAAAACTTTCGTCGACCAGAGATCGACGAAATGTCTTCAAACCTTCAAACTGAGATCGACGAACTGTTTAACTCCAAATTATTTCATCGACTTTAGATCAAAGATCTATTTCATTTTTGTGGAACGGAGTCTATCGATTCATATTCTGGAAAACCTTATATTTAGGTTTTTTTTGACCTCCGTCCCGCGATTTCAGATCTCTTGTACTTGATCTTCGTTTTTCTTTACAGGTTCTCTCTTGGAGATTCTAGTAGGAACTCTTGCAGCAATGAAGTTTGATACTGGATTCGATTTGGACTTCGAATCTTTCCAGTACTCCGATCCAATCTTCCTGAATATTCTACAATTGCTCGAAGACCAACAGCTGAAGACTTTGCTTTCTACTCACATCAAAATATCAGGAATCGAGATCAGGTAGTGGGTTTATATAGTGACTAATGAGGAGAATATGATTACTGGAACAATCGCGGGTAACGCTGTCTCTCTTAACCCCGATATTTTAACTGAAATTTTTGGATTGAGTAATGGTGATGAAGAACTGGAGATAGATTCGGAGGAGTTCGATATGATGCTTAACATGATGGGGTATTCGGGACAAACCCCCTATAAGTTTCTCAAGAAACATCTATCTGCCGAGTACAAATTTCTCGCAGATATTGTTGGGAAGGTATTGCTAGGGAAGCACACCGCACATGACTACATAACCAGGCATCAGTTTCTTGTCATGTGCGCTATAGTCAATAAAAAGAAAGTGAATTTGGCACAAATATTATTTGATCTGATTAAAAAGAAAAATAACAAAAAGGAGGTTTGTTTTGGAAGAATCCTCGGGATCTTCCTTAAGGAAAAGGCTTCTGAATCACTGGTCTCCCCGACAGTATTCATTAATGCTAGCAAGAGACTCACTTGTGCATTGTTTAGCAAGTGGGAGAGGACCATCACTAAGCCACCAAGGCTCCCTCCTCTTCCACTAGAACTTCAGAAAGTACAAGGGCTATACCAGCCTCTCCCCACCCCACTGAAGGGATCCACTACACCCATCCACCACCTACAGCGCCTCAAGTTCCATCCCAACTAGCAATTCAACCAACCCCACCTTCCACTACCATTATAGTCCATACCCCTACACCACCAGCATCTCTTATTCCTTCCACTCCTACAAACATACCATCCAATCCTCCCTCCCCCCAGCTGGATACATCTGTACCTACACAACCACAATCTCCTCTTCCATCTTATCTTGCTGATATCCCCCACACCAACCTCTCATCACTCCCATCCTTCAACCTATTATCATCTCAACTGAACACTCCCTCTCCTCAAAATGACTCTCCCCTAGACACTCAACTCCTACCTCCACCTCCACCTCTAACACCAACTCCTTCCCCATCATCTACCTCCCCACACTTGGATCCATCTCTTGTCTCCCCACTCATTACCCTCCTCACACCCCTCCTAAAATCCCTTATAGCAGAGGCCATCTCTCCTCGTGCTGCCTCCATATACTCTCTAGCTGCCCATGTTTCTGCTCTCACTGCTGCTCCCTTTTCAGAAAGGGGCCTGGATTCAGTTACTACTGAACCTAAGCAGGGGGAGATACTCCATGAAGAAGCAATAGTAGTTGTACCAGCAGAACAAACAGCAGTACCAGCAGCATGAACAGATGCTGATATAGAAACAGATTTCATGAATTTTCTTGAATCTGATATGGAAATAGATGATGCAGAAACAACAGCCTCAGTAGCAATTGCAAATAACATTTATTATTGTACAGATATTATTGTGTCAAATACTCAAGATATCACTTTGCCAGAGATTCTGCCTGGAAGGGTTTTTTTCATTAATCCCAAAGTGAATTTAGCAGCTTTGCTAAAAGTATTTGGGTCATATATTTATTTCTGTCTTTCCTTCCCCATTCTCTCATCTAAAGCCATAGTGTGCTATACCTCTCCTGCCAGCTCAGAGATGTTAGATACTATAAAGACAAGTTTGACAGCTCCTCCAACAAATAAGTCTGATGATCAGACATTTAGCTCTCCTGGGCCATCCTATGTTATGGATGATGTCCCTCTCCCCAATCTTGATGATATTATAGCTCAAGACATTGCTATGGAAACTAAAGCAGTCCATGCTGAAGTTGTCCCTACTCCAGGAAGTAAATAAATTCCCAAAGATACAATAATACAAATTGATGAAATGTAAGACAATCCACAAGAATCAGATGATGATGATGATGATTCTGATGAGGATTCAAAGAAGAAGAAAGTTTCTAAGAAGAGAAAAGCTTCTCCACCTCCTTCCCCAAAACCCAATCCTACAAATGACACACCATACTATATTCAGCACAATATTAGCCCCTATAAGGGTATGCCAACATGGATGTGGCTATTAAAAAATGTTCAAAAGGCAAGGAAGAAGAGCAGAAGATACTCCCCTCCACTTCAGAAGTTTAAGAGAGGTCCTCCTCTTCCTCCTCCTCCTCCTGCTGGTGCCTCAGGAGCCACTTATCAAAGTTCAGATGTATCTTCCAAGCCTAAATCCTTCACCAGAACATATAAAAGGCAAGAAAGGTCATCCATACATCAATCTCAAAGTGGCAGTCAGTAGCAGAGAAATACAAGTTCAGCTGAGCAGATAAAGGAAATAGTTTACCAAAAGCCTTCATTTTCTCCTCCTCAATATCAAGCTCCTCAACATCAACCTAGAAGGCATAGTGAATCTTATAAGCCTAAAGGGAAGTTCAGTGAATCTCCTCCTCCTAAATCTCTATACAATCAAAGTGATGAAAGCCAAGAAATGACAAGTTTCCAAGAACAATCCACCCGATTCAAGCCTGTTACCCTGTTACCCCCACAAGATGATCAACCATCTGTTAGTCAGGATGTTTATCCTAACTTCAGGATGGCTAGGCTCCAAGAGTTGATTGGTCTGTCACAAATAAAGAAGGCTAGAGAAGAAGGAGAAGATCCAACTAAGTTTACTACTATGTCTTCATACAGAGAGAAAGAGCTGGATAGACTTCAATTAAGCAAGAAAGAGTTTAATCCTGCAGAATATATGGCAATACACCCAAAGGCTGTAGTACCCAGAACCTCCACCCTGACAGTGATTGGAGCAGCAGATATGTACACGTAAAAGAAAGATGTTTCTAATCCTAACAGGGAAATCATCTTTACTCAGCTGGGGATAAGAGCAAAGAAGCAAAACCAAAGAAGAAGAAACAGAAGAACTAGAACCTGAATTGTTATATGTTTGTGGTATATTTTTGATAAACTATTTTTTATGTTACAAAGCTAACTGTGTAAATATATATTCTGCATACTTATTGTTTAATTCTCTTCCAGATATATATTGTGTTCTTACTTTGTACCTTTCCTTTTATTGAGTCTGTAATTAGTGACCTCACCCAAATACGGGGAGATTGTTGGATCCCTAGTTGGATTTGGGCTAGGTTCACTAAGTTAGGATATGACCCAACATGTATAGACAAGGGTCATGGTTGTGTCTTAGAGTCTAGGTCAAGTCCTTAGAGTCAACAATACAAAGGAACAGCCTCCAACACTGCCAGAGACTCAAGACTTAGAGAAAATTCAAGACATAGAAAAAGAGTTCTACGTTCGTAGATCTCAGTTCGACGAAAGTCTTGCTCAGCTCGACGAACTTAGAAACAATTATCTGAGCTGAGCTCGCTGAACATGGCTCTCAGCTCGACGAACTCTGGACAAAGTCACTCAACACCAGAAGACATCTTAAATATTCTAAGTCCAGAATGCAAACACAGCTCGACGATCTTGGACTCTAGCTGGACGAACTCAGTTCTAAGGACTCAGCTCGGCGATCTTGGATCTCAGCTCGAAGAACTTGGTGCACAGAATAAGAAAGTCATCAAGCAACAATCAGCCATTCAGAGTTCGACGATCTTGGAACTCAGCTCGACGAACAAAAATTCTCAGCTCGATGAACTGTGGACTCAGGTCGATGAATCCGGACTTGGCTGTTTCCCTCTCCTGTTCCTATTTTATTGCAATTATTCCTGAATAATTAATGCTCTAATATTCTCTAAATATTACCGTTAGATAAGAGCATTAATTATGGTCTTCATCAGGATTATTGCCTGCTGTTTTTCTAAGGGAAAGTTGGGGAAACAAATCAATGCCAAATAATTTCAAGGCCGTCAGCATTAATTGCAGGAAGAATTTCAAAATTCAAATGGACTTCCACATGGAAAATATAAATACATAGATTTCCCTTCTTCCTGTAGAATATACAACACACAAGACAGAAGAGTAATAAAAAATATAGAATACTCGAGACACAGAAAATCAATCAGTCAAGAAATCAACTACTGCTAGACCAGAAGAAGAACAAATTTCTGAAGAAGATGAACAATCATCCAAATCAAGAGTCTTCTTCTGTCATTCTCTCAGGAATCTTCAATAGGAAAACTACTACTGCATCTGTCAAGAAGTTCCTGAAGTTCTTCTTGTTGAAGTTGAAAGCCTGAAGGCCTATCACCCTGAAGCAAAGCTCCATTTAATCCTGAACAAACTCAGTATCTCAGGGGGAGCTTTTATCACCATCAAATCCACAAGTATTCTCAGTTGTTTGAGAAATAGAAGACACCATCACTCTCTCACCCCCTCTGTAAAAATGGTTCTCTTCTCCCTTCAAAAGTGATTCCTGGTTGTAAGTCTCCTAACCAAAAGACTTGAGGTTTGGTTTTTGAGCACCTTACCAAAAGCTCATTGGTGTCAATCACCTGAATAAAAACTTGAGTGTATTCCTACTAGGGTGGTTTAAGAGTGGATGTATCCAGGTTGGGGAACCACTATAAAGTTCTTGTGTTGTATGGTTGCCCTTTTTATTTTGTACTAGCTGTGGCTGTGTTAGTTAGGATACTGTTATTTTTATTAGTCTAATCTGCTGTGTTGTGATATATCACCTAAGTTTTAGAACAAGATATCTTGTTCAGCAAAAGGTTTTAATCACCAGATATACTATATTCACCCCCTCTAGAGTATATTAGATCTAACCCTCACTTTCAAGCTCTCCTTTAGGGAATTTGACATTCAGGGAAGTGTCTAATTGGTCGAGATCCCAGCGATGTCAGTCTACAAAACTCCTTGCTACAAAGGAGTGAGTAGCACCCAAATCGAACAGAACGTGTGCCCACGCATTCTTCACCTTAAATTCACCTAAACACATTGTGTGCGGAACTATAATGTAGAAACTATAAGTCTCCGACTCAACTTGAGATCACTTGTGCTGATGATTGGTCTTCCTCCCTGGTCAGCACATTCAACTTTCCCTTTCCCTTATCCATGAGAGGTGGGGGAGGCGGTAGAGTCTGCAATGGAACTGCATGCAATGCAGGCAATTTGCCCTCATGTGTCCTTTCTATCTGCAGAGAAAACAAGCTCCAGCCTTATTCTGACAACGGGCCGCATCGTGCCCACTCTTCTGGCAATAAGTAGAGATAGGGCCCCCCTTTGGTGCATCCTAGATCGCATGTACCTAAGACTGCTTCTACGCATCAAGTCTCTTAAAGCACTTCTCAAAAGGGTGGCCTGGCTTTCCATAAAAGCTACATGCTACCTTTTGATCCTTCTTCGATGTAGGTCCAGAGGCCCTTGTACTTCTGTCGTCATCAGATTTCCTTTTGTACTTCTTTACATGCAATCCCCGATTCTTCGCATTTTATATCTCCTCAACCTTCAAGGCGACCTCTTCCACTTCTGCAAAGGTCTCAGATTTGTACGCGCTAGCCAACTTCTAGCTGTCATACCTCGGACTACCCAGGAAGCATTTTACTCTGCCTTCTTCGGACACTACCAGATTTGGGGATAAATGACTGAGCTTGCTAAACTCAATCTTGCACACACTAATAGTGAGTTGCCTCTACTTCAGATGTAAGAAGTTATTCATCAGACGTTCTTGCTCGAGCGATGGCAAAAAATTCTTCTATAACATACTCTTAAATGAATCCAAAGAGCACCCATCAGTACGATTCACCTTTTCTCTAATCCACCAACTCTTCGCAAGTCCTTTGAGCTAGTACGCCGCAATCATCACCTTCTGATCGGAGGAAATGATAGAATAAGAAAACATTTCTTCAATGGAGATGATCCAGTCATACAATGCCATGAAGTCTGCCCTACCATCATACGTAGGAGGTCCTAGTTGTTGGAAGTGAGAAATAAAATTCATCTCCGGTGGCAGTACAACTGGGGGTACTAGAGCAGTGGGTGGAGTAGGAATAGTTTGACACATTGAAAAGTCTTGCACTCTAGTATGCTGCACGACAACGACAACCAACAATGAATGTATCTATAATTTCAGGTCCACGATCTGCCTTGTTAGGGCCTCATTACTTTGTCATAGTCCTTCAATCACTGCTTCACTCTGGGCACTAGAAGACTCACCCTCCGACTGGGGAGTCGACCTCATCGCAATACGCTTAGCTAACATTTCTATAGAACAATGGATATGTAGTCAAAACCTTGCCTAAGACATCACAAAATGGGAAGATATTCCCTTAGCAAAGCTATTTCGGGGTCATATTCTACAGATACGAACAAACGACTTATCATGGACCTAGCTTAAGACACCTAAGCTAGTAAACTCGAATATCCTAACCTGATCAAATCAAAAATAAATAGACTCAAATCAGATCGGGAATGAACAGATACTTGCTCTTGCTGTTACCTTGCTCTGGGAAATCATGAAATGATGTTATGCTTCTAACTTGTGCCTATAATATGAATGCATGAATGTTTAAATTTCATTTCAAATCATGGGTGTATATATGTCATCATGTAGATCTTTAACTTGGCACATGTGCTTATGCGATGATATGTTATATATGCAGTGCTATGCATTCTAAAAAGGACTTAGAATATGTTATGAGCGGCGTACACATATAATGTTATGCATCACATACTACATAATATTGTATGTAATGAAAAAGTAAAACGTGTTAATGGGGAGCCATGTGATGATGGTTATGCATCTCATACTACATAACCGTCACATGTTGCCACCTATGGTGGATCCATATACAAACACATATTATGCATCACATATTACATAATATGACCCATATACTTCTTATCATGCTATGAGTGTAGTGTTCATGCTTCCTTCAAAATCTACTGATGACATATTGGTGCGTGTATGCAGTGAAATGACACGATTAGAGTTTTGCTTAAGGGAAAGTTGTTTAATTGGCTTGCCAAACCAACCAACCCGATTGCAAAACCCTCCTCTGATACCAACTGTCACGACCCGCATTTTCTCCGTATTAAATAATATGTTAGAGTAAGAGAAAATATGCGTCGTGATGCCACGCCGTGTAAGGGACAACTGCAGACGCTCAAGCGACTCGTCCTCACATTTACTTTATGTAAAAGACTTATGAAATTAAGATTAGAAATACATATAAGTTCTTTGAGTTCACTGAACGTGTCCCTCGGTCGGGTGGATCACTAGTCCATAGGTGAGAAAATATATAAGTTTACGCATCGGAAAATACTTAGTATGATTCATTTGTTATCCTATATGAGAATGAAAGCCTAGCATAATGTAATTGTGATGTGACTTCTATATTTAATATAAATAAATAAAAAGTCTTTTATAGCGCTTAAAAGTAGTATGTTTTGCAGTTAAAAAGATATACCATGTCAATATTCCAGAATGCAGTTTGGTATACTTAAAAGTAACTATATGCATCCTAACATAAATACTTTCCAGAGAGAAAGTATAAACAAGCAATAAGTAACAGCAGTAAAAGTAACAAGTAAACTATCATAAGAAGTCTAAGTCTATGTGCGTCAACAACTGACACAAACCCATAGAGAAATAGTCATGTCTAACAAAACATCTACCTCAACACTCTGAGGTGGAAACAAATGACTGCAACAACTCGCAGCACCAAAAGCATGACTCTGTCAGCAAAACCTGCTACTGCTCCAGACCTGTGGCATTCAAAAGAAGAACACCTCAGAAGCAAGCTACAAGTGGTGCAAAGAGTAAAAGGAATACAAAAAAACCTCGAAGTGAATGAGGGACAACAAATCGACAGCAACAAAAGTCAGTAGCAAAGCAACAGAAACAAAATAGTAAATCTAGCTGAGCAAGTATGGCTAATCACAACAACTAGACAGAATAGAGTATCAAACACCAGAAGTTCATATATTCATCCTTCTTTAATATTCATGTTGTTCATCATTTTAAATGAGACTGATCAGCACAACAGGAAAAATTACTCTGCCGGGAAAGAGTCCACAACGCGCACAAACCTAGCCAAAAGGGCACTATGCCGAGGGAGAAACCCCAACGCGCAAAGACCAACAACTAAGGTAATGTGCTGTGGATGAAGGTCCACAATGCGCACAGACTCAACCATAAGGCACTGTTCCGAGGGAGAAACCCAAACGCGCACAAACCATCAGATTATTCTTTAGTTACATAATTATAAATGCAGAGTTTCTTTTATTCATCATAGACTAACGGTCAATAGACGACTTTGGACTGTATAAGGACATTGCTAGGTTAAGAAAGGTGCGACGCGATCAAAAAAACGGGACGCACAAGGTATCGCAACGATCAAAATGACTCGATGGTTAATGTGACACCACCCTACATTTGTTTACCCACCCTACGGGATAAAAATTGGGAGTAATGGTTTTGGGTGAAACACACGTCATAATCCAAGAAAATAATTTAGAAATTTAAAACCATTTTCTAGGAAATTTAAACATGTCAAACCCACAAAATATGGCTAAATATTTGGAAGAAAAAAGCAAGAGGGAGAGCAAGAACATTACTTTTCTCAGTTTCTACTCCAATCATTCTTCCAATTTACTCCACGTCACAGATCTAGCCAAAAGAAGCCGCGGGGAAGCAGAATCTACAAGGATTTGGCCAAAAGATAGGTTAGGGCCGAAAACCCTAATGAAATACTTCCATGAAATGAGAAATACTTACCACGATCGTGAAGATTTCGGCAAGAGCTTTCCGGATCTATGCTCGATTTGTGATTCCGAGCACCATACCTCCGATGGCGGTGATTGGAAGATTAATGAACGGACGTTCTATCTCTCGCCTCACTTCTCTGGTTCGGTCTAGACCATGGGGAAGAAGATGAAGTTGAATGGAGGGGGGTAGCAGATCTATTTATCTTTAAGTATATGAATATATATATATATATATATATATATATATATATATATATATATATATATATATATAGAGAGAGAGAGAGAGAGAGAGAGAGAGAGAGACTAAACATGAGGGAGCAGACTGCATGCCATTTATGAGTGGTTGCACGGAAAACAAAAATAGAGGCTAAGTATAGCTTCAAATCAAAAAGTGATCAACACGGAAGTTGTAGATGACGTCGAGACGAATAGAATCCATGTTAACTATTTTTACAAATGACGTCGTTTTGACCCTCAAAACGGCGCCCGAAAGCAGGCTGAAACCGATTTCTCGGGATGAACAACAGACTAATCGAGATCAAGCACATGACTACTCGAGATGAACATGAGACTACTCAAGATCAAGCACAGGATTACTCGAGATGAACATCAGACTACTCGAGATCAAGCACAGGATTACTCGAGATGGACTAAAACTTCCTGAGAACAAAATGCATGATACTCGAGTACAAGCTCTTAGCTACCCGAGAACTAAATTGCATGAACAGTTGCTTTTTGTTCTGGTGAATAGTGGATTTTACAAATTTATCCAAAAATTAAACTATAGAAATGAATAGGAAATGAAATTTTTGAATAGTGTTTTAATATTATAATAATCATATTTATATTTTTGAACAAGAAAACACGAGTTCAAAATAGAGGCTCAAACGTGCAGCGAATTAAATGAAATTCACACCATAGGTGAACAATGACGCTATAAACCCAACGATGAAGTCAAAACAAAAATCCGACAAGCCGTTCTCGAGATATAAATTTTCAAAGTCTACGGAGAACATAAATTCTACAAACTTCGGAAATTCGATGAGGCTCGAATATAGCTCGGATCGCGACAAAACTTGACGAGCATGTAAAAAAAATTAATTATTTTAATTTCCTAACGTGAAGTTTTCCATTTTCGACAAGGATTCACGAATTTGGCTGGCTCGACCGAATAGATGCGAAAATACACTAATGGCGATGCGTCGTCAACTCCAAGTTAACATAACGCCCCTTACGTCATTAGACATCACCAAGAGGATTAATTAATTGTCGGAAAATCAGGGGCGTTACACTACTGCACAGCGGTAGTACTACCTCCGGCATTAGCGCGACCTTATTTTTTTGGTCGAGCGCTCAGGAAGCTACTGCTCGGCGGTATGTAGTTACCGCCCGATGATAGCTTGCGGGAGTTGTTCCGTCGTTTGGCATTTAAACCGTCTAATTCCTCTTAGAATTTGATCCTATGGCCCAAGACAGTCCGTCCAAAGGGCATATATAGGGCAGAAATGTTCTAAACCGTCATTCTTTAATTTGAAGTGAAAGTTAGGGTTTGAGTCTTAGATTTTGGAGGAGGAGGAAGAAGACCCTTCTTTGCCATTGACATTGCTTCGAGGCTCTGATCATTGATCTGAGGAAAGATCCACGGAGAGGACTTGAAGGAGCACATTTTCTTCCGTGCAAATCAATGTTTCCATGGCGAGGAAGAGGAGTCGTAAGGTAACGACACATCTCCTCTCGGTCCTTAGGATGCGTGTATGGAATCCATTCTTTTCTTGCATCTTTTCAATCATTTTGGCTCCGGATCTCTCAAATAAGAGGGGTTCGGGTTGTCATGGTTCAAGAGAAACCACCGGGTTGATTGTGTCCGTCCCCGACAAGATTTGCACTAAAAATCCACTCCATTAGTGGATTAGGCATTGAGGGTGAATCCGTACTCGCGATCGTTAGTCCGACTTGGTGATGTTGCAATACGAGCCTTAAGGATTGTGCTGGAAAACCGTTTGCGGAAAGATGCCTTTTGTGATGTGGTTTCCACCTTATTTTCGTGTGAGTACAAATGTTGGATTAGGGAGGGAAAGGCTTTTGATTGTGATGTGCTAAGGCATGGCTTTGTATCTGTGGTCGGCTTGCTAGCCCATGATGTGCAAGTCATGTGTGGAGAGTTTCCTAACGAGACAAGTCCTCTTCTGTGAAACTGACTTGAACGCCAAGCATTGGACAAGCCCGAGCTATGAAGCCCACGAGCGGGTGGGGTCTAGTGAGGGTTCTTAGCATTGGTTTTTTTGTGTGACGTAATCCTGATGTGAGAAGTCAGAGCTTTCATGCAAGTTCGTGTATTATGACCCATGAGCGGGTGGGGCCAGGCAAGAGTTATGTGTGGTGGCTTGTATGCCACTAGGGGAAATTGGAAGTACCCATGTGTTTGCGGCTTGAACGCTGAAGGGGAAATTGGAAGTACACGATTATTGATGGGTGATGATGTGTTAGATTCATATGTTATAGGGTGCCTTGGGGAAGCCCAGGATTGCATACATGCATCACTTTAGGCCCCTTTTTCTATATGCTCAACATAGAAACATGTTTGTTGTATGAGACATCCAAACCTATTTTTTTATTTTCTATGTTCATGTATATTTTCATATGATTTGTTGACCTGCTGGGTGTTGGAATTCCCCGAGGTCCGCTAGGGACATTCGAGAGGAGATGTGTTGGTTACACAGTTGAGGCCAGCCTTTTCTGAGCCACATTACCACAAATTTTTACAGGGCAAGGATCGCAAGCGGGAGTAAGGATGCCGACCAAAAAGGCCTAAGCCTCATGAAGTGATCTCTTGTTTGGTAGCTCAGTTGGGTGAATGTTATGCTTAGTTTACAGTGATTTCGGCTTGCTTGTCAAGGCAGCCTATGGGTGCTTTTGCACGTTGATATGGAATTATTTCAGTTTAGACTCTTGTATGTTGTAAGGCCTAAAGGTCGATATGATACTATTGTGCTAGTGGATAACTTTTAGTGTTGTTATTTTTTTCCACTGTTTATAGTTTGAATTTTGAGTTGGGTAGTCTATATAATCTTTTAATCCTTAAGCTGTGGTGTCTGTATATAGTGGGGCCTCGAACGGACCCACATTATACAGTCATTACATGGGATGTGTTACAGCTCTACCTCTCATACTACTGCTATGCGGTAGCTTACTACCGTCGGGCGGTATCGACCAGAAACCTGGTTTATAAACCAACATGACTCAGAAGTGGAAGAGATAGCACGAGATGTGAAAGCAACCTGCGCGAATACAATAACCACACAAACTAAATATCCCGCACAAGAAAAAAGAAGTCGCAAGACAGGCGACTAGCCATAGGAGGGTGGGAGGGAAACTGCGGGCGGTTAGAAAAAGAGGCCATGAGCAAACCAGAGCAAAGGACCTATTAGCTCTGATATCATGTAAAAAAGTAGCTGAAAAAAGGCAAATTTTATTGCTCCAAAAAGATATATAATACAAAGGTATGCCCCTTATTTTTATAAAAGCGGGGAAAGAATAAAATATAACAGGCGATGTGGGACTAAATATAGGTCGCGCAGCCTTTGCGGTTTGTCTGAGACAAACTGCAACACAACACAATGAGGAATGACTGAGTATAACCACCCGGCGGTTACAGAGAAGAGAAGGAAGACCACCACCGAAGGCTGCGAGAATACCCTCATTGGGAAGCCACTAAACTGCTGATGTGGATAGCCACTAGACTGCAACTTCAGGGTGCCACCAGACTACAGTTGCGGGTTAACATCAAACCGCTGCTACAGATAGACACCAGGTCACTTCTGTAGGATGCCACAAGACTTCTACTGCGGACTGCTACCAGACCGCACCTGCGCGGTGCCACCAGAATGCAGTTGCGGGTTCCCATCAAACCGATGCTAAGGAAAGACACCAGGATGCTATTACAGAATTCCACCAGACCGTTGTTGCGGACTACTACCAGACCACACCTGCAGATTGCCAGCAGACCGCAGTTGCGAGTTCCCATCAAACCGCTGTTACAGATAGCCACCAGGACGCTGCTGCATGATCCCACCAAATTGCTACTACTGATACTCCTAGACCACAAGGTTAGCTACCAGACAGACCGTTCGTCCAAGTAGCCAGACCGCTGGTCCAACCCGCCAGACCGCTGAATAGACAGACTACTGCGATAATAATATAGATCGCTCGGTCCCCATAAGTTCCAACACTGAGGGCATATCTCACGTAAATAGAACCGTCATCATTCCTTTCAATCCATGATTCTCTCAGCGGTATGACCCGCACCATTTGTCATGCATGTACTCGAGGGCACCGGATACGGGAGGCAGTACTCCTAATTGAGCACTTCTCCAACACAAGAAATGGAGGAAGAAAGAAAAGAACCTGAGCCTAACGTTTGGAGAAGGATTCAAACACCTCGGTGGAACCACATGACCTGGGGGAAAACCACACAATCCACATTTCGCTCCACTCAACACTTCTTATATGGAAGGTCAGTGCGCTAAACAAGCCACTGCTAACTTGCCAGCAGGTAATGCCACTCTTCGGAAAGGGGCTGTGGTCATCGCATCCCAAGCATCAGGGGAATAATCCAGGCACCTGATAAGGGAGTGCCTGATAATAGAGCGCCATGCAAAGGTTCTCACCTTACTAAAAAATCAAAGGGATCCTTGCGCCTCCAACGCGGACATAGCACCAATAAATCAATCACCGCAGATCGCTGGTCGGATAGTGCCTGAAGACACTACCCATTCTAAGGATCCCATCACAAACCAATCGTCCGATGTTGACAACTTTGTGCAACTCGTAATACCTGAGGGACTTCCCAGATACGTGGAGGGGAACTTTAATGCAATGAAGGAAGTTTTCGTCTTGACCGATAAAAGACTCAACAGTAAGGAAGTAAGACACATGATCGAGGAGGAATATGGGCACAGGGGGCACCAAGACAAAAAAAATGCAATGCCCGTCCACCTCATATCCTCGCGAGCTCCACTGGTCCTTATATCCTGTTCCACTCGGGATCAATCTCCATGACTTTGAGATGTTTAACGGGGCAGATGATTCTCTTGAGTACATAAGGCACTTCGTAACACTCATGCCCATGTACAATGCTCCTGACTTACTCCTATGTATAGTGTTTCCGACAACTCTAAAAAGATAGGTGATTAGTTATAAATATTCATACTTTTCAGTACTTTATTTAGGTCATTTAAGTTTGTTTTCGTTGTTTTTAGTAAATTTTGTTCAACAAAATGTTCCTTTTTGTATATATTATTCTAACTAAGCTTTATTTTTGTTTTTCAGAAATTTAAGGAAAAAGTCGAAAAAATCGAAGTACACGCCTGTGTCCATTTAGAAATGCCCGTGAACTAGGCGTGTCACTTTTATTCAAGTAGAAAGTTGCCGCCTACAATACCAAAGCCAAGTCACGCCCGTGTCAAATCTGACACACCCGTGTCATGCCTTCTCAATGCTCAATGCTTCCAGTTTGACGATCGATGCTTGACGAATTGTCCAACATGCCCTTGCCGATTTTTTCACGTCGGTGACCAACAGCCATTCCAGACAAGACGTCGCCAGCAATGCAAGGACTCGACGGTTTGCCAGTCACGCCCATGCTACACACCCGTGACGGCAGGGTCACTCTCGTGACCTCCATGTGGAATGCCCCGAAGTCAACCACCAATAAATTCTCGGCTTTATTTTTGTTTTTCAGAAATTTTAGGAAAAAGTCAAAAAAATCAAAGTACACGCCGCCCGTGTCCATTGAGTCATGCCCGTGAACGGGGCGTGTAATCCGAATTTTGTTCCTATAAATAGATGTTTGCTGTAAGGTCTAAGGGTTCAATCTTTTGATCTATTTTGCTATTTGGGCTGCTTCTAGGAGGTTTTTTGTAACACCCTTATCCGTCAAATAATATATAGCAATAGGTCTGGCCGGGGCCACTCAGTTGAGCATTGCCAAAGATCGAGGCTCGAGATCACCTCCAAAGGAATCCACCAATGTCAGGAACCATACGCTTGCCCGTCTACACTCTCTCCACGACACTAGTCAGACTAAAACGTGAATCAGTAGGGCATGTAGGATAGAATGGGGCTTAGGTGAAGGCAGGGTATACAAAGGGTAAATAAGACGGACACGCACATCCAAAAGTAGACCGCCCAAAAACACTCACAACTATAAACAACGGCAAACACGTGTGACGCGCCACCAGACTTAGATTTTTCTATGGTGCATGCACGCAAATCACGATTACAAAACCAACAATAAATCATAACTTAATGGCATCATAAATATTCAAGCTATTCCCAACTAGGAAATCGCGTTTCATCTCTTTTTTTGTCTTTCTTCTAAAAAAAATCAAATTGCCGCAACTAAATACAAAAACGCGGCAACACCACAAGCTGCACTAATACCACATGACAGCCACACAGAACGGATACAAAAGACAATAGATAATAAGACAAACTAATCGAGCGTTCACATCCAGATGTGCGAGTAGGTGAGGCTATAAGGCTTTGGTAGCGAGGCGTAGGGTTGATAAAGGAAGGGATAGGCTCAACGAGGATAGCAATGGATAGATGTTGGGAATGGTACAAGGCTCAAACTAAACAAATGATGGCCCACCTTACACTCACACTTGAATAACCCTGCACCAATGCTTCGAGAGTAGCTTAGGGAAAGTTGTTAGTCACCAAAAAAGGTAATCCTTCCACCCGACTCGAGCAATACGAGGCTAGTGGCGGCTACACGCATTCCTAATCTACCTTTCGATCACTCCCGATTCCGTAATTTTGAATAGTGCAAACAAACTTTACAAATGCAGAAAAGTATAAATTTAGAACATAAAGAAAAATTTAATCTATACTATTTCTACACCCCCTGAGTACTTGATTAGGAGCACTGCATGAGTTTCGAACTACTCTATCCTAAAATCCTAAGCCAGCACCGCTATCTTAGAGTTAGCAATAAAGAAATAAATTAAACTTGGGCCGAGCGCGTGCTTAAGTGCTCGCTCGTGCGTTGTAGGTGCGCAATGCAGTGAACTACAAAATACAAATAAAAGCAACTACTGGTATACACGTGTAGTGCAATTGCAACAGGTAAAAACGACAGTCTCTCCCGCAGACTTAAACTAGACAATACAATAAATGATCTTGAAAACAAAATCAAAAAGAGGTGAGGGAAGAGGTTACCCAATGCTCAGAGATGAGCATACCAGAAGTTAGGCAATCTCCAACCAAACAAAAATAGGCAGCACAAGCAAAAAGCAAAATAAGCAAAGAAAGGCAAGCAATAGCCTTGAAACAAGGGCAAAGGCGGCAAACTCAGGGTTGTCTACCATAAGCCCTTTTATTTATCATCCTTAAGGTAGACCAAATAACTGTAGTATAAGTTATAAGTATTGTTCAGGTAACAAAAGTATAACAAGCAGATAGGAGGAAAAAATCCAAAATTAAAAACAACATTTATAGCAACACAAACATCAGAAGCTACCGGACAAAGGAGACGGCCCCGGAGATCCTCCACTTCTCAGCTAAAAGCTGATTTGTGATAAATCTCTCCCGACACGAGGAATGAGGAAGAGGGGAAAGCTTTAGGGCCAAAAGAAGACAAATCTCCCTTTCCCCTACCCTCCTCCTTGCCGCATCGGTGAGTAAAACTCTGCGCCTTGTGCAAGAGTAACTCCTTTCGTCGGAATTCAACTGAAGGAGAACGTCAGGGCTGTAAATTCACCCCGGGTATTTTAGCATCCAGATCACCATCCACAACCGAGGGCATCATTTCCTCACCCGCAGAGGGTGGCAAATCAGCCCACTTCACCTGTTTAAAAGTTTTACAAAATTTACTTTGTCCAATGACAGTTTTTAAATCGACTTTCTGCACGATCTCAGTAGCCGTGCTCATTCCGCATTCCTTCTTAACTTTATATCATTCTACACTCAGTAACTCTGAAATTTATTTTTCTTCAGCGGGTTTCAGCGACTCCTTAACTTGCATAACTATATCTGGTTCGCTAAGCACCACATCTGCCTTATCAGCACTAGATAGTTTGTCAGATAGCAAATCATTAACTTTTCGCATATTTTAAGATTCACATGGGACTAGAGTGGGAAGTGATTGCGGAGACGCTAATTCATCCTTAAAAGCTAAGGTAATTCCGCAAGCTATAAAACATAGCGTTGCCTCACTGCCTTTCAGGAATGGAACCCCCAAAATGGGTCTTGAGTGATTTCCTTCCAGTCCTAGTACCTGAAAATCGGTGACTACAACAACCCCATTAAGTTTCACTTCCACATATTTAATTACCCCATCTGTTTGGACAACCGAACCATCGGCAAGCACAAGTGATTTCTGGATATTATTTTCGATATTTAAATCCAGTTTCACAACAACTAGCCAGGCAAGGATGTTGCACATAGAACATGAATCACAAACAGCTATCATTTCTATTTCATTTATCTCACACTTGATGGCTAGTTCATTGCTACTGCACTCGGCCACCTCAATAACACTCTTCCCTTGTTCACGGGGATTTTTCTCCGTGTCACTTGGGAGGTCGCCACGAGTGCGTTCGGAGAACACCTGGGCAAGATGCCCAAGTTGCATCTCCAAATTCCTCATGGAGGCAGTTTGAGTGGCCATGTTTTACTGGGCCATCTCCACGAACTTCTCCATAATCTCTTCTAAAGCGCTTTTGCGTGTCCCTTGCATGTTTTGATTGTAACTCGCCTGAGGTGGTCGCAGTTGACTACCAGAGGCTTGAGCATCAAATTGATGCTGGCCTCCTTGCCATCTTTGACCAGGAGCGTTTTGATTCCACGAGAAATTCGGGTGATTTCTCGCATTCGGGTTATAAGCATTGTTATAAGGAGCAGAGTGATTATGATTATTAATAAAAATAACATGTTCTTCAAAACTCATACCTGCCGGATCACTAGCATGCTCTCCCATAGTGCACTCATAAGTGTTGTGCCTGGGGTTCCCACAACCTTTGCACGAGATGTTCAGCACAGGAGCTGACGGCGGGGTAGATCTTGTCAGCATCATTTCTCCTTCCAAGGAAGGATGGCAAGGTTCAGCGTGTTGCACCACGACGTTCACATCGAACAAATTTCTTGCCCCTCTTGAGGAATTCCTCCCAGCAGTTCAATAATTGCTGTGGGAGGCCGTATCTCTTAGAAACCTCAGTGCTTCCTCGGGAGCCAAATTCATAATTGTGCCTCCTGTAGCAGCATCAATCATCGCCCGGAGATTAGGTTCAACGGCGAAATAAAATATCTCTACCAAATTCCAGGGCTCACAGTCGCGTTACGTACAACCGCGCTGCAAATCGGCAAACCTCACAAAACACCAAAAAAATTAAAATGCACTTAAACACCTACAAACTTTTCACCAAAAAGAGAAAACCACACGCAATGGTTGCACTCCCAGGCAACGGCACCAAAAACTTGATGCACTAGCGGTAATACTACCATTCACGGCCAAGTAATAATAATGAGGAGTAGCATCCCCGAGTATCGATCTCTCGCGGAGTGCAAGTAGGGAGCATGAGTTTTAGAATTTAGAGAAACGAGTGCAAGTGCTAAGTGAACAAGGGGGTTTGTTATTGATATCCTACACTAAAACAATATAAAACCAGCGTGGGTCTCCTTCACCGCATCGCCTGGGTAAATCAATCCAAAGATTAATAGCAGAAGCAAATGAACAAGTGAGTGTCGAAAACACCTCTTCTCAGCGCACACTTCTAGCAAAGGCTAAAATGGCCCAAACGCACTTTATTCCAGCGCAAAGATAAGGCTTTCTAACACAAATAATGCTCAAGAAATCACCAAACAAACACACAGCGGAAACTTGAGCAAAACAAGGTTATGAAACTACAATATCGCTAGCAGGAGTTCAGCATAAAGGAAATCAAGAAAATTGAAAAGAAATTACAACCAAAACGTAGAAGCTTTCCAAGGTTCTCGACCGAAAACTAGGGGTGTCAACCCTCGTCCGTGCTCGGTGAAAGTGGAAAGTTGTCAACCTAAATTACCTAGAGGGGGGTGAATAGGTGAATCGTGCGTCTATTTGCGGAATAAAAATTTTAATGAACTTGCACAAGTAATCAAGCAATCATAGAAAGACAAGAAGATTTATAGTTGTTCCCACATCTTGGGTACGTCCACTTTACCTCATCGATCTAGCAAATCACTAGACTCAGCTACTCCACTATCTCGGATTGAAAACAATCCTACGCCTCGGAACCAAGTTCCTATAAACTCGATCCAAAGGATCTACACTCGGAAGTTAAAAACTTCCTACAAACTCGGAGAACAACGCTCCTACACTCGGAGAAAATCTCCTACAATAATAGTAAAGAAATTTTTAATTACAAACAGAATAACTTTCTCAGATCTGGAAAAGTTAATATCTGAATCTTCTTCTTGAACTTTGCGGCTCTTTCAGAAATGTTGAAGAAGATGAGTAGATCTGATCCGAGAAATCTTTGACCAACTCGATCAAGGAGAAGATGAGAATCCTTGAACAACAAGGCTTCTTGATTGACAATAGAAGAATTGATCTGATCGTGAGCGGCGACAATGACTTAAGAGATCTGAAATTATAGATGGCCGCCGAGAAGGATTTTGAGTGAACGGACATCCGCTTTTTGCAAAAGATAATTAGTAGGGTTAGGTCTTAAAGAAAAGACCTTATATAGGATTACTCCTAACGGTTATAAAAGATATTAATAACAACACGTGTCAAGTAATTTCATAAAATCTGGCCGATCGGGACTTAAACAAATTTCAGAAAAAAATTTAGTCTGCAGTTCTCGAGAAGTAGCATTAGCTCTCGAGAACTGATTGAATTTCTCAAGAACTAAACTGTCTGGAATTGAACTTAGTTTTCGAGACTTTAGGATCAATGCTTCTCGAAAACAATATGGACTTCTCGAGAACTATAGCCTGACTTCTCGAGATCTAATCTGGACTTCTCGAGAAATAGGACTTATAAAAATTTCTTGAAACTTTCTGAACTTCTCGAGAACTACTCTGGGACTTCTCGAGAACTAAGAGCCGAGCTTCTCGAGAACTAAAAGGACTTCTCGAGAACTAAGGGTCGAGCTTCTCGAGAACTGAAAGGGCTTCTCGAGAACTGGGACTTAGACTAATAAATTAAAGCTTTCAGGACTTCTCGAAGAACTAAGAGCTGAGCTTCTCGAGAATTGAATGGAATTCTCGAGAACTAAGAGATACTTCTCGAGAGTTATACTTAGAAATTTTTTTTGAACTGAAACAACTAAACTTCTTGAGAACTAAACTCCTGTTTCTCGAGAACTTCTAACTCTACTTCTCGAGAACTGAAAGGACTTCTCGAGAAGTGGACTTAGAAATTTTTTTAACTTTTTAGAAAAAACTTTTTCTTCTCTTCAAGAGTCCAATCTTCATTCCATGGTCCAAGTGTTTGAATATGAAGTGTATCCCAATAGAAAGGCTACATATGAGTCAACACCTTGGATCACACAGTGAGGGATTACACTGTATGGTCCTGTGTTCATGACCCACTGTAGACTGATATTGGTCTACACTTAGTAATGATGATCTGCAAACACACAACTTAAACAAGATATCAAATACAACTTAATTCATCTTAGTTCAAGGGTGACTTCTTGCAAATCTGGGTTATTATGGATGCAATGCCCAATAACCTCCCCCTATTTGTAGAAGTTAGAACCCTCTACACTAAGGTGAATTATGACCATTAAGAAAGAACTTGAAATGAAAATTTAAACTAAGGCAGTAAGAGATTAATTGAACACAATTAGGCAAAAATGGAAATTGTATATAAGTAATGTTTTAGATTTCTTAATCAACAACCATTTCATCAAAATTCTCAAAAACACATATATCCACAGTATACTTCTCATTTCTAGCTTTGATGCTTTCTGTCAAATTTCTCTTGTTGTCTCTTCTGATAGCTGAAGGGTTTAGGATAGTATCTTGGAGGCTTAGGAGGAGCTTTAGGATTATTCTTGCCATATTCTCTGTCATAAAGTCTTATTTTGGTCATGGACTTCTCATATAAATCCCACTCAGAGGAGCTGTAGTGGAGATTCCTGTTCTCATTATAGTCCAACGCCAATTTGAGTATGTTATGAATTAAAGCTTTAGAAGTGGGATTCCAAACTTCAGCAAACTCCTGGGCTTTCTTTTTCTCCGCATCGGGCTGGGGAACAGACTTGCTAGCAGATGGACCTTCTCCATACTTCCTCTTCTTAAGGATATGAATTTCTGGAAAGCTTTGAGGAATATCATCATCCCATACCTTGTCATAAGAGGCTGGAGGAGGATTCTGATCTTCTGGCCGAGGAGAGAAGCAGGGCATTTGAGGTTGTTGCATTTGGGCTGGCATATGACTGGATTCTCCTTCTGCAAGGGGGTTCAGATGATGAGGAATAATATTGGGATCAACCGGAAAGTCAAGGAAAATTTGGTTGTGCATCCAAACTGTGGGGTCATAAGTATAGAACTTCACTGACTGGATTTGAGCTAAAACATTCTTATTAATTTCAGAAATTTTTTCAGCCCAAAGAGTGTTTGCATCTGCAGAAAACTTATCCACAAGTTTGATTACATGTTCTTTCACCCGGCTCTCCCCCTTTCTGAATTCTACAAGGAGTTTTTCTATGGCTTCTTCCTTTAAAGTACCAACTTCCTCACAAACCTTCATCACATATTTTTTAGCATTCTTTTCTAATTCAATCTGATTATTATCAAGAGTCAGAGATTGTTTCATAACCTGACCAACACTAATAATAGTGTGATCTATGGCTTTGCCACCAATCTGAAATAAGCTCTTGAGAGAGTCAGTGTTGTGTTGGATGTCAGCAAATCCTCGACTCATTTTTGTTTCCAAAGCAGTCACCTTGTCTTGCATCACTTTCAGAGAATCGTCAAAATGTTTCTTTTGATCAGAGAGCATTTGGCCAATCTGGATAAGAAGTTCTGAGTTGGAAGGGGTAGCAGCAGTAGCAACAGCATTAGAAGAGGTAGAGGCAGAGGTAGAAGCAATAATAGTAGCAGGAGGAGGGGCTTCTCTCTTCAAGAATCACTGAGCTTACAACTCTGGTAGTCTAAACAAGAGTAATATCAGCCTGATCAATGAATGTGCGGATGGAGAAATCTAACTTCCTCAAGGGAAGATCTGGAGGCTCAGGAGAGATTCTGTCTTCATCAAAAAGAAGAACAGTCTGAGGGATATCTTGCTTGGCAGAAGGGGATTGAGCAGGAGGAGATTCTGGTAATCTGATAGGAGAAGGAGAGGGAGCTTGAGAAGGATCTTTTGGATGTTCTTCAGCTGGTTCCTTGTAAAGGGGAGGAACATCTGAGGTAAGTTCTTCCACCATTCTGTCAATGGCTTTTGCAGTGTTTTGGAGGGTTTCTAGGACTTGAGCATCTGGAATGGTATCTTATGGAGAGAGTGCCACTGGGGACTTTGCTAGAGAGCTGACATGGCTTTTGATGGGAGATCTGCTTGTTGATCTTGCTGGAGAGGGAGGAGGAGGTCTGACAACAGAAACAGAGGCTGCAGGCTCCCCCTGTTTGAAGTATCCTCGATTCTTGAGCTTTGAACTGATCTCCTTTGACTTTTCCTTCTTTGTTAAGTATCTCAAGTTCAGTTTTGAAGAAATTGAACTTGGTCTTGTCCCGCGGCTTTGCGAAAATATCTGCAACTTGCCGATCTATTGGCACGTACTGCAGGTCAATATCCATTTGCTCCATGTGCTCCTAGATGAAGTGATATTTGAGCTCGATGTGCTTTGTCTGGCTGTGCGAGATTGGGTTGTTTGCGATTGCGATTGCGCGGGAGGAGGCGCAGAATAATGGAAAGTATTTGATCTTCATATTGTAATGCTCTAGCTGGTTCTTTAGCCAAAGCAACTGTGCACAACAACTACTGGCAGAAATGTATTCTGACTCAGCCGTTAAGATTGTGACACAGTTTTGCTTTTTGCTGCTCCATGAAATAAGCCTTCTTCCAAGGAACTGACACGTCCCGGAAGTGCTTTTCCTGTCATCTTTGCTACCTAAAAAGTCTGCATCTGAAAAACCATTTAGTTCCCTGTCATTACTTCTTGGGTACCATAAGCCAAGATTTGGTGTACCTTTAAGGTTTCTCAAGATCCGCTTTGCAACAGCATAGTGAGATTCCTTACAGTTCACTTGGAATCAAGCTTAGATAAATGTGGAGAACATTATGTCTGGTCTATTAGTAGTAAGGTAGAGCAAGGATCCAACTATGCTTCTGTATTTGGTTTCATCAAAAGATTTTCCTTTCTCATCCTTGTCTAGAGACATAGCTGAGGCCATTGGATTCCTTGTAGAGGTTGCACTCTCCATTCCGAATTTCTTAATCAACTCCTTGGTGAAATTCGTCTGTGAGATGAAAATTCCATCTTCAGATTGTTTCACCTGAAGTCCTAAGAAATACTTCAGCTCGCCCATACTACTCATTTCAAACTTCCCTTGCATAAGTTTAGAGAACTTTTTGCAGAGGTTGTTGTCTGTAGATCCAAAAATAATGTCATCGACATAGATTTACATTAGCAAAATCTTGCCTTTAATTTCCCTAAGAAATAATGTCTTGTCTATCTTTCCCCTTGTGAACTTGGTCTCGAGGAGAAAGGTAGACATCGTTTTGTACCAAGCTCGAGGAGCTTGTTTCAAACCGTACAACGCTTTTGACAATAAATAAACATGCTCAGGATAGTTAGGATCAACAAAACCTTGGGGCTATTCTGCATACACCTCATCCTTTATGTCACCATTCAGTATGGCGGACTTCACGTCCATTTGGTAGATTGTGAAGCCCTTCAGTGCAGCATAAGCCAGGAACAGTCTGATGGCCTCCAGCCTTGCCACTAGAGTGTATGTTTGGTCGAAGTCGATCCCTTCTTCTTGACAATATCGTTTGGCGACGAGTCTGGCCTTGTTCTTTATGATTGTCCAATCCTTGTCCATCTTGTTCCATAGACCCACTTAGTTCCGATGACATTTTTACCTTTGGGTCTTGGAACAAGTGTCCACACTTTGCAGCGCTTGAACTGATTTAGTTCTTCTTCAATAGCCAAGATCCACGATGCATCTGAGTTTGCTTCCTGAAACTTCTTTGGTTCACCCTGCGAGAGAAAACTTAAATAGAGATTCTCGTTAGTTATACCTTGACGAGTTCTGACACCGTCCCGGGGATCTCCTATGATTTGGTCCATTGGGTGATCCTTCAGATGTCTGAGCTCTAGATTTCTTGTATCTGGGACTTCTTCAGCCATTGGAGTGACTTCATCAATTTGGACAACATTTTCATCTTGATCTTCTACCTCTCCAATAGGGGTCAGAGAGGTGATCTTGATGAACTTATCATCTTTACTTTCGGTCTGTTCATCCAAACTGATTTCTTTAAGCCTTGTACCTGCATCTTCAACAAGCATACTAGACGATTTGCTTTGCAGCAAGCTCGTCTCATCAAATACAACATGTATTGATTCCTCTACCACTAGAGTTTTTTTATAGAAAATACTGTATGCCTTACTATGCCTACTATATCCTACAAAAATACCTTCAAAACTTTTCTCACTAAACTTGGTAGTATGATACTTACCATTATTATGTACGAAGCATTTACAGCCAAAAATCCTAAAATATTATACAGTCGGTTTCCTGCCTTTTAGAAGTTCATAAGGTGTCTTATCATGATTATTATTTATGAGGGCTCAATTTTGCACGTGGCATGCAGTGTTGATGGCTTTAGCCCAGAAGTATTTCGGTAGTGAAGCATCACACAACATGGTCCTGCAGGCCTCTATGACTGTTCTATTCCTTCTCTCAGCTACTCCATTTTGTTGTGGAGTGCGAGGAGAGGAAAACTCATGAAAGATACCTGGGCTTTCAAAAAATTCTGTCATGGCCCCAGACTTGAACTCCGTTTCATTGTCACTTCTGATTTTGACTATGGAACAGTTGTATTCATTATGGACCTGCCTGACAAAATTTGTAAAGATATTGAAGGTATCTGACTTGTGTTTTAGAAAGATCACTCATGCAAAGCGCGAGTAGTCATCAACAATAACCAATGTATAATCCTTACCTCCTAAACTTCTAATTTGTAGTGGACTGAACAAGTCCATATGAAGTAGGTGTAAACACCTATTAGAGTTTTTGCCTATAATGCTTTTAAAGGTAGCCCTTGTTTGCTTGCCTTTTACGCATGCATGACAAGGTCTCTCTTTGACGTGCTTGACATTAGGGGCATCACGTACTAAGTCTTGGGAGAATAATTTATTAATTTTTTTTAAAATTAATATGTGCTAGCCTCTTGTGCCATTGGTCACCAAGAGACGCACTATCTTTTGCCAAAAGACACACTGGTGTAGAAGAATCTATACAAATGAAATTAAAGAAAAATATGTTCCTGCTTCGAGTGCCTGATAGAATTGTTTCCATATTGTCAACAGACTTTATCAAACACTTGTCAGCGTGGAATTTAACTATGTGTCCTTTGTCACACAGTTGACTTATGCTTATGAGATTGTGTTCCAATCCCTCCACATAAGCTACATCCGAAAAGGATACACTACCCTTAGTGATCATACTGTAGCCTTTGCTTATCCCTCGGTCTGAACCTCCAAAGAAGACCTTTGGTCCGTTGCAGACTGAAGTGAAATTCTGGAGTAGGCTTCTTATCCCGGTCATGTGCCGAGAGCATCCACTGTCCAAGTACTAGATTGGCATTTTGGTGGCCTTTGGACATACCTGCATTCATGATCACTTTGCCTTAGGAACCAAACATGTTTGGGTCATTGGTCTCGGGTTAGAATGCTCCCCCTATGAAGACTAGCATTCTGAGTGGTCAGTCTCATATTGACAACTTGAGGAGTAGCAACCTTCCTGGTATTGAACCAACAATCGATGGCAAAATGACCAATTTTGCAACAACCCCAACAATCGAACCTGTTATATCTATACCTTGTGTACTCTTGCTTGACCTTCTGAAGTGATGGACTGGCAGGGGTGGCATTTTTGGAGGAAGAAGATTCATGGTGATGGCAGTCACATGATTTCTTCTCCTTTTGAGGCCTTTCCACAGCGGGCTTTACTTTCAGTTCTTTCTTGAAGTTGTGGCCATGATTATAAGGGCCATAGCCCTGAAGAGTCAATTCTTCATAAGGTGCCTTAAAGACACTCTCACCAATGTTTTGAGGGCGAGTCCATCCTTGGTTCCGAGAATTTGGCTCTACATAGGTAGGGCTGGTCATGTGACCGTAGGACGAGTCCAGATCAAACTTATTTGTTGGAAATATGTCTTTCTTAAATAAAGTCTGATCTAGAGGGGCTTTCCCCTTTTATTTGGCCAAGGACTTCTTGGTGGCCATATTCTTCCGTTGAGCTTTGTTTCACCTAGATGATTTACTAGGAGCGGCAACATGGCCTAGTCTAACTCCTTGGGCCTTAGCTGAGAATTCAGCAACGAGTGGAAGAACTGTCTTAGGCTTAGAGAAACTTTCAACAAGTTTCTTCTCTGCCTCGAGTTATTCTTTCAAGTCTTTGATGATTTCCTCTTTAAGGTCAAGGTGCTTAAGAGCTTGATTATATTCTTCAATATCAAGATTGAAGTTTTCTTGAAGAGAGTCAGTCTTAGCGACTTCTTCTCTCAAGCTGCTCTCAATGGCTTTTAGAGACTTAATCTCTTTAGCCTGAGTTTTCCCGACTCGACGACATATGTCGTAAGTCATGATCAACTCCTTGTACTTGGCCATAAGTTACGACTCATCGTCAGAAGAGCTGTCCTCATGATCATGCTCATAACTTTCAGATTCAGAGAGAGGAGTGTGAGATTTTACCTCCCTAGTAAACTGGGGCTCTTGTTCGTCATCTGATTGAGCCATGAGCCCATTGTAGGCTTTCTCTTCTTCACTCGACTCAGATGATTCGGAGTCGCTAAGAGTCTTGCCATTCTTGGCCAACAGGCTCTTCTCTATCCTCTTATTGTGGTACGAGGGCTTCTTTTCCTCTCTTCTGCCACCCTCCTTCTTCTTGTGGGGGCAGTCAGCTATGACGTGACCTTGTTTGTTACTGCAGTAGCAAACAATATCAGTAGAAATCTGTTTGTTCTGTTTAGAGGTATATCTGTCATGGCTACTTGAGCGATTCTTTCGCTGATCACCGTCATGTCATGATCTTCTGAATGAGACATCTTTTCCTCTCCACTGCTTCTTCTTGTTCAAGAATTTCTTGAACTACCGAGAGAGCAATGAGAACTCTCCTTCAGATAGTTCTGATCCTGAGGTGCTTGGCTCAGAGCTTTCCTCTTCACTTACTTCTAGAGCAGGTGCTGGTGAGGCTGCTTTGCCCTTCCTTGAACTGTCAGCCTTTAATTTGACTGACTTCTCTTTTAAAGAGAAGCGACTTTTTTATTTTCAGCTTTCCTAGAATTTATCTGCAGTTCATAGGACATCATCTTGCCAAATAGATTCTGTTGGTCTATCTCAGCTAGTCTGCAAAACTCCCGGATGGCACAGACTTTGTTATCCCATTCCTTTGTGAGAGACCTCAGAAACTTATCATTCAGCTCCACATTAGTGAAGGCTCGGCCATACACTCTTAGTCCATTTACTATCTTGAAGAAATTCTTAAAGGTATCCGAAATGGTCTCCTTTGACCCTTGCCTGAAGTCTTCATATTTCTGGTTCAGTAGGCACCTTCTATCATCCCTCACTTATTCAGTACCTTCCATCAAAGTTACTAGAGACTGCCACATCTCCTTAGCCGATTGGCAGTGAATCAGATTCTGTAGCATCGAGTCATCGACTGCACTAGCTATAATATTTTTGGGTTTCTTGTCCAAGGAGACAAGTGCAATCTCGTCCTTATATAGATCCATCAACTTCTTAGGAACATTCTTGGTTGGATCTATAGTGGAGATAGTCATTGGAATGTAGGGACCTTCTTCAACAATCATGAAGATCCGGGGATCCACAGCTTCCATGAAAAATTTGATTCTCTCTTCCACATGGTAAAGTTATTCTGTGTGCACAAAGGAAGCTTGGCAAATTCATTGACCTTGTCCATTGCTTGAATATCAAAGTGACAACTTTTAAGAGGAAATTGATCAAGGTGTTAACCTTTTAACGACCAAACTCCCTCTGATACCAATTGAAAGTGGAAAGTTGTAAACCTAAATCACCTAGAGGGGGGTGAATAGGTGAATCGTGTGTCTATTTGCGTAATAAAAATTTTAATGAACTTGCACAAGTAATCAAGCAATCACAGAAAGACAAGAAGATTTATACTGGTTCCCCAGTCTTGGGTACGTAAACTTTACCTCACCGATCTAGCAAATCACTAGACTCGGCTACTCCACTATCTCAGATTGAAAACAATCTTACGCCTCGGAACCAAGTTCCTACAAACTCGATCCAAAAGGATCTACACTCGGAAGTTAAAAACTTTCTACAAACTCGGAGAACAACGCTCCTACACTCGGATAAAATCTCCTACAATAATAGTAAAGAAATTTTTAATTACAAACAGAATAACTTTCTCAGATCAGGAAAAGTGAATATCTGAATCTTCTTCTTGAACTTTGCGGCTCTTTCAGAAATGTTGAAGAAGATGAGTAGATCTGATCCGAGAAAGCTTTGACCAACTCGATCAAGGAGAAGATGAGAATCCTTGAACAACAAGTCTTCTTGATCGACAACAGAAGAATTGATCTGATCGTGAGCGGCGGCGACGGCTTTAGAGATCTGAAATTAGAGATGGCCGATGAGAAGGATTTCGAGTGAACGGACAGCCGTTTCTTGGAAAAGATAATTAGTAGGGTTAGGTCTTAAAGAAAAGACCTTATATAGGATTACTCCTAACAGTTAGAAAAGACATTAATACCACACGTGTTAAGTCATTTCAAAAAATCTAGCCAATCGGGACTTAAACAAATTTCAGAAAAAACTTTAGTCTGCAGTTCTCGAGAAGTAGCATTAGCTCTCGAGAACTGATTGAATTTCTCGAGAACTAAACTGTTTGGAATTGAACTTAGTTTTCGAGACTTCAGGATCAATACTTCTCAAAAACAATATGGACTTCTCGAGAACTATAGCCTGACTTCTCGAGAACTAATCTGGACTTCTCGAGAAATAGGACTTAGAAAAATTTCTTGAAACTTTCTAAACTTCTCGAGAACTACTCTAGGACTTCTCGAGTACTAAGAGCCTAGCTTCTCGAGAACTGAAAGGAGTTCTCGAGAACTGAGAGTCGAGCTTCTCGAGAACTGAAAGTACTTCTCGAGAGCTGGGACTTAGACAAATAAATTGAAGCTTTCGGGACTTCTCAGGAACTAAGAGCTGAGCTTCTCGAGAATTGAAAGGACTTCTCGAGAACTAAGAGATACTTCTCGAGAGTCATACTTAGAAAATTTTTCTGAACTGAAACAGCTAAACTTCTCGAGAACTAAACTCCTGTTTCTCAAGAACTTCAAACTCTACTTCTCGAGAACTAAAAGGACTTCTCGAGATGTGGACTTAAAAAATTTTTGAACTTTTTTGAAAAACCTTTTTCTTCTCTTCAAGAGTCCAATATTCATTCCATGGTCCAAGTGTTTGAATATGAAGTGTATCCCACTAGAGAGGCTACACATGAGTCAACACCTTGGATCACACAGTATGGGATTACACTGTATGGTCATGTGTTCATGACCCACTGTAGACTGACATTGGTCTACAATTAGTAATGATGATCTGCAAACACACAACTTAAACAAGATATCAAATACAACTTACTTCATCTTAGTTGAAGTGTGACTTCATGCAAATCTAGGTTATTGTGGATGCAATGCCCAACACTCAGTCTTTGAAAGGACTCCAGGATCCGAGAGGAGCTGTCCCTTCCTCCTTCAAAACTGTCTTCGTTGTGTTGAGGTTGTGGAGTTGGATGGAAGCTTGGCAGGCTGCAATAAGTATCTTGAACCGAAGCTTGGAAGGTAGCTATGGCAACGGAGGCCTAAGGCAAAGATTTTGCAAGCTCAATGGAGTGGAGCGGGTGGCCGGATCTTCCCTCCAAGGAAGAGAGAGAAAAATGGGGCTGGAGCTTCGTTTTCCCATACAAGGGAGCAGAAAAGGAGGGCTGGACGAACTATCCCCATCATTGGCAAAATATGCATCTTATATAGTAAATCATCAGAAAAATGGCCTCGCACAGTTCGACGCACGACCATGTGTGAACCGTGTGCTATTAGCACGAAAAAATAACCTGAGAAGATGAAGCGTTGACCCGTGCGTTTTACCAGCGCACGGGCGATTCCGCCCGTGCGTGAAGGAAATCGCACGGGTAACGACAGAACGAAGGAATGCAGGCAAAATAGTGGAACCGTGCATTTTACTCACGCACGGGCGCTTCCGCCCGTGCGTGAAGGAAAACACACGATTAACCACAGATCGGTGCTAAAATGAAATGTACAGGACAACCGTGCGTTTTCTTCTCGCACAGTTATGGTGAAATCGTGAGTTTAATTGTGCATTTACATTCGTCGAGTTCCACTCGACGCCATCAAATGCACGACCACGAAAAAACCGTGCGTTAAGGAAACACATGACCGTGCGTTTTCCTTAATTCAGAATTGTGAAATGGGAAAAACGACCACCTGTAAGCAATGACAACTAAATAATGGGGCATCCACGCTACGATCCCCGGGGAGCACCACGTGCATACCCCCAATAATCAAATGCGCAATTGCGCACCCGAGGGCTAGAAATGTACACAATATATGAAACACATAAGGAAATAAATAATAGTGAAAACTACGCAATAGTGATATGCAAAGGCATGAAAAGCAGCCCAGATGACCCCACAAATCCCTATATAAACAGGACACATCAGTACTCGTCCACGCTACTATCACCTTGCATCAACCTCTAGAACTCATTCTCCATCACTGTCCTTTGAGCTAAGGGAAGGTACCTTGCCAAGAATAGTCTAGAAAATTCCTCCATCTAGACGTCCGTGATTTGCCTTCCTCCCAAGTGATGTAGCTCTAAACCTTCCCACCACAACCTCGCCTCTTCATCCAACTGGAAAGTGGCTATGGTGGTCTTCTGCCACTCCTACGTTTTCATAGCTCTCAAGACTCTCTTTACTCAGGAGAGCCAGTCCTCAGCTTGGGATGGGGTTCCAGTTGGTCTTTAACAAGTTAAGGTCTTTCTTAACCAAAGCATGTTGCCCCGAGAACACTGGAGGATTAAAGCCCATAACATGTTTGAGCTACTTTCGATCGCTCTTCTAGGTATCAATGGCTCTACCACCACTTGTTCAACCCTTCTAGGTTCTGTCGCTTGAAGCGGTTCCTACTCCCCTGCAGGGGCAGGCTGCTGCATTTGCCTTCCTTGCTGGGCATTTATCATTACAAACACCGCTTCTACCACCAATCTTATAGTTTATGCCGAAGGAGGGTTGCAGGCACATCATTCGGTGCGCTACATGCCTCAAAATGCGGGTGTTCTGAAGGCCCTGCAGCACTCCTGGTCACCTATAAATGTACAAAACACCATTAAGTGACAGAAAAAATTCTTAAAAGCAATTATAGGAACACGCAGGTTCCCCAAACATGTGTATTTTCATTTCTATATGGACATTCATGGGTTCTTTTTATGTTATAACGATGACGCACGTACAAGTTCTCACCACCCCTTAAAATAATTCGCCCACGAATTCCAATAAGCAAGACCGAAACCGGTAGTTTGATACAAAATTGTAACACCTTTATTTGTCACATAGCATATAGTATTAGGTTCGGCCGGGGCCCGACGCCACATACCACAGATAGATCGAACGGTTACAAAATGAAACCATCCTTCCAATAACACACATCCTACACAGAGCACATTCTAGCGGATGCATTATAAATGTTGCAAAGAAAAGAACCCAAGCCACAACATGAATGTCCACTAAAAAACCAAACGTATGAATGAGCGTACAAATACCCAAGTACTTGGCCTTATGGCCTTACAAGAGTTTACTTTTAAAAATAAGTGTCTTCCAAACATTGGCATGCAGGAAGGTCACACATGAGTATAAAAGTAAACGTTCGCATTGGCCTTTGACGGTCGGCTTTACAACATGGGCTTTAGCTCGCTACTTGCCACTAGGCTCCACAGTACCTGCAATTAATATTCCACCGCAGCTGTGGCAAACAAAAGCAACGTTCAGCTAAAGATGACAAAATTATAACGACCCCACCCCATATTTTGAGTGGCGGTGCTCCTTCCCTGCATTTTTGTAGCATTGCCAAATAATATAGTGAAAGTACAACAACAGCACACTTCACCACAAGTGTAGGCACGGACGGCCTCACACCCCGTGCTCTGAAGGCACTTACTCGGTGAACCCGATCCGAACATAGTCCGTTCCGCAGTCCACCACCTCCCCCAGGATGGCAAACAACGTGAGCATTAAAGTCCTTTCTACCAAATCCTAGACTCGTCGTTCTTCAAGACATCTTTAACTAAAGCACTTGGAGTGGGTATGGTTCTTATGCGTTGTCGGCAAGTGTACAGGTCGCTGTCAAGTAATAATTTGGGAATAGCTTCCCTGAATGTCAATATCGAGGGAATGCAGGAAGGGTATGATAGCGTTGTGTGAAGATCGTCACTAAGAGTGAAAATAAACAATAGGTGGGTTTTGGTTTGATTTCCTAATACTACAGAATAGAAATAAAACAACCGTGGGTTGCTGGCACCGCTTCACTTGGTGGATGAGTGAGTGCAGGCTGCCATTCCGTGCTTCAGTATGCGGATGGATGGAGAGCAAGTGCGGAGAGTGAGGGTCATAAACAGCTCTTCAAACACAGACTCTAGCCCTTGCTAGAGTGGATTCAAGTGCGCTAGTGAGTGGGTGTGAGAGTAGGCGAGTGCATCACAACTAACAACAGAGCAAGTAACTAACGAAACACACTTCATTCATAGACAAATTAAAAGTAAGTTTATTTTTATTACAAGCTTGAAGTATAATCCACAAAGAGAAAAGGTAGAGTAAACCGAAGAGGGAAAGGCGTAGCCGAGGTGCTTGGCCGGAGTGGTGGGTTGTCAATCCACTTCACGACTCTGACCGTGGTTGCTACCGGATACAAGTGGGTCGTCAATCCACTTGTTCTTCTCCGTCTTACTTCCTTTCCTTCAGTCATTTATTCCTTTTATCAAGGAGAGTTGTACCAAACGTTCTCATTGCTTGCTGCTGGTTGCAAGGAGCTCTCCGAAGGTTGATGAATGCTTCGAATGGCCGGAGAATGCTTCCTAGAGGTTGTAGATCGGTGGAGGACCTGTGGAGGAGTGGAACGACACTTCCCGCGCAACTCTAGATCGAAAAAATGACGAGCGTTCCTAAATCGCAGAACATGGCTTTAAATACGAAAGCAGAAATATAAGAGCGCACGATCAGTGGCGCACGACCAGTGGTCGTGCGCACTATCGGTTGATAATCGTGCGCAATGCCCCAGATAAACCTATAACTAGACAGAAATACCAGTATATATGCGTACGAGCAGTGGCGCATGACCGATGGTCGTGCGCACTGAGTCCCCAGATCGTGCGATTGGCAAAGGCAGAATAGCAAAAAAAGGAGGTAAACACACACAAGCAGTGGAGCACTACCAGTGGTCATGCGTATAATGTCAAGTGCTCGTACGATTACCCCGACAGAACAAGAAAAATGGAGAGGACAGAGCGGACAATCACTAGCGCGCGACCAATGGTCGTGTGTAATAGGTTCAGTGATCGTGTGGTCGCCGTGATAGAACTAGGAAAATGGAGAACGTAGTGCACACGATCAGTGGCGCACGACCAGTGGTCATGCGCAATAAGTCCAGTGATCATGCACAGTATTCCTTTACCGTTTGGGATTTCTCGAACGATCCCGGAACATGCACGCGACCCATGTACTTGCAGTAGGAATAGAAAGGCCACCAAAATGTGCACACCACCTTCTCCAGACACAGGGAAACAACAAGAAAAATGCAGAAGTACAGAAACAACGAAACCATACTGAAAACGGGCCTACGGTGCACTTAACATAAAATGAGCAGAGAAACGAATATAAGCAATTATGTCTCTCAAGTGCAGTGCAATAACGAGAAAAATGGCCCAAAATGAGTCCAAAAATAATTATATAACTTGGACTCATCAGGTTCTACCAGCCCGTTGCTCACCTCGCAACGGCCATTGAGCCATCGACGCGGGTCAAGCTTCACCAAATCCCAATGTATCCATCTTACACTAGTACATAGCCTGGCTATGTACATGGCTGGATCCCAGGCCACCAAAACGGCAGAACTTCGCTTCTGCCCAGATTTTTGGGTGCACCTTGGAGTTAATCCCCAAGACTCCCTATTAATATCTACCACGTAGAAAACCCGAAAAGCAAATGGCACAGAGTATTCTCAGGCACTACAAGCATAATTAAAACATAACCGATCAAGACCAACTTGTCCGGGTAGGCTTCACACACCATGCCTATGTCCATACTTCGATTCCAGACTCTATATGCAAAACAACGGGGACTATTCATGTGCACCAGAAGGAATACCTCGCACTCACCGATGACTCGTGGGAGGGAGTTTCCTATGCAAAAAGGAAGATGATTTCACATGTCCATGAAGAGAATCATTACCATTGCGGTTCTCTTTGGCACCATGGAGATCTAGACAGATGAAAAGCACCGCAATGGCCTCGCCTCCACGGATCTAGACTCGGCTCGCGACTTGGGGCTCCGAAGCTCCACCAGCGGCCGGATTTCTCCTTCTCCTTCTTCCTTGCCCTACCCTCTCTCTAACACTTTGTAAAGAGAAAGCCTTATGGGAAATGAGGGTTTCACCACATATTCCCGGCCTTATACGAGCAGGGGAAAAGCTGAGCCGTCGGATCACATTTGAAGGAAATGAACGACCACAATTCACCCGAAAAATAACTTTCCCGGGCCGAATACTGCGTATGACACGCCCATGTCCTAGGTCGTGTTCCACACTCGCTTTAATCTAGTAAACCCAGAACAGGGCACGACCTCTGACACGGCTTGGGACATGCCCGTGTCAACCATGGACACGCCCGTGTCATAGGCTATGTGCCCCATTCGACGTTGAAACCGTCGAATCCCGAACAGGACACAGCCATATGACACGCCCCTATCACAGGTCGTATGCCAGATATGCCTTTGGACACGCCCGTGTCCCAGGCCGTAAAACTCACTTGACACAGCCCGACATAACACAGAGTAGGACACGATCATTTACACGCCCGTGCCAAAGGCTGTGTTCCCGATCTAGCTTGACTCCGAAGATCGTCGACTGCATTTCGTCGACCTTAGGAACAACACGACCCTGGACACGCCCGTGTCACAGGCCGTGTGAACCTAATCAGGCACCAAATTGGCCTTAGAACGCTATCCGTTCCTTAATGAGTTTTGGGGCGTTACATTTTTGTGCTATGTAAGGATTATTTTCCCCTCCTCTTTCTGTTTTTTTTAGCTTTCGTAATCAGACTTTCTTCTTAATAAAATTTGTTAGTTTTTCATCCTTATATTGTACTGGAATGCCTCAGAGTGCCACTCTTTCAGCAATCTTATTTATCTTCATTTTTATTCTTTATACGTGTGTGCGTATGAGTTAGCTTTGTTGAATTTATGCTTTCAAATCATCAAATTGCTTAGCTTCATTTTAGATTTTCTCAAATTTACTAGTCGTTATTATAGCTTTTTTCCTATCATATTCCTTTGATTGGTTTAGATTTAGGATTTTTGTGCTTTTTATTCACCCTTATGGATTTGTAAAAAATGGTTTCAAAGTGGTTTTTATTTCTCTTTAACTTAGATTTTCTTTCTTTAGCTTTTAAAATTTTTGCTTCTTTTTCATTTTCTTCCACTTTTTAATCATTTTTACAAAGTTATAAGAATGGATTAGTTGTTATTTCAATTTTTCAAACCCTTTGATTTTCGCATTTATTTGAAAACACTTTTGCTCCAACATTTTTTATTTCTAGTTTTTGTGCATTTTCAGCAAATTCTTATGGTAAAAATGTAAACATTTTTATTTTTCGATCACTAGGTTTTTCTTCTTTTTGCTTGTGTGTGTGAGTGTATGAGTTAGGTTTTTCTTGCTTTCGTTCAAGTAGAGTGTGTGCGTTTCATTCAAGTAGAGTGTGTGCGTTTATGAGTTAGCTTTTACATCATTAATTTCTTGCATACTTGTTTGAGTAGGACTTGTCATTTCATGCCTACTCGTTTGAGTAGGACTTGCATTTTTCAGCTTTCATTTCCGTCCTACTCGTTTGAGTAGAACTTGCAATTTTCTGCCTACTCGTTTGAGTAGGATATGCAATTTCCCACCTACACGTTTACGTAGGACTTGTATTTTTCAGCATTCATTTCCCGCTTACTCGTTTGAGTAGGACTTGTCAATTCAATTATGCATTTTCCCTTTTTTGTAACTTAGCTTTTTTTTCTTTATTATGACTTTGGTTGAGTGCGTGTGTTTTTCTCCTTTTTAGTTACTTTTATTTTTCTAATGTTAGGTTATTTTATGTGTTTTTTTGTAACCCTTCAGCGTTTGATTATGAACTCGCGCCTCACCAAACTCATAAGCCGTCCGCATTCCGATGAGTGGCTAATCGCTCTTAGCCCTCGGTATTGAAGAGCATTGGGACATAAATAATGTTTTTAAATAATTAAAGGTCTTGTTTTTCAATTTAATTAAGAACTTATGGTTTACCCCGGGTATACGACGCATAGAACCACATATTGATGTGTGGGCTCTATTTCCGTTATCCATACGCTAGCTAGCCGAGAGACCGTGCGTATGGACTGATCACCCTTGGGTAAAAAGAGTTTTGTACTAACCCTCGAGAGAGGAGGCACGTAATTCTATCGGATTGGGTTCCCGCAATAGCGGGTTTCTTAGCGTAAAGCAGGCATTAACAGGAATCCTTCGCTGAACGAGAGCTCGGTCAAATAGTTTTAATGTTCAGGTGAGCGATATACCTAGAGATAGGTGAGCTGATTCTTTTGGAACCTCCACGACCAAGTTTCTACTTTAATTGAATTGAAACCTAGGATCTCTAGTTATATAAATCTATTTTAGTCCTAACGTAATTCGATCCCGAGCATTATTTCTTCATCGACCTTTTTCAATCTATTTTCAGCTCTTTCTTATAGCCGCTTTAATTAGTTAATCCGATAACTTAAATTTTTCGATAAGATTATAGTCCTTTCGGGAGGAGTAGAGATAATCAACCTGTTCCTGAGAAATTTACAATCTCGATATTCCAATGAATATCCTGTATTACTTGCGATAGGTGTACTTGCCTCTCCTTCGCCACGCGAAATCCGTACCTGCCGTGCTCACTAGATAAATAAGAGTCGGGCTTCGTGTGCATCAAGTTTTTGGCACCGTTGTCAGGGAGCCTTTGAGTTGTTATTTTGAATTCTGGAGTCTATTACTTTAACCTATTTTCTAAAAACTAAAAAACTCTATTTAAAAATAAAAAAAAGAGTTTATTATTTAGTTTATATTTTAGGGTGTATGACCCGTGGACAACCTTCGAAGACTGAAACTTTGGATTTCGATCCTGAGATCGAACGCTCACTTGCGCGTATTCAATCTCAACGCCAAAATCCCTATTTGGATCCCGAAGAATCCGTCGTAGAACCCTCTACCGTAGTTTTGGCCGACCCTAACCCTGCCCAAGCGGTCGAGCGTACTATGTCTTATTATGCCCCACCTAACCTGGACGATATTGTGTCTAGTATTATTCGCCCAATGGTGGCAAATAATATTTTTGAAATAAAATCGAGTATCATTCAAATGATCCAAAATGCAGTGCAGTTCGATGGACTGTCGGATGAGGACCTGAATGTTCACTTGTCTAATTTTTTAGAAATATGCGACACCTTTAAGATTAATGACGTCACTAGTGATGCCATTCTCCTATGCTTATTTCCTTTTCCCCATAAATCCAAAGCTAAGGCGTGGTTGAATTCCCTCCCGTGAGGATGTATCACCACCTGGAATGAGTTGGCAGAGCGCTTCCTGACAAAGTACTTTCCCCCCGCGAAAATTGCAAAGTTGCGAGCAGACATTTCTTCGTTTGTGCAAAATGATATAGAGTCTCTATATGAGACTTGGGAATGGTTTAAGGTATTCCTCCGCATGTGCTCGCACCACTCGCTGCTAATATGGTTGTAGGTACAAATTTTTAATAATTGCCTTAATTTTTCAGACACGTCAAATGATTGACGCGGCTGTCGGGGGCACATAAAACAACAAAACCCCCAAGGCCTCCCAAGCTTAATTCAAAGAAATGGCTATGAGTGCCTTCTAGCGGAACATCCCGCGGGATGCCCAAAGCAGGCAGCCGACCTTTTTGAAGTGGATGCCACTGATCTCTTAACCCTTCAAGTTGAAACGTTAACAAAGCAGGTGGCGGAGATGTCTACTGCCTCCTCCACTCCGCCTTATTTTATTCCCCCTAACGTCTGCATGTCCGAAGTGTTCGTCGACTTTGTTGGAAATTTGGGTCGTCCTTCCTTTGACCCCAACAATAACCCTTATAGTAATAACTATAATCTGGGTTGGAGGAACCACCCTAATTTTTCATGGAGCAACCCGAACAACACGCAGCGCCCGCCTAATTCTTTTGCGCCTGCATTTTCGACCCATCCTCTGAAACCTTTTCTGGTGGAGGAAAATTATTATAAATACATTGCATCCAACGTGTCAAATATCCGGAATATCATCGGATCGCTAAAAATAATCTTGAACTACAGGTTGGATAGTTGGCGCAACAGCTGTCAGAACGCGGGCACGGGGCACTTGTGGGAAACACAGAGCCCAACCCTCAGGAGAACATCAATGCTATAACCCTCTGTAGTGGTAAGGAGGTGGTCGATCCAAAAATGATCGATTCTCAGGTACATATTTCCCCTCCGACCCCTCTTTCCTCTTCTTCGATTACGCTACCTATACTAATTTTAAACAAAAAAAATTATTTTAAACAAGGCCCTGCCGTATTCGCATAAGTTAGATAGTGTGCGTAAGGACGCGCAGTACAAAAAAATTATTTTATTATTAAAACAGATTCATATTAATGTTCCCTTCTATGAGGCGATCTCGCAGATGCCTAAGTATGCAAAATTTTTGAAAGAACTTCTTTCTAATAAACAAAAATTAGAAAATATTTTGCATATCTCTCTCAACGCAGACTGCTCGGTGGCTCTTACTAATAAATTGCCTCTAAAATGAAATGATATGGGAAGGTTTTCCATCCCGTGCCTTTTTGGCAATATATCAGTAAAAACTCTCTTGTAGATTTAGGCGCGAGCATTAATTAGATGCCATTCTAGCTCTTTCAAAAATTAGGTTTGAGCACTCCGAACCCTACTAAAATGCGTATCCAACTAGCGGATCGCTCGGTTAAGTTTCTTGTCGAGGTAGCGGAGGATGTTCTTGTTCGAGTTGACAAGTTTATCATTTTGGTAGACTTCGTCATTTTAGTAATCGAGGAGGACACCGATGTACCAATTCTACTCGGTCGCCCTTTTCTCGCCACCTCCCGCACATTAATTGATGTGAGTAACGGTCGTCTCCTCCTTCAGGTAAGAGATGATGAGGTTACTTTCTCTATTAATCCCTCGATGGAAGACTCATCATCGAGCGATGATTTTTATTATAATTTCGATACTTTTTTCGTAGATCATTCTTCTCTTATTTTCGAGTCAATTTTTCTTAATGACAATATTTTTGTGCTCAAAAATTTTTATTGAGAAGAGGATAAATCTATAGATTTTCCTTTCAAACAAATTGGTTCGAAAGACATTAGAATTAAAACCTCTTTAGAAGAACCGCCCTGCTAAAGCTCAAACCCCTACCCGAATCACTCAAATATGCCTTTTTAGGAAAAGATGATACCCTTCCCGCTATCATTTCCTCGCAGGTTAGCGATTCAGAGACTTCAGATTTTTTGGGATTTTTTCTTAAACATCGCCACGCAACTGCGTGGAAAATTTTTGATTTAAAAGGGATTAACCCTTCTTTTTGCACCCATAAGATTTTCCTAACCGATAATTGCCGCAAAACCATTCAGCTGCAGTGACGTCTTTATCCAAACATGAAAGACGTCGTTAAAGCTAAAATAATTAAATTATTAGATGCGGGGATTATTTATCCTATTTCAGATTGTGCGTGGGTTAGTCCCGTTCATGTCATGCCCAAGAAGGGAGGTCTTACCGTATTGTAAAATGAGCATAATGAATTCATCCCAACTCGTACTGTTACGGGTTGGCGGGTGTGCATCGATTATAAAAAACTAAATGATGCTAACCATAAGGGACATTTTCAACTACCATTTTTGGACAAAATTCTGGAGCGTTTATCCGGTCATCCTGATTATTGTTTTCTTGATGGTTTATCATGGTTTTTCAAAATCCCCATTTCCCCTGATGACCAAGAGAAAATAACTTTTACCTGCCCGTTTGGCACCTTCACCTACCGAAGAATGCCTTTTGGCCTCTGCACTATGCCAGCTACATTCCAAAGATGTATGCTAGCAATCTTTGGTGAGTTGGTAGGAGACATTATGGAAGTCTTTTTGGATGACTTCTCTGTTTTTGGATGATCATTCCTGACTAGTCTTCGGAATCTAGATCGTGTCCTTCAGCGATGCGAGGACACATATCTTGTGTTAAATTGGGAAAAGTGTAACTTTATGGTTCGAGAAGGTTTGGTTCTCGGCCATAAGATTTTTTATAAGGGGATGGAGGTCGATAAGGCCAAGGTTGAAATTATCGAAAAACTTTCCCCGCCTTCTAACGTTAAATCTATTAGGAGTTTCTTAGGCCACGTGGGCTTTCATAGACGTTTCATTCAAGATTTTTCAAAAATAACAAAGCCTCTTACTCGTCTCTTGGAAAAAGAATCAAATTTTGTCTTTAGTAGCGAATGCGAGTCCGCATTTAATTTTATAAGACAAAACTTATTAGTTCACCCATTTTAGTGGCGCTCGATTGGACCCTTCTGTTCGAGATTATGTGTCACGCTAGTGATATTGTCGTAGGTGCCATTCTTGGCCAACGTATAAACAAATATTTTCATCCTATTTAGTAGCTAGCAAGACGCTCACTGCCGCATAAGGTAATTACACGACAACAGAAAAGGAACTTTTAGTTGTTTTTATTACATTTGATAAGTTTCGCTCGTATATAACGCTATCTAAATTTATCGTATTTACCGACCACTCCACCTTAAAATATTTGTTAGAAAAAATGGATGCCAAGCCCCGCCTTCTTCGATGGATCCTCCTCCTACAAAAGTGTTATTTGGAGATCTGGGATAAGAAGTGCGCGAAAAATTTAGCTGCCGATCACCTCTCCCGTTTAGAAAATCCGGTACGGAAGCGCTCATCGAATCTGATATAAATGACATATTCCCCGAGGAAAGCCTCGTAGCCATAAATACTATTTCATCTTCCCCGCCTGGTTCGCAGATTTTGCGAACTATTTAGTTGCGCGGGTGCTCCCAAAAGACTTTTCGAGCTAGCAAAAGAATAAATTCTTTTCTTACTTGAAAAATTTCTTTTGGGAGGACCCTTCTCTTTTTCGTATCTGCGCGGACCAAGTGGTCCGAAGATGTGTCACGGGTGTGGAGTGCACGCAAATACTTAGCACTGCCATAAGGGTCCGGCAAGTGGGGATTATCAAGCTAACCAGACTGCGCGGAAGGCGCTAGAGGAAGTCTTCTTTTGGCCCACTCTATTCAAAGATGCTCACAAATTTTGTGTGTTTCCGCAATCGCTGCCAACGGTCGGGTAACATCTCTCATCGTGACGACATGCCCCAAAATTTATTTTTATAATGAGAAGTCTTCGATTTGTGGGGCAACGATTTTGTTGGCACCCTACCTCCGTCTTTTAAAAATAATTATATTTTAGTGGAAGTCGACTACGTATCGAGGTGAGCGAAAGAGCAAGCTCTCCTCACCAATGATGCACGAGCCCTTGTTACATTTCTTAAAAAACTATTTTCTCACTTTGGCACACCTCGCGCTATTGTGAGCGATAGGGGAACACATTTCTATAACGCCCTAATAGCTAAGACGTTAGCTAAACACAGAGTCACACACAAACTTGCCACCCCTTACCACCCGCAAACAAGTGGCCAAGTTGAGGTTGTAAATCGAGAGATTAAGCGTATATTAGAAAAAAAATGTTTCACTTAATAGGAAAGATTGGTCCGGCAAACTCGACGATGCATAGTGGGCGTATCGTACGACATACAAAACCGCAATTGGTTGTATGTCGTATCGATTATTCTTTGGCAAAGCATGCCATCTCCCCGTAGAACTAAAACATAGTGCAATTTGGGCTTTAAAACTCTTATATCTCGACGCTAACTTAGCCGTTCAAAATAGAAAACTGCAACTAAACGAGCTCGATGAATGGCGTGCAAAAGATTACGAGAGAAATAAGTTTTAAAAGGAGCGTTCTAAGTTTTATCAAGATCGAAAAATCATGCCCCAAATTTTTTTTTCTCTGGGCAATCTTGTCCTTCTTTATAATTCACGTCTTAGAATTTTTCCGGGTAAACTAAAATCACGGTGGTCCGGCTCTTCAAAGTTGAAGAGGTTTGGCCATATGGGACCGTACTCATCTCCCACCCGGAAAAAGGCTCGTTTAAAGTAAACGATCATCGCTTAAAAATATATATAGTGGGCGATCCTGTGGGCAAAATAGTCAAGCTACACGACTATAAACAAAGCGCTCTTGGGAGGCACCCCATGTTTATGTTTTTTGCTATTTCTTTTCTTTTTCTTTGTTATTTTTTCTTAATAATGTAGGGTTCCTAATTGGTCCTCCCCGAGCACGTTTCAGGGAAGCTTCTACCCTCCCTCTTTATTTTGTTTATAAATAATTCATTTTATTTCTTTTTTGTTCCGTATACTTACGTTACAACATTGGGGACAATGTTGGATTTAAGTATGAGGGTGTTTTCGTGCTTTCTTTTCTTCACCTCTTTTTTCCACTTTCCTAAAATTTTAAAAATAAATAAATAATATAAAATACAAAAATAAATAAAAATACAAAAAAAATCCAAAAAATACAAAAATAAAACAAAACAAAACAAAAAAAATTACAAAATGAAAACTCCAAAAATACCTTTTTTATCATCAAAAACTTCAAAAAAATTACAAAACAAAAAATTACATAAAAATTTATTTAGTTTTACTTTGTAAATATTCTTTGTAAATATTCTTTGTATATATTTTTTGTAAATACTTTAGTAAATATTCTTTTCTCTTTCCCCTCTTTCTTTCTTCCTCCTCTTTGTAAATATCTTTTCTCTTTTTCCTCTCTTGTAAATATTTGCTTAAAAATCTTAAAAATACAAAAAAAATTAGAAAACAAACATAAAATATTTCAAAAAAATATATCTTCTTCGCATTTTAAAAATCCAAAAAAATTATAAAACAAATAAATTGAATATTCCATTGTTAACCATTTTTCCTCTCCAAAAATATAGTTGCAAGATTATTTATAAGCAAATTTCTTTAATTCTTTGCTTACTATTCGTTTATTAATTAGAGATTGATATATTTAAATATCGGTGGTTAAGTTTTAAAGAATTTTGTTTGCCTTGTTCTTAAGATAGCGGACTTGTTTTAGGCACTACTTCTAATTTATCTAAAATAGAGACATGTGTATTATGTTAGAAAAAACAACTATAGACTTCAATTATTTTTACTTTAAACTTTTAGAAACACAGGAACATTCAATTTATAAAGGTTGTTCTCAAATTATTTTTTATTAAAATCAAGTTTTATTTTTGAAAAAAAAACTCAACTCCACATATTTATCATGTCTTTCTTGGCATGATAAAATTTTTATCCTTAAAAGAACCTATGTAAATGGGAATAAGATTTCATCCCTTAAACATAGGCATCAAATATTTTTAAAAGATTATATGTTACGGAGTAAGAAGATAAAATTCATTACTCATATACATATTTATTGAGTTATATGAAGATTATTCAAACATTACATGTTATGGAAAATAAGATTTCATTTTCCTATACATCCACATTCAATAGCGAAACAAAAATATACCTCACCTCATCCAAAGCCCTCTTCAAAAACCACAATAACCCCTTTAACCATATTCAATGACTCTAGACTGAATATAAAAAATTTTTTAAGAGCATAATTTTTAAATTGCATTATTTCCTTTAAACTCTTATAAGCTAAAGTTTCTATAATTCTAATCTATTTTTGTTAGCTAACAATTACAATTTTTTCTTGTTGTTTGCTTACTTCAAGAAGTCTTTTTGGCCAAAACTTTTCCTCTATTTAAATCATTTTCTTAATTTAGGACATAACTCTTATACCCCTAATGTTAATTTAGATCTCTCTTTTAATTAATTCAAGCGGTAGCTAAATTTATGATTTCTTTTAATTCCCTATAAATATATCTCCATCTTTTGCTCTGAAATAACAAAAGCTTAAGTATAGGGGTATTTGATGAGTTATAAATATTCGTACTTTTCAGTACTTTATTTAGGTCATTTAAGTTTGTTTTCGTTGTTTTTAGTTAATTCTCTTCAATAAATGTTCCTTTTTTGTATATATTATTCTAACTTAGCTTTATTTTTGTTTTTCAGAAATTTCAGGAAAAAGTCGAAAAAATCAATGTTCGTCTATTGGGTCATGCCCGTGACCTGGTCGTGTCACTTTTATTCCAGTAGAAAGTTATAGCCTGCAATGCCAAAGCCAAGTCACGCCCGTGTCGGATCTGACACGGTTGTATCGTATCCGACACGCCCGTATCATGTCTCTCGACGCTCAATGCTTCCAATTCGACGCTCGACGCTCGACGAATTGTCCGACATGCCCTTGCAGATTTGGTCACGCTCGTGACCACCAGTCATTCCAGACAAGAAGTAGCCAACGATGCAAGGACTTGATGCTTTCCCATTCATGCCCATGCTGCACCCCTTTGACCGTAGGGTCACGCCCATGACCTCTACGTGGAATGTCACGAAGTCAACAACCAATAAATTCTCGTCTTAGCCTCAGCATCAGTACTTACACGCCCCCCTACACGCCCATGACCAGGGCGTGTAATCCGATTTTTTTTCCCTATAAATAGATGTTTTTAGTAAGGTCCAAGGGTTCAATCTTTTCATCCATTTTGCTATTTGGGCTGCTTCTAGGAGGTTTTTATGCTATGCAAGGATTATTTTCCCCCCACTTCTTTGTGTTTGTTTTAGCTTTAGTAATCGTACTTTCTTCTTAATAAAATTTGTTTGTTTTTCATCCTTATATTGTATTAGAATGCCTCTGAGTGTCTATCTTTCTGCAATCTTGATGGTTATCGCTTTCCGCTTAAGAAAAGAGAGCCGAACTAGCAATCCAATTAGGTAAGTATACCTATTGAACTGTATCTAGGGGACACAAGTGTCGTATTGAAATCCGGGAACTGTTGAGTACACTTACCCACACGAAGACTATTATTTTATCGACGGGAAATCTTTAGGGATAAAGAGAAAATTAAACGCACTTAATGAAAGGAAAATAACACTAAAGGAGAACGAAATAGAGGGCATAAAATAAGCGATTACAACGAAAGATTAGAACGATGAAATGGAAATGCACTCGATCGAGAATCACCTCGCCTAAAGTCGATTAAAAACACAATAAATAAACCTAAATTTAATAGGGTAAAGGTCCTTGACCGTGGAGGTTACTAAAGCTTGAACACGCTTTTCTCGAAGTCATGCCCAACTGAGTTTAGGAAGGTCCGATCGACTCTCGTCTAAATTAGACGCCTAAAGAGCGCTTTATGCGGTGAACCCCATTATTGGATTTTACTCCAATCTGGGAGATTTGGACGTCTATCTCTCTCGAGGGGTGCGTACAACTCTCTTTACTCTTGAATGCTCACTTCAAACTATCGGACTCTCTATTATCCAAGAATGAAAGCTATATTGGAAATTAAATATCGACAATATAATTCCAAATGAGAAAAATAAAGAGTAATTCGAAGGCCTGAACCCTAAAAAGAAAAGGTAAATCCAAAGCATCATAACTTAATCACTCGAACCTCGGATAATCAAGATCAAGTACAAGGAGGATTAGTTAATCATAGCAAAGTGGAGGAGGGGGGATGAGTAGTAAAGTATAATAACACAAAGTAAACAAGGAGCACTTATATTAATGAAGAAAGAGAACTACACTTCAAATGGAAGATTACAATTGCATGGAATGAAAATCCTATTCTAGCCCTACAATTAGCAACTAGAGCAATTACAAAGCTATTATAAGAGATTACAGTAGGCTAGGGTTAAGAAAAAAACAATATAAGAAAGAGAGAGAGGGGGGAGAAAGCATGAAAAAACAATAAAAGGAAAAGGAAAAAGGGGCAGCACCTCTACCTCTCAACCCAAACTTCTCTGAAATGGAAGGGGGGGTCTGAATTTATAGGAAAAATTCTCGAGTTGGTCACTTCCTAGGTGACGCCCCGGGAGGGCGTGTTAGGGGGTGTGACACGTACAGGGTTGACTTCATGATGGATTCAACAATGTTGGAGAAGGCGATCGTAGAAGCTTTAGCTTGTCGGAGCTATCCGAGGCAAAAATTGTAAAATAAAGAAAACAAAAAAAGATAACTTGGGTTGCCTCCCAAGAGTGCCCTTTGATTAAAATGTCATTTGATCTCGACGCAACAAAAATAATAATGTACAAAAATATTTTGTCCAAAATAATTATAATTAAAGTTTTTAACAAAAAATAAAAGTTCGAAGTTAGAGTTCGTGCAGCACAAATTTAACAATGTTTGGACTGGCATCATCATCACTAGAGAAATATAGTTTAAGACGTTGACCATTTACTTTGAAATTACCCTTATCAGGGTGTAAAATTATAACAACACCATACGAAAAAACTTCTAAAACAGAAAACAGCCCAGACCATCGCGACTTGAATTTTCCCAGAAATAAACGTAAACGAGAATTATACAAAAGAACTTGTTCGCCCGGCTTAAAGGTTTTTGGGTGCCTTAAGTGTTTATCGTGAAAACGTTTCATCCGCTCTTTATAAAATTTGTTGTTCTCGTAAGCGTAAGAGCGCCACTGGTCGAGTTCGTTAAGTTGAAATTTTCTAAGGTAGCCGACAAAGTGGGGATCAAAATTTAAAAACCTTAAGGCCCAAAAAGCGTGATGTTCTACTTCTACGGGTAAATGACACGATTTTAAATAAACCAACCGATATGATATACATCCGAGGGCGGTTTTGTATGCTATTAGGTAGGCCCATAAAGCATCGTCTAATTTGGTTGACCAGTCTTTTCTAGATGTTGAAACAGTCTTTTTTAGAATTTTTTTAATTTCTCTATTCACTACTTCGACTTGCCCGTTAGTTTGGGGGTGGTAGGCAGTTGAATGTGTATGCGTAAGGCCGTATTTATTAAGGATTTTAAAAAACTGCACGTTATAAAAATGGGAACCCCTGTCACTAACGATGGCTTGCGGCGTACCGAATCGAAAAAATAATTTTTTGAAAAACGCAACTACAACTCGGGCATCGTTTGTAGGAAGAGCTTGGGCTTCAGCCCAACTTGAAACTTAATTGACGACAACTAAAATATACTTATTCCCGAAGCTAGAAGGAAGAGGCCAATAAAATCAATTCCCCAGAGGTCGAAAACTTCGCACTCAAGGAAATAATTTTGTGGTATTTCATTTTTATTCGAAATATTGTCGGACCGTTGGCAACTATCACACCTACTCACAAAGGCTTGTGTGTCTTTAAATAGACTAGGCCAATAAAAACTTGCGCTTAACACTTTGTGAGCGGTGCGAGCAGCTTGATAGTGCCCACCCGTCGGTCCTTCATGCAAATGTTTAATAATATATAAACCTTCTTCATAATAAACACATCTCCTTATCACTTAGTCCGCAGAGACTCTGAAAAGATGCGGGTCCTCCCAAAAATAGTTCTTCAACTCAGAAAAGAATTTCTTCTTTTATTGAGAGGAAAACTCTTTTGGGAGCACACGAGCCACTAAATAGTGGGCGATGTGTGCGAACCAAGGAGAAGTAGATGTATTAATTGAAAACAACTTCTCATCGGGAAAACAATCGTTAAAAGATTTTTCATCTAATTTTTCTATAAAGGGATTGTCTAATCGGGAGAGATGTTCAGCGGCCAAGTTCTCGGCTCCTCGCTTATCACGGATCTCTAACTCAAACTCCTGGAGTAGTAAGACCTAGTGAATCATGCGTGGCTTGGCATCCGATTTAGAATGGAGATATTTGAGGGTTGATTGGTCCGTAAAAACAATAATTTTTGAAAGTGTAATATAAGGGCGAAATTTATCAAAAGCGAATACTACAACTAGGAGCTCCTTCTCGGTCGTGGTGTAATTTTACTGTACAGATGTAAGCGTTTTACTAGTGTAATAGATGGGGTGGAAGTTTTTAGATATACGTTGACATAATACTGCCCCACCGCGAAACTACTCACATCGTACATGATTTCAAATGGAAGGTCCCACACCGGAACTATCATAATCGGGGTATATTAAATTAAAAGCAGCTAGGTAAAGGTCATCAAAAATAAATGGGGCGTCTTTTTCTAAGAGATGGGTAAGGGGCTTGGTGATCTTGGAAAAGTCCTTTTTGAAGCAGTGGTAGAAACCTACATGACGAAGGAAACTTCTTATAGCTTTTATGTTCGTAGGCGACGGTAGCTTCTCGATAACTTCTATCTTAACAATATCTACCTCAATTCCTCTCGCAGAAATATTATGACCCAAAACTAACCCTTCCCTCACCATAAAATTGCATTTTTCCCAATTCAGGGCAAGGTTAGTCTTTTCGCATCATTCTAAGACTTTTTCAATGTTTTCTAAACAACTATCAAAAGCATCACTGAACACGGAGAAATCATCCATGAATACCTCCATAATGCTTTCTACGAACTTGTCAAAAATAGCGAGCATACATCGCTGGAATGTAGCTGGCACATTGCACAATCCAAACGACATTCTTTAGTAGGTAAAGGTGCCGAAGGGACAAGTAAACGTAGTTTTCTCCTGGTCCTCGGGGGAGATAGTGTTTTTAAAATTCCTCGAGAGGCCATCGAGAAAACAATAAAAGCTATGGCCGAATAATCATTCTAAAATTTTATTGATGAACGGCAAGGGAAAGTGATTCTTGCGAGTGGCGTCATTTAACTTATGATAATCTATACACATTCGCTACCCGGTCATCGTCTGTGTCAAGATTAATTCATTATTCTCATTACTAACTACCATTATCCCTCCCTTCCTCGACACTACCTAGACACTACCTAGACAGGGCTAACCCACTTACTATCAAATATAGGATAGATAATTCCTGTGTCTAACAATTTCATAACCTCGCCCTTAACTACGTTTTTCATGTTTGGGTTTATATGGTGCTGAGGTTGTATGGAGTTACGCGAATTATCTTCCATTAAGATTTTGTGAGTGCGAAAGATGGGCTTATGCCCTTGATATCAGAAATTTGCCTGGCAATATCTCGGCGATATTTACGTAAAACTAAAAGAAGTTTATCATTTTGCGCATCCGTGAGGTAGGCCGAAACTATTACGATAACTTGGAATCTTTTTCTAAGAAGGCATACCTATGATGTTCGGGTAGTTCCTTTAATTCTACGGTATGGGGTTCTTCATGCGAGGTTTTAGAAATTCTTTCTTTTTCAAAAACTATGACTTTGTAGACCTTTGTATATGGAAAATTAAAAGGGGTGGAGCTGGTGGCCTTAGTGGCTTCTTACAATAGTTCAGTTTGAAGAGTTAAGGTGGAAAAAAAATTCTTTTTCAAATTAAGATAGGCGATAGGAGGATTATTCACTTAGGTGCATCAATTCAGTTGGAAGAGTGGAGGAGGAACAAAAATCAGAAAATTCTTTTTTAAATTTAGAGATGCAATAGGAGGATTCTTCACTTAGGGCATCCATGAAAAAATAGGAGTCATCATTTGCTATGGTGTTCTTCATCGAGGGGGTGTTAGATAAAGTCACTTCATCGTCGCCTACTCGAAGGAAGAGCTTACCATTGCTTACGTCAATGATAGCTGTTGGTTATTGCATCCACAATAACCCAGATTTTCATGAAGTCACCGTTGAACTAAGATTAATTAAGTTGTATTTGATCTCTCTATTTAGTTGTGTTTGTAGACTATCATTGTAAAGTGTAGAGCAATGTTAGTCTACAGTGGGTCATGAACACAGGAACATACAGTGTAATCCCTCACTATGTTATCCAAGGTGTTGACTCATGTGTAGCCTCTCTATTGGGATACACTTCACATTTAAGCACTTGGAACTTTTGATGAAGATTGGATTCATGAAGAAGGAAGATTTCCTAACATTCAAAATTTTTCTAAGTCCACTTCTCGATAAGTCTACTATAGTTCTCGAGTAGTGGAGTTAGCAGAACTCGAGAAGTTCATAAAGTTCTCGAGAAGCTTATCATAGTTCTCGAGTAGTCTCAGCCTATACTTCTCGAGTAGCCAGAGCTAGCCTTGAAAATTTTCTAATTCCATCTCTCGAGAAGCTGGGTTATAGTTCTCGAGTACTTAGCTTCTACTTCTCGAGAAGTCAGCTTAGTACTCGAGTACAAGTTTTTGTTCTCGAGAAGTTCTATCTTAGTTCTCGAATAATATTCTTTCAGTTCTCGAGAAGTCCAGTTTAGTTCTCGAGAAGTCTTAGATCATAATTTTCAAGTACTTTCATTAGTCCAGAACATATAGCTCTCAAGTAATCAGCTTGTTCTCGAGCACGTATATATACTTCTCGAGAACTACAGTCCAGTTTTTCAGAAAATTGCTTAAGTTCAGAATCGTCTAAATTTTCAAATGACATGACGTGCTTGGTCCACGTATCATCATTAATGTCAATTTTAACCATTAGGGGAAATCCTATATAAGTTCTTTTCATTAAGACTAACCATAAGAGGTGAGCCGTACCTTTCCAACAATTCTGAATTAGTCGTCTCTCTCAAGAAAGTTTTTATAGAAGCCGTCGCCGCCGCTCAACTTGAAGATCGACAAGGCTGTTTTTCGATCTAGAACGACTTGCTGTTCAAGGAATCTTCATCTTCTCCTTGATCGGGTAGGTCCAAGTTTCTCAGATCAGATCTACCGAGAGTATTCTTCAACAATTTCTGAAAAATCCACAATGTTCATGAAAGAAGATCTAGGGACAGATTTTCAGATTTGAGAAGAAATTTCTATTTGTATTTCCAAATCCCTTTTTAATCTTGTAGGAGATTATTCTCTGAGTGTAGGAGCTTCATTATCTGAGTTGTAGGAAGTATTCATCTTCTGAGTGAAGATCCATTTGGATCAAGATTGTAGGAACTTGGTTCCGAGACGTAGGATTGGTTTTCAATCCGAGATAGTGGAGTAGACAAGTCTAGTGATTTACTAGATCGGTGAGGGAAAGTGGACGTACACAAGGTTGGGGAACCACTATAAATGTTCTTGTCGTCTGTGATTGCTTGATTGTTTTTGTGCAAGTTCGTTAAATTTTTATTCCGCAAATAGTCGCACAATTCACCTATTTACCCGCCCTCTAGGTGATTTAGGTAGATAACTTAACACTTTCAATTGGTATCAGAGGGTGGTTGGTCATTAAAAGGTTAAAACATTGATCAAATTCCTCTCTAAGTTGTCTCTAGAGAATTTTTCAAGCAATGGACAAGGCTAAAGATTTTACCATGGTTCCCATGTGCACAAAGAATAACTTTCCCATGTGGAAAGAGAAAATTAAGTTTTTCATGGAAGCTGTGGATCCCAGAATCTTCATGATTGTTGAAGAAGGTCCTTACATCCCCATGACCATCTACGATTTAGATCCAACAAAGAAAGTTCCAAAGGAGTTGATGGATCTAGATAAAGACGAGATTGTACTTGTCCCACAGGATAAGAAAGCTAAAAATTTAATAGCAAGTGCAATCGATGACTCTATACTACAGAACCTGATTCACTGCCAATCTTCTAAGGAGATGTGGCAGTCTCTCGTCACTCTGATGGAAGGTACGGAATAAGTGAGCGATGATAGAAGATCTCTATTGAATCAGAAGTACGAAGCCTTCAGGCAAGGGATAAAGGATACCACTGTAGATACATTTGAGAATTTTTTCAAGATAGTTAACGGCCTTAGAGCATATGGACGAGTCTTCACCAACGGAGAACTGAATGGCAAGTTCCCAAGATCCTTAATAAAGGAATGGGACAATAAGGTATGCGCCATCAGGGAATTTGGATAGCTAGCTGAGACAGATCCTCATAATCTCTTCGGGATGCTGATGTCGTATGAGCTTCAACTCAACACAAGGAAAGCTGAAGAAGAGAAGAGTAGGTCTACATCTAAAGAGAAGTCTGTTTCTCTAAAGGCAGACACCTCTAGGAAGTCCAAGGCTACCTCTCCAGCCCCAACATAAGAAGTTAGTGAAGAAGAAAACTTGGAGCCAAGTACTACGGGATCAGAGCTATCTGAAGGAGAGTTCTCCTTACTCTCATGACAGTTTAAGAAATTCTTGAACAAGAAGAAGCAATGGAAAGTCAAGGATGCCTCTCACAAAAGATCACGACTTGACAGTGATCGACAAAGAAAAGGCTCAAGAAGCCACGACAGGTATGGTTCTAAATAGAATAAACATATTTTGACTGACATAGTTTACTACTATTGTAAAAAGCTAGGTCATGTCATTGCTGACTTCCCCCACAAGAAGAAGGAGGGTGGCAGGAGAGAAGAAAAGAAGTCCTCGTACAGCAAGAAGAGGACAGAGAAGAGCCTAATAGCCAAGAAGTGCAAGACTCTTAGTGACTCTGACTCATCCGAGTCAAGTGAAGAAGAGGAAGCCTACTTTGGGCTTATGGCTCAATCAGATGACTAACAAGAGCCCCAGTTCACTGGGGAGGAAAAATCTCAGACCCCTCTTCCAGAATCTGAAGTTTCTGAGCATGATTATGATGACAGCTCCTCTGACGATGAGTCTGAACTCATGGCCCAGTATAAGGAGTTGATCATGGCTTATGACAAATGTCGACGAGTCGTGAAAACTCAAGCTAAAGAGATCAAATCTCTAAAAGCTAAAGAGAGCACCTTAAGAGAGGAAGTTGCTATGACTGACTCACTCAAGGAAGATTTCAATAATACTATTGAAGAATATAATAAAGCTCTAGAGTACCTTGACTTGAAAGAGAAAATCATCAAGGAGTTGGAAGAACAACTCGCATTTGAAAAGAAACTTGTTGAAAGTTTCTCGAAGCCTAAGACTGTCCTTCCTCTCGTTGCTGAATTCTCAGCTAAGGCCAAGGGTGCTGGACTAGGCCATATAGAAGCTCCTAGTAAATCCTCTAGGAGTAATAAGGCTAAGAGAAAGAATAAGGCCGCCAAGAAGGCCCCTGCCGAAGAGAAGGGGAAAGCCTCTCAAGATCAGACTATCTTTAAGAAAGTCATATTTCCAACTAATGAGTTCTATCTTGACTCGTCCTACGACCACTTGACTAGGCCTACTTATGTAGAACCAAAGTCTCGTTACCAAGGATAGACTCGCCCCGAAAACTTTGGTGTGAGTGTATTTAAGGCACCTTATGAAGAAGTCATTCTTTAGGGATTTGGACCTTATGATCATGGTCATAACTTCAAGAAAGCACCAAAAGTAAAATCCATTGTGGAAAAGCCTATGATGGAGAAGAAATCATGTGATTTCCATCATCATGAAGCTTCTTCATCCAAGAATGCTACCCCTGCTAGGCCACTATCCCAGGAGGTCAAGTAGGAGAACTTAAGGAAAAGATACAACATGTTCGATTGTTGGTGCTGTGGAAGAATTGGTCATTTTGCCATCGATTGCTGGTTTAATCCAAGAAATTTTGCAACTCCTCAAGTTGGCAACATGAGAATGAGCACTCAAAATGCTAACCATCGTAGGGGGAATGTTCTAAAATGAGACCAAGGACCCAAACGTGTTTGGGTTCCTCAAGCAAACTGATTATGATTGCAGGTATGTCCAAAGGCCACCAAAATGCGAATCTGGTATTTGGACAGTGGATGCTCTCAGCACATGACGGGGACAAGAAGCCTACTTGAAAATTATTCTCCAGTGTTGAACGGACCAAAGGTTCAGACCGAGGGATAACCAAAGGCTACGGTATGATCACTAATGGTAGTGTATCCTTTTCAGATGTAGCTTATGTCGAGGGATTGGAACACAATCTTATAAGCATAAGCCAACTATGCGACAAAGAATACATAGTTGAATTCCATGCTGACAAGTGCTTGAAAAAGTCTGTTGACAATATGGAAACAATTCTATCTGGCACTCGAAGTAGGAATACATTTTGTTTAAATTTCATTTGTATAGACACTTCTACACCAGTGTGTCTTTAAGCAAAAGATAGTGCGTCTCTTGGTGACCAATGACACAAGAGGTTAACACATATTAATTTTAAAACTATTAATAAATTTTTCTCCCAAATCATAGTTCATGATGTCCCGAATGTCAAGTACGTCAAAGATAGACCTTGTCATGCATGCATAAAAGGCAACCAAACATGGGATACCTTTAAAAGCATTATTGACAAAGATTCAAGTAGATGTCTCCATCTACTTCATATGGACTTGTTCGGTCCACTGCAAATTAGAAGCTTGGGAGGTAAGGAATATACATTGGTTATTGTTTATGACTACTCGCGCTTTGCGTGGGTATTCTTTCTGAAACACAAGTCAGATACTTTTGATGTCTTTACAAATTTTGTTAGGCAGATCCAGAATGAATACAACTGTTCCGTAGTAAAGGTCAAAAGTGACAATGGAACTGAATTCAAGTTTGGGGCCATGACATAATTCTGTGAAAGCCTAAGCATATTTCATGAGTTTTCCTCTCCTCGCACTCCAAAGTAAAATTGAGTAGCTGAGAGAAGGAACAGAACACGCATAGAGTCCTGCAGGACTATGTTGAGTGATGCTTCACTACCAGAGTACTTCTTGGCTGGATCCGTCAATACTGCATGCCACGTGCAAAATCGAGCACTCATCAAGAAGAATCATGATAAGACACCTTATAAACTTTAAAGGAAAGAAAACCAACTATTTCATATTTTAGAATTTTTGGCTGTAAATGCTTCATGCTTAATAATGGTAAGTATCATACTACCAAGTTTAGTGAGAAAAGTTTTGAAGGTTTTTTTTAGGTTATAGTAGCCATAGTATGGCATACATGATTTTCAATAGAAAAAATCTGGTTGTAGAGGAATCCATACATATTGTATTTGATGAGACGAGCTTGCTGCAAAGCAAATAGTGTAGTGTTCTTGTTGTAGATACAGGCACAAAGCTGAAAGAAATCAGCTTGGATGAACTGACTGAAGGTGAAAGAAAAAAGGTCATCAAGATCACTACTCCAACCCCCATTGGAGAGATAGACGATCAAGATGAAGAAACCATCCAAGTTGATGAAGTCACTCCAGTGGATGAAGAACTTCCAAATGCTAGGAATCTAGAGCTCAGACATCTGAAGGATCATCCATTGGACCAAATCATAGGAGATCCCCGAGATGGTGTCAGAACTCGTTGAGGTACAACTAATGAGAATTTATATTTAAGTTTTCTCTCACAGGTTGAACCAAAGAAGTTTGAGGAAGCAAACTCAGACGCATCATGGATCTTGGCCATGGAAGAATAATTGAACCAGTTCTAGCGCTGCAATGTTTGGAAGCTAGTTCTAAGACCCAAAGGTAAGAATGTCATCGGGACAAAGTGGGTCTACAGGAAAAGGTTGGACGAGGATGGGACAATCATAAAGAATAAGGCCAATGTTGTTCCTGCTTCATATCGAGATGCTCTTTCTCTCCCTTTTTGGAATGCTGTTATGTATGAAGAGAAGCATACTCTTACTGATCGGGGAACTTGGACTCTTGTTTCTACCCGTTTAGGTGCCGACGTGGTTGGCTGTGTCTGGGAATTTGTCATTAAGTTTCTACCTAATTGTTCTATTGATCGTTATAAGGCCCGAAATGTTTCAAAAGGTTTTACGCAGACTTATGGGGTGGATTTGTTTGACACTTTCTCTCATGTGGCCAGGATTACTATGATCCATGTGCTTTTTTTGTGGCCGTCAACAGAGACTGGGAAATGCCTCAGCTGGATGTGAAGAATGCCTTTTTTATGGTCATTTACATTAAACTATGTATATGGAGGAACCTCCATAGTATGTTGCTCAGGGGGAGTTGTAAACTGCGAATAGCAATCTACGGTCTAATGGAAAGTTGATGGTCTTGGATTGACAAGTTCAATGAGGTCATTTTGTTGGTTGGGTTTGCTAGAAGTGATGCGGATCACTCGTTGTTCATTCAAAAGATGTCAGCAGGTGATGCGCGTAAAATACGGCAAGCGTACCGGTCGCACAAGTAATAAAGTTGGGAATAAATCCCCGGATGTCAGTCTCTTGAGGAATGCAATTAGCGTCGAACGATTTAGACTCTAAAACTATTGTTATGAGAGTTAATTGAAATAAACAGAAAAAGAAGGGGCTTTGGTTGGTGGTCTTACGACCGATTACACTAATGTAAACTATGCGGGTCGCAATCACCGCTTCTCAAGGCGAGGTGGATGTAGCGGCCGCGATGCCGTACTTCGGTTGGTGAGTGGACGGAAGTCTAGCGAGTGAGGTGATTAGTGCGGAGTGAAATTTAGTGAAACGAACGTGTGGAGTGGAGCGAGATGGAGCGAGGCGCATCAAAGGATAATTCTCACAAGCACGATGAAACACAAATGATCCAATATAACACTAGAAATTTATGTTCATTACATGCATAAACAATCCATGCAAAAAAAAGAGAGAAAATGCAAAACAATGAGATTGAAGATCCACCGCGGTTGTTGGCCGGAGGTGCGGGTTGTCAATCCGCTTCCAAGCGCAGTGCGAGGAGGGCTTCCGGTACCACCGAGCTGTCACCTCGAGGGCCTGTAATTCCATTCTCTAGGTATGCTTCGTCTTCTTCCTTGGTGGACAGCTCGGAGAAGAATGCTTCAATGGCCGGGAGGGTCACCGGAGGATGCGGAATGCTTTGGAATCGCCGGAGAAGGTCCTCCCGATGATGGGGATGAAGGTGGAGGTGAATGGAACTGCTGTAGGGCGAAATGGCGGACTGGCGGAGGTTCCGTAACGTGTCCCGTTACTTTAATTCGCGGAACAGGGCATTTTATAGCTTGCAGAATAAATAGGGCGCACGACCACTGGCGCACGACCAGTGGTCGTGCGCGACCAAGGTCAGGGCCCGTGCGCGAGCAACCTGTAGACCTGCATCAAAAAATCAATGGTCGCGCACGATTAGCAGCGCACGATCAGTGATCGTGCGAGGCAATGCTGATGATCGTGCGGAAATAGCCAGACAGAACTTTTGTAAAATTGGGTATGACTGCGCACGATCGGTCGGCACACGAGCAGTGGTTGTGCGCGGTATGGCAAGTGATCGTGCGGAAAGTTCAAGACAGAGTTTTCACAAATGAGTCCGGGCTGCGCACGATCAGTGATCGTGCGCCAGGAGGTCGATGGTCGTGCGTGGGTAAAAACGCATGACCACTGACTCCATTGCCAAAAACAGTGAAACGCCTATCCCGAATGCCCTCACGATCCCCAAAGCAGCAGGAAAACTGCACGGGACATCGATCGTGGCAGCCGCAGCAAACAATAATAATCATAACAAGAATGTAAATGCACACAAGCACAAAAATGGGCTAAAAAAGTGCACAGGGCGTGGAATGTCGTAGCTAATCAAAAGGAGTACTAATGGCGCTAAAAGATAGTGCAAAGCTGAGGAAAAAGGCCAAGATGAGTCCAAAATAAGGTATAAGATAGGGACTCATAACACCCCCAGACTTAACCATTTGCACGTCTCGGGCAAATAATCACCTTGTGGACTCAAAAATGGCTAGCTGACGTAGTAATTTCAAAGTACAGTAGGACGAGAAATCGAGAAACACAAGTGCATAGAAAATATAATAGGAGTTTTTAATCATGCTATGCAATTTATAATTTTTGATAAACATAAATAAATACTGTCACTACTCAAAGATTGAATTTCCGGTGAATCGCGCGGTCATGGGTAGAAAGAAAATAGGCAAGTCGGATGGTGGAGCATTGCCAAAGAGCGGGGCTCGTGATCACCTCCAAAGGAATCCACCAATGTCGGGGACCATATGCTTGCCCGTTCACACTTTCTCCACGATGCTAGTTCGACTCGAGCGTAAATCCGTAGGACTTTAGGTGAAGAGTTGGGGCTTGGGTGTAGACGTAGGTATGGATGAAAAAGATGAAAACGAAGGCAACGCACAACCCAACGGAGCTCGCACAAATACAGATTTCTCACTAGCAAAATGAATGCGAGTGCACCACACCCCCAGACCTGGTTTTTACAACATGGGTGTGTGCATCGCCTACCCCAAAACAGATTTCTCAAAAACAGATTTTCATTTATACTTTTTATTTTCTCTTTTTCGTTTCTTTTTCACAATTTTTTCCTTTTTTAATTTTTTTTCTTTTCCAAATTCTTTAATTTCAGCAAATATAACAAGATGGCAAATCCACATTATTCACAAAACCACCTCCCATATCAACAACCCAACGAGAAAATGCTTGGAACTAGAGCTCGACGCGGGTGTGCGACTAGGATTGGCTTGAGGCATTGGTGAATTGAGTGTGGAGCTGAAACAAAAGGAAGGTAGGCTCAACGGGGCTAGCGAGGGCTATGTTAGGACGGGTGCAAGGCTCAACCGGGCCAAAGTGATGGCCTACGTCACGCTCACGCTCAACAAACCGTGCAACAATGCTTCGAAAGTAGCCTGGGGCAAGTTCTTAGTCACCGAGAAAAGTGATCCGTCCTCCCGACTCGAGCAATACAAAGCTAGCGAAGCCCACACACATTCCTACACTACCGAGTGATTACTCCGGATTCATAGATTTGAGTAGGACACACAGTATTTACGAGTGCAGAAAAAATATAAATTGCAAGCATAAAGAAAAAACTAAATCTATACAATTTCTACACAACGTGAGCACTCGATTAGGAGCACTGCACGAGTTTCGAACTACTCTAAATCAAAATCCTACGTCAGCACCACCATCTTAAAGTTTACACGAAATTATACATCAACTCGAGCCGCACGCGTGGTCAAGTGCGCGCTCATGTGGGTGCCAAAGTGTGTGCAGCAGGAGTCAAACACAATGAAGCAAAAAGGAAAACTACTGGCATGCGAAATTAAATGTGCTCGTGGAGTGCACAGGCGGCACTTCCCCCCAGACTTGAATGAAAACATAAGCAAGTAAAATAGACATTCAACCAAGGAATGAAATCTGAAGCGAGAGAGAGTACCTATGCTCCAAAGAGGGGAGCATACCAGAAGATTGCGTGATGATTCGCGGGAGTTGCTGCTTCGCACAAAAGATAAGCTAAACCTGCGAATTAGGCCGAACAACAGAAAATACAAAAAAAAATAGAAAACATAAAATAAAAAACATAAACGAGGGGACCAAAAGGTCCAAGCTTGGGTTGTCTCCCGAATAGCCCTTTTGTTTACCGTCCTTAAGGTGGACCAAATACTTGTATTAACAGTTGTATATAGTGTTTTTGCAGAAAAATAAAATAAAACTCAAAATGTTCCAACAGAAAATAGGAGAGCCACAGCGGAAATTTGGATCAAGGCGCCGCCCCGTCACCATATAGTTGGTCTTCGAGCTGTAAGCTTTGAGGTTCGCCGATGATAGCACCTCCATCGTACAATTTTAGCCGATGCCCGTTGACCTTGAATTTGTCGCCGCTCTTCCCGGATATTTCAATAACTCCAAAGGGGGAGACTCCGATCACTGTAAAGGGACCGCTCCACCGCAATTTTAACTTTCCAGGGAATAAGCGGAGGCGGGAGTTGTACATTAGGACTTGGTCTCCCGGTTGGAATTCTTTTGGGATGATTTGACGGTCGTGCCATTTTTTTGTTTTTTCTTTGTAGATCCGCACATTTTCATAAGCAAAATGCCGTAGCTCTTCCAGTTCATTCAGTTGGGAGCGGCGTTCGCTTGCTGCAGTCTCAATGTCCATGTTCAGAAATTTGGTTGCCCATAGCGCCTTGTGTTCTAATTCGACCGGCAAATGGCAAGCCTTTCCGTAGACAAGTTGGAAGGGGGACATACCGATAGGAGTTTTGAAGGCGGTTCGGTATGCCCAAAAGGCGTCGTCGACCTTCTTAGCCCACTCTTTTCGGTTGGAATTTATGGATTTTTCAATTATTCTTTTTAGCTCCCTGTTGGAGACTTCTACTTGCCCACAAGTCTGAGGATGGTAGGCGAGAGAGACTTTTTGATGAACTCCAAACTTCTTCATGAGTTGTAAGAATGACTTGTTGCAGAAATGGCTCCCGCCGTCACTGATGATTGTGCGCGGAGCGCCAAATTTAGAAAAAATATTTCTGTGTAAGAAGGTTAAAACAGTGCGAGCGTCATTTGCGGCAACAGCTTCGGCTTCGACCCACTTGGAGACATAGTCAACCGCAACAATGATATAGAGTTTGCCGTGCGACATGGGAAAGGGTCCCATGAAATCTATCCCCCAAACATCGAATGGCTCACAGACGAGCATGTTGTTGAGGGGCATTTCGTCCCTCTTTGAGATATTTCCTTTCCATTGGCATTCATTGCATTTAGTAACATAACTGTGGGTGTCTCTGAAAAGGGTTGGCCAAAATAGGCCACATTGCAAAACCTTGCGTGCCGTTCTTGTGGCGCCGAAATGTCCGCCGGCCTCCCGATCATGATAGTGGTTTAAAACGGATTGGAATTCACTCTCGGGTACGCAGCGCCTGATAACTCCATCATTGCACGTGCGGAAAAGTAGCGGGTCTTCCCAGAAATAATGTTTGGCATCAGATAGAAGTTTCCGCTTTTGTTGGGATGATAGGCTCGGGGAGACAGATTTGCATGCGAGATAGTTGGCCATGTCTGCGTACCATGGGGTCGTCGAGGGGAGGGAAGAGATGGAGAATAATCGCTCATCCGGGAAACATTCAGCTATCGCATTGCGCTCATCCTCAAAAATAGGTCCGCCACTATCATTCTCCAATCTAGATAAGTGATCGGCGATGACATTTTCCACTCCTTTCTTATCTCGGATCTCAATGGAGTATTCTTGCAGTAGGAGAATCCATCGGATTAGCCGAGGCTTGGCATTTTTTTTTGAATAAATACCTTAGAGCTGCGTGGTCAGTGTAGACAATGACTTTGGATAACACCAAGTACGAATGGAATTTCTCGAAAGCAAAAAATCACGGCCAGAAGCTCCTTTTCTTTGGTAGTGTAATTGAGCTGGGCATCGTTGAGGGTTCGGCTCGCATAAGAGATGGTGTAAAATACTTTGTCTTTCCTTTGACCGAGCACCGCACCAACTGCAAAATCACTGGCATCGCACTTGACCTCGAAGGGCAAAGTCCAATCCGGTGCCACCAGAATGGGAGCGGAGATGAGCCGGTCCTTGAGAGCTGTGAAGGCTTGCATGCAATCTTCATCGAAGACGAACAAGGCATCCTTAGTCAACAGATTTGTGAGAGGTTTGGATATCGATGAAAAGTTGCTAATGAATCTTCTGTAAAAGACGGCATGTCACAAAAAGCTGCGGATTCCCTTGACAGAAGATGGAGGAGGAAGATTCTTGATGACACCGATTTTTGCTTGATCGACTTCGAGCCCCCGACGAGAGACCTTGTGGCCTAAGACGATGCCCTCACGAACCATGAAGTGGCATTTCTCCCAATTCAGGACAAGGTTGGTATCATTACAACACTGCAGGGCCTTGGCTAAATTAGCGAGGCAGGAGTCAAAGGTGTTCCCGAAAAGAGAGAAATCATCCATGAAGACTTCGAGAAAATCACCGATCATGTCGCCAAAAATGGCGATAACGCAACGTTGGAAGGTTGCCGGGGCATTACACAAACCAAACGACATTCTCCTAAATGCGAAGGTGCCAGATGGGCAGGTGAATGTCGTCTTGTCTTGATCTTCGGGATCGACTGCAATTTGGTTGTATCCCGAATATCCATCCAAAAGCAGTAGTATTCCTGACCAGCCAATTTTTCCAGCATTTGATCGATGAAGGGAAGCGGGAAATGATCTTTGCGTGTAGCTTAATTCAGCTTCCTGTAATCGATGCAAACTCTCCACCCGGTGACCACACAGGTAGGTAGTAGTTCATTCTCGTCATTGGCCACCACAGTAATTCCGCCCTTTTTGGGCACAACTTGGACCGAGCTTACCCATTTGCTGTCACTGATGGGATAAATTATACCGGCGTCAAGCAATTTTATAACTTCCGTCTGAACTACCTCATGCATCTTGGGATTCAGTCTTCTTTGCGGTTGTGCCGATGGTTTGTATTGATCTTCAAGGAGGATCTTGTGCATGCAGAACGTCGGGCTAATTCCTTTAATGTCAGCCAAAGATCGTCCAAAAACATTCTTAAATTTTTTTAACACGTCGACCAATGCACGTTCATTGTCGGCGGAGAGAGTAGCGGAGATGATCACCGGACATGCTGTGCCTTCCTCCAAGAAAGCATATTTCAGGGATTCGGGCAGCGGCTTCAAGGTTACGGTAGTGGCAGTGATAGAAGAAGTGATGGTGGGTTCTTTGATCAGATGCGGAGTCCCAGACGAGGTAGCGGGTGGTGTGTCCTCAATTCCCCATTCTGGCTCGTCATGGTCAAGAATCAATTCGCTGCACGTTCCTGGTTCGTCAATCAAGTCAGCACTCTCACAATTAGTGATTCTGAGTTATTGCGGAGATTCATGGACATTGAAGGAAATTGATTCTTCTCCCAGGCTTAGGGTCAGTTCTCCCTGGTCGACGTTGATAATAGCCCGGGCAGTGGCAAGGAAGGGCCTTCCTAGAATTATAGGAACCTTGGGATCAGCCTTCATGTCAAGGATGACAAAATCGGCCGGGAAAGCGAGGTCGTTAACCATGACAACAAGGTCTTCAACCATCCCAGCTGGCGTTTTTATCGATCGATCGGCTAGCTGTAACCTCAGGTGGGTGGGCTGGAGACTCCCAACTCCCAGCTCCTGGAAGATGGAGAGGGGCATCAGGTTAATCGACGCTCCCAAATCACAAAGTACGTGGCCAAACCTGTGGAAACCAATTCTGCAAGGGATGGTGAAGATGCCAGGTCTCTGCGTTTGGTAGGAGGAAAGTTGGTGAGGAGAGAGGAACACTCTTCGGTGAGGTTAATCATCTTCAGACCTTCCAAGGATTTATGCCTCGAGATGAGGGTCTTGAGTAACTTGGAGTATCCTGGAATCTGAGTGATAGCTTCTGTTAAAGGTATGCTAACTTGAACTCCTTTCAGGATCTCCAGGAACTTCTGAAAATGCCTTTCAGTCTTTTCATTATTTATCCGATGGGGAAACGGCGGCCTCGAGGTGTTCCTCACGAGTGGCGGTACTGACATGGGTCCTTGCGCGATCGGTGCAGAAGGAGGTTCAATTGTCGAGTCAGAAATGGGTATACACGAAGATTGTGTAGGAGGATCGGGCGGCAAGACTCTCTCGAGACTTTTTCCACTTCTCAGCCTCATTGAATGCACTGTTTCCTATTTCTGACTGATAGAGCTGAGAAGCATTTCTGTAAGACTCCCAATGGCCATTTGTAGGCGCTGAATGGTGGTGGCTTGATCGTTGAACACATCCATCATTTTGCAAACGTACGCGAAAAAACGCTCCATCACAGACGCGGGAAGATTGGCGGCTTCACTAGTGACCACCGACTTTGCCTCCACGGAAAGGTTGGGGAAAGGTGGGGAATTCCAATGCCTGCTAGTTTGGGCAATGTTGTCAATTATTTCCCAAGCATCCTGACAAGGTTTGTTAAACAGAGTTCCGCCAGCTGCAATGTCAAGTGCTGGCCGGAATCTGTCTAGGATCCCAAAATAGAAGGTTTGGAGCAGCAAAATATCTGACACTCCCTCTCTGTAGCATTCCCTTCGCAAATACTGAAAACGCTCCCAGGTTGCGAACAAGGATTCTTCATCTCTTTGGGAGAAGGTGATGAGCTCCTTGTAATCGTCTGTGGTTAGCATTTGCTGCCGGAATTTGGCCAAGAAATTTCTTTCGAGTTGCTTCCACGAATGAAACATTTCCTTACTGGTATTATGATACCATCGTTTTGCGATGCCTTTCAAGGAAAAGGAGAAGAGTCGAATCTTCTGCTGCTCGTCGTTGGCAGTGTTCGAAGAGCATGTGTCGTAAATTTCTAAAAACCTGCGCACATGGCATAAGGCATCAATACTTCCATCTCCGTTGAATTGACAATTTTCGATAATGTATTCGATCAAATCAGAGGAAATCTCGAAACTGTCATTTCCCGTTTCCACTCGATTTGTGAGACGGGCTTGATAAATTAGCAGCTGAATAGAAGGCATTGATGGAATATTGGCCCTGTATTCACTGAAATAGCAAAACAAAGAAACAAAATTCAAAAAGCACTAACTCTTATACCAATATTTCCAGAAATCATGATCGTTCAACAGTTGCAGTTCCCCGGCAACAGCGCCAAAAACTTGATGCGCGTAAAATACGGCAAGCGTACCGGTCGCACAAGTAATAAAGTTGGGAATAAATCCACGGATGTCGGTCTCTTGAGGAATGCAATTAGCGTCGAACGATTTAGACTCTAAAACTATTGTTATGAGAGTTAATTGAAATAAACAGAAAAAGAAGGGGCTTTGGTTGGTGGTCTTACGACCGATTACACTAATGTAAACTATGCGGGTCGCAATCACCGCTTCTCAAGGCGAGGTGTATGTAGCGGCCGCGATGCCGTACTTTGGTTGGTGAGTGGACGGAAGTCTAGCGAGTGAGGTGATTAGTGCGGAGTGAAATTGAGTGAAACGAAAGTATGGAGTGGAGCGAGATGGAGCGAGGCGCATCAAAGGATAATTCTCACAAGCACGATGAAACACAAATGATCCAATATAACACTAGAAATTTATGTTCATTACATGCATAAACAATCCATGCAACAAAAAGAGAGAAAATGCAAAACCATGAGATTTAAGATCCACCGCGGTTGTTGGCCGGAGGTGCGGGTTGTCAATCCGCTTCCAAGCGAAGTCCGAGGAGGGCTTCCGGTACCACCGAGCTGTCACCTCGAGGGCCTGTAATTCCGTTCTCTAGGTATGCTTCGTCTTCTTCCTTGGTGGAAAGCTCGGAGAAGAATGCTTCAATGGCCAGGAGGGTCACCGGAGGATGCGAAATGCTTTGGAATCGCCAGAGAAGGTCCTCCCGATGATGGGGATGAAGGTGGAGGCGAATGGAACTGCTGTAGGGCGAAATGGCGGACTGGCGGAGGTTCCGAAACATGTCCCGTTACCCTAATTCGCAGAACAGGGCATTTTATAGCTTGCAGAATAAATAGGGCGCACGACCACTGGCGCACGACCAGTGGTCGTGCGCGACCAAGGTCAGCGCCCGTGCGCGAGCAACCTGTAGACCTGCATCAGAAAATCAATGGTCGCGCACGATCAGCAGCGCACGATCAGTGATCGTGCGAGGCAATGCTGATGATCGTGCGGAAATAGCTAGACAGAACTTTTGTAAAATGGGGTATGACTGCGCACGATCGGTCGGCGCAAGAGCAGTGGTCATGCGCGGTATGGCAAGTGATCGTGCGGAAAGTTCAAGACAGAGTTTTCACAAATGAGTCCGGGCTGCGCACGATCAGTGATCGTGCGCCAGGAGGTCGATGGTTGTGCGTGGGTAAAAACGCACGACCACTGACTCCATTGCCAAAAACAGTGAAACGCCTATCCCAAATGCCCTCACGATCCCCAAACCTGCAGGAAAACTGCACGGGACATCGATCGTGGCAGCCGCAACAAACAATAATAATCATAACAAGAATGTAAATGCACACAAGCACAAAAATGGGCTAAAAAGGTGCACAGGGCGTGGAATGCCGTAGCTAACCAAAAGGAGTACTAATGGCGCTAAAAGATAGTGCAAAGATGAGGAAAAAGGCCAAGATGAGTTCAAAATAAGGTATAAGATAGGGACTCATCAGCAGGTCTTGTAGTTTTTGCTGTTTATGTGGATGAAATTCTTCTCACAGGAGATGATAGAGAAGGTGTAGATATGACCAAGAAGAATCTTCTTCAACATTTTGTTACTAAAGATATGTGATCTCCAAAATACTTCTTGGGCATTGAAATATCTAGGAGACCAGGGTCAATTATTCTTTAATAAAGGAAGTATTCCTTGGACCTCCTTAAGGAAATATGCCTCCTAGGTGCTAAACCAACTCGTTCTCCAATGTCGGGTGGAGATGACAAGTGTTGGAGTGAGGACTCAACTCTTCTTGATTATGTCACCAGGTACACACGACTTATGGGGAAACTTATTTATTTGACAGTCAAAAGACTAGATATTTGCTATGAGGTAGTATTAGTGAGTCAGTTTAGGCAAGCTCCTAAGAAGTGTCATCTAGAGTCTGCAATGAAGATTCTAGAGTATGTGAAAGGTGCTATAGGGAAAGGATTTCTCTTTCAGAGAAGGGGATATTTGGAGATTCAGGCATATCCAGATGCAAGCTATGCAGATGATAAGGAGGATAGGAAGTCCACATAGGGATTCTGTACCTTTGTTGGCGGTAATTTGGTCAGCTAGAAGAGAAAGAAACAAGTTGTTATCTCTAGGTCAAGCGCAAAAGCTGAGTATAGGAGCATGGCTCTCACTACCTGTGAGCTGAAGTGGTTACACACACTTATGCTTGATTTTGGAAAGATTTATGATCATCTTCTGCCAATGTGCTGTGATAACAAGGTAGCCATATTTATTTCGAGGAATCCGGTCTTCTATGAGAGGACGAAGCATATCAAGGTTGACTACCACTTCATTAGATAGGAGATTTTGAGGCATTGATTTTGCACTCCGTTTGTTAACACAGGGAGAGAGAGAGCTGGCTTATTTCTTCACAAAGCCAGTTACTCCTTCCGAGGAGGTTTGTAGCAAGTTAGGCATGTAGATATATATGCTCCAGCTTGAGGGGGAGTGTTGGAGCTTTAAGAGACTGATCAGTCTGATATCTAATCGTAGTAGTCTTCCTGACTCAGGGACCTGGCATTTTAGTCATCTAGCCTTGTGAAGGATTTCAGAATGTCGTATGGTGAACAACAGCAGAGGCTGTCTAAGGTTAAGCCACAGCGCTCATGTGTAAGTCGAAACAGTAGTCAGAGGGTTAACCTCATAAGCAGTGTAAGACCCCCCCTTTTTTTTAAAACCCGGGGTCTTAGGCCAAGAGTCGCCACTTTGAGGTGACACCTTCACGTCCTGAAGGGTCATCACCACAAGGCGCCGATTCTGCCGGCCAATTCGATCACAGAAAGGTAGCACAGTAATTGAAGTAAGGGCAAGTCCACTGAAAATAAATCACATATATAGAATAAAATCTCCACGAAGGGAGTGTGCACAGAATAACAATAATCAGAGTACTAAAAATGTCGGCTTATGCCCGGTACAAAATGTCCTCACTACAAGTCTCTCATGCGGAAGCAAAAATAGGAACTACTCAGGGTCGAGACTCACGGTCCCGGCTGTATGAACTCCGGAGCTAGACTGCCCCATCTCCAGGCGCACCGATCTCTAGGGCTGCTCCTCCATGCTGGGCTCCACGATCCCCTAAATGATGCGGTTCGAAAACTGTTAGTTATAAAGACTAAGCCCTATCATCCCCTACCCCTTCCCCCATGGCTCCTAAGTACCGAGCGGAGAGGAAGAAAGGGAAGGACATGAAGGTAGAGATTAATCAAGAAACAGATGACAGCGGAACTAATCTAGCAAATTCTATAATAATATGACAGAAAACAGGAAGTAAGAAAGGTAACCTTAACTTATGTGCGAAAGCGCATAAGCCAAGGGATCTTCTGCAAGGCTCCCATCGTATAGAGTGTCCCATACCACTTATACATTGGGGTGACGGTTATCAAACAATAGCATGTATATATATTGAAATTAACCTTTGATTTATAAACTTGCCCACACAAGCCTATAGACCAAGGGGTCGTTTTGCAGGTCCTAATGTATAAGCGTCCCATACCACTTATACTTTAGGTGTCAGGGTTAAATGAATTGATTATGCTATGACATGCAAGTGGGTATGATGAAACATGCAAGTGCAACTCACACACCCGACTCTGTGCACACAGACCTTTAGTTCCCCCTTTCGGAGCCGTTACCTCCCAGGATACCTCCGTAGTGGCGGACGGAAGCGGTGGGTTGGGCCTCGCCCACCTCAAAACCAGTAAAAGCACCACTGGTCTGACCTATCGTACGCCTCAACGCTTGGTGCACTAAGCGGACGCCTGCGTACTCTTGCCGGCTGGCGCACCGGACATCTGTTGGCGAAGTGCTAATCACCTCGCCGAGTAAACGATATCGGTGTCGGTGCAATCGAACTCCCCGATATCGAAAACCCACCACCTTAACTTTTCCTATTTTATGCACATGCAAGTTTAATCGTAAACACACAAAAACCGAGCCGAAGCCCCTGGACCAAAACGTCCGTCTCCAAATCAACTGAGCCGAAGCTCCCCGGACCAAAACGTCCGTCTCCAAACCAACCGAGCCGAAGCTCCCCGGACAAAAATGTCCATCTCCAAACCAACCGAGCCAAAGCTCTCATCAATCTTCCTGTGCCAACAGTGTTTGTGAAAAGTGCAGCCCTAGTTACTAAGTTACTCTTTTCAGTTTGTTATTACAGTTTACATTAGCCCAGGACTGCCCCCGGTATTCCCCGTGAAGGGCTCTCAAGGGGCACTAGGAACCAAGACGGCGGCATTACGGCCTGAAATTCCCTTTCGCAAGGCACTTATTGTTATTGGTTGACCTCCCTTAACCCGATTCCCTTCTCATATTACGATATACTATCCTAGGGTAATTTTTAACCTTCCTCTCTTCGGGAAAGGCGATCTTTCGCCGAACCCGAGCACCTCTTAACTCTAGCTATCACTAATTCTCTCTACTCTTCATACCATCCTATCGTGATTTCATCTACAATTGTCAACCCAGACAAAATGATTAACTCCAATGACTTCCTCAGATCCTGTCCTATCGCAATTCACAAATTTGCTATATGCAGACCGACCTAGACTACATGTCGAACCGGTTATGCAGTGATCCAATACTCATCCAGATGCCCTAAATTATTTACTGGAGGCTTATCGTGATATAACTAGCCTAAATCCAAAAAATGGTAATTTTCCTAATTTATCTGATATTTAATTAAATTCCCCGAAAGTCCCAAGGGTTACAGGTTTGAACATGAACTATCCTGAGTAATCATGCAAGATGTCCAGAAAAATTACTATAAATATTATGTTATCCCAATATAGTAAATCCAAAGTATCACAATTTTTCAATCATCAAAAGGGCACTAAACATATTTTAGAAATAATCTCGATCTTTGGTTATTTATGAAACAAGTACAGAAAATATCCATCCAAAAATTGTAAATTAATTATAATAAGCAGATAAGACCTTCAAAATAACATTGGCCAGGTTTCATAATTTTCCAGCAAGTATATTATCCATAATTAATTTTTAAACAATAAAACCCTTTCTAACAGCTGTGAATGAAGTACTAGATTTACTCAACTAAAAATCTTACAAAAATTCAGGGGAAACTATTCTGACCTAAAACATTTACCTCCAAGATTTCATGAGGTTTCAATGAACAGAAATTTCTAAATAATTAAATCATCATTTAAGTCCTTAGCAAGCTTTACAAATGAAGTACTAGCAATAATCAACATAAAATTCCAGAAAAAATTGTTATAGGTTCTACCTGATTCAAAAATCACTCTACCGAGATTTTACAGCTTTTAAGTAAGGTTTAGTGACTGATTTTACCTATTTGACATTTTACCCTAAAACTAAGGATAGGGTTTTAAGGTATCTACTTGTCTCCAAATTCACCAAGATTACATCCAGACGATTCTTATCAAGCTTTTGTCAACTCTACAGAGTTTCAAGGCAATACAAAAGCAATTGCCCCCATATCCTTCACAACCCTCAAAACCCTTTATTTAGGGTTTGAGCTTGGATCCTAGGGTAAATCAACCCTAAACCACTCCATTTTTCTCCAAGCAGGTTATAACACCCTTCTAAGTCAGAGGTCGGAATATCAGCCTCTGTTGAGGTGATTTGACCTTTTCAAACTCTTAGTGCACTTTTTACTAAAAGATGTCTCACTAATGCCTAGTTAAGGGTAGAAGATTTCCTACCCAAAACTCCTCCAAATCAGTTGGAATTTTGTATAGACCTAGGTTTTATAGCCAGGGACCACTCACCAAAATTTGGGAGGGTTTGGAGGTCATTTGACTACTTAAATAAATTCCTCTAAGTATATAAAATTAAAACAAAAACTTTAGGTAAAGTATCTCCAAAAATTCCCATTTTTGGTCTGCCTTTAGGTATTGCTAAGGTTAACCCCCTGCCCAAATTTCAGGTCATTTGGAAAAGGGACGAAGAGTGGGCATCCATTTTAATTTCTGCCCAACTCTAGGTACAGCCCCCACTAAAACGGGTGCTGCGGCCGAACCGCTTATCCAAACGAGTTGAAACCAATTTTAAATTCATCTAGACTCTAAGGGCTACAACTTTCGTGACTGGTCATTTTTCCTAAATCGGCATCTAAATACCTCATTTCGCAGCCTCAAAATATACTCAGATAATATATCTTTCCTCTATGTATTATATACATAATTTATAAATTATAAAATTGATTTTACTGTTCATCTTCTTCATGAACCCGAAAAACAGAACTCAGAAAAGCCATTTTTCCTGTAACCTTTCCGTGATCCGTCGCCGACTGTCCGGTCACTTCCCTGGCCAGCCACCACCACCTCCGTTGAGGCGATGGCTAGCGGTCGGCGGTAGTTTGGCCGCCGGAGGTGGCGGTTTCCGGCGAACTCAAGAATACATTTTTCATGGTTTTCCATGAAAACGAGAAATGGGTCCGGCTCCGTTGAGCGCGAACTTCCTTTCTAAGAATCCTAAGATCTACCCATGAAAGAGAAGAAGCAGAGGAGGACCTTGTTCGTGGTTTGGAGGCGGGATGAACGACGGGGTGCCATGGCGCAGTGGTGGCGTAGCCGAACTTCTCCTACAATATGAACAAAGATCTGATCTGTTTGATTGAGCGTGTAAACTTCTCCTCTTGCTACATGTGGGCTTTTATAAGTCAGCAAGTGGGGAGGTGAAAGGGTAAAGCCTTAATGGTCATGAAGGCTCCCCTTAATAACCTTTCGGTTACAGTGAAGGGATAGGAAACGGTGGAAGATGAACAGGTGTTTGCCAGGTCGATTCCTATTGGACCAACATTTCCTCCTTTATTATATAATTACAGAAGGAAAAACAGCCCGTAATTACTCCTAGTGTAACTTCCCACACCAGCATTTATTACCACGCGTGTTAGAATAATTTCGGGCCTGAACCGTCGTTTCGGCCAATGTCACGGGCGTGACACATAGGTGACAGGCGTGACAGGCCCGGGTGACAATGCTGAGGTCGACGATCGCCGAACTGATATCGACGGTCGTCGAAGGGTGGTCACGCCCTAGGTCACGAGCGTGAAACCTAGGTCACGGCCGTGACAGGCCCGAACGGCAATTCTGAGGTCGACGATCGTCGAACTGAGATCGACGGTCGTCGAATGGTGGTCACGCCCTAGGTCACGGGCGTGACACCTAGGTCACGGGCGTGACAGGCCCGAGTTTCAATTTCGACGATCTCCTTACGGAGACCGACGATCGTCGAAGGAGTCACGCCCTAGGTCACGGGCATGACACCTTGGTCAAGGGCGTGACATGCCCGGGCTGTAAGTTCGACGATCGTCTCACGAAGATCGACGATCGTCGAAAGAGTCACGCCCTAGGTCACGGGCATGACACCTTGGTCACGAGCGTGACATGCCCGGGATGCAAGTTCAACGATCGTCTCACAGAGATCGACGATCGTCGAAGTAGTCACGCCCTAAGTCACGGGCGTGACGGGTCGGTCACGGGCATGACCAACCCGTGACCCGAAATCTCGATCGATTTATTTCAATTTTTGGGCTTCCTAGGGTTCTGGGACGACCAACCGACTCCTAGGGGTCTAGCCGGAAATGGGATGTTACAAATCCCAATAAACAACACAAAAATTTCGTCCCCGAAATTGAGGTTGAGCCTACGGGGATTTTTACCGGAGTAAATTAAACTTGTAACATCCCATACAATCTTTCTATTGGGTTCAGGCGACTATTCGTTTGATAAACGAAGACAATCTCCCCAATAAACAAAAGATTAGCCCCTACCTTTCTGATTGAGTGCGCATGCCTAGGTCCTGAATTTTCCTTATCATGTCTTAACTGTCCAAAACAAGAAGGCAATCTATAGTATACCGAGAGGTGGTGAGATGTACCTAACTGAACAACTCTGGGTATCTTTGCCTCATCAGGTCCTGCGGTTCCCAGGTGTGCTCCTCCTGACCGTGATTTCTCCACAGAACCTTGACTAAGGGGATCTTCTTGCGGCGCAAGATCCGTACTCCTTTGTCGTCGATCCGAACCGGCTCCAAGTGAACAGATCGGTCTGAAGCTACCGGCCCTTCAGTGGTCAAAATCCGCTGCTCCGCGCATAGTAGAGCCCTTCTCAGTGAAGAAATGTGGAAGACGTCGTGTAGAGCTGCCAACTCTTGTGGCAACTCTAGCCTGTAGGCTAGGGGCCCGATCCGCTCCAGGATCCGGTAAGGGCCCATATACCTAGGGCTGAGCTTCTTACTTCGACCGCGCACTCGTGAGACTCCGTGCATGGGCCGGATCTTCAAGAACACTCGATCCCCTACCTGAAACTCCACCTGACGATGCCGGGCGTCATAGTACTTAGCCTGTCTGCTCTGCGCCTCCAACATCCTATCTCTGATCAGTCTCACCTGAGCCTCAGTGTCTTCAACAAAATCCGATCCCAACACCTTCGGGTCCTCGTCTTGAACCCAAGAAAGCGGGGTCCTACATTTTCTTCCATACAAGGCTTCATAAGGCGCCATCCTGATGCTGGACTGGTAGCTATTGTTATATGAGAACTCGACCAACGGTAACATCTTCTCCTACGGCTCTCCTCGGTACAGTATACACAGTCGTAGTAGATCCTCCTACGTCCTGTTGGTGCGCTCTGTCTGCCCGTCCGTCTGAGGGTGGAAGGCCGTGCTAAAGGTCAACCGGGTGCCCAAATATGCCTGCACAGACCGCCACTCCCTGGATGTAAACCGTCCATCGCGGTCCGACACTATCGTTCGCGGCACGCCATGATATCGGATATACTGCACCACGAACTTCCGTACCAGCACTCCCACCGAGTCATCCTTCCTGATCGGTATAAAGCGGGCCACCTTCGTCAACCGATCAACAATTACCCAGATCGAGTCATTCCCCGTCCGATACCGGGGAAGACCATGTATAAAATCCATAGCTATATCCTCAAACTTCCACTCCGGCACCGGGAGTGGCTGCAACAGTCCTGCGGGGTTCCTGCACTCCGCCTTCACCAATTGACACGCCTCGCAATGGGTCACGAAGTACGTAATGTCCTTCTTCATGCCCGGCCAAAACATCGTCCTCTTCAGATCAGCGGTCATCTTTGTGATCCCCGGGTGCACAGAGTACCGGCTGCAATGCGCCTCCGTCATAATATCCTCTCGGATCTGGCCTCCTGCGGGTATATATACTCTGCCTCTGAAATGTAGCAATCCATCTCTCAGGGAATAATCTCCTGTCGAACCCTCTTCCAAGGCTCGGAACATCGGCTCTGCCCATGCATCTGTCCTCTGTCCGTCCCGAATGCGATCCCGAATATCGTCTATGGCCACTATCGATGCCAGATACTCCCTATACAGAACTGGGTCATCCTCGGACAATAGGGATATCTGCATATCTCTGAATGACCGGACTAGCTCCCTGGACATAACTTGGGGCCCAGCTTCGGAAGTGGCAGCTCTCCGACTCAATGCGTCGGCCACCACGTTTGCCTTCCCTGGATGGTTGTGCATCTCATACTGATAATCTGCTAAGAACTCCACCCAGTGCCTCTGCCTGATATTCAGCTCCTTTTGTGTGTCCACGTATTTCAGGTTCTTGTGGTCGGAGTAGATGTCACAGTGGACTCCATAAAGATAATGGCGCCAGGCCTCTAGAGCAAAAACGACCGCTCCCATCTCAAGGTCGTGCACTGGGTAGTTCTTCTCATGGGTCTTCAGCTGGCGGGAGGCATATGCTATGACGTGTACGTTCTGCATCAGCACTGCTCCCATCCCCTGGTATGATGCGTCGGTGTACACCTGGAATCCTTCCTTTCCAGATGGAAGGGCCAGAATAGGGGCTGAGATGAGTCGATCCTTCAGCTCCTGGAAAGCCGCCTGGCACTGCGGGGTCCAAAAGAAAGGTGCCTCCTTCTTCGTCAAAGATGTGAGGGGGAGGGCAATCTGAGAGAGCCCCTCCACGAACTTCCGATAGTAACCGGCAAGTCCCAAGAAACTTCGTACATCGGTGGCTGTCTTCAACTGCAGCCATTCTCGAACTGCCCGAATCTTTGCCGGATCCACTGCCAACCCGGCTCCGCTGATAATGTGGCCTAGGAAGGCCACCTCCTTCAACCAAAACTGACACTTGCTGAATTTTGCATAAAGGCGATGCTCCCGCAACCTCTCCATAGTGAGTGCCAGATGCCGAGTGTGCTCCTCCTCCGTCCTAGAGTAGATCAGGATGTCGTCAATGAATACAATGATGAACACATCCAAGTAGGCCTCGAAAACCCAGTTCATGAGGCTCATGAACGCCGATGGTGCATTCGTGAGCCCGAAGGGCATCACGGTGAACTCATACAGGCCATATCTGCTACTGAAGGCCGTCTTCGGGATGTCCTCCTCCTGGATCCGTAGCTGGTAGTATCCTGACCTCAAGTCCAGCTTCGAGAAATAATGGGCCCCCTCCAGCTGATCGAACAATTCGTCTATCCGTGGGAGCGGATAGGTATTCCGGACGGTCAGCCTGTTTAGTGCTCGATAATCGATGCACAGGCGGAGTGTCCCATCCTTCTTCTTCATGAATAGGACCGGTGCTCCCCATGGTAAGGAACTCGGTCTAACAAATCCTGCCTCAACCAATTCCTGCAACTGAGTCTGAAACTCTGCCAACTCCTTCGGGGACATTCGATAAGGGGCCCTAGATGCCGGCTTGGCTCCCGACACAAGCTGTATCTGAAAGTCCTGCTCTCGGTGTGGAGGTAGTCCCGGCAGTTTCTCTGGAAAGATGTCAGTGAAATCTCGCACCACCGGGATGTCTGTCACCGACTCCTTAACTTCCACCATCTCAAATAGAATCTGATAGACCTCCTCTCCCTGCAGATGGGCCTTAACGGCCTGTACCGAAGATAAGAGTATACGAGAGACAGGTCTTATACCTTCGATGGTAATGAAAGAGTCCCCATGTCTCACGGTGATCCTCTTTGCCTGGCACTCAATCTGGGCATGGTTCCAGTGCAGCCATACCATGCCCAGAATAAGGTCATAGTCCGTCAGCTTCAAAATTGTCGCTGGAGCCTCGAACGCTTTCCCACCAATTTCTGCCTCCATATTACAGTGATCCGTGGTAAGGAGCTCAGATCCATCTGGTAGTCGCACCCTCATCCTCAAGCCTGTGAACCGCTCCACACCTTCCAGTCCTTCTACGAACGTCTCCGACACAAAGGAGTGAGTAGCTCCAGTATCGAACATCGTGCGGGCCGGCTTGCTGCTGATGAAGACTATACCTGGAGTGATTAGATATCTTAGGGTTCTATAGTGAGTTTTACTTTCCTTGCTAATCTATCTAGTGCGATTCAAAGTTTTAACCATTGAAAGGGAAATTCTATGAAAATAAAGAGGCATTGCAGCGTACCTGCTATGACCTGCTCTGGATTCCGAGGCTGCGCAAGGTCCAAGGCATATACCTGCTCCCTTTCCTATCTACGATCTCCCCCCTGGTATCCACGACCGCGGCCGCGTCCTCGACCTCCGTAATGCTGAGCTGGTGGGCCTCCCTGTGGTGCTGGAGGTGGTGCCCCCCTCATGGGGCAGTTCCTCCGAATGTGCCCAATCTGATGACAAAGGAAGCACTCTGGTGGGGGATACGACATTCCCCCGGGTCTCGGCATCTCCTGCATCCGAAGAGGTGGAGGGGCCAATATCACCTGTTCCCTCGGCTCCTGCCTCACGTCCTGACGAGGCTGGTCCTCTGTCCTCCTCCCCTCTGGTACAGCACCTCGCCGCTGGTCATTTCTACATCTCCGTCCCTGATCCTCTGTTGGCCGTTTCCGGCCCTGGGTGGTGTGCCAATCTACCTCAATCCTTTTTGCCATCTCCAAAATCCGGGAGATGGGCCCGTCAGATACAAACAACAGAGCCTCCCTCAAGTCCTCCCGCAGGCCCTTATAGAACCTCCTGATATACCCTGCTTCGTCCAGCTGGTAGGAATCTGCGTATCGAGCCAGATGGTCGAACTCTCGATGGTACTCCACCACGGTCTGGGTGCCCTACTTCAGCTGTAAGAACCGCTCCTCCAAATCAACCCTAGCCGACTGCGGAACGAAATGCTCCAGCAGTGCGGCCCTGAACTCCTCCCAGGTAACCTCAGCAACCTCCTATCGGCAAATGTCGTGTCCAACAGCGTCTTCCACCACCTCTTTGCATGGGACTCCAGGCAAGAGACAACCAGAGCCACCCTCTCCTCACAGGAACACCGTATCCCGGTCAGCATCTCGTACATGATATCTAGCCACTCTTCCGTACGAACCGCCGACTCTGTCCCCAAATAGGACGGGGGAGAAAGACCCCGGAAGATGCTCAAACAGTTGGCCCCCGGGTTTGGCTGCGGGGCCGGAACCGGCTGGGCCATGAAATCCACTAGGATGGCAGTCAGAGTCTGTCCCATGTCTGACTGAAGGAAAAGAGTGGGGACCGGTGGGGGTGGTGCAACATCCTGAGCCTGTTGAACTCCACCTTGTGGCGTAGGCCGTGCTGGAGGCTGCGTAACAAAAACACATGCTGAGAAAACGTTCAAATATTACATAAAGGTGGACAATTTATATGTGATCCCCATATGGGCACACCACTGCTTCCGCTGCTTAGTTTGTCCCCAAACTAAACTCGATCGGGGGTGACCCAGGGTTAGTGGACTGCTACCTTTTCAGATCGATGGTTCGCTCTGATACCACTTGTAAGACCCCCTTTTTTTTAAACCCAGGGTCTTAGGCCCAGAGTCGCCACTTTGCGGTGACACCTTCACGTCCTGAAGGGTCATCACCACAAGGCGCCGATTCTGCCGGCCAATTCGATCACAGAAAGGTAGTACAGTAATTGAAGTAAGGGCAAGTCCACTGAAAATAAATCACATATATAGAATAAAATCTCCACGAAGGGAGTGTCCACAGAATAATAATAATCAGAGTACTATAAATGCGGGCTTATGCCCGGTACAAAATGTCCTCACTACAAGTCTCTCATGTGGAAGCAAAAACAGGAACTACTCAGGGTCGAGACTCACGGTCCCGGCTGTATGAACTTCGGAGCTAGACTGCCCCATCTCCAGGCGCACCGATCTCTGGGGCTGCTCCTCCATGCTGGGCTCCACGATCCCCTAAATGATGCGGTTTGAAAACCGTTAGTCATAAAGACTAAGCCCTATCATCCCCTACCCCTTCCCCCATGGCTCCTAAGTACCGAGCGGAGAGGAAGAAAGGGAAGGACGTGAAGGTAGAGATTAATCAAAAAACAGATGGCAGCGAAACTAATCTAGCAAATTCTATAATAATATGACAGAAAACAGGAAGTAAGAAAAGTAACCTTAACTTATGTGCGAAAGCGCATAAGCCAAGGGATCTTCTGCAAGGCTCCCATCGAATAGAGTGTCCCATACCACTTATACGTTAGGGTGACGGTTATCAAACAACAACATGTATATATATTGAAATTAACCTTTGATTTATAAACTTGCCCACACAAGCCAATAGACCAAGGCGTCGTTTTGCAGGTCCTAATGTATAAGCATCCCATACCACTTATACTTTAGGTGTCAGGGTTAAATGAATCGATTATGCAATGACATGCAAGTGGGTATGATGAAACATGCAAGTGCAACTCACACACCTGACTCTGTGCACACAGACCTTTAGTTCCCCCTTTCGGAGCCGTTACCTCCCAGGATACCTCCGTAGTGGCGGACAGAAGCGGTGGGTTGGGCCTCGCCCACCTCAAAACTAGTAAAAGAACCACTGGTCTAACCTATCGTACACCTCAACGCTTGGTGCACTAAGCGGACGCCTGCGTACTCTTGCTGGCTGGTGCACCGGACTTCTGTTGGCGAAGTGCTAATCACCTCACCGAGTCAACGATATTGGTGTCGGTGCAATCGAACTCCCCGATATCGAAAACCCACCACCTTAACTTTTCCTATTTTATGCACATGCAAGTTTAATCGTAAACACACAAAAACCGAGCCGAAGCCCCCAGACCAAAACGTCCGTCTCCAATTCAACCGAGCCGAAGCTCCCTGGACCAAAACATCCGTCTCCAAACCAACCGAGCCGAAGCTCCCCGGACAAAAACGTTTGTCTCCAAACCAACCGAGCCGAAGCTCTCATCAATCTTCCTGTGCCAACAGTGTTTGTGAAAAGTGCAGCCCTAGTTACTAAGTTACTCTTTTCGGTTTGTTATTACAGTTTACGTTAGCCCAGGACTGCCCCCGGTATTCCCCGTGAAGGGCTCTCAAGGGGCACTAGGAACCAAGACGGCGGCATTACGACCCGAAGTTCCCTTCCGCAAGGCACTTATTGTTATTGGTTGACCTCTCTTAACCCGATTCTCTTCTCATATTACGATAGACTATCCTAGGGTAATTTTTAACCTTCCTCTCTTCGGGAAAGACGATCTTTCGCCGAACCCGAGCACCTCTTAACTCTAGCTATCACTAATTCTCTCTACTCTGCATAACATCCTATCGTGATTTCATCTACAATTGTCCACCCAGACAAAATGATTAACTCCAATGACTTCCTCAGATCCTGTCCTATCGCAATTCACAAATTTGCTATATGTAGACCGACCTAGACTACATGTCGAACCGGTTATGCAGTGATCCAATACTCATCCAGATGCCCAAATTATTTACTGGAGGCTTATCATGATATAACTAGCCTAAATCCAAAAAATGGTAATTTTCCTAATTTATCTGATATTTAATTAAATTCCCCGAAACTCCCAAGGGTTACCGGTTTGAACAAGAACTACCCTAAGTAATCATGAAAGATGTCCAGAAAAATTACTATAAATATTATGTTATCTCAATATGGTAAATCCAAAGTATCACAATTTTTCTATCATCAAAAGGGCACTAAACATATTTTAGAAATAATCTTGATCTTTGGTTATTTATGAAACAAGTACAGAAAATATCCATCCAAAAATTGTAAATTAATTAGAATAAGCAGATAAGACCTTCAAAATAACATTGGCCAGGTTTCATAATTTTCCAGCAAGTATATTATCCATAATTAATTTTTAAACAATAAAACCCCTTTCTAACATCTGTGAATGAAGTACTAGATTTACTCAACTAAAAATCTTACAAAAATTCAGGGGAAACTATTCTGACCTAAAACATTTAAATCCAAGATTCCATGAGGTTTCAATGAACAGAAATTTCTAAATAATTAAATAATCATTTAAGGCCTTAGCAAGCTTTACAAATGAAGTGCTAGCAATAATCAACATAAAATTCCAGAAAAAATTGCTATAGGTTCTACCTTATCCAAAACTCACTCTACCCAGATTTCACAGCTTTTAAGTAAGGTTTAGTGACTGATTTTACCTATTTGATATATTACCCTAAAACTAAGGTTAGGGTTTTAAGGTATCTACTTGTATCCAAATTCTCCAAGATTACATCCAGACGATTCTTATCAAGCTTTTGTCAACTCTACAGAGTTTCAAGGCAATACAAAAGCAATTGCCCCCATGTCCTTCACAACCCTCAAAACCCTTTATTTATGGTTTGAGCTTGGATCCTAGGGTAAATCAACCCTAAACCACTCCATTTTTCTCCAAGCAGGTTATAACACCCTTCTAAGTCAGAGGTCAGAATATCAGCCTCTGTTGAGGTGATTTGACCTTTCCAAACTCTTAGTGCACTTTTTACTAAAAGATGTCTCACTAATGCCTAGTTAAGGGTAGAAGATTTCCTACCCAAAACTCCTCCAAATCAGTTGGAATTTTGTACAGACCTAGGTTTTACAGCCAGGGACCACTCACCAAAATTTGGGATGGTTTGGAGGTCATTTGACCACTTAAATAAATTTATCTATGTTTATTAAATTAAAACAAAAAATTTAGGCAAAGTATCTCCAAAAATTCCCATTTTTGGTCTGCCTTTAGGTATTGCTAAGGTTAACCCACTGCCCAAATTTCAGGTCATTTGGACAAGGGACGAAGAGTGGGCATCCATTTTAATTTCTGCCCAACTCTACGTACAGCCCCCACTAAAACGGGTTCTGAGGCCGAACCGCTTAACCAAACGAGTTGAAACCAATTTTATATTAATCTAGACTTGAAGGGCTACAACTTTCGTGACAGGTCATTTTTCCTAAATCGGGTTCTAAATGCCTCATTTCGCAGCCTCAAAATATACTCAGATAATATATCTTTCCTCTATGTATTATATACATAATTTATAAATTATAAAATTGATTTTACTGTTCATCTTCTTCATGAACCCGAAAAAAAGAACTCAGAGAAGCCATTTTTCCTGTAACCATTCCGTGATCCGTCGCCGACCGTCCAGTCACTTCCCTGGCCAGCCACCACTACCACCACCTCCGTTGAGGCGATGGCTAGCGGTCGGCGCTGGTTTGGCCGCCGGAGGTGGCGGTTTCCGGCGAACTCAAGAATACATTTTTCATGGTTTTCCATGAAAATGTGAGATGGGCCCGGCTCTGTTGAGCGCGAACTTCCTTTCTAAGAATCCTAAGATCTACCCATGAAAGAGAAGAAGCAGAGGAGGACCTTGTTCGCGGTTTGGAGGCGGGATGAACGACGGGGTGCCATGGCGCAGTGGTGGCGTAGCCGAACTTCTCTTACAGCAAGAACAAAGATCTGATCCGTTTGATTGAGCGTGTAAACTTCTCCTCTTGCTACAAGTGGGCTTTTATAAGTCAGCAAGTGGGGAGGTGAAAGGGTAAAGCCTTAATGGTCATGAAGGCTCCCCTTAATAACTTTTCAGTTACAGTGAAGGGATAGGAAATGGTGGAAGATGAACAGGTGTTTGCCAGGTCGATTCCTATTGGACCAACATTTCCTCCTTTATTATATAATTACAGAAGGAAAAACAGCCCATAATTACTCCTAGTGTAACTTCCCACACCGACATTTATTACCACGCGTGTTAGAATAATTTCGGGCCTAAACCGTCGTTTCGGCCAATGTTACGGGCGTGACACATAGGTCACGGGCGTGACAGGCCCGGGTGACAATACTGAGGTCAACGATCGCCGAACTGAGATCGACGGTCGTCGAAGGGTGGTCACACCCTAGGTCACGGGCGTGACACCTAGGTCACGGGCGTGACAGGCCCGAGCGGCAATTCTGAGGTCGACGATCGTCGAACTGAGATCGACGGTCGTCGAAGGGTGGTCACGCCCTAGGTCACGGGCGTGACAGGCCCGAGTTTCAATTTCAACGATATCCTTACGGAGACCGACGATCGTCGAAGGAGTCACGCCCTAGGTCACGGGCGTGACATGCCCGGGCTGCAAGTTCGACGATCGTCTCACGGAGATCGACGATCGTCGAAGGAGTCACGCCCTAGGTCACGGGCATGACACCTTGGTCACGGGCGTGACATGCCCGGGCTGCAAGTTCGATGATCGTCTCACGGAGATCGACGATCGTCGAAGTAGTCACGCCCTAAGTCACGGGCGTGACGGGTCGGTCACGGGCGTGACCAACCCGTGACCCGAAATCTCGATCGATTTATTTCAATTTTTGGGCTTCCTAGGGTTCTGTGACGACCAACCGACTCCTAGGGGTCTAGTCGGAAATGGGATGTTACATGCAGTCTAGTGGCATCCCGCGGTTGCTGACCATATGTTTGCACTGGTTATATTCTGATAGGTTGCCGCAACTGCGGTTTGGGGTCAACCAGCAGTTGCGGTCCGGCGGTCTTCCCTTGGCAGTTTGGCAACTTCCCTTGTTGCCAGTTTGGTGTTTTATTATTTTTATAGTGGGCGGTTTGACATTGTCAAACCGTGTTGGCCGCCCGACTTGTATTTTGTCCCACATTGGTTGTTGTATTCTCTCATCTCTACCGATTTCAATAAATAAGGAGGCATTGCTATGTAATCTTTATCTTTTTGGAGCATTAAAGTTTGCAATTTATTTAGCTCTTTGTCCATTTCTTTCACGTCCTTATGTTGTTATGGATTGCATCTGAGTGTCCCACTTTCAGTGATCTTTTGTCTTTGTTTTTCCTTATTATGTTGTGTGTTTATGTATGAGAGTAATTTGTTTCTATAAATTTTCTAGTTTTTTGTTAATTAGTTTTGTTTTAGGTTTTGTTTTATAAATAGTTATTATGATAGCCTTTCTCATCTTTTTCCCTTTACTTTTGTGCTTTTTAATTGCTTTATTCATTCTTATTGATTTATAAAAGAGTTTTTAAAGTGTTTTTATTTTTTTAACTAAGTTTTTCTCATTATATTTACAAATCTTTTTGCCCCTTTAATTTTTATTTCCACTTGTTATGCACTTTTATAAAGTTATAAGAATGAAGAAGTTGTTATTTTAATTTTTTGAAGACTTCAATTTGCTTTTATTTTGAACTCTTTTTGCCCATTTAATTTTTATTTCATCTTTTATGCATATTTAGAAATTCAAGAAGTAGAAATACAGTCATTTTTATTTCTAGATCACTTTGTTTTTTCATTTAGTTTGTAAGACCCCCCCCCCCATTTTTTTTCTATTTCAACACCAGGGGTCTTAGGCCAAGGATCACCGCTTTGCGGTGACACCTTTACGTCCTGAAGGATCATCACCACAAGGCACCGATTCTGCCGGCCAGATCGATCACAGAAAGATAGCACAAGAAATGAAAAGTAAGTCCGCAGAAATCACATGTATAGAAATAAAAGTCTCCACGAAGGGAGAGTCCACAGAAATAGTATGAAAGGTACTGAAAGTAAGGGCTTATGCCCGGTACATCATAATCCTCACTATTGGTCACTCATGCGGAAGCAAACTAAAACATCTACTATAAGTCGGAACTCACGGTCCCAGCTGCCTGAACTCCTGAGCTAGACTGCCCTATCTCTAAGCGGGCCGACCACTGGGGCTGCTCCTCCATGCTGGGCTCCACGATCCCCTAAATGATGTTGTCCGAAAACCGTTAGTCATAAAGACTAAGCCCTATAATCCCCTACCCCTTCCCCTATGGCTCCTAAGTACGGAGTGGAGAGGAAGAAAGGGAAGGACATGAAGGTGATAGCGGGCCTATGCTAGTAATTCTATAGTATATATGATAGAAACCTAAAGTAGGAAACGTAACCTTAACTTATGTGCGGAAGCACCTAAGCCAAGGGATCTTCTGCAAGGCTACCATCGTATAAAGTGTCCCATACCACTTATACGTTGGGGTGTCAGTTATCAAACAGATGCATATATATATAGAATTTAACCTTAATTTATAAACTTGCCCATACAAGCTTATAGACCAAGGGGTCGTTTTGTAATGCCTATTGTATAAGCGTCCCAATCCACTTATACATTAGGTGTCAGGGGTTAAATGAATCGATTATGCCATGACATGTTAGTGGGTATGATGAATCATGTAAGTGCAACACACACACTCGACTCTGTATACACAGACCTTTAGTTCTCCCTTTCGGAGCCGTTACCTCCCAAGATACCTCCGTAGTGGCAGACGAAAGCGGTGGGTTGGGCCTCGCCCACCTCTAAACTAGTAAAGCACTACCGGTCAGACCTATCGTACGCCTCAATGCTTGGTGCACAAAGCAGACTCCTGCGTACTATTGCCGGCTGGCGCACCGGACTTCTGTTGGAGAAGTGCTAACTACACTTGCCGAGTCAGCGTATTGGCGTCTGTGCATCGACCCTCCAATATCGAAACCCACCACCTTAATTTTCATTCCTTTTATGCACATGCATTATTTATCGTATCAAACTAATTGAGCCGAAGCTCCCCGGACCATCCTGTCCGTCTCTTAAATAACCGAGCTGAAGCTCCCCGGACCATTCTGTCCGTCTCTTAACCAATCGAGTCGAAGCTCCCAACTTCTTCCTGTGTTAACAGTGTTTGTGAAACGTGCAACCTTAATTGCTAAGTTACTCTTATCAGCTTGCTAATACAGTTTACGTTAGCCCAGGACTGCCCCCGGTATTCCCTGTGAAGGGCTCTCAAAGGGCTATAAGAACTATGATGGTAGATGAAGCCCATCGTTTCCTTTCGCAAGGCACTTATTGTAATTTGTTGGTTCCCTTAACCCATTCCCTTCTCATATTATAGTGGGATAATCCTAGGGTGATTTTGACTCTTTCTCTCCTCGGGGAGGACAATCTTTCATCGAACCCGAACACCTCTAGACTCTAGCCAAACCACTTCTCACTACTCTTCCTATCCCTCTATAGTTAAATCATCCACATCAGTCAACCAAGCTAAAATTACTAACTCCAACAACTATCTCAGATCATGTCTTATTGCAATTTAACAATTTGCAATATGTAGACCAACCTAGACTATATGTCGAACCAAATAGGAGATAATCTAGATAATCATCCAAATGCCCTAAATTATTTACTGGAGACTTATCATGACACAAATAGACTAAATCCAGAAAAATATAATTTTCCTAATTTATCTGGCATTTAATTAATTTTCTGTAAATCTTCTAAGGGCTACCAATTGAACATAAAGTGCACTTTTCAGGTATGTATAAACCTTCATAAAATCATGATAAATTCTAAACAACAATTTAACAGTAAAGCTAAGATTTTACCATTTTTTAGTATTTTAAGGACTCTAATTTAATTTTGATAATAAATCCTATCTCCTTTCATTAATGAAGTAAGTGTACTAGATAATTATCCAAAAATTCTAAATTAATCTTCTAGAGCAGATACTGTCCTAAAAACATTAGTGGACAAATTTCATAATTCTTTAATGGGGATTGAGCACTAGAATAAATAATTACCAATATCCCAAAAAGCTATATTTGTGAAACAAGTATTATAAATATTTTTTTAAAAATCATGAATAAAATTATACAACTAGATATTGATCTGAAAACATCATTGGCCAGGTTTCATAATTTTACAGAAAGTACTTTGCTCTAAATGATTTATTGACCATAATTGCCCTTTTGGAAACTTGTGAAGGAAGTACTAGATATAATAACCTAATTTTTTTAATAAAATTTAGGGATATTCATTTAGACCTAAAGCATCTTCTGACCAAGTTTCATCAGATTCAAATGAATAAAGTAATCAAAATAATTAAATCACAAGTTTGAGCAAATTGTTAGTTAACAAATAAAGTACTTGAAATATAATCCATAAAATCCTTATAAAATTACTAAGGGTGCTTCCTAGTCTAAACTTACTCCACCAAAGTTTCACAACTTTTAACTAAGCTTTAGTGGGTGTGCTTTCATAATTGAGCTTCTACCCTAAAATTAGGGTTAGGGTTTTGAGGTGTCTACCTACCTCCAAATCCTCTAAGATTTCTACCAGAGAACTTAGGATTCACTACCTTCAACTCTACTGAGTCACAAGGTCACATAAGGGCATTTACCCCTATGCCCTTCACAACACTCAAAAACCCTTCCTTAGAGTTTGAGCTTGAACCCTAGGGTAAATCAACCCTAAATCACACCATTTTCCTAAAGAGGGTGATATTAGCCATGCCAAGTCATTGTCAAAAATTTCAGCCACTGTTGAGGTGATTTGACCACTCAAAACCCGAAGGGGGTGCTTGATCCTAAATAATCCTATAAGGGTCAACCTAGGGCTTGATAAAAACCTATTCAAAACATATCCAAATGAGATGAAATTTTTACCAGAGCCTTCACATGCCCTCTAAGACTACCCACCAAAATTTGGGGGGATTTTGAGGTGTTTATGAAACCTAAATAATTTATACATTATTTATTAATTTTTTTCAAAAACTATAGAAAAATATTCTTCAAAAATTCCCATTTTTGGACAGGCCCTAGATATAGCAAGGGAAGACCCTTTGACAAAATTTCAGCTCATTAGGACAAGGGATAAAAGGTGGGTATCCATTTGAACCTCATGATAGCCCTAGGTATAGGTCCCACCAAAATTGGTGCTGTGGTCAAACAACTTACCCAATCGAGTTGAAATAAATTTTAAAATAATCTAGACTTGAAGGGATACAACTTATGTGACTGCACATTTTTCCTAAAACGGCTTCTATGTGCCTCACTTAATAACATCAAAAAGAGTATGATAAATCACAACATAGTATATATACATATAATAATTTAGTATTATAAGCTACTATTCATCTTCTCAAAAGCCCGAACAAGCAACCTAAAAACGCTTAAAACCTGTAACTTTACTTGAGTCATTGCCGTACATTTGGCCACCTCCCCTGCCAGCCACCACCACCACTACCTCCATCGAGGTGATGGCTATCGGTCGGTGGTGGTTTGGCCGCCGGAGGTGGTGTTTTCCGGCGAATCCGACCACCATGAATTTTAGAAAAAACATGGAAACGCTCACCCGATCCAGCTCTATCTAGCCCGATGTCTCTCCTAATTAATTTCTAAGATCTATCCATAGAAAAAAAAAAGAGTAGAGGAGGACCTTATTAGCGGTTTGGAGTCGAGCCGATCATCGTGATGCCATTTGCGCGGTGGTGGCATCGCCAAAATTCCTCAACAACAAGGTAATAAGCTCTAGCTTTATCGGGCAAGGGTGAAAACTTCCTCTCTAAGTCTAGGGAGTCTTTTAAAGGAGAAACAAGGCTGCAGGTGGGGGTATAAACTGTCAAGCCATTAATGCCTCCTTACATGCATGCTTCGGCCATGGTGGAGGGGAGCTGAAACGGCTCCAAAACAGCTAAGAGAAGGCTGGAAACTCCTCCTCTCCCTGAGAGGAGTTGAATTCAGTCGTTTCAAGGGGGAGAGGATAGAGCCGAGCCTTAAAAGTTATTAATGGCCATGCAAACCGTCGCTCGGCCATGGCTGAAAGGAAGAGGAACGGCCGCCACGTGGCATTGACCGGTAAAAATCATAAAATAAGACTTAACTAAGTCTTAATAAGAGAAAACGACCCAATAACGCATTTTGGCCCACTTCCTAGACCGGCCCGGTTCAGCTGAACCATCAGCAAAGCTTAAAAATGTTTGTAAGTAAAATGGCTTTAAGTGAGCTCAGCTCACTCAACACCATCCAAGCTAAAGCGTTGAGTGAGCTCTGCTCACTCAATGCCATCCATGCTGCGGGGTTGAGTGAGCTCTGCTTACTCAACACCATCAAGGATACGGCATTGAGTGAGCTCTGCTCACTCAATGCCATCCATGCTGCGGGGTTGAGTGAGCTCTGCTAACTCAACACCATCCAGGATACGGCATTGAGTGAGCTCTGCTCACTCAATGCCATCAAAAATACAGCCCTTCTATACTATGGCGTTGAGTGAGCTCAGCTCACTCAATGCCATCCAGCCTACTAAAGGTGGCGTTGAGTGCAGTCCGTGCACTCAACGCCGTCTAGCTTTTGGCGTTTAGTGAGCTCTGCTCACTCAACGCCATCCAGCCTATATAAGATGGCGTTAAGTGCAGTCTGTGCACTAAACGCCGTCTAGCTTATGGCGTTGAGTGAGCTCTGCTCACTCAACGCCATCCAACCTACATAAGATAGCGTTGAGTGCAGTCTGTGCACTCAACACTGTCTAGCTTATGGCGTTGAGTGAGCTAAGCTCACTCAACGCCATCCAGACTATGGTGTTGAGCGAGCTCAGCTCACTCAACGCCATTCAAAGGTCACGGGCGTGACGGGTCTGTCACGGGCATGACGAGTCTGTCACGGGCGTGCCAGGCCCGTGTTGAAATTTCTGAGCTAGCCGATCATATTTCTGAGGTCGACGATCGTCGAAGGGGTCACGCCCTAGGTCACGGGCATGACGGGTCGGTCACGAGCGTGACCAACCCGTGGCTCGAAATCTTGGTCGATAGACTTCAATTCTTGGGTTTCCTATGGTTCTGTTATGACAAAACGACTTCTAGGGGTCTAGTTGGAAACGGGATGGTACAAATCCCCATAAACAAAACAAAGTTTTCATCCCCGAAATCAAGGTTAAGCCTACGGGGGCTCCTATCGGGGAGAAAGAAACTTGTAACATCCCATGAGAGTTGAATGATTTACATCTCGATGCCATGTTTGCTATGTGAGGTTTGAAGGTGATAGTCAAATCGAAGACTAATTCGTCCAATTGACAAACTCTAGACCACAATAAACAAAAGATTAGCCCCTATTCTTGAAATTTCAGTCCTACTTGTTTAAAACAGGAAAGTAAATTAAACTTCCTGAGAGGTTGTGAGGTATACCTGACTAAACAGCTCCGGATACTTTTGTCGCATCAGGTCCTGCAGTTCCCAGGTATGCTCCTCCTGACCGTGGTTCCTCCACTGAACTTTGACTAACGGAACATTCTTGCGATGCAAGGTCCGTACTCCTCTGTCATCGATCCGAACTGGCTCCAAGTGAACTGACCGGTCGGAAGCTACCGACCCATCTGTTGTCAAAATCTGCTGCTCCGGGCGCAGTAGAGCCCTCCTAAGTGAGGAAATGTGGAACATGTCATATAAACCTGCAAGTTTTGGGGGCAACTCCAGCCTGTAAGCTAGGGGGCCGATCCGCCCAAGGATCCTGTAAGGGCCCATATACCTAGGGCTGAGCTTCTTATTCCGACAGAGCACCCGTGAAAGTCGATGCAGGGGACGGATCTTCAAAAACACTTGGTCCCCCACCTTAAAATCCACCTGTTGGTGTCAGGCATCATGGTACTTAGCCTGTCTGCTCTACGCCTCTAACATCGTGTCCTAGATCAGCCTCACCTGAGCCTTGGTGTCTTCGACAAAATATGATCCCAACACCTTCGGATCCTCATCCTGAATCCATGAAAGTGGAGTCCTACATCTCCTTCCGTATAAGGCTTCATAAGGAGCCATCCTTATGCTGGACTGGTAGCTGTTATTATAGGAGAACTCGACCAGTGGTAAGAGCTTCTCCCAAGGTTCCCCGTAGTCCAATATGCAAAGCCTCAGGAGGTCCTCCAACGTCCGATTGGTGCATTCCGTCTGCCCATCCGTTTGGGGATGGAATGCGGTGCTGAAGGTCAATCGCGTGCCTAAGTAAGCTTGCACGGACCTCCACTACCCGAAAGTGAACCGGCCATCCCGATCCGACACGATCGTCCTGGGCACCACGTAGTATCGAACAAACTGCTCCACAAATCTCCGCACTAGTACTCCCACAGAGTCATCCTTCCTAATCGGAATGAATCTGACCACCTTTGTCAACCGATCGACGATGACACAAATCGATTCATTTCCCGTCCGTGATTGGGGGAGGCCATGAATGAAATCCATCGTGATGTCCTCAAATTTCCACTCCGGCATCTGAAGTGGTTGTAGCAATCATGCAGGGTTCTTTCACTCCGCCTTCACCAGTTGGCATGCCTCACAATGAGTCACGAAGTATGTAATGTCCTTCTTCATCCCTGGCCAAAACATCGTCTTCTTCAAGTCTACCGTCATCTTGGTGACCCCCGGGTGTATATAATATCTCCTACAATGCGCCTCCGCCATGATGTCCTCCCGAATCTGACCTCTTGCGGGTATATAGACCCTGCCTCTAAAATATAGCAATCCGTCTCTCAGGGAATAATCCCCTGTCGAACACTCCTCCAAGGCTTGGAATATCGGCTCTGCCCATACATCTGTCTTCTGTCTGTCCCGGATGCGGTCCCGAATGTCATCAATGGCAACCAATGCTAGATACTCCTTATATAGCTATGGATCATTCTCGGACACTAGGGATATCTGCATATCTCTGAAGGACCGTACTAGCTCCATGGACATCAGTTGTGGTCCCTTCCCTGGGGTATCTCCTCTACAGCTCAAAGCAACTGCAAGCACGTTTGCCTTCCCAGGGTGATAGTGCACGGTGTATTGGTAATCTGATAGGAACTCACCCCAACGTCTCAGTCTGATGTTGAGTTCCTTCTATCTATCAACGTATTTCAAGTTCCTATGATATGAGAAGATGTCACAATGAACCCCGTAGAGATAGTGTCGCCAAATCTTCAGAGATGTGCACTGGATTGTTCTTCTCATGTATCTTCAGCTGCCAGGATGCATATGCTATCACGTGCTTGTTCTGCATAATAACGGAAGCCGTCCCCCGATAAGAGGCATCCATGTACACCTGGAATCCCTCCATTCCTGACGGAAGAGCGAGAATGGGAGCCGAGGTAAGCCGACCTTTCAACTCCACAAAGGCCACCTCGCACTGTGGCATCCAAACAAAAGGGAATTCCTTCTTCGTTAGGGAAGTAAGAGGGTGCACAATTCAGGAGAATCCTTCGATGAACTTCCGGTAATATCCGGCAAGTCCCATGAAGCACCGTATATCTGTGGTTGTCTTCAACAGTGGCCAGTCCTACACTGCCTTAATATTGGCCGGATCTAATGCCAACCCCGCTCCGCTGATAATATGACCTATGAAGGCCACCACCTTTAGACAAAACTGGCATTTGCTGAACTTTAAAACAGCTGGTGCTCCCGTAGCCCCTCTAAGGTCAATGTAAAGTGTCGTGCATGATCCTCCTTCGTCCTTGAGTAGACGAGGATGTCGTCAATAAATACTATGACGAAAACATCCAAATACTCTTTGAATACCCGGTTCATGAGGATCGTAAATGCTGAAGGTGCATTTGTGAGCCCAAAGGGCATCACTGTAAGCTCGTACAGTCCGTTCCTACTGCCGAAGGCGGTATTCGGAATGTCCTCCTCTCGAATCTGTAGCTGGTAGTACCCTGACCTTAAGTCGAGTTTCGAGAAGAAATTTCCTCCTTCCAGTTGATCGAACAACTCATCAATCTGTGGTAGCGGGTATGTATCTTGGAGTTACCATGGTGATTTAAAAGTTGTCAAATATGTAATCTCACTGCCAACGCGATATGAGCTTGCAGGGTCGCACATAAGAGCATGTGGAGAAGTTGGAGGATTGACTGTGTTGGTAAGGGTTTCCAATAACCATACAGAATGGGGTCAGGAAAACGTTGCCAAGGAGGTTCGTCGAGAATGATTCGTCGAGAATCATTCGTCGGGAATGATTCATCGAGAATCGTCGAGTATGACTAGCCGACTAAGGCAAATTCATCGAGAATCGAACTGTTGGATTCCCGACGAATGGTGATACTCAACGATTCCAGCTGATGATTCTCGACGATTCTGCAGCTGAGTCTCGACGATTCTATAGATGATTCTCGTCGATTCTGTAAGCTGATTCTCGCCGAACCTAGAGTTGATTCTCGCCGAACGATTTAAAAACCCTATTTTGGATGGTCTGCAGATAGCGATATTCCTAGGTATGTTTATACTTTTGGTATAAATTAGGACTTAGGGTTTTGGGAAGCCAAGGAATTTCTCCTGTGGCCGAATCGAAGCCGACGGATGTGTTCCGCCGTTCTGTCGGTCCGCCGCATCCCGAACCCCGCCCGACGGAAGTGTTCTGCTGCCTCATTTGCTCCACCGGCCACCTCCTCTCCGACAATAGTCGCCGGTGCTGCTCTTCCTGGAGCGGACCTAGCAGTCCGTGGAAGTGCAAGGTGCAGTCCATCTCCTTTCCGGTCCTTCGTGCGATGAAGCTCGGTGTTCTCCCGTTCGTGTGGATTTCTGCAGAGACGTAGACGGTATTCTACGTGGAACTCGCAACCGATAAGGAATTATATTTCTGAGCATCTTCATTGAGTGGTGACTCAACGCCGCTAAGGTAATCTTACCAAGTTTTTCTTAACTTCTTGATTCAACATTCATGGCCCGATCCCAATCACTTTTGGGTTGTTCTTGATTATTTTATTACTTCCGCTGCGTGCACAAGTGTTGTGCCACCCCTAGAGAAACCCAACAATGTATTCCGGACCGTCAGTCTTCTCAACGCTCGATAATAAATACACAAGCGAAGACTTCCGTCCTTTTTCTTGACAAAAAACACCGGGGCTCCCCAAGGTAAAGAGCTTGGCCGGACAAACCCTGCCTCTACAAATTCCTTTAACTGACTTCGGAACTCTGTCAACTCTTTCTGGGCCATCCAGTAAGGGTCCCTAGATGCCGGCTTGGCCCCCGGCCCAAGCTGTATCTTCAAATACTGCTCTCAGTGCGGAGGTAGACCTGTCAGCTTCTCTGGAAAAATGTCGGCAAAATCTCGTACTACTAGAATGTCTGTCACAGATTCCTTGACCTCCGCCATCTCAAATAGAACCTGATAAACTTCCTCCCCCTGTAGATGGGCCTTAACGGTCTGAACTGATGATAATAGAATACAGGAGGCAAGTCTTATACCTTCAGTAATAATAAAAGAGTCCCCGTGTCTCACAGTGATCCTCTTTGCTTGGCAATAAATCTGGGCATGGTTCTAGTGCAGCCATACCATGCCCAGGATCAAGTTGTAGTCCATCAACTTCAAAAGCGTCGCTGGAGCCTCAAACGCCTTTCCACCGATTTCTACCTCCATGTTGCAGTGGTCCAAGGAAAGGAGTTCGGATCCATCGGGTAGTCACACCCTCATCACTGAGCCCGTGAATCGTTCCACGCCTTCCAATCCTTCTACGAATGTCTCCGACATAAATGAGTGAGAAGCTCCGGTATCGAAAAGCGTGCGGGCAGGCTTGCCGCTGATGAAGACTATACCTGGGGTGATTAAATGTCTTAGGATTCTATAACGAGTTTTTCTTTTCTATTTATTCTATCTAGTGCCGTTTTATAATTTAACAATCAAGAGGGGAATTCTATGAAAATTATGAAACATTAAAGCGTACCTGCTATGACCTGCTCTGGATTCTGAGGCTGTGCCAGGTCCAAAGCATATACCTGTTGTCTTCCTTGTTTATGATCCACAACCTGGTATCCTCGTCCTCGGCCATGACCTTGGCCTCCAAAATACTGCGCTGGCTGGGCAGCCGGTGATGCTGGTGGGGGTGCCCCCCTCATGGGGCAATTTCTGCGATTGTGACCAATCCGATGGCAGTAGAAGCACTCTGGCAGGGGATATGCCATTCCCCCGAGTCTTTGTCCCTCCCGTGCCTGAAGAGATGGTGGCGCCACCACCAATGGCTCCCTTGTCTCCTGTCTTGCCTCCTGACAAGGCTGATCCTCGAACCTCCTCCCGTCCGTGATACGGGCTCGTCTCTGATCATTCCTTGCTCCTCGACCATGATCCTCCGTTGGCCGTTTCCGGCCCCGAGTAGCTTACCAATCAGCCTCTATCCTTTTAGCCATCTCCAGTATCCGGGAAATGGGCCCATCAGATACAAATAGCAGTGCATCCGTCAGCTCCTCTCGGAGGCCCTTGTAGATTCTCTTGATATATTAAGCCTCGTCTAACTGATACGAGTCCGTAAACCGGTATAGGTGGTTGAACTCTCGGTGGTACTCCACCACCGTCCTGGTGCCCTGTTTCAGTTGTAAAAACCTATCCTCCAGCTCATCCTTGGCCGACTGTGGAACAAAATACTCCAGTAACGTGGCCCTAAACTCACCCAAGTAATCTGTGCAATCTCCATATCCGCAAAGGTCGTGTCCAGTGACTTCTTCCACCATCTCTTGGCGTGAGACTCCAAGCAAGAGACCACCAATGGCACTCTCTCTTCCAAGGGGCAGCATATCCCTGTCAACATTTTATACATAATGTCCAGCCATTCTTTGGTCCAGAAAGCTAACTATGTCCCTAAGTAGGATGGGGGAGAGAGTCCTCGGAAGATGCTCAGCTAGTTGGCTCCCGGGTTTGGCTGTGGAGCCGGAACCTGCTGAGCCATGAAAGCCTCCAGAATGGATGTCAACGTCTGTCCAATCTCCGACTGTAGGAACGGAGTGGGGACCGGGGGAGGTGGTGTATCATTCGGAGTCTGCTGGACTCCGCCCCGTGGTATAGGGTTTGATGGAGACTGCACATAAAAAATCGTTTGTAAGCAATTGACTCAAGCCGAATTATAGTGGACATTTATATGTGACCCCCACATGGGCACACCACGCTTCTACTGCTGAGTTTGTCCCCAAACTAAACTCGAGCGGGGGTGTCCTAGGGTTAGTGGACTGCTACACTTTGTATCGAGGTTTCCTCTGATACCACTTGTAAGACCCCCCCCCCCATTTTTTTCTTTTTAAACACCGGGGGTCTTAGGCCCAGGATTGCAGCTTTGCGGTGACACCTTCACGTCCTGAAGGGTCATCACCGCAAGGTGCCGATTTTGCTGGCCAAGTCGATCACAGAAAGATAACATAATTAATGAAAAGCAAGTCCACATAAATCACATGTATAGAAATAAAAGTCTCGACGAAGGGAGAGTCAACAGAAATAGTATGAAATGTACTGAAAGTAAGGGCTTATGCTCGGTACATCATAATCCTCACTACAGGTCACTCATGCAGAAGCAAACAAAAAAATCTACTATAAGTCGGAACTCACGGTCCCAGCTGTCTGAACTCCTGAGCTAGACTGCCCTATCTCCAAGCGGGCCGACCTCCGGGGCTGATCCTCCATGTTGGGTTCCACAATCCCCTAAATTATGTGGTCTGAAAACCGTTAGTCATAAAGACTAAGCCCTATCATCCCCTACCCCTTCCCCCATGGCTCCTAAGTACCGAGCGGAGAGGAAGAAAGGGAAGGACATGAAGGTGGAGAATAAATCAAAAGCAGGTGACAACGGACCTATGCTAGCAATTCTATAGTAAATATTACAGAAACAGAAAGTAGGAAACGTAACCATAACTTATGTGCGGAAGCACCTAAGCCAAGGGATCTTCTGCAAGGCTCCCATCGTATAAAGTGTCCCATACCACTTATAAGTTAGGGTGTCGTCTATCAAACAACAGCATATATATATATATATATATATAGAATTTTACCTTAATTTATAAACTTGCCAACACAAGCTTATATACCAAGGGGTTGTTTTGTAATGCCTATTGTATAAGCGTCCCATTCTACTTATACATTAGGTGTCAGGGGTTAAATGAATCGATTATGCCATGACATGCTAGTGGGTATGATGAATCATGTAAGTGCAACACATACACACGACTCTGTGTACACAGACCTTTAGTTCCCCCTTTCGGAGCCATTGGCTCCCAGGATACCTCTGTAGTGGCAGACGGAAGCGGTGGATTGGGCCTCACACACCCCTAAACAAGTAAAGCACTACCGGTCAGACCTATCGCACGCCTCAATGCTTGGTGCACAAAGCGGACTCCTATGTACTCTTGCCGGCTGGCGCACCAGACTTCTATTGGCGAAGTGCTAACCACACTTGCCGAGTCAGCGTATTGGCGTCGGTGAATCGACCCTCTAATACCGAAGACCCACCACCTTAATTTTATTTCCTGACTATGCACATGCATTATTTATCGTATCAAACCAATCGACCCGAAGCTCCCCGGACCATCTTGTCCGTCTCTTAAACAACCAAGCCAAAGCTCCCCGGACCATTCTGTCTGTCTCTTAACCAATCGAGCCGAAGCTCCCAACTTATTCCTTTGTAAACAGTGTTTGTGAAACGTTCAACCCTAATTGCTAAGTTACTCTTATCAGCTTGTTAATAAAGTTTACGTTAGCCCAGGACTGCCCCCGGTATTCCCTGTGAAGGGCTCTCAAAGGGCACTAGGAACTATGTTGATAGTTGAAGCTCATCATTCCCTTTCGCAAGACACTTATTGTTATTGGTTGGTTCCCTTAACCCATTCCCTTCTCATATTACAGTGGGCTAATCCTAGGGTGACATTGACTTTTTCTCTCCTCGGGGAGGACGATCTTTCGTCAAACCCGAACACCTCTAGACTCTAGCAAAACCACTTCTCACTACTCTTCCTATCCCTCTATAGTGAAATCATCCACATCAGTCCACCCAGCTTGAATTACTAACTCCAACAACTATCCCAGATAATGTCCTTTTGCAATTTAACAATTTTCTATATGCAGACCAACCTAGACTATATGTCGAACCGAATAGGAGATAATCTAGATAATCATCCAAATGCCCTAAATTATTTACTTGAGACTTATCATGACACAAATAGACTAAATCAAGAAAATTGTAATTTTCCTAATTTATCTGGCATTTAATTAATTTTCTGTAAAGCTTCTAAGGGCTACCAATTGAACATGAAATACACTTTTCAGGTATGTATAAAGCTTCATAAAATCATGATAAATTCTAAACAACAATGTAATAGTAAAGCCAAGAATATAACAATTTTCCAGTATTTTAGGGACTCTAATTTAATTTTGATAATAAATCCTATCTTTTTTCATTAATGAAGTAAGTGTAGTAGATAATCATCCAAAAATTCTAAATTAATCTTCTAGAGCAGATACTGCCCTAAAAATATCAGTGGACAAATTTCATAATTCTTCAATGGGGATTGAGCTCTTGAATAAATAATTATAAAAATCCCAAAAAGCTATATTTGTGAAGCAAGTATTGTAAATATTTTTTTAAAAATCATGAATAAAATTATACAACTAGATATTGATCTGAAAAAATCATTGGCCAGGTTTCATAATTTTACAGTAAGTACTTTGCTCAAAATGATTTATTGACCATAATTGCCCTTTTGGAAACTTGTGAAGGAAGTACTAGATATAATCAACTAAAATTTGTAATAAAATTCAGGGATATTCATTTAGACCTAAAGCATCTTTTGACCAAGTTTCATTAGATTCAAATGAACAGAGTAATCAAAATAATTAAATCACACTCCCAATCTACACCCCTTATTACGTTGACACTTGCATTCACTCTTTCAATAGAAAAATCACACAATCTACACTCCTCGAGAGATCGTTATCCGGGGATTCAACTCCTAAACTTATATTATATGATGATGATCGGTACACTTGCCGAAAGTGTCATCATGGCATATTGCTGTTGCAGACCGTCTGCTAGCAGTGTCTGCGGTCTGATAGGTTATCGCAACTACGGACTGGTGGAAACCCGTAGTTCCGATCTGGCGGTCTTCCCTGTGAGGTTTTGCAACATACCTTGTTGATGGTTTGTTGTTTTATTATTTGTATAGTGGGCAGTTTGACCTTGTCAAACCACGTAGGCCGCCCGACTTGTATTTAGTCCCACATCGGTTGTTGTATTCTCTAATCTTACCCGATTTCAATAAAAAAGCGGACATAGCTATGTAATCTTTATCTTTTTGGAGCAATAAAGTTTTTAATTTATTTAGCTCTTTGTCTATTTCTTTCATGGTATCCGAGCGAACCAATCCTTTGCTTCAGAAAGATCGCGGTTTGTTTGTTTAACCGTGCAGCCTCTTTTTCCGACTCTTTCTGGCTTCTTTTGTTTTGTTCGGTTTCTTTCCCTTCCCATCCCTCCCTTGCTTGTTGCTGTGCTTGCATATTGCTTCTCTTCGAGCTCTTTGTTCGCCCGGGTTTCCTTGCTAACCGCGCGGCTTCTGTTTGCGCGTTTATCTTCTATGTTGGCGGTCTGCCTTTGGGTCGCTGCTTATTCTTTTCCTCTAGTGTGTCGTCACCTTGACCGGGCGGGCTTTTTTATTCCGTTCCTCTTTGTGTGCCCTTTCCTATTCGCGCGGCTTCTCTGTTGTTCCGTATGTTTGTCGCGACCTCTTCCCTTACCGCTGGTGTCTTGTCACCTTGACCATGTGGCTTCTGCTCTTCTCTTTTCACTGTGGCTTATCTTGTCCGCCGCAGTTTTGCATTTTGGTCGCGGCTTTGTTCTTGCCAATGGTGCCTTGGCTCCGTGACTTTGCGGTCTCTTCTGTTGTTCGCATAGTTTGTTTGGAAAACCATGTGGTTTCTTTTTTACTTCCAATGGACTCTACTTCAACTACCTCCTTTGCTCTAGCTTCTACTACTACTACTTCCTCTGCTCCTCCTTATTTTCCTGTGTCCGATAATCTTGGGATGGTTTCAAACCTCATGGGTCCCAATTACGCGGATTTGAGTGTGTCCTTACTTTCTCTCTTGCGTTCTCAATGCAAATGTCATCATTTGACTGATGATCCTCCTCCTTATACCTCCATCTCTTTTGTGATTAGGATGCGTCTGATGCATTACTATGGAATTGGCTAGCTAACAGTTTGTAAGAGGAATGCCTTCCTATTATTTGGCATGATCCAACGGTCAAGGTTGTTTAGAATCATTTTGCCGCTTTGTATTCTAAGGGAGCCCAAACTTCGAGAATTTATACTTTATATGTCGATCTGTTCTCTCTCCTTATCATGACTCATGTTTCTGCCTATCAGGAGGTTCAGGCTCTTGGTGCTGAACTTCTTCAACATCGCCCTTTTTCTGCGGATCTTGCTGAGCAACATCGACATTTTTAGGAGCTTCTGGTTGTTTGCTATCTGCTTTACCTACCAGATTCTTATGATATGATCAATCAACTAATTTTGGTAGAAGCGGATCCTCCAACTCTGTATGCTACTGCTGCTAGGATATCTACTGTGACTACTCTTCTTAAGTGTCCTTTGCTCTCTTCTCAGTCTCTATCTCCTGATCTTGTGCCTCATCTAGCTCGTTAAGACATTTCTAGTAACTGTGGTAATCATACTGGTGGTCGTGGTGGTGGTCGTGGTGGTGTTCCTGCTCTCTCCAAGTATCTTTTCACTCATTATGGCTGCCATGGTCACTTGGTTGATTAGTGTTGGACTAAGTTTCCTCATCTTCGTCCAATGACCGATGTTTTCTCCAAGCCATCTACGTCTTCTCTTGCTACTTCTATAACTTCTTAGTTGGATGCTACGGGTAGGTGGCTTATTGATTTTGGTTCAACAAATCATATGTCTTGCCATTCTCGTCTTTTTTCTTCTCTTGATTAGAGCAATCGGTTGCCTCCAATTCTTATTGATAATGGTTCTCCTTATCTGGTATTTGGATCTAGCACTAAGCATATTAGTCCTTTGCAGATATAGGACACCCTTTATGTCCCCAATTTTCCATGCAACCTTCTTTCTATTACAGCTCTTTGTAAACAGTTGCATTGTGAAGCTTTTTTTATAGCCTCTACTTGTGTTTTTCAGATACCTCATTCCAAGGAGATGATTTCTACTAGGACTAAGAGTAACTGCTTATTCTATCTTGTTAATGCTTTTGTTTTTTTGCCTCTTCTTCTCTACTTCCGTGGCATCTTCGCCTTGGGCATCCTCCTCCTCAGATTCTTTATCAGCTTTTGCAATATTAACCTCATGGAGATTCAACTCTAGATTATGACGCTTGTCAGTTTGGCAAGCATCACCGATCCCCTTTTCAAGGTATGCAAGGCTACAGTTCTTCTCGCCCTTTTTGATTTAGTCCATTCTGATGTTTGGGACCTGCTCCCGTTTAAACTATTGGTTGGGGTATTTTGTACTTTGTTACATTCATAGATGATTATTCCAGGTGTACGTTATTATATTTATTACACGATTGTTCTTGGATTTTCTCCATTTTTACTGCTTTTTATAATGAAATACGTACACAATTTGATACCTCCGTTAAAGTCCTTCGTAATGATAATGCTAAGGAATACCTTAGTCATCAATTTACTTCATTTTGTTTGGATCATGGTTTAGTTCATCAAACGACTTGCCCTTATACTTCACAACAGAATGGGGTTGCTGAGCAAAATAATCTCCATCTTTTAGATGAGGCTTGAAGTCTTATTACTAATATGCATGTTCCCCAGTCCTATTGGGGTCATTCTGTTCTTCTTTCATGTTTTTTCATTAATCTAGTTCACTCTTCAGTTCTTTATGGAAGAACTCCCTTTTATCTCCTCTATCCTGATGGGACACCATTTTCATTGCCTCTTCGTATCTTCGGTTGCACTGCGTTTGTTCACTCTCCGGCTCCGCGATGTGAAAACTCTCTCCTCGTTCGGTGAAGTGCATCTTTTTGTGCAATTGTCCGACACAGAAAGACTATCGCTGTTTTGATCCTGTTCTTCGCAAATAGTATGTGTCGATAGATGTTACATTCTTTCAAAATGCCCCCTTCTTCTCTTCTCCCTCCCTTTCTTCTTCTAATAGTTCTTCTCCCTCTCTCGATATGCTGACAACTCTTCCGGAGACTGGTCCACTTGCTTCTTCTCCTATTTCTACTTATCCTCCTTCTGACTCCTCGACTATCCCTACTTTTTCTCCTGAGCCACTGCACCCAGTTCCAAGCCTAGTGATATCTTCTTTGGATGAGGCTGACATGGTAAATAGTTCTGATCTGGAATTTCCCTTTGCTCTTCGGAATGGTGTTCGCTCATGCACCAAACATCCTGTTCAGGTCGTGGTCTCTTATGCTCAGCTCTCTCCATTGTCTAGGAGCATTTCTCTGGCTCTCTCGACCAATGTTGTTCCCGCTTCATATCGAGATGCTCTTTCTCTCCCTTTTTGGAAGGCTGTTATGTATGAAGAGAAGCGTACTCTTACTGATCGGGGCACTTGGACTCTTGTTTCTAACCGTCCAGGTGTCGACGTGGTTGGCTGTCTCTGGGTCTTTGTCATTAAGTTTCTACCTGATGGTTCTATTGATCGTTATAAGGCCCGACATGTTTGCAAAGGTTTTACGCAGACTTATGGGGTGGATTTGTTTGACACTTTCTCTCCTGTGGCCAGGATTACTATGATCCATGTGCTTTTTTTGTGGCCGTCAACAGAGACTGGGAAATGCCTCAGCTGGATATGAAGAATGCCTTTCTTTATGGTGATTTACATGAAACAGTGTATATGGAGGAACCTCCATATTATGTTGCTCAGGGGTAGTTGTAAACTGCGAATGGCAATCTACAGTCTAATGGAAAGTTGTTGGTCTTGGATTGACAAGTTCAATGAGGTCATTTCATTGGTCGGGTTGGCTAGAAGTGATGCGGATCACTCGTTGTTCACTCAAAAGATGTCAGCAGGTCTTGTGGTTCTTGCTGTTTTTGTGGATGATATTCTTGTCATAGGAGATGATAGAGAAGGTGTAGACATGACGAAGAAGAATCTTCTTCAACATTTTGTTACTAAAGATATGTGATCTCCAAAATACTTCTTGGGCATTTAAATATCTAGGAGACCAGGGTCGATTGTTCTTTCATAAAGGAAGTATTCCTTGGACCTCCTTAAAGAAATATGCCTCCTTGGGGCTAAACTAGCTCGTTCTCCGATGTCGGGTGGAGATGACAAGTGTTGGAGTGAAGACTCACCTCTTCTTGATTATGTCACCAGGTACACACGACTTGTGGGGAAACTCATTTATTTGACAGTCACAAGACCAGATATTTTCTATGAGGTAGTATGAGTGAGTCAGTTTATGCAAGCTCCTAAGAAGTGTCATCTAGAGTCTGCAATGAAGATTCTAGAGTATGTGAAAGGTGCTACAGGGAAAGGATTTCTTTTTCAGAGAAGGGGATATCTGGAGATTCAGGCATATCTTGATGCAAGCTATGCAGATGACAAGGAGGATAGGAAGTCCACATAGCGATTCTGTACCTTTGTTGGCGGTAATTTGGTCAGCTGGAAGAGAAAGAAACAAGTTGTTGTCTCTAGGTCAAGCGCAAAAGCTGAGTATAGGAGCATGACTCTCACTACCTGTGAGCGGAAGTGGTTACACACAATTATGCTTGATTTTGGAAACATTTATGATCATCTTCTGCCAATGTCTGCTATAACAAGGTAGCCATATATATTTCGAGGAATCCGATCTTCTATGAGAAAACGAAGCATATCAAGGTTGACTACCACTTCATTATAGAGGAGATTTTGAGGAATCGGTTTTGCACTCCGTTTGTTACCACGGAGAGAGAGAGAGATATGGCTAATTTCTTCACCAAGCCAGTTACTCCTTCCGAGGAAGTTTGTAGCAAGCTGGGCATGTAGATATATATGCTCCAGCTTGAGGGGGAGTGTTGGAGATTTAAGATACTGATCAGTCTGATATCTAACCACAACGGTCTTCTGATGCGTGTAAATACGGCAAGCGCACCGGTCGCAAAAGTAATAAAGTTTGGGAATGGATCCCCGAGTGTCGGTATCTTGAGGAATGCAATTGGCGTGGAACGACGAACAATCCGAAATTATTGCTAATAGAGTTTATAAAATGAAAGAAGAAACAAAAGGGGATTTGTGATTTGTGTTCTTACAAATAAAGAAATTAAAGCTAACTATGCGGGTCGCATTCACGGCTTCACAAGGCGAGATGGGTGTATCGGCCGCTATGCCGTACTTCGGTAGGGCGAGTGGATGGTGAGCCAGTGGGTGAGGTGTTTAGTGTGGAGTGCAATCACATGAAACGACGGATGTGAGATGGGGCAAGGCGTATCACAACACAAATCCCACAAACAAGTTTAAACAACAAAAATCAAATTACAAATAACTAGGAATTCGAAGTTTATAACAAGCTTCAGTCATTCATACACTACAAGAAGGGTAGAGGAAGAGTAAACCAAAAGAGTGAAGTTCCACCGCGGTTGTTGGCCGGAGGTGCGGGTTGTCAATCCGCTTCCACGCGCAGTCCGAGGAGGCTTCCGGTACCGTCGAGCAGTCACATCGAGGGCCTTTGAGTCCGTTCTCTAGGTCGTCTTCATCATCTTCTTCTTCGGTAGAAAGCTCGGAGAAGAGGTCATTAATGGCCAGAGGGGTCACCGGAGGATGCGAAATGCTTTAGATGTGCCGGAAATCACCTCCCGATGGTAGGGATGAAGGTGGAGGTGGATGGAGCATCTGGAATGCGGAAGGGCGAAGTGGCGGCTTAGTTCGATCCCCGTATCTTTTCCTAATTCGCGGAACAGGCGTATATATAGAAACAGGAATAAATAGCGCGCACGACCACCGACGCACGACCAGTGGTCGTGCGCGAACAATGTCAGCGCCCTTGCGGCAACAACCTGTAGAACCTGCATAAGGAAATATAAGAATGCGCACGATCAGCAGCGTACGATTAGTGATCGTGCGCGGCAAGGGTGATGATCGTGCGATATTGGGACAGAAAAATGGAAAAAGATAGCATGACTGCGCACGACCGGCAACGCACGAACAGTGATCGTGCGCGGTATAGCTGATGATCGTGCGATATGGCGGGACAGGATAATAAAACGAGAGCTCAGACTGCATACGACCAGTGGTCGTGCGCCAAAGAGGTCGATGGTCGTGCGTGGGTAAAAACGCACGACCATTGACTCCTTTGCTACAAAAAGTGAAAGCCCTATCCCGGACGCCCACACGATCCCAGAACCTGCAGGAAAACTGGATGGGATGTCGACATGGCAGTCACAGATAGAAATAAAAATGCATCACACGATGAGAATAAATACACGCACAGAAATAGGCTAAAAGAGTGCACATGACGTGGAATGTCGTAGCGAACCAGAAGGAGTGCTAATTGCGCTAAATGGCAGTGCAAATACAAGCAAAAGAGCCTAGATGAGTCCGGAATTCGGTATGAAATAGGGACTCATCACACCCCCAGACTTAACTGTTTGCACGTCCCGAGCAAACACAATCTAAGCAAGCCGGGAAAATAATCTAGCTGACATAGAGATTGAAATACGGGGTAGCATGCGAAGTCGCATGCTCGCGTGCATAAAAAATACAATAGAAGAAATTCCTAATTATGCAAAATAGTTTATATTTTTCACAATGTGTAAAAGAATTTTATTACTACTCAAAAATAGAATCACGGTGAATCAACTCGTCACGCACAGGAAGAAAGTAGGCTGGCCACTAAGGTGAGCTTTGCCAATGATCGGGGCTCAGGATCACCTCCAAAGGAATCCACCAATGTCGGGGACCATACGCTTGCCCGTTCACACTCTCTCCACGGCACTAGTTAAACTCAAGCGCAAATCCATAGGACTTAAGGTAATTACGGGGCTTGGGTTATGGTGAGGTAAACAATGATAAAAAGAATGGCTTTGCACCTAACCCAAGTGAGCTAGCCAAAAAGAATCCCTCAAAAACCCCACAATATAAACGAGTACACCACACCCCCAGACTTAATTTTTACAACATGGGTGTGTGCAGCGCCTACTCCAAATACAAGTCATCTCAAATAAATATTTCAATTAGACTTTTACTTTTCACTTTTCTTTTTCACATATATATATTTTGTTTTCTTTTCAAAACATTTTCTTTATTTTCACAATCTCAGCAGAAATAGGCCTTGGAGCACATCCACATATTCACAAGTAATAACACCACTTCACATCCCAACATGAAGAGAGAAACTCTAAGCTCGACTTGGGTGTGCAGCTAGGATAGGCTATAAATCTTTGGTGATGTAATGGTGGAGCTAAATCAAAAGAAGGGTAGGCACAATGGGGCTAGCGAGGGTATGACGTTCGGAACGGTACAAAGCTCAACCGGGCCAAAATGATGGCCTACATCACGCTCACGCTAGATTAACCATGCACCAATGCATCGAGAGTAGCTTGGGGCAAGTTCTTAGCCACCGAGAAAGATCATCCTTCCTCCCGACTCGAGCAAAACGAGTCTAGTGGCGGCTACACACATTCCTAAACTACCGTTTGATTCACACCGGATTCACAATTTTTGAGTAGAATAAAAGGAATTTACGCAAATAGAAAATTTCAAAACAATAAGCATAAATAAAAATTAAATCTACATGAATTTCTACACAAGACGAGAGCAGTTGACTAGAAACACAGCAAGGTCAACATTTTACTCAGTCTCCCAATCCTAAACTAGCACAAAAATTTTCCCAAATCTAACAAAGACACGAGTTTGACTCGCAACACGCAAAAGCTAAGCGCGCGCTCAAATGGGTGCAGTGGTGTGTGACAGGATTCTACAATAATGAACATAAAATAAACTACTGGCATGCTAACAGTGTGCTCGTGGTGTGCATAAGCGGCTCTCCCCCCAGACTTGAATGAAAACACAAGCAGAAATGAAAATGAGCATCTAAAATAAAAAAGAAAGCTGAGGAGAGAGGGTACCCATGCTCCAAAGAAGGAGCATACCAGAAGGCGGAGGTTGCTGCATCACACAAAAGAATGTTGAACCTACAAATTAGGTAGAGCCGCAGAAAAGACAAATAACCGAGAATATAATATAAAAGCAAAAATAAAAAGCACAAAAAGAAGGGACCAAAAAGAGGTCCAAGCTTGGGTTGTCTCCCGAATAGCCCTTTTGTTTACCGTCCTTAAGGTGGACCAAATACCTGTATTTGCAGTTTTTAAAATATTCTTGCAGTAAAAGAAGAGTTGTAGGAAAATAAGTAAGCACAAGCATAAGTGATAATCAAGAAAAGGGCGGAGCAATCAGCTAAATGCGGACTTGTGATAAATCTCTTCGGTGGGGCGCGAGGGAACAATAGAGTGCCTTTTTGCATTGGGAGAAAGGACTTTCCCTTTACTCCGAATGTGCACCTCCTCACGCCATAGGGTGGCATAACGCTCATCACGTATACGCTTAGCCTTTTTCAGCTTCTCCACCGTAGGGGATTTCCAAATGTTGCGGTCCATGGGGGGTTCCAATTTTTCGGTTGGCGGCTTCATTTCCGGTACCAGAACGGCAACCAGATCAGCCCAAGCTACTGATTGCTTAGCAGAGTTTGAAACAATATTACAAAATTCAATGTCCAGGGATTTCTCCCGAATAAAACTAGTTTTGCTATGTTCAAAAATCGACGCGATAGGAGACGGGAAGGTGGCCCTTGCATCAGTGCACTTGGTCTCTTCCTTGAACTCCTTCTCATCATTCTTGATCACCTCCTCAGAAGGTACTTCCCTAATCATCTCCTTCATCTGAGTATCACTCACCAAGGCAAATTCCAATCCAATCTGAATATCTGCAGCACTATGAAAATTGTCGTTATGGAGAAGAGGGTCATGTGCAGAAGCGACATCCAAGGTTGAAGCAACAACCGGCCAAGTTACGCATCCTTTAGAGAAATCAAGAGATGCGCCGCTAGCCTTCAGGAATGGAACCCCCAATATAGGAATCGAATTATTTTCCTTGGGCCCCAATACTTGGAAATCAGTGGTTATGCACTTCCCATTAACCTCGATTTCAACTTCTTGCACTCCTCCCTCGGTGTCAACCAAATTACAATTAGCTAAAACTAGCGACTTCCGGATTGCTGGATCAATATGCAGGTTCATCCTCGCAACATCCTGCATGGCGAGGATATTGCTAGATGCTTCGAAATCGCACAAGGCGGTAGTTTCAACATTATTAATTTTACACTCCACAACGAGCTCATGAGTCTTATCTTTATTTTCTTCCCCAAGGCTTTTTCCTTGCTCATAGGGGTTTTTTTCGGTGTTGCTCGGCAAAGTGCCCTGAGTCCGCTCAGAGACCATTTGGGCCAGTTGGCCCAATTGTGCCTCTAGCTTACGCATTGAGGCAGCTTGATTCGTCATGTTGGTCTGGGAGACCTCAACGAATTTTTCGAACATTTCCGCTAAAGAGTTTGTTTTTGTCGCAGGGGGCCCTTGGGTGTAATTCGGTTGAGGCGGCCGCGGTTGGCTTCCAGAGGCATACGCATCTTTTTGATGCTGTCCCAGCTGCCATTGTTGGCCTAGCACGTTTTGATTCCAAGAAAAATTTGGATGATTTCTTACCCCCGGATTATACGTGTTCCCATAAGGTGCTCCCCTATTTTGGTTCGCAATATAATTAACTGATTCATCAAAGAAGGTAGTTTCATCACGTACCTTGCCTGCTTGACATTCAAAGCTGTGGTTGTCGGAACCTCCACAACCCTGGCATGAGATTGCGATAACTGGGGCAGTAGTAGCGGCGGGCCTGGATGCTTCCATAGCAAAAACTCCACTCGTACCTCATGGGAAATTCCTTCCTGCAGTCCAATATGCGATGTGGGTTGCAGTATCCTGCAAAATTCTTAATGCATCATCAAGCGTAAGATTCATTATAGTCCCTCTAGAGGCGGCGTCAATCATAGCCCTGTGCTGTGGTTCAATAGAAAGATAAAATCTTTCGACAAGATTCCAAGTTTGGAATCCGTGGTTTGGACACTTCCTCGGCAACTCGTTGAAGCGTTCCCAAACCTCAGCCAGGCTTTCTTGATCATTTTGCCGAAAGTTGGCAATTGCACGTCGCATGCTCACTATCCGGTCCACCGGATGGAACTTAGCTAAAAATTTTGTTGTCAACGCCTCCCAGGTGGTGGCTGCTCCAGGCGGAAGAGAGTGGAGGCAAGTCTTGGCTTTGTCCCTGAGGGAAAAGGGGAAAAGGCGGAGCTTGACTGTATCGTCGGGGATTCCAGCATAGCGGAACGTGGCACAGATTTCAGAAAATTCAGCCAAGTTAAGATGGGCGTCTTCAATGGCCATTCCAGAGAACTGTGCGTTGTTCCGGATTATGTTCGGGATAGCAGGTTTGATCTCAAACTGCTGGTTGGTGATCGTTGGTCCAAAACCGAGGTAAATACTCCCAACAGTCGGTGTGGTGTAGTCCCTCATGGTGCGGACCTGGGGCGGTTTTACTTCATTCTCATCGCCGTTTCGGTCACCATGAAGGATTCCTCCGACACGATTCCCGGCATCAATGTTCAGATGGTCCCCCATTGGGACTAGATTGGTGGCAGTGGCATGCCTTTGTGCACGAAGAGTTCGCTCGATCTCGGGGTCGTAAGCTGCGAGATCTCTAGCAGCGCGTCCTTGCATTCACTGTGGCAACTACACAAAGAAACAGTGATAAAAAAAACAACCAACTCTATAACAACACTTTCGTACATCGTGGTCGTTCTACAGTTGCATTCGCCGACAACGGCGCCAAAAACTTGATGCGTGAAAATACGGCAAGCGCACCGGTCGCATAAGTAATAAAGTTTGGGAATGGATCCCCGAGTGTCGATCTCTTGAGGAATGCAATTGGCGTGGAACGACGAACAATCCGAAATTATTGCTAATAGAGTTTGTAAAATGAAAGAAGAAACAAAAGGGGCTTTGTTATTTGTGTTCTTACAAACAAAGAAATTAAAGCTAACTATGCGGGTCGCATTCACCGCTTCACAAGGCGAGATGGGTGTATCGGCCGCTATGCCGTACTTCGGTAGGGCGAGTGCACGGTGAGCCACTAGGTGAGGTGTTTAGTGTGGAGTGCAATCACATGAAACGACGGAAGTGAGATGGGGCAAGGCGCATCACAACACAAATCCCACAAACAAGTTTAAACAACAAAAATCCAATTACAAATAACTAGGAATTCGAAGTTTATAACAAGCTTGAGTCATTCATACACTACAAGAAGGGTAGAGGAAGAGTAAACCAAAAGAGTGAAGATCCACCACGGTTGTTGGCCAGAGGTGCGGGTTGTCAATCCGCTTCCACGCGCAGTCCGAGGAGGCTTCCGGTACCGTCGAGCTGTCACCTCAAGGGCCTTTGAGTCCGTTCTCTAGGTCGTCTTCATCATCTTCTTCTTCGGTAGAAAGCTCGGAGAAGAGGTCATTAATGGCCGGAGGGGTCACCGGAGGATGCGGAATGCTTTAGATGTGCCGGACATCACCTCCCGATGGTATGGATGAAGGTGGAGGTGGATGGAGCGTCTGGAATGCGGAAGGGCGAAGTGGCGGCTGAGTTTGATCCCCGTCTCTTTTCCTAATTCGCAGAACAGGCGTATATATAGAAACGGGAATAAATAGCGCGCACGACCACTGCCGCACGACCAGTGGTTGTGCGCGAACAATGTCAGCGCCCGTACGGCAATAACCTGTAGAACCTGCATCAGGAAATATAAGAATGCGCACGATCAGTGATCGTGCGCGGCAAGGGTGGTGATCGTGCGATATGGGACAAAAAAATGGAAAAAGATAGCTTGACTGCGCACGACCGGCAACACACGAACAGTTATCGTGCACGGTATAACCGATGATCGTGCGATATGGCGGGACAGGACAATAAAACGAGAGCTCAGACTACGCACGACCAGTGGTCGTGCGCCAAAGAGGTCGATGGTCGTGCGTGGGTAAAAACGCACGACCATTGACTCCTTTGCTACAAAAAGTGAAAGCCCTATCCCGGACGCCCACACGATCCCAGAACCTGCAGGAAAACTGGACGGGATGTCGACATGGCAGTCACAGATAGAAATAAAAATGCATCACACGATGAGAATAAATACACGCACAGAAATAGGCTAAAAGAGTTTACACGACGTGGAATGTCGTAGCGAACCAGAAGGAGTGCTAATGGCGCTAAATGGCAGTGCAAATACATGCAAATGAGCCTAGATGAGTCCGGAATTCGGTATGAAATAGGGACTCATCATCTTCCTTACTCAGGGACCTGGCATTTTGGTCATCTAGCCTCGTGAAGGATTTCAGAATGTCGTATGGTGAACAGCAGCAGAGGCTGTCTAAGGTTAAGCCGCAGCGGTCATGTGGAAGTCGAAACAGTAGTCAGAGGGTTAACCTCATCTGCAGTCTAGTGGCATCCCGCGGTTGCTGACCATATGTTTGCACTAGCTGTAGTCTGATAGGTTGCCGCAACTGCGGTTTGGGGACAACCAGCAGTTGCGGTCTGGCGGTATTACCTGGGCAGTTTGGCAACTTCCCTTATTTCCAGTTTGGTGTTTTATTATTTTTATAGTGGGCGGTTTAACATTGTCAAACCGTGTAGGCCGCCCGACTTGTATTTTGTCCAACATTGGTTGTTGTATTCTCTCATCTCTACCGATTCCAATAAATAAGGAGCCATACCTATGTAATCTTTATTTTTTTGGAGCATTAAAGTTTGCCATTTATTTAGCTCTTTGTCCATTTCTTTCACGTCCTTATGTTGTTATGGATTGCATCTGAGTGTCCCACTTTCAGTGATCTTTTGTCTCTGTTTTTCCTTATTATGTTGTGTGTGTAGGTATGAGAGTAATTTGTTTCTTTAAATTTTCTAGTTTTTTATAAAGTAGTTTTGTTTTAGGTTTTCTTTTATAATTAGTTATTATGATAGCCTTTCTCATCTTTTTCCCTTTGCTTTTGTGCTTTTTAATTGCTTTATTCATTCTTATGAATTTATAAAAGTGTTTTAAAGTGTTTTTATTTTTTTAACTAAGTTTTTCCCTTTATATTTGCAAATCTTTTTGCCCCTTTAATTTTTATTTCCACTTGTTATACACTTTTATAAAGTTATTTGAATGAAGAAGTTGTTATTTTAATTTTTTGAAGACTTCAATTTGCTTTTATTTTGAACTCTTTTTGCCCATTTAATTTTTATTTCATCTTTTTATGCATATTTAGAAATTCTAGAAGTATAAATATAGTCATTTTTATTTCTCGATCACTTTGTTTTTTCATTTAGTTTGTAAGACCCCCCCCCTTTTTTTTTCTTTTTCAACACCGGGGGTCTTAGGCCCAGGATCTCCGCTTTGCAGTGACACCTTCACGTCCTGAAGGGTCATCACCACAAGGTGCCGATTCTACCGGCCAGATCGATCACAAAAAGATAGCACAAGAAATGAAAAGCAAGTCCACAGAAATCACATGTATAGAAATAAAAGTCTCCACGAAGGGAGAGTCCACAGAAATAGTATGAATGGTACTGAAAGTAAGGGCTTATGCCCGGTACATCATAATCCTCACTACAGGTCACTCATGCGGAAGCAAACTAAAACAACTACTATAAGTCGGAACTCACGGTCCCAGCTGCCTGATCTCCTGAGCTAGACTACCCTATCTCCAAGCGGGCCGACCTCCGGGGCTGCTCCTCCATGCTAGGCTCCACGATCCCCTAAATAATGTGGTCCGAAAACCGTTAGTCATAAAGACTAAGCACTATCATCCCCTACCCCTTCCCCCATGGTTCCTAAGTACCGAGCAGAGAGGAAGAAAGGGAAGTACATGAAGGTGATAGCGGACCTATGGTAGTAATTCTATAGTAAATATGATAGAAACAGAAAGTAGGAAACGTAACCTTAACTTATGTGCGGAAGCACCTAAGCCAAGGGATCTTCTGCAAGGCTACCATCGTATAAAGTGTCCCATACCACTTATACGTTGGAGTGTCAGTTATCAAACAGCTGCATATATATATAGATTTTAACCTTAATTTATTAACTTGCCCACACAAGCTTATAGACCAAGGGGTCGTTTTGCAAGGCCTATTGTATAAGAGTCCAATTCCACTTATACATTAGGTGTCCGGGGTTAAATGAATCGATTATGTAATGATATGTTAGTGGATATGATGAATCATGCAAGTGCAACTCACACACACAACTCTGTGTACAAAGACCTTTACTTCCCCCTTTCGGAGTTGTTACCTCCCAGGATACCTCTGTAGTGGCATACGGAAGCAGTGGGTTGGGCCTCGCCCACCTCTAAACCAGTAAAGCACTACTGGTCAGACCTATCGTACGCCTCAACGCTTGGTGCACAAAGAAAACTCCTGCGTACTCTTGTCGGCTGTCGCACCAGACTTCTGTTGGCGAAGTGCTAACCACACTTGCCGAGTCAGCGTATTGGCGTCGGTGCATCGACCATTCAAAACCGAAGACCCACCACCTTAATTTTCTTTCCTGACTATGCACATGCATTATTAATCGTATCAAAACAATCGAGCTGAAGCTCCCCGGACCATCCTTTCCGTCTCTTAACTAACCGAGCCGAAGCTCCCCGGACCATTCTGTCTGTCTCTTAACAAACCGAGCCGAAGCTCCAAACTTCTTAATGTGTTAACAGTGTTTGTGAAACGTGCAACCCTAATTGCTAAGTTACTCTTATCAGCTTGTTAATAAAGTTTACGTTAGCCCAGGACTGCCCCCGGTATTCCCTGTGAAGGGCTCTCAAACGGCAATATGAAATATGATGGTAGATGAAGCACATCGTTCCCTTTCGCAAGGCACTTATTGTTATTGGTTGGTTCCCTTAACCCATTCCCTTCTTATATTATAGTGGACTAATCCTAGGGTGACTTTGACTCTTTCTCTCCTCGGGGAGAACGATCTTTCGTCGAACCCGAACACCTCTAGACTCTAGCCAAACCACTTCTCACTACTCTTCCTATCCCTCTATAGTGAGATCATCCACATCAGTCCACCCAGCTAAAATTACTAACTCCAACAACTATCCCAGATCATGTCCTAATGCAATTTAACAATTTGCTATATGCAGGCAAACCTAGACTATATGTCGAACCGAATAGGAGATAATCTAGATAATCATCCAAATGCCCTAAATTATTTACTGGAGACTTATCATGATACAAATAGATTAAATCTAGAAAATTGTAATTTTCCTAATTTATCTGGAATTTAATTAATTTTCTATAAAGCGTCTAAGGGCTACCAATTGAACATGAAGTGCACTTTTCAGGTATGTATAAAGCTTCATAAAATCATGATAAATTCTAAACAACAATTTAACAGTAAAGCAAAGATATAACAATTTTCAAGTATTTTAGGGACTCTAATTTAATTTTGATAATAAATCCTACCTCCTTTCATTAATGAAGTAAGTGTAGTAGATAATCATCCAAAAATTATAAATTAATCTTCTAGAGCAGATACTGTCCTAAAAACATCAGTGGACAAATTTCATAATTCTTTAATGGGGATTGAGCTCTAGAATAAATAATTACCAAAATACCAAAAAGCTATATTTGTGAAAAAAGTATTGTAAATATTCTTTTAAAAATCATGAATAAAATTATACAACTAGATATTGATCTGAAAACTTCATTGGCCAGGTTTCATAATTTTACAGTAAGTACTTTGCTCTAAATGATTTATTGACCATAATTGCCCTTTTGGAAACTTGTGAAGGAAGTACAAGATATAATCAACTAAAATTTGTAATAAAATTCAGGGATATTCATTTAGACCTAGAGCATCTTCTGACCAAGTTTCATTAGATTCAAATGAACAGAGAAATCAAAATAATTAAATCACTAGTTTGAGCAAATTGTTACTTAACAAATTAAGTACTTGAAATATAATCCATAAAATCCTAATAAAATAACTAAGTGTGCTTCCTAGTCTAAAACTTACTCCACCCAAGTTTCACAACTTTTAACTAAGCTTTAGTGGCTGTGCTTTCATAATTGAGCTTCTACCCTAAAACAAGGGTTAAGGTTTTGAGGTGTCTACCTACCTCCAAATCCTCTAAGATTTCTACCAGAGAACTTAGGATTCACTACCTTCAACTCTACTAAGTTACAAGGTCACACAAGGGCATTTACCCCTATGCCCTTCACAACACTCAAAAACCCTTCCTTAGAGTTTGAGCTTGAACCCTAGTGTAAATCAACCCTAAATCACACCATTTTACTTAAGACGGTGACATTAGCCATGCCAAGTCAGTGTCCAAAATTTCAGCCTCTGTTGAGGTGATTTGACAACTCAAAACCCCAAGGGGGTGCTTGATCCTAAATAATCCTATAAGGGTCAACCTAGGGTTGGATAAAAACAAATTCAAAACATCTCCAAATGAGGTGAAATTTTTACCAGAGCCTTAACATGCCCTCTAAGACTACCCACCCAAATTTGCGGGGATTTTGAGGTGTTTATGATACCTAAAAAATCTATACATGGTTTATTAAATTTTTCCAAAAACTATAGAAAACTATTCTCCAAAAATTCCAATTTTTGGACAGGCCCTAGATATAGCAATGGAAGACCCCCTTACCAAATTTCAGCTCATTTGGACAAAGGATGAAAGGTGGGTATACATTTGAACCTCAGGATAGCCCTAGGTATAGGTCCCACCAAAATGGGTGCTGTGGTCAAAACACTTACCCAATCTAGTTGAAATAAATTTTAGAAAAAATTAGACTCGAAGGGCTACAACTTCTGTGACTGCCCATTTTCCTAAAAGGGCCTCTATGTGCCTCACTTAATAGCATCAAAAAGAGCTTGATAAATCACTACATAGTATATATACATATAATAATTTAGTATTATAAGCTATTGTTCATCTCCTCAAAAGCCAGAACCAGCAACCTAAAACGCTTAAAACCTGTAACTTTGCTTGAGCCATTGCCGGCCATTTTGCCACCTCCCTGGCAAGACACAACCACCACTACCTCCGTCGAGGTGATGGCTATCGGTCGGCAGATGTTTGGCCGCTAGAGGTGGTGTTTTCCGGCGAACCCGACCACCATGAATTTTGGAAAAAACATGGAAACACTCACCCGATCCAGCTCTATTGAGCCCGATGTCTCTCCTAATTGATTTCTAAGATCTATCCATAGAAAAAAGAGTAGAGGAGGAACTTATTCGTGGTTTGGTGTCGAGACGATCGTCGTGATGCCATTTGCGCGGTGGTGGCATCGCCGAAATTCCTCAACAACAAGGTAATAAGCTCTAGCTTTATCGGGCAAGGGTGAAAACTTCCTCTCTAAGTCTAGGGAGTCTTTTAAAGGAGAAACAAGGCTGCGGGTGGGGATATAAACTGTCCAGCCATTAATGCCTCCTAACATGCATGCTTCGGCCATGGTGGAGGGGAGCTGAAATGGCTCCAAAACAGGTAAGAGAAGGATGGAAACTCCTCTCCCTAAGAGGAGTTGAATCCAGCCATTTCAAGTGGGAGAGGATGAAGCCGAGTCTTAAAAGCCATTAATGGCCATGCAAACCGTCGCTCGGCCATGGCTGAAAGGAAGAGTAACGGCCGCCACGTGGCATTGACCGATCAAAATCATAAAATAAGACTTAACTAAGTCTTAATAAGAGAAAACGGCCTAATAACGCATTCTGGCCCACTTCCTAGACCGACCCGATTCAGCTGAACCATCAACAAAGCTTAAAAAAGTTTCTAAGTAAAATGGCGTTGAGTGAGCTAAGCTCACTCAACGCCATCCAAGCTACGGCGTTGAGTGAGCTCTGCTCACTCAACACCATCCATGTTGTGGCGTTGAGTGAGCTCTTCTCACTCAACGCCATCCAAGATATGGCAACGAGTGAGCTCTGCTCACTCAACGCCATCCAAAATACAGCCCTTCCAGACTATGGCTTTGATTGAGCTTAGCTCACTCAACGCCATCAAGATTAGGGCGTTAAGTGAGCTCTTCTCACTCAATGCCATCCAGCCTACTCAAGGTGGCGTTGAGTGCAGTCTGTGCACTGAACGCCTTCTAGCTTATGGCGTTGAGTGAGCTCTGCTCACTCAACGCCATCCTGCCTATATAAGATGGCATTGAGTGCAGTCTGTACACTCAACGCCGTCTAGCTTATGGCGTTGAGTGAGCTCTGCTCACTCAACGCCATCTAGCCTACATAAGATGGTGTTGAGTGCAGTCTGTGCACTCAATACCGTCTAGCTTATGGCGTTGAGTGAGCTAAGCTCACTCAACGCCATCCAGACTACGGCGTTGAGTGAGCTCAGCTCACTCAACGCCATTCCAAGGTCACGGGCGTGATGGGTCAGTCACGGGCGTGCCAGGCCCGTGTTGAAATTTCTGAGCTCACCGATCATCTTTCTGAGGTCGACGATTGTCGAAGGCATCCCGCCCTAGGTCACGGGCGTGACGGGTCGGTCACGGTCGTGTCCAACCCATGACTCAAAATCTTGTTCGATAGACTTCAATTCTTTGGTTTCCTAGGGTTCTGTTATGACAAAACCACTTCTAGGGGTCTAGTTGGAAATGAGATGTTACATAGTTTTTGTGTGAGGATATTTTTATCGCTTTCATTTCCAACCTACTCGTTTGAGTTTGACTTGCAATTTACCACTTTCATTTCCCGCCTACTCAGTTGAGTAAGACTTGCTCTTTATTGTTTTCATTTCTTGCTTATTCTTTTGAATAGGACTCGCATTTTACTGCTTTTTTAATGCTTTTATTTCCTGCCGACTCATTTGAGTAGGACTTGTAATTTATCGCTTTTATTTCCTGCCTAACCGTTTGAGTAGGACTTGTATTTTCAATGAAGCAATTTTTCATAAGCTGTCCCCATTCAAATGAATGGCTAATCGCTCTTAGCCCTCAGTATCGAAGAACATTGGGACAGATAAAATCTTTTTAAATAAATAAAGGTTCTCTTTTTCACTCTTATTAAAGAAGTTAAGGTTTACCCTGGGTTTACGACGCGTAGAACCACATATCGTTGTGTGGGTTTTATTTTCATTATTCAAATGCTACTTAGCAGAGAGCCTGTGTGTATGGATTAATCACCCTTGGGTAGAAATAGTTTTCACACTAACCCTTGAGAGAGGACATGAATTCTTTCGGATTTGGTTCCACCCCCACAAATAGCGGAGTTCTTAGTGTAAAGAGGGCTTTAAGAGGTATCCTTCGCCAAATAAGAGCTCGGTCGAATAGTCTTAATGTCTAGGTGAGTGATATCCCTAGAGATTGGTGAGCTCATACTTATCACAACCCGCATTTTCTCAAAATTTAAGAAGCATCAGAGTATTAGAAAACACGCATCATGAAGCCACGTCGAGCAGGGGATAACTGTCGACGCTCAGATGAACACCATTTAACTAGACTATGAAAATTCATAAGTTTAATGATTAGAAAATCGGTTACATTTTTAAGGCCGTATCCCTCGTCTCAGTGGATCATCTAGTCCACAGTTTGAAAACTATACTTATACGCTGCGGAAAATACTTTATTCAGGTTTGACATCCTAAAAGAGTGCATAAGTGTCCCCAGAGGAAAACCTATAGTATGAAGGACCCTACATTTAATTTATACTATATATAGGAAAACGATCATTTTATGTTATTTGGAAACTAGTGGTTGAGTTTTATAAAACATGCTAATCATAAGATATACTTATAATAGTGTTTTTAGGTGTAAAAGTAACTAGCAACCTTGCATAAATCATCCCAAGAGACAGTAGACTATCTCCAGAAATGGTAGCAGTAAAAAGATAACATATCTAGTATCAAGGTAAAAGTACCAGTGGGCACCAACAAACTGACACGAATCTACTGGCAAGTATTTATGTCTGTAAGAAAGAAGCACAAAACTACCTCACAAGACCAAGGAACTGATCTCCTAAGTACGAGAGACCACCAACAACAACACAGCACAACTAGCCACCTAAACAGCAACTAACCAGAACCTGAGGCATTCAAAGAAGAAAATAATACCTCAACAAGCAAAAACAAATAAGATATACGAAAATGTTAAGCTAAAAGATAGGCAAGAAGAGTAAGTAAAACGAATCAAGCACCACTGTCCAAGGTAAGACAAAAAGGAGAAAAAAATAGCAAGTGCGAGGGAACAGCAACAACCCTGCCCAAAAGTTCTACAGAGTTTACAACGCTACCATGAGCCCAAAACGTTGCACACTACAAAGGAAGAGACGTCTAACACCCTAAATTGTGAGAGATGGCAGTAGCAAAACAACGTGGATCTGGGTTTGAGGCAAACTCAGTCCCCTAACCACCATTTCCAAGAAACAAAGCTCAAGGGTCTACATGTGAAAGCACTAGGGACCTCCCACCCCCTTGCCTAGCCCGTACCTGGAGCAAGATAAAAGAAAAGGGTGGCCACAGCTAAATTACACAACACCACCCCCATTAAGAGCTTCAAACCACCACTACTAACCACAACCCAAGATTCGGCCTTTGGAAAAATATAGCCGACAAGGAACCTCAAAATCAAGGAATTCACTCTGGAGAGAAAATTAAGGTAAGGGAAAAGCGTTGAGATGACCCAACACGGCATGGCATTGAGTGAGCCCCACTCACTCAATGCCTAAACAGATAGTGGCGTTGAGTGAGTTAACCTCACTCAACGCCAAAATAGCTATGGCATTGAGTGAGGTTCACTCACTCAACGCCATCTGCGATACTAGCTGTGGCGTTGAGTGAGCTAACCTCACTCAATGCCAAAACAGCTACGGCATTGAGTGAGGTCGACTCCCTCAACGCCTTCTACAACACTAGCTGTGGTGTTGAGTGAGCTAACCTCACTCAATGCCAAAAAAGCTATGACGTTGAGTGAGGTTCACTCCCTCAACGCCTGAGCACTTAGCCGCAGAAACTAACTGTGGCATTAAGTGAGTCCACCACTCTCAATGCCAAAACAGTTTTGGCGTTGAGTTAGGTCGACTCACTCAACGCCAAAATACTTAACCGCAAGAAAGGGCTGCGGCGTTGAGTGAGCCAGCCTCACTCAATGCCTAAACTGCCATGGCGTTGACTGAGGCCCACTCACTCAACGCCATCCAACATAACCGCATGGATTGGCTGTGGCGTTGAGTGAGTCCACCTCACTCAACTCCTAGACAGCCATGTCATTGAGTGAGGTCGACTCACTCAATGCCATGATACTTAGCCGCAAAAGAACAGACCAAGAGGCTATGGCGTTGAGTGTGTGCACCACACTCAACGCCAAGCCCAAGCAGACCCGGCGTTGAGTGTGTGCCACACACTCAACGCTAAGTCCAAGCAGACCCGGCATTGAGTGTGTGCACCACACTCAACACCAAGTCCAAGCAGACCCGGCATTGAGTGTGTGCACCACACTCAACGCCAAGCCCAAGCAGACTTGGCTTTGAGTGTGTGCACCACACTCAACGCCAAGCCCTGAAATAATCAAATCCTCTAGACTAAGGAAAGGAAGAGCTTCTGCTACAGCCGCTACACATGCAAGCACAATTTCATCTAAACCCGAGCCTAAGCATGACAGATTTTTTAATAAAAATAAACTATAGCTTTTCTCCTCTACCCGGCTACAACTACTGCACAGGAAGAATCGACCCAACCCTCAACACTTACTCAGCCTGAGAACAAGGCTTCTATACTAACAGTTGGAAATTTATACCCGATTTCAAGCAAAGAATTGGGTTTCAAACCTAGGGATAATAGGGCTTTATTAACATCGCAAAAATCTAAGCAAAGCTTTCTACGGCCGCAAGAACAAGGAGATAAAAAAAATATACAACAGAAGAAAATTACTAGGCAAGGGCAAGAATACCACTTACGTCGATTTTCCAGCGAAGCTTGGTCGGCGTCCCTTATTCTCACTCGGCACCAGCAGTAACAACACCTAAAGCAGAAATCTGGAGCTTTAATGGCGGAAACGGACAACCCAAGAAACTCGAGACCCCTAGAAACACCACGAAAACTGAATTTCTTACCGTAGGAATGAAGGTCTAGGCGAGAGCAATCCAAATCCGCTTTCGGAATCGAATTCCGTCCATAAACGCTCTCGGAATCGGCATCCGAAGGTAGCGGTTCTGGCGGTTTCTCGGTTTCGCGAACAGGCGCAGGCGGGCGGGGGAAGAAAGTGAACAGGAGCAGTTTTTCCTTATCTTAAGTGTAAACTATCCAATATATAGAACAATATTAATCTTAATTAGCTAATCAATTAATTAAGGTATAATAAGACAAGGTAAAACCACCAAGCACCAGCACCCTTCCAAAATAATAATTAATATAATATTTATTAAATAGTATTATTTTTTTCATAAAATACAAAACGACGCAAAAACTGAACATCCTCAAACTTCGATGAAATTCGCACCGTAGCTAAATTCCCTTGCTACGAACGCAACGGCGAAGTAGAAATTAACTTTCGACGAACAGAACTCGAGTTGTACCCACCCGAAGCCAAAAAACAAGCATCCTCTGAGAGGCCACACTGGGTCACCCAAAATGACTCGGCTTGCTAGGGAGATCTTGCCAATAGGCTAAAAAATAGGCCACTCGGTTCTAAGGAGTTAAGACCACTCTCCACAGATGGCATAAGCCAAGAAAACGCGTTTACATAATGCCAAACGAGGATTAAATAATTGCAAAAAAATCAGGGGCGTTACAGTCACACCCTCTAAAGAAAGATTCGTCCCGAAACTTTACGCACGACCCTTCTGCTAAAGAAGGAAAAGTAACAAGCCAAATATTACAAGAAGAGAACATAGCAATATAATCTGGGGAACAGTTGAGGGTGAGCCTCCCTCATAGACGACTCTAACTCCCAAGTCGCGCTTTCCAAGTCCTAATTCTTCCATAGAACTTTGACCATCGGGATGGACTTCCTCCGCAGCACCCAATCTTGAGTATCCAAAATGCGGACCAGCACTTCAATAAAAATGAGATTAGAATCCAACTGGGGCACAACATCTAAGACTTGCCCACTGTTACGCACACACTTTCACAATTGGCTTACATGAAATACGTTATGAACACCTAGGAAGTTTGCTGGCAAATCCAACCTATATGCTGACAAGCCAATTCGTTAAACAATCTTAAACAGGCCCACATACCTCGGGTCCAATTTCCGATTCTTACCGAACCTCTTAATACCAATCATCAGGGAAACCTTAAGAATCACAAGGTCCCCTACAAAAAACTCCAAGTCATTCCTACGTCGATTTGCGTTCTTATCATATCTCTCCTGAGCTATACGAAGCTTTTCTCGAATAAGCTTCACTGCGACTTCCATCTCCTTGAGCGCATCCGGACCCAACAAAGGTCTCTCACCTGCCTCAGCCCAAAATAGGGGAGTTCTGCAGTGCCTCCTATACAAAGCTTCAAACAGAGCTATTTGCAAGCTCTCTTGATAACTGTTATTGTATGCAAACTCCATAAGTCGTAACCGCTCATCCCACGGTCCACTGTGGTCTATAATGCAGCATCTGATCATATCCTCAACTATCTGGTTCACCCGCTCTATCTGCCCATTGGTCTGTGGGTGGTAAGTAGTAGAATACCTATGATCTGTACCCAAACCCTCCTACAGACTCTGCCAAAAGCGAGAAGTAAACTGGGAGTCTCAATCAGAAATTATGCTAATAGGCACACCGTGTAATCTGATGACCTCATTCAAGTACAGCTCTGCTATCTTCTTCATCGGATAATCAATGTTATATGGTACGAAGTGAGAACACTTCGTCAGTCTATCCACTATAACCTAAATAGAATCAAATCCCCTTGGAGATTTCGGTAAGCCTATAATGGAGTCCATAAAAATACTTTCCCACTTCCAAGTCGGGATCTCTAATGGAGTCAACTTGCCACCAGGCCTTCCGTGATCGGCCTTCACACGCTTGCAAGTGTGGCACTCAGCAACAAATCATACTATATCACTCTTCATCCCACACCACCAGGCAATTTGGTTCAAATCATGATATATCTTTGTAGATCCCGGATGGTAGGCAACACTGGATCCATGAGCCTCTCTGCATATCATAGCCCTGATGTCTCCAACAGCAGGGATGCAAAAACTGCCGCTGTACTTCAAAGTACCCGCATCATCGATAGATAAATCTGGAAACTCCCCTCTCTCAGTCCTGAGGTATAAGTGCAGAAGGTCTGGATCATCCTTCTGGTGCAACCTAGTAAGAGAAATCCAAGACGGCTGTGCCACTGCCAAACTCCTCTACATGTCATAACATCCTACTGAGATATTCATCAGGAGAAACTCTTCCACTAAACGATCGGCGGAGAGATTAAATATCTTTCCCATCTTCCGGCTCAGGGCGTCGGCCACCACATTGGCCTTGCCTGGATGATACTGGATCTCCACATCATAATCGGCCACATACTCTAGCCACCATCTCTAGCACATATTCAACTCCTTCTGCGTGAACACATACTTTAGGCTCTTATGATTAGTGAAGATCTTGAACTGAGCCCCATAAAATAGATGCCTCCACAGCTTCAACGCACAAATCAGCGCTGGAAACTTAAGGTCATGCATAGGGTAATATCTCTCATGAGTCTTTAATTGCCTTGACCCATACGCAATCACTTTTCCAGCTTGCATCAACACGCAACCCAGACCAACATACGAAGCATCCACGTACACATCATACTCCACACCCTTAGTAGGTAGGGTGAGAACGGCAGAAGTGCACAATCTATTTTTTAGCTCCAGGAAGGCTTCTACGCACTTCTCGCTCCAAATAAAGGGCACGTTCTTCTGAGTCAGCCATGTCAAAGGTACAGTCAGGATAGAGAAACCCTCCACGAACCTCCTGTGGTAGCCGGCCAACCCTAGGAAGTTCCTGATCTTTTTGGGCATGCCCGACCTGCTCCATTCCATCAATGCTGTGATCTTTTGCGGGTCGACCGAGATCCCATCCTTGTTCACCACGTGGCCTAGAAACGAGACCTGAGGCAACCAAAATTCACACTTGCTCTGCTTGGCGAATAACTTGTGATCCCTCAACTCCGATAGAACCAAGCGCAGATGCTGCTCATGCTCCTCAGCACTGCGAGAATAGACCAACACATCATCGATAAAAACCACAACAAACTTCTCTAGAAAATCCTTGAACACGCGGATCATCATATCCATGAAAGCTGATGGTGCGTTGGTCAGACCAAACGACATCACCAAGAATTCAAAATGTCCATGCCTCGATCTAAACGCAGTCCGTGGAATATCTGCCTTACGGATCCTGAGCTAATGATAACAAGAACAAAGATCGATCTTGGAGAACACCGTGCTACAGCGCAACTGATCAAATAAGTCATCGATCCTCGGAAGAGGATACCTGTTCTTAATAGTGACTTTGTTCAACTCCCTGTAGTCGATGCAAAGCCGCATCGACCCATCTTTCTTCTTTACTAACAAAATAGGAGCACCCCAAGGCGACGAACTCTGCCCGATAAATCCTTTTGCCAACAACTCATCCAACTGGACTCGCAACTCCTCTAACTCATGAGGGGCCATCTGGTACGGCGCCTTAGTAATTGGACGCATACCCGGTTCTAAATCAATCACAAACTCAACATCCCGATCGGGAGGAAGACCAGGAAGGTCATCAGGAAAAACATCAGCGAAATCACGAACAATAGTAATCTCCTCCAAACACGGTACACTAACAGTAGTCCCAACCACCGAGACTAAACAAGCAAAATAATCAGAAAGAAACAACTTCGGAGCACATACAGCAGAAAAGACATGAGAATCTTGGCACGGATCAGCATACACGCTTCCAGGCTGACCATTGTCTTTAATTAAGTCCAAGCGCTTCCCTTTGCACTAAATAACCGCATCATACATAGACAGCCAGTCCATTTCTAGATTAACATCGAAGTCCTCAAGATAAATCATCTTCAAGTCTGCCTTCGCAAGAAAGTCTCCCAACAAAACAGGGCAATCTAGAATGCCCAAATCTGATAACATAGATTCACCAGAAGGGAACTTGACGCGGAAGGTATCACGAACTTGATCTAGAGTAAACACATGTCGCTCTACAAAGGCTCTAGCCACAAATGAGTTTGTAGCGCCAGAGTCGAACAGAACACGCGCCCAGCGGTTCTTCACCTAAAATTTTTCTATAGGAGTATATACAACTAAGGAACTACCAAAACGAAACTATAACCATTCTAGTAAATAAAATTTTCAGGCTGGAAAAACAACTAACCTGAGATGATTTGAGTCGAAGCTTGAGCCTCCTCGGAAGAGATCATGTTCAGCTTCCCCTTACCCATGTCCACAAGCTGAGGCAGAGGTAATGCCTGAAGTGGAACTGCATGAAGAACAGGCTGGACCTGAGGACACCTTGTTTTGATATGACCCTTCTGCCCACACTGATAGCAGACTTTATCCTTGGACCAGCACTGGGCAGCATCATGCCTGGGTCGATTGCAAACAGAACAGGAAACATCCCTCCTAGGAGCACCCAGAATAGCATGAACTTGCTCCCTCTTCTGAGCTGCTGCCTTCTTGAAACAACTCTCAACAGGGTGTCAAGACTGGCAACAGAAGCTACACACCACCTTGCTCTTCTTTCCCGAAGCAACACCGGGTACCTGGGGTTTCTTCTCCTCAACAGACTTCCTATTGTTCTTCCTTATTTGCTGGACTCTGCTCTTTGACTTCTCAATTGCCTCTACCTTCAGAGAAGCCTCCACTACCTCTGCATAAGTCTCTGATCCATATGCACTGGTCAACTGCTGAACCTTGCTCCTCAAGCCACCAAGAAACTGCTTGATTCGATCTTCCTCAACACTCACCAACCCAGGAGCAAACTGGCTCAACTTTTTGAACTCTATCTCATACTCACCGACCGTGAGTTGCCTTTGCTTCAGGTGGAGGATGTTGTTCATAAGACGGTCACGCTCGACCGAAGTCAAGAACTTCCTCAGCAGCATTTCCTTGAATACTACCCAAGAACAACCAGCTACCAAGCTCTCCTTTTCTCTAAGACACCAACTCTTAGCCAAACCCTTGAGCGTATAGGCGGCTATCATCACTCTCTGATTATCTGAAAATACCGGAGTACGAGAACATCTCCTCCATGGAGATCAGCCAATCATCTATGACCATGAAATCTGCCTTCCCATTATAATTAGGAGGGCTAAGTCTCTGAAACTGCGAGATAAATTCCATCAATGCTGGCACCACCACTGGAGGTCTCAGGGGTGCAGGAGGAGGAGGAACAACTAACCCACTTGCAGGGCCTTACACTCCCTGAGTCTATCCTGCCACAATTACCACCAGAGACTGGCTCTGGGCCTACATCTCCACCATCTACCTGCTCAAGGAAATGCTACTCTGTCGCAGGCTCTCGATCACCGCATCATTCTGCGCTCCCGATGACTCACACTCAGATAGGCAGGTCGATCTAGTCGAAGGGCGTCTCGCCATCCTAAGATCATAACAACATTAGTCAGATCCTAGTACAACAGCTACAACTAACTACAAGTACAGACAATACATACATAAATATGAACTTAAAGCTGTTAAACTTGCTCTAGGAGTTTATTTTTTTTACAAGAATTGATGTTATGCCTAACCTAGGATGGTTTACCACCACCTTTCTAACTCTTGTGCCTAGATCGGGAATGCATGAACTTATATTATTTTTGACTCGAAAACTTATGTGTGTACATATGTCATCCTGCCAGTCTTTAGCTTGGCACGTTGTGCTTATGCAATGTTATGCTATATATTTTTGTGCTATGCATTCTAAAAAGGCCCTAATGCTTATTATGAGCGGCATACACATGAAAATGTAATGCATCCCATACTACATAACATTTTCATGCAACGAAAAGAAAACGAGCTAGTCGCAGCCATATGGTGAGGTTATGCATCCCATACTACATAACCCTCACATGTTGCACCTATGGTGGATCCATATACGAACACATATTATGCATCCCATTCTACATAATATGCCTCGTATACTTCATGTTATGCTATGAGTGTAGTGTTCGTGCTTTTGCAAAGACGTGCTGAAGACATATCGGTGTGTGAATTACATGATGTTAAACTGCTAATGCAATCAAAATGGAAGGTTGCCCGACTAACATGTCAAGTAACCTCCCTCTGATACCAACTGTAACAACCCGCATTTTCTCCAAATTTAAGAAGCATCAGAGTATGAGAAAACATGCATCGTGATGCCACGTCGAGCAGGGGATAACTGTCGATGCTCAGGCGAACACCATCTAACTAGTCTACGAAAATTCATAATTTAATGATTAGAAAATCGGTTATATTTTAAAGGCCGTATCCCTTGGTGTTGGGTATTGTATCCACAATTTACCTGATTTGAAGAAGCCCCTGAACAAGGTAAGTTGAATTGACAATGTATTTGATGATTTTCTATCAAGTTATTCTTACAGCTTTTCCATGCTAAGTACACACCAATGTCAGGGTGCAGTGGGTAATATACACGGGTCTGCACAACGTAATCTCTCGTTGAGAAAATCAGTTTGTTGAATCACGTGTGGTCTCTGTAATGGAGTGTACTTATTTTCAAGTACAGGGTCGAGATAGATCAAGAGCAGAAGAGGAGCAAAGATGGGTCAAAAACCAAGTTCATTGGAAGGAAGAGAAAAATCGTCTAAGTCAAAATCGACGGGATTCACTATGTGATTTTGGCCGATTCGACGGGAATCATTAGTGATTCTCACCGAATCGTCGATAATCAGTTAGTGATTCTCGCTGACTTCATCCGGCTGACTGTCCTCCTACAAGAATTCTGCTAAGGCAGAATCGACAGGAATCAGCAAGTGATTCTCGCCGATTCGACGAGAATCACCATGCATTCCCGCTGATTCCCTCCGGATGACCAGATTTCCAACTGGAATTCTGCCAAGGAAAATTTGAAGGGAATCGTGAGTAATTCCCGCCGACTTTGACTGGAATCACTAGCGATTCTCGCCGATTTGGCCTTAGGCAAATTTGCCGTTCGCTGGACCGAACAAAATTTGTTGTGCGCCGTTTTGACCGGGACTAGGGTTTCTCCTTGTGGGCCCCACAATGGTCATTTAGGGTTGGCTTCCAGTATATATACTCGCGTATTTGAACATAACGAGAAATCGATTCACGCGAAATCAAAAAGCAGCTGAGCGTGCCCTAGCAGATCGTGAAAACCGCTGATCGTCGGTCGCTGCTCACAGTTCGTCGTCGACATCTTCTCCGATCATCTCTGATCTTCCGACGACAGTACCGAGGCAAGCCTAGAATCTCACGCTTCTCTCTTGAGATCTCTTGTCTCTCGATTTGTTGAATGAGGGTAGTTCTTCATTCCGAATAGATTGAGACGACTGATCTGATTGATATCGTTGGTAGACCTTGCTAACTTCGTGAAGAAGTTTGGATCTACAAAGCATCGCCGCCGCAATCACTTGCCGCCGCCGATTTTGACAAGATCTCTCCAAGAGAGTACTCCGGTCAAGGACTCGCCGTCTCCTTCAAGAAAGCTTCAACGAATGAAGAGGGACATCAGATTCTCCATAAGCATTGTTTGTATTTCTTGTACATTTAATTTTTGTTTTGGTGTAAAGGAATTTTTATTCCTAGTTGTAAGGGTTGGGTGCAACCCGTGGTGGAGGAGTAGTGTCTCCTCTGGTTGGAAGGGTTCCTTCTGTAGTGTGAGGATTGTATTTCAATTCGGTTGGTGAAGTGACCGAGTTGTCCCTTGTTGGGAGATAGGTAAAAGGGGGAGAGTGGACGTACCCAAATCGGGGAACTACTATAATTGCTTGTGTGCTTTTCTGTGCTGTGTTTGTTTTTTTGTGCAGGTAATTTAAATTCCGCAAAAGACTACACGACACCTATTCCCCCCCCCCCCCAAAGGTGGATTTAGTTGACACTAGAGACTTTCAAGTGGTATCAGAGGGAGGTTCCTCATCAATAAGGTTAACACCTTGAGTAAGATCCCGCATCTAGTGTCAAGAAAAAAAAGACTCAAGCATGGAGCTATACACTGATGTTTCTCCCTTGAGACTGCCTGCCTGTACAAAAGAATATTATCCCATCTGGTAAATGAGGGTTCAGTTTAATCTGGGAGCCATTGACCCCCGTGTTTTATTCAATGTAGAAGAGGGTCCCTTCATTCCCATGAAGGCTTCTGACTCTGGAGAAGATCACCAAATCCCTAAGAGTACCGCAGAGATGTCTGAAACCGAGCTTTCACTATTCAACTTGGAAAAGCTGGTATGACAGATCATCTCTGATATTTGGTCAGGCTCTTCTCTTATAAGATTGGATAAGTGCAAGACTGCCAAGTCCATGTGGGAAACAATCTCTGACCTCGGAGGAAAAGAAGACTACCGGGACTGAATGCCATCAAGAGGATGAAGCATACGTGCGGGTCCTCGTCTCTGATGATGAAAGTAAAGAACAACTTATCAATATCAGGGCTCCAATGTCTCTATCTGAGACTGAAGAAGAGATTGAGGAATGCAGTTGTGATGAAGCAGAAACCTCAGTCTCTATAGACCATAACACTAATCCTTATCAGCACAATCAGGATCAGGTATCTTCCTCTTCTTGCTTCCTTCCTCTTGTATCTCCTGAAGACAGGAGAAGTTCAGAGGTTTGTCTATCTTTTGATGCTAGGGAAATAGACAGTTTCAATCAAAAGATTTAAACTCTTGATTCCCTTCGTAGTGCCCTTCAGAAGAGCAACTTGCTTGTTGAGAAACAAGCTATAGAAATTGCTCAGTTGAGGACCATGATGGATCTCCAATTGGAATCTATCAAGGTGAAGGACTCAAAGATCTCGGATCTAGAGTTTTCTCTAGAGACCGAAAAGAGAATAGTATCTAACTTTTCCAAGGTAGATGCTATTAATAGAAAGGGAGAAAGCGGGTGGATCTCATGAATTATAAAATCGTGGAGAAATGGGGAAACTATTTTCAGACCCCCCACACCGAGTACGAAGGGTACACATCATTCCTTCAGGTATGACCATAAGAACAACTATGGTCACTACAAGAATGATTGACCCTCAAGTGGAAACACCCATAGTGCAAGTGCTGTGATGGCTACCCATGATAAAATACACACGGCTCATAATGAACCGTTTGTATTTACGGCCTCAGCTCCCCCACTTCATGACATTGCAGGAACCAGCTCTCACAGAACATCTTCACACCCTAGGACAAAGGGAAAGGGAGTTGGGAAACATGTATCAAGCATCAATGGGGCCCCCGGATGTGTGCTGGCTGAAAAGAAAACACCATCCCCCAGGCCTCATGATACTCACCACATGTTCACCATCAGACCCCCCTCGAGTCTCGGTGGAAAGGGTAAATCTGAGAGCAGTTCCAGCTTTGCCTCCTTCAGACCTAGGGTCATGATTAACTTCGTTAATAGACCTTGCCAGAAAAGGAGATACAATATTCATGAGTGTTGGTGTTGTGGCAGAGTGGGTCACTTTGCCATAGATTGTTGGCACAATCCTTCTGTACCAAGGGCAAGGGTATGTCCAACTCCTTTGGCAAGAGATAGCCTTCCTGACAGAAATCCTGTTGGAAGGCATGTTGTATTTTATGCTGACAAGAACCTAGGACCCAATACCTATTGGGTTCCTAAGGTAAGGTAATTCATTTTTTTTTGCAGGATAGTCTAGGCACCCATGAACCTGATAGGACCTAGACAAGAGATGTTCCAGGCTTGCCATGGAACAAGATTATGGGAAAAGAGATAACGCTAACTACGGTGCAAGGCTTCAACAGCTAATTTTAGATAAGACTTCTAAAGATGAATCTCCCAAGTACGTCAAGATTTCCACCTCAACGCCATCTGGAGAAGTTGACGATCAGGATGGAGAAAATCTCCCAGAAGAAGGAGAAGCCCGAGAAGCTGTTAGAGCTCTAGATGCCAGACTCTTAGAGCTCCGACACGTGAGGGATCATCCCAGAGATCAGATCATATGAGATCCTCGTGACGGTGTCAGAACTCAAAGAGGTACAATTAACGAGATTCTACACCTTAGGTTTGTGTTACAGGTTGAGCCAAAGAAGTTCGACGAAGCGAACAAAGATGCGTCATGGATATTGGCCATGTAAGATGAACTGCATCAATTCGAACGATGCAACGTTGGACGCTTGTTCCCATACCAAAGAACCAGAATAAGATCGACACCAAGTGGAGCTTCAGAAACAAACTGGATGAATATAATGTCATCATAAAGAACAAGGCCAGACTGGTGGCTTAAGGTTACAGACAGGAGGAGGTGATTGACTTCGACCAAACCTTTGCACCAGTTGCAAGGCTGGAGGCGATCAGATTGTTCCTGGCATATGCCTCTCATAAATGATTCACTGTCTATCAGATGGACGTGAAGTCTGCGTTTCTAAATGGAAATTTGAAAGAGGAAGTATATGTCGCGCAACCCACAGGTTTTGTCAATCCATCGCTCCCTAATCATGTCTATTTTCTTAATAAAGAATTATATGGCTTAAAACAAGCTCCTCGAGCTTGGTATGAGACTCTGTCTAGTTTTCTTCTTGAGAACAAGTTCTCGAGAGGAAAAATAGATAAGACATTGTTTCTTAGGGAAGTCAAAGGCAAGATCTTGCTGGTGCAAATCTATGTCGATGACATAATATTCGGCTCAACGGACAACAATCTTTGAAAGAACTTTTCTAAACTTATGCAAGGAAAGTTTTAAATGAGCAGCATGGGAGAGCTAAAGTATTTCTTGGGACTTCAAGTGAAACAGTCTGAGGATATAATTTTCATTTCTCAGACAAATTTCACAAATGAACTCCTCAAGAAATTCGGAATAGAGAATGCAACCTCTATGAGGACTCCAATGGGATCCACTGTGTCTCTGGACAAGGATGAGAAAGGGAAATTTTTTGATGAAACCAAATACAGAAACATAATTGGATCCATGCTCTACCTTACTGCTAGTAGACCGGATATTATGTTTTCCACATGCGTTTGTGCCAGATATCAGGTGAACACTAAGGAATCTCATTATGTCGCTGCAAAGCGAATTCTTAGATACCTTAAAGGTACACCAAATCTTAGCTTGTGGTACCCAAGAAACAATGATGTCGAGCTGATAGGCTTTTTAGATGCTGACTTTGCAGGAAGCAGGGATGATAGGAAAAGCACTTCCGAAATGTGCCAATTCCTCAGAAGAAGGCTTATTTCATGGAACAGTAAAAACCAGAACTGTGTCGCAACCTCCACGACTGAATCTGAGTACATCTCAGCAGGCAGCTGTTGCGCACAACTTCTATGGATCAGAAATCAACTCGAAGATTATGACCTGCAGTTCAGAGAAGTTCCTATGTATTACGACTCCTTGAGCGCAATAGCGATTGCGAACAATCCTGTGTCGCACAGCAGAATAAAGCACATTGAAGTGCGCTACCACTTCATTCGGGAGCATGTGGAAAACAAAGATATCTCTCTCTACTATATCCCCACGGATAAGCAGATTGCAGATATCTTCACAAAGCCCCTAGACGAGGCCAAGTTCAGTCTCTTCAAAACTGAACTCGGCCTGCTGAACTATGAAGATTGAAGGGATCAAGGCTCTTGGATCAAGGGGGAGCATCAACAAGGAACTCATGATCGAGCATAGATGCAAGAACTGGGGGGGGGGAGCATTTGGCTCCAAGTGAAGTCCCAAATTTGTAGAAGCCGAAAAGGGGGAGATTACCATCTCGGCTATGGCTAAGGTGGCTGCCAATGTTAAGTATGCTCTCAGAAAATTGGTAATGAATTTTACTCTCAACTAAATTTTAATTTTATGATTTTCATTCTCATCTATTCTATTCACCTTAGCTTGTAGGGTTTAGGCTTCTTCAAATAGGAGGAGATTGTTGGGTATTGTATCCACAATGTACCTGATTTGAAGAAGCCCCTGAACAAGCTAAGTTGAATTGAAAATGTATTTGATGATTTTCTATCAAGTTGTGCTTGCAGCTATTCCATGCTAAGTACACACCAATGTCAGGGTGCAGTGGGTCAATATACACGGGTATGCGCAACATAATCGCTCGTTGAGAAGATCAGTGTGTTGACTCATGTGTGCTCTCTCTATTAGAGTATACTAATTTTCAAGTATAGGGTCGAGATAGATCAAGAGCAGAAGAGGAGCAAAGAAGGGTCAAAGACCAAGTTCATAGGAAGGAAGAGAAAAATCGTCTAAGTCAAAATCGACGGAAATCACTAAGTGATTCTCGCCGATTCGACGGGAATCATTAGTGATTCTCGCCGAATCGTCGAGAATCAGTCAGTGATTCCCGCCGACTTCATCCGGAAGACTGTCCTCCTACAAGAATTCTGCTAAGGCAGAATCGACGGGAATCACCAAGTGATTCTCGCCGATTCGACGAGAATCACCTTGCATTCCCGCCGATTCCCTCCGGATGACCAGATTTCCAACTGGAATTCTGCCAAGGAAAATTCGACGGGAATCGTGAGTGATTCCCACCGACATCGACGGGAATTACCAGCAATTCTCGCCACTTTTGCCTTAGGCAAATTTCCTATTCGCTGGACCGAACAAAATTCACTGTGCGCTGTTTTGACCGGGAATAGGGTTTCTTCTTGTGGGCCCCACAAAGGTCATTTAGGGTTGGCTTCTAGTATATATACTCGCATATTTCAACATACCGAGATATCAATTCACGCGAAATCAAAAAGTAGTATAGCGTGCCCTTGCAGATCGTGGAAACCGCTTATCGCCGATCGCCGCTCATAGTTTATCGTCGACATCATCTTCGTTCATCTCTGATCTTCCGACAATAGTAACGAGGCAAGTCTAGCGTCTCACGCTTCTCTCTTGAGATCTCTTGTCTCTCGATTTGTTGAACGAGTGTAGTTCTTCATTCTGAATCGATTGAGACGACTGATCCGATTGAGATCGTTGGTAGACCTTGCCTTCTTCGTCAAGAAGTTTGGATCTGCATAACATCACCGCCACAATCACTTGTCGTCGCCGATCTTGACAAGATCCTCTCCAAGAGAGTACTCCGATCGTGGACTCTTTGTCTCCTTCAAGAAAGCTTCAACGAATGAAGAGGGACATCAGATTCTCCATAAGCGTTGTTTGTATTTCTTGTACATTCAATTTTTGTTTTGGTGTAAAGGAATTTTTATTCCTAGTTGTAAGGGTTAGGTGCAACCCATGGTGGAAGAGTAGTGACTCCTCTGTGTTGAAGGGTTCCTTCCATAGTGTGAGTATTAGATTTCAATCCGGTTGGTGAAGTGACCGAGTCGTCCCTTGTTGAGAGATAGGTCAAAGGGGGAGAGTGGACGTACCCAAATCGGGGAACCACTATAATTGATTGTGTGCTTTTCTGTGCTGTATTTGTTTATTTGTGCATGTAATTTAAATTCCGCAAAAGACTGCATGATACCTATCCCCCCCCCATAGGTGGATATAGTTGACACTAGAGACTTTCACTTGGCTCAGTGGATCATCTAGTCCACAGTTTAAAAACTATACTTATATGCTGCGGAAAATACTTTATTCAGGTTTGACATCCTAAAAGCGTGCATAAGTGTCCCTAGAGGACAACCTATACTATGTAGGACCCTATATTTAATTTATACTATATATAGGAAAACAATCTTTTTATGTTATTTGGAAAATAGTGGTTGAGTTTTAAAAAACATGATGATCATAAGATATACTTATAATAGTGTTTTTTTGGTTTAAAAGTTACTAGCAACCTAGCATAAATCATCCCAAGAGCAAGTAGACTATCTCCATAAAAGGTAGCAGCAAAAAGATAACATATCTATTATCAAGGTAAAACTACCAGTGGGTGCCAACAAACAGACACGAACCCACTACCAAGTATGTATGTCTGTAAGAAAGAAGTACAAAACTACCTCACAAGAACAAGGAACTGATCTCCTCAGTACGAGAGACCACCAGCAACAACACAGCACAACTAGCCGCCTAATCGGCTACTAACCAGAACCTGAGGCATTTAAAGAAGAAAAGAATACCTCAGCAAGCAAAAACAAATAAGCTGTACGGAAATGTTAAGCTAAAAGATAGGCAAGAAGAGTAAGTAAATCGTATCAAGCACCACTTTCCAAGGCAAGACAAAAAGGAAAAAAAACACCAAGTGCGAGGGAACAACAACTAACCTGCCTAAAAGTCATGCAGAGTTTACAAGGCTACCATGAGCCCAAAACATTGCTCTCTACAAAGGAAGAGACGTTTAAAACCCTAAATTGTGAGAGATGGCAGTAGCAAAACAACGTGGATCCGGGTTGGAGGCAAACTCAGTCCCCCAACCACTATTTCCAAGAAACAAAGCTCAAGGGTCTATATGTGGAAGCACTAGGGACCTCCCACCCCCTTGCCCAGCCCGTACCTGGAGCAAGATAAAAGAAAAGGGTGACCACGGCTAAATTACACAACACCACCCACATTAAGAGCTACAAACCACCACTTCTAACCACAATCCACGATTCGGCCTTTGGGAAAATATAGCCGACAAGGAACCTCAAAATCAAGGAATTCACTCGGGAGAGAAAATCAAGGTAAGGGAAAAGCGTTGAGATGACTCAACACGGCATGGCATTGAGTGAGCCCCACTCACTCAATGCCTAAACAGACGGTGGCATTGAGTGACTTAACCTCACTCAACGCCAAAATAGCTATGGAGTTGAGTGAGGTTCACTCACTCAACGCCATCTGCAATACTGGTTGTGGTGTTGAGTGGGATAACCTCACTCAATGCCAAAATAGCTACGGCGTTGAGTGAGGTCCACTCCCTCAACGCCTTCTACAACACTGGCTGTGGCGTTGAGTGAGCTAACCTCACTCAACGCCAAAACAGCTACGGCATTGAGTGAGGTTCACTCCATCAACGCCTGAGCACTTAGACGCAAAAACTAACTATGGCGTTGAGTGAGTCCACCTGTCCCAACGCCAAAAAGGTTTTGGCATTGAGTGAGGTCGAGTCACACAACGGCAAAATACTTAACCGTAAGAAAGGGCTGTGGTATTGAGTGAGCCCGCCTTACTCAACGCCTAAACCGCTATGGCGTTGAGTGACGCCCACTCACTCAATGCTATCCAACATAACAGCGCGGATTGGATGCAGCGTTGATTGAGTCCCCCTCACACAACGCCTAGACAGCCATGGCGTTGAGTGAGGTCGACTGACTCAACGCCACGATACTTAGCCGCAAAAGAATAGACCAAGAGGCTATAACGTTGAGTGTGTGCACCACACTCAATGCCAAGCCCAAGCAGACCCGGCGTTGAGTGTGTGCACCACAGTCAACGCCACGTCCAAGCAGACCCGGCATTGATTGTGTGCACCACACTCAATGCCAAGCCAAAGCAGACCCGGCGTTGAGTGTGTGCACCACACTCAATGCCAAGCCCTGAAATAATCAAATCCTCTAGATTAAGGAAAGGAAGAGCTTCTGCTACAGCCACTACACAGGCAAGCATGATTTCATCTAAACCCGAGCCTAAGCACGACAGATTTTTGAATAAAAAAAAACTATAGCTTTTCTCCTCTACCCGGCTACAACTACTGCACAGGAAGAATCGACCCAACCCTCAACCCCTACTCAGCCCGAGAATAAGGCTTCTCTACTAACAGATGGAAATTTATACCCGATTTCAAGCAAAGAATTGGGTTTCTAACCTAGGGCTAACAGGGCTTTATTAAACATCACAAAAATCTAAGCAAAGCTTTCTATGGCCGTAATAACAAGGAGAGAAAAAAATATACAATAGACGGAAATTACTAGGCAAGGGCAAGAATACCACTTGGCTCGATTTTCCAGCGAATCTTGGTTGGCCTCCCTTATTCTCTCTCGGCACCAGCAGCAACAACACCTAAAGCAGAAATCTTTAGCTTTAATGGCGGAAACGGACAACTCAAGAAATTCGAGAGCCCTAGAAACACCACGAAAACTTAATTTCTTACCGTAGGAATGAAGGTCTAGGCAAGAGCAATCTAAATCCACATTCGGAATTGAATTTCGTCCACAAATGCTTCCGGAATTGGCGTCCGAAGGTAGCGATTCCAGAGTTTTCTCTATTTCGCGAACAAGCGTAGGTGGGCGGGAGAAGAAAGTGAACAGGAGCGGTTTTTCTTTATCTTAAGTCTAAACTATCTTATATATAGAACCCTATTAATCTTAATTAGCTAATCAATAAATTAAGGTATAATAAGACAAGGTAAAACCGCCAAGCACCCGCACCCTTCTAAAATAATAATTAATATAATATTTATTCAGTAGTATTATTTTTTTCATAAAATACAATACGACGCGAAAACCGAACATCCTCAAAATTCGACAAAATTCGCACCGTAGCTCAATTCCCATGCTACGAACGCAACAGAGAAGTTGAAAATAACTTTCAACGAACAGAACTCGAGTTGTCGCCACCCGAAGACAAAACACAAGATCCCCCGAGAGGACACACCGGGTCACCAAAAACGACTCGGCTTGCTAGGGAGATCTTGCCAATAGGCTACAAAATAGTCCACTTAGTTCTAAGGATTTAAGACCACACTCCACAGATGGAATAAGCCAAGAAAACGCGTCAACGTAACGCCAAACAAGGATTAAATAATCACAAAAAAATCGGAGGAGTTACAATACTGGTGGAACCTCCACGGCCAAGTTGCTTTTAATTAATTTGAAATTTTAGATATCTAGTTATATAATGCTATTTTAGCCCTAATGCAGTTTGGTACCATGCGTTAATCTTTCATCGATTTTGTAGTCCCTTTTTTACAGATTTTATATTACTACTTTAGTTAATTAAAAAATCTGAAACCATATTTTCGGTAAAATTATAGTCTCTCCTAGAGGAGTAGAAATAATCAACCTGCCTCGAGAAATATATGACCTCGACATTCCCCCTGAATATCCTGTACTACTCGCGATAAGTGCACTTGCCCCCTTTCGTTAAAACTTTGATTAAACTCCCTTTGCAAAATTCGACCCCCGCATTACTAATTAAATAAGGGTCGGGCGTCGCAAAGGCCCATAAAGTTTTCCCCCTCTCTTTTAATGTTTTTTTTATCTTTTTTGATCCAACTTTTTCCTTAATAAAAAAATGAAAGACTTTTCGTCCTTATGTTGTTATGGATTGCATCTGAGTGTCCCACTTTCAGTGATCTTTTGTCTCTTATTTTTCCTTATTATGTTGTGTGTGTGTGTGTATGAGAATAATTTGTTTCTTAATATTTTTTAGTTTTTTGTAACTTAGTTTTGTTTTAGGTTTTCTCTTATAATTAGTTATTATGATAGCCTTTCTTATCTTTTTCCCTTAGCTTTTGTGCTTTTTAATTGCTTTTTATTAATTCTCATGGATTTATAAATGTGTTATTAAAGTGTTTTTTATTTTTTTAACTTTGTTATTCTCTTTATATTTGCAAATCTGTTTGTCCCTTTAATTTTTATTTCCACTCTTTATGCACTTTTATAAAGTTATAAGAATGAAGAAGAAGTTATTTTAATTTTTCGAAGACTTCGTTTTTGCTTTTATTTTGAACACTTTTTGCTCTATTAATTTTTATTTCATCTTTTTATGCATTTTTAGCAAATTCTAGGAGTAGAAATGTAGTCGTTTTTATTTCTGGATCACTTTATTTTTTCATTTAGTTTGTTTGTGTGCATGTATGAGGTAATTTTTATTGCTTTCATTTTGAGCTTACTCGTTTCAGTAGCACTTGCAATTTACCACTTTAATTTCCCGCCTACTCGGTTGAGTAGGACATTCTCTTTACTGCTTTCCTTTCTATCCTACTCTTCTGAGTAGACTCGCATTTTATTTCCTTTTTTACTACTTCCATTTCCGCCTACTTGTTTGAGTAGGACTTGCAATTTATCGCTTTCATTTCCCGCCTACTCATTTGAGCAGGATTTGTATTTTGAATTATGTAATATTTCATAATTCGTCCCAATTTCGATGAGTGGTTAATCACTCTTAGCCCTTAGTATCGAAGAACATTGGGACAGATAAAATATTTTTAAATAATTAAAGGTTCTCTTTTTCACTCTAATTAAAGAACTTAAGGTTTAACTAGGGTTTATAATGTGTAGAACCACATATCGATGTGTGGGTTCTATTTCCATTATTCATATGCAAACTAGCCGAGAGGTCGTCCGTATGGACTTATCATCCTTGGGTAGAATGAGTTTTCAAACTAACCCTCTAGAGAGGAAGAGCAGAATTCTTCTGGATTGGGTTCCCCCCAATAGCGGGGTTCTTAGCGTAAAGCGGGATTTAAGTGGAATCCTTCGCCGAATGAGAGCTCGGTCGAATAGTCTTAATGTTCTTTTGAGCGATAGCCCTAAAGATAGGTGAGCTCATACTTGTGGAACCTCCACATCCAAGTTGCCTTTAATTAACTTGAAATTTTAGATCTCTAGTTATATAAAGCTATTTTAGTTATAATTCAATTCGGTGCCGATCGTTAATCCTTCATCGATTTTCTAGTCCCTTTTTTACAGCTTTTATATAAGTTCTTTAGTTAATTAAAAATCTGACACATTATTTTTCGGTAAAATAATAGTCCCTTGAAGAGGAGTAAAAATAATCAACCCGCCCCGAGAAATATATAACCTCGATATTCCACCCCTAATATCTTGTACTACTTGCTATAGGTGCACTTGCCTCCTTTCATTAAAACTCGGATTTAACTCCCTTCGCAAAATTCAACACCCGCATTACTAATACAATAAAGGACGGGCGTCGCGGAGGCCTATGAAGTTTCCCCCCTCTCTTTTAATGTCTGTTTTAGCTTTTGTGATCAAAATTTTTCCTTAATAAAATATGTTAGTCTTTTCGTCCTTATGTTGTTATGGATTGCATCTATGTGCGACACTTTCAGCGATCTTTTGTCTCTAGTTTTTCTTTATTATGTTGTGTTTGTGCATGAGAGTAATTTGTTTCTTTATATTTTCTTGTTTTTTATTACTTAGTTTTGTTTTAGGATTTCTCTTATAATTAGTTATTATGATAGCCTTTCTCATCTTTTTCCCTTTAGCTTTTGTGCTTTTTAATTGTTTTTAATTCATTCTTATGGATTTATAAAAGTGTGTTTAAACTGTTTTTATTTTTTTAACTTAGTTTTTCTCTTTATATTTGTAAATATTTTTTCACCTTTAATTTTATTTACACTTTTAATGCACTTTTATAAAGTTATAAGAATGAAGAACTTGTTATTTTAATTTTTCAAAGACTTTGTTTTTGGTTTTATTTTGATCTCTTTTTGCCCCTTTAATTTTTATCTCAACTTTTAATTATTTTTTAGCAAATTCTAGGAGTAGAAATGTAGTCGTTTGTATTTCTGGATCACTTTTTTTTCATTTAGTTTGTGTGTGTGAGTTTATGAGGTAATTTTTATCGCTTTCATTTCCCGCCAACTCATTCGAGTAGGACTTGCAATTTACCGCTTTCATTTCCCACCTACTCTGTTGAGTAGGACTTGCTCTTTACTGCTTTCATTTCCCGCCTACTCTTTTGAGTGGAACTCATATTTTACTGCCAATTTTACTGCATTCATTTCCCGCCTACTTGTTTGAGTAGGACTTGTAAATTACCTCTTCATTTCTCTCCTACTCGTTTGAGTAGGACTTGTATTTTCAATTATGCAATTTTTCTTAAGCAGTCCCCATTCCGATGAGTGGTTAATAACTCTTAACCCTCAATATAAGAGAAAATTTGGACAGATAAAATCTTTTTAAATAAATAAAGGTTCTCTTTTTCATTATAATTAAAGAACTTAAGGTTTACCCGGGGTTTATGATGTGTAGAACCACATATCGATGTGTGGGATTTATTTCCATTATTCATATGCTAGCTTGTCGAGAGGTCGTACGTATGGAATGATCATCCTTAAGTAGAAATAGATTTCACCCTAACTCATGAGAGAGGAGGAGCGGAATTCTTCTTGATTGGGATCCCCTCACCCAATAGCGGGGTTCTTAGCATAAAGCGGGCATTAATAGGAATCCTTTGCCGAATGAGAGCTCGGTCGATTAGTCTTAATATTCAGGTGTGCGATAGCCCTAGAGATAGGTGGGCTCATACTTGTGGAACCTCCATGGCCAAATTGCTTTTAATTAATTTATAATTTTAGATCTCTAGTTATATAAAGCTATTTTAGTCCTAATTCAATTCGTTACCGAGCGCTAATCCTTCAACGATTCTCTAGTCCCTTTTTTATAGCTTTTATATAACTGCTTTAGTTAACTAAAAAATCTAACACCTTATTTTCGATAAAATAATAGTCCGTCCTAGAGGAGTAGAAATAATCCACCCTCCTCGAGAAATATATGACCTCGATATTCCCCCTGAATATCTTGTACTTCTTGCGATAGGTGCACTTACCTCCTTTTGTTAAAGCTCGGATTTAACTCCCTTCGTGAAATTCGACCCCTGCATTACTAATTAAATAAGGGTCGGGTGTTGTAGAGGCCTATAAAGTTTTCCCACTCTCTTTTAATATTTGTTTTAGCTTTTGTCATCCAACTTTTTACTTAATAAAATATGTTATTCTTTTCATCCTTATGTTGTTATGGATTTCATCTGAGTGCCCCACTTTCAGAAATCTTATGTCTCTTATTTTTCCTTATTATGTTGTGTGTGTGTGTATGAGAGTATTTTGTTTGTTTATATTTAATAGTTTTTTTGTTACTTAGTTTTGTTTTAGGTTTTCTCTTATAATTTGTTGTTATGATAGCCTTTCTCATCTTTTTCCCTTTGCTTTTGTGTTTTTTAATTGCTTTTTAGTCATTCTTATGGATTTATAAAAGTGTTTTTTTAACTTATTTTTTCTCTTAATTTTTGCAAATCTTTTTGCCCCTTTAATTTTTATTTCCACTTCTTATGCACTTTTATAAGGTTATAAGAATGAAGATGTTGTTATATTAATTTTTCGAAGTCTTCATTTTTTATTTTATTTTGAACTGTCTTTGCCCGTTTAATTTTTTTTCATTTTTTTGTCATTTTTAGCCAATTCTAGGAGTAGAAAGGTAGTTATTTTTATTTCTGCATCACTTTGTTTTTTTATTTAGTTTGTGTAAGTACGTGTTTGAGGTATTTTTATCGCTTTCATTTCTCGCCTAATCATTTGAGTAGGACTTGCAATTTACCGCTTTCATTTCCCTCCTACTCGGTTGAGTAGGATTTGTTTTTACTACTTTCATTTCCCGCCTACTCGTTTGAGTAGAACTCAAATTTTACTGCTTTTATTTTCCGCCTACTCGTTTGAGTAGGACTTTAAATTTACCTCTTTCATTTCCTGCTTTCACGTTTGAGTAGGACTTGTGTTTTCAATTATGCAATTTTTCATAAGCCGTCCTCATTCCGGTGAGTGGCTAATCGTTATTAGCCATCAATATCAAAGAGCATTGGGACAGATAAAATCTTTTAATATTATTAAGGTCCTTTTTTTCACTCTAATTAAATAACTTAAGATTTACACTGGGTTTATGACGCTTAGAACCACATATCGATGTGTGGGCTATATTTTCATTATCCATACTCTAGGTAGCCGAGAGGTCGTGCGTATGGATTGATCATACTTGGGTTGAAAGAGTTTTCGCACTAACCCTCGAGAGAGGAGGTGGAATTCTTTCGGATTAGGTTCCCCCCAATACCTGGATTCTTAGCGCAAAGCGGGCATTAAGAGGAATATTTCGCAGAATAAGAGCTCGTTCAAATAGTCTTAATGATCAAGTGAGCGATAGCCCTAGAGATAGGTGAGCTCTTACTTATGGAACCTCCATGACCAAGTTGCCATTTATTAATTTGAAATTTTAGATCTCTAGTTATATAAAGCTATTTTAGTCCTTATTGAATTCGGTACCGAGCATTAATCCTTCATCGATTTTCTAGTTCTTTTTTATATCTTTTATAAAATCGCTTTAGTTAATTAAAAAATCTTACACCTTATTTTCTGTAAAATAATAGTCCCTCCTAGAGGAGTAGAAATAATAAACTCGCCCCGAAAAATATATGACCTCGATAATCTCCCCGAATATCTTGTACTACTTACGATAGGTACACTTGCCTCCTTTTGTTAAAACACAATTTTTACTCCCTCCACGAAATTCGACACCCGCATTACTAATTAAATAAAGTTCCAGCATCGTAGAGGCCCATCAAGTTTTTGGCGTTATTGCTGGGGAGTTCTGTGTTATTATTTTGAATCCAGGACATATTACTTTTACCTCTTTTTATTTATATATAAAAGAATTGGCCAACAAAATAATAATAATAATAATAATAATAAACTACTTAAAAACTAAAAATAATAATAATAATTCTTCACCCTTTGTCGTAACAATTTTATTTTAATTCTGAAAATCAAAAAAATTATATAGTATAAAAAAAATAATTATTTTCTCGCTTCGACATCGCTTTGCGCTATTATGAGCGATATGGGAACACATTTCTGTAATGCCCAAATGGCTAAGAAGTCAGCTAAAGACGGAGATACACACATAATTTCCCCTACCACCCGCAAACATGTGGTCGACTTTATCTCTTTCTCTTTCCAATTATATTTTTTGTCATTTGTTCTTAATAATGTAGGGTTTCTAAATGGGCCTCCCCGAACTAGTTCCAGGTAAGTTTCTACCCTTCCTTTTTATTTTTATAAGTAGTGCATTTTCATCTTTTTCGTTCCTCATACTTATCTTACAACATTGAGGACAATGTTGGAATTAAGTTAGGGGGTGTTTTTCTTATTTTCCTTTATTGCACTTCTATATTCTGCACTCATTAAATATTCAAAATAATATAAAAAATTAAACTCCAAAAATATTGTTTGTTTTTATCATTTTTTCTGATTTTCCTGTATTTCAGTTTTATATTCTGCACTCATTAAAAATACCAAAAAAATACAAAAAATTAAAACTCCAAAAAATTTGTTTGTTTTTATCATCAAAAATTAAAAAAAAAATTATAAAACAAAAATACAAGAACAAAATTTATAAAACAAAAATTCCAAAGATATTTTTACTTTGTAAATATTTTAAAAAATAATATTTGTAATTATTCTTTTTTCTTTTCCTTTTCTCATCTTTGTAAATAATTTATCTTTCACTTTCCTTTCTTGTAAATATTTTGATTAATTTTTATAAGAAAAACACAAAAAAAATTTTAGAAAATTAAAAATATTTCAAATTTTTTTCTCCTTTTCACACCTTTTTCTTTCTTTAGTTTGTATATATTAAAGAAACAAAATAAAAAATACAAAAAATATGATAACCCTAAAAAAACTATTTTTTTTATTATGAAACAATTAAATCGAATATATCATTCTTAGCTTTTTTTTTCTCTCAGAAAATCTTGTTGCGAGTTTATTTATAAGTGAATTTTATTAATTCTTTACTTATTATTCGTTTATTAATTGGAGATTGATAGATTTGAATATTCGGGGTTAAGTTTTAAAGAATTTATTATGTCATTTTTCTTAAGATAGAAGACTTGTTTTCAGTACTGCTTCTAATTTTTCTAAATAGAGGCACATATATTACATTAGAAAATAACAACTTTGGAATTCAATTATGTCTACTTCCAGCTTTTTGAAACATAGGAACGTTCAATTTATCAAGGTTGCTCCCTAATTTTTTTTATTAAAATCTATTTTTCTTCTTGAAAAAAAATCTTATCTCCCCATATTTATCATGTCTTTCTTGACATGATAAAATTTTTATCCTTAAAAGAACCTATGTCAATGAGAATAAGATTTCATTCCGTAAACATAGGAATCCGATATTTTTAAAGATTATATGTTACAGAGGAAGATGATAAAATTCAATACTCATATACATATACATTTGGTTTATGAAGTTGTTCCAAAAAAAAATTTATGTTATGGAAATTAAGATTTCATTTTTCCAAACATCCACATTCACACAAAAAAATTTCATTAGAGGTTTGAGAAAATATACCTCACCTCTAAAACCAAAGCCCTCTTCATAAACCACAAACAACCCACTTATCCATATTCAATGATTCTAGACTTAATTTAAAATCTTTTTGAGAGCATAATTCTTAAATTGCATTTTTTATTTAAAATTCTCAGAAGCTAAAGTTTCTATAATTACAATCTATTTTTGATAAACTAACGATTACAATTTTTGCTTTCTATTTGATTACATCAAGAAGACTTTTTAGATGAAACTCTCCCTCTATTTAAAACATTTTCATAATTTAGGATTTAACTCTTTATACCCTCGATATTTATTTTGATAACTCTCTCAATTAATTTAAGTGGTAGCTAAATTTAGGATTTCTTTTAATTCCTTATAAGTATATCTCCAACTTTTACTCTAGAAAAGCAAAATCTTAAGTATGGGGGTATTTGATGAGTTGTAAATATTCGTATTTTTCAGTACTTTATTTAGGTCATTTTTGTTTATTTTCATTGTTTTTAGTTACTTTTGTTCAATAAAATGCTCCTTTTTATATATTCCCATCTAACTTAGATTTATTTTGTTTTCCAGAAATTTGACGAAAAAAGTCAAAAATTTAATGTACACGCTCGGGTAACTTCGGTCATGCCCATGACCTGGGCGTATCACTTTGACGCCTGTGGAAAACTGCTGCCCGTGGAAAATCTGTCAAAAATGGAGTTAACAAGCCCGTGTCATTCAGCACATGCCCGTGTCAATCCTATTCAGAATTAATTATCGCCTCCTCCTGCAATCGTGTGTCCACGTATTCTCCAACAAGCCAGACATGCCACTCAATGCCTCGTGCTTGGAATGGACTCAACGCCTCCAGCTAGTAATGCACTCAATGCCTCCAGCATACACGCCACTCAATGCCTCCAACATACAAGACACAGAATGCCTCGAGCATACATGACACTCAATGCCTCCTATACGCTCGCTTCATTTCAACATGCCTGTGACCTCAACGTGGAACTTCCAGAAGAACCTCAAAGTCAACCTTCCACCAACTATCAGCTTCTCCTTCAAGCCAGCCCGATACGCTCCCCTGTCACGCCTGTGATAGGGGCATGTAATCTCAAATTTTTGTCTATAAATTGAAATTTTATATAAGTCCCAAGGGTTGATTTTTTTGAACCATTTTGCTTTAGGTAGGCTGCTTGGGTGCCTTTTGTGATATATAAGGATTCCCCCCCCCCCTCTCTTTTAATGTTTGTTTTAGCTTTTGTGATCCGAATTTTTCCGTAATAAATATGTTAGTCTTTTCATCCTTATGTTGTTATGGATTGCATCTGAGTGCCCCACTTTTAGTGATCTTTTGTCTCTTGTTTTTCCATATTATGTTGTATGTTAGTGTATGCGAGTAATTTGTTTCTTTATAATTTCTAGTTTTTTGTTAATTAGTTTAATTTTAGGTTTTCTCTTATAATTTGTTGTAATGATAGCCTTTCTCATCATTTTCCCTTAGCTTTTGTGCTTTTTAATTACTTTTTATTCATTCTTATGGATTTATAAAAGTGTTTTTATTTTTTTTAACTTAGTTTTTCTCTTTATTTTTGCAAATCTTTTTGCCGCTTTAATTTTTATTTCCACTTTTTTTGTACTTTTATAAACTTATAAGTATGAAGTTATTATTTAAATTTTTTGAAGACTTCATTTTTGCTTTTATTTTGAACTCTTTTTGCCCCTTTAATTTTTATTTAATCTTTTTATGCATTTTTAGCCAATTATAGGAGTAGAAATGTAGTCGTTTTTATTTCTGGATAACTTTGTTTTTTTTATTTAGTTTGTGTGTGAGCGCGTATGAGGTAATTTTTATCTCTTTCATTTCCCGCTTAGTTCTTTGAGTAGGACTTTCAATTTACCACTTTCATTTCCCGCCTACTAGGTTAAGTAGGACCTGCTCTTTACTGCTTTCATTTCCTGCCTACTCGTTTGAGTAGGACTCGCTTTTTACTACCTTTTTTATTGCTTTCATTACTCGCCTAATTGTTTGAGTAGGACTTGCAATTTACATCTTTAATTTCCCGCCTACTCGTTTGAGTAGGACTTATATTATCAATTATGCAATTTTTCATAAGCCGTGCTTATTCTGATGAGTGGCTAATAGCTTATAGCCCTCAGTATCGAAAAGCATTGCGATAAATAAAATCTTTTTAAATAATTAAGGTCCTCTTTTAAACTCTAATTAAAGAACTTATGGTTTACCCTAGGTTTACGACGTGTGAAACCACATATCGATGTGTGGGCTCTACTTTCGTTATCCATGTGCTTGCTAGCTGAGAGGTTGTGCATATGGACTGATCACCCTTGGGTAGAAAGAGTTTTCTCACTAACCCTCGAGAGAGGAGGAGCGGAATTCTTCTTGATTGGGTCCCGCCCCCCACCCCATTAGCGGTGTTCTTAGCGTAAAATGGGCATTAGGATGAATCCTTCGCCGAACGAGAGCTCGGTCGAATAGTCTTATTATTCTGGTGAGCGATATCCCTAGTGAGCTCATACTTGTGGAACGTCCACGGCCAAGTTGCCTTTAATTAATTTGAAATTTTAGATTTCTAGTTATTTTAATCTATTTTAGTCCTAATTCAATTCAGTACCGAGCATTAATCCTTTACGAATTTTGTAGTTCTTTTTTATAGCTTTTATATAACCGCATTAGTTAATTAAAAACTCTGACACCTTATTTTTGGTAAAATAATAGTCATTCCCAGAGGAGTGGAAATAATCAACCCACCCCGAGAAATATACGACCTCAATATTCCCCTCGAATATCTTGTACTACTCGCGATAAGTGCACTTGCCTCCTTTTGTTAAAACTCGGTTTTTAATCCCTCCGCAAAATTCGACCCTCACATTACTAATTAAAAAAAGGTCGGGCATCGAGGAAAACCATCACCAATCTCTCGCCTTTTCATTTTGGGCGAAGGGAAAGAGCCTGTATATGAACGAATTGGACATCTATCGGATAAAAACCACATCCTCGATGCAATGGCTGTGTTGAACCGGGTCGTCCCTCCCGGTGTAGTAGGACATCTTCGGCTCATGAAACCCCTCTATATATGGGGAGGATGTGACCAACTCACCGAAGGGGCTGCCATCCCCTGTTAGGCGAGCCGGGTGATCTCATGCCTCCGCCTCACTGATTCGGACAACACTTGCCGAGTCGGGGAAAAGATCTCACACTAGCAGATCCCACTCTCCACCTTCCTCTACTACATCATTCCTAGTTCACCTAATAGGGGCATTCTCACCCAAGGATGGGGCTGCGGCGATTGGGCTGGCTGGGGTCGAGCATTCAGCGTGCGTGGCAAATACGAACATGACAAGGTTCTGCATCTCTTGCTGTAAATCCTCGAACATCCTGAGGGTGGCGAGAGGGGGAGGGGGTTGCATGTCAGCCCTGTAAAATCCCTATCCTTAACCTCCAGTCATCAAAATCACCAAATATTTTCGATGCTGATCACTCTCCACGCTCACAGCACCAAAATTTTTAAACTAAAATTTGGCTTCTGGGGAGTTTGAACACTTGGCGAAGGGGTGACCGCACTCTTACTTCTTCCTTGCAAGCTTGAACTAACAAAGACTTAGAACCAGAACCGATCTAAGGCTCTAGTATAGAGGTCCCACCACACACCCGAAAGATCTTAGAGCGCTTCCCCATCTTATCCTATGTTGAGCTAAGGGAAACTCATAAAGCATTAGAATATTAGAGATTAAGAAGATTGGAATGCTTGAAAGCTTGCCTTCTGAGGTACCCCCTCTGGTCTATTTATACTTTTTTGAAGTTGGTTGGCAACATCATACCTCCGCTGTTTGGAACTGTTATATGTAGTCCTAGTTGGCCTGCCAACCACGTAACTCCGCTATTCTGAAAGGCTATTGGCTGGCTGGGGGGTAAAACGGTAAAAATACAACATAGATCATTAAGCGAGTGGCCCCTAAAAACCTCCACTAACCTGGGGCGGCGAGTACTCGATGGGTCTGGCACTCACTACCTCTCTAGGGCCCTGAGCGAGTGTTGGCTCAGTGATGCTGAAGATCACGGCAGTGAACTGGTCGCACAAGTAATATAAAATGGACGAGTTTTCCCAAGTATCGATCTCACAAGGAAAACAGTAAGGTGGAGTTAATTTCGAGGAGTACTTGAGATTGAAGTCCTTAGGTCGGCGGTAACGATGGGGGTTTTGATTATTGCGGAAAAAGAAAATAAAACTCTAACAACTACTCATATGCAACGCCGCTATACGATGCTTCGCCAGGCGGGATGGAAGGCTAGTCAGGCCGTTATGCACCGAATCTCTAGGCGGATGGAAGAGTAGGCTAGCAGATGAGGTGGGGAGAACGGCAGAAATCTTACTATGCAGGCCGATATGCACTGCTTCACGAAGCCCGCCACTAGTAATTGCTAGTGCGGCACAAAACACATCCACACCACAAAAGCACACCTCAAACAGATAAGCAGGAATACTAAATCACATAAACATGATTAGCTAAACATGCTAACAGTCAAAATACACTTCATCAATACCAAGAAATCTACTATGCTATCAAAACAAGATTAGGTGAGTGTGCAAAATCGACCGGATCCGAAGTCTTATTGAGGATTCCCAGTTGGAATCGTCGGGTTGTCAATCCGCGTCCAAGCTCGGTCCTCAACTGCTTCCGGGGTAGAGGAGTCTGTCACTAACTCCCAATGGACACGTCTTCTTCATGTCACAAGTCGGTGGAGGATGGCACAAACTTCTCCAATCTTGGTGAAAGCTAGGTCGAGATCTTCTTGAAGCTCGTGGATGAAGGAGGAGGCTGAGAGGATGCTCCGGAGTTGATTTGGTGTTGTAAGCTTGCCCCGAGACCCTCCCTATAGTGGGCAGTGGAGAATGAGGCAAGCTCTGCCAAAAATGGCGGGAAAACGGCGCTCCAAAAGTCGCTCTTTGACTTAAAATCGCGAGCGGTATTTATAGGCGTGAAACAGAATTGAGCGCGCACGATCAGTGGCGCACGACCACTGGTCATGCGCGCTGTTCAGTCGATGATCGTGCACAGCGCACCTGGAAACCTTCAGCTTGCCGAAGAAGTCAGAGAAATAAGCGCACGAGCAAAGGCGCACGATCGGTGATCGTGCGAGGCATGGTCAGTGCTCGTGCGATAGCGGAGACAGGAATGGCATAAAATAGGTCATGAATGCGCACGATCGGTAGCGCAAGAGCAGTGATCGTGCGCGGTATAGCTGGTGACCGTGCGATATGGCGGTACAGAACTTTTACAAAAGAAGCCAGACTGCGCACGACCGATTATCGTGCGCCAAAGAGGTCGATGGTCCTGCGTGGGAAAAAACGCACGACCATTGACTCCTTTGCCAAAAAATTGTGAAAGCCCTATCCCGGACGCCCACACGATCCCCAAACCTGTAGGAAAACTACACGGGTTGTCGATCATGGCAGTCACAGATATTAATAAAATGCATAGCAAGAGGGAAATACACACACGCATAGAAATAGGCTAAAAAAGTGCACAAGACGTGGAATGTCGCAGCAAACCAAAAGGAGTGCTAATGGCGCAAAATGGTAGTGCAAAGACATGCAAATGAGCCAGATGAGTCCGGAATTAAGAATAAAATATGGACTCATCACACCCCCAGACTTAACTGTTTGCGCGTCCCGAGCAAACACAATCTAAGCAGCCAGGGAAAATAATCTAGCTAACATATAAATTGAAATACGGAGTACCATGCGAAGTCGCATGCTCGCGTGCATAAAAATACAATAGAAGAAATTCCTAAGTATGCAAAATAGTTTATATTTTTCACAATGAGTAACAACATTTTATTACTGCTCAAAAATAGAATCACGGTGAATCAACCGGTCACGCATAGGAAGAAAGTAGACTGGCCACTAAGGTGAGCTTTGCAGAAGATCGGGGCTCAGGATCACCTCCAAAGGAATCCACCAATGTCGGGGACCATATGCTTGCCCGTTCACACTCTCTCCACGACACTAGTTAGACTCAAGCGCAAATCTGTAGGACTTTAGGATAATAACGGGGCTTGGGTTACGGTGAGGTAAACAATGGTAAAAAGAAAGGCTATGCACCTAACTCATATGAGCTAGCCTAACAGAATCCCTCAGCAAACAACAATATAACCAGGTGCACCAAACCCCCAGACTTGATTTTTGCAACATGGGTGTGTGCACCGCCTACTCCAAATCAAAATCATCTCCAAAACGATTTTATATCAAACTTTTTCTTTTAACTTTTCATTTTCACTGTTTTTTTAAAATCTTTTTCTTTTCTTTTTCATCTTTTTATTTTTATAATTTAAGCAGATATAACTTAGAAGCACTTCCACATTTTCACAAATAATAACACCACATCACAACCCAACATGAAAATATAAAACACTAAGCTCGACTTGGGTGTACGACTAGGATCGGATATGAGGCTTTGGTGAAATAATGGTGGAGCTGAATCAAAAGAAGGGTAGGCACAACGGGGCTTAGCGAGGATATGACGTTAGGAACGGTACAAAGCTCAACCGGGCCAAAATGATGGCCTACATCACGCTCATGCTAGAAAAACCATGCACCAATGCTTCGAAAGTAGCTTGGGGACAGTTCTTAGCCACCGAAAAAGATAATCCTTCCTCCCGACTCAAGAAAAACGAGTCTAGTGACGACTACACACATCCCTACACTACCGTTTGATTCACACCGGATTCACAACTTTTGAGTAGAATAAAAAGATCTTCACGCAAATGGAAAAAAATATAAAGCTATAAGCATAAAGAAAAATAAATTCTTCACGAATATCTACACAAGACGAGAGCAGTTGACTAGAAATATAGCAAGGTCAACATTTTACTCCGTCTCACAATCCTAAGCCAGCACCATAATTTTCCCAAATCTAACAAAAACACAAGTTTAACTCGCAGCACGGTAACAGCTAAACACGCGCTCATGTGGGTGCAGTGGTGTGCAATGTTGTGAACTAATCAAAATAAAACTATAAAAGCTTCTAGTATGCACATGAAATGTGCACGTGCAAAAGGTAACAAACAATAGATCTCTCCCAGACTTTAACTAAGCAGCATATCATACGATATAGAAATTTAAATCAAAAAGAGCTAAGGGAAGAGGTTACAAAATGCTCAGCTAGTGAGCATACCAGAAGATGCTTAAAACATTGAGGCAGGCTCACCATATGAAGAATCACAACCCCGCCAATACGAAGTTGTCATGAATACCTGCAGGGGTGAGCTCCACAAAAACAAAAGTAAAATATACAAAAAGAAATGCTAAAATGAAAAAGACATGAAAATAAGAATGCAGAAAATAAGATAACTACTTGGGTTACTGTCATCCCAGCACGACTTATTAAATTCTATACATTTCTATCTAATGGGCCTATGAAAATAAAAATGAACAGGTAACTGTTCCATTATCCGTTGTGGTAGCAAGTACCGATACGGAGAAAGAGCAGTTACCCTTCTGCCTAAATAATCATACCTGCTCCTCGCAGGCAGAGGAAATAGGAAGTAAGAAGAGGAGGCCTGGTCCTCACTCATCTCACCACAAAAAATATCCTTGCCTAGCAAGGTATCATCCACCACAGGTTCGTAGGAAGCGACGACAGCGGCAAAGATGCCAGGCACATCGACAACCTCATATAATCGTGGAGATTCCACTTGCAAAGGCTCAGATAAAGAAGGGGGATCAAGAAATAAAGGAAACGAAGAACATAAGGAACTAATCGGGGGAGTGGTCCCGGTCTCACTCCCAGCAGGCTCCGAATAATGATCATCGTCATCGTCATATGAGTCATGACTATGTGGATCTGAGAATAGGAGGTCCTCGATGGTGGTTTGGATCCCCTCATCCAACAAGGAAGTGGAAACTTCCTCATCAGAAAGGATTTCCTCATCAACACACCTCGGTGCGACATTATGTTCCAAGATGTAATACTATTTATTAATGAGAATAATGTCCTCGTCACACCATGACACAACCTCAGACTCAACATCACCATCGAGCACAACATCATCAGCAAACTCACAAGAAAATGGAGTAGATAATTCTTGCAAAGAAGACGGAGGAACAACAGCATCAGAGAAAACATGTTCGGGTTCCTCTGGTGGTGTCTCAAAAAGTGGGGAAGAAGGCATAGCGGGAGACGGTACCACAATGTCATCAAGCCGATCTGCAGCACTGCCAAAATAACATGGTGGTACTGCGAAATCATCGTCCGAATCAGCAGGAGCAATCGATTGAGAGGTGGATGGAACGATTCGGATATCCGGCTCGTCATCCTCCTCCAATTGGCGCTGAAATTTTGCGCAATCCTTCAACACATGATCGGTGCTGTGACAACACAAACATCGTTTTCCAGTACTCCTCGGTCCGCGTGGAACCAGAGAGGAATAAGAAAAAGGTGAATGCGTAGAAGAGGAGTGACCATAAGACTTGGGTTGTGTGTATGAAGTACCATAGGAAGACTGTGCTCCATACACAGAACCACGAGAATTATGCTCCCAATCTTCAGTGGGGCACTCATCACTACCATGTCTATAATCCATGCACCATCAGCAACGGATATTCAAATAAGAATACATGATGCAGCAAGAAAGAATTCACCGCAAGAATTTTCTAAGCAAAGAATTAACTACACACTAGCAAATAAAAGGAAAGGAATGTCTGCTACTGAAAAATTAAAACTAGAAGAGGAACAAAGAAAAATTAATAATAAATTTTAAAAAAAACTAAAACAAAGAAAAAAGAAAACATGGAATGAACAAATGGAAAAATGGATTCGATCTACTATCTCCCACTCCAAAAACTCACACGACTGTGTTCCCCGGCAACGGCGCCAAAAACTTGATGCTGAAGATCACGGCAGTGAACCGGTCGCACAAGTAATATAAAATGGACGAGTTTTCCCAAGTATCGATCTCACAAGGAACACAGTAAGGTGGAGTTAATTTCGAGGATGACTTGAGATTGAAGTCCTTAGGTCGGCGGTAAAGATGGGCGTTTTGACAAAGAAAATAAAACTCTAACAACTCCTATGCAACGCCGCTATTTGATGCTTCGCCAGGCATGGTGGAAGGCTAGTCGGGCCGCTATGCACCGAATCGCAAGGCGGATGGAAGAGTAGGCTAGCGGATGAGGTGGGGAGAACGGCAGAAATCTTACTATGCAGGCCGCTATGCACTGCTTCACGAAGCACGCCACTAGCAATTGCTAGTGCGGCAAAAAACACATCCACACCACAAAAGCACACCTCAAACAGGTAAGCAGGAATACTAAATCACATATAAATGATTAACTAAACATGATAACAGTCAAAATACACTTCATCAATACCAAGAAATAAACTATGCTATCAAAACAAGAGTAGGTGAGTGTGCGAAATCGACCGGCTCCGAAGTCTTATTGATGATTCACTGTTGGAATCGTCGGGTTGTCAATCCGCGTCCAAGCTCGGTCCTCAACTACTTCCGGGGTAGAGGAGGCTGTCACTCACTCCCAATGGACCCGTCTTCTTCGTGTCACAAGCTGGTGGAGGATGGCACAAACTTCTCCAAGCTTGGTGAAAGCTAGGCCGAGATCTTCTTGAAGCTCGTGGATGAAGGAGGAGGCCGAGAGGATGCTCCAGAGTTAATTTGGCATTGTAAGCTTGCCGGGAGACCCTCCCTATAGTGGGCGGCGGAGAAGGAGGCGAGCTTTGCTGAAAATGGCAGAAAAACGGTGCTCCAAAAGTCGTACTTTGACCTAAAATCGCGAGCGGTATTTATAGGCGCGAAACAGAATTGAGCGCGCACGATCAGTGGCGCACGACCACTGGTCATGAGCGCTGTTCAGTCGATGATCATGCACAGCACACCTGGAAACCTATAGCTTGTCGAAGAAGTCAGAGAAATAAGCGCACGAGCAAAGGTGCACGATCGGCGATCGTGCGAGGCATGGTCAGTGCTCGTGCGATAGAGGAGACAGGAATGGCATAAAATAGGTCGTGAATGCGCACAATTGAAAGCGCACGAGCAGTGATCGTGTGCGGTATAGATGGTGAACGTGCGATATGGCGGGACATAACTTTTATAAGAGAAGCCAGACTGCGCACGACCGATGATCGTGCGCCAAAGAGGTCGATGGTCGTGCGTGGGAAAAAACGCACGACCATTGACTCCTTTGCCAAAAAATGGTGAAAGCCCTATCCCGAACGCCCACACGATCCCCAAACCTGCAGGAAAACTGGATGGGTTGTCGATCATGGCAGTCACAGATATTAATAAAATGCATAGCAAGAGGGAAATACACACACGCACAGAAATAGGCTAAAAAAGTGCACAAGACGTGGAATGTCGCAGGGAACCAAAAGGAGTGCTAATGGAGCGAAATGGTAGTGCAAAGACATGCAAATGAGCCCAAATGAGTCCGGAATTAAGAATAAAATATGGACTCATCACCCAGCCCTCCCCACTCACCTGCTACTGCCGAGAGCTTGGGGAGAGTGTTAACTCATCCTACCCCACTCTCCTGCAGGTGCCGAGAGCTAGGGGTGAGTACGAGCCCACTTGCTCCACTCTACCAACTTCCATCTCACCCCGCCTAGGCGAGTTAGCGAGACTACCGTGATCTCGCCTCCCTTCCGACTCGCTTGGGATTTATCCTGCCTAGCTTGGCTGGTTTGGCTCTTATCGATTCCACTCGCCTCACTCAAAGCCTTTTGCTGAAAGCGTCCAGTGAACTCGCCTCACTCAATGCCAATGGTTGAAAATATCGAGTGAACTCGCCTCACTCAATGCTAATAGTGGAAGACATCGAGTGAACTCTCCTCGGTCAATACAAGAAGTAAAAGGCGTTGAGTAAACTCACCTCACTCAATACCGAAGGCAGAAGGCATGGAGTGAACTCCCCACACTCGATGCCAAGATCTCAGATCACGCGGTCGGCTTAGCAAGCACTTTGGGTGCTCGCTTCTTGATCGACTTTGTTCCTGAAGATTTTACAAAGCACTTATCTTAGAGGGGAACCCGCTCATCAAATACGGGGCTGTACAGAATGGTATTCAAAAACCAAAGTAGAATTTTTTTATGAACTCCTAAAGAGGAATGATACCGCAAGAGTCAATAAAAAATCAATAAATTGTGAGATATTCACAAGAAATCTTGATAATGATAAGTTAGAAAGACTTAATATATTCATTGAGGAGTCTTGATAATATAAAATATCTCATATAATATTGATTATACATCATAAATTATTGAAAATCAATTACTGAGAAAATAACATAATGCTTAAAAAGTAATGTATGTACTTGGCATAACGTCAAATTCAGGTCGATGTAACATCGACTTATATTCGATATATCGTCAAAAGCTGACCACAATGAAGGGCTTTGAATCATCTAAACACAACGTCGATATAAATTGACGCATTCGTTGACAAGAAGTCTTATATGGAAATATTGCAGCTACATTGAATTATAGTCGACGTACCAACAACTCAATAAGCATAGTGCATTTTTTCTTTCCTAAATTACGTCGAAAATCCTAATTTTAGAGGTATTGTCGTATATACCAGACTTGATTTAATCAAACATTTAAAATGCTTCATCTTCCCCTATCTATACCTTGCTTCTCTATCTTTCTCTCCTATTTATCAAGAATTTTTGCAGGTACCTTGATGGCGCCATAGCCTAATTCTGGGTTCAACGTAGACCTTGAATCCTTTTGTGTCGTGGCATAAATATTTCAGGGAATTCTAAAATTATTCACTAACTGGGGCCTCCATAAACTCATCTCTATTCAGTGTAGATTATATGAGACAGAGCTTGCAAAATTCATCACTAAAGTTCAATGTGAGGAGGATGGTTCAATGAAATGAATCATAAATCCATAAGAAGTTCACATAACCATAGAAATGGTCTTAAAAACCGTTGATCTCTTACCTAGAAATGACTGACAGACCTATTGGAAAAAAAAGATAAAGGAAGCCCTAAAAATCATGAATTTTTTGAGGGACAAGTCAATCAAACTATAGAAAATTGAACTGTAAAATGAATATAAATTTCTACTAGACATAGTGGGATAGGTGCTACTATGCAAAAATTCGGCACAAGATGTAGTCTCCAAAGCCCAACAACATCTGATGGGGGTTCTAGTCCTATGGAAAAAGATCAACTAGTGACAATCTCTCCTAAAACTCATTTCACATAAGTATGAACAAAAAGAGAATGCATTCACGACTCTTATGAGTAACATTTAATTGACAACTTTCCCAGTCTGTGCACATCCAAAGAAATACAAATTCCTCTTTGAAAGAAGTTATCCATAGCTCTGTTCTCAACCCGGAGAAAGTAAATCATCAAGTCTTGCTTCAAGAAAGAACAATCTCTTACCCAATTCCCCTTTGTTGAGCTTTTACCATAAGGTATTCTTCCTTCATCCACCACTCCAGAAGATATCCCACTACCATAAAAGGTACCCACGCCTTTGTCTACTTCATTTGCCCAAGCTCCTCCACATACCACCACATTACACTCATTCCAAACAAAGTGTAGTCCACCTACTCCAAAACTCATTCCCTTAATTACCATACAATAATTATAACCTAAGCTGTACATTTGACATCTTGCACCATATCCACACTACTTAATAAGCATGTTTCTCAGATTCAAACAACAGTTGATCAGATGCTTTAAAAATTACATCTAGTTACTGCATTTGTGTAATATTTTTGCGTGGTTACGGCAAGTGCACAGGTCGTACAAGTAATATAAATTGGTAGTCAATAATCGAGTATCGATCTCTGAGGAGTACAATATAGGGTGCATGATTCAATTATTTAGAAAAGCGATTGTAAGTACGTAGTAAAGCAATGGGGGGTTTTGTTTTGGTTATGTAACAATATAAAAACAAATTTAACAATGTTGATTACCTTAACAGCTTTGTATTGGTGGATACTCAATTTGGCAAGCTTGTGGAATAGAGTGTGTTTAGTGAGGGTCGCAAGCACCTCTTCTCTATGCATGCTCTTAGCAATCGCTAGAATGACACAAACACAAAGGAAACAACAATGAAATGGAAAAGGTGCACTACTCACAAGCATGAACCACAAAAGATTCACATAGACATGGATGATTTTACTAAAAGCAAATCAGGTTTCATTCACATCAAAACAAATCCCAAATAAACAAAGTAAAATCAACAACAAGAGAGGAGGAGGGAAGAATACAACTGATGCATGAAGACTCGCCTAGATTCACGTCCAGAATCGAGGGTCGTCAAGCCTCGTACGCGCTTGGACTTCGACTGCCATCTGAATTCAAGGAGAGTTGTCACCTTCTCCCAATATACCCATCTTCTTCATCAATAATCACCAGCAACATTTTTCACCGGAGAACTTCTGAGGTGTAGCGAGAAATATATTAAAACTGAGCTTGCAGGTTCTTGGTTGATGGAGGAGACCGAGTAGGATGCTTTAGCCTTCAATTTGCAAGAAAATGGTGGCCAGGGCTCGTCCCCAAGGTAGGAGGCACTATAGGGATGAGAAATGACGAAACCTTTCTCTGTAAACACATGGATGATGATCTTTTCATAATAGAGTGAATGCCCATGACTTAAATATTATAGGTTAGATTTTTAGAGACAAACGACCAAACACACGATTGAGAATTTGGATCGTATGGTTATTACAGAATAGGAGGAACATCCTGAGAAGCGAATCCAGTCGTGTGTTTTTGATCACGCACGAGTGAACTGCTCGTGCGCGAACAAACCACATGGGGCTAGATAGAACTCAAAATTATAGGTGAAACAGGAAATTCAAGTGTTTTCCTTCACACGTGATTGAATCCAATTGTGCGTTAAGATAAATGAACGATGGATAATTACTAAATAAAACCTGTAACAATTGCATGACCAAAACGAACGTGTGTCAACAAAAATGCACGATCGTGCAATTTCCCCAAATAACAAATCTAAACAAAAGGAACAACCCACCTGCACACAATCACAACCAAATGGAGTACACCTCTAGCACAAGCAGGAATATAACTCCGTAAGCAAAACAAGAGCATGGGGTCACCATGTGCTTACCCTTAGAAATGAGATGCACGATTGTACACCCCCAATTGGCCAAAAAAAGCATTTTATTGTATAATCATGGATAAGTGAAATATAAGTACTAAAGATGTGAAAGTGAAGTGTATGCATGTGAAAACTAGCCCAATGAGTCCAAAAAACCCAATATAAATCGGTCTCATCACAACGCCAGACTTAATCATTTTTTCTTCCGGAGCTAATCGTCTCTCAAGTGGACGAGAAAAACAACTAGCTAGCATGGAAATTTCAAGGGCAGAGTAACAAGCGAAGCCGCATGCTCACACTTATAAAAATACAATAGAAGATTTTTTTTTAATTATGCAAAATAATTTATAATTTTCTAACAGCGTATATATATATATCATTACTACTCAAAACTAGAATCACGATGAATCATCCGGTCATGTGTTGAAAGAAAGTAGACTGAATATTGAGGTGATCATTACCAAAGATTGGGGCTCGGGACAACCTCCAAAGAAATCCATCAATGACGGTGACTGTAATCTAGCCCTTCCACACTCTCTCCACAACACTAGTAGTATTCAATGCGCGGATTAGTAGGACTTTAGGTTTTAGATGGGTCTTGGGTTTAGGTGAGGTAAATGAATGATAAACGCAATGGCTCACACACTAAACCCTACTGAGCTAGAACAAAACAATATCTTCGAGCACTACAAAATAAATGCAGGTGCACCTCACCCCCAAAATTAAATTCAACAATATGGGTGCGTGCTCAGGTACTCGAGTGGATCCTTTGTTTTTACTCGAGTAATTTGTCAATTGAAATAATATGGGTGCGTGCTCAGGTACAAAATAAATGTAGATTTATAGTTGAGTATTTCAATGACTTAGTACTCTAGTAAATTCATCAATAAAAGAAGTCCACATACTCGAGTCCTTCTTTTATATCCTTGTGTAAGTGACTTAGTACTCGAGTAGATTTATCTTATACTCGAGTAGTTCTGGTTTCTCCTCTCAGATTTTCTTTCTAAGTCTTTTGACTTGAGTAGATTTATCTTATACTCGAGTAGTTGCTAAGGTACTCAAGTGGATCCTTTGTTTTTACTCGAGTAATTTGTCTTCTCTGCACTCGAGTATTTCCAATTCTTATACTCGAGTAGTTCTTCAAGTTTCTTTCTGAGAAATATTTCTAAGTGCTTATACTCGAGTATATTCTCTCATACTCGAGTAGGTCTTATCTTGTACTCGAGTAGTTGTCTTATGTTGTACTCGAGTCGTTCCTCTAAGATACTCGAGTAGTTTCTTTCTTTGTACTTGAGTATATTCCTCTCTTATCTACTCGAGTAGAATATCTCTTATACTCGAGTATATTTCTTCTCTCGAGTTTACTGGTTCAGATTTCCTGGAATATTTCTAAGTCCAGTATCAACGGGTATTTTGAAATAGTCTTTTCTGATTGGTCCACGTGTCATCATTAAAGATTATTATGACCGTTGTAGATCGCCTATAAATAGGTCCATTCCGATTTGACCTAAAAACAAAAATCATAAAAGAATACAGATATTATTTGTTTTACGTAAGGAAATTCCGAAAACCTAATTTTTCGTCGGCCGCCATTACTGGTTTCGGAAAGAGACTTTGGATCGTCGTTCTCACAGCCGCTGCTGCCGATCTTTAACCTTCTAGCGATCCAGACTCAAGAAGAATCATCTGATCACTCCGTGCTTCATCGATTTCTGAAATATCTACTCGATCGTGGTGATTCCAAATTTTAGATCCGTGGATTTCTGTCAAGTCTTCTTCAACAATTTATGTCCAAGCCGAAAGCTCCCAACGAAGAAGACAAAGTCAAAGATCCAGATCTGTGCTATTTGTTGTTTGTATTTTTCTTCAAACAATTTTACTTGTAGGATATTTATCTCCGATTAGTAGGAAGTTATATCTTCTGAGTGTAGATCCATTTGGGATAAAGTTTTGTAGGAACGTGGTTCCGAGGTCTAGGATTGGTTTGCAATCCGAGATAGTGGAGTAGCCGAGTCTAGTGACTTGCTAGATCGGTGAGGAAAGTGGGTGTACCCAATATCGGGGAACCACTATAAATCTCTTGTCGTCTGTATGATTGCTTGCTTACTTATTTTTGCTAGTTGCTAAATTTTTTATTCCACATTAGACGCACATATCACCTATTCACCCCCCCTCTAGGTGATTTAGGTAGACAACTTAGAACTTTCAATTGGTATCAGAGGGAGGTTGATCGTTAAAAGGTTAACACCTTGATCTAATCCTTCCCAAGTTGTCTTTAGTAAAGTTTCAAGCATGAGTAAGACAAACGATTTTGCTAAGCTCCCTATATGCACCAAGAATAATTTTCCTATGTGGAAGGAAAGAGTTAAACTGTTCATGGAAGCTGTGGATCCTCGAATCTTCATGATTGTTGAAGAAGGTCCATATGTTCCTATGATTGCATCCACAATAGATCCAACCAAAAAGATCCCAAAGAAGTTGATGGATTTGGATAAGGACAAGATTGCACTTGTCTCCCTAGACAAGAAAGCTAAAAATATTATAGCAAGTGCATTCGATGACTCGATGCTGCAAAATCTGATTCATTGCCAGTCTGCCAAGGAGATGTGGCAATCCCTGGTGACTCTAATGGAAGGCACTGAAGAAGTTAGGGATGATCGGAGATCCCTTCTAAATCAGAAGTATGAAGCCTTCAGGCAAGGTCACAAGGAAGCCATAGCTGATACCATTGAGAACTTCTTCAAGATAGTCAGCGGCCTAAGAGTTTATGGCCGAGTCTTCACAAATGGGGAACTGAATGACAAATTCTTAAGATCCGTGACCAAGGAATGGGATAATAAGGTATGCGCCATTTGAGAGTTCGAAAGGTTAGCTGAGACGGACCGACAGAATCTGTTCGGAAAGCTTATGTATTACGAGCTTCAAATCAACTCAAGAAAAGCAGAAGAAGAGATTAGCAGGTCTGCATCCAAGGAGAAGTTTGTCGCTCTAAAGGCAGATAGCTCAAGGAATACAAAGGCTAGCTCTCCTTCCCCAGCTCCTGAAGCTGATGAAGAAGAATCGTCTAAGCCAAGATCCTCTAGCTCAGAGCTTTCTGATGGAGAGTTCTCTCTACTCTCAAGGTATTTCAAGAAATTCCTGAACAAAAAGAAACAATAGAAAGGCAAGGATTCCTCCTATAGATGATCACGCAATGATGGTGCTCGCCATAGAAAAGGATTAAGCAGTCACGACAGGTATGGTTCTAAACCGAATAAACAGTATTCGACTTACATTGTGTAACACCCCAGAAATCTCAAAAGCCAAAGCGGGATTCAGGTTGGCTGACATGGCCTGAGACACAGGCGTGTCTCAGGGCATGTCAGGTGTACACGGCCTGGGACACGGGCGTGTCCCAGGGCGTGTCCCTATTCTCGATGAGTACTCGAGAACTGATCGTCGAGTGTGGAACACGGCCTGTGACACGGGCATGTCACAGGGGCGTGTTTTGCACACGGCTAGGGACACGGGTGTGTACCTTAGCCGTGTCCTGCTCGGGTGATTTTTGAGATCGTATTACAGGGGTGACACGGACAGGTACACGGCCGTGTACTGGGTGACATGGGCATGTCAGGCTTGACACGGGCGTATCAATGCCCGTGTTCTGGTTTATTTTCAGTCGGTTGTGCACCGCTTCAGGAACACGGCCTGTGAAACGGGCGTGTCACAACCCGTGTTCGGCCCAGGAAATCAAATTTAGGGCTGATTAGAGTCGTTCATTATCTTTGACCAAGATCCCATGGTCTGGGCTCTTCCCTGGGTTGATAAAGCCGGGATTGAAGAAGAGAAAGCTCATTTGAGTTTATCATTCTCTTTCTAAAGTTAAGAGAGAGAGGAGAGTAAGGCAAGGAAGAAGAAGAGGAATCCGGCCGCCGGTGGTGCTACGGTGGTCAAAATCGCGAGACGAGTTCGGATTTACGAAGGCAAGGCTGCTGCGAAGGCTTTCATCCTTCTCAATTCTCTCCATGGCTCCGAGGAGACTTCCAAGGGTAACAATTTCCATCTTGGACATGTGAAGTCCTACTTTCCTACATTTGCATAGGCAAAACCCATCCTCGCGAGTGTGTGGTGGGTTGTGGTGTCCCTTGGGGTAGATATGTGAAGTCCCCCTTGTTAGAGTCCGGAATTGGAGTACGGTTCTAGGCATGCTTTGTGAAGCCCATCTGGATGTGCTGGTCTGGATTAGTGATTCTTGTTTGCATTCAGAGGAATCTCCGAGTATTTGATTGTTTGTGTGCAATCTGTGGTGCATACCTGTCGCTTGGTGCAACAGGAAGTACTGGAGGAAGTCCAGGAAATTGTGAGAGTTGGTTCAACTCTTGTGACCATGAGTGTCACTTTACGTGGTGTTGAGTCGTTGGGCTGCAACTATATAAAATAAGGCTTCGTGCCAAACAGGCAAGGTGAAACCGACCCGTGCCTTTATTTGTGGCCTCAGGTACGTTGTACATGGTAGTGGCAAGGCGGTTTGAGCAACAGGGGGTGGCTGATCCGTACCTGCGTTATGTAGGCTGGACATGAGAGCACCAAGGCATTGGGCTTTCGTCAGCGGCATAATAAGAGTCTTGGGCCTATATGCCAAACTAAATGCTCATTGGTGGGATCCGGTGTTTCCGGTACACCCGAATGTGCCCTGAGTGCACGGAGCGTCGGGTCGTCGTGCCGGCATTTGTGATATGTATTGACTGTGCGGTTGTGCACGTCTTGCGTGGGTAGTTATACATACTGTTGAAACATGCTTTGCAGGGATGGAATTCCGCTGCCCCGTGCCAGGGGAAGGGTCATTATAATTGGTCAGCTGAATGCTGACCGTTGCCCTGTGTACCACTGCTTGGTGGATTGGTTATTGCAGGTGCAGGAGGTGCTGGTCCGAGCGGGACTTAGCGGGTTGAAGCCAAAGCTGTGTTGTTGCCCTAGAAGGCTTTATTTTGTCTCTTCTTGTTCATGTGTGGCTGACTTGCGTGCCAATGTCTGTAAACCACACCATGTTAAGAGAAATTTGTAAGGCATTAAGGCCAGATACTTTGGTTGTATACATTCCTATGTTATAGTTGACAGTTCTTGTAACTCTTGAGTTCATGTTTTCAACCGTGAAGCTTCCCCTATAATGCTCTGTGTTAGGGTGCGTTGGTTTTGATATTATTTCGTAGAGTCTCCGCCCATTTGTGGAATATGGTGTGGTGCCCCAGCCGGACCCTCTATTATATTCTTCTTGACGGGTCGAGGTGTTACAATTTTGTATCAGCTTGTTGGTCGATCTCTTCCGAATTCGCGAACGAATTCTTTTGAGGGGTGGCAAGCACGTGTCAGTGCTGTCATTATAACACTTTACTTGAACTCAAGAATGTCAACTTAGGAATGCAAATACACTTGTTTGTTGAACCTGTGTATTCTTTTTTTATGTTTGCCATTTTACTTGGTCGCTAAATTGTGTGTTTTACACATATAGGTGACTAGAAGTGTTTCGGGTTAATCCGAACCTCAACATTCTATAGAAAGTGCAACACCAGCTGAGGTGCCCACACCTCCTACATCCGCTGAAATGGTATGTTTCATCACGAAAATGGTACTTGCTGTGATGAATGCTCAGCAGGCTAGGCAGGCACGTCCTGCAGTGGTGCCAAGGCATGCTGAGGTACGACAAGAACCGGTAGAAGCTGTAGTTGATCCACGGGCAGCAGATCAACAATTGAAGCAATTCATGAGCTTTAATCTTCCATAATTTACAGGGGTAGGGTCACCAGCCCAAGCAGAGGATTGGTATGCAAGGATCAAGAGGATCATCAGAGCGATCAAGGTTGAGGAGGGACAGAAGGTTATATTGGCCACTTTCCTACTAGAAGGAGAGGCTCGTTTATGGTGGGATGAGATTGAACTGCATCACTTGGCTGGTAGACAACTTGCAGAGGTCTCGATGGATGAATTTTCTTGGTTGTTCTTAGCACAACATCTACAAATACAGCAAAGGATATCGATGGAAATTGAATTTCAACGGTTAACCCAAGGAGATCGTAGTGTGGATGATTATCTGCATGAGTTCACATGTTTGGGAAGATATGCGGGTACAATCTTCGTCGAAGAAGAACGTAAGACTAGTAGGTTTTTATGCGGGACTGCGAGACGAGCTGCGGTATTTGCTCTCGAGTTCTGTGAGTCAGGGATTTCAAGACTTAGTCTGTACGGCTCAGTCATTGGAGATGGACATGAGAAGGGCAGTAAAAAGAGACCTTGGCAGTGATAAAGCCAGAGTTCAAGCTGCCGCGTCCGGAGAAGTTTGGCTACCGTAAGAGATGGGGAAAGAATTCTAAGTCTACTGGACAAGCTCCTTCTGCGACTGTGATAGAGAAATATGGGAATGGATATCACGCTTGTTTTACATGCGGGAAGTTTGGACACTTTGCACGTGATTGCCGAGTTGGTCCTCCAAATGGTGAAAAGAAGATGGGAGCGTCTTATGCGGAGAAAGGGAAGACTGTAGTGGAGTATTCTGCCTCGCACGCGCAGCCTAGGGTCTTCAAGCTTGGACAACATGAGGCCATTAAGCAGGCGGATGTCGTCACAGGTGCATGCAGTTTTTAATGTTATTTTATACTGTGTGCTGTGCTTGTTTTGATTTTGATGTTTTAGGGTTTGTCCTTATACGAGAGTATCAGGCACGAGCACTGTTTGGTACAGGTGCTTCACATTCATTTCTGTCTGAAGATTTCGTCTTTCGTGTCGGGGTACCTATCCGGACCACGACAGACAGTGTAAAGGTGTTGTTACCTAACAGATGTTTGATGTGCGCGGATAAATCTTGCGGTCTTGAGGTCAAGATAGGGGGTCGGGAGTTCAAGGTGGAAACATTAGTATTGCCGATCAAGGAATTTGATATAATCTTTGGTATGGACTGGCTATCAGAGCAGCTTCTTGTATAGATTGCACTTCAAAAGAGGTCACACTCGGGAAGAATACCGAACAAGAGACCAAGTTCTTTGGTATACAAGGGATGAGTGGGATGTTGTTATCTGCTCTCCAAGTCGTTAAGGCAGTTCGGAAGGGTGCGGAGATGTTCTTCACACTCGTAGAGGCAGTGGCGCCGAAGGCCAGTGTGAGTGAAGTTCTGATTGTGTCGGGGTATGTTGATGTGCTTCCAAAGGACCTTTCGGGGTTACCTCTCCAAAGGGAAATCGACTTCGCTATCGACCTAGTGTCGGGTTCGAAACCTGTGGCCCGTTCGCCGTATTGAGTAGCGCCAAAAGAGATGGCCGAACTGAAAGTTCAGTTGCAAGAGCTATTGGAGCAGGGATACATACGCCCAAGTATGTCACCTTGGAGCGCGCCTGATCTTTTTGTGAAAAAGAAAGACGGTAGTTTGTGGCTATGTATTGATTATCGCGAACTTAATAAGCTGACGGAGAAAAACAAGTATCTGATTCCACGGATCGATGACTTGTTCGATCAGCTAGCGGGCTCAACCGTCTATTCAAAGTTGGATTTGAAATTCGGGTATTACCAATTGCTGATTAGGGAAGGTGACATTCCCAAGACAGCGTTTGGCACACGCTACGGTCACTATGATTTCACAGTGATGTCGTTCGGCTTATATAATGCGCCTTCGGTATTCATGGATCTCATGCATCGAATGTTCCACGAATACTTGGATCTATTTGTGATTGTATTCATTGATTATATCCTCGTATACTCACAGTCGGAGGAAGATCATGCAAACCATTTGCGGTTGGTATTGCATACCTTGCGGAGAAATAAGCTGTATGCCAAATTCTCTAAGTGTGAGCTCTGGCTCTTGTCGGTGGCTTTTCTGGGCAATGTGGTAAGTGGAGAGGGCATAGCGGTGGATCCGGCAAAGATAAGTGTCATTCGTGATTGGCCAGTGATGTCTTCAGTGGCCGAAGTCAGGAGTTTTCTTGGACTGGCAGACTACTATAGACGATTTGTGGCGAAATTCTCCCGGATTGCTTTGCCTTTGACTATGTTGACGAGAAAAGATCAGAAGTTCATTTGGATGCCGGAGTGCACGCGAGCTTTTGAGGAGCTAAAAGATCATTTGACCACGGTGCCTGTTTTGACGTCGCCAAGTGGTATAGACGGTTTTGAGATATACAGCGATGCGTCAGGAAGCGACTTAGGCTGCGTTCTCCTGCAGTTTGGCAAGGTGATCTCTTATGGCTCGCGTCAATTGAAAGTGCATGAATGTAATTACAACGTCCACGACTTAGAGTTGGCGGCGGTGATCTTTTCGCTAATGTTTTGGCGCCACTATCTTTATGGCGTGAAGGTAAATATTTATACAGATCATAAAAGTCTAAAGTATCTTCTCGATCAAAAGGATTTGAATATGCGACAAAGGAGGTGGATGGAATTCCTAGGGGATTATACCTTCGACATTCACTATGTTCCCGGAATGGGAAATGTGGTCGCTGATGCCTTGAGTCATCGGACTCCGGTGCTGGCAAGTTGTTTGCGGATACATGATGAGCATCTAATCCAGGAGTTGGAAGCGTTGGAGATATCTTGTGTGTAAAGGGATTCTTCGGCCAATGCATGCTTGAACTGGATGGAGGTTCAATATGACCTTGCGGATAGGGTTCGGCGGGCAACAGAGTTTGATGAAAGTCTCTAGTGCTATGCAAAGGAGGGGTCTTGTGACCAATTCTCCTGGGATGACGGTTTATTATGGAAGGATGGCCGATTGTGTGTTCCTTATACAGGTAAATTGTGATAAGAATTGTTATATGAAGCACACTTTACAAAGTACTCAATTCACCCTGGGAGCACAAAAATGTACAAGGAAACGAAGAAATTGTTCTGGTGGCCCGGTTGAAAGAAGGACATAGCCGCGTATGTGTCTAAGTGTCGTACTTGTGCTTTGGTAAAGGCAGAATGTCAACGGCCGAGTGGTTTCCTGAAATCATTGCCGGTTCCGCAGTGGAAGTTTGAGGATATTTCTATGTATTTCGTGCACAGATTGCCGAGATCTCAACGTGGGAATGACTCAATCTGGGTGATTGTAGAACGGTTGACAAAGGTGGCTCACTTTCTACCAAACAAGCGGGACGATTCTGTGGAAATGTTGGCAAAGCTCTATGTGGAGCAGATTGTTCGATTGCACGGTGTTCCCCGGAGCATCGTAAGTGACCGAGATGGGTGATTTACTTCGAAAGATTGGAGGCTAATTCATCAGTTGTTGGGCATGAAGTTAGTATTCAGTACGGCCTTTCATCCGCAAACGGATGGCCAAACTGAACGAACCAACAGAACAATGGAGGATATGCCCTGTATGTGCGCCCTGGACTTCGGTAAGAAATGGGAAGATCATATTGTTATGGTGGAGTTTGCCTATAATAATAGCTACCAAGCGAGTATCAGTATGGCACCGTTTGAAGATTTGTATGGTCACAAGTGCCGTACACCGTTAGCTTGAGCAAAAACAGGCAAATCCAAACTTTTGGGACAAAAGGAAGTCGAGGATTCTAACGTAACAATACGCTCTATTCGAGAGAGACTACTAATAGCCCAGGATCGGCAAGCCAAGTATTACAATGCTAAGCACCGGAACGTGGAGTTCGCGGTGGGTGACTGGGTCTATTTAAAGATTAAACCCTTCAAAGGCGTATCTCGGATTCGGCGGTTGAAAAAGCTAAGTCCGCGATACCTTGGTCTATTTGAAGTGGTGAAGCGAGTTGGGGAAGCTGCCTATCGACTAGCTCTTTCATCGAAATTGGGTGGACTGCATGATGTGTTCCACATCTTGGTACTACGAAAAGCAGTCAAAGACCCAGCTCACGTGATTGAGAATGATCGGGTGCCAGTTGAGTATGGGCTAACGACAAAGGTGAGGCCCATTCGGATTGAGTTTCGAGCCAAGAAACAGTTGCGGAACAAAACGATCGAGATGGTCAAAGTCCTGTTGGACAATTGTGGCCAGGAAGAGCTAACATGGGAGCAGGAGCAGACCATGCGAGTTGAGTTCCCCGAGTTATTTGTGTAAACTGTTTTCTTGTATGTATGGTGTTGCAATATATATATAGAAGTATCACTTTTTGTGTCATGCATGCATCTCCCTACTGCATCCAAATTTCGGGACACGGGCGTGTCTCAGGGCGTGTCAGGTGTACACGGCCTGGGACACGGGCGTGTCCCATGGCGTGTCCCTATTCTCGACGAGTACTCGAGAACTGATCGTCGAGTGTGGAACACGGCCTGTGACACAGGCGTGTACCAGGGGCGTGTTTGGCACACGGCTAGGGACACGGGCGTGTGCCATAGCCGTGTCCTGCTCGGGTGATTTTAGAGATCGTGTTATAGGGGTGACACGGCCAGGTACACAGTCGTGTACTGGGTGACACGGGCATGTCAGGCTTGACACTAGCGTGTCAATGCCCGTGTTCTGGTTTATTTTCAGTCGGTTATGCACCGCTTCAGGAACACGACCTATGATACGGGCGTGTCACAACCCGTGTTCGGCCCAAGAAATCAAATTCAGGGCTGATCAGAGCCATTCATTTTCTTTGACCAAGATCCCATGGTCTGGGATCTTCCCTGGGTTGATAAGGCCGGGATTGAAGAAGATAAAGCTCATTTGAGTTTCAGCATTCTCGTTCTAAAGTTAAGAGAGAGAGGAGGGTAAGGTAAGGAAGAAGATGTGGAATCCGGCCGTCGGTGGTGCTACGGTGGTCCAAATCGCGAGCCGAGTTCGGATTTACGAAGGCAAGGCTGCTACAAAGCTTTCATCCGTCTCAATTCTCTCCATGGCTCCAAGGCGACTTCCAAGGGTAACGATTTCCGTCTTGGACATGTGAAGTCCTACTTTCCTGCATTTGCATAGGGAAAACTCGTCCCCGCAAGTGTGCGGTGGGTTGCGGTGTCCCTTGGGGTTGATATGTGAAGTCCACCTTGTTAGAGTCCGAAATTACAGTATGGATCTAGACATGTTGTGTGAAGCCCGTCTAGATGTGCTGGTCTAGATTGGTGATGCTTGTTTGCATTCAGAGGAATCTTCGAGTATTTGATTGTTTGTGTGCAATCTGTGGTACATACCTGTCGCTTGGTGCAGCAGGAAGTACTGGAGGAAGCCTAGGAAATTGTGAGAGTTGGTTCAACTCTTGTGACCGTGAGTGTCACTTTACGTAGTATTGAGCCATTGGGCTGCATCTATATAAAATGAGGATTCGTGCCGAACGGGCAAGATGAAACCGACCCGCGCCTTTTTTGTGGCCTCAGGTATGATGTACTTGGTAGTGGCAAGGCGGTTTGAGCAAAGGGGGGTGGCTGATCCGTACTTGCGTTATGTAGGCTGGACATGAGAGCGCCAAGGCATTGGGCTTTCGTCAGCGGCATAATGAGAGTCTTGGGCCTACGTGCCAGACTAAATGCTCATTGGTGGGATCCGGTGTTTCCGGTACAACCGAATATGCCCTGAGTGCATGGAGCGTCGGGTCGTCGTGCCGGCGTTTACGATATGTATTGACTGTGCGGTCGTGCACGTCTTGCGTGGGTTGCTATAAATACTGTTGAAACATGCTTTGCAGGGATGGAATTCCGCTGCCCCGTGCCACGGGCACGGTCGTTATAATTGGTCAGCTGAATGTTGAACGTTGCCCTGTTTACCACTGCTTGTTGGATTGGTTCTTGCAGGTGCAAGAGGTGCTGGTCCAAGCGGTACTTAGCAGGCTAAAGCCCGAGCTGCGTTGCTGCCCTAGAAGGCTTTATTTTGTTTCTTCTTGTTCATGTGTGGCCGGCCTGCGTGCCGATGTCTGTAAACCACACCTTGTTAAGAGAAATTTGTAAGGCCTAAAGGCCAGATACTTTGGTTGTATGCATTCCTATATTATAGTGGACAGTTCTTGTAACTCTTGAGTTCAAGTTTTCGACCGTGAAGCTTCCGCTATAATGCTCTGTTTTAGGGTGCGTTGGTTTTGATATTATTTCGTAAGGTCTCCGCCTGTTTGTGGAATATGGTGTGGGGCCCCGGACGGACCCTCTATTATATTCTTCTTGATGGGTCGAGGTGTTACACATTGTTTGTTACTGCTGTAATAGGCCAGGTCACGTCATTGCGGACTGCCCCCACAAGAAGAAAGAGGGTGGCAAAAGAGAAGAGAAGAATTCCTACAATAAAAAGAGGACAGAAAAGAGCTTGTTAGCCAAGAAGGGCAGAACTCTCAGTGACTCCGACTCATCTGAGTCGAGTGCAGAAGAGGATAAAGCCTACTTTGGGCTAATGGCTCTACCTGATGATGAACAAGTCCCCCAGTTCACTGGGGAGGTAAAATCTCACACTCCTCTTTTAGAATTTGATGATGATAATAAGCAAGAGGGCTATCCCTCTGAGGATGAATCTGAACTCATGGGACAATATAAGGAGTTACTCAAGGCTTACGACAAATGTTGCCGAGTCGTTAAAACTCAAGCTATAGAGATAAAATCTCTAAAAGCTGTAGAGAGCACCTTAAGAGAAGGAGTCTCTAAGACTGACTCTCTCAAGGAAGACTTCAATAAATCTATTGAATAATATAACAAGACGCTTGAGCACCTTGACCTTAAGGAGAAAATCATCAAGGAGTTGGAAGAACAACTCTCTGCGGAAAAGAAACTTGTAGAAGGTTTCTTTAAGCCTAAGTCTGTACTTCCTCTGATTGCTGAATTCTCAGCTAAAGCCAAGGGTGCTGGTCTAGGACACAAAGGTACTCCTAGTAAATCCTCTAGGAGAAATAAGTCCAAGAGAAAGAATAAGAATGCCAAGAAGGCCTTAGCCAAGGAAAAAGGGAAAGCTCCTTTGGAGCCAGTATCGTTCAAAAAAGTTATCTTTCCTACGAACGAATTCGACTATGAGTCCACCTATGGACACTTCTCTAGGCCGATCCCAGAGAAGCCCAAGTGAAGGTACCAAGGTTTGACCCGCCCCCATAACTTTGGCGAAAGTGTCTTCAAGGCACCTTATGAAGAGATTCAACTTCAGAGCTATGGACCATATGCTCATGGTCATAACATCAAGAAGACACCAAAGGTAAAACCTGTTGTGGAAAAGCCTATAAAGGAGAAGACTTCATGTAGCTGCCATCATCATAAAGCTTCTTCCACCAAGAATGCTACCCCGGCTGGACCTCCTACCAAGAAGGTCAAGCAGGAGTTTGGAAGGCAAAGATACAACAGATTCGATTGTTGGTGCTGTGGTAGAGTTGGTCACTTTGCCATAGACTGTTGATTTAATCCTACAAATGCTGCAACTCCTCAAGTTGGCAATGAGAGAATGACCACTCATGAGGCTAATACTCGTAGGGGGAGTATTCAAACTCGAGACCAAGGACCCAAACGTGTTTGGGTTCGTAAGGCTAAGTGATTGTAATTACAGGTACGTCTAAAGTCCATTAAAACGCAAATTTGGTATTTGGACAGTGGATGTTCTCGACCTATGACCGGGACAAGGAGCCTTCTTCAGAACTTTTCACCGGTGTTGAACGGACCAAAGGTCATCTTTGGAGGTTCATACTGAGGAATTAACAAAGGCTAGGGTATGATTACTAACTGTAACGTATCCTTTTCGGATGTAGCCTATGTTGAAGGATTGGAACACAATCTCATCAGCATAAGACAACTATGCGACAAAGGATACGCGGTTGAATTTCATGTTCATAAGTGTTTGATAAAATCGGTAAAAAACATAGAAACTATCTTATTAGGCACTCGAAGCAGAAATATTTTCTATTTAAATTTCATCTGTATTGAATCATCTACACCAGTATGTCTTTTAGCAAAAAGTAGTGCATCTCTTGCTGACCAATGGCACAAGAGACTAGCACATATTAATTTCAAAACTTTTAATAAACTATTCTCTCAGAACTTAGTGCGTGATGCCCCTAACGTCAAGTGCGTTACGGACATCCCTTGACATGCCTGTATAAAAGGCAAGCAAACAAGGTGTTCATTTAAAAGCATTATAGGCAAAGATTCTGATAGAAGCTTACAGCTTCATCATATGTACTTGTTTGGTCCACTGCAAGGTAGAAGTTTGGGAGGTACGGAATATATGTTGGTTATTGTGGATGATTACTCATGCTTTGCAAGGGTGTTCTTTCTGAAACACAAGTCAGATACCTTCAACATTTTCACTAATTTTGTTAGGCAAGTCTAGAATGAATACAACTGCTCCGTAGTCAAAATCAGAAGTGACTATGGAACGGAATTCAAGTTTGGGGCCATGACATAATACTGTGAAAGTCAAGGTATCTTTCATGAGTTTTCCTCTCTTCGCACTCCACAGCAAAATGGAGTAGCTGAGAGAAGGAACAGAACACTCATAGAGGCTTGCCGTACCATGTTGAGTGATGCCTCACTTCCAGATTACTTCTGGGCTGAAGTCATCAACACCGCGTGTCACGTGCAAAATCGAGCACTCATCAACAAGAACCATGATAAGACTCCTTACGAACTTCTAAAAGGCATGAAACCAACCATTTCATATTTTAGAATCTTTGTTTGTAAGTGCTTCGTACATAACAATGGCAAGTACCACACTACCAAGTTTAGCGAGAAAAGCTTTGAAGGTATTTATGTAGGTTATAGTAGCCATAGTAAGACCTATAGAGTATTTAAGAGAAAAACTATTGTGGTAGAAGAATCGATACACATTGTATTTGATGAGACGAGTTTGCTACAAAGCATCTCTTCTAGTGTGCTCATTAAAGATGCAGGTACAAAGATAAAGGAACTCAACCTAGATGAACCTACTGAAGATAAAAATGAAAAGTTCATAAAGATCACCTATACAACCCAGATTGGAGAGGTAGATGATCAAGATGAAGAACTCATTCAAGATGGAGATGTAACTCGAGTGGCTGAAGAGATCCCAGATGCAAGGACTCTAGAGCTCAGACACCTGAAGAATCATCCCTTAGACCATATCATAGGAGATCCCCAGGATGGTGTCAGGACTCGAAGAGGCATAACTAACGAGATTTTATTTTTATGTTTTCTATCACAAGTTGAACCTAAGAAGTTCGAGGAAGCAAACTCAAATGCATCCTGGATTCTAGCAATGGAAGAAGAGTTAAATCAGTTCAAACATTGCAAAGTTTGGACACTTGTTCCTAGACCCAAGAGCAAGAACGTCATCCGGACAAAATGGGTCTACCAGAACAATATGGACGAAGATGGAACTATTATAAAGAACAAAGCCAGACTCGTTGCCAAGGGTTATCTCCAAGAAGAAGGAATCGACTTCGATCAAACGTATGCTCCAGTGGCAATACTGGAGGCGATCAGGTTATTCCTTGCTTATGCTGCACTCAAGGGCTTTACCGTCTATCAGATGGATGTAAAGCCCGCCTTCCTGAATGGTAACATAAAGGAAGAAGTGTATGTAGAGAAACCGCAAGTTTTTGTTGACTCAACTTTTCCCAATCACGTTTATTTACTGCAGAAAGCTTTATATGGTCTTAAACAAGCTCCTCGAGCTTGGTATTAGACGTTGCCTAGCTTTCTTCTTGAGAACAAGTTCACAAGAGGAAAGATAGACAAGACATTATTTCTTAGGGAAATAAAAGTAAAGATTTGGCTAGTGCAAATCTATGTCGATGACATTATTTTTGGCTCTATGGATAAAAACCCTTGCAAGAAGTTCTCTAAACTTATGCAAGGGAAGTTTGAAATGAGCAGTATGGGTGAGCTGAAGTATTTCTTAGGGCTTCAGGTGAAACAATCTTAGGATGGAATTTTCATCTCACAGACCAAGTTCACCAAAGAGCTACTTAAGAAATTCAGAATGGAGAATGCAACCTCTATGCAGACTCCAATGGCCTCAGCTATGTCTCTGGACAAGGATAAGAAAGGGAATCCTTTTGATGAAACCAAGTATAAAAGCATAATTGGGTCTTTGCTCTACCTTACCGCAAGTAGACCAGATATCATGTTTTCAACATGTGTATGCGCGAGATTCTAGGTGAACTCTAAGGAATCTCACTATATTGCTGCAAAGCGAATTTTGAGATAACTTAAAGGTACACCAAATCTTGGCTTATGGTACCCAAGAAGTAATGATAGTGAACTGATTGGATTTTTAGATGCAGATTTTGCTAGAAGCAAAGACGACAGAAAAAGCACTTCCGGGACTTGCCAATTCCTAGGAAGGAGACTTATTTCCTGGAGCAGTAAGAAGCAGAACTGTATAGCCATCTCAACGGCTGAATTAGAGTATATGTCTGCAAACAGTTGTTGTGCACAACTTCTGTTGATTAAGAATAAATTTGAAGACTACAACATGAAGTTCCAGAGCATTCCTCTGTTTTGCGACTCGTCCAGTGCAATAGCGATCGCCAACAACCCAGTCTCCAACAGCCGGACAAAGCACATATTGCTTCGATACCCTTTCATCCGAGAGCATGTGGAGAATGGAGAAATAGATCTACAATATGTCTCCACAGACAGGCAAGTTGAAGATATATTCACTAAACCACTGGATGACACCAAGTTCTCGTTCTTCAAAACGGAACTCGGGATGCTCAACAAAGAAGAATAGTGATGGTCGATTCATTCAAGGCTCAGAGTTAAAGAAATCAGTGAAGGTAAAAAAATTTTCTCCAAGAAAAATTATTTTCAAAGTGCTATACTCGAGTAAGTGCTTTCACATACTCGAGTACTTGGTAATTTACCCGAGTAGATAAACTTACATACTCGTGTAAATGAAAATATACTCGAGTAGAAATTTTACTTACTCGAGTACATGGAAACATACTCGAGTACTTCAGGAACTACTCGAGTAGTTTTTAAAACCTACTCATGTATGTCCTTGACCCACTCGTGTATGCTCCAAACATACTCGTGTATGACGAAATATACTCGACTATACGGAAATTCCAGAACTTTGAAAATTTTATTTTTTTTCTTATCGCACACTGAGACTTCTGTCGCTCCCTCACAGGTATGATTTAATTTTAAAATACCTCCTTAAACCTAATTAGGGTTATATATGTACATATAAAACAAAAATTCGGAAACTCCTTTTTCCCACTTTCCATTCTCTCGAGTAAGCCGTCAACGCTTCGTCTCCCAGAGCCCGCAGAGCGTCTTCTTCTTCCCCGCTTCAGTTCTACAGAAATTCCGAAATGGCTCCCTCCTCGAAGATTGGAATCGGCTCGGAGCTTGCTCCTGAAGGGATAGCAGACCTCTCAGATGATTTCCAAAATCTACTGATTCTGTTCGATACCGCTGGACTCACCTTCCTCCTCCAGACTCCGTGTAAGATCCTTTTTCCTACTATTGAGAAATTTTACAAAAATCTGAAGATCAAGAGAAATGGGACGGTCCTAAAATCCAAGGTGCAAGGGGTAAAAATCTGTCTGGACAAGACCTCAATAGCTACTCTGTTAAGACTGCCGGTGGTAGATGAAGAGGATGATTTAGGTCCTAAAGATTTCGACCGAACATGCCTATTCTGTGGAGTATATCCTGAAGCCATTAACTTTACCAGAGCAGATTTCAATTCAGAAGGTAAATTCCTGGTGGATCTTATTTGTAAAGTACTTTTGTGCAAGACCTACTCAATCCGTTAGATATCCCTCAATTTGTTTGACATTATGCAAGCTATAGTTTGCCGAAAGATGTTCCAGTTTGGAATGATGCTACTGGACAAGATCAAGGACAGTCTGTAACACCCAAATTATGCTAGGATTATTTCTCTACTTCTCCAAGAGATTAATCCCGAGGTTTTTGATTTATCTAAAGGAACTACCCTCCACCACATGAAAAAGGTCTCCATTTCTTCTATACAAAGGTATGAGATCATGCTTCAGAACTCTGCTCAAGCATCCAAAGCTGCTGTTATAAAAGAAGACATCCCCAGAGAACCAAATGTCTCCAATGACAGGATTCCCTTTCCTCCTTTACAAAAAACTATTTACCCCTTGGGTGCAATAGTTGCGGGGGAGCCTTCCTCATTTAGCATTCAACATCCATATTCAGAAGCTCCATCTCAACAACCTCAGATCAGAGAACCATCCCCTCCTTCAGAATATATTCTCTCAGATGTACAAGCTCAAGAGGACATCATCTAGACTGCTGCAGATATTTACAAATTCATTGATAAGCTAAGATCCGATGAACCCTTGTTTCCAAATGATGCAGTTCCTCTTTCTCCTAAGCTTCCCCTTCCAGAAGATTCAGTTACTCTCTCTCTCCTAAGCATCAACCACCTAAAGATCAGATTCATGCAAAGTATCCATCTCCCTCCCCTGCTTAGTCTCCTGCTGAAGACCCAAATCAATATGAGAATATCCTCCTGTCCGATGACGAGAATATGTTCCCAGAGCATGTTGATACACCTCTGAGGACACTGGATTTCTCTCTCCCTTCTTTCATCAATCAAGAAGATTTAGTTGAGATCGTACCTTCAAAGAGAGTTGTAAGCTCAGTTGTGATTGCAGAAATCCCTCCCTGGGTAGCCCCTGTTCCTCAAGCCCCTGTTTTATCCTCTGCTCCAGCCTCTGCTCCCTCCAGTTCTTCAGATATTATTAGTAAGATTGAGCAGATGCTCCTAGAACAGAGAAATTACTTTGATGATTCTTTGAAATCAGTAAATAACAAGGTCTCTACTCTTGAATCTGAGATGCGTAGAGGCTTTGCAGAAATTCAAGCAAATACTGATGAGTTAAGAAGACTGTTTCAGTTGGGTGGAAAATCAATAGACCAAACTATCACTAGTATGGGTGAAGTGAGGGACCAAGCTGAAATAGTGTCTCACCATCAACTTCAGTTGGACAAAAGGGTTGAAGAAAACGTTATGAAGGTTTGTGAAGAAGTAGGAACTTTCAGAGATGAAGCTATTGCTAAGCTATTTGTAGAAATCAGCAAGGGGGAGAAAATAGTGAAAGAACAAGTTGAAAAAATCTCTGCCCAGTTCTCTGCCCAGTCTACAGCTACTGTAGATGACATAGTTAAAGCAATGAAAGCAGACATTCTAGCCCAACTTCAGTCAGTTAAATTCTATATATATGATACTGCAGTCTGGGTGCACAATCAGAATTTCCCAGATTTCAAGATTAATCCTACCATTATTCCAAAAAGTCTAGATCCTCTTTAGGAAAATCCTCCTTCAGATGCTCAAGTTCATGTTAACATTCCAGAGGCTGTGCCAGTTATCTCTCCCAGACCTGCTGATGAGATGTCTGAGCCTCCTCTATCTTATTCTGATGTTTGGAAAGATGATAATCCTCCCAGCTCTCAGGGACACTTTGATCAAGGTGCTTCCTCTTCTAGAAGACTTGCTGATCAGGGTGCTCCCATCAAGAAAAGGAAGTATGGTGATGATGTTTCTGCCAGCCATTCTGCACCCTGGAGAGAGCCAGCTTCTGCTCCAGAGGAAAGACCTGAAGTAATGCATGCAGAAGTCTGGAGTCCTACCTCAAAATATCTAATTTTTGATACCTTGAAGCTAGTGATAGATTTTGGAGAAAACAAAGATCAGTTCTACAATTACTCAAAATGGAAAGCCTATGATGTATCCCAGATCAAGATTAGATTGCATGACAAGCGATGGGGATACAATAATCCAGCTGCTCCTCCAAGTCCCAGAACTTACTTTCCTAAACCCTTCAACTACTTGGAGAGGCAAGAGCTAAAAAGAGAAAGATTGCAAAGAGAAGCTTCCCTTGAGAGAATGATGATGTGGAGCTGGAAATTTCTATTTTAAAAACATTTATATTATATATATAATTCAGATTATGGCTATCCTTTATTATTATTTCTTTTCTAAGTAGTTTACTTCTTTACTTTTCATTGATATATGTTATCATTGTTCTTCTTACTCTAAGTAATTCACCTTTGTATTGAGGGTGCTGACTTCTACAAATAGGGGGAGATTGTTGGGATTTGACTCCACAATACCTCAGATTTGTAGGAAGTCAGACCTTGAACTAAGGTGAATTAAGTTGTATTTGATACTATGTTGGAGTTGTATGTATGCAGGATCCTATGACCAAGTGTAGACCAATGTCAGTCTATAATGGGTCACCAAACACAGTACCATACAATGTAATTCCTCGTTGTGTGATCAAAGTTGTTGACTCATGTATAGCCTCTCTAGTGGGATACACTTCATCTACATGCATTTAGACTTATGAACTAGAGTATTGAAGATTATTTCAGAAGATTTTTTTTTCTAAGTCAACCTACTTGAGTAGTATCCCTCATATACTCGAGTAAGAATCTTAGTACTCGAGTAGTTCATTCAACATACTCAAGAATACTCTGTATACTCGAGTATGTAAGCTTATACTCGAGTAGATTTTCTTTTACTCGAGTGATCGATATCTCATACTCGAGTAGATGGTTAGTCACTCGAGTAGGTTATGTTTTATACTCGAGTAGATCCCTCTGTGATCAGTCTGAAATTGTCTAAGCCCACATACTCGAGTCCTTTTATATCCTCGAGTAAGTGACTTAGTACTCGAGTAGATTTATCTTATACTCGAGTAGTTCTGGTTTCTCCTCTCAGATTTGTTTTCTAATTCTTTTGACTCGAGTAGATTTATCTTATACTCGAGTAGTTCTGGTTTCTCCTCTCAGATTTGTTTTCTAAGTCTTTTGACTTGAGTAGATTTATCTTATACTCGAGTAGTTGCTCAGGTACTCGAGTGGATCCTTTGTTTTTTACTCGAGTAATTTGTCTTCTCTGCACTCGAGTATTTCCAATTCTTATACTCGAGTAGTTCTTCAAGTTTCTTTCTAAGAAATATTTCTAAGTGCTTATACTCGAGTATATTCACTCATACTCGAGTAGGTCTTATCTTATACTCGAGTAGTTGTCTTCTGTTGTACTCAAGTAGTTCCTCTAAGATACTCGAGTAGTTTCTTTCTTTGTACTCGATTATATTCCTCTCTTATCTACTCGAGTAGCAGATCTCTTATACTCGAGTATATTTCTTCTCTCGAGTTTACTGGTTAAAATTTCCTGGAATATTTCTAAGTACAGTTTCAAAGGGTATTTTGAAATAGTCTTTTCTGATTGGTCCATGTGTAGTCATTGATGATTATTATGACCGTTCTAGATCGCCTATAAATAGGTCCATTCCGATTTGACCTAAAAACAACAATCGTAAAAGAATACAGAGATTATTTGTTTTAAGAAAGGAAATTCCGAAAACATAATTTTCCGTCGGCCGCCATTACTGGTTTCAGAATGAGACTTTGGATCGTCGTTCTCACAACCGCTGTTGCCGATCTCAAACCTCCAAGCGATCCAGACTCAAGAAGAATCATCTGATCCCTCCGTGCTTCATCGATCTCTAAAATATCTACTCGATCGTGGTGATTCAAGATTTCAGATCCGTGGATTTCTGTCAAGTCTTCTTCAACAATTTCTGTCCAAGCTGAAAGCTCTAAACGAAGAAGACAAAGTCAAAGATCCAGATCTGTGCTATTTGTTGTTTGTATTTTTCTTCAAACAATTTTCCTTGTAGGATATTTTTCTCCGACTGGTAGGAAGTTCTATCTTCTGAGTGTAAATCCATTTGGGATTGCGTTTTGTAGGAACGTGGTTCCGAGGTGTTGGATTGGTTTGCAATCCGAGATAATGGAGTAGCTGAGTCTAGTGATTTGCTAGATCGGTGAGGAAAGAGGACATACCCAAGATCGGGGAACCACTATAAATCTCTTGTCGTCTGTGTGATTGCTTGCTTACTTATTTGTGCTGGTTTCTAAATTTTTTATTCCGCATTAGACACACATATCACCTATTCACCCCCCCTCTAGGTGATTTAGGTAGACAACATAGAACTTTCACACCGTCAGTCAATTGAGCTCCTGATAGTGTATGCTCAGACACAAGGTTCCGTCTTTCTTCTTAATAAATAGAACAACGGCTCCCTAGGATGATGAACTAGGGGGAACAAACCTTAATCTACTAATTCTTGCAATTAAACTCTAAATTTGGCGAGTTCCGTTGTGGCCGTTCGGTACGGGGTACTAGAGATTGGCTTGGCACCGGTACTAACTTAATTTGAAAGTCTGCCTCTCTATGTGGGGGTAATCCTTGTGATTTCTCAGGGAATACCTCAGGGAAATCCCGCACTATTCGCAGATCTTTAAAATCGACTACCCTCTCTTTTAGTTCAAAACAGATCATATATACTACATACCCTCTCATAGGGGCTTTTAAGGTCTGAATTGAGGATAACAACATATGAGGTGTGAGTCTAATACCTTGGAAGACGACCATAGAGTCGCCACGCCTCAAGGAAATTTGTTTCTCAGCACAATCAATCCCGGCATGGTGCCAATCTAACCATGTCATGCCCAAACAGAGGTCAAATTCTGGCATTCTCAACACTTTTGTAGGGGTTTAAAGAACTTTCAACCAAGAAGTACCTCTAATTCATACTTTGCGGATGCATTCATCTCAAATCCATCTGCGAGATGTACTCTCCGAGTAATACTAGTGAAGTATTACATTTCTTCTAGGTCTTTAACAAAATCTACTAACACAAACGAGTGTGTGGCACCTGTATCGAATAGAGTGTAAGTTTGTTTCCCACCAACCATCACGGTGTCTATGTACCAATTATAAAGACTCAAGCTAGACTCTTAGCATATCTTAGACTATTTGAAGAGAAAAGCTTATAACATAGTAATTAAATCACATTGTACCGACAATAATATACTGAGGATTGCGCTGCTGCGCCATGTCCATCACAAACACCTAATTCCGAGCAGGTCCGGGATTCCTTCCTCGTGGTCCTCTTCCTCGACCACGTATATGTCCCCCTCCTCGTGGAGCTTCCAGAGGAAGAGCAGGAGGAGCATTTCCGCCTAGTTGTGGACAATAGAGTCGGATGTGGACGAACTGGTTGTACTGGAAGCAAAATTTCTCATATTGCTCCCTGAGTTACGGGTATATCGCTTGTGGTGGCGGTAGTGCTGGCTGCGGGGTCAGGCGCTCCATCCTAAAATTCTGACAGAAGCGACCCCTGCCTCTATTGTTCCTCTCCCTCTGTTTTCGTGCCTCCTCCTATAGCTGGGATCGGACTCCATCATACCCTCAGGGAGTCTCTAATTACTTCCCCAATGATCTGCTCCAGCCTTTTCGCCATTTCAATTATCTCTGCTATTCTTGAATCTGCTATAAACAAAAGGGCTTGCCTTAGGGAATCCCACAAGCCTTTGTAGAATCGCTTAGAATACCCCGTGTCATTCAACACGTACGTGTAAGAAAACCTACCGAGATGCTAAAACTATCACTGATATTCTGTAACTATCTTGGATCTCTATTTCAGCTACAACAATCTTTCTTCAAGTTCATCCCGAGCAAGAGAAGGGATTAACTGCTCTAAGAAGGATTCCAAAAACTCACTCCAACAAATCTCTATGTATACCCGGCCTTGAAAGGTGGAGCCCATGAGGTAATTCCACCACCTCTTGGTGTGGGATTTCAATACTGACATGCCTAATATCATAGCCATGCTGGTTGGACATCAGATTCCCTCCATTAGTTATTGCACTTTGTCGAGCCCTACCTCCGTACGCACGACCGACTTTTTCCCATGATAGGCAGGTGAAGAGAGATCCCGGAACGTGCTTAACCATTTAGAGATCGGGGATTACTATTGCACGGAGCCTGTTGAGCCCTAAACGTGTCTAAAATAGTCTTGAGCGTCTTCCGTGCTCCGATTGTTGAAATTGAGATGGTACGGAAGGGGCGGAAGTGCCCCCTACTGGCTCTATATTAGCCGTGATATACATAAAAAGTACGAACCTATGGTTAGGTTGGCTAATAATAGGGTCATGACTGGACATACTTAGTGTGAATTACATATGGGCACACCACTGCTTCTGCTAAGTCAATTTGTCCACAAACTGAACAATCGAGCGGCGGTGGCACCATTGTTTGATAACTTCTTAGTTCAAGATCGTTACAAGTTGATACCATTTGTAAGAACCCCCTCCTGGAACACAAAACAAGGCCTAGGAGATTATTATGCCCAGAACAACAGTCTTGCGATAGCGCCAACACACGAGTCAACCTGTACCACAAGACTCCTATCTGGCCGGCTAAAAGCAAAATCATCATTGCCAACCCAACGTAAGAATATAACTAGAAGTCAAATCCACATAAGTATGTAGTTTAAAACAAATACATAAAATAAAAATAAGCAACCAATGCTTCTATAATATCAGAGTACATTATGCCAAGAAGGCTACAAAATGAGTCTCTCAAAAACTCACACTAGTCACTGATGGCAGCGATGGTATCATCACTTTAGGCCCTGTCACCCTGGCCTGGCTACCCTCCTGCAAGACCTGTTGCTGGGTTTCCTCCTAAAAAGGAAGACGTAGCAACAGTTAGTCATAAAGACTAAGTGGCTATCACATCCACTCCCCTAGCGACTCTTAGGCATCGGGCAAAGAAAGGAAAATATTACAATATATATGTAAGAAGTAGTACAAAACAAGTGGCAAAGTGCTAAGCTATATCAGAGTAATCAGCAATATATCTGAAGTAACTACAACAATTTATACTAGCAGTTCTACTATTAACATGAGGGTAGAAGTGTGAATAAACAAAAGGAAGTAACTCAAATTATATGAATGCCCATACAAAAATACAAGTTAATTATCAGCTTAAAATAAAGTAACGCGTCATATAAGAGTGTCCATACAAACTTATATGATAAGGATCTCATGCGATGCAATGCTATGTTATGAATGACTTATGATGGCTCATCTATGCTCACACACATGTAACTACTATGTAGACACTAACATATAGTTTCCACTTATTGAGTACGTAGCTAACCTCTCAGGGTCATCCGTCGTGGCAAGATAGTGATAGTGAAACGGGATTTTCCACTAATAGGCATGCATCAGAACTACCAAGAGTAGGACTCCATACGCCTCAGCGCTAAGAACACAATAGCGGAGCTCATATGTGTACTACAGCTTAGAAGGGTCTCGGGTAGATGTGCACCAAGAACATATCCCTATGTTGTCCTATCATCAAGGCACAAAAGGAGATTATGGGAGCGTATCACCAAAGACTCAAGCCCAATAATCCACTTGGAATAGATGGAGCCCCGAGAATTAGCACTGAGGACCTATGTAACACCCCAAATGTTAATTTGGAGTTCATGCTGGGTGATACGGCCAGGGACATGGGCGTTTCCCAGGGCATGTCCAGCTCTGGGTACTCATCTGTGTCGCGAGATCTTGACGAACACTAAGTCAACGTGCATTAAGAGGTTACACAGCCTTGGACACGGGCGTGTCCGAGGGCGTGTCCTGCTCTGTTTCCTGGTGTTGATTGACGCTGCGTGGCATTGAGACGTTGAGTGTAGAACACGGCCTATGACACGGGCATGTCATAGGGGCGTGTTAAGCACAATGCCAAGGACACGGGCGTGTGCCTTAGCCATATTCTTCTCAGGAGATTTGGTCCTGTGTTGAGTGAGAAACACGCCCCTCAACACGGGCGTGTACATTGTGATACGGGCATGACATGGATTGACACAGGCGTATATGAACCCGTGTTCTAGTCTAGAGTGAGTCGGTTCATTGCCGCTTAGGGGAACACGGCTTGTGACACGGGCATGTCACACGCCATGTCAAGCCAAGAAAAGTGATTCTAGGGCAAATCTTGGTCATCCAATTCCTTTTATTTGGATCTTGTGGTTCAAGCACCTTCCTGCTAATATAAGCCCGAGAATAGAGGATAGAATCTCATTCATGCTTTGTCCATTCTCTTTCAAAAGTGAAGAGCGAGAGGAGTGCAAGGAAGGAAGAAGGAGAAGCTTTCCGGCCGTCGGTGGAGCTTCAGCGGTCCGAATCGAGAGCCGAGTTCAGCATTGTGGAGGAAAGGCCATCGCGGTGATTGCCATCCGGCTAGTTTCTCCATGGCTCTAAAGCGATCGTCAAGCGAAACTATCTTCCCTCTTGGATAAGTGAAGTCCTACTTTATGCATGTGCATGGGATCCTCAGCCAAGAGGTTGAAAGCGTAAGCGATTCCAGCGATCGAGTCTGCATTTAGATCCGGAAGTGTATAGTACGGAATAGGCATAATATGTGAAGCCCATATGGATTGATGTCTTGATTGGTGATGCTGCGAACCGGAGAAGACTCCGTGTATAAATCGATTAGCTTGCGAAGATTGCAAGGACGATTGTGAATTGTGAGAAGGATGCTTTGTATAGCTCCTTTAGTTGGTTTCTCGACATGAGCTGGTTGATGGATTGGAAAGTGGCACTATGTGCCTGTGTTGAGAGATGGATAAGATAACCTTTGAGTGGGTGGGCCACCCAACAAGTTCTGTGGCAGGATTGTTGTGAGCGAGTACCTCTTAGTGGGATGGGTGCAAGAGGTCTCCAACAGGGGTTTGGCGGCTGATGCCCATGGCCAACAAGTTTAGAACCTCTGAGTTAGTAGGCCACCCAAAGATTTCAGTGGTAAGATCGTCGTGAGCGTTCGGTTGGTAGCACTGCAAATGGGGGTCTGCGGGCCTTCCCGTCGTGTCGATCGATAATGCCCAATGGTTTCCGCGAGGTGAACACCTCTGAGTGAGAAGGGCGAGGATGTCTCCAACATGCGTGTTGTAGTAGACAAGTGCTCGGTCACTAAGTGGAGAACCTCTAATCGGTGGTGTACTAAGGATGTACTGGTATATCATAAGCGTGCCCTGAGTGCATGTAGCATTTGGCACGAAGGCCAGCATTTGTGATGTTATTGTGGCAGATATATATATATGTGTTGTGATTGTATTGCATGCAGGGAAGGAACCACTGCCCCGAGTAAGGGGTAGGATCGTTATAATTGGTCAGTTGAATGCTGACCGTTGCTTTGTGGATTACCATTGGGATGGACATTCTTATGCAGGTGTTGCGGGTTAATTGGAATGAGCGGGCTAAAGCCCTTGTTGCTGCTGGTAATCCCTCGAAGGCCGTGCGAAGCTTTTGATTTCATGTGTGGTCGGCCTGCGTACTGATGTAGGAAATCATATTATATAAAGAACAACTTGTAAGGCCTTATGGTCGTGAACGTTTGAGTTGTAAACATTCCTGGTGTTATCTATATATAAATGGGTTGTTTATATATTAGTGGTGGACATTCATTGGATGAGTTCTTACAAGCTTTAATATTCTGCTAGAATGCTTTGGGTTTAGGTGTGATGGTATTTTAGTATTAACCTGTGACCTCACCGTCTGTTTGTGGGATATAATATGGGGCCCCGACCGGACTTTATATTATATGTTATTTAACGGGTCGGGTTGTTAAATTTTGGTATCAGAGGCCCCTTTATCTTCCGCTTTTGAGTTCGTGGCCGAATTTTTTTGTCGAGTGGCGACCACGTGTACGTGCGAACTGTTTTAACATAAATGAACTCAAGAATGTCAACTAGGATTGTGAGGGTTTGGGCATGTTTACAGATTTGGATTGGAGGTTATTGATATGTTGTTCACGTATAGGTGACAAGGAGCGGAGCTGGGCATTCAGAGCCCCAGCGTTCGGATGAGAGTGTTGAACCAGCTGAGGTTCCCACTCCTCCTTCTGCAGAAGCCATACGCCTAGTTGCGAAGGAGGTATTTGCCATGATTCATACACAACCTATTAGGCAGGCAAGGCCTGAAGTGGAGCCAGTACGGGTTGGGGCGAGGCAATAGTGTATTGAAGCTCGGATTGATGAGAAAGCAGTGGACGATCAACTAAAGCAGTTTATGGATTTTCATCCACCTATGTTTGTCGGGGAGAATTCCCCAACGTAGGCGGAGGATTGGATCTCACGAGTGAAGAGGATCCTGACAGCGATCAGGATTGATGAGGGGGCAGAAAGTCACTTTAGCCACTTTCCTACTGGAAGGAGAGGCAAGACTGTGGTGGGATGAAGTCGAGATGAATCACTTGGCAGGCAGAGGCCTGGGAGAGATTTCGATAGACGAATTCTCCAGATTTTTTTAGATAAAGTATTTTCCAGTATCTAAGAGAATTGCGATGGAGAATGAATTCCAACGTCTGGTGCAAGGTGAAAAGACTGTTGATGATTACCTGCATGAGTTCACCAGGCTGGGGCGTTATGCAGGGTCGACGTTTGCGGTGGAGGCGTGGAAGACAAATAGGTTCTATGAGGGACTTCGGGATGAGCTACGGTTTGCCCTCCCGAGTTCAGGGAACCAAGGCTTCCAAGCCTTAGTAGATACAGCCTGTGTGCTGGAGAAAGATTTGAACCAGGTGTAGGACAAGAAGAACTTGAAGGCAGAAAAGTCGGAGTTCAAAGTTCCACAGTCCGAACAATCAGAGTTTAGGAAACGTGATAAGAAGAGGTTCAGGCCTGCTGAACAAGATCAGTCGAACGTTACTTCGGGAGCAATGTATGGGCAAGGACGTGTGGAGACACGTACATGTTTTAACTGTGGGAAGCAGGCGCATATTGCCCGAGATTGTTGGAGTGGCACCTCGAAGGGTGAGAACAAGTTAGGTGCATCCTATGAGGAAAAGAGCAAGGCCGTGGTAGAGTCATCTGCATCTCGGGCGCAGCCTCGAATGTATACTCTCTAGTTGCAGGAGCCGCAAAGCTCGAATCGCGAAGAGCAGCCTAATCGCGCACATAACTTGGAGTTTCCGGAGGCTTTCAAGAGCCTTCTAAAAGACGTGGATTAGCGGAAATAAAGTGGAGTGTGCACTTTATTGTTGTTGTGTTGTACTTGTACATTTTTTTTGTATGTGTGTTTGTGAAAACACTTGCGTTGGTGCGATGCCGTGGTGCGAGACAAGTTGCGGCCTATGAACTTGCAACCCGGATCGTCTTTGTTTCTATTGCAACACAGTGGTTGTGTTGGTCTCTGCGTTGGGCTAAATTTCGGGACAAAATTTCTTTAAGGAGGGGAGGGTTGTAACACCGCAAATGTCAATTTGGAGTTCAGGCTGGGTGATACGGCCTTGGATAAGGGCGTGTTCCACGGCGTGTCTAGCTCTGAGTACTCGGCTGTGTCGCGAGAGCTCTATGAATACTAAGTCAGCGAGCATTGAGAGGCTACACGGCCTGGGACACGGGCGTGTCCCAGGGCATGTTCTGCTCGGTTTCCATGGAGTTGAGTTGAGTTGAGGTGTTGAGTGTAGAACATAACCTGTGATACGGGCGTGTTACAGGGGCGTGTTCAGCACACAGCCAAGGACACAGGCATGTGCCTTAGCTGTGTGCTTCTAGGGAGAGTTGGTCGTGTGTTGAGTGAGGAACACGTCCCTCAACACGAGCGTGTACTTCGTGACATGGGCGTGTCAGGGCTTGACACAGGCGTGTATGAACCCGTGTTTTGGTCTGGAGTGAGTTGGTTCCCTGCCGCTTAGGGGAACACGGTCTGTGACACGGGCGTGTCACAAGCCGTGTCAGCCCAGGAAAAGTGATTCCAGGGCAAATATTGGCCATCCAATTCCTTCTATTTGGATCCTGTGGTCCAAGCTCCTTCCTGCTAATATAAGGTCGAGAATAGAGAATAGAATCTCCTTCTAGCTATGGCCATTCTCTTTCTAAAAAGAAGAGAGAGAGGAGTGCAAGGAAGGAAGAAGGAGAAGCTCTCCGACCGCAAATAGAGATTCAGCGGTCTATATCGAGAGCCGAGTTCACCGTTGTGGAGGCAAGGCCGTCGCGGTGATTACCATCTGGCTACTTTCTCCATGGATCTGATGTAATCGTCAAGGGTGACGATCATTCTTCTTGGACAAGTGAAGTCCTACTTTATGCATGTGCATGGGATACTCCACCAAGAGGCGGAAAGCATTAGCGATTCCAGTGATCGAGTCTGCGTTTAGATCTGGAAGTGTGTAGTAAGGAATTGGCATGCTGTGTGAAGCCCATATGGATGGATGTCTAGATTGGTGATGGTGCGAACCGGAGAAGACTCTGTGTATAAATCGATTAGCTTGCGGAGATTGTATGGACGATTCTGAATTGTGAGAATGATGCTTTGTATAGCTCCTTTGGTTGTTTACACGGTACGAGCTGGTTGATGGATTGGAAAGTGGCACTATATGCCTGTGTTGGGAGATGGATACGAGAACCTCTCAGTGGGTGGGCCACCAAATATGTTCTGTGGTAGGATTGTTGTGAGCGAGTACCTCTGAGTGGGATGGGTGCGAGAGGTCTTCAACAGGGGTTTGGCGGTTGATGCCCATGGACAACAAGTTAAGAACCTCTGAGTGGGTAGGCCACACAACAAGTTCAGTGGTAAGATCGTAGTGAGCGATCGGTTGGTAGCACTACAAATTAGGGGGATGCGGGCCTTCCCGACGTGTCATTTGATAATACTTAATGGTTGCCGTGAGGTGAACACCTATGAGTGAGACGGGCGACGATGTCTCCAGCACGCTTATTGTAGTAGACTAGTGCTCGGTCACCAAGTGGAGAACCTTTAATTGGTTGTGTACTAAGGATGTACTGGTACACCGTAAGCGTGCCCTGAGTGCACAGAGCATATAGCACGAAGGCGTTTGCGATGTGATTGTGGAAATATATATATATGTGTTGTGATTCTATTGTATGCAGGGAAGGAACCACTGCCCCGAGTAAGGGGTAGGGTTGTTATAATTGGTCAATTGAATACTGACCGTTGCTTTGTGGATCACCCTTGGGGTGGACATTCTTATGCAAGTGTTGCGGGTTGATTAGAATGAGCAGGCTGAAGCCCTTGCTACTGCTGCTGGTAGGCCCTCGAAGGCCGTGCGAAGCTTTGGATTTCATGTGTGGCCATCCTGCGTGCCGATGTAGGAAATCATATTATGTAAAGTGCAACTTGTAAGGCCTTAAGGACGTGATCGTTTGAGTTGTAAACATTCCTGGTGTTATCTATATATAAATGGGTTGTTTATATATTAGTGGTGGACATTCATTGGATTAGTTCTTACAAGCTTTAATCTTCTGCTAGAATGCTCTCGGTTGAGGTCTGATGATATTTTGGTATTAACCTGTGACCTCACCGTCTGTTTGGGGCATATAATATGGGGCCCCGGCCGGACCTTCTACTATATGTTATTTAACAGGTCAGGTTGTTACATTTTGGTATCAGATACCCCTCGGTCTTCCGCTTTCGAATTCGTGCCATAATTCTAATGACCCGATATTTGGCCCATAGCCCTCCATGATATCGCAACCGGGCGGCAGCCCAAGCACCCCAACCCCTCTACAGCTAAGTTGGTGATGAGAGTTGAAAGAACTCCATAGTTAAGCATGCTTAGGCGAGAGTAGTACTTGAATGGGTGACCTCCTGGGAAGTCCCCGTACGGCCCAACTTAACTGTCGAGTTCGCTCATCAAAGGGAGGATGTGGCCACCAACAACCCGACAGTGGGCTGGAGAGGGGATGGGCTGCTTGTGCTGCAACCCGATAGCGATGCCATGGGGGGCTATGGGCCAAATCCCTCGTCGTTACAACCAAGCCCAACTGTCCAAAGTCTATCTATCAACTCCCGTCAGTGTGATGACTTGCGAGTCCGTAGACCTGCCACACTGTTAGAACCCAAGTTTTTATTTAGGCTAGTATTACTATTAGGAAGTTTAGATTGACCCAACATGTATAGTGTAGGGTCATAGGTTTCTCCAGGGTTATTTGCCTCAGAAGAATTCTAGAGTTCAGAGATTTAGTTTGACGAAAGTTGAATGCAATTTGACGAACACCGAGCTCAGCTCGATGAACTCAGAGTTCTAACTCTGAGTTGAGCTCGACGAAAGCTGAACTCATGTCGACGAAAGTCAAGCTCAGCTCGACGAACTCTGATCTCAGGTCGACGGATATGAAGAATCAGTTCGATGAACTCCAGGCTAAGGTCAACGAAATATATGTTGAGTTCGATGATTTCTAAATAGTGTTTTAGGCTAATTTCTTTGCAGAGGGCGGAACAGTTTCAGGCTTAATTTCAGGCTATTATATATTCTGAAGGTAGAATAAATTCAAAGGCTTAATTACAGGCAGCTTTGACTCTGATATTTAATGTTAAATATTCTATCGAATATAGCCGTTTATAGGCAGCATTAAATATGTATTTAATCACAGAGTTCCTAATTTCCATTCTTACCAATTTCCAAGGCAGTTACCTTCTTGGGAATTCTCCAGCCATTTCAGGGTTAATGAATTCATATATTTGAATGATTCAAGATATATGCTCACAAGTTTTCTGCTTTAGATAGAGACATTTACAGTTTTGAGATACATCTTGTTTTACAGAGAATAAGTTTTCTGCTTCAAGCTTTTCTTCCAGCAATAGATCATCAATCTGAGATAAAATTTCACATCTCTATGAAACATTTACTAGAAGAAAAAGTTTTCAAAGAAGGCCTACACCATGAAGAAAGAACTCCCTCACCTGATCATAAACTCTATTCAAATCAGGGGGAGCTTTCTGCTTCAACAATCCACTAGTCTTCTCAGAGATTATTGATAGAGAAGAACCTCATCACATTTTTGTTTATTCCAAAAACTGTGTACAGGGTTTTAACTCCCTTTAAAAGTTAGATCTTTGGTTCATAAGTCACCTAATCAAAAGACATAGATTTGGTTTTTGGGCACCTGATCAAAAGCTCAAATGATTGCTAGATCTCCTTTAGAAAAATTAATCTTGTGGTGGAAGGGCACCTGAGAAAATACCTGTGGTGGAAGGGAACCTGATCAAAAACTGGTAGTGGATTCCTACCAGGGTGGTAGAAGAGTGGATGTACCCAGATTTATTGGGGAACCACTATATTCCTTGTGTCATCTGTTTTGATTGCTTTCTTTATTTGTGTGCTGTTTTCTTCTTTATATATATATACTTTTTACTATCTTTTAATTAGCTATAAAAACAAATTAATAAGTTTTATTACTCTGTTCACCCCCCCCCCTCTAGAGTAAAGAAAAAATCGATCCCACACTTTCACACACTACCCTTAACCCAAGATTATGACATCGCGTGTCAACTCACACCGCACGCAATTTCACATGGCCTTGCCATCAACAATCCAGTGCTCAATAGCACCCAAAGGCTCCACACCGAGTCTCATTTTATCACTTCATTCTAGTGAGGCAAACACACACGCACTTCCAACCCTTCCACATTTCCATACCACACAAGGGTTCATCATTTTCACAGGTTCGAATACACATTACACTACATACCAATCCCACATTGCTATATATAGGGAGACTAAACTCTAAGCAGTGGACTAAGATAAACATTCCATTAATAAACATCTCACATATCTATGCCTTAGCCTTATCCAATTCTTTCCAAAATTATGCATTTAGAAACAACTATGCTTCCACAAGAATATCATTTGTACGTTCAAACGTATCAACTTATTTGATCACTAGCTTACCCAAACCATTTCCTCGCCAACCACCTTCAAACCGTTGGTACAATCATGTTCCACCAAACCATTTGTTTATCATCATTACGTATAGACTAAGTTTACAAAAACCTCAACCTTATTTAATTTCTTAAGGATCTATCCCATCAATTTTTTTTATCACAAACATCCATAAATTAACTTCATCAAATCTCAATGTTAATTTACTATGGCCTCTCTATCAAATTCAAACACTGATCTACACTAAAGAGAGAACAATATGTACTTAATACATGACTGTACAACAACTTCGACTGGACTTTCCATAGTCTATAGGACTCATATGAAAACATGTAACCATCCGTTAGGAAAGGTCTTTTCAAGGGCTATGACTTTCGTGTTAAGTTGAAAGCCCGGATCTTGCTGTAACAAATGTGAAAATGGCCTTCAAGTTTGTTGTGCATAGAAAATTGCACGCATCTTAAAGCAAGATGAAAGACATCAGTTCATCTTCGTCCTTTAGATCTTTAATCAAAAATATATGCAGAACTTCCTCCTCCCTTATTTACCCTCAATAGACTATTTCTCTTCACGAGACCAAGTCTACTATCTTCACATGGAAGAGAGGAGAGGTTGAAGACATCAAATCTCTAGGACATAATCCCTACCATGGTCTCTACCTAGGAGACCTTCATCTCACAAGTCAAACACTTTTGAGTCGACATCTCTCCTAGAAAATAACTACAGATCTAGCACTAAGGGAGAGGGTCGGAGCTCACCTCATTTCTGACTGTTCCGGCCAAGGATCTCATCACTCTCCTTGGCGGCATCTTTCTCCTTATTGGTGTTGTTCATTATGGGGAAAGAGAAAGGGATGACTACCCCCGAGAATCCAACTCCGGCGATCTTCTTCTCTGTCGAGTTCGGTAAAAGTGACTGCTAAGCAAAAATTTCAAAGTGACGGCTAGGTTTTTCATAAGTCTCCTTTAATAAAGTGAAATTAGGGTTGAACTGCTTTGCCACGTGTCAACTTAATATTAGACCGCCTAATATTACATTAACTATGTCCTTTTGAAAAGACGCGTTGAATTTAAGTCGTTTGGCGCCAATCTCGCAATTCCACTTCATACCAGGAATGTGGTAGCAAGCAGACTGAGCCAAAAATCCACTAAGTCAAAGTCGTTGTGTGTGCAACCTTCACTCGACAAATCGTCGAGTGGCGTCGAGTGCACTCAATGCACTCGATGCTTACAGACATTAGAAAAATCTCTAAGTAAAAGTGTTGAGTGGCATTGAGACCACTCAATGCTATATTGACTCTAATCAACGCCAATAGCCACCAGAATAACTCCAAGTTAAAAACATTGAGTGGCGTTGTGACCACTCATGCCATATTGACACCACTAAATACCGGGTTGACTCCACTCAAGGCCACGTTGACTCAACTCAATGCTATGTTGACTCCACTCAACGACAACCACAACTAGAATAGATCTAAGTTAAAAGCATTTAGTGGCGTTGAAACAACTCGACGCCGCGTTGACTTCAATCACCCCCTCAACTTCCAAAAAATATTCTAAGTTAAATACGTTGAGTGGTGTTGAGACCACTCCACGCCACAGCTTAAATCATCGAATGGCATCCACTACACTAAACGCATTAGAAGCTCCGAGTTTAGAATACATTCTAAGTCCAATTTTGTCGATTGGTGTTAAGTCCACTCAATGCCTCATCTTAATTAATCGAGTGACGTCGAGTGCATTCAACGTACTCGAAGCCTTCAGTTTCTAGAATTATTCTAAGTAAAAACCTATTTTATTCATCGAGTTGAGTCGATTAACTCGATGCTTCCCATGACAGAGTCAATTCTCTTGACTCAAAACGCGTGCGAGTGGCCTAGCACGAAACGGGATGTTACAGGTGTGACCTAAGGGCGTGATCTCTTTAGAACCTGCCAAATTTAAATTCCTGCCATTTGAAGTTCCCATCGTCTCCAGTAATAGTAAAGACACACCCTAGGTCACGGGCTGGACCTAGAGGCGTGACCCACAAAACAAAAATTTTGGCAGTTTTTCTCCCAATGTTACTGGGCTTTCAAAACGACGGTTCCGCACCTTACATGCTGTAACGCCCCCGATTTTTCGATGATTTTATTTAAATAGAAAACATCATATTTATGGTGTTGTGGAATTACTTTTAACGTCGAGTTGATTGCGCAATGCCGTTAAGGCATTTTTGTGTTTGTGCGGTCGAGTCGGCCGAATTCTTGTTGTAATTGGGAAATTTTTTGCATTTTAAAATTTTGGATTTACTTGTAAGGTTTCGTCGCAATCCGAGAATTTTTGGAGTCTCGACGCGTGATTTAATATCTCAAGAATGGTACATTGGATTCTAAGGTTGTCTACGCTTCTAATTCATAGAGTCAGCGATTCATTCAAAAATATTATTCAAATCGGAACTTCTGCAATTTGTCCTGCTTCTACTCGAGATCCCCTCTTTCGTTCTCGAGAACTCCCAGTTATTCTCGAGAAGTCATGACTTAATGTTTTCGAGAAATCCTATGTGGTTCTCGAGAAGTCTATCCTAGTTCTCGAGAAGTCCTTTGCTGTTCTCAAGAAGTTCTATGCTGTTCTCGAGAAGTCCTCTGCTGTTCTCGAGAAGTCCTTTGCTCTTTTCGAGATATCCATTTCAGCCTTTGTTCGGGTGCCGTTTTGAGTGTCAAAACGGCATCGTATCAAAAAATTGTAGACATAAAATTTATTCATCTCGACGATATATACAACTTTCATGTTGACCACTATTTGATTTGGAGCAATCTTAGACTCCTATTTTCAATTTTCCCAAAACTGCTCGTAAATAAGATGCATTATTGATTTCTACCTGAGAACCCTTGTTGTTCTCGAGAACTACTATTTATTCTCGAGAAATATGGTCTTATTCTCGAGAAATACTTAGTTCTCTCAAGTCCTACTATTTTTTTCTTGAGAACTAAGTGTTTCTCTCGAGAACTATGAGTTTCTCTCAAGAAATTTGCTCTCGTTCTCGAGAAGCCCCTTTCCTCTCTAGTAGTCCTATATAGTCTGCGTTCGGGCGCATTTTTGAAGGTCAAAACGGCTCTATATAGAAAATTGGTCAACCTGAAATTTGTTCTTTTCGACGAGATCTACAACTTTCATGTTGGGCACATTATGATTTGGAGCAATCTTAGACCATTATTTTCGATTCTCCCAAGATTGCTCATAGGTGGCTTGTTTGATTTATTCTCTCAAGCCCTCAACCTTTATTCTCGAGAACTAATGTTATTCTCGAGAGCCTTAGCCTCTCCATATCGATAAATGATGTTCCTCTTGAGAACCATAGCGTTTTTTCTCGAGAACCAATGTTATTCTCGAGAGCCAACCCCTCCCTCTCGAGTAGGTCTGCTTCCTCTCGATTGGTTCTGTACAGTCTATGTTCGGACACCGTTTTGAGGGTCGAAATGGTGTCGTATGAAACAATGGTCAACATTAAATTTGTTCATCTCGATGAGATATACAACTTTAATGTTCGGCACTTTTCGATTTTGAACCATCGTAGACATCTATTTTTGATTCCCGTGAAACTGCTCGTAATAACCCGTTTTTTACAAAACATTTTAAAAACATAAATATGTATATATATATATATTCTTGGACTTAGGTTTTATAACTAGAACTTCATCTTCTCCGATTCTTTTTCTCCCGAACCAGAGCAGCGTGAGCATGAGAGAGAAAATACTTCGTGAACCTTCCGGTGGCCGCCGACGGTGCTCCGGTGCTTGAAATCTTCATCTGAATATAGATCTAGAGAGCTCTCACTGAGAGCTACGCTATCGTGGTAAATTTTTCCCCTTTCCTTGAGTTTTCTCATTAGGGTTTTTCGTCCCTAACCCCATTTTCGGACATTTTTGTTTAGATTTCAACTCTTCCCGTGTTCTTTTACCCCGATCTGCGACGCGGAGTGATTCAGAGAACTTTTCCGGTAAAACCCAGGCAAGTGGCGGTTTCCCCTCGTTTCTCCTTGTCCGATTTGATGGTAATGGCTATGTTTTCATGTTCCTTAAAATTTTCTACGCTTATTCTACAAAATTATAGTTATGATTAACTTTCTCAATGATCACATGAGGTTATAACGTTTGGTTATGGTGAACTCAATTTTGTTCGGTTATGTTTGATCATTCTTGAAGTGTCTTATTGATGGCTTTAAACGCCTTAGATTCCATTATTGAACGGATTTGAGTTATTTAGGATTGTAAATCGTTCTTAAGGGTTGATCAACCATGTCATTTATCTAGTAATGTCAAGTAGAATCCGACGAGCCAAATCTTGAGATATTTATGTGTTGTGGTTTGTTTGGATTTCTAAAATTACGGGAGTTAGTGGATAAAACCACCCCCGCATTGTCTAACTCCTTTATTGTACATTGTGGAAGTCTACCGGGTTTTTGGGCATCTACGGTGTATGGTGGAGAGTATGAGACTCCCTCACAGTTAAGCTGATAATATATTCTTGAGGGGTGTGTCCAGTTGAGTGACCACCTCGCCCGTGTTTTTTTGGGGTAGAGTCGACTACAGGTGCTTAGTAAAGGTAGTTAAATTTTATTCCTTATGTTTTTACTTATTTTTGTTCACTTTTTGCCTTGGTAAATCTGATGTATTTGTTGGATTACGTCACGATTCACGAAGAATTTCTCTCTTTTCCTATTCGATGCCTTATTTCAGTATTGTTGGTCTTGGGTTAGTACCCCTTGATCTTTGTTTATTTTGGCTAATTTATTCTCTGCCACCATTTGTACTTTCTTGATGAGGTGTTCTATATTTGGAATGCCCCAGGTTCAGAGCAGTAGCAGGTAGCAGAGCTAGTTTTCGTGTTTCTAGGCTGCAGTGTTGGCCATGGTTGTTACCTCATCTCAACGAGGTAGACTGTTGTTTATTTAGTTACTGGTTCAGGCTTACTTTACTGTAAGTGGGTTCGTGTCAGTTGTTGGCTCCAACAGTTTTGTTATTAGTTTGATACTTGCTAGCTACTTATTTCTCTCTATGTGGATGTGGATTACTTGCTCTCTGTGAGGATTTATGATAGGAATGAATGTTGGGTGTTTAAATAATAAAATCTATTACTATTACTTCATGCACTGCATAATTTCAAAACTCTAAAATGTTATATTTAGCGAATGTAAAAGCTATCCTTACTTTTATTATAAATTTAGAGTCTTGCATAGCATGAGTTGTCCTTCAGGGACGTTTATACTCATGTAGGATGTTGGAGTCAACCTAAAAAAGTATTTTTTTCGCAGCGTATAACTATATTTTGATTCGTGGACTAAATGAGCCATTAAGCCGAGGGATACGGCTAAATATTGCACTTAACTAATTTTTTTTTCTTAAAAATAACTTAAACATTTTTTCTTCATGATTAAGTAGGTGTCTGCCTGAGCATCCGCAGTTATCCCCTGCTGACGTGGCATCATGACGCACATTTTACCTTACTCTGATATGATTTTATATATGGTGAAAATGCGGGTTGTGATAGTTGAAATCAGAGGGAGGTTGCTTGACAATTGGTCGGGCAACCTTCCCTTTTAGTGTTTGTTGTTTAGCGTCATATCATACACACACCGATGTGTCATTAGTATGTCTTGGCTCAAGCATTAACACTACACTCATAAGGATGATTAGAAGTATATGAGGCATATTATGTAGTATGGGATGCATAATATGTGTTTGTATATGGATCCACCATAGGTGGAAACATGTGAGGGTTATGTTGTATGGGATGCATAACCTCACCACATGAATGCCCATTAGCACGTTTTCTTTTTTCATTGCATGCAATGTTATGCAGTAGTGGATGCATAATATTTCATATATACGCCGCTCATAATATGCATTAAGGCCTTTTTAGGATGCATAACACTGCTTGCATAGCATAACATAACATAAACACAACATCCCAAGCTAAAGATTAACATGATGACATATGTACACACATGATTTTAAATAAGAGTAAAGAAGCTATGCATTCATATCATAGGCACATGAGTCAATAAGATGATTTGATATAATCCTGAGTAGTACATAACATCATCATATAATCCCATAGCAAGTGACCGCTTAAGCAAGTGTCTTTTAAGTATGGTCTGAACTAGTTTTGTTTGCCCTAGTCGCAATCTAGGATTTTGATGGTTTATTCGTTTGCCTTTTAAAAAATGTCGCCAAAGAGTATTGCGACAAGGTCGACTACCCAGTCGGATGGTGAGTCGTCAGGTGCGTAGAGTGATGCGTTGATCGAGAGTTTGCGCCAGAGCAACGAGGCTCTATCAAGGCAAGTAGTCGCAATGCAATCGAAAATTCAGACCTTATTGTCTGCGGCTCCCACGCAACAACCCTTAGTATGAGATCCTGCCGTGGATCAAGCCATACCTGATGCCCCTACTGCTTTCATGCCCCCGGTGATGCTACCACCAGAGACTAATTTCATCTCACATTTCCAGCGATTGAGACCTCCTACTTATGACGGGAGTGCTGACTTCATGATTTTAGATAATTCGATCATCTCCATCGAAGAGATGTTTTCATATTCCAGAATTCTAGAAGCCCAGAAGGTTATGATTGTAGCCTATCAGTTAAAAGTCCTAGTAAAGAGTTGGTGGATTCATGAAAAGGAGAGTCTGAAGGAAGGCTGCTCCTAGGACTCTTTTAAGAAGATGCTCCTGAAAAAGTTTCTTCCCTCGGTCGAGCAGGACCGTCTCATGAATAACTTCCTGCATCTGAAGCAGAGACAGCTCATGGTGAGCGAGTACGAGAATGAGTTTAGCAAACGGAGTAGGTTTGCTCCTTATTTGGTAGCTTGTGAGGAGGGTAGAGTGAAACGTTTCTTGGGAGGATTAAGAAGCGATGTCCAGCAGTTGGCATGCGCTTACTGAGCTGAAAGTTATGCTGAAGCAGTGAAAGCTGCTTTGAAAGTGGAGGTGATTGAAAATGCTAATAACCGTGGTGTTGTGGCAAGGAAAGAGAAAAGGAAAGGTGTTGAGGATGGTAGCTCCAGGGCGTCTGACCCTTCTTCGAAAAAGAAAAGTAAGGAAGTGTGAAGCTTATGTGGTCATCCTGGCCACCCTTACAAAAGGTGTTTCAAGAGGACTGCCACCCTGAAGCAGTAGCAAGTACATGCCATTCAAGGTGTACCAAAGGGAGAGCTTGTGTACTCGTTCTGTGCAAGCAATGGTCATGGTGTGAATCGTTGCTCGATGAAAGAAAATACTTGCTTCCAGTATGGGCAGAAGGGACACACGAAGTCGTCGTGCCCTCAGGCTCAGTCCACACTACAGCCTACCCCACTTCAAGCTCTGTCACCGCCACCATCCCAAGACAAAGGAAAAGGAAAACTGAACGTGATGACCAACGAGGAAGCTCAAACCTCTACGCAAGTGATATCAGGTTAGTCCATGTTTAAAATATCCTTATTATTTATCGATGTTGCCCTAGTTGTCGTTCGTTTAGTTATGTATGTTACGGTTTTAGGGGAGTTTAAGGTGCGGAATAGGTGGCCTGGCGTTCTTTTTGATTCGGGTGCCACCAATTACTTTGTAGCCCGGAGATTTGTTGATAAACATTACCTGAATATGGATCAATTGGGAGACTCCTTCAATATCAAGCTTCTCTCCGGTGATTCAGTGATATCTAGCTAAGGAGTTCTGGGATTCCCTATTTATCTTGGAAATTTTCTGGCCTTTGCAGAGTTGATGATTTTAGATCTGGCTGACTTCGACGTGATTTTGGGCATGGACTGGCTGTCCAAGTATGATGCGGTAATCCAGTGCAAGGCTAAGCGACTGGATTTCAGGATGGACGATGGCCAACCTATGAGCATCTATGGATTTCAGGACAAAGTTTTCCCTATCATATCTACGGTACGTGCTTGTCGTGCTATAGAGTCTGGTTGCGAGGCATTTTTGGTTTCTATTTCTGCTATGGAAACAGCTTTTGTTACACCACGACTTGAGGATGTCCCGGTGGTGCGTGAGTTTCCAGATGTCTTTCTTGATAGTCTTCCAGGACTTCCTCCTGAAAGAGAGGTGGAGTTTGTGATAGACCTCGAGCAAGGTACTCGTCTAATTGCTAAGGCACCTTACCGTATGGCGTTGCGTGAGTTAGAAGAATTGCGCACTCAGCTGGATGAGTTGTTGTAGTGTGGTTTTATTAGGTCAATTTCTTAAGAAGAAAGATAGTTCTATGAGGCTCTGCATAGATTATCAAGAATTAAATAAAGTAACCATTAAGAACCGATATATGTTGCCTCGGATTAATGACCTATTTGATCAGTTGTGGGGAAGCGCTGTGTTTTTGAAGATTGATCTTCGTTCAGGCTACCACCAGTTGAGAGTTCGTGAGGTTGATGTACCCCAGACAACTTTTCATTCCCGGCACGAGCATTTTGAGTTCTTGGTGATGTCCTTTTGACTGACTAATGCACCCTCTGCATTCATGGATTTAATGAATAGAGTGTTCAAGGATTTCTTGGACCATTTTGTTATTGTGTTCATCGACGACGTCCTAGTGTATTCTCGCAGTGTTGAGGAGCAAACTCAATACTTGTGTATGGTTTTGGAAACCCTGAGGGAGCACAAGCTCTATGCTAAGTTGAGTAAGTATGAATTTTGGTTATCCCAGGTGTCCTTTTTGGGGCATGTTGTGAGTAAGGACGGTATTTCCATAGACCCTACAAAGATTTCTGCTGTAATGGAATGGAAGAGACCTTCTACTCCTAAGGAGATTAGGAGCTTTTTAGGTCTGGCTGGTTACTATAGAATGTTCGTGGAAGGGTTCCATGTGTTGTCTGCTCCTCTAACCAGACTAACACAAAAGAGCACCGTATTTATTTTGATAGATAAATATGAAGAAGCCTTTCAAGAGCTGAAAAAGAGATTATGTACTGCTCTAGTTTTAACTCTGCCTACTGAAGGACTTGAGTATGTTGTATATGTGGAGGCATCACACATTGGACTTTGTTGTGTTCTGATGCAAGAAGGAAAGGTGATTGCATATGGATCAAGGCAATTAAAAGTTCATGAAGGAAACTATCCTACACATGATTTAGAGTTTGCGGCAGTAATTTATGCGTTTAAGCTTTGGAGACATTTATTGTATGGCGCGTTGTGCAAGATCTACACAAATCATAAGAATTTGAAGTACATCTTCACTCAAAAGGAGTGAAATCTGCACTAGCGTAGGTGGTTGGAGTATGTAGCGGATTACGAAGTAGAGATCCTTTATCACCTGAGAAAGGCTAACGTAGTAGCTGATTCTTTGAGTTGAAAGACGGCTGAAATCTTCAATCTATCTGTACAGTCCCAGGTGGAAGAATTCTTGTTGATGGATATTGAGGTTGGGAGTAGTTCCGTGCCTGCTGGTTTGGAAGCAGAAAAGCCCTCTTGGATTTCCCTTTCCAGAATGCACCAGAAGGAGGACCCTGATTTATTACACCTCTGGAAGAGAACTGAGAAAGTAGAGTTACCTGATTTCTCTTTGGACGAGCTCGGTACTCTGAAATATCGGAGTAGATTTTGTATTCCTTCCTTTGGCGATGTTCGAGCTAAGATCTGTGCTGAAGCTCATGGTTCCAGTGTAGCCTATCACCCTGGTTCCACTAAGATGTATAAGGATATAAAACAAATTATTTGGTGGTCAGGGATGAAGAGCGATATCGCAAAGTTTGTATCGGAATGTTATACGTTTCAGCGTGTCAAGGCTGATCATAGAAACCCTGGTGGTAAATTGTCACCGCTCGATATTCCAAGTTGGAAATGGGAGAGTATTTCTGTAACACCCCAAAACTTGGAAGGGGAATCGACGGCGTCATTTTAGCCAAATTTGGGTTTTGGAGCAGGCGGCACGGGCGTGTCAAGGGCATGACACGGGCGTGTCAGGGCGTGGTCGACCGCGGAGCTTGTGGTCGACATTTTGAGGGTCGACGTTCGTCAAGCTCAGGAACACGGCCTGGGACACGGGCGTGTCCCTGGCCGTGTCCTTCTTGGGATGTTTGTAGGATTTATTCTACTAGGCGTGACACGGGTCACGACACGGCCGTGTCGTGTCTGACACGGGCGTGTCGAAGGCCGTGTCTTTGGCTGTGTCCTTCTTTGACTAGGAAAATTGGTCGGTGGGGGGTGTGACACGGGTCTCGACACGGGCGTGTCAAAGGCAACACGGGCGTGTCAGTGGCCGTGTCAAAGGGCGTGTGCTGGTTTTCGAATCGGTCGAGACGGTGAATGGGTAACACGGCCTGGAACACGGCCGTGTTGCAACCCGTGTTCGGCCTAGTTTTTGTGATTTTAGGCCGAATCGTGGCCGTCCGTTTCTTTGTTATGAGATCCAACGGCTGGGGGCTAGATCTGAGGGATTAAACTCGGGAATAGGGTTTGAAACCCTCACTTTTCTCCTATCTTTATCTCTCTTGATTCTAGAGAGAAGGGAGAGCAAGGAGGAGGAAGAAGGCCAAGATCCGGCCGCCGGCGAAGCTTCGGAGGTCCGTTTCGCGAGCGGAGTTCAGATCCGCGAAGGTGGGAGCGTTGCGGTGGTTTTCAACCGAGAAAATCTTCTCCATGGCTAGGAAGAGGGGACGGAAGGTAACGACACTTCTCCTCTCGGTTTTTAGGATTTAGGATGCATGAATAGCATCCCCTTCCTTTCGTATTTTGAGCACCGAAACTCTCAAATGAGAGGGATTCATGTAGCCTAGGTTCAAGAGGAATCACCGGGTTGAGTATGTTCATCCCGGCATGCTTTGCATTAGAGATCCGCTCCGTTAGAGGATTAGGCATTATGGGTGAAGCTGTGGTCGCGACCGTTAGTCTGACCCAGTGATGTTGCATAGCGAGATGTGAGGATTCGGTAGAAATCCATTGCGGCAATACGCCGTTGTGTGTATGCGTTTTCCCCCTTTTAATTGAGTGAGTACCCATAGTCGGAACCGGACGATGTTAGCTTCGCTTCTTGCGGTAGATGGTTTCCTTGGAGCACGGGAAAGATACGGTGCGAATGGTGATTGGGGTGGGGAAACCTTTGTTTGTGCTGAGCAAAGGCGCGGCTATGTATTCGTGGTCGGCTGGCTATCCCGTGACGCTCAAGTCATGTGAGGAAAGTGTCCCGGCGAGACTAGTCCCTTGTGTGAGACTGACGAGAATGCCGAGCGGAGGGCAAGCCCGGGCAATGTAGCCATGAGCGGGTGGGGTCCAGCAAGGCTTCTTAGAATCGGTCAGTTTGAGACGGAACCCTGACGAGCGGAGTCAGATTGCGCGGGCAAGCCCTGGGGTTATGACCCATGTGCGGGTGGGGCCTTTGCGAGGTTCCGTGTGACGGCGTGGGTGCCGTTAGGGACATGGTAGTTCCCTTGTGTTTGCGGCTTTAAGCCAATGGGGAAACGGAAGTACCCAGTGTTTTATGTTGTGCTAGATGCATACGAGCTAGGGTGCCTTGGGTGAAACCCGGGTTGCATTCATGTTGCATAGTAGGCCCCTTTCACTTTGTACAAAACATAGAGAACATGTATGCTGTATGAGACATCCAAACCTGTTATACCGCTTTATCATATATACTCTATGGGTATACGAAGTGCTAACTTGCAGGTGGAGTGGTACCCCGGGGTCCATTAGGGACGGCCGGGAGGAGATGTGTTTGTTACACAGTAGAGGTCATCCTTTGCTAACCCACGTTACTTCAAATCCTTACAGTGCAAGGATCGCATGCAGGAGCTAGCGCGCCGGGCGAAAAGCCCTAAGCCTCATGGAGTGTAGCTGGGCTTGACTATTTTCATTTCCTTATTTTGCTGCTGTTGTTTGACTATGTCCGGCTTGCATGCCGAGGTAGGCTCGGGGTGCTTGGCACTTTTATATTTGGACTTATATTGTGTAAGGCCTTAAGGCCATTTGATACTCTTCTATTAGTGGATAACTTATGTCTGTTAGTGTTCTGTTTCCGTTGTGTTTGTCTTGAGTTTTGAGATTGGGTAGTTTTATATCATCTTTTAATACTAAAGTTGTGGCGTCCGTATGTTGTAGGGCGCCGGCTGGACCCATATTATATGGTCTTTACAGGGGAGGTGTTACAATTTGGTATCAGAGCCAGGTTGGTGTTCCAATGAGATGTTTCGCGGTCAAAAGTATAAGTCGAGTCGCGTATAAGAAGTTATCCACATAGGAGTATCGCGGGACCATGAGTGTCCTTGTGTTCGAGTCTTGCGATTAGAGACTGATTTGCGTTTTCTTGCTTGTGTTTAAAGTGCAAGCAACGAGGCTGGGACCTTGAGGCCAAGAGAAGAGCTCTCGGCAAGTAGTGCGACTGCGCAAGGTCCGCTAGGGATGGGGGTCACACCGGCCGACTTCTGCCGTATGCTTGCAGAAGAGATGGTGGCGGCCCAAGCTGCAGCGACAGCACAGGTAGCAGCTATCGTTTCTCAAGTAGCAACTCCTACTACCCCGGACACGGCAGCGACCGTGCCGGTTGAGGAAGCCAGGTGGGCAGAGCCACAGGCCGAGAGAGTGGTTGTCGGGCATGGGGACTGGCAAATGAAGTACTTTCTGAGTTTCCACCCTCCAACCTTCAAGGGAATCGACACGCCCACAGATGCAGAGGATTGGTGGGCTAGAATTCAGGAGCTTCTGAGGGCGGCAGAGGCGCCAGATGAGAAAAAGGCAGAGTTCGCAGCCTTTATGTTGGAGGGAGATGCCAAGTTATGGTGGGTGAGCCACAGTGGCCGGCAGTTTCTAGGACGCACACCGTCCCTCGAGGAGTTTGGGAATGCCTTCCTGAAGAAGTACATTCCCGCCTCAACGAGGTTAGCCCTCCAGAGGCAGTTTCTATATCTGATGCAGCAAGACAAGTCAGTGGATGAGTATGTTCAGGAATTTACTCGCTTGGGTCATTATGCAGGGACGACCATGGCAGACGATGAAGAGAGGGACAATCTCTTCTATCATGGATTAAGGGAGAATCTAAGACAACCCCTCATATCGATGAAACGTGCGGGTTTCAGCGAATTGGTGGAGGCGGCCCGAATTTTGGAGAGTGACATGGAGCGATCCCAGCATCGCAAGGGTTTCACACCCAAACAGGGGGAGGAGAAGAAGCCTGCTCAGTCCCATGGAAAGGCGGAAGGGAGCCGATGGAAGAAGAATCCTTCCCCATATAAGTCGGGCGAGAAAAGTATTTGGACGTCCGGAGGGTCACGCTCTAAGGGACCGCAGACGTGTTACAGTTGTGGCAAGCCAGGCCACATAGCAAGATTTTGTACCCAAGGGGGCGCTGAGCAAGAGCCAAGGCAGGAGCAGATCGTACGCTCCGGACCCAGTGCAACAGAGAAGGGGAAGATGGCAGAGTCAAGTGCTTCCCGGTTTCAACCAGTGCAGCCAAGGGCCTACAACCTTGGGCAGCAGAAAGCAATCCGCCAAATCGACGTGGTGACAGGTATGAGAGTTCAACCTACACCGTAGATTTCTTCCTTTCAAGCCTTTTTATGTTTGTTGCATGTGTGTAGGCTTTTAGTGGTATCTGGGTATCCCGCTAGAGTACTTTTTGATACGGGAGCGTCGCACTCCTTCCTTGCGGAAAGTTTCACCCGGAGGATTGGAGTTGAGTCCTTCGCAACGGACTCAGAGTTGAAAGTGCGCATGCCCAATGGGTCATCTATGACAACTAGGGCAAAAGGGCGGATTTATTGGAGTCTTGAGGGAGTCGACTTCTTTTTGGTAGCGGCGATCTTGCCGTTGTCCGAGTTCGATGTGATTTTGGGGATGAATTGGCTAGCGGAGCAGCGTGTCAGTATCGACTGTTTGTCCAAGGTGGTAACCCTGAGGGGCGTGGGGCAAGCGGAAGTCAAGTTTGAGGGCCTGCATGGAGTGGCATGTTCCCTAGTTTCGGCACTTCAACTAGTGCTAGCTGTTAACCAAGGGGGTGTAGCTCTAGTAGCGTTGTTGGAGGTTAGCCTTTCCAGGCTTTCTCTTGGGGAAGTGCCCGTGGTGGCGGAGTTTGGAGATGTTTTTCCTGAGGAGCTACCGGGAGCACCTCCTCGGTAGGAGATTGATTTCTCCATCGAGTTAGTGCCCGAGGCTAGACCGGTGTCACGTCCACCCTTTAGGATGGCACCAAAGGAGTTGGCCGAGCTCAAGGTTCAGTTGCAGGAGCTTTTGGAGCAAGGGTATATCAGACCCAGCTCTTCACCGTGGAGTGCGCCGGTGTTATTTGTAAAGAAGAAGGACGGTAGTATGCGTCTGTGCATAGACTACCGAGAGTTGAACAAATTGTTTGTCAAGAATAAGTATCTGATTCCTCGGATAGACGATCTCTTTGACCAGTTGGTGGGGTCGGTGGTGTACTCCAAGTTGGACTTAAAGTCTGGATATTATCAGTTGCGGATTCGTGACGAAGACATACCCAAGACCGCGTTTGGTACGAGGTATGGTCATTTTGAGTTCTCGGTGATGCCGTTCGGGCTGACGAACACGCCGTCCGTGTTCATGGACTTGATGAACCGAGTGTTTGGCGAATATTTGGACTGTTTCGTAGTCGTCTTTATCGACGACATATTGGTATATTCCAAGTCGGAAGCGGAGCACGAGTCGCACTTGCGGACAGTGTTGCAAGTATTGAGAGAGAACCAGATTTATGCGAAGTTCTCCAAGTGCGAGTTATGGTTGGAGAAAGTGGCATTTTTAGGCCATGTGATTAGTGGGGATGGGGTGGTGGTAGATCCAACGAAAGTAGAAGCCATCAGAGAGTGGCCAGTTTTGAGGACCGTGGCGGAAGTCCGAAGTTTTCTTGGACAAGCCGGGTACTACCAAAGGTTTGTGGAAAACTTTTCGCGGATAGCTCTACCCCTCACTTCACTAACTCGCAAGGATAAGAAGTTTGTATGGAATCAAGAGTGCAATCAGGCGTTTGAAACCCTGAAGGAAAGGCTAATGATGTCACCGATCCTAAGTCTACCAAAGGGGACCGAAGGGTTCCAGATTTTCAGCGACGCATCCGGATGCGGTTTAGGGTGCGTGTTGGTGCAGCATGGTAGTGTGATAGCTTTTGGGTCGAGGCAGCTGAAGCCTCATGAGTGAAATTACCCCGTCCATGATTTGGAGTTGGTGGCAGTAATTTTTGCTTTGAAGTTGTGGAGGCACTACGTTTATGATGCAAAGGTGGAGATCTTCACGGACCACAAGAGTCTGAAGTATCTCTTAGATCAGAAGGACCTAAATATGCGGCAGCGCAGGTGGGTCGAGTTCCTTGGGGACTACGAGGTGGCGATTCAGTACACGCCAGGGAAAGCCAATGTGGTGGCAGATGCTTTGAGTAGGAAATACTCGGGGCAAGGAAACTGGATTGAAGCTCACGATGAGCAGTTAAGGCGGGACTGGGTGTCCCTTGGTTTGGACTGTGTGGCAAGAGGCGAGTCTAGCGTGGCTCGACTAAATTGGATTGAGATGTAGAGTGACTTATGCGATCGTATTCGGGAAGCGACCCGTGTAGATGCGGAGTTCCAAACTTTCGTGGAGGAAGCTCTAAAGGGCGAGGGTAGCGCCTGGGAGATGGTTGATGGGATTCTGAGGAAGGGCGGAAGGATTTGTGTACCGCAGTTCGACAAGCTCCGCGAGGAGTTGATGTTTGAGGCCCACTTCACTAAGTACTCCATTCACCCGGGTAGTACAAAGATGTACTTGGATTTGAAGAAGTCCTATTGGTGGCCTGGGATGAAGCGGGACGTCGCTTTGTGTGTGAGTCGGTGCCAAACATGTGCCTTGGTGAAGGCCGAGTGTCAGAAGCCAGGCGAGTTCTTGAAGCCTCTTCCAATCCCCGAATGGTAATTTGATGACATCTCTATGGATTTTGTGCATGGGTTGCCTAGATCGCAGCAGGGTAATGATGCCATTTGGGTGATTGTAAACCGCTTGACCAAAGTGGCACATTTCATCCCAAACCGGAAGGAGGACGGTGTGGAAAAGTTGGTGGAGTTGTACGTCCGCAATATTGTACGACTTCATGGGATTCCGAAGAGTATAGTCAGCGACCGGGATGGACGTTTCACGTCTAAGGATTGGCGGTTGGTGCAGAAGAGCTTTGGCACAAAACTCAAGTTCAGTACGGCCTTTCATCCTCAAACCGATGGGCAAACCGAGAGAACGAACCGTACTTTGGAAGATATGCTAAGGATGTGTACTCTCGACTTCGGCAAGAAGTGGGAGGATCACCTCTTCATGGTGGAATTTGCTTATAACAATAGTTACCAAGATAGTATCAAGATGGCGCCATATGAAGCTCTATATGGGAGGCGGTGTCGAACACCGATGTCTTGGACAGAGGCGGGAGACACCAAGCTTTTGGGGAAAGAAGTGGTAGCCAACGCTAGTGAGCCAGTGCGGACCATCCAAGAGCGCATGAAGGTAGCTCAAGATCGGCAGTCGAAGTATTTCAATGCTCGCCATAGGCATGTGGAATTCGCTGTGGGCGACTGAGTGTATCTTAAGATCAAGCCGTTCAAAGGCGTTTCGCGAATTCGCCGACTCAAGAAGCTGAGTCCGAGATTTTTGGGACCATTCAAGGTCATCGAGCGAGTGAGAGAGGCAGCGTACCGGTTGGCATTGTCCACGGAGCTAAGTGGATTGCATGATGTTTTTCACGTCTCCGTTCTGAGGAAAGCGTTGTTAGAAGCCAGCATGGTGATTGAGCCGACGGCGGTGCCAGTAGAGGAAGACTTGAGGACGCGAGTTCATCCAATCGGGATAGAAGACTCAGAGGTTCGACAATTACGGAACAAGGAGGTCAGACTCGTAAAGGTCCGTTTGGACAACTGTGGCTGCGAGGAGCTCTCATGGGAGCGAGAGCAGGCCATGCTGGAGGAGTACCCCGAGCTTTTCTCCTTAGGTACCGTTTAGTTTTGTTTACCTTCCATGTTTTAAATTTCGGGACGAAATTCTTGTAAGGGGGGGGAGAATTGTAACACCCCAAAACTTGGAAGGGGAATCGACGGCAACGTTTTAGCCAAATTTGGGTTTTGGAGCAGGCGACACGGGCGTGTCAAGGGCGTGACACGGGCGTGTCAGGGCGTGGTCGACCGCGGAGCTTGTGGCCGACGTTTTGAGGGTCGACGTTCGTCGAGCTTAGGAACACGGCCTGGGACACGGGCGTGTCCCTGGCCGTGTCCTTCTCGGGCTGTTTGCAGGATTTATTCTACTAGGCGTAACACGGGTCACGACACGGCCGTGTCGGGTCTGACACGGGCGTGTCGAAGGACGTGTCTTTGGCCGTGTCTTTGGCCATGTCCTTCTCTGACTGGGAAAATTGGTCGGTGGGGGGCGTGACACGGGTCTCGACACAGGCGTGTCAAAGGCGACACGGGCGTGTCGGAGGCCGTGTCAAAGGCCGTGTGCTGGTTTTCGAATCGGTCGAGACGGCGAATGGGTAACACGGCCGTGTTACAACCCGTATTCGGCCCAGTTTTTGTGATTTTAGGCCGAATCGTGGTCGTCCGTTTCTTTGTTATGAGATCCAACGGCTGGGGGCTAGATCTGAGGGATTAAAATCGGGAATAGGGTTTGAAACCCTCACTTTTCTCCTATCTTTATCTCTCTTGATTCTAGAGAGAAGGGAGAGCAATGAGGAGGAAGAAGGCCAAGATCCGGCCGCCGACGAAGCTTCGGAGGTCTGTTTCGCGAGCGGAGTTCAGATCCGCGAAGGTGGGAGCGTTGCGATGGTTTTCAACCGAGCAAATCTTCTCCATGGCTAGGAAGAGGGGACGGAAGGTAACGACACTTCTCGTCTCGGTTTTTAGGATTTAGGATGCATGAATACTGAATCTCTCAAATGAGAGGGATTCGTGTAGCCTAGGTTTAAGAGGAACCTCCGGGTTGAGTATGTTCATCCCGGCATGCTTTGCATTAGAGATCCGCTCCGTTAGTGGATTAGGCATTGTGGGTGAAGCCGTGGTCGCGACCGTTAGTCCGACCCGGTGATGTTGCATAGCGAGATGTGAGGATTCGGTAGAAATCCGTTGTGGCAATACGCCGCTGTGTGTATGCGTTTTCCCCCTTTTAATTGAGTGAGTACCCGTAGTTGGAACCAGACGCGGTTAGCTCCGCTCTTGCGTAGATGGTTTCCTCGGAGCACGGGAAAGATACGGTGCGAATGGTGATTGGGGTGGGGAAACCTTTGTTTGTACTGTGCAAAGACGCGGCTATGTCTCTGTGGTCGGCTGGCTATCCCGTGACGCGCAAGTCATCTGGAGAAAGTGTCCCGGCGAGACTACTCCCTTGTGTGAGACTGACGAGAATGCCGAGCGGAGGGCAAGCCCGGGCAATGTAGCCATGAGCGGGTGGGGTCCAGTAAGGATTCTTAGAATCGGTCAGTTTGAGACGGAACCCTGACGAGCGGAGTCAGATTGCGCGGGCAAGCCCTGGGGTTATGACCCATGTGCGGGTGGGGCCTTTGCGAGGTTCCGTGTGACCGCATGGGCGCTGTTAGGGACATGGTGGTTCCCTTGTGTTTGCGGCTTTAAGCCAATGGGGAAACGGAAGTACCCAGTGTTTGATATTGTGCTAGATGCATACGAGCTAGGGTGCCTTGGGTGAAACCCGGGTTGCATTCATGTTGCATAGTAGGCCCCTTTCACTTTGTACAAAACATAGAGAACATGTATGTTGTATGAGACATCCAAACCTGTTTTACCGCTTTATCATATATACTCTTTTGGTATACGAAGTGCTAACTTGCAGGTGGAGTGGTACCCCGGGGTCCGTTAGGGACGGCCGGGAGGAGATGTGTTTTTTACACAGTAGAGGTCAGCCTTTGCTGACCCACGTTACTTCAAATCCTTACAGGGCAAGGATCGCATGCAGGAGCTAGCGCGCCGGGCGAAAAGCCCTAAGCCTCATGGAGTGAAGCTGTGCTTGACTATTTTCATTTCCTTGTTTTGCTGCTGTTGTTTGACTATGTCCGGCTTGCAAGCCTAGGTAGCCTAGGGGTGCTTGGCACTTTTATATTTGGACTTATATTGTGTAAGGCCTTAAGGCCATTTGATACTCTTCTGTTAGTGGATAAATTCTGTCTGTTAGTATTCTGTTTCCGCTGTGTTTGTCTTGAGTTTTGAGATTGGGTAGTTTTATATCATCTTTTAATACTAAAGCTGTGGCGTCCGTATGTTGTGGGGCCCCGGCCGGACCCATATTATATGGTCTTTACAGGGGAGCTGTTACAATTTTAATGGATTTTATCACCGGTCTACCAAAATATCCTCGTGGGCATGACTCTGTTTAGGTGATAGTCGACAGATTGACAAAGTGTGCTCACTTTGTTCCGTTTAAGATTGGGTATTCGATGAAGAAGATAGCTGAGCTATATCTTGAAAAGGTCATCAGGTTACATGGAGAGCCTGTTAGCATTGTATCAGATCAGGACTCCAGATTTACGCCTCGCTTTTGGAAGAGCTTGCAAGAGGGGTTGGGTACCGACTTGAGGTAATCCACCTCCTACCATCCGCAGAAGAATGGGAAAACATAAAGAGTAAATCAGATCGTTGAGGACATGATTAGATGAAATATTTTGGACCACGGTGGAGCGTAGGATGAGCGTCTGAGGCTAATGGAGTTTGCTTACAATAATAGTTATCAGGAGAGTCTGCAGATGGCCCCATTTGAGGCCTTATTTGGGAGGAATTGTAGAACTCTGTTGTTTTGGGTTGAAGTTGATGAGGGACCGTTGCTCGGTCCAGAAGCCCTTGAGGAGATGAATTGTATCGTGACTCGTATTCGAGAGCGCTATGAGAAGTATGCCAATCAATGAAGGGTTGATCTTGAGTTTACCGTTGGAGACTTGGTTTTTCTGAAGGTTTATTTGATGTCTGGCGTTAAAAGGTTTGGAAGGAACTACAAGTTAGACCCCCCCGATACGTGGTACCGTTTCAGATTCTTGAACGCATCGAAGTGTCAGCTTATAGGCTAGATTTGCCTGCGACCTTCCCTGGAGTCCATGATGTGTTCCATGTGAGCTAGTTGCGGAAGTGTGTTCATAATGATCGTTAAGTACTCAACTCGATGCACCATTTTCAGCCCAACCTTACGTATGTGGAAGAACATATTCGTATTCTGGATTCTCAAGAGCGTGTGTTGCGAAGAAAGACCATCCTCATGGTAAAGATTCTTTGGAGAAATCAAGACGTCGAGAGCGTGACGTGGGAATTGGAATATGCAATGAGAGAATCTCATTCGCACCTCTTCTCTTTGTTTCGGGTATGTCGTTATGTTTGCAGTTATGTTTTATTTTTCGTCTTGATTTGGTTTTGGAGTTGTGTTAAGTTTCGAGACGAAACTTCTTTTTAGGGGGAGTGACTATAACGCCCCCGATTTTTTGATGATTTTATTTAAATGTGAAACATCATATTTACGGGGTCGTGGTGTTACTTTTAACGTTGAGTTGATGGTGCAATGCCATTAAGGAATTTTTGTGTTTGTTCGGTCGAGTCGGCCGAATTCTTGTTGTAATTGGGAAAATTTTTGCATTTTTAAAATTTTGGACTTGCTTGTCAAGTTTCGTCGCAATCCGAGAATTCTTGGAGTCTCGGCGCGTGATTTAATATCTCAAGAATGGTACGTCGGATTCTAAGGTTGTCTACACTGCTAATTCGTAGAGTCAGCGATTCATTCCAAAATATTAGTCAAATTGGAACTTCTGCAATTTGTCCTGCTTGTACTCGAGATCCACCCTTTTGTTCTCGAAAACTCCCAGTTGTTCTCGATAAGTCACGACTTAATATTTTCGAGAAGTCCTATGTGGTTCTCGAGAAGTATATCCTAGTTCTCGAGAAGTCCTTTGCTATTCTTGAGAAGTTCTATGTTGTTCTCGAGAAGTCCTCTGCTGTTCTCGAGAAGTCCTTTGCTCTTCTCGAGAGGTCCGTTTCAGCCAGTGTTCGGATGCCGTTTTGAGTGTTAAAATGGCGTCGTATAAAAAATTGTAAAGATGAAATTTTTTTGTATCGACGATATCTACAACTTTCATGTCGACCACTTTTTGATTTGGAGACATCTAAGACTCCTATTTTCAATTTTCCCAAAACTGCTCGTAAATAAGCAACATTATTGTTTTCTACCTGAGAACCCTTGTTGTTCTCGAGAACTACTATTTATTCTCGAGAAATATGGTCTTATTCTCGAGAAATACTTTGCTCTCTCGAGTCCTACTGTTTTGTTCTCGAGAACTATGTGTTTCTCTCGATAACTATGAGTTTCTCTCGAAAACTTTGCTCTCTTTCTCGAGAAGCCCCTTTCCTATCGAGTAGTCCTGTATAGTCTGCGTTCAGGCGCATTGTTGAAGATCAAAACAGCAATGTATGGAAAAACGGTCAACATAAAATTTGTTCGTTTCGACGAGATCTACAACTTTTATGTTGGGCACTTATTGACTTGGAGCCATCTTAGACCTCTAGTTTTGATTCTCCCGAGACTGCTTATAGGTTGCCTGTTTGATTGATTCTCTCAAGCCCTAAGCCTTTATTCTCGAGAACTAATGTTATTCTCGAGAGCCTTAGCCTCTACATCTTGAAAAATGATGTTCCTCTCGAGAACCATAGCGTTTATTCTCGAGAACCAATGATATTATCGAGAGCAAACCCCTCCCTCTCGAGTAGGTCTGCTTCCTCTCTAGTGATTCTATATAGTCTGTGTTCGGACACCGTTTTGAGGGTAGAGACAATGTCATACAAAAACAAGATAAACATAAAATTTGTTCTTCTCGACGAGATCTACAACTTTCATGCTGGGCACTTTTCTATTTGGAACCATTCTAGAACTCTATTTTGGATTCCCGTGAAACTGCTCGTAATAACCCGTTTTTGACAAAAAAATTTATAAACATAAATATGTATATATATATTCTTGGACTTATATTTTATAACCAAAAATTCATCTTCTCTGATTCTTTTCCTCCCGAACCAGAGTGGCATGAGCGTGCGAGATAAAATACTTCGTGAACCTTCCGGTAGCCGCCGACGGTGCTCTGGTGCTCGAAATCTTCATCCGAATATAGATCTGGAAAGCTCTCACCGAGAGCTACGCTATCGTGGTAAATTTTTCCCCTTTCCTTGAGTTTTCTTGTTAGGGTTTTTCGGCCCTAACCCCCTTTTCGGCCAAAGTTGTTTAGATTTCAACTCCTCCCGTGTTCTTTTGCCCCATCTGCGACGCAGAGCGATTCGGAGAACTTTTCTGGTAAAACCAAGGCAAGTGGTGGTTTCACCTCATTTCTCCTTGTCTGATTTGATGGTAAGGGATATGTTTTCATGTTCGTTAAAATTTTCTACGAGTATTCTTCCAAATTATAGTTATGATTAACCTTCTCAATGATCACATGAGATTGTAACGTTTGGTCATGGTGAACTCGATTTTGTCCGGTTATGTTTGATCATTCTTGAAGTGTCTTATTGATGGCTTTAAATGCCTTAGATTCCATTTTTGAATGGATTAGAGTTATTTAGGATTGTAAATAATTCTTAAGGATTGATCAACCATGCCATGTATCTAGTAATGTCAAGTAGAATCCGACGAGCCAAATCTCGAGATATTTATGTGTTGTTGTTTCTTTAGATTTCTAAAATTACGGGAGTTAGTGGATAAAACCACCCCCGCATTGTCTGACTCCTTTATTGTACCTTGTGGAAGTCTACCGGGTTTTTGGTCATCTGCGGTGTATGGTGGAGAGTATGAGACTCCCTCGCAGTTAAGCGGATAATATATTTGTGAGGGGTGTTTCCAGTTGAGTGACCACCTCGCCCGTATTTTTTTGGGTAGAGTCGACCACTGGTGCTTAGTAAAGGTAGTTAAATTTTCTTCCTTATATTTTTACATATTTTTGTTCACCTTTTGTCATGGGAAATCTGATGTATTTGTTGGAGTACGTCACGATTCACGTAGTATTTCTCTCTTATCCTATTCGATTCCTTATTTCAGTATTGTTGGTCTTGGGTTTGTACCCCTTGATATTTGTTTATTTTTGCTTATTTATTCTCTGCCACCATTTGTACTTTCTTACTGAGGTGTTCTGTCTTTGGAATGCCCCAGGTTCAGAGCAGTAGCAGGTAGCAGAGCTAGTTTTGGTGTTTCTGGGCGCCTGTGTTGGCCGTGGTTGTTACCTCATCTCAATGAGGTAGACTATTGTTTATTTAATTATTGGTTCAGAATTACTTTACTGTATGTGGATGTAGATTACTTTCTCTCTGGTAGGATTTATGCTAGGATTGCATGTTAGGTATTTTTATGAATAAAATCTATTACTATTACTTCATGCACTGCATAATTTTAAAACTCTAACATGTTATATTTAGCGACCGTAAAAGTTATCCTTACTACTATTATAAATTTAGAGTCTTGCATAGCATGAGTTGTCCTTCGGGGACGTTTATACTCATGTAGGATGTTGGTGTCAACCTAAATAAGTATTTTTCCGCAGCGTATGACTATATTTTGATTCGTGGACTATATGAGCCATTAAGCTTAGGGATATGGCTAAATATTGCACTTAACTAATATTTTTCTTAAAAATAACTAAAACAATTTTTCTTCATAATTAAGTAGGTGTCTGCCTGATCGTCCATAGTTATCCCCTGCTGACATGGCAACATGAAGCGCATTTTCCCTTACTCTGATATGATTTTATATGCGGTGAAAATGCGGGTTATGATATATGCCCCCTAGTCATGGGTTTGACCGAGAGGTGTGACTCTTTTATTATGTTGCTCCTTGTTGGAACAACCCCGGTTGTGGATTTGGGCAAGGATACACTTCATCAAAGAGAGCATGGATCTGACTAAAGATTACAAAAGAATCAGGCAAAGATCAAACTGCGTTCAACGATAGTTGAACTGAGTTCGACGAACGTCGAACTCAGATCGACGATCTGCAGGCCAACTCAGCTCGACGTTCAAATATATCTAAACAAAGTCAGCTCAACGATTCTACAATAAAGTGAGCTCGACGACTCAAGCCTTGAACTCAGCTCGACGATCACCAAAGAATTGAAGAACAGCCAAGTCAGGTCGACGATCTCTGAACCCAGCTCGACGCATCGTCGAACCCAGTTCGACGATCGTCCATCTCAGGTCGACGATTTGCCAAGGAATTGATAAAAGCTAAAGTACTCTTCAACGGTCAGATTCCCTGACATTTATGTCAGCATTCAACCAAAGAGCCGTTGCCAGCTATCAATGCAAAGTCACTATGGGAAAGGAAAAGGATTAAAGGCTGAATAGTTGTCATAAGTTCCAAGAATGGAATAAAATAATGCTCACAAGATTTGAGAATTTAAATCAATTCATTATATATATGCATTCCGGCTTCCAGTCAAAAGACACACAGGACAACAACATATTTTCATATATACAAGAACAACACAACAGCTCTCATCAATCCTCATCAGAGAGCCTTTTGTTCACAGCAAGAAGAAGAAGGAGTCTCCTCCTTCAGTCTCATACAGGCTTCAAGAGCAACAAACAATCTGAATCTTCAGATTTATCTGCTATCAGAAGACCTACCACACCCCAAGAACAAAGTTTCTTCATCCTGAACCAACTCCAAACTTCAGGGGGAGCTTTGACAATCAAGAATCCACTAGTCTTCTCTCAGAGCTTGAGAGAGAGAAGAACACTCTTCACCTTTTTTGTTTTACTCTTTTTTCCCACCTTGTACAGGGTTATAACTCCCTTCAAAAGTTAAGTGTTGGTGTTAGGGCACCTTATCAAAAACCCTTTGGTGTGAGGGCACCTGATCAAAAACCTTATGGTGTGGGGCACCTTATCAAAAACCCATTGGTGCCCAGGACACCTGATCAACTATTCCTGCTAGTGGATTCCTACCAGGGGTGGTAGAAGAGTGGAGTACCCAGTTGAGGGGAACCACTATATTTTCTGTGTCTTCTGTGTTTTTATTTCCTTTATTTTTGCTGCTTTATTTTCTGCATATTGTGCTGTGTATGAAAAATATCTAGAATAAGGTGTAGGTCTCACTTTCAATTGGTATCAGAGCCAGGTTGGTTAAAACCACAGGCTAACACCTGAACCAAAAAGATCCAACAGATCTTACTTCATTCTAGAATTTTTTTCACTCATGGCAGAACTTCCTATGTGCAACCTCAATACATTTGCACTATGGCAGTCAAAGATAAAATGTCATATGAAGTTATTTGATGAAAGCATTTTTGATGTTATAATGACAGGTCCTATAGCACCCACAGCATCAAACAAAGATGCACAAAAGTTACTTAAGGATGCTGATGCTAGAGCAATGAACATCTTGGCACAATCCATGCCAGATGACATCTTTGAAGATCTGATGCACTGCACCACAGCCAAGGAGCTATGGCAATCCCTCATCAAGATGGCTGCAGAATCAAGTAAAGAAGAATCAGCATCTGAATCTTCACCAAAATCAAACACAGATGAACCACAATATGATTCATCTTATTTAAGTGATGAAGAAGATGTTGCTGATGAAGTAGCCTTCTGCTTAAAGGCCATAAATGCATCAAACAACAAGGAAAAGCCTGAATCAGAACTTAGAAAATATCAGGTGATATCCCATACTAACTACATTTCAAAATATCCTAAATCACTTTCTAACTTGGATGCAACTAAACCTAAAGAAAATATGAATTTCCTTAAAAGTCTACTCCCATTCGTCATCAATCCACATCCAGACCACACTCATTTTAAGGAAACAATAAGAAAACCTTCAAGAGAAATATTAAGAAAATTCAACAACATTGATTTTGTTTTTCAAAAGTTTTCTCAAATTTTTCAAACATACATGAAATATTTTTTGAAAAATTTATTTAATAAACCAATAAAACCTCATTACATTTATGGTCTGAAAATTTTCCTTTTTGATGAATCTTAGATCTCAAAGAGGCATAGTAAGATAATTCTACATCCTTACAGATTTTTCACAAAATTATCTACACTAAAACTCAACACAGACTTGATCCAGTGGATCATCACACCGTGTTGAAGTTTTTATTTGTGATAAAGTGATTCTATAGGAAGGGAATTATCAGACAGTGCCTTACTGATTTTAAAGATTTTCTTCAAAATCTTTTTCAGATAATCCTAATGAGTGCTGTGCTCATTAAATTGCATTCCCCTGCCGTCCTCTCTGCCCTCACTCTTTTCTTCTTCAAGATTTGCTTCATTCATTTTTGTTCATGCACAAAAGCAAAAACTGCATCTCTTCTTGTTCCCTTTGCACTTGATCTGTTTTCTGTTTTGCAGGATCACAGACTCAAAATTTCCAACATGAAGAGATGATCAAGAACAGGGCCAAACTTTACAAAACATTCATAAAAGTATGAAGTGTACCCTAACCCAAATAGGGGGAGATTGTTGGAACAACCCCGGTTGTGGATTTGGGCAAGGATACACTTCATCAAAGAGAGCATGGATCTGACTAAAGATTACAAAAGAATCAGGCAAAGATCAAACTGCGTTCAACGATAGTTGAACTGAGTTCGACGAACGTCGAACTCAGATCGACGATCTGCAGGCCAACTCAGCTCGACGTTCAAATATATCTAAACAAAGTCAGCTCAACGATTCTACAATAAAGTGAGCTCGACGACTCAAGCCTTGAACTCAGCTCGACGATCACCAAAGAATTGAAGAACAGCCAAGTCAGGTCGACGATCTCTGAACCCAGCTCGACGCATCGTCGAACCCAGTTCGACGATCGTCCATCTCAGGTCGACGATTTGCCAAGGAATTGATAAAAGCTAAAGTACTCTTCAACGGTCAGATTCCCTGACATTTATGTCAGCATTCAACCAAAGAGCCGTTGCCAGCTATCAATGCAAAGTCACTATGGGAAAGGAAAAGGATTAAAGGCTGAATAGTTGTCATAAGTTCCAAGAATGGAATAAAATAATGCTCACAAGATTTGAGAATTTAAATCAATTCATTATATATATGCATTCCGGCTTCCAGTCAAAAGACACACAGGACAACAACATATTTTCATATATACAAGAACAACACAACAGCTCTCATCAATCCTCATCAGAGAGCCTTTTGTTCACAGCAAGAAGAAGAAGGAGTCTCCTCCTTCAGTCTCATACAGGCTTCAAGAGCAACAAACAATCTGAATCTTCAGATTTATCTGCTATCAGAAGACCTACCACACCCCAAGAACAAAGTTTCTTCATCCTGAACCAACTCCAAACTTCAGGGGGAGCTTTGACAATCAAGAATCCACTAGTCTTCTCTCAGAGCTTGAGAGAGAGAAGAACACTCTTCACCTTTTTTGTTTTACTCTTTTTTCCCACCTTGTACAGGGTTATAACTCCCTTCAAAAGTTAAGTGTTGGTGTTAGGGCACCTTATCAAAACCCTTTGGTGTGAGGGCACCTGATCAAAAACCTTTTGGTGTGGGGCACCTTATCAAAAACCCATTGGTGCCCAGGACACCTGATCAACTATTCCTGCTAGTGGATTCCTACCAGGGGTGGTAGAAGAGTGGAGTACCCAGTTGAGGGGAACCACTATATTTTCTGTGTCTTCTGTGTTTTTATTTCCTTTATTTTTGCTGCTTTATTTTCTGCATATTGTGCTGTGTATGAAAAATATCTAGAATAAGGTGTAGGTCTCACTTTCACTCCTACATCATGTTAAGTAGCTAATCTTAAATTATCACTTGATCATGATGATATTTTAATAGAAAAAACTTTTCTTTCAAGCTCTATATTATTTCTACTTCAATTTATCTTTGATTTCGATTTTAGATCTGTGTCCTAGATGTACGGAGAGGTTGTCGGTACGAGTACAACAATCAAAGGTAGAAGTATTTGCATGATCTCCTCGAGATAAGATGGCATGAATCTTTCGGATTGGAATCAAATCTAATAGTCGGGTTTACCGCATAAAGAATGCTTATGGGTTTTTACTGGCTGAGGGGTCCTAATCGATCAACCTAGGTTTAGTCGAGAGCGTTTTTTCGAGAGAAACGCTTTTATAAATTAGGAACCTCCAAGGTCGAAGTAGGTAATTTAAAAGCTTGAACTCCATGATAGTTTATTATATTTCAACAACAATGAATAGTAACGCGCAGGTTCCGAAAACATGTGTATTTTCATTCCTAAGTGGACATTCTTGAGTTCATTTATGTTATCACGGTAAGCACCGACACGTGCTCGCCACTCCTCAAAACAATTCAACCACAAATTCATTGGAGGAAGACCAAGAGAAGCTGATACCAAATTGTAACACCTCCGTCCATCACATGAAATATAACAGAGTGTTTGGCCGGGGCACCACGCCATGTTCCACAAATAGTCGGTGACATTATTAATATCAAAAATCAAAACACACATCCTAACTCAGAGCATTCTAGCGGAAGCTTTAGGGGTTTATAATGAACTCAACAGTCATGAATGTCAACTATATATAAACAACAACATTTATATATACCACAGGAATGTATAAAGAAATGCACAAAAGTGTTTGGCCTTAAGGACTTTAAAGTTATACTTCACAGGTCTGGATTACATACATCGGCACGAAGGCCGTCCACCAATGAAAACAGTAAAACTTTTCCACTCAGCCTTCGAGGGCCAGCTTAGTACCAAGGGATTCAGCCCATTATTTCCCACTCGGTCCAGCACCTATATAGGGACATTCAACCACAAGGACGGTAAACAAGGCAAGGGTCAGCATTTAGCTAACCAATTATAACGATCTCACCACTTACTCGGGGCAGCGATTTAATCCCTGCAAGCAATACAATCATAACAAGTATATCCCAAGATAGTGCACGACCGAACATTGCAATATATCACAAACACCAGTAAAATGGCCCGATGCTCCGTGCACTCAGGGCACATTATCGATGTACCGGATTTCCCAGAGTCCCACCACCGTTCCAAAGGTACCAGACCTAACATTAAACATTGACCATTCATGCTCCATGACCCACGACCAGAGACTTTATTCTTGATGGCGTACAACCCAAGACTCTCATTAGGTGATCCTAATGAACGCCAATAACCCATACACTCATGTTAGACAACCATAATGTGAAGATAATTCAGCCCTTGCCTGTTACTCAAACCACTAATTTTATGACTAGACTGACGTGGGTCGGCTTCCACTTATCAGTTCGGCTTCATGGACTTTAAGAGCTCGCAGCTCACAATAGCCACACTGTCCTCGAAGGACTGGCTTCACAATCAAAAAGGGAGTTTGTGCCAGCGTTCGTCATGATCGCTTGGCGGGGCTAACAGAAGCTCTCTTTTTGTTCCCAAACTCAACCCAAACCCTGCAGCATCCTGCAGTACCAGAAACACTGGTCTTTCCATGGTATACAACACATGAATTTCTAGGGTATTATCTTAGAACTCCACTCCAGTAATTCATGTTACTCAACTTCATAGACACAACCCACAGACTCCATAAAATATTCATTTATACACAGAGTCTTCTCAAGTTCGCAAAATAAAACATCACAGATCCAAACCAACCTGTTCGGATTGGCTTCACAAATCATGCATATTCCGTATTACAAATTTCCGGATCTATATGGAAATTTAATTGGGGATAAAACGTATCAACCCATGGAATTCTCTTAACAAATCCACCTTTTGGTGGAGGATTCCATGCACATGCAAAATTTGCACTCACTTGTCCAAACAGGAGGTTGTTACCCCTGTAGTTCTCTTCAGAGCCATGACAAAGCTTTTCTACGTGAATGGAAATGAGTGCCTCATTTTTCCCTTCGCGGATATAGACACGGATCCCGCTTCCGATGAGGGAATCTCCTTTAGCACCATCATAAAGGTCCGCCCAAACCCTTAGATCCAGCCTTTAGTTCTCTTCTCAAGAACTTGGATGAAAAAAAGAGAGAGTGTGTGAGAAGGAAATAATGATTTCCTCATCCCAACCCATATGCATATGTGGCCTCGAGTAAACCCCAGCCATACGATCACTCCATAAAAACGAGGCATTTGCTTGGATTTGAGTTGAAAAGTCAGCATAACCGCTTTGATCATCCAACCGGCGCTGCTATTACTCGAGAAATCCTTTCGACGTTCGTCAAACTCCATTTGACGTTCGTCGATAGAATACAGCACCATGTTCGTGGAACTTCCAAAAATCTGTTCGAGGTTTGTCGAACTCCGTTCGACGTTCGCCAAAAGTATACAAGAAATATAACAACACCACATTCGTCGAACTCTGTTCGACGTTTAGCCTGTTACTTCCTACTCCCTTTGGGTTGTTACAATCCTCCCCTCCTTAAAGAAATTTCGTCCTGAATTTTTCATACAACTATAAGAAATACAACAACAAATATGTCATAACATATATTATCTTCACAAAACAATGTTACAATATTTTATACAAAAACCTCGGGAAATTCAGCACATATGGTTTTCTCCCGCTCCCATTTTAGCTCCTCACAGGCAAAGTTGTCCCACCGGACCTTGACCATCCCGATTGTCTTGTTCCACGCTAGCTTAACTGCCATATCCTCTATCCGAATGGGCATAACCTTCGTCGCTATCTTAGATTCGACCAGCACTCGATCATTCGCAATCACTTGTGCTGGATCTTTCACGGCTTTTTGAAGCACTAATATATAGAATGCATCATGCAAGCCACACAGTTCTTCCAAAAGAGCTAGTCGATAGGAAGCTTCTCTAACTCGCTCCACTACTTCAAACGGACCAAGATACCTCAGACTTAACTTTTTCAAATGCCAAATCCTGGACACGCCCTTGAATGGTGTGATTTTTAAGTATACCCACTCGCCAACAGCAAACTCTACATTTTGGTTCTTGGTATTATAGTACTTCGCCTGCCTATCTTGGGCTACCAAAAGCCGTTATCGAATCAAATGTATAGTCGAATAGCATCTTCGACTTCCTTATGCTTAAATAACTTTTACTCGCCTGTTTTCGCCCAAGCTAACGGTGTACGGCACTTCCTGCCATATAAAGCTTCAAAAGGCGCCATTTGTATACTAGCTTGATTACTATTATTATAGGCAAATTCGATCTTTTAGAGATGGTGTTCCTACCTCTTTCCAAAATTTAAGGCGCACATTCAGAGCAAGTCCTCCATCGTTCTGTTGGTCCTCTCAGTCTGGCAATCCGATTGAGGATGAAAGGCTGTATTGAACTATAGCTTAGTCCCCAAAAATTGATGGATCAGCCTCCAATCATTTGAAGTAAAGCGCCCATCTTGATCACTTATGATGTTACGGGGTACACTGTGCAATTGTACGATATTATCAACGTATATTTTAGCTAGTTTCTCAACTGAATCATTCTTCATGTTCGGTATGAAGTGTGAAACTTTTGTTAGCCAGTTAACGATCACCCACACGGCATTGTTCCACTCTACGATCTCAGCATCCTATGCATGAAATCCATCGAAATGTCATCAAACTTCCATTCCAGAATTGGTAGAGACTTCAGAAAACCTCCAGGCTTCCTACATTCTACTTTAACTAAGGCACATGTCTTACATTTAGCCACGTAATATGATATGTCCTTCTTCATGGACAACCACCAGAACAGCTTCTTCGTGTACTTGTACATCTTTGTGCTCTGTGGATGAAATGAATACTTCGTGAAGTGAGCCTCATACATCAATTTTTCTCTTAGCTTACCAATATCCGGGACACACAAACGACCTTCTTTCTATAAAAGGCCGTCTTCTAAGGAAAACTGGGAATCTTACCCATCCGCTACATAGCGTTTTAGACTCTCATCGAGTTCCGTTGCTCGCCAAACCTTGTCCGCAAGGTCATACCATACCTCCGTCCAGTTCAGGCATGCATATGTAGTGGAATTCTTGTCAACACAAGAAATCTCTAAAGTTTCCAGCTCCTAGATCAAACGCTCAGCATGCATGCAACCAATTTTCCCTTGTCGGAGTCCTACTACTCAAGGCATCTGCGATGATTTTTCCTTTCTCGGGAGTGTAATGAATCGCGAAGGTGTAGTCCCCAGGGAACTCTATCCACCTCTGTTGTCGCATATTGAGATCCTTCTGATCCAAAAGATATTTCAGTCTCTTATGGTCTGTGAATATCTTCGCCGCCAACTCCAAGCCATGGATGGGATTGTTTCGCTCATGCACTTTCAACTGGCGTGAGCCATAAGCTATTACTTTTCTAAACTGAAGAAGTATGAAGCCTAAGATGCTCCCTAATGCATCTCTATACACTTCAAATCCGTCCTTACCACATGGTAAACTCAGAATACGCGCAGTGGTCAACTGACTCTTAGGCTCTTCAAAAGATCGTGCGCCCCCCGGTGTCAAGAAGAACTTCTGATCTTTCATCGTAAGTGTGGTGAGAGGTGAGGCTTTCCGCAAAGTGTTCTCTACGAAGTGTCTATAGTAGCCTACCAGTCCATGGAAACTCCTGAATTTGATTATGGAAGACAACACTGACCACTCCCGTATCACAACTATCTTTCTAGGATCCACCGCAATGACCCCTCCACTAACCATATGGCCAAGAAAGCCCACTAACGACAACCAGAACTCACACTTTGAGAACTTGGCGTAAAGCTTTTTCCTCATCAGAGTGTGCAACACCATCCGTAAATGGTCCACATGGTCTTCTTCAGACTGAGAATACACTAATATGTCATCAATATAGATGATCACAAATAATTCCAAGTATTCTTGGAACGTTCGGTGCATTAGGTCCATGAACAATGATGGCATATTACATAACCCAAACGACATCATAGTGAACTCGTAATGACCGTAGCATGTTCCAAACGCAGTCTTGGGAATGTCACATTCCCAAATCCTCAATTGGTAGTAGCAAGACTTCAAATCTAGCTTCCAATACAATGTTGATCCCACCAGTTGGTCGAACAAGTCATCAATCCGTGGAATCGGATATTTATTCTTTTTTGCTAACTTGTTCAATTCTCGATTGTGGATGCACAGCCGCAAGCTTCCGTCCTTCTTTTTCACAAAAAGAATCAGTGCGCTCTAAGGTTACATACTTGGTCGTATATATATCCTTGCTCTAGCAGCTCTTGTAATTAAATCTTAAGTTTCGCCATTTCCTTTAGCTCTACTCGGTACGGTGAGCGGGCCATATATTTTGCACCTAGCACTAAATCAATAGCGAAGTCTATTTCTCGTTGGGGAGGTAAACCCAAAAGATCCTTCAGAAACACATCTACGTATTCTGATACAATTGGAACGTCAATCAAACTGGTCTTTGGCTCCACAGCCTCAAAAAATATTAAAAACAACTTCGCGCCCTTCCGAACTTCTTAGACAACTTTGATAGTAGATATCAATATCTTGCTCGATCCTCGCATATCGGCGAATTTAGTCTCTAACTCAGTATTCTGACCAAATGTGACTTCCTTTGAGTTACAATTAATATAGGTATACTGCTCCTGGAGTCATTCCATACCAAAGATCACATCGAACTCAGATATCGGCAGCAAGGATGCTTCCAACACAAAATCCCGACTTCCAATCAATACATCCACAAAGCAAGACCTATCAGCACCCATCACACTGTCGTTATGTAATAATACCTTCACGTTATTTGACATCATGCGAGTAGGCTCTCCGATCCGTGACACGAATTCGTCAGATAGAAATGAATATGAAGCACTTGTATCGAATAATGGCTCATCGGACAGTCCCGAATAAGTACAAAGCCTAACATAAACAATTCATGCACAAGTAACGTACAAGGTACTAAGTATGGAAAGCATTAAAAACTGTATCTTAACTAATACCTGTGACCACATAAACCTGTTTGATGGCCTCTTGTTGTCCAAGGTTGTACACCTTTGGTTAGGCTAGAGCATACTGGGATGTCGTTGATTCCACTACCTTTCCCTTTTCAGTATAAGTAGCTCCTTCCGTCTTATCAACCTTTGGCGGACTAACCCGATAGTCACATGATAGATGACCCACCTTTCCACATGTATAACAAGCACGAGGGTCTTGCAGTAGCCCGAGTTTTCAAGATGTGGTGGTTTGAAATAAGACATTGTCACTGCTAAGTCCCTCTTGCCCTGTACTCTCTTCATAGATTTTTACAATGCACGGGCCATATCTACTAACACTTGAAACCCTTGGTTTATCGAAATTGAGAGCTAAAATCTCAGCTCATCACGAAGTCCTTCGTAGAACCTATGTGTTTTACACTCTTCTTCCGTTAAGGTATACCCTGCATAGCGTCCCAATCTTGTAAACTCATGTAAGTAGGTATCAACGCTACTTTCTCCCTGAGTTAGATGCTGGAATTCATTTTCCATGGCTATGCGCTATGCTGACGGCAGATGCTTCACCAAGAATAGTCTCAAAAACTCCCCTATCAAGACCTTCGTTAGTTGCCTGCTTGCTAAGTTATGCAGCTCAATTTCGTCCCACCAGAGACAAGCCTCTCCTTCCAATAGGAAAGGGACAAGGTGACTTTCTATTCCTCCTTAGTTCGTAATGTTATAGAAATACTTTTGATCGGGCAAGCTAGTCCTCTGCCTGTATTGGGGATCCTTCCCCCACGAACGTAGGAAGACTGAAAATCATGAACTACTTTAGTTGTCATTCCATTGCTCGTACATATACCACAACCTCCATAGGTTCTGGCCTTACACCAACCTGTTCTGGCACCATTGCAGTCAACGCCTGCCATGTAGGTTGTGCGTAGAACATTGCAAATAGATCCTCGGTAACTAAATGCATGGTCTTCACAGAAAAGGAGGTGTGGGCACCTCAGCTGGTGCCGCACTTTCAACAGAATGTTGGGGCTCAGACTGCCCTACAACACTTTGAGTCACCTAGAAGCGTACAAGAAACAATTTAGCGACCTTAAAAAACGAACAATGATGAATAGGAACACACAGGTTCCGCAAATATTTGTATTTTCATTCCTAAATGCACATTCTTGAGATCATTTATGTTATCACGGTAAGCACCGAAATGTGCTCGCCACCCCTCAAAAAAATTGGACCACGAATTCGTTGGAGGAAGACCAAGACATGATGATACTAAATTGTAACACATCCATCCGCTAGATGAAATATAACATAGGGTCTGGCCGGGGTCCCACGCCATATTCCACTGACATTCAGAGACATTACTTATTAATATCAAAAAACAGAACTCGCATCCTAACTCAGAGCATTCTAGCGGAAGCTTTAGGGGTTATTACTGAACTCAACAATCATGAATATCCACTATATATAAACAACCACATTTATATATACCACAGGAATGGATAGAGAAATGCACAAAAGTGTTTAGCCTTAAGGCCTTACAGTTATACTTCACAGGTGTTGATTATATACATCGGCACGCAGGACGACCACACATGAAAATAGAAAAACTTTCACACTCGGCCTTCGAGGGCCAGCTTAGCAGTAAGGGCTTCAGCCACTTATTTCCTGCTCGGTCCAGCACCTGCATAAGGATATTCCACAATAAGGGCGGTAAACAAGGCAATGGTCAGCGTTCACCTGACCAAATATAACGACCTCACCCCTTACCCGAGGCAGCGACTTAATCCCTGAAAGTAATACAATCATAATAGATATATCCTAAGAAAGTGCATTACCGTATATTGCAATATATCACAAACACCGACCACACAACCCGTTGTTCCGTGCAGTCAGGGAACATTATCGGTGTATCGGATTTCCTAGGGTCCCACCACCGTTCCAAAGGTCCTAGACCCAACGGTAAACAATGAGAATTCATGCTCCACGGTTGGAGACTTTAGTCTTGATGGCATACAGTGCAAGACTCTCATTATGTGTTCATAAAGAATGCCAATAACCTTGGAACTCAAGTTAGACAACTATAATGCGGATACAGTTCAACCCTTGCCCGTTGCTCAAATTGCCAATTCATTGTCTAGACTGACGTGGGTCGGCTTCCCCTTATCTATTCAGCTCGATGGCCTTTAAGAGCTCGCAGCTCACAATAGCCACACTGTCCTCCAAAGACTGGCTTCACAATCAAAAAGGGAGTTAGTGCATGCATTCATCATAATCACTTGGCGAGGCCAACAGAAGCTCTCTTTCTGTGCCCAAACTCAACCCAAACCTTGTTGCATCCTGCAGTGCATGAAATACTAGTCCTTCCATGTCATACAACATATGAATTTCTAGGGTATTTTCCCGGAACTCCACTCCAGTACTTCCTATTACTCCACTTCACAGGCACAACCCACAAACTCTGTTAAATACTCATTTATACGCGGAGTCTTCTCCGGTTCACAAAATAAAGCATCACTAATCAAGACACACATGTCTGGATGGGCTTCACACAACATGCCTATTCTGTACTACACATTTACGGATCTATATGCAAATTTAATTGGGGATAACACGTATCAACCCACAGAATTTTCTTAATAATTCCACCTTTTGGAGGAGGATTCCATGCAAATGCAAAATTAGGACTTCACTTTGCATAACAGGAGGTCGTTACCCTTGTAGTTGTCTTTGGATCCATGGCAAAGCTTTTCTACGCGGGATGAAATGAGTGCCTCACTTTCCCAATCGCGAATCTAGCCTCAAATCCAGCTTTCAATAAGGGAATCACTTTCAGCACCTTCAAAAAGGTCAGCCCAAACCCTTAGCTCTAGCCTTTAGTTCTCTTCTCAAGAACTTCGATTAAATGACGAGAGAGAGTGTGAGAAGGAAATAATGATTTCCTCATCCCAACCCCTCTGCATATGAGTCCTTAGGTAAACCCCTGCCACACGATCACTCCATCAAAACGAAGTTTTGTACTGGATTTATTTTGAAAAGTCAGCCTAACTGCTTTGACAAGCTAGCCGGTACTGCTTTACATCGAACTTCCCGAAACTTATTCGACGTTCGCCAAATGGAGATAAGAAATATAACAGCACCACATTCGTCGAACTCTATTCGACATTCGTTGAACTCTATTCGATGTTTAGCCTATTACTTCCCACTCCTTTTGGGGTGTTACAGTCCGCATCATGCAATCCCCGATTGGTTCCAAATACAAACCTTATATAATGTCCTTTATTATCAAATGAGGAAACATATTGATGCCGCCATTGGTAAAGTGTTAAACAACAAGACACCGGTGGCCGCACATGAACTTATAAAAGGTATGACAATGAATACGTATTAGTGGAGTACACCCTGGTCTCGTACACCTAAACTAGCCTGGATGTATGAAATTGATACGGTTTCTAATTTATCTATCTAGGTTGAGAAGCTACATAATCGAATGAATGAGATGTCTTCTTCCTCGTCTATACCTCCCCTTGAACCCCAATATTGGGAACCTTCCACTATTGCCGAACATGTGGATTATATGGGTAATCTGAATCGGGTACCTTTTTAGTTGGGAAATAATTATGGTAATACTTATCAACCGGGTGTAAGTAATCACCCCAACATCTCTTGGAGTAATCGGGGGAATACAGCTCATCCACCAAAGACAATTACACCTTGTTACTTACAACAACAAGCTCCAAAACCTCCCAATCTCAAGGAGGCAGTCAACAAATATGCGGCTACTAATGAGGCCAACATTCGTAATCTCACCAGATCTATTAGCAATTTTGAGAATCAAATTGGGAAAATAGCAAAAATGCTCTCCGATCGACAACAAGGATCATTACAGGGCAATACAGAGCATAACCCAAAGGAGAAAGCGAAGGCTAAAACGGTATGGAGAGGGAAGGAGGTACCTACTTCTTCAAATCTGGTTGAAATGTAGGTAAAAATTTCTACATCTCCTCCTGCTCCTATGATTTTAGATGAAAAATAAAATTAAAGAATTTCAAACGCCTCTTCCTTATCCGTCCAAATTAAAGAAAGATAGGGTGGATGAGCATTACGGTAAATTTTTAGAACAATTTAAGCAAATCCATATAAATTTTCCGTTTTACGAAGCAATAGCACAAATGCCGAAGTACGCAAAGTACCTCAAGGAACTTTTATATAATAAAAAGAAACATGAGGATATCTCCACGGTTCAATTGAATGCAGAGTGTTCAGCGGTTTTGCTTAATAGATTACCTAAGAAATTAACCGATTTGGGTAGTTTCTCTATTCCTTGTCTATTTGGCAATTTATTAGTAAAACATGCGTTGGCCGATCTAGGCGCCTCGATTAATTTGATGTCTTATTCATTATTTAAAAGTTGGGATTAGGAGAGACTAATCCCACAAGAATGAGCATCCAATTGGCGGATAGGTCTATTAAATACTCTATGGATATTATTGAGGATGTTCTTGTCAAAGTTGACAAATTTATCTTTCCTGTAGATTTTGTCATCCCTGACATAGAAGAGGAGAGCGAGGTTCCACTCATTCTCGATCGCCCTTTTCTCGCCACCTCACATACCATTATAGATATTAGTAACGGTAAACATCTCCTTAGAGTAGGAGATGATGAAGTTACCTTTAATATTAATTAATCTATGAAAAATAAGCTTTCTAATAACGACTCATGTTTATTTTTGGAGGCTTCTCCCGAAAAAGACTCCGTTTTATTTTCTCAATATTTTTATTCGCCTATTTATCATGACAAAAAATCTTAAATTTAAGATTTAATTTCTCATGAAAATAGTAATAACAATTTGGTCACATGCGCACCTATTTTAGAAACTCTAGAATTAGGTAGTGACCGATTAAAATCTTCTTATGAGGAACCTTGAACTTTAGAACTTAAACAATTGTCATATCAAATGCAATATTTATTACTAGCAGAGGGTTCAAAACTTCCTGTTATTGTGTCAGGTTATCTATCCGATGAAGAAAAATTGAAATTATTAAATGTTTTAAACCTTCATTGCCACGCAATTGCGTGGAAAATAATGGATTTAAAAGGGAATAATACCTCCTTTTGCACTCACATAATCTGATTAGGAGAAAATTCACATAAAACTATTCAACCTCAACGCCGCAAAAATCCTAATATGAAGGTGGTGGTTAAGGCGGAGGTTATACATTGATTAGATGTGGGCATCATCTATCCGATTTCAGATAGTAATTGGGTAAGTCCGGTACAAGTGGTTCCCAAGAAAGGAGGATTAAAGGTACTGTCAAACGATAAAAAAGAATAAATCCCTACTAGAATCTTTAATGAATAACGGGTTTGCATCGACTACCGCGAATTAAATGATGCAACCCGAAACGACCTTTTTTCTTCTTCATTCATTGACCAATTCCTTGAATTTCTAGCTGGGCATTCTTTTTATTGATTTCTTGATGGTCTCTCGGGATACTTCTAAATCCCAATTACAACCGAGGACCAAGAGAAAACAACCTTCACTTGTATGTTTGGCACATTCGCCTATCGGAGCATGCCATTTGGCTTATGTATCGCATCGGCAACCTTCCAAAGGTGTATGCTAGCAATTTTTGACGAAATAGTGGAGGATATAAAGGAGGTGTTCATGGAGATTTCTCCTTTTTTGGATATTCATTCGATTTATGTTTAAATAACCTCTCCTGTGTTCTCCAAAGATGTGAGGACACAAATTTAGTTTTAAATTTGGAGAAGTACTATTTTATGGTACGAGAGGGTTTAGTTTTAGGCCATAAAATCTCAAGTAAGGGTATAGAGGTAGATAAAGCCAAAATAGAAATCATAGAAATACTACCTCACCCTTCGAATGTTAAGGCCGTACGTAGTTTTCTTGGGCATGCCGGTATTTAACTCCGGTTTATTAAAGTTTTCTCTAAAATCACAAAGCCCCTCACTCACCTTCTAGAAAAAGATGCACCATTTAATTTTGATAAACATTATTTCCATGCTTTTTCTATTTTTAAGGACAAATTAATAAATGCAATTATCATGATAGCCCCCAATTGGGATCTCCCTATTGAAATCATGTGCGATGCTAGTAGTTTAGCAGTTGGTGCGGTCTTAGTACAATACATCAATAAAAATTTCCATCCTATATATTATGCGAGCAAAACACTGAATGCTGCACAAGAAAACTATACAACTACCGAGAAGAACTTCTTTCCACACAAGAACTTCTTGTCATTATTTTTGCATTTGATAAATTTTGTTCTTATCTCACCTTGTCCAAAGTTATTATTTTTATCGATCATTCGGCTTTGTAGTATTTACTAACAAAAACAACTGCAAAGCCAAGATTGATTAGGTGGGTTTTGCTTCTCCAAGAATTTGACTTGGAGATCAAGGACAAAAGTGGAGCGAGAAATTTAGCGGCAGATCACCTTTCTAGGTTGGAGAATCCCAATTTAGAGGAGCTTCACGAGGATGATATTAATGATACTTTTCCCGAGGAGCTGCTTCTCTCTTTATATACGGTAATAACTCTCCCCACTCCTTTGTTTGCCGATTTTATGAACTACCTTACTGTGAGATTTCTCCCAAAAGGGTTTTTCTTATCAAGGAAAAAAGAAATTCTTTTAGGGAGGATCCGTTTCTTTTTCGAGTATGCGCTGACCAAGTTGTGCGAAGGTGCATTTCTCACGAGCAAGGCACCCAAATATTAAAACATTTCCACGAGGGACCTGTCGGTGGGCACTACAAAACCACTCAGATAGCACAGAAGGTACTTAAAGCATGCTTTTAATGCTTGAGCATCTTCAAAGATGCTAACGCTTAAGTAAGTTGTTGTGAACTATGCCAACACTCAAGTAATATTTCCCGTCTTGATGAAATGCCTTTAAATTCATTTTTAGAAGTAGAGGTTTTTGATTTATTGGGGATCGACTTTGTCGGCCCGCTACCAACGTCCTTTGTAAATTGATTTATTTTGGTAGCGGACGACTACATGTCACAGTGGCCGGAAGACGAAGCCCTTCCCACCAATAATGCTTAAGTCGTGACCCAATTTCTCAAAAAACTCTTTTCACGATTTGGAGCACTGCGGGCAATAGTAAGCGATAGTGGCACTCACTTTTGTAAAACACAATTTGCTAAAGTTTTATCTAAATAAAACATTACACATATGTTGGCCACCCCCAATCACCCTCAAAATAGTGGCCAAGTAGAAGTAGTAAATCATGAATTAAAATGAATTTTAGAAAAAAAAAGTTTCTACTAATAGAAAAGATTGGTCGGTTAAGCTTGATGATGCAATAGGGATTATCATACAGCGTACAAGACCGCTATCAGTTGTACTACGTATCGATTAGATTATGGGAAAGCATGCCACTTACCGCTTGAGCTAGAGCACCGCGCCTTTAGGCGCTTAAATCTTTAAATCTTGATGAAAATTTATGTTCTGAGCTCCGAAAATTCCAACTTAACGAGCTTGATGAGTGGCGCTCCTTTGCCTACGAATGTAATAAACTTTATAAGGAGTGAACAAAATTTTATCATGTTAAAAAGATTAAGCACCATAGGAGTTCAAATTGGGAGACCAAGTTCTCCTCTATAACTCTCGTTTACATATTGTCCAAGGAAAACTTAAGTCGCGCTGGTGCGGCCCTTTTATTGTAAAAGAGGTGTGGCTCTACGGGACAATTCTTCTCTCGCATCCGGAAAAAGGAGAATTAAAGGTGAACGGGCACCTGTTGATATTATTTTTCTCCGACGATAATATTAATGAGCACCGGGAAGAAATTTTCCTCCCTAACCCATAACCTAGTCCACCAATTTGGTCGTGCTCAACGATCTAAAAAAAGTGTTCTTGGGAGGCACCCCATTGTTTTCCTGTTTTTTTTTAATTTTTTGTTTAGTTGACATGTTTGGAGGCTTATTGATGGATGACGGTTAGCCAAGCTCGGATGCCAATATTCACTAACTCCTTCGAATTCGGTAATTTTGTTTTTTTTATATTTTTTATTTTTTTAGTATGTCAAAAAAACCAAAAAAATGCCAGAAAATATTGCAATATTTCATTTTCACACCCCGGTCACGAGCATGACCGACGGGCGTGTACTTCCCATAATACGGAACCCGACACTGGTTCTGAGAAGGAGTTTTTGCAGTTGGTCTTCCATCAATGTCATGGGCATGACCTTAATTGGCCACGGGCGTGACGAGCACGGAACCCTTCCGTCCCGAGAAAAAATAAAAAAATTATTTTAAAAATTCCATTTTGAAAGTCACGCCCGTGATAATCTATGTCACGCTTGTGACATAGGAATGGTACGGCCGTGACTATCCCATGAAAAAAAAAACTATCTTTTTCGGTTATAAGCCCGAGGGTCACAGACATGACCTTGGGCTGTGTCAAGCGAATCTGAGGTGCTACACGGTCAATTCCTCAGGTTCCTCTTTTTTTTATGTTACATGCCCCAGAGTCACGGGCGTTACCTATAGAAATTCAATTCTCTGCCTTTTCCTGAGAAGTAAATATTCCGCAGCTGTGAAGGTTACAGGCCCCCAAGTCACGGGTGTTATAGGGAGGCGTGACCTCATATTATTTTTCCCTATTTAAGACCTATCCTCCTTTGTTTACTCCACCCCATCAATCCCTCCTCCTTCCCTAATCTAACCTTAAAACTTCTTTTTCTCCTTACACAATGCCTCACCACCAACATTTATCCACTGCTTCCTCCTCCGAGCACCCCGCATACCCCGCCGCAGCGGAGGCTATGCTTACCTTTTAAAACTCCACCTAGCAAGATCGGAGTTCACGATTACGAGCCATACCCTTTGTCGTATTGCAAATACTTGATTGGGGGATTCTTGTGGCCTTCGGCGTGGTCGAATTGGTCTGAGAATTTCTATCCACCCCTTGATGGAGTTCTCTTTTCGCCATATCGTAGCATGCTTTCTTGGAGCTCGCCGTTGAGTTCCTCGCCTCCTTCGAGTATTGTTGGGGTGCTGAAGATGATTTTATCATCTTTTGGATGGGCGACATCGCACATCTGCTCACCATCCACCAACTCAACGTGATGATGGATTTTGTGATGAGGCATTTTCTCTCTCTCCTATTTACTCCAACCTTTGTTATGATTTCTCTACCGACTTCAACCTTCTCAACCTTTGGATGGAAATCATCAACGATATTTTCCCATACACGCATAAAAAATCAAAAGGCAACACCTCATTTCCCCCTCCCTTCATATTCTCTACAACCTCCTCACCTTTACCATCACCGGACACGGTAATCACCTTGGTGTGGTGACTCGGACGGATTTACTATATTTATATAGTATGTTCTACTGGGTCCCACTAAACCCAGGACACGCGTTTGCGATCTTCTTTCGGCATCAGGCTGAGAATATGAGGTTGGGAGCCGTCCATGGCGGGAACTTCATCACTCATCTCGCCAAACAGATAGGGATTTGGGACGCTCTTCTGTGTTTGACTTGCATTAAGACGCCCTTTCCTATTCAGTCCAAGACTCTCCAGACCCTCGACATTGTGCGATGATGAGACGGTGAGTTTGAGGCTATCCCTCCAGGAGTTGGTGGTGAAGATTTTGATCTTTATCTCGGGGCAGGTCCCAATAGCACTGCTCCGTCTCCATAGATTCCACCACAACCATAGGATCCTTCCCCAGTGCCTAGTCATTCGACAGATTGGGATCGTCAAATTGGTTCTATTCACACACTTTTAGATGAGATGCATACCCATTTTGACGAGCGCTTTACATGCTATGATGGTCGATTTACCATGCTGGAGCAGAGTCAATCCTCTTCCATAGAGCATATTATACGTCAGTTTACAGATCTACAAACATACTATCACTAGTAGGAGCATCGTAGCGATGAGGATTAGTCCTCCTTTTGTATTAAGTCTGTAGAAGGACGTTTGTATCTGTATCTATTTTTTTTATTATCAGCATTTTCCTGTATTTTTTTATTGTACTAAAAAAATATATCAAAAATTGTATTTTGATTTAGTGTTTTCTTTCAGGCCAGACTTGGTGCAGATTTGGACTCTTCAGGGAAATTTTCTCTTCCTCTACTCTTTATTTTTACACATTGGGGATAATTTTTCGTTTAAGTATGGGGGGGGGATATTTCTCACTAGTTTAACAACTTTTACCAAAACATACAAAAAAATAAAAAAAATTTAAAATAAAAAATTTATTTTTACTTAGTTTTTTCAAAAAATTCAAAATTACTAATTTTTGCAAAAAAATTTATTCACAGGTAAAATCTCTAGTTTTCAACTTTTACATAGTGTTTAGAAATTTTCTATGCTTTAATTAAATTTTAAATTTTGGAATAGAAATTTGGTCATGATGTGTTCCTAGTCAAGTGCACATGTTTGTTGAATTTTATGTAGAATTAAAAATTCAGCATACAATAAGATTTTTCTTTTTCTAAATGTGTTAAATATTTTTTTTACTTTTATTTTGAAACCGATAAAATCCAAAAAAAAATTAGGTGAGTACGTATAAGTTATTAGAGAAATATTTCGCGAATCAAGAGTAGGATTTTCTTTCTCGATGTCTCGAACTTATCCTCTAGCGATTCTCAAGACTTGCATAAGTTAAACTTATTAGCATGAATAAGATATAGGCATTTCTTTTGGCCAGTTTGAGCCTTTGCACCAGTACCTAACATTTTTATCGTTGCTAAACCACTTTAAGACTATTACCCTACCTTTTTTTTAGCTCCACCAAATATTTCACCAAGGCCTTAAAAAGCATTCTAATCGCACACCTAAGTCTGAGCTCGATAAAAGTTATATGAAAAAAATCTTGGTGAGTTATTCAGAGTTATTTAATGTTGGTGACTATTCTTATCAAAAAGGAGTTGAATTTATTTCTCCTTCATTTTCAAAATATTAGAAAAATCTTTAAAAGGGGATGAAATAGAAATTAAAAAATAAAAAAAGGATGAAAAGTTTTTATTAAAGAAAAAAAATTTTGGGGAGTTGGCTATGTTCTTAAAGCCATGTTTTTTTATTATTTTTTGTGAGCTCTCTTTTAGTTTGGGTGTGACTAGTCATCGTGTTTATCTTTGATTATCCACACCAAAACCCAAGCCTACATTTTAACCTAGTTAAGTTCTATTGATTTATGCTTATAAGTTAGAGTAGTGTCGTGGCAAGAGTGTGAAAGGGCAAGCCTATGGCCATCGACATTGATAGATTTCTTTGGAGGGTATCTTAATCTTCATTTTGTGTAATATCGATCTTAGTACACATGCTACAATCTCCCTAAATGTAATTTTATGGTTTATTAGATTTTCAATTTCAAAGTAGAAATAATAAGTGGAAACACATTCTAGATAAATAAAAACTAATTTGTATGTTGAGTAGGTTTTCTACTAAAATAGCTACACACATAGGCATAAGACTTCACATTTTACTACATAGGTTCAATTTTCTTTCCTAGCATTGATATTTTTCTGCTCCCTATGGAAATTTGTTTGCTCTGGATGAGCAAACGAGTAAGTATGGGGGTATTTGATAACTCTTATTTTATCCTTTTTTATATAGTTTTTATTTAATAATTAACTAATTTATAATTATATTTTATTAATTTAGTTTCTAATTACTTTCTTTTTGAATTTTAGGTTTATCTAGTCTATAAATATCAATTTGGTGTTTGCAGGACTGATAAAGAGAAGAAACTGAAGAAATCTGCAAAAATCACATTTACACGCCCAGGTCACGAGCGTGACCCGAGAGTCACGGGCGTAACCAGCAGGCGTGATGTCATAACCCCCATTTTCACCACATATAAAAATTTATCAGAGTAAGGGGAAATATGCATCATGATGCAACGATAGTAGGGGATAACTGTGGACGCACCGTCAAAACTCCTAATAGGAAAAAAAAGAGAGATCTTTAAGTGATTTAGTAAAAAATCCAATTTAAGTTAAGCAATTAACCATATCCCTCGGCTTAGTGGCTCATCAAGTCCATGAAAGAAAATAGTTTATACGCTGGGGAAAATACTTCATTCATAAGATTACACATCCTACAAGACTGCAGACGTTCCCCAGGGTACAACTCATGGTATGCAAGACTCTAGGTTGATAATAGTACTAAAAATAGCTTTTACGGATGCTAAATATAATGAGATAGAGTTTTAAAATATGTTATGCATGATATAATAATAGTAGGTTTTATTCTTGAAAATACCTAACATGCATTCTTATCATAAATCATCCCAGAGAGCAAGTAATCCAATTCATCATAAGAAAAGAACTAGAAGCTAGCAAGTATCCTAAATAAACTATCTTGTGGGCCTCAACAATCTGACACGAACCAACATCATGCAAAAAGTATGTCTAACCAAGTAAAACAACAAAATGACAAGTACCTTGCAACGGCGAGGTGAAAACCATAGCCAACTATGCTGCTCGGAAACTCCCAAAACTAGCTCCACTACCTGCTAAAGAATCGAACCTAAGGCATTCCAAACACAGAACAACTCAACAAGAAGGTACTAGCGGTGGAAGAAAATTAAGCCAAAAAGTAAACAACATCCAAAAGGGGTACCTACCCAAGACCAAACGTACTGAAGTAAAGTACTGAATTAACGTACCAAAATCAGAAACATAAAACATACGTGAATCGTCATGTCAAACAAATCATACCAAATGCACAAGTCTAAAAAGGTGGAAAACAAGATTAAACCATAAGAAAAAAATACTCAAAAAAAACTTTATTAAACACATGTGGTCAACTCTACCCAAAAATACAAGCGAGGTGGTCACTCAGCTGGGCACACCCACACAAATATATAATATCTGTCTAACTGTAGGGGAGATGCATACACTCCACCATTCACCGCAGACGCCCCAACACCCGGTAGAGTTCCACAAGGCACTAAAAGGAAACAAACCTTGTGGCGATGGATTCGGCCACAAACACCCGCAACAAAAGAAAACCATGATATATCTCAAGACTCGGCACATCGAATTCTACTAGACATTTCTAGATCAAAAAGCAGTTTATCAACCTTCATGAAGGATTTACAACCCTAGATAACTCTAATACGTGCTACAATAATAGTTAAGGGTGATTAAAGCCAATAATATAAAATTTCATCAAATCACTACTGTGCTACAAAGTTAAACAATCAAGGAAAGAACTTATAAATTCAAGTAAATTCCAAGGGGTATTAAACATATATACAGTTGGAATGACAAAACTGCAGAAGGATTAAGGAACATAAGTTAAACAGTTACCATCAAGATTTAGAAAGAGGGGAGAAGAGGGAAAACCACCACTTGCCTTGGTTTCGCCGGAAAAATTCTCCAAATCACTCCTTGTCACAGATCGGGGCTGAAGAAGACGAGGGAAGTCGAGATCTGAGCAAAAATGGCCGAAATAGAGGTTAAGGACAAAAACCCTAACAAGAAAAACTAAAGAAATGTGGAATATTTTACCACAAAGACGAAGCTCTCACTGAGAGCTTTTCGGATCTATGATCGGTTTGAAATTTTGAGCACCGGAGCACCATCGGCGGCCACCGGAAGAATCACGGAGAACTCTCTCTCTCTCTCGCTCATGCCTCTCTAGTTCGGGAAAAAGAATCGGAGTTTGGTCGGCTAAAAGAGGAAGAATAAGAAGATATATATATATATATACAATAAATATAATATATAAATCTTCACACTTAGAAGAATGAACCAGGGTTAGCTGAACTGATTTCCGAGATGAATATATGGGGTTACTCGTGTACTGAAGAGCTTCTCGAGTTATAGAAGAAAATTCCCGAGACAGAAGTTAAACATTACTCGAGTGCTGAAGAGGGACAACTCAAGTACAGAAGAAGGATTACTCAAGTACTAAGGGAGGACTACTCGAGTAATGAAGATGGATTTCTTAAGTACAACTTCTCGAGAACAACGCAAGGCTTCTCGAGAACTGAAAAAACCTCTCGAGTACTAAAAGGACTTCTCGAGTACAAGGTAAGCAGTACTCAAGTACTGTAGAAGGCTTCCCGAGAACTAAGGACTTCTCGAGACCAGCAAAGGGTAAGCATTAATCGAGTGCTACAGGAGGCCTACTCGAGTACAAAAAAAGTACTTCCCGAGAACAACAGATACTTTTCTCGAGAGCCACAAAAGGACTTCTCGATAACTACCAAACTTCTCGAGTATCAAGTACGCATTACTCAAGTATAAAAGATAGGTTTCTCGAGTACTAAAAGATATATCTCGAGAAACACAAGGGACAAAAATTTCTCGAGAAATACTGGTGCTTCTCGAGAACTAGAATTGGACTACTCGAGTGCTAAGAACCTCTCGAGAACTAGCAAGTCAAAAATTTAGAAAAATTCAGATTGTCTAAATTTCCGGGATAAATATGTCGACTCTACGAACATATCAGCGTAAACAACTCTAAAAACTGACACACCAATCTTGAGACATAATCATCAAGTGTTACTCAAGTAAAATCATCACAAAGATCCAAATATGCGCCGAGACTCCATAAATTCTCTGATCGTAATAACCACTAGACAAGTCCAAAAATCTCAAAACTGCAGCCTATTTAATCAGGGAAAAACATGCAATCCAAAACAAAATCCCAATAAATCTGGTCAAACAGACCCGACGGATGCAAACACACAACAATGGTGCAGTGCTGTCAACATGACGTAGAAAAGTAATGCATACACATCATAGATATGCCGATACCATTTCAAATAATATTATCAAAATAATCTTGGCATTACACGTGACTCCCCAGGAGCTCCAGAATTCATGTCCACGTCAGATTAAAATTACACGCCCATGTTACAGGAATGACCTCAAAGTCATGGGCGTGACTCAAAGGCATGACGATCAGGGGTGTCGCGCTTTATGATGCCAGTTCCGGATACACAGTTTTCAGCTTACACGCCCTAGGTCGTCTGCGTAACCTACGGGCATGAGCTCTTCAGCAACTGCCAGATTTTAATTTTCGCCGTTTCCAGTTCTCGTCGTCTCCAATAACAGTAAAGGCACGCCCTAGGTCATGGGTGTGACTTATGGGGGTGACCAGCAAAACATCAATTTTGGCAATTTTTCTCCCAACGTTCTAGGGATTTCAAGGCGACGGCTTCGTACCTTACATGTAACATCCCTTAAGAAACTAGACCCCTAAAAAGGTTTTGTCATGACAAAACCCAATGAAGCTCAAAGAGACCACGTGTACTTAGGCATGAAGGTGAAGATCACCATGGTCTACAAATAATACATTAAAATTACCTAACCAAGGTTTTGAATTTAAGGCCTCACCTTGACTCTTTGACCCCACCATAATATCCCGAAACCATTAGGGGGTCCCTTGGAGCACCTATGGCCCATTGGGATCAACCAAGAGGTCAAGTTGACCAAAGTATACTTAAACCCTAAAATGGTCAAAGTACCCTTATAAGGGACAATTGACCACCAAGGTGTCAAACCAACTCTACCCAAATCTCCCTAAACTTTAGGGGAAGCCAATGGGTCACTAAGGACCCATTGGGGTCAACTCAAAAGGTTAAATTGACCAAAGTCAACTCAACCCTAAAATGGGTCAAACTAACTAAAGTTTACCTAACCAAGCCCAATCCACTTGTGCTAAGCCTAATTGGAGTGGCTCACTAGCTTTAGGAGGCTGAAAATGGCCTAAAATGTCATTTAAATTCTTGAAATGGTTACTAGGAGAGTGAAACCTCAAGTTCCCCTTTAATGGAGGAGAGATAAAGAGAAAGAAAGAGGGTCATTCATGTGTTGGAATGCCAACGGCCTCCTCTGTTAAATCTAAATGGTTCCATACATCTCCCCCATTAGTTCTAAGAAGATCAAGGGGTTTTCCATGCCATTCAGCGGCTTTATGCACTGAACCACCACCATGGCCGAAACCTCTCTCTCACAGCCATTCTTTGCCATTGAAGCTTAGACCCCTCATCCCCCAATTTTGATTATTTTAAAAGCTTCCCCAGACTCAGAGCAGTCATTTGCATCATCCACTTAAAAGAGTTAAGCTTTCTGACAGTGAGGTTTTAGAGCACCGAGCACCTCCACCTCCGTCAATGGCGATATGGTGATCGGCATGGCTTCAGTCACCCTAGAAGGTCCACTTCTCTTCCTCTCCACTTGTGCTAGTATCCAAGATCAAATAGGAGAGAAATCGGGCTCAATTAAGACTGATCTAGTGAGGAGTTTTTAAGAAATTCCATTATATTTTGAAGTTGTGGGTTCGTCGAAAATAGCCACACTGGCGGCCGTGCCGCCACCCAGCGATAGCCATGACCTCAATAAAGGAGGTGGTTGTGGTGGTGGCCGACCAAGGAGGCGGCCGGGTGGCCGGGAAATGGTCATGGAAGTAGATCCATGTCGGAGGAATCGCTACCGTCGGCTAGAGTATGAAGACGCACAGATTTCGTCTGTTTGGCTTTAAGATCTGTGTTGAATCATATTTTATACTATATATTAAATAGTATCTTAATTAATGATTCTGTCACATACTATGCAGTATTTTGTTTTAAATATTAAAAATAATTAGAATCCTCTGTAGTAAAAGTGGCCAACATAAACATTGTAGCCCTTAAGGTCTACTTTATTTTAAATAAAATTCAACCAATTTGGGTCAGGGATCTGACCACAACACTCAAAATGGTGCAGTCTATACCTAGGGTTAATCATGGACAAAATTGAGTTCCCCACTAAACAATTCAGGCAAATGCTTTGAAATTTGAACCATATTCTTATTATACAGATTCCATCATCATATCCAAAAATGAGATTTTTGGAGAATATTTTTTTTAGTTTTTGTAAAGATTTAATAAATCTTTTATGTTTAAATTTTAGGGTCATTAGACCTCAAATCTCTCAATTTTTTGTGGTTGACCATTACGTCATGAAATGACTTTGTTAAAAATTTCATCCCATTTGGGGTTGGTTTGAGTAGGTAATTGTGTGACCAAAGTTTGGTCTAAAAAGGGAAAATTAGGAAAAAAGTGCACTTGAAGGATTGAGTGACCAATTCTCATGCAAAGTTGGTGAAACTTTATCCACTGACTTTTTGACACATAAAACACCCCCACATGAGATTTTTGGTGTTTTGGGGTTGAGATGCCCTAAAACCCTAGTGTGTACCCTAGGGTAAGTTTTTTAGCCTATTGAAGGACATGAGACTATATGTCCTTGTAATGTCTTGGAAATTGGTAGATGAGTTCATATGGTGGAAATAAGCCCTAAAAATTTTATTATAATTTTTAAGAAAATTTAACCCCTCTGAAATTATTAAGGACCAATTATGGCACTTCAACTCATAATATTATTGCATGATTATATGATCTTTGATGTTCATAAAACCTAGGCCGTGATTTTGTATAGTTTTTATTAATATCTAGAAATTGTTGTATGAATTTTGGATTAATATTTATAGTACTTTATTCACAAACCCTATTTTTGTCTTGATCATAAGATAATTATTTAAGAGTTAATTACCAACTAAAAAACTATGAAACTTTGTTTGAAGGCATTCTAAGGCTTCATTATGCTCTGTGAATTTTTATAAAATTATTGGAATATTTTTCATACAGGATGCTTTACAAGATGCTTATTGTTAAATATTTTTAAATAATTTATTTATGTGACCAAAGTTGTTTAGAAAATTATAATTTTTGGTTAGTAAATTTTCTGGTCAATTTTAACATCCGGTAATTTTCCCACAACTTTTGGATGACTAATTTAAATATTTCCTGCTTTACCCTATGCTTGTGGATAATTAATCAATATTTTGTTTGGAGATCAAAACCTTTTTGGAAAATTGTGAATTTCAGTATTTACTGTTATTTTGATGATATACACCTCTCAATTTTTTTTGAGTCCATACCTTGTCAGAAAATTATACTTCGTGTTCAAAAGCCTAGGTGGCCTGATTTTGCAGAAAATATAATAAATGTCAAATAAATAAGGAAAAAAATTATCTTCTGAATTTAATCTTAAAATATCATGATCGACCTCTAGTAATAATCTTAGGTCATTTGGATGAATATTTGGAGGGGTCACCATTCATACACGTCATGTTACTTTTTATGTCTGAACATAGTTAAACTGTAGAATTAAGGAATCATGTGAACCTCGATATAGGATAAAGGAGATAGTTGGTGGACTTAATCGGGGGAGTAAGAATGAGGTAACCAATGGAAATCAGTTGTGAGAGCCTTATTGACTAGGGGAAAGGTTGTGCTCGGGATCGACGATGGTACGTCCTTCCATTAAAGAAAGTCTAAATACACATAGGTTTTGTCCAAGTGTAAGATCAGGAGAGTTGGGACATGGATAGATACAAATAATAATAAGTACCTTGAAAAATGGAGTTTTGGTCTTCAGCCCATCGTAGTTTCTAGTGCCCTCGAGAGCCCTTCACAGGGAATGCCCTGGGCAGTCCAAGGTTAACCCTAAACTATAAGGCTAAACTATAATTGTAAGATTAATTCTATGTACTTCACTTTCACTCACCCCATAGTCACTTGAGGCTAGTTTGGTTTAGACTAACGAGCCGTAGGCTCGATGGTGGTTGGTACAGACTGGTTAGTTCGGGGAGCCAGTGGCTCGGAAGGTTGCTGTGATGGACGTGTTAGTCTAGGGAGGCAATCGCTCAGAGATTCATATTTATCATAATTTCATGTGCATAAAGGTGGTGGGTCTTTAGTATTATATGGTCATTTGTACCGACGTCGATACGTTGACTTGGCAAGTGTGGTTCTCACTTAACTAAGGAAAATACTGGTGGATTTTCCAACAGAGTACGCAGGGGCTCCACGGTTGTGTTCTTCGCATTGAGGCGTACGAAGGTCTAGGTTAGGTGGTGCAAATACTGGCCTGTAGGTGGGGTGGCCGAAATCATCGCCTATTTTTGCCACTACGGGAGGTACCTGAGAGTTTAGTTAACTCCAAATGGGGGAACTAAAGGTCTATGCGCATAGATTAGGGTGTGTGTTTTGCACTTGTGTGAATATAGCATTAAAAAAAATAATATAGCATATCATGTCATCATTGAATTTAAACACCCTACCCCTATCGTATAAATTAGTATGAGACTTTTCATACGACAGGCCTTGCAAAATGACACCTTATCTAATGAGTTTGTATGGGCATTCTTATAAGTTAAGGTTAATTATTCTTTAACTTACTTTACTTTACATTATTTGTGGAATAAGGTAGTTATAGTTCTTTATTTTTACTTTTATTACTTATAGTATAGCATGTGCTTACTACTCTATACTTTACCTTGTTTACATTACTACTACCTTGTTATAATTCCTTTGCACATACTCCTTCTAGTGTAGCTGTCACTTGCTCTTTTTCATTCTCCACTTTAAATATCTTTCCTTTCCTCCTCCCCGCAGGGTGCCTAAGAGTCGCAAGGGTGAGACGAGGACGATAGTGCCTTAGTGTTTTGACCAACGGTCTGTGGACCACATCATTTTAGTAGTTTGAGAAGATGCAATACTCGCAAGAGGATGACATGACTTGAGGAGCAGTTGCTGTACACTACCGCTACTACTCGATAACATTCTGAGGATTATATCTTTTTGCTTCTGCTTAGATTTTGTGATTTGTGAGGGAGAGATTATTTGTATTAGACATGTATTGGGCCTAAGCACATATTCTACTCTCTTTATTACTTTGTACTCATTGTGGACTGTTGCTCTTTTATATATATTGATAGTGAGCTGTGATATGTGGACTTGTGTTACTCATCTACTTCTCTTTTGTTGGCCTACTATGATGTGATTATTTTAGCTGATAGGATCGGTGCTGTGCGGTGGCATCTAAATTCGTAGATGGAGCCACCGTAAGACGACAGTTCTTTGCATAAGACCTGGTGGTGAAGGAAAAAAAAGGGGGGTCTTAAAAGCTGGTATTAGAGGGGACTACGATCTTAAATAAGTAAGTCCAAAACACTAAGTCACCCTGTGCAATCCTTAGTTTGGGGAAAAACTAAGCAGTGAAAGATGTGCTGTGCCCATGTTTAAAGATCACAATATATAGTCCTTAAATCAATTAGTTAGGTCAAGCCAACTAGGAAACATTACTTATCAAGAGGATTCTTAGCATATCCTTGTCAAAATTGACCCAAGGTATAAATTCAGTTAAGGTTCAAGAATACCCGAAGCGGCTAGAGGAAGAGTCTAACGTGAGAGTAGAAACTTGAGTCTTAAACTCTGATGTCCCTACTTTAGTTATCATGTGGTATAATCACCTATTACCCAAAATGATAGGACCACCTTAAAGATATTTGATCCCTACAATCTAGTAACAGAATAGTAGAGGACTCATAGACTCAACACTCAGAGCGATGACAAAATTAGGTTTAGATAACCATCATGCCAAATACCAAAGGATCGGATAATAATTCAAGTTCAAAAGAGATCCATTTAGGACTGTATCACATGTTGACCCTTAGAGGATTGCTGTAAATGGTAACCTTGAGATCTTGACGTCTAGAGTATATCAACAATCTTCAGGATGGAACCCCTAGTCTTAGGTTGCATGCCTTAAGGATTATGTGCATATCTATCCCGAATATAACATAGTGATATTGAAGATACTTAGCCCAAGATAGGTATGGGCTTATCTTTTGTTTATTGAGTAAATTAGTTACTAACTTGGGTTTCCTTAAACCTAATTTCGAAAATGTGTTGTCACAAACATAGTGATGTTGAAGTTGAAGTTATTCTACACTAGTCGGTCAAAGTTACCAGGGCAATGATTAGATATCGTTGTTCGGACAAATACTTGACCTTAGTTAAATTATTGGAAATTTTGGGTCGAAATTAGGTCCTGCAAGTTAGAATTTTATTTGGAATTTCTTATGATTCAGGGCATTCACAAGCGATTAACTTGTAATTTGTTATTACGCCCTTTTATAGTAGAATAATTTTTACTGCAACAGTATTTTTTATACCACGGGGTCTAGTAGATGAATAATCGGAGATCCTAGACTAGGACCTATTGGATTTAAATATAATGTTTAAGTTTACTATATTTGGAATGACTTAATCCTATCTTACTTTGATCGTACAAAAGTGACCAAGCCCATCAAATATTAAAATGTTGGGAATTGACGAATTAAACATGAAGATTGATTGGTCACTGTTATCCACGCTTACCTAACATACCCAAGTCATTCGGTTGAAAACATGCAGTTTGGGATAGGGAATATTTCATGGTAATAAGGAGGAGTAATTACCAGACTTAACTATTACAAGATATCATGTGAATTAGATGACAGGTAGTAAGATTCAGGATTTGTGGGAAGATAAGATAAAATCGATATGTTGTAACATCAAAAGTATGATTACTCTAGGAATTTGCAAGAAATTAGCAGACAATATATTGAAGATGTATACATTTGGTATGAATCTACATACTCGATTTAGATTGCATCAAGGACCGGAATATATACATTTGATGACATTATAGTCACGGTTAGCAAGATTCATGACTATTTAAAATGAATTTTGGATTATCTTGTGTAATTACGGCGAAATGACTCAAAAATTAATGGGTATTAGTGATAATATCCAAATTTTCACCACTACACCCTCTTAATTTTTTAGGATGATGGGGCATTTGATAAAGTGATCATTCTCGTTAGTTGATAAGATTTGATGAATCAAAAAGTTGAGTTGATTGATTACTCGGGCGTACTAGAAGGAATAAGAACTCGGTCGTGTAGAGAATGTTTACAGAGTCATTATCTACACTCACAAACGAGAACTCAAATTACCGAAAGAAAATTATTGCTATCAGATGGTGTATTTCCCCGGAATAAAGAAAGATGTCATGGATTCTGTGACGCATTGTGAGGTTTATCTTCAAGAGAAGGTAAAGTGCACAAGACGATCTTGTTAGATTGGGATGGACGGTTTATCTCGAACAAAAGAAGATCAGTCTAGGATTATCTGGGCTCTCAATTGACATTCAATATAGCTCTCCAACTTTAGACGGACGGGAAGATGAAGCATACCACCCTGACACTGGAGGATTTTCTAAATTTAAGCATTCTGGACCACAGAGAGCCATGAGAGAGACTGTTGTTGCTGACCGAGCTCTCTTATAATAACAGTCACCATTCCAGCATATTCATGGCCTTTATGTGGCATTATATAGACACAGGTGCATGATTTCACTGTCTTGGATCTAATATGAGGATCCAAAGGCACTTGGCTCAGAATTTGTGGAGAATACCTATACCCATGTGTGACTGATTTGAGATAGGATGATGGAGTCCCAAAGAAGACAAGCTAAGTATTACGATGTGTTGTATTATCAAGTAGAGTTCCGGGTTGGACAATGGGGGTTCCTAAAGATATGTCCGATGCCTGGAGTATCGCGAGTATGTGGGCGAAAGAATCTTAGTATGAGATGTAGGGGGCCCTATAGGATCCTGGAGCGGATCGGCCCATTGGCTTACTGATTGGAGCTGCCGCCAGAGTTAGCGGGTTTGCACGAAGTCTTCCACGTCTCCTCTCTTAGGAAGGTGATAACTCTATTTTTTTATATTTTATTTATTAATTTCTATTTAATAGTTAGCTATTATATATCTATATTATAATATTAAGCAAATAATTAACTTCTTTTTGTATTTTATATTTATTTGGGCTAAAATTTATATTTTCAATCTTGCATGGCTGATCTGTAGAATTTTTTGAGCGAAGAAGAAATTTCCCAACTTCTCGGCCCAGACATGGCCATGTCCAACTTGACACGGACGTGACACAACGACGTGACCCTTGTCTTGGCCCGTGTCAGCAAGCTGTTCCTAACGGGAGTGCCTTCCACGTAGGATTAAAATGACATGCATGTGTCATTGGCGTGATGCAGGGTGTGACTGGGAGCATTTCCAGCCAATCACTCTGCCATTCCTACGGTTTGCCGCCAGATTGCGGTTCAAGTCAGACATGCCCTAGTCACAGGCGTGACTAGGGGCGTGACCCCTCCATCAACTGCAGAATAACTCCCGCCATTTTCAGCTTCCCACCATTTTCAGTAACAGACCCGACACGCCTTAGGTAACGGGCATGACCTAGGGGCGTGACCAATAATTAAACAGATTTTTTCGGTTTCTCCTCAAACTTTCTCGGGGTTTCAAGATGACGGTTTCGAGCAAGACATGCCCTAGGTCACGGGTGTGACCTATGGGCGTGTCTAACCAGCCATTTTTTCTATAAATTCCAGATAGCTTTAGTTGCTCAAGGGTCGAATTTTGGGAGTAGGAGTCTTGTATTTTCCAATTCCTAGTTTAGATTAACAATGTGTAAGCTTTAATTCTAGTTGTTTTTATTTCAAGCATGTCTTTCCCTTCCTTATTTTGTAATTCTCTAGTCATGAATAGTAGCTAAATTTTATTTAGCGCTTGATCATAATAAACCTTGGAATAAAATAAACTTTTCAATTTTTATCAAAAAATTCTTGTTCTTAATCTTGTTCACTAACAATTTATCTTTGAATTATATTTTGTCGAATTCATATTTCACGGATATTGAAAATGAGGGTAAGATCAATACTTTACACTAGAGGGGGGGGGGTGAATAGAGTGATTTAAAATAATCTTGGTAAATTAAAAATTATTTTAGCAGTGGAAGACTTGATTTAATATGTGTAGAGTGCTAAGCAGAAACTGAAATAAAACAACTACAAAAGGATTAATTCACAGCACACAACACAAGAAAGAGCAATCAATCCAGAAGACACAAGGAGCTATAGTGGTTCCCCAAAACATGGGTACATCCACTCTTCTACCACCCTTGGTAGAAATCCACTGCAGGATGAGTTGATCAGGTGTCCTGGGCACCAATGAGCTTTTGATCAGGTGCTCAAAAAGCAAACCAATTTTTTTGATAAGGTGTCTTGCCACCACTGAGTTTTGATCAGGTCTCAGGAACCAAAGCAAAACTTTTGAAGGGAGTTTAAAAACCCTTTTACAGGAAAAGAAAAAGGAAAGGGTTGAAGCTATCTTCTCTGTCAACTATAAAAGAAAAGCACTAGTGGATGAGATATTGTCAAAGCTCCCCCTGAAATGTAGCAGAAATTCAGGAACTGAAAGCTTTGCAAGGGTGATAGGTCTTCAAAGAATTTGATTGCTCCAACACTAGATGATTTCAGAAAAAACTGAATTGTTTGTTGTCGTGAGTGTGGATGATCAAGACTTCAGAGAGCTTTTGATCAGCAGGAATAAGAAAGAAAACTTATTGAGTTTTCTGAGTTATTAATCTTCTTTTTTATTTTTTTTATGTATCTCTCTGTATATGTTGTTATGTCTCTTTTTGTTCTCTCTGAATGATGATAATAAGAACTCCAATCGACAAATCTTGAAAATAGCCGTTAGCAAAGTCATAAATGCTTTCCTTAATTGTCAACTGCCTCTAGAGGAAACAACCTAAGTACATTCCTTCTTTATTTCCTTTAAACTTGCTCCAGATTTATTATAACGGCTAGAAATCTTCTTAAATAAATTCTATGATTTGAAATCCTCAACAAGCTGACAGAAAACCCCAGAAATCGTCGATCTCAAAATGAAATCGTCAATCTGAGCTCAACTATCGTCGAACTGATCTCAGAGAAATTTAAATTTGTCTTGGACAGAAATCGTTGATCTGAGCTCAGAGACCGTCGAACTGGGTTCGACGCCTTGTCGACTTGAGCTCAGTGATTGTTGAACTGAGGTCGACGCTTTGTCATCCTGAACTCACAGATAGTTGAACTGAGTTTGACGCGTCGTCGATCTGAGCTCGACGACAACTTCAATTCTTCTTCTTGGCTTCTGTATCTGAACTAGGAGGTCTTGGGGAAATCTCCAATCCTAAGTCCTAAGCCTTAGACCTAACTAGTTGACCATTTCTCTATACAATAAGGTCAAAGCAACAATCCTATTTATATAGTGATCCTGACCCAAATTAGTAATAGGGTGTTACAACAATCTCCCCTATTTGGGTTAGGATTACTATTTACATGAGTTATAGAATACAATAATCAACAGAAATATAGAAATAACATTGCAGAACCACAAATATGATTATATCATAGCAAAAAAATAGTTCAGCAGAGATATAATATAGTTTCAGCTTACATCCAGATTAAAGCTTGTCATCAGTTCTTTTCCTGAAGTTGATTTCTCTGTTTGGATTTTCTGAGTCCTTCTTTGATCTGAAATCCTTAGTAGCACCAAGAGTCCTTTGGTTTTTTCTCCTAGGAACTACAGCTTTAGGATATAGCTGCATGTATTCCTCAGTATTGAAGAATCTCTTGGAGCTATATCTTTCAAGCTCTTGTCTTCTTTGTTCTGATAAAGTAGATATATTTGATGTATCTTGGAACTTCTCTCTTACTTTCTTAATCTGATCTAGAGCAGCCATTTCCTTAAGTCGGGCTGTCCCGGAAGCTGGATTGTTCTCTGGATCTTCAAAAGGTACCTGTGGCTCATACCTATTCATGGTGTCAGTAGGAGGAGCTTTTGAGTGAAAACTTTCTTCAAGCTTGTAAGGAAAGGGACCAGAGGTTGAGTCAGTTTGTCCTTGTCCTTTCCTTTGATAAGATTGTTGTCTGGGCTATCCTCTTGAATAAACTTAAAAGTCTGTTGGATTTCCTCTATACTGTCTTCCTCTAGGCTGATTTCCTCTTTGATGATAACCTCTGGATTGATATCTTCCTTGATAGGTTTGCTGGGGTTGAGAAATGTTGGAAGCTTGAGGAGCTAAGACTCCACCAGATCCTATGCTTGGAGAAGGAGGAGGAGGAGGAAGAGAAGTTCCTTTATTATACGTTCTTCTCTTTTTCATTGCTTTCAACTGGTTATTAGAATATTGCATTCAGTGCTCAGTAATAGGACAATTGTGCAGAATGTAATATGGTATGTAATGATTAGTTGTAGATTTGATCAATTGAACCTTTTTCATAGCCTTGCTTCTGGCTTTCCTCTTCTTTGCAATAGTTGTAGAGGAATCATCTGAGTTAGTTCTGAATTCATCATTCTCATCAGAACTCTGAGGCTCATCATATAAGAAATCTATTTCCTTGAAAGCTACTTTGGTGGTGGAAAAAGGAGCAGAAGTAGAAGGAGCAGTAGAAGAAATAACAACATCAACACTTGAAACAGAAGTTGAAACAGCAGGAGCAGCAGTAACAACAAAAACACTGACTGAAGCAGTAGTCTCAGTAACTGAACAAACTGGCTCTTCAACACCTCTAAAAATCAATAACAGCAGCAACAGACTCAAGAACTACAGAATCACTTTCCACAGATATAACAGAATTTATATACAGCTCTATTAGGGTTGGATCACAGCAGGAGAGGGGAACAATAACTCTTTATAAATCTTCAGCAGTGAGAGGTGCTTGAGGACAACAGTTATAAATTGAATCAAATAAAGATAATAAGGAATGTGTATCTACTGTAGGGCTGATGGTTAGAGATGGAGCTGAAGCTGAAACTTGTTCTGAATCTAGACTCTCTGAGATCTGCATTTCTGAAGCAAAATCCACTAAAGCCAGCACTTCTTCATGAGGCATCTCCCCCTGCCTAGTTTCAGTGAGAACTGAATCTAGGCCCTAAGAATAAGGGGTGGCCTGAAAGGAGAAGGAGGAAGAAAGTTTAACAGATACATCAGTCAGATTCTTGACTAAGGGAGCCAAGGATGAATCTAGTAAGAGTGTTAGCTTGGGGGCCAATAACTCATATAGTCTATCTGCTAGAGGAAAAAGATCTACTTGCTCAAGGTTTACTTGAGTAGAGGTAGAGGGGTGTGCTGTAGAGATGGATGGAATGAATGCTCGGTGAAGTGGTATGGATGGTTGAGAGATGGGGATGGATGTAATAGATGGAGCTGGGATGGTGACTGTTGGTAGAGATGAGGAGATTATATGTGAAAAAGATGGTTGATAAATAAAGTCATGAAGCATTTGTTGGAATGATGTTGAGGTGGATGGGATATCTAGAGGTGAAGAGGGGGAATCATCCATGAATGAATCATCTAAGTAATTGAAGGATGAAAGATGGGAGGATGATTCTAAGTCAATGGAGGAGAAGAAAGATGTAGATTGGAAATCTTCTTGGAAAGTGGCTGGAGGAGGTGAAGAAGCTATATGAGAGGGAGAAATGGATGAAGTAACTGGAGGTGGAGAGGGGGGAGAGTATATGGAAGATGTAGTTGGATGGAAGATAGAGGAGAGAAAATTGAGGTGGATGCCAACACTTTTGCTGGAGAAGTGGTTTGAGGAAGAGTGACTCAAACAGTCCTTGTGCCTGAAGAAGTTTGTGCTGCAGGACCCCTGCTTGGCTTGACAATCTGCCTCTCCCATTTTCCAAAGAGAGCAGAAGAAAGTCTCTTGGAAGCATTGATATGCATTCCATTTGACACTAACAGCTGAGGGCACCTATTCTGTAGGGATAGGCCCAGAATTCTCCCAAAATTCACAAAATTCTTATATATTTTCTTCTTGATCAAATCAAAGAAGATGGCTCCTGTTGCGCGCTAGGGTTCGAAGAAAATAAACGCAACCGAACTAGCAACCCGATGAGGCAAGTATACCTATCGAATTGTAGCAAGGGGACACAAGTGTCGTATTAAGATCCGGGAACTGTTGGCTAAGCTTACTCACACGAACGCTATTATCTTATCGACGGAAAAACTAGGGTTTTAGAAAATCTAAGCGCAATGGAGAAATTAAAGCAAACTAGAAAGAGAACTACCGCAATTAAGTTACGCTATTAAGCAAACAACTAAGCTAGAAAGGAAATTACTGCAGTTAATTAAAGAGCACAATATATGAGATTACTACAAAAGGTAGAACAATATGAAATGGAAATGCACCCGATCGAGATTCACCTCGGCTAAAGACGATTAAGAAAATGCGATAAAAATCTAAACTTAATAGGATAAAGGTCCTTGACCGTGGAGGTTCCTAAAGCTTGAACACGCTTCTCTCGAAGTCGCGCCCAACTGAGTTTAGGAAGGTCCGACCGACTCTCGTCTAAATCGGAGGCCTAAAACTCGCTTTACGCGGTGAACCCCACTATTGGATTTTACTCCAATCCGGGAGATTTGGACGTCTGCCTCTCTCGAGGGGTGCGTACAACTCCCTTTACTCTTGAATGCTCACTTCATTCTTTCGGCCTCTCGGCTAGCCCAGAATGAAAGCAAAGGCGGAGAGTATATATCGAAAATATACCTCCGACCCGTGATAAATCAAGAGTAATTCAAGACCCTAACCTAAAAAGAAAAGATTAATTAAAACATCATAACATAATCGCTCTAACCTCAGATCATCAAGATCGAGTACAAGGAGGATTAGTTAATCATAATGGAGTGGAGGGGGGGGGGAAGATGAGTAGAAAAACATAAGAAGAACACAAGCTAAGGGAAGAACAATTTTATTAATGAAAAAGGGCAAGTTACACTAATGAAAATAAAATTACAAGTGCATGAAAATTAAACCCTATTCTAGCCCTATATTAAGCACTTAAGCAAGAAGAAAATTACATTAAAAGCTAGCACAAACTATGATTAAACTAGGGTTAACCAAAAAGTACAAAGAGAGGGGGAGAGAGAGAGAGAAAGCATGAAAAAGAATCAAGAAACAAAGGGGCAGCACCTCCCCCACTCAACCAAAGCTTGCTGAAATGGGGAGGAGGGGGGCTCAATTTATAGATTTTTTTCGGGCCGGTCACGCCCTCCGACACGCCCTAGGGGGGGCGTGTCAGGGGGGCGTGACAGTACTATGTTGACCTCGGGCTCTGGATTCTGGCGGGAGGGATGATTGCTTCGGTACGTCGGTGGTCACGCCCTAGGTCACGCCCGTGACAGGGGGGCGTGACAGGCATGTCATGTCCAAATCATTGGTCGGAAATCCGTCAGTCACCGAAAAAGGAAGGTGTCACGCCCATGTCACGGGCGTGACATGGGGCGTGACAGTACTATTTGCGTGCTGAGGCGGAAGGGCATTTAATGCGGCGGCAGCTTTGCGGCAGAGGGCGACACGCCCCTGGTCACGCCCGGTGACACGCCCAGGGAGGGCGTGACAGGGGGGCGTGACAGCGGTTTTGACCGTTTTCTGTCCCTTCCGTCAGGTGTCCTCGGGATCGGGTGACACGCCCTAGGTCACGCCCAGGGAGGGCGTGACAGGGGGGCGTGACAGGCCATTTTGGCAATTTTTCTGAAAACCTGCAAAAAGATAGGAAAAAGTTAGTGGCAATAAAATTTACATAAAAAGGATAAAAATAAACTAATAATAGACATAATTTGTACAATATAAAATATAAAATACGATAATAGTTTAGGCTACAAAACGTATTATCAAATTCCCCCAAGCTTAAGCCTTGCTTGTCCCCAAGCAAAAATATAAAAACTAGATATTTATAAAAATGACTAATCAAAAAGTTCTAATTATGCCTACACAAGTACTATGCGAAATTCTTAGTAGGGAAAAGGTGAAATGTAAGTCTAAAACAATTATTTAGGTATGGTAAAACTTTTATAAACTTTACTTAATAAAAACAAATCATCCAAAATTTTAGCGAGAATTTTTAAATGGACTTAAGTAAAGCAACGAAAATGAAAAACACGCATTGAGTTGTTACTAGATCCAAGCAACGCATTATAATTATATCAATTTAATTATCAAAAATCTAGGTTTAAATCCAAAACTAAAACTGATTTACTATTTTTCTTTTCTTAGTTGTTAAATAAAAAACAAAAAGCGTGAATCAAAAGGACTTAAATAGGACAGAAACGTTTGGTTTAGGAAAATAATTAGGAGTGGAATTCAAAGATAAACGTGAAGGTTTTAAAATCACACTAAACCAAAGCAAAGAGTTTCAAAAATTTTCATAAAAATATATACACATTTTTTTTTCTTTCTTTTTCATTTTTTTCTTTTCCATTCTTTTTTTTTTTTCAAAACAAAGGCCATAAATATTTTTATTTTCCTTTTTGAGTTGGCCAAACAAAAATAAACATCACTTTTGAACATACTTCCTTTTTTTTCGAAAACCTTTCTCCACAAAAATCACAAAATACCCTATCAAAAATCGTCAAAATAATTTATGAAACTCAAAAAGGCTAGTGCGATTCGATAGGTTGGAAATTTTGGCTTTGGTGAAACTGAAATGAAGAGAGGAGCTATCAAATGAAATCGGAAAAAGGCTCAAAAACGGCTAACTAGTGGTAAAAGTTTTTAGGTTGGCAGGAAAGCTCAAACGAAAACAAAAACGGCCTAAATCATTTTCACGCTTTTGAATTTATTTAAAACAAAGGTTTGAAAAATTTCAAAAAGCGAGTCCTAGATAATAAAAGAAGATTGATGAAATTAACTCGAAAATAGAAATAATAGGTGACTTGGATCGTTCACATCTACTACGTTATTCAAAAGTTGACTTTAAAAAAATTATTCAAAAATGAAAAAGAAAATAGTGGATGATGAATTTTTGAGAAAGTAAAGGAAATAAAAAAACAAAAAACCATAATAGAAATGCGAGTTTTAGAAAAATATTTCACCTTAACATGCTACCGCGAATTAGAAACACAGCATGGCCAACATTTTACTTGTGAAACATAATTAAAAAGGACGATTAGAAATATTATAATTAACTAAGTTGTTTATAGGAGATTTTGAGTAAAACAAAACTAAAAACTAGGGGTACTATTGAAATACCAAAATGTCTAAACTATTCAAAAATACATATATATTTTTTTATTTTGAGGAATATTCTCTTTTTTTTTGGATTTTGGAAAATTTTTCTCTTTTTTGGAATTTTAAGATATTCATCATTTTTTTTTTATGGAACTATTTACAAAAAAGGAAATTATTTACACTAAGCAAAAATGAAGGAGGAAATCCTCCCCCAAGCTTAAAACAGACATTGTCCTCAATGGCTAAAGAAGGGGATTGGAGAAGGAGAGAAAAATAAAGTGCAGAATTGAAAAGACAGAATTGAAATACAGGTACTTCCCCGAATTTATTTGCTGCGAAAACTGAGTGATGCCGCTCCCCGAATGTCTTCTTTGGACTTCGTGATGGATTCAGCAATGTTGGAGCAGGCGATTCCAGAAGCTTCAGCTTGTCGGAGCCATCCGAGGCAAAAATTGTAAAATAAAGAAAACAGAAAAAGATAACTTGGGTTGCCTCCCAAGAGCGCCCTTTGGTTAAAGCGTCGTTGAGCTCGACGCATCAAAAATAATATTGTCCAAAAATATTGTTGTCCCGAAATAAAATTGTTTTTAGCAAAAAAATTAAAAGTTCAAAGATTAAAGTTCGTGAAGCAGAAACTTAATAGTGTTTGGACTGACATCATCATCACCAGAAAAATACAGTTTAAGACGCTGACCATTCACTTTGAAATTACCCTTATCAGGGTGAGAAATTAAAACAGTTCCATAAGGAAATACTTCTAAAACAGAAAACGGGCCAGACCAGCGAGATTTTAATTTGCCCGGAAATAGACGTAAACGAGAATTATATAACAGGACTTGGTCGCCCGGCTTAAAGTTTTTAGGGTGCCTTAAGTGTTTATCGTGTAAACGCTTCGTCCGTTCTTTATAAAGTTTATTATTTTCATAAGCATAAGAGCGCCACTCATCGAGTTCATTTAGTTGAAATTTTCGAAGGTCACCGACTGAGTGGGGATCGAAGTTTAAAAATTTTAAGGCCCAAAAGGCGCGGTGTTCTAACTCTACGGGCAGATGGCACGATTTTCCATAGACCAGCCGATACGGCGTACATCCGAGGGCGGTTTTGTACGCTGTTCGGTAGGCCCATAGAGCATCGTCAAGTTTGGCTGACCAGTCTTTTCTAGAAGTTGAAACAGTCTTTTCTAATATTCTTTTTATTTCTCTATTTACTACTTCGACTTGACCGTTAGTTTGGGGGTGGTAGGCAGTGGACAGTTTATGCGTAACGCTGTATTTAGTAAGGATTTTTGAAAATTGCGCGTTACAGAAATGGGAACCCCTATCGCTAACGATTGCACGTGGCGTACCGAATCTAGAAAATAATTTTTTTAAAAACGTGACTACAACTCGGGAGTCGTTCGTAGGAAGAGCTTGGGCCTCAGCCCATCGTGAAACATAATCAACAGCAACTAAAATATATTTGTTTCCGAAGCTAGAAGGAAGGGGGACAACAAAATCAATTCCCCAGAGGTCGAAAATTTCGCACTCTAAGAAATAATTTTGCGGCATTTCATTTTTATTAGAAATATTGCCCGACCGTTGGCAACTATCACACCTGCTCACAAAGGCTTGCGCGTCTTTAAACAGGCTAGGCCAGTAAAAACCCGCGCAAAGCACCTTATGAGCGGTGCGAGCAGCTTGATAGTGCCCACCTGTCGGACCTTCATGCAAATGTTTTAGAATATCAATTCCTTCATCAAAAGAAACACATCTCCTTATCACTTGATCCGCACAAATTTTGAAAAGATGCGGGTCTTCCCAAAAGTAGTTCTTTAGCTCAGAAAAGAATTTCTTCTTCTGCAGAGAGGAGAACTCTTTTGGGAGCACTCGGGCCACTAGATAGTTGGCGATGTGCGCGAACCAAGGAGAAGTAGATGTATTAACTAAAAGCAGCTTCTCATCAGGAAAATAGTCATTAAAAGATTTTTCATTTAATTTTTCTATAAAGGGGTTATCTAATCTGGATAGATGGTCGGCGGCCAAGTTCTCGGCTCCTCGCTTATCACGGATCTCTAAGTCAAACTCCTGGAGGAGTAAGACCCAGCGAATCAAGCGAGGCTTGGCATCCGTTTTGGCAAGAAGGTACTTGAGGGCCGAGTGGTCCGTAAAAACAATGATTTTTGAAAGTGTAATGTAAGGGCGAAATTTATCAAACGCAAATACTACAGCCAAGAGCTCTTTTTCGGTTGTGGTGTAATTTTCTTGTGCAGATGTGAGGGTTTTACTAGCGTAATAGATGGGGTGGAAGTTCTTAGATATGCGTTGACCTAATACGGCTCCCACCGCAAAACTACTCGCATCGCACATAATCTCGAAAGGAAGGTCCCACACCGGAGCTATCATAATCGGCGCGTTAATTAACTTTTCTTTAATTGATTCAAAGGCAGAAATACAAGAGTCATCAAAAATAAATGGAGCGTCTTTTTCTAAGAGATGGGTGAGGGGCTTAGTGATCTTGGAGAAGTCCTTTATAAAACGACGATAAAAACCAGCGTGGCCTAGGAAACTTCTTATAGCTTTTATGTTTGTAGGTGGCGACAACTTCTCAATAACTTCTATCTTAGCAACGTCTACCTCAATACCTTTAGCAGAAATTTTATGACCCAAAACTAACCCTTCCCTCACCATAAAATGGCATTTTTCCCAATTTAGGGCAAGGTTAGTTTCTTCGCATCGTTCTAAGACTTTTTCGAGGTTTTCTAAACATCTATCGAAGGTATCGCCGAACACGGAGAAATCGTCCATGAATACCTCCATAATGCTTTCTACGTACTTGTCAAATATTGCGAGCATACATCGTTGGAATGTAGCCGGCGCATTGCATAATCCAAACGGCATTCTTCGGTACGCGAAGGTGCCGAAGGGACAAGTAAACGTAGTTTTCTCTTGGTCCTCGGGAGAGATGGGTATTTGAAAGTACCCCGAGAGGCCATCGAGAAAACAATAAAAGCTATGGCCGGAGAGACGTTCTAAAATCTGGTCGATAAACGGTAGAGGAAAGTGGTCCTTACGGGTGGCGTCATTTAACTTACGGTAATCTATGCACATACGCCAACCCGTCACCGTCCGTGTCGGGATTAATTCATTATTCTCATTACTAACTACGGTTATCCCTCCCTTTTTTGGAACTACCTGAACGGGGCTAACCCACTTACTGTCCGATATCGGGTAGATAATTCCTGCGTCTAATAGTTTCATAACCTCGCCCTTAACTACTTCTTTCATATTCGGGTTTATACGGCGTTGAGGTTGAATAGAGTTACGCGAATTATCTTCCATTAGGATTTTATGTGTACAGAAAGATGGGCTTATGCCCTTGATATCAGAAATTTGCCAAGCAATAGCCCGGCGATGCTTACGTAGAACTAGAAGAAGTTTATCGTTCTGCGTATCCGTGAGGTAGGCCGAAACGATAACTGGTAACTTGGAGTCTTTTTCTAAGAAAGCATACTTAAGGTGTTCGGGAAGTTCTTTAAGTTCTAGGGTAGGGGGTTCTTCATAAGAGGATTTTGAGATTCTTTCTTTTTCAAAAATAATATCTTCATAAACTTTTTTATAAGGAACGTAATAAGGGGTGGGGCTAGCAGCCAAGACGGCTTCTTGTACAGATTCAGTGGTAAGGAAAGAGGAAGAACAAAAATCAGAAAACTCTTTTTCAAACTCAGAAAGACAACAAGAAGATTCATCACTTCCTTGCAGTGATTCTGTTGTAAGAGAAGAGGAGCAAAAAGTAGAAAATTCTTTTTCAAAGTCGGAGAGGCAGTAGGAAGAATGATCACTCACGGCGTCTATGAAAAAACATGAGTCATCGTTCGCTAAGGTGTTCTTCATCGAAGGGGTGATCGGAAATGTGACTTCGTCGTCGCCTACTCGAAGAAAGAGCTTACCATTGCTTACGTCAATGATGGCTCGGGAGGTGGCAAGGAAGGGTCGGCCAAGGATCAGGGGAACCTCGACGTCTTCTTCGATGTCCAAAATGACAAAGTCCACCGGGAAGATGAACTTGTCGACTTTCACTAGAACGTCCTCCACTATTCCTAACGGGTACTTGACGGATCTATCGGCTAGCTGGATACTCATACGCGTGGGTTTAAGGCTACCAATCCCTAACTTTTTGAACAACGAAAAGGGCATCAGGTTTATACTTGCGCCTAAGTCGGCTAACGCGTGTTTAACAAAGAGATCACCGAAGACACACGGGATAGAGAAACTACCCGGGTCACTGATTTTCTTCGGCAAACCGTTTGTTAAAACGGCGGAGCACTCGGCGTTAAGCGTGACGTGCGAAAGATTCTCTAACTTCTTCTTGTTTGTGAGGAGGTCTTTAAGATATTTGGCGTATTTCGGCATTTGCGAAATAGCCTCGTGGAAGGGAAGATTAATGTGGATTTGTTTGAAGATTTCTAAGAAGCGGGAGTACTGATCATCTTGACGTTGTCTATTAAGTTCAGAGGGGTATGGAGGAGTTGAATTATTTTTGAAGATGGGTGGTGGAGTGAGATTATTTTCTAAAGTGGGGGTGATTACTTCTTCAGCAGAGGGTGTAAGCGGAGCAGAGCTTTGATTTTTAAAAGCAGGAACGGAGCTTTGATTTTTAAAAGCAGGAGCGGAGCTTGCCTCGGGCTCTTCACTTACCATACCGGAGACTTGCTTCCCACTCCGAAGAGTTATAGCTTTCGCTTGCTCTCTCGGGTTGGGTTCGGTATTGGAAGGAAGAGACCCTGCGGGTCGCTCAGAAATTATTTTCGCGAGCTGTCCTACCTGGTTTTCTAGACTTTTTACGCTTCCGGTTAACGTTCTTATAGTGGCGTCATTTGTGGTGATATATTTAGAAAGTAATTCCTCCAAGCTTGGAGGTTTTGGGTAATTTTGAAGAAGTGGTGGTGGTGGTGGTGGTTGTGCAGAAAAATCATTTTGCGGAGGTGGGCGCATCGCATTCGATGGATTACTCCATGAAAAGTTCGGGTGATTTCTTAAAGCGGGGTTATAACTATTCGGAAAATTAAAACCAGGCGGATGAAAATTCGCAGCAGAAAAATTATTAAAAGCAGTTCTAGGCAAATTATTAACATAATCTAAATGTTCTGGAGTAGGGGTTGCAGATTCCCATACCTGAGGGGCGGAGGCAGCAGTCATCTCCGTGATTTTTTTGCTTAGGATTTCTACTTGCAGAGCGAGCTGGGAGACGTTGTCCACTTCATAGATACCTGCAGGCTTGTTCGGGCGGGACCTAGGCACATTCCACTGATAAGTGTTCATGGCCATATCCTCAAAAAGCTCAAGAGCGGCTTCCGGGGTCTTATGATTTAAAGTACCGCCAGAAGCTGCGTCTATCATTTGCTTCGTGCTTTGATTTAGCCCGTTATAAAACGTCTGCACTTGTAACCATACAGGCAGCGCGTGATGTGGGCATCGTCTTAATAATTCTTTAAATCTCTCCCAGGTTTCGTAAAGGGTTTCAGAGTCTATTTGTCCGAAGGCAGAGATGTCGTTCCTAAGTTTTGCAGTTTTAGCGGGCGGAAAATACTTCGCCAAAAATTTTTCAGTTAATTCATTCCAAGTGGTTATGCTATTTTTCGGAAGTGTGTTAAGCCACTGCTTAGCTTTAGTTCTTAGAGAGAAGGGGAAGAGTCTTAGCCTGATCGCATCATTTGTGACACCATTTATCTTGAAGGTGTCGCAAATTTCAAGAAAGCTAGCTATATGTGCGTTCGGATCTTCATCTTGAAGTCCGTCAAATTGCACATATTGCTGCACCATTTGAATTATGCTAGGCTTTAGTTCAAAGTTATTATTTGCTATAGTAGGGCGGACTATACTCGATTCTGTTCCCTCGAGGTTCGGTCGTGCATAATAGGACATAGTCCTTTACACGGCCTCATCTACGTTGGGTTCTTCCATTCTTAAAGTATTAAATGACTCGGAGTCCTCAACCGGCACTTGGATAGTAGGACCTTGAAATCGCGATCTTCTCCGAAGAGTACGCTCAATTTCGTGGTCCAAGTCCAAAATAACCGACGGACTCCCGCGGGTCATGCACTAAAAGAACAGAAAAGAAGAAGAGAAAGAGAAACTTGAATTAGAAAAACTTGAATAGATTTTTTTTGAAATAGATTTTTTTTTATATAAATTAACTCCCGAACTTCCCAAGGACTACCCCGTGAAGGGTTCGCAAGGTACTAGACAAGACAGTGGCGCTTAAAGCCCTTTGCCCTTTTCGAGAGAATTAGGTGGCGTAGAAAAATTGTGAGGTTGGTTTCTATTAAGAGCGGTGATAATTTTTTTGAATTTTTTTTAAAACTTTAAAGAAAGGGGATGAGAAAGAGAAGAGATAAAATTAATAGGTTCGTGTTTTCAAAATATCAACGGAAGTTGGGTCCCCGGCAACGGCGCCAAAAACTTGTTGCGCGCTAGGGTTCGAAGAAAATAAACGCAACCGAACTAGCAACCCGATGAGGCAAGTATACCTATCGAATTGTAGCAAGGGGACACAAGTGTCGTATTAAGATCCGGGAACTGTTGGCTAAGCTTACTCACACGAACGCTATTATCTTATCGACGGAAAAACTAGGGTTTTAGAAAATCTAAGCGCAATGGAGAAATTAAAGCAAACTAGAAAGAGAACTACCGCAATTAAGTTACGCTATTAAGCAAACAACTAAGCTAGAAAGGAAATTACTGCAGTTAATTAAAGAGCCCAATAAATGAGATTACTACAAAAGGTAGAACAATATGAAATGGAAATGCACCCGATCGAGATTCACCTCGGCTAAAGACGATTAAGAAAATGCGATAAAAATCTAAACTTAATAGGATAAAGGTCCTTGACCGTGGAGGTTCCTAAAGCTTGAACACGCTTCTCTCGAAGTCATGCCCAACTGAGTTTAGGAAGGTCCGACCGACTCTCGTCTAAATCGGAGGCCTAAAACTCGCTTTACGCGGTGAACCCCACTATTGGATTTTACTCCAATCCGGGAGATTTGGACGTCTGCCTCTCTCGAGGGGTGCGTACAACTCCCTTTACTCTTGAATGCTCACTTCATTCTTTCGGCCTCTCGGCTAGCCCAGAATGAAAGCAAAGGCGGAGAGTATATATCGAAAATATACCTCCGACCCGTGATAAATCAAGAGTAATTCAAGACCCTAACCTAAAAAGAAAAGATTAATTAAAACATCATAACATAATCGCTCTAACCTCAGATCATCAAGATCGAGTACAAGGAGGATTAGTTAATCATAATGGAGTGGAGGGGGGGGGAAGATGAGTAGAAAAACATAAGAAGAACACAAGCTAAGGGAAGAACAATTTTATTAATGAAAAAGGGCAAGTTACACTAATGAAAATAAAATTACAAGTGCATGAAAATTAAACCCTATTCTAGCCCTATATTAAGCACTTAAGCAAGAAGAAAATTACATTAAAAGCTAGCACAAACTATGATTAAACTAGGGTTAACCAAAAAGTACAAAGAGAGGGGGAGAGAGAGAGAGAGAAAGCATGAAAAAGAATCAAGAAACAAAGGGGCAGCACCTCCCCCACTCAACCAAAGCTTGCTGAAATGGGGAGGAGGGGGGCTCAATTTATAGATTTTTTTCGGGTCGGTCACGCCCTCCGACACGCCCTAGGGGGGGCGTGTCAGGGGGGCGTGACAGTACTATGTTGACCTCGGGCTCTGGATTCTGGCGGGAGGGATGATTGCTTCGGTACGTCGGTGGTCACGCCCTAGGTCACGCCCGTGACAGGGGGGCGTGACAGGCATGTCATGTCCAAATCATTGGTCGGAAATCCGTCAGTCACCGAAAAAGGAAGGTGTCACGCCCATGTCACGGGCGTGACATGGGGCGTGACAGTACTATTTGCGTGCTGAGGCGGAAGGGCATTTAATGCGGCGGCAGCTTTGCGGCAGAGGGCGACACGCCCCTGGTCACGCCCGGTGACACGCCCAGGGAGGGCGTGACAGGGGGGCGTGACAGCGGTTTTGACCGTTTTCTGTCCCTTCCGTCAGGTGTCCTCGGGATCGGGTGACACGCCCTAGGTCACGCCCAGGGAGGGCGTGACAGGGGGGCGTGACAGGCCATTTTGGCAATTTTTCTGAAAACCTGCAAAAAGATAGGAAAAAGTTAGTGGCAATAAAATTTACATAAAAAGGATAAAAATAAACTAATAATAGACATAATTTGTACAATATAAAATATAAAAAACGATAATAGTTTAGGCTACAAAACGTATTATCAGCTCCCCAGTCCAAATGCTTCTTATCTACTATGGCAGCCATTAACCAGAACTGATGTCTTGAAATTTTGTCATGAGCTGAGTGTTTGGCCCAAATTACTTTGCCTACAATGTCTGCTAAAAATCTATACTCCATAGACAAAATTTTCTTCAATAACTTATTAGGGTTTTCAGAATTGTGACCAATTCTGTCTAACATCTCAGTAAATTCTACCCCTGATAGGTCTATGTTATCATGTCCAGTACTTAACCCAAATATTTCTATAAGAATGGTCGGGGTTAGGGATACCTGAGTTCCTGAGATGGTGCCAATGATTATATGATGATCCAGATTGTGGGCAGTATAGACCCACTCTTTGATTTCATCTACTGCTAGTTTCATTCTGGTTGTCATTATGTTCACAAGTTGTTGCTCCTTAAGCAGTTCCAAAATATCCTTGAACATTTTATCAGTCCCTTCAAACGAATCCATATCAATGTCAAACCCAATATCAAACTTTATTGCTACTAAAACGGCGACTGAAATTGACATGTTTACTGCAAAAACAAACCCGATCAAGTGTAGAGGAGTTTGGAGGGAAAGAGAGGGTAAGAGAGTTCTTGCAGAAACTATGAAAGCGCAAAGGAGAACGACGCCTGAAAAATGATTTTATATTAGGGTTCGATGCAGAAAAGGAAAGATCGTTGAACTCACTTCGATGATCAATGGTTCTAGGGAGAACTGAAGGGTCTCAACATCGTCGATCTTCATTCAATGATATTTAACATCATCGACCTTCGTTCGACGATAATCGAGATCGCTGACCAAAAAGGATAGTACAGCATTATCTGGAAAACGCCGAGCTCCGTTCGACGATTCCTAACATCGTCGATCTCCGTTCGACGAAAAACAAGAGATATTTAAATACTATCTGGAAACGACGAGCTCCGTTCGATAATCTTTAGGGAAATCGTCGATCGCAGTTCAGAGACATAGAAAACTTATAGACACTAAAAAATCAAAAAAAAAAAATTTAACCTATTCTTGTCTCTTTTTAGGTTTGAAGGTCTTGGAACTTAATTGAGACTTCCTCCATCTAACATTCCTAACTGATTAAAGAAGAAGGTGTGTTTCTTTTCATCCAAGGGCTTGGTGAAAATATCTCCCCTTTGTAAATAAGTTGAGATATATTCCAATTCAATTTTATTCTTCTCTACATTATCTCTTAAGAAATGATGCCTAATCTCTATGTGTTTTGTCCTACTATGAAGGACTGGATTTTGAGCTATTGAAATAGCACTAGTGTTATCACAAAATATTTTGGATTTTTCTAAGTTGTAACTATAGTATCGGAGCTGATTTTGAATCTACAATATCTGTGAGCAACAACTACCTGCTGCCATATATTCAGCTTCAGCAGTTGAAGTAGACACATATGTTTGTTTCTTGCAAAACCAGGAAACAACTCTGTCATCAAGAAACTGACAAGTTCCACTGGTGCTTTTCCTATCTACTCTACATCCAGCATAATCAGCATCTAAAAATCCAGTTAGATCAAATCCTGAATCAGTTGGATACCAGAGACCTAGATTTGGACAACTTTTTACATACCTAAGAACCTCTTAACTAATGTAAAGTGTGACTCTCTAGGGCTGACTTGGAATCTAACACATATACATGTAGAAAACATTATATCAGGTCTACTAGCTGTAAGATACAATAAGGAGCCAATCATTGCTGTATATGTTGTCTGATCAACTTGTTTCCCATGTTCATCAGCATCTAATACAACATTAGTAAGCATAGGTGTTTTCATAGAGGATTCTTCAGACATACCAAATATCTTAACCAATTATTTTGCATACTTGGTTTGAGAAATAAAGATGCCATCAGCATGTTGTTTGACTTGCAATCCTAGAAAGAAGGATAGCTCACCCATGCTACTCATTTCAAATTTGGAATGCATTAGGTTGGAGAACCTTTTGCACAATTTGAATCAGTAGAACCAAAGATAATGTCATCTACATAGATTTATACTAATAGGATATTGGACTTATGGGTTCTAATAAAAAGAGTTTGGTCTACTCTATCCCTTTTAAAATCATTTTTCAAGAGAAAGCAAGCTAGGGTCTCATACCATGCTCTTGGAGCTTGTTTGAGACCATATAATGCTTTATGTAATTTATAAACAAAATCAGGATGAGTTAGAGAGATAAAACCTGGGGGTTATTTTACATAAACCTCTTCCTTGATGTCACCATTGAGGAATGCACTTTTGACATCCATTTGATAAACCTTGAACTTCTTGTGAGCTGCATATGCCAGGAAGATTCTTATGGCCTCCAACCTTACAACTGTACAAAGGTTTGGTCATAGTTAATGCCTTCTTCTTGAGAGTATCCTTGAGCAACCAGCCTTCCTTTATTTCTCACTATAACTCCTTGATCATCTAGCTTGTTCCTGAATACCCATTTTGTTCCAACAATGGGATGATTCTTTGGCTTTGGCACTAGCTCCCAAACTTTGTTTTTTTTCAAATTGATTTAATTCCTCTTGCATTGCAATGATCCAGTTTGGATCTTGTTCTGCATCTTATAAGGATTTAGGTTCAATTTGAGAAAGAAAGCAAGTGTGCATCAGATTTTGATTGAATTGGTTTCTTGTTTGCACACAAGCTGAGATGTCTCCAATAACTTGGGAGATTGGATGGTCTCTTGATGTTACTAAATCAATAATGGGTGTTGATTGTTCACCAGCCTGTGTTGTTGTTTTGCCTAGTGGAACAACAACTGGCTCTTCATTTAGATTGTCACCATGGCTTGCTAAGATCTAACTATCATCTTCATTTTCACTGCTTTCAGCTTCTTGTTGAATGGATGAAGGTGATGGATCTTGTTCAATGATATGTAGCCTGTCCAAATTTTCTGATATAGAATGTACCTGCAATGGGTCTATGGTAGAAGTGCTCTTCTTCTTATAAGACATGTTAGTTTCATCAAAAGAAACATGCACAGTCTCTTCAATTTTATGAGATGATTTATTATAAACCCTATAGGCCTTACTGATCATGGAGTATCCCAGAAACACTCCTTCATCAGCTTTGGCTTCAAATTTTGTAAGGATTTCTTATTATTCTTATGAATGTAGCAGATACAACCAAAAATCCTAAGATAATCAACTTTAGGTTTCTTTCCTTTGAGTAATTCATAGGGAGTCTTGAACTTTAACTTATGTATCAATCATCTATTCAAAACATAGTTTCAAGTGTTCATAGCCTTTGCCCAAAAGGATAGAGGAAGGTGAGCATCAATCAACAATGTTGTGGCAGATTCAATAAGGGTTCTATTCTTCCTTTCAGATACCCCATTATGTTGAGGAGTTCTAGGAGCTTAGAAAGTGTGCTTGATCCCTTCCCTCTGACAGAACTCTTGCATAAGAAGAGAATCAAACTCTTTCCCATGATCACTTCTGATCAAGGCTATGTGAGTATTGAACTCAATCTCTATGCATTTGAGAAACTCTGTCAAACACTTGAAGTTATCAGACTTCTTTTTCAGAAAGAACACCCATGTGAATCTTAAGATGTCATCTACAACCACTAAAGTGTAAGATTTCCCTCCTAGAATTTGTACAGAGATGGGTCTAAATAGATCCATATGTAATAAATACAAAATCCCACGTGAATCGCTCTTATTAAGTGACTTAAAACTATTTTTAGTTCGCTTTCCTAACTGACGAGACCTCTAGAGTCCTTCATTCTTGTAGGGACCAGAAGATAGTCCTCTAATAAGGTTGTCCTTGGATAGCCTAGCAATGATTCTATGGTTGATATGTCCTAATCTCTTATGCCATAATTCATTAGGTTTACTAAGAGAATTAAATAAGAAAATGTCTACCTTGGTTGAATGAAAATCTACTAGACAGATGTTACCTTTTATGCTACCTGTCAACACAGTTGTGTTGTCTTCTGATTTGATGAAGCATGAAGACTTGTTGAATGTGACCAGGTAGCCTTCATCACACAGCTGACTGATGTTGATAAGATTGTGTTTCAGTCCTTCCACATATGCTACCTTTTTGAATGTTACTGATCCTATTTGGACTGCACCAAATCCTTTGGTTTGTCCAAAGTTTGAATCTCCAAACATGACTTTGGGTCCATGTTTAGGCTTTAATTATGTCAGGTTATCCTTGCTTCTTGTCATGTGCTTGGAGAACCCACTATCATGATACCAATGCTGGTTCATGGTTAGATAGGTCTTTACCTATACGAATAGAATTTCATTTGTTTTTGACCCAGTTTACCTTGGGTCTAGCTTGATAATCTTTGAAATCAGAAATGAAAGACATCTTTGGTTGACTCTTATACCCTTCAGGATGATATCTCCTAGGTGTAATTATCCATTCAGTATAAGGGTTGAACCCTTGTTATATAGGATATCTAGAATCAACTTTTGATGTTCCCTTTGAGAATTGGTCAAATCTCCGAGCTCCGTACGATGATCGTTGATCTGAGATCGACGATCTTGGGTCAGATCGTCGAGCTCTATTCAGCGATTGATCTTGCCTGTGTTCAGAGATCAGAGATCATCGACCTGAGTTCGACGATTCAGCATGAAAATGTTGAGCTCTGTTTGAAGATCGTCGAGCTCTGTTTGAAGATCGTCGAGCTCTATTCGACGATATCTGTTGAACTTTGTTCTTTTTGGGTATATCAGAATTTTTTCTAGCTACCTCAACAAATCCTTTTCCTTTATCAGAGATAAACTTAATGGGAGTTGTTAACACAATGGCTTGGCTGGATGAAGCACCCAAGCCCAGTGTACTATTGAGTCTTGAGTTCACTGTGCTTGTGATGTCCATTAGTTTGATTCTTCTCCCATTGAGAGTTTCTTCAAACTTCTTGGCCTATGATAGTTCACTTTTCAGTGAAGCTATCTGCTCTCTACAGCATTATAACTCATCTGAGAGTTTGAGGTTATCTGAACTTAAGGTACTGTATTCAGATAATTGATTTCTGAGAGAGATAATTTCTTTCTCAGAATTGTGTAGATCCAAACACAGTGCTTTAAATTCAGACTTGAAGTCCTCAGAATTAAAATCAAATGAATTAATTACCTGATCTTCTTCTAGCTTTGGTTAAGATTAAGATTCATGTTCTGAATCAGTATTGTTCTGAGATGCATTGATTGCCATCATGCAGAATTCTTTTTCCTGTGCATCATCTTCATCATCACTTGAGCTTGATGATGCATCAGACTCTTCTTCTGTTGCACTCCATGTTTCAGCAACAAATCCCTTCCTAGTGTGCTTGTTCTTGCTAGAAGAGGGCCTGTCATTATGATTTCTCCTAGAGTCTTTGTCTTTTCTCTTTTCCCACTTGTCCTTTTTGTCCTTATTTTGATTTTCTGGACAGTCAGGCAATATATGGCCTTGTTTTCTGCAACCATAACAGATAATTTCTTTGTTATTTGACATATCATACTTTGGTTTCTCTTGGCCTGTAGATGACCTTTTTCTGAAGTCCTTCCTAGCAATTTTGTAAAACCTTTTGGCCAGAAGACTCATCAGTTCTTTATTGCCTATGATCTTGTCTTCAGGCTATTTTTCTGTGGCTTTGAAAGCAATTCACTTCTCCTTCCTAACTGCTGGATAAGTTGTCTTCTTCTCTTCTTCTCTGTTCTTGATGAGCTACTCATAGGATTTGAGCTTGCCAAATATAGCTTCTGTGGTAATCTCATTCAGATTTCTGGCATCCTTGATTGGTCAGATTCTTGAATCCCAAGTGCTGGGGAAGAACATTAGAATTTTGTCATTGATCTCTGTGAGAGAGATCTCCTTGTCCAATGTTTTTAGTTCACTGACAATTAAGCTTAGTCTGCTATACATGTCAGCTACTGACACATTTTCTGCCTTCTTGAAATTTTCATATTGGGTGATGAAATGAGATCTTCTGTCTTTCCTTTCATTAGCTGATCCTGATACAATTTAAGATAGCTTTTCCAAAATTTCCTTAGCTGAGTTTCATTCAACTACCTTTTGAAAGATGTCATCAGACATTTTCTGTGCCAGGATATTCATAGCTTTGGCATCAACAACCTTCCATTTCTTTATATAAGCATCTGTTCCTGAAGGGGGTGGAACAACATTTGTACTTGTGCTTGCAAGAGGCTTTGGGCAATCTTTCAAAACAGAATTAAAGATATCTTCATCAATAGAATTCATGTACAATCTAATCCTTGCCTTCCAAAGTGCAAACATGGAGAGATTGCACACTGGAGGTCTGGTGCTAGCATAATCCTTGTTTTGTGCCATGAATTTAAACTAAAATAGATAAGAATAACCCTCTATAAGGATGGATATTAAGATAGATCTTTTGGTTTAGATTTTAGTCTGTATTTACAACAAATTTGGCTGAGCAAGCAACCTCGCTTTGATACCAATTGAAAGTGAGGGTAAGATCAATCCTTTACTCTAGAGGGGGGGGGGGTGAATTAGGTGATTTAAAATAATCTTGGTAAATTAAAAATTATTTTAGTAATGGAAGACATGATTTTATAAGGGTAGAGTGCTAAGGAGAAACTGAAATAAAACAACTACAAAAGGATTAATTCACAGCACACAGCACAAGAAAGTGCAACCAATCCAGAAGACACAAGGAGCTATAGTGGTTCCCCAAAACATGGGTACATCCACTCTTCTACCACGCTTGGTAGGAATCCACTGCAGGATGAGTTGATCAGGTGTCCTGGGCACCAATGAACATTTGATCAGGTGCTCAAAAACCAAACCAGATTTTTTGATCAGGTGTCTTGCCACCACTGATTTTTGATCAGGTCTCAGGAACCAAAGCAAAACTTTTGAAGGGAGTTTAAAAACCCTTTTACAGGAAAGGAAAATGGAAAGGGTTGAAGCTGTCTTCTCTGTCAACTACCAAAGAGAAGCACTAGTGGATGAGATGTTGTAAAAGCTCCCCCTGAAATGTAGCAGAAGTTCAGGAACTGAAAGCTTTGCAAGGGTGATAGGTCTTCAAAGAAATTGATTGCTCCAGTACTAGATGATTTCAGCAAAAACTGAAATGTTTGTTATCTGGAGTGTGGATGATAAAGACTTAAGAGAGCTTTTGATCAGCAGGAATCAGAAATAAAACTTGTTGAGTTTTCTGAGTTATTGATCTTTTTTTTCTTTTTTTTTGTGTATCTCTCTGTGTATGCTGCTCTGTCTCTTTTTGTTCTCTCTAAATGATGATAATAAGAACTCCAATCGATAAATCTTGAAAATAGCCGTTAGCAAAGTCATAAATGCTTTCCTTAATTGTCAACTATCTCTGGATGAAATGACCTAAGTACATTCCTTATTTATTTCCTTGAAACTTGCTCCAGATTTATTATAACGGCTAGAAATCTGGTGCAATAAATGCTCTGATTTGAAAACCTTAACAAGCTGACAGAAAACACCAGAAATCGTCGATCTCAAAATAAAATCGTCGATCTGAGCTCAACTATCGTCGAACTGAGCTCAGAGAAATTGAAATTTGTCTTGGACAGAAATCGTCAATCTGAGCTCAGAGATCGTCAAACTGGGTTCGACGCCTCGTCGACTTGAGCTCAGAGATCATCGAAATGAGGTCGACGCTTTGTCAGCCTGAACTCACAGATAGTTGAACTGAGTTCGACGCTTCGTCAATCTGAGCTCGACGACAACTTCAGTTCTTCTTCTTGGCTTCTGCATCTGAACTAGGAGGTCTTGTGGAAATCTCCAATCCTAAGTCCCAAGCCTTAGACCTAACTAGTTGACCATTTCTCTATACAATAAGGTCAAAGCAACAATCCTATTGACATAGTGATCCTGACCCAAATTACTTATAGGGTGTTCCAACAGATATGTTCTTCGATCTAAGATCTGTATCCTAAATGATCGAGAGGTTACAGATACTAGGAGATCACTCATGGATAAAAGGATTTTCATGCACTCCTCGAGAGAGGACGACATAAATCCTCTAGATTAGAGTTAAATCCAATAGTGGGGTTCACTGCCTAAAGCAAGCTTAGGGGTTTTGACTGACCGAGAGGTCTTAATCGATCAACCTAAGGTTAGTCAAAAGCATGATCTCAAGAGAGACGCTTTTGTACTTTAGGAACCTCTACGGTCGAGTGAGTAAATTTCAAAACTCGCATTTCTTTAATTTTCAAGAAGGTTTATTTTAATCCAAGAGGATTCTAGATAAAGTGCTAGCTTCCCAAACATCAAATTTTTCTTTCTTTGTGTAACGCTTCTAATTCCATTATAAACAAAAACCAACTTTTTGTCCAATAAAATAATAGCTATTTCTTGTGAGTAGAAGTACTGGAAAAGCCCCGAGTTGAAATACAACACTTGATTCTATACTCCGATTGATAGGTATACTTACCTCATCGATTGGAAACACGCGTTAGCGTGGAGAAAATACTCATCAAGTTTTTGGCACCATTGACGGGGATAATCTTTGTTGATATTTTGAAAGCAAAGATCTTTTAATTTTATAATTTTTTTTGTTTTAAAAAAATTAAAATATTTATTATTTATTATTTATTTTCATGAAAGTTTTATTTTTTATTTTTATAATTAAAATTTCTTGCGAAAGGGCCATGCCGGGTTTTCATCCCGCAATACAACCTAGTACCTTGCGAACCCGTCATTGGGTAGCCCTTAGGATGTTCAGGAAATTTTATTTTATAAATCTTTTAATCTTAAAACTTTTACTTTTATTTTATTTTGGTGTATGACCCGAGGGAATCAGTCAAATCTATTTGACTGATTCCGGAGATCGAGCAAAGCTTACACCGACCCCTAAGACTCTGTGAACTCAATTCTCCAGATTTGGTTGAGGAATCCATAGGTAACACTTTTTCTTCTTCTTCATCTTCGTCTTCTTCTTCTTCTTCTTCCACTTCCCCTTCTTCTCAATTTTATTCTTTTTTTGGTAACCAAAATCCAAATATGGATGAAGAACGGACTATGTCTTACTATGCTCGGCCAAATTTGGATAAGGCGCAATCAAGTATTTTTTGACCCGCTATTGCGAGCAATAATTTTGAATTGAAGCCAAGCATCATTCAAATGGTATAACAATTAGTACAATTTGATGGGCTTCAAGATGAAGACGCAAATGCGCATATTTCTATTTTTTTAGAAATAGGCGATACTTTTAAAATTAAAGGGGTTTTCGATGATGCCATTCGGCTAAGGCTTTTTACTTTTTATTTGTGCACCAAGGCTGGCAGTGGTTGGATTCTCTACCAAGAGGCTCCATCACTACTTGGGCCGAGATGACGGAAAAATTTGTCACGAAATATTTTCTGCCCCTAAGACGGCCAAGTTACGCAATGATATTACATATTTCTCCCAAGTTGATACAGAAACGTTATATGATACTTGGGTGAGATTTAAGGAATTGCTTTGCCATTGTCCGCATCATGAATTCCCCGATTGGTTGCAAGTGCAAACCTTCTATAATGGCCTAAATAAACAAACGAGGCAACATATTGATGCCGCCACCGGTGGAACGTTAAACAACAAGACACCGGTGGCTGCTCAAGAACTTATAGAAGGTATGACCATGAATACGTATTAGTGGAGTACACCCCTCTCTCGTCCACCTAAAATGGCCGAGATGTACGAAATAGATACAGTTTCTAGTTTATCTCTCTAGGTTGAGAAACTACAAAAACAAATGAATGAGTTGTCAGCTTCTTCGTGTACACCTACCTGTGAACCCCAATATTGGGAACCTTCCACTATTGCCAAACATGTGGATTACATTGGTAATCTGAATCAACCACCTTTTAATTCGGGTAATAATTATGGTAATACTTATCACCTGTTTTAAGGAATCACCCCAACTTCTCTTGGAGTAATCTAGGGAACGCGACACGCCCACCAAACACAATTCCACCCACTTATTTTCCACTATAGGATCAAAAAGATCCCAATCTCGAGGAGTTATTCACCAAATATACGACTACAAATGATGCCAATATCCAAGAATCTCACCGGATCTCTTCGTAATTTGGAGAACCAAATTTGGCAAATCGCTAAAATGCTATCTGATCGCCAACAAGGAGCGCTACCGGGAAATAAGGAGCCCAACCCAAAGGAGCAAGCCAAAGCCATCACTCTACAGAGCGGGAAGGAGGTAACCACTTCTCTAATTCCGGTCAATACGAAGGTAACAATTTCTTCATCTTCTCCTCCGCTTAAGCCTTATAATTCTAATAAACAATAAGCTTTTCAACCACCACTTCCCTATCCGTCTAGAATGCAAAAAGACCAAGTGGGTGAGCACCACTGTAAATTTTTAGATATATTTAAACAAATTCAAATCAATTTACCGTATTGCGAAGAGATAGCACAAATGCAGAAGTATGCCAAGCACCTCAAGGATCCTTTATCCAATAAAAAGAAACTTGAGGATATCTCCACGATTCAGTTGAATGTGAAGTGTTTGGAAGTTTTACTTAATAAATTGCCTAAGAAATTACTCGATCCGAATAGTTTCTCTATTCCTTATTTATTGGCAATTTATTAGTAAAACGTGTGTTAGCCGATCTAGGCGCCTCAATTAATTTAATGCCTTATTCTTTAGTGAAAAAATTTGGATTAGGAGAGCCTAAACCCATAAGAATGTGCATTCAGTTGTTGGATCGTCTATCAAACTCCCTATAGGGATTACTGAGGATGTGCTTGTCAAAGTTGACAAATTTATCTTTCTGGTAGATTTCGAGATCTTTGACATTGAAGAGGACACCAAGGTACCACTCATTCGCAGTTGCCCTTTTCTTGCCACCTCGCGTGCAGATATAGACGTTAGTAATGGTAAGCTTCTCCTCAGTGTCGGACATGAAGAAGTAACCTTTACTATTGACTCGTTTATGAAAAATTTTGTCTCAAATGACCACTCATGTTACTATTTGGAGACTTTTCCCGAGGAAGACTTTTTTCCTTTTTCTGAACATTCTTTATCGTCTATTGATCATGACCCCGATATTGATAATTTAGATTTAATTGCTCATGAAAATGGTGATAATGTTTTGATCACTCGCGCGGCTATTTTCAAAATTTTGGAAGTTGGTAGCGATCGTTTGAAAACTTCTTATGATGAACCTCCCAAGCTAGAATTAAAATAATTGCCCGATCATTTAAGTATTTATTTTTAGCGGAGGATTCAAAACATCCCTTTATTAAGTCGGCCTACTTGACCGATGAAGAAAAAAATTAAATTATCTAATATTTAAAACTCCATCTCCGCACAATTGCGTGGAAGATCACAGATTTGAGAGGGATTAATCCCTCCTTTTGCACCCAAAATTTTTTATTAGAAGAACACGCTCATAAAACCATTCAACCTCAACGCCAGCTAAATCCAAACATGAAGGAGGTACTTAAGGCGGAGGTAATAAAATTATTAGATGCGGGCATAATCTATCCGATTTCCGATAGCACTTGGGTAAGTCTGGTGCAATTTGTGCCCAAGAAAGGAGGGTTAACGGTAGTGCCTAACGATAAGAATGAATTAATCCCTACTCGAACAATTACCGGATGGCGGTTGTGCATCGACTACCGTAAATTAAATGATGCAACCCGTAAGGATCATTTTCCTTTGCCGTTTATTGACCAAATCGTTGAACGGTTATCTGGGCACTCATTTTATTGTTGTCTTGATGGTCTTTTGGGATATTTCAAAATCCCAATCGCGCCCGAGGACCAAGAGAAAACAACCGTAATACACTACAAGAAAACATGGTTTTAGTGACCAAATTTTAGTGACGAAATATATTTCATCACTAAATATGTGATTTAAGTGTCAAAAAAAATTTCAGTCATTATAGATACATCTTCAGTGACGACAATAATGCCGGTCACTAAAGAGACGTCCTTAGTGACAAAATAAATATACAGTCACTAAAAATATGGCTATAGTGACAAAATTAAAGATCAGTCACTAAATGTACGTATTGATTAATTTTGTGATAAAATATATTTCGTCACTAAATGCATGTTTTTTAGTGAGACACATAAATTTTTCACCGTAACTAAATATTTAATAGTAATTTTTTGGTTACAAAATAATTTACTTAGTAACCAAAATACTTAGAGACATAATATATATCTCTTCTAATTTATAAGAAAGTTACCATGTCTATAATTAAAAATATATGAGTACTAGACAATTGTTTTCACTCTCTCAAGCAAAAAGCTTTAACTTTGTCACAATTTAGGTTACGACCGAACAACTCCATCGACGTGCTGACGAATGATACATCGACGTGTTAGGGGCATTGCACGAGTCCTTTCTCTCCATGCCACCAGCTTTGATCAGTGACCCCCAAAAAATAATATTTAATCTTAATTATATTTAATTATATTTAATTACATCTGATTTTAACAGACCATGAAGAGTATTCCAGGAGAGATCTTAGCTTCTACAGAAAGATTTGAGTTATATATATGGAATTTGACGGGGGCGGGGTGATGAGGAGGTGGACGATGAAGCTGCTTGCATACGAGGATGAAGTTAATTGAGGGCTCTAAACACATTACTGCGACTGTATAATTTACAGTAATGTGTTTTAAAAAATAAGACACATTAACTAATCTTGAATTTTAAACATTAATTTAATTTAGATAAGACCCAACAGTTTTACTTTGTATGATTTGATCGCCCAGCAATTTTATTGCACAAAATTCTCACTCTCACGACACTAACACCCCATCCCACTAATTAACTTTTAACTTCCACTAACACACGAACACCACATCATCTCCCGTAACTTCCTAAATCCCGACCTGGCACCGGCAATTAGCAGATGCAGAAACCCTCCTCTCAGAAAATTTTCGCAACTCTTGGTCATTCCCTTCGTTTCTCCTACATCGACGGCTAGCCACCACTCGAAGCCCCAGCCGCTGCCACTCCTCCTTCACTACACCCACCGCTGTCGCTCCTTTTACGGGAAACCCTAGCACCTCGCACCTCGCCCCTCGCTCGCTTTTCTCCTGCATCCGTCGTCCCCCACTCGAAGTCGCCATCGCTCGAAGCCGCCGTCGCTCGAAGCCGCCATCGCTCGAAGCCACTGTTGCTCGAAGCCCCGTCGCTATAAAGGCCCCGCCGCTCATCTTCCTCTTCCAGGTATTTCTCAATCATTTTGGGAATTTTTTCATTCAGGCTCACCTCTCTTTCTCCAGGCTCACCTATCTTTCTATTGATTCCTGTATTTTATCAAATATATGCCCACATGATTATGTTATTTCCTAGAATTAAATTAATGTTTGAGCATGCTAATATATTCATTTCATGTTTAAACCTATCTTTTCTATATAATTTGAAATGAGATTGTTTTACTTCTCTTTTTCTTAATTTGGACCTTCTAATGAGCATGTAAGTATTTTCATCTGATAGCTCAAGCTTGTCTGATGATCTTATGAGCCTGGAATGGAAAATGTTTGTCTAATTTTCTAAAGCTATTTTAAGGTGTTTTTTTAAGCTACACTTTTTTATTAATTGTTTTGTTTGTCGTCATTCTTCAAGAAGTTAAGTTGCCATCAATTTTCTCTGTTCGCTTAATTCAAATTTTTTTTATAAAAATTTATGTACTCATGTATCTGCGACCTACTTTACACGGTATGAGGAAGATATTTATGTTCAAGACATTGTTAGAAGTTCCTTAGGCCATTTTATTATGTTGCTTGCAAATCCCCTCAATGCATCTCATTAATGTTTTTTGTTCTATACAGAGACAATAAAATGTAAATAGAGAAGCATAAAGCAAGTTGTTCCTTGTACGATAAATTTCTTGTGAGGTGTGGACATTGTTTTAAATGTCCTCTGACATGTCCGACATGTCTCCTGCCATGTCATTTTTTAGAGGAAAACGATATGTTTTTCTCAAAATAATAGATTATGTCCTTTTGTAAAATATAGGCCGACATGTCCGATCTTTTCCGATATACCAAATAAGGTTCTTAGACAAATTTGGTGTTTGAGATGCAGGGCCCAATTTAACAATAGCTAATACGAAAGGCAAAAGAGTTTGGAAATCTAAGTAGATTCCTTTTTCTTGCTTGTTTCTCCATTCACTGTTTATTAGGAAGCTTCAATATAGAGTGAAAAAAATCTTAGCTGCTTCCACATTTATCTCTGTTTTTTTTCTTTTAATCATGATTATAGTTTCCTACTATCTGAATTTTTCCTTGTTTGGCTTCACTTTCAATTGACAGTCGGCAGTCCCTCCTTGACCACATAACAGTTCAGATAGCACCTCGGGCTGCAGATGAAATATGGCATGGTGAGAATCAGGTATGACAATATATATTTTTTAAGTACAATCTTCTTTGACATCCAATCTATAATTGCGGTGTTAAGCTGATATGCTCTCATAATTACTTGGTTATTAAACTTCTACTTAAATTTTGACAAGCTGTGTTTTTTTAATAATTTTTTTTAGACATATGATATAATCCGGAAATACCAATACTTATACTGAATAAAATTTTCAATAATGTAAATTAAGCAGAACAAATTAGACTCGTCGAAAAGTAAATTGGGATATTCAAAAGTTCAACAATTAATAGGTTGTGCACTTAACTATGAACCAAAAGTTTAAAATATGCTGATTTAAATTTAAATGTTATTTATTTCAAATTTTTTTTATAGATATGCTCACAATTAATATAAGTTAACCATTAAGCGTTTGCTTCACTTAGCTATTCGAAGGCCAAAAAATTTTATCAATGACCACGAACTCAGCATTCTACACTACACTTGATGGTGCAGGAGTTGCATATAACAACTATTATGCTTGAAAGACAACCTATTAATTGTACCACTAGCCGGATATATTCCTCAATCTAGGAGCATTCTTTTATACAAAGGAAAATTGCAAAGTAATTTAAAACTGCAAACCGCAAAAAACGTTAGTACCCGCACATATTTCTAAACCGAACTGTTTAATTTATGTGCAATATAGGCTTAGGCTCCGTTTGGCGGGACTTATTTTCAACGGTAGTCAAGTGGTTACAAGAACATGTACCAGACGTTAATTAAGGCTCGGTACATGTAGTCGTAACCGCTTGACCGGTGAAAAAAAGTCCCCCCCCCCCAAACGGAGCCTTAGTTAGGTGCAATGTATTGGCTGCAATGAGTTCCGTCAAAAAACTCATTATCATAGAATATAAGTTTGGCAAGACAGAGGTTTTGAATACTATTAAGAAAATAAACCAATGTTGAGCGTAAAATGCATGCATGATTTTTAAGGTGAGGCCGACAATGGTTCATGACCACTGCCATTTATATATTAATGCTCACAAATTAATCGCCGGTTCATGACCACTGCCATTTATATATTAATGCTCACAAATTAATCGTCTGCCATTTATATATTAATGCTCACAAATTAATCGCCTGCTTATTTGTCAATGTGATTTATAATTCTATTGTCCTTCTATATAATTAGTGCATGAGTATAGAACTGAATTATTAGTTAAGTCAATGACTTTTATTGCTATGCCCATAATGCTTTCAACAAAAAAACTCTCAAGTGTGATGCTCTCATAACCTCATGAAGCTCACCTCCTCTAATATTTGTTGTGGAAGAGGGGGAGCAGCCGACACTTTTCCGCCGAAGAAGATGGCCGCCAGAGATTGGTCTATCAGCTTGGAGTAGTTTTGTAATGGCAAGTGGAGCATGAGCACTAACACTGCTACTACTTCTACAACACCTCAGCAGTTTATGGAGATGACGACGGGGTCGTCTTCGGCTCATCAGAGACTATTCCCGCCGTAGTATCTTGGCTGCAAACACATCGTCGTCTGTGGAGAACACATCGTCGTTGTTCAGGCAAAGACATGTTGGAGAAACATCGTCGTGATGCACTATATAGTGGAATCAGAATTGCTATAGGTAAGTTAGTTGTTATGTCGTATCCTCTTTTTTTATTAAACGGTATGATTATGAAAATGAATGATTAAATTACCTTGTTTTGGTTAGATTCAAAGAGATGGTTTTTTAAATATAACCTTGTTTTGGTTGTTCCCGTAGCTTGCTCAGATAGTTTGTTTTTACTAAGCAACAATGTAGTGCATCCTTATGACTTCCAATTACATTTGCAGGTACATGGTATAGTTCAGAATTGTAGTGGTAAAACAATGGCAACATTGTTTGGTAAGTGGGATGACAGTATGCATTATGTGACCGCAGTAAACCGCAGTAAACCTCCAAACAATCTGACCCTATACAACCTTACAGGTTTTGCAGTTAAACTTGAGGAGCTCACCCCGGGTTTGAAGGTGAGTATTAGCAAGTTAATATGTTTAAAAGTTACATAAAAATAAAATCTGCTAGGCTAGCCCTCTTACTTCTTTGACGTTATCAAATAATCAGGAACTGCTGCCGCCCACTGATTCAAAGCTAAGACTCGATCAAAGATGCTTAGAAAATGGGGAGTTTGATATGTCAAATTCTGAGAAGTCAAGATTGGAGCAGAGGCAGTGTCAGGTATATTCTAACTACTTGATTTGGATTCCTCATAACCTGGTTAAAAAGTTTTACTGCAATATATAGATTATCTGGTTAAGTAAATGTTGCTTTACCTTTGCGCTATAAATGTTCCAGCCAAATTTCACATTGTTATTTTAATATCCTTAAATCACGTCTAATTACATACTTAACACCCAAATCTCCTTGTTTATTCAAACACATCGAAATATTTAGTACATCAAAATCACATCTCCCTTAATATGTTTTTACTTGTCATCTTTATTACGGAGCATGAGCCAACAGCCGATAGAAGCTTGGATGGTCAACAAATTTTCAACCTGTAGAAGTGCATGAAAAACAAAGAGAAATATAATTGCATTAGATATGGCAGCCCAATTAACATCCAAGGATGCTGATCTCTAAGGACGAATTTGTGCTGATTACTACATGAAATGCTCTGTAATTGAATGTTACGAGTCTTTTAAGCTTGTGTTATGATTATAGAAAGCTATTATTATGGTTATGAGTCTTTTAATCTCTATGAAAATGTTTAGTTTAATTATGGTTTAAAACTATTATTCTGTATTGAGAGATTTAGGATATCTCCAACTTTTTTTCTTTATTAACAAAATAATGATGAATAAACTTCTATTATGATTGTGTATTAAATTTTTTTTCTTGTGTTTGAATGTCTTAATAATGAATTATAAGGAATAAAAAAATGAAAGTATATGGAATTTTTTGAGAAATTGAATAGCATTTATTGATTAAAAACATTATATCATGTTGTCTCTTTAGTGACCACATATTTCGTCATTGAAATTACACATCCGGTGACGAAATAAATTTGTCACCAAAATATTATTTAGTGACTTAATCAATCTAGTCACTAAAGAATTATTTAGTGACCAAAATGGATTGGTCACAAACAGTATTTCGTGGCCGGCTTAATGTAGTCACCAAAAATTTATTTAGTGAACAAATTTATTTGGTCACCAGAAAATATTTTGTGACCGAATCAATATGGTCACTAAATGTTCATTCAGTGACCGATTCAACATAATCACTAAAAATTAATTTAGTGAACAGATTAATTACGTCACAAAAGTATCTTTTGGTGACTATAGTTAATTCAATCACTAAATATATACGATTAGTGATGTAACTCATTTTGGTCACTAAAAACATTTAGTGGCAGGGCATTCGTGACCGCTTGGTGATGGACAATATTTGATCACTAAATATCCTTAGTGACTAAAATAAAACTTTTACTGACAAAATAATTCGTCTTTAAAAGTCAATTTTCTACTTGTGTAACTTGTCCGTTTGGCACCTTTGCCTATCGAAGAATGCCTTTTGGTTTATGCAATGAGCCGGCCACCTTCCAAAGGTGTATGCTAGCTATCTTTGATGAACTAGTGGAGGATATCATGGAGGTCTTCATGGACGATTTCTCCGTTTTTGGAGATTTGTTTGATTTAAGTTTTGAAAACAATTCCCGTATACTCCAAAGATGTGAGGACACGAACCTAGTTTTAAACTAGGAGAAGTGCCATTTTATGGTACGGGATGGTTTGGTTTTAGGCCATAAAATTTCAAGCAAGGGCATAGAGGTAGATAAAGCTAAAATTGAAACTATAGAAAAACTACCTCCCCCTTCAAATGTCAAGGCCGTTCGTAGTTTTTTCGGGCATGCCAGTTTCTATCACATGTTTATTAAATATTTTTCTAAAATAACAAAGCCTCTTACTCACTTATTTGAAAAAGATACGCCGTTTCTTGTTGATGAAAATTGTTCACATGCGTTTTCTCTTATTAAAGAAAAATTGATTAACGCTCCTATCATGATCGCTCCCAATTGTGAACTTCCTTTTGAGATCATGTGTGATGCTAGTAGTTTTGTCGTAGGTGCGGTCTTAATACAACGCATAAATAAAAAATTTCATCTTATATATTACGCGACAAAACACTAACCGCCGCACAGGAAAATTACACGATCACCAAAAAAGAATTATTCGCCGTAATTTTCTCATATCATAAATTCCGCTCATATCAAACCTTGTCAAAGATTAGTGTTTTTACCGATCATTCGGCTTTTATATATTTACTAGAAAAAATAGATGCAAAGCCGCGATTGATTAGGTGGATCTTACTCTTCCAAGAATTTGACTTGGAGATTCGTGACAAGAAAGGAGCGGAGAACTTGGCAGCTGAGCATCTTTCTTTATTGGAAAATCCCAATTCGGAGGAGCTCATAGAGGAGTACATTGACGACACTTTTCCTTAGGAGCGCCTTCTCGCTATTCATAAGTTAATTACTCTCCCCACTCCTTGGTTCCTCATGTATTTCTCATGAGGTAGGCACCCAAATTCTAAAACATTGCCATGACGGACCCGTCGGTGGGCACTATAAAGCTAATCGGTTGGCTCAGAATGTAGTTGAAGAAGGCTTGTATTGGACAAGCATTTTCAAGGATGCTCACGCCCATGTAAGTCATTGTGAATAATGCCAACACTCAGGTAATATTTCTCACCATGATGAAATGTCATTAAATTCATTTTTAGAAATTGAAGTTTTTGATTTATGGGGGATAAACTTTGTTCGACCAGTACCAATGTCCTATGGAAATAAATATATTTTTGTAGCAGTCAACTACGTGTCCCTGTGGGCGGAAGTGCAAGCCCTTCCCACTTATGACGCCCGAGTCGTGACTCAATTTCTTAAAAAACTATTTTCATGATTTGGATCACCGCGGGCAATAGTTAGTGATAGGGGTACCCACTTTTGTAATGCACAATTCGCTAAATTTTATCTAAATACGGCGTTACACATAGGTTAGCCACCCCCTATCTCCCTCAAACAAGTGGCTAGGTTGAGGTGGATAACCATGAAATCAAATGAATATTAGAAAAAACGGTTTCTACTAGTAGAAAGGATTAGTCGGTCAAGCTTGATGATGCTCAATGGGCTTATCGGACCACGTATAAGAACGCTATCGGTTGTATGCCATATCGACTGGTCTATAGGAAAGCATGTCATTTACCAGTTGAGCTTGAACATTGTGCATTTTGGGCACTTAAATTTTTAAATCTTGATGAAATATTGTCCTCCGAGCTCCGTAAATTCCAAATTAACAAGCTCGATGAGTGGCGCTCTCTCGTTTATGAGAATAATAAACTCTATAAGGAGCGCACCAAATTTTATCATGATAAAAAAATTAAACACCCAAAAGAAATCCAACCGGGAGATCAAGTCCTTCTATATAACTCGCGCTTCTGCTTAATTCCGGGTAAACTTAAGTGTGGCTGGTCCGGTCCCTTTGTCGTAAAGGAGGATTGCCCTTACGAGACTGTACTTATTTCGCACCCGGAAAGAGGCGAATTACAGGTAAATGGGCACCGACTGAAATTACTTTTTTTCGGGTGATAATATTAACGAACAATTGGACAATATAATGTTGTCAAACACATAGTAAGCACGCACCACTAAGGTCAGGCTATAAGACCATAAAAAAAGCACTTGTGGGAGGCACCCCATGGTTATCTTTCATCTTATATTTTATTAGTGTTTTATTTTATTTTTAAGCCTTTGCAGGTTTGAAGGACATCGATGCATAACGAACGGTCGGGGTCGAACGCAAGTCTACGTGATTCTTCAAGTCGGTAACTTTTGTTTTATTCTAGTTTATTTGAATCTCTACAAAAAAACAACAACAACAAAAACCAAAAAAATAATAACATAACAGAAACAAACATAAATAAATTGTTTGATTTTTTTCCCATACACGCCCCCGTCACGGGCGTGACCTACGTATCACGGGCATGTCAGCGGCGCGTTTTGCCTGTTTTGCAAAACCTGCAGATAGTGTCGTATGCAGTCTTTTCCCATCCACCTTTCGGACGTAACACGTGTGTGACTACGATGGTCACGGGCGTGTCATGGTCGAGATTTCTCGGACTGCCCCCCAAAAAAAAGAAACAAAAAACGAAACTTTTTTTTTAATTTGTCATCACGGGCGTGACTCTAGACCGTGTCGAGGGTATCCGAGGCGCTGACCATATCGCACCTCGGATTCCCGCAGCATGTTAATTTCGGCCGACACGCCCCCGGGTCACGGGCGTAACCCGGGGGCATTATAGTGGAATCTGAGGCCAGCGCCTCAGAATCCCGCACGGACCCCTTGTAAACTGCTTACACGCCCTAGAGTAACGGGCGTGACTCTGGGGTGTTAACCGTGAATCCGAGGCAGCACATCTCAGATTCCTTCCCGCATTAAATATTGCTTGACACGCCCCATGTCACGGGCGTGACATTGCACGTGACCGACCCGATAATCCTATAAATTTGATTTCTTCCCCTTCTCTTTTCTCCATACTTTTCACCCTTCACTCTTCTCTTCCCTTCCATCTTTCGGCCTACATTCTCTCTTTTTTCTCACCATGCCAAGCCACCACCCTCATTCCATGGCCTCTTCCTCTGAGCAACTCGTGGATCCCGTATCGGCGAAAGCCATGCTCCTCTTTGAAAACTCTAGTAACACTCCAAAAGTAACAGCCATAGTCAACCTGAGCTCGACAAAGATCATTTAGCGGAGCTCGACGAAGATCGTAGAGCGGAGCTCGATGATTCTAGCCTATTATCAGCCCCAAGGCGGAGCAGTGACTCGTGTTAGGAGGATGGTGTGCGGCCACTGAGCGGTGATTGACTCTTTTAACTTCAACCCGAGACGTGGTTGGGTTTTGCTGATTTAATCTTATGGCTGGGGTAAAACTCGGTGCCTTATCTGTAGGGAATGGAATTTGGAAATCATTATTTTGTTTTCCTATTCTCTCTCTTTCATGTTATGGAGAAGACACTCTCGGCTGGAGCTACGGATTGCTGAGGTTGTTGGAGCAGATTTTGTGGACAGATATCAGATCTGAAGCTAGTTTCATGAAGGGGAAAGTGAGGCGTTCATTTCCATTAGTGTATAAACGCTTTTCCATTGTTCCAAAGAGAACGTCAAGGGTAACGATCTTCCTTCTTGGACATGTGAAATCCTTATTTTGTCATGTGTATGGATTTCTCTACCAAAACGTGGAATGTTGAGGGAGTTCCGTTTGGTTGATTGTTGAAATCCCCAAAAATTCTTGCATATAGATCCAGAAATATATAGTACGGAATAGGCATGTTGTGTGAAGCCCATCTAGATTCTTATTCCAGTAATGTTCCTGGAACAGCCACTGTCCAAGTACAATATTAGAATTTTTGTGGTACTCTAATCCACCTGCAATCACAGAATTAATTGACCTTAGGCACACAAATAGTTTTGGAGCCTGGTTACTATTAGACATAGCTGTGTGAAGCATAGCTAGCTTTTTGAACAAATGAGTCTGTGACTTAAATGAGGGTGTTGTTGGATTGTACCAACAATCTAGGGCAATGTGCCCAATCTTCCCACAACACCAACATTAAAATCTGTTATATCTTCTCTTAGGATACACCTTTTAAGTTGTACTTCTGGGCAACTTAGAGTTGATATTTAGCTTCCATGGTAGTGGTGCAACATTGACACACTTACTCTTCAGGTTTAAGTGTTGTGCGATGGGACCAGATCCAAGAATTCCTTGGCTCCTTGGATTGATCACTCCTTGTGGTAGTTTGTGGGCCTTATAGCCTTTAGATTTTTGTCTATTTATTGACCTTGCTGGTGGTACACTCAGAACTCATGTGTCCAGGAACACATGATCCCTTACATCTGTTAGAAGTCAGATGTTTGGCTGGTTTCTTAGCAGGACCCATTGGGGCTTTACCCTTGTAATACCCCAAAATTTACAACAGAACATTTGTCACAATCGTCGGGCGATAGTGGGTAATGCCTGATGGAGATAGCGATAAGAGTTGAGTCGGTACTCGATGCACTCGATGCACTCGACGCACTCATTGCACTCGAGGAATAATCGAATGATATCGCCCAGTGGCGACAGTGGATGTCGACGGGCGATAGTGCTATGTGGCATGAGACATGTGTCGGTTTGGCTGAAGAGCGGCCGATAAGCAGAGGTTGACCTGGGTGAAAGCGGTTAAGCGGTTAAGTTAATGTCGTTGGGTGGCGATAGCCGATGTCGCCAGGCGATAATGCAAATGTTGACCAGTCAACTCAAATCTTGGCCTTTGCTTCATTTTGATGGATTAATCGTGTGGCTGGGGTTAAACTCGAGGTCACTTAAGAAGAGGGGTATGGGATGAGAAGATCATAATTTACTTCTCACTCTCTCTTCATTCCATATTCTCCTTTGAGTGTTCTGTTTGAACCTCTGATTTAGATTTGGGTTAGTTTAACTACTTAGGATGTTTGACCCACCTTGTATAGCCAGGGACATTATTGTTCGTTCTAGGGTTTAGGCCTGCCCTTTATATTAAGATTTCATGGACTAGCCTGCAGTGGACTTCAGGAGAATCGGTCTTAGAAGAATTTCAGAGTTCAGAATATATGTTCGACGTTCGTCGAACTCAGCTCAATGATAGTTGTGCTCTACTCGAAGAACTCAGAGTTCCTTCTCTTAGTTTGAGCTCGACGAAATTCGAGCTCGGGTCGACGAACTCTGCTCAAGATAGATTTCCAGATCGACGAACTTGGAGCTCAGAGAATGTCAGCTATTCTTGGGGACTTGGATCGCTGAGCTTAGGTTGACAAATGGGATTTCTTAGCTCGACGAACTTGGAGTTCAGGTCGACGAAATCTGCCCTGAGGTCGACGAAATCTGTTCAGAGCCTAAATGTTAAGTTTTCCTTGTCTGTCTCTCTCTTCATTCCATCCTAAGTCGACAATTCTTTGAGTATTTAATGCTTAAATTCTTTAAGAATATAGTCGTTCAAGGAAACATTAATTAAGGTTTTCATCAGAGTAATTACTTGACTTATTCTCGGGAATGTTGGGGAACTAAAATTAAAGTCAGATATTCCAGCCATTCTCCTTCCCAGATTTCCAGCAGTAATTAATGGACTTATTTCAAATTCTGAAAGAAAATTGCAGGCAGTATATATAAAGCGAATTTTTTTTTCTTCTGAGATATACATAGCATACAGAATAGAGGGAGCCAACTAACAGAGATACACTAAGATTCTTACCTTCACTCTGAAAAGAAATTCTGTTTGCCCTTGCACATTCAAGAAGACTGAAGAAAAACATCATCTACAAAATCAAGAGTCTTCTTCGACTTCTGATCGAGGAATCTTCAGAGATAATTATTCAACATCTTTCTACAAGTTCCTGGACATATTCAAGATTTGGTTGTAGACCTATACCCTGTGCAAAGATCCAGTCTTCCTAAACTTCTCTACATCTCAGGTGTAGCTTTGACAACAAAGATCCAATTTTGTCTTCTCTATTGTTTAGAGAAAAAGAGAAGACATCATCAACTTTTCTTACACTATAAAAAGGGTTTCATAACTCCCTTCAAAAGTTTGACTGGTTTGCAAGTCTCCCTCCAAAAGAATTGGGTTGGTTGTTTGGGCACCTGATCAAAAGCCTAAAGGGTTGTGAGATCTCCTTGTAAATAGATCATATAGTGGCAGACACCTGAGCAAAACTTGCTAGTGGATTCCTACTAAGGTGGTATAAGAGTGGATGTACCCAATTTGGGGAACCACTATAAAATTTCTTCTGTTGTCTGGTTGCCCTTTTTCTTTTTGTCAAGTGTTGTGATAGTCTAGCTTTATTCTCATTATGTAATATTTGATATCACCTATTTTACTGCTAAATCATATAAATCTGTAAAAAGTTATTAATGCTCTATTAACCCTCCCCCCTCTAGAGCTAATTAGATCTTCCCCTTCTCCTTTAATTGGTATCAGAGGATTATCAATTGTCTAAGTTATCTTTCAATTGGTATTAGAGGATTATCAATTGCCTAAGTTGTCTTTCAATTGGTATCAGAGGGTAGTCTATTTGGTTGTACAAGGTTACACTTGAACTAACATATCCTTCTAAGATCTAAATTTCTCTAGCATATTACTTATACCATGGCACAGAACAAGGATTATGCAAGCATCAGCCCTCCAGTTTGTAACTTGAACAAGTTTGCTATCTGGAAGGCAAGAATTAAATTATATATTAACACCATTGATGAATATATTTTCATTTCTATTTTGACAGGTCTACCAGCTCTAGTGACTACATCTACTACAACTTCCAGCACTCATGTTGATCAACCACCTGATTGGACAGATACACAGAAGAAAGCCAAGATAGCTGATGCAAAGGCCATGAACATTCTTGCTCAAACAATGTCAGATGACATTTTCTAGAAAGTGATATAGTGCACCTCAGCTAAAGCCATCTGGGATTCCCTAAACGAGATTGTTGCTGAATCTGTAGATGAGAAAAAAAAGGAGATCAAATATGAGAATTCTAAGAAAGAAGAGTTAGAGTCAGTGAGTGATATGTGCAATAGACTCAACTCAATCATCAATAAGCTGAAAACTCTAGACAAGGACATAACCCTCACTAAGGTCAATGATAAAATTCTCATGTGCTTCCCTGACTCATGGGATTCCAGAATCTAGCCAATCAAAGAGGCCAGAAGTTTGAATGAGATTTTTATTGAATCTCTACTAGGAAAGCTCAAATCTTATGAGCATCTAATGAAGACTAGAGAAGATGCTGAGTAGAAGACTCCCTCATCAGCTAGAAAGGAGCAAAACATAGCATTCAAAGCATCAGAAGAAACAGAAGCTCCATCAGCTAGTGAAAAACTTCTGAGTCTCCTAGCCAAGAGATTCTACAAAATGGCCAAGAAGGATTTCAGAAGGAAGTCATCTAGACAAAATAACAAGCCAAGGTATGATAAAACCCCAATTAAAGAAATTCTCTGCTTTGGTTGTAGGAAGCAAGGACACTTCATATCAGAGTTGTTAGAGAATCAAAAGAAGGAGAGAAGCAGAGAAAAGGAGCCTAGGAAGCAGCACTATAGCAAGCACTCCTACAGCTAGCATAAGCGGAAGGAGAAAGGCTTTGTTGTTGAAACCTGGAGTGAAATAGAAGATGAATCTTCATCTTCCAGCTATAGTGAAGATAAAGATGAGACTAAAGCAAAGGAGGTTTGTTTGATGGCTATTGATGCATCAGGCAGCCTCTCAGAAGCTGAGCAGTCAGACAGTGAAAAACCTCAATCTAGATAAGATCAGGTACGATCCTCTTTTGATTTCAATTCAGATGGTTTTAGAACTGAATTTAAATCAATATGTATTGATTTAATAAACTCTGAGAAGAAAATCAAACTCCTTAGAGAAAAACTAACTAAACAAGATAATTTCCTTTTTGAAAACATTAAATTGAAAGATAAATTAACTTTAGCTAATGAACTATTCCTCTCTCTAAAAACTGAATTAGTTGAGGCTAGTCAACTTTAAGAATCCCTAAATAGGAGAATCATCAAGTTGATGAACATCACAAGCACAGTAAATGCAAGACTTAATAGCAAGCTGGGCTTAGGTGCTTCATCAAGCCAACCACCATTAATTCAGAAAAACATACTGTCAACTCCAATCAAATTTGTTTCTGAAAAAAGCAAAGAAAAGGTAGATGATCATAGTACTAAGCAGACAGAATTAAAACAAAAAAATAAGAAAAATAGAAAGAATAAGAAAAATCCTAACTATAACAATGTTCAGCAGATTTCATCGAACTCAGATTGATGAAATTTGTACAGTTCGTCGAACTCAAGTCGATGAACTCAGAATGCAGATTTTTATTATAATTATTCTTTGAACTGCGATGGACGAAACCAGTATGGTTCTTCGAGCCGAGATCGATGATATTGGGGCACAGAGAATGAATATTTTCATTTTCTGAGCGGAGTTCGACGAACTCATCCCCATTCGTCGACCTCAGATCAACGAACTCACCAGAATTCGTCCAACACAGTTCAAGATAACAGAAATTTTAATTATTTCAGAACCTTTAATCAACCTAGGGAATATCTCAATCCATTCACCCAGTGGATAATACCACCAAGAAGATATCACCCCCTAGGGTATAAAAATCAACCTGAATGTTCCTTTATTTCCAGTTTTAAGTATGAAAAGCAACAAGGACCCAAGGTAATCTGGGTAAAGAACATCTAATCTGTTCTTATGCAGGTGAACTCCTATCCTACCATAGAGGAACAGTAGTACTTGGATAGTGGCTGCTCAAGGAACAAGACTAACAGCAAGGAAAATCTAACAAACTATAAGTCAAAGCTAGGTCCAAAAGTGATCTTTGGTGACTCCAACAACTGTGGCGAAACTAAAGGCTATGGGAAAGTAAATATTGGAGCTGTCACCTTCAAAAAGGTGGCTTATGTAAGTGGACTGAAGCACAACCTAATCTCCATAAGTTAATTATGTGATGAAGGGTTTCAGGTATCATTTAATAACACTTCCTGCATTATCACTTCTATAGAAAAAAAAAGTTGTTTTAACTGGAACTAGAATAGGAAATATTTACATAGTAAATTTTAAGACTGTTAGGTCTGAGATATGCCTATTCAACCAGGTTAGTAATAATAATGAACTATGGCATAAGAGATTAGGACATGTTAACTTAAAAAACATTGTTAAATTATCTAGGGACAACCTTGTAAGAGGATTGCCTTCTTACCCTTATAAGAAGGAAAGCCTGTGTAGGGCTTATCAATTAGGCAAGCTAACTAAAAACAGTTTTAAATCCATTAATAAGAGTGATTCACCTAGGATTCTATATTTGCACCACATGGATCTTTTTGGAATCATTGCTGTACAGAGCCTAGGAGGGAAATAGTATACCTTAGTGATTGTATATGACTTCTCAAGGTTCACTTGGGTGTTCTTCTTGAGAAACAAGTCTGATAACTTTAAAGTTCTTACAGACTTTCTTAAGAGCATAAGGATTGAGTATTCTACTCTAGTTGCATTGATCATAAGTGATCATGGTACTTAGTTTGAGTCTCTTCCCATGTAATAATTCAGTGAGATGGAAGGTATCAAGCATTATTTCTCTGCTCCTAGAACTCCTCAACAAAATTGGGTAGCAGAAAGTAAAAATAGGACCCTGATTGAAGCTACAGGCACATTACTTGTAGATGCTTACTTACCACTATCCTTTTGGTCAGAGGCTATAAGCACAACAATATATGTACTGAATAGGAGTCTGCTACATAAGATAAAGGGCAAGACTCCCTATGAATTACTTAATGGGAAGCAACCTAAAGTAGATTACTTTAGAATTTTTGGTTGTTTATGCTACATTCATAACATTGACAAGAAATATCTTAAAAAGTTTTAAGCCAAGACTGCAATGGGAATTTTTCTAGGATACTCCCAAGTCAGTAAGGCATATAGGGTATATAATAAATCAACTATGAAAATTGAATAGATTGTACATATATTATTTGATGAAACTAATATGTCTTACAAGGAGAAGAATACTTCTACTAGTGAAACTTTGCAGGTACCACACTTATGTGAGAAGTTGGATGAGGTTACCCTAACAAATAAGACTGTTGCACATCCCTCTCCACATATTAATGAATACAGTGAAGATGAATCCACTGAAGTGGATGTTAAACCAACAAGAGCTCCCATAATTCCACAAGAGAAATTAATTCCCTTAGCTGTAGTTGAACCAACTCCTCCTACTTAGTTTGTCACACTTAAAGATCATCTTGTATCTCAGGTGATTGGAGACATGTCAGTAGGTGTGCAGACAAGAAATCAACTCAACCAAGACTTGATGCCTTCCTGCTTCATATCTCAAATTGAGCCCCAATCCATTAAAGATGTTGAGCAAGATCCACACTGGATTATTGCAATACAAGAAGAGCTAACCCAGTTTGAGAGATACAAATTTTGGAATTTAGTTCCAAGACCCAAATACAACCCAGTCTAATGTAGCGGCACTGTGACACGGCCGCTACGACGCTAACGGAACCTAACACAACAGAATCTAAATTTAAGTTGGGAGGCTTTTGACCCAAAAGCGAACGAAAAGGGGGTCATATTGGTTCCCGTAAATCCGAATAGCAAAACCAAGAAAGATTCAAACCGTACTCGATACAACGTCCTTAAGACCTACCTCTCAACAAGCGCACAACTCACCGTTTAATTCGGACTCGATACAACGTCCTTAGAACCTACCTCTCCAACAAGCACACAACTCACCGCACCTACACAAGAATCTATTTTATTCAACTAGAGCCGTTTAGATTGCAACAATATTTATTTCGGAGCGGCGGTAAACTTTCAAGAGCGATCGAAATTTGAGTCGAGATTAACTCCCTTGTTCACACGAAGTGCACCGATCGGAAGAGCAAATCAAGGCTAGGCCAAGCTACGCTCCCGAGACAGGTCTACCCGTTTCGGTTAACAAGAGGTTCAATAACAACAAGTTTTATTTCAGATTTTGCAAGCGATGAAATTAATAACCACGGAGAGAACGATACGTGATAAAAACCTCCACAAACTAAAATCATGAATCACACGAGAGGGAAGAAGTTACCCAACTGGTAATAACATTCACACAAGATAAGGTGGGAGAATCACTCTCTCCACAGATCCGTTGGCATCACACATAGGGGTTTGCAACCTTATTCCAAGGATTCACACCAAAGGAAGCAACGCCGGAGTTGCACCGGACGGATGGAGGGAGAAAGGGGGCGGTGGCTTCACACCAATAACAAGGGGGGCGGCTACAATGAGGAGAACCCCTTTGGCCAAAATTCTCTTGGAGAGGATTTTAGGGTTTAATCTTTCACTACGTGATATTCTCATAATCACCTCCTTAAATAGGAGTTTACAACAAGACTTAACCATCCATGATTGAGATGTAATCTCATCCATCCGAATGGTTAAGTGCACATCTAAAATAAAATGTTTCAAATTAAAAATTATAAAGCATGCAATGAATATAAAATTATCACTTAAACATAGGATAATTTTATATTCCAAAATATAAAATAGAGTTCATGAAAATAAGATAAATAAAGCTAAATCTTCATGGCGGTTCTAGCACGCCATGGGCGGAGGTTGTAACGTGTACTTCCATCAGCGTCATCACGGCATCTACAATCTTTGTGTCGTTGCGCCTCGGCCACCGGGTCATCATCAATTAGCGGCGGTGCTGCATCAATCAGCTCAGTTGGTGATGAGAGCTGTTAGGAAAGCTCTTTATCATGGGGGCTAGGTTCGAGACCTCTCCTCAACATCCTGCCACGCTTAGAATAGGTGCGGTCATGGGTGGGGTGCTTGAGCTGCAGCCCGGCTGTGTGTCGCTGGACGTGCTCCTCTGGCTAGGTTGTGACTGCCGTTAGAGCGGGGCGGCTCTGGGCCTACTGCATCAAAAAAGTGCCCATTTAAATTGATGTAGCGGCACCGTGAAACGGCTGCTACGACGCTAACGGAATGTAAGACCCCATTTTTTTTTTCTTTTTCAACCACCGGGGTCTTAGGCCCAGAACCGCCGCTTTGCGGTGACTCCTTCACGTCCCGAAAGGTCATCACCACAAGGCGCCGATTCTGCCGGCCAAATTCGATCACAGAAGTAGCACAATTATTGAAGTAAAAGCAATGCAGTCCACAATAATAAAAATCACATATATATATAATAAAACTCCACGAAGGGAGTGTCCACAGAAACATCAGAGTAATATAATTACGGGCTTATGCCCGGTACAAAATATCCTCACTACAAGTCTCTCATGCGGAAGCGAATCAGAAACTACTCAAGGATCGAGACTCACGGTCCCGGCGGTGTGAACTCCGGAGCTAGACTGCCCCCTCTCTAGGCGCACCGATCTCTGGGGCTGCTCCTCCATGCTGGGCTCCACGATCCCCTAAAATGATATGGTTCGAAAACCGTTAGTCTAAAAGACTAAGTCCTATCATCCCCCACCCCTTCCCCCACGCTCTAAGGCACCGGGCGGAGAGGAAGAAAGGGGAGGACATGAAAGTGGAGAGTAGTCAAAAGCAGATGACGGTGGACCTAACTAGCAAGTTATAACAGGGGAGCAATTTAAATCTTAAGTGTTGTAATAGGTCAAACAAGAAGGAAGTAAGTAAGAAATTAAACCTTCACTTATGTGAGTACACATAAGCCAAGGGATCTTTTGCAAGGCTCCCATCGTATAAAGTGTCCCATACCACTTATACGTTGGGGTGTCGGTTATCAAACAGCAACATATATATATTGAAATTAACCTTTGATTTATAAACTTGCCCACACAAGCTTATAGACCAAGGGGTCGTTTTGCAAGTCCTAAAGTATAAGCGTCCCATTCCACTTATACTTTAGGTGTCAAGGTTGTTCTGAATGATTATGATATGCAACTATATGGTGGGTATGTTATGTCATGCAGTGCAACTCACACACCCGACTCTGTGCACACAGACCTTTAGTTCCCCCTTTCGGAGCCGTTACCTCCCAGGATACCTCCGTAGTGGCAAACGGAAGCGGTGGGTTGGGCCTCGCCCACCTCCAAAACCAGTAAAGCACACTGGTCTGACCTATCGTACGCCTCAACGCTTGGTGCACAAAGCGGACGCCTGCGTACTCTTGCCGGCTGGCGCACCGGACTTCTGTTGGCGGAGTGCTAATCACCCCGCCGAGTCAACGATATCGGTGTCGGTGCAATCAAACTCCCCGATATCGAAAGACCCACCACCTTAACTTTTCCTATTTTATGCACATGCAAGTTAAACCGTAAGCACTCAAAACCGAGCCGAAGCTCCCCGGACCAAAACGTCCGTCTCCAAATCAACCGAGCCGAAGCTCCCCGGACCGTCCTGTCCGTTTCCAAATCAACCGAGTCGAAGCTCTCATCAACCTTCCTGTGCCAACAGTGTTGTGAAGAGTGCAGCCCTAGTTACTAAGTTACTCTTGTCGGTTTGTTATTACAGTTTACGTTAGCCCAGGACTGCCCCCGGTATACCCCGTGAAGGGCTCTCAAGGGGCACTAGGAACCAAGACGGTGCATTACGGCCCGAAGTTCCCTTTCGCAAGGCACTTATTATTGTTGGTTAATACCCCGTACCCAAACCCTTAATGTTACTCTGGTTCTAACCCTAATGTATTTTAACTCCTTCACCCGCTCCCAGGAAAGACGATGTTCCGTCGAACCCGAGCTCCACCCATCCTTAGTTAACCTAACCACTATTCCATACCCAATTTCATTGATAACCTCCGAATCATCTTGCCACGGCATTTACACATGATTTGTCGCCCTATGACCATGGTATTACAATTTCTATGATTTCACTATATGCAGACCAACTTGAGCAAATCAACAAGTATGATAGGAAGTGCATCAATTTCTCATCCAAACACCCTAAGATAATTACTAAGGGCCTATCATGACTTTTATAACTTAAATCCAGCACTTCCAAATTTTTCCTAAATAATTTAATATTTATTTAATTATCCAGAAATTAAAGCCATGAGTGATTTTGAGCATGAGGTAGTACATTCATTCATCATAAAATTATAAGAAAATTACCAGGGCTCTACAATGTTCATAAATGTTCACTGACCAAAAATTATAATTTTACAAGGCCTAAAAATATTATTTAAAAATCATTTATAAATTCTACAAATTGCAAGCCTTGTGAATCAACCCCTATGATTATAGATCCAAAAATTCTACAATAATTACCAGAGATGTAAGAGGTCATAAAAACTCATTTGCCTAAGTTACACCAGATTTCAGTGAGGGAACAACCCATAATAATTATTTGACTATCTTTAGAAAATCAATGGCTTGTGAATGAAGTACTTAAAATAATCAGTTAATAATTCCAGAAAAATTCAAGCATATGTATAAGAATCTAAAAAGCTCTCTGCCAAAATTTCATATCCATTAATCAACCAGAGAAATCAAATTAATTAAAATACCCAAAAACCTATTTTTGTGAGTTATGAAGGAACTATCATGTATTGAATTCCAAGGCTCTCAATATTATTTCCCAGAGACTTCCCTAAACCCAAGAAGTACACTACCCAAGTTCCATGGCCTTTAGGCAAGTTTTGGTGACCTATTTTGCCTTAACAAGGAGGTGTCCTAAACTAGGGTTAGGGTTTAAGGGAGGGTAACCCTCTCCAAATCTTCCAAGACTTTGGTCAGGGGGTTCTAACCTCACTAGTCTCCTCTCCACCAAAAATCACTTCCATTCAAGGTCATTTGACCCCATGCCCTTCACAAGCCCCCAAAGTCCAACCTAGGGGTTTGGACTTGGGTCCTAGGGCATACTCACCCCAAACCACTCCATACACCATAAGGGAGTGTTAGAGCCCATTAAAAACCAGTGGACCAAGTTTCAGCCTCTGGTGAGGGAGTTTGGTCAACTAAAATCACTAAGTGCACTTTTGACCTATTTGCCCCTTAATGGGCTAACCTAGGATTGGGTAATTACCCACCCAAAACCTCTCCAAATTAAATGAAACATTATACAGAGCTTCCCTAGGTCCCTAAGGACCTCCCACCAAAATTTTGGGGGATTTGGAGGTCATTAGACACCTTAATCACTCTAAGATATGATTATTAAATTTTAGCAAAAACTATAGAAAAATGTTATCCAAAAATTACCATTTTTGGATATGTCATAGGTGTAGGTAAGAATGACCCCTACATAAAATTTTAAGTCATTTGGAGGTCTGGTTTGATGTGGGCAACCAAAATGGTGTCTGACCTAGCCTAAGGACACCTTCCACCAAACTGAGTGCTGAGGTCAGCACAGTTATCCGAATTGGGTGAAATCAATTTTAAAATAAAGTAGACTCAAAGGGCTACAACTTTCATGTTCACTACTTTCTCTGTAGAGGGCTCTAGGTATTTTTAATAAATACAAACATTAAGAGGTAAAACTGTGACAGAAATGCAAATAATATATCCAAAACTATACTATCATGATTTTTACTGTTTGCACGAATCCTGAAGTAGGATCCAATGGTAGCTGCTCATCTTCTCCAAATGGCCGAAAATCCAACCCGAGCAGGCCCTTTTTACGGGGCTTTTCCCGGCGGCCTGAGGCGGCGCCACCACCGGGAAACATCATCCATTTGTTCCCGGTGGTGGGGGCTATCCATAGCCGGAGTTAGGGCGGCCGGAGGTGGCGGCGCCGCCCTACCCGTGAGCTCCAAAAAGCTCCAAAAATGGCGGTTTTCAGATTTTTAAAAACTCAAAACCGATTCGTTTGAGCATGAAACTTCATCCTAATGATTCCTAGGATCTAAACATAGAGGAAGAGGTGAGGGAGGACCTTCCCGGCGGCCATGCAACGTGTAGATCGACGAGGGGCCATGGCGACGGCGGCGGCGGCGTTTTCCTCCTTCTCAAGCTCCGGCCACCCTTCTCTTCTGCTAGGGATTCGAAAACCTCTCCTTTGCTCACTGATGGGGGTTTAAAAAGGTAGAGAGGGGAGGGGGAGGGTCATGGCTTGAAGTGGCCATTAATGGCCCTAAATGTTGAATTTCGGCCATGGTGGAGGAGGGGGGGCTGTAACCGCCTCTTGGGTGGCTGGGGAAACGTCTGGAATTTAATGCCCCCTCCATAAAGTCCCCTCTCAGCCCTTAATGGCCGAACCCCACACTCCTTGGTCTTCCAAAACTCCTCCACCATTTTTGAATAATTTCTCTCTCCTCCTTTAAAATTCCTTCTCTCTCTCTCTCATCCTCTCTCTCCTAGTCACCCTCCAAACTGAAATGTCTTCCTCCCACAACCTATTGGCAGCCCATTCATTAAATCCCAAATGAAAACATGGGAGGGGGGGGGGGGTGGTCCACCATGAATACTTCTTTTATCATTTCTCTCTCCTCTTTTATTTCTCAAATTTAGGCTTCTCTTTCTCTCTCCTAGTCACCTAGTTGACTGGTCAAGGAACTAGGTTATTGGCAGCCCTAATATCTCACATTATTCTTGTCATTAGGCTTAGCCCAAGAGGGGGGTGACTTGAAGTTGGGTTAGCCCAATTAGGTCAAGTTGACTTGACTTGGGTTAAATGTTGACTTGGTTATTTTGACTCTTTGGGTCCACATCAATGGGTCTTTAGTGACCCATTGGACTCCCCTAAGGCCTAGGTAGGGTTAGTTGGAGTTGAGTTGGCCCACTGGAGGTCACATGGCCCTTAGGAAGGGCACTTTGACCATTTTAGGGTTAGGGTTGGCTTGGGTTAATTTGGCCACTAGTATTGACCCCATTGAGTCTATGGTGACTCATTGGCCCCACATTGGGTCTAGAAATGCCCTAGAGTCAGTTTGAACTCACTAGGTCACCCAAACTCAGTGTTTTGGAAACTTGCTATTTGCAGCCCAAAATGAGTCTCTACTAGAATCCTAAGCCCATTTGGTCTATTTGGTTCCCTATGGTCTTGCCATGGCCCAGGCAAGCCCAAAGTTATTCTTAGGGGGGGCCTAATTGGAAATGGGATGTTACAAATCCCAATAAACAAAACAAAAATTTCGTCCCCGAAATTAAGGTTAAGTCTACGGGAGATCACTACCGGCATAAGTTAAGCTTGTAACATCCCATATGGTTTGCAGTGCCTACGATATCAACATTTACGGGCTAGTCCCCAATAAACAAAAAGTTTAGCCTATACCTTCTTAGATTATTCTACGAATAATTGTAAATAGGAAGGAAAACTTTAAATTACTTGAGGAGTTGGGAGGATTACCTGACTAAACAGCTCCGGGTATCTCTCCTGCATCAGGTCCTGAGGTTCCCAGGTGTGCTCCTCCTGACCGTGATTTCTCCACAGAACCTTGACTAAGGGAATCTTCTTGCGGCGCAAGATCCGCACTCCTTTGTCATCGATCCGAACCGGCTCCAAGTGAACAGATCGGTCTGAAGCTACCGGCCCTTCTGTGGTCAAAATTCGCTGCTCCGGGCGTAGTAGAGCCCTTCTCAGCGAAGAGATGTGGAAGACGTCGTGTAGAGCTGCCAGCTCTGGCGGCAACTCTAGCCTGTAGGCTAAGGGTCCGATCCGCTCCAGGATCCGGTAAGGGCCCATATACCTAGGGCTGAGTTTCTTCCTCCGACCGCGCACCCGTGAGACTCCGTGCATGGGCCGGATCTTCAAGAACACTCGATCTCCTACCCGGAACTCCACCTGACGATGCCGAGCGTCATAGTATTTTGTTTGTCTGCTCTGCGCCTCCAGCATCCTTTCTCTGATCAGCCTCACCTGAGCCTCGGTGTCTTCAACGAAATCCGATCCCAGCAGCTTCGGATCCTCGTCCTGTACCCAAGAAAGCGGGGTCCTACATCTCCTTCCATATAAGGCCTCATAAGGCGCCATCCTGATGCTGGACTGGTAGCTATTATTGTAGGAGAACTCAACCAACGGTAACATCTTCTCCCACGGCTCCCCTCGGTCTAGTATACACAGCCGTAGTAAGTCCTCCAAGGTCCTGTTGGTGCGCTCGGTCTGCCCGTCCGTCTGAGGGTGGAAGGCCGTGCTAAAAGCCAACCGGGTGCCCAAATATGCCTGCACTGACCGCCACTCCCTGGATGTAAACCGTCCATCGCGGTCCGACACTATCGTCCGGGGCACGCCATGATATCGGACATACTGCTCCACAAACTTTCGTACCAGCACTCCCACCGAGTCATCCTTCCTGATCGGCACAAAGCGGGCCACCTTCGTCAGCCGATCGACAATCACCCAAATCGAGTCGTTCCCTGTCCGAGACCGGGGAAGACCATGTATGAAATCCATCGCTATGTCGTCGAACTTCCACTCCGGCACCGGGAGTGGCTGCAATAGTCCTGCGGGGTTCCTGCACTCCGCCTTCACCAACTGACACGCCTCGCAATGGGTCACAAAGTACGTAATGTCCTTCTTCGTGCCCGGCCAAAACATCGTCCTCTTCAAATCAGCGGTCATCTTTGTGATCCCCGGGTGTACGGAGTACCGGCTGCAATGCGCCTCCGTCAAAATGTCTTCTCGGATCTGGCCTCCTGCGGGTATATATACTCTGCCTCTGAAGTGGAGCAAACCATCCCTCAGGGAATAATCTCCTGTCGAACCTTCCTCCAAGGCTCGGAACATCGGCTCTGCCCACACATCTGCCCTCTGTCCGTCCCGAATGCGATCCCGAATATCGTCTATGGCCACTATCGATGCCAGATACTCCCTATACAGATCTGGGTCATCCTCGGACACTAGGGATATCTGCATATCTCTGAATGACTGGACTAGCTCCATAGACATCACCTGGGGCCCAGCTTCGGAAGTGGCCGCTCTCCGACTCAGCGCGTCGGCCACCACGTTTGCCTTCCCTGGGTGGTAGTGCATCTCATACTGATAATCTGCTAAGAACTCCACCCAGCGCCTCTGCCTGATATTCAACTCCTTCTGCGTGTCCACGTATTTCAGGTTCTTGTGATCGGAGAAGATATCGCAGTGGACTCCATAAAGGTAATGACGCCAGACCTTTAGAGCAAAAACGACCGCTCCCATCTCGAGGTCGTGCACCGGGTAGTTCCTCTCGTGGGTCTTCAGCTGGCGGGAGGCATATGCTATGACATGTCCGTTCTGCATCAGCACTGCCCCCATTCCCTGGTATGATGCGTCGGTATACACCTGAAATCCTTCCTTCCCCGATGGAAGGGCCAGAATGGGGGCCGAGACGAGTCGGTCCTTCAGCTCCTGGAAAGCCGCCTGGCACTGCGGGGTCCAAACAAAAGGTGCCTCCTTCTTTGTCAACGATGTGAGGGGGAGGGCAATCCGAGAGAACCCCTCTACGAACTTCCGGTAGTAACCGGCAAGTCCCAAGAAACTGCGTACATCGGTGGCCGTTTTCAACTGCGGCCAATCTCGAACTGCCCGAATCTTCGCTGGGTCTACCGCTAGCCCGGCTCCGCTGATGATGTGACCTAGGAAGGCCACCTCCTTCAACCAGAACTGACACTTGCTGAATTTTGCATAAAGGCGATGCTCCCGCAACCTCTCCAAGGTCAGTGCCAGATGTCGAGTGTGCTCCTCCTCCGTCCTAGAATAGATCAGGATGTCGTCTATGAATACTATGACGAACACATCCAAGTAGGCTTCGAAAACCCGGTTCATGAGACTCATGAACGCCGACGGAGCATTCGTGAGCCCAAAGGGCATCACGGTAAACTCATACAGGCCATATCTGCTGCTAAAGGCCGTCTTCGGAATGTCCTCCTCCTGGATCCGCAGCTGGTAGTATCCTGATCTCAAATCCAGCTTCGAGAAATAATGGGCCCCCTCCAACTGGTCGAATAATTCGTCTATCCGTGGGAGCGGATAGGTATTCCGGACGGTCAGCCTGTTTAGTGCTCGATAATCGATGCACAGGCGGAGTGTCCCATCCTTCTTCTTCACGAACAGGACCGGTGCTCCCCATGGCGAGGAACTCGGTCTAACAAAACCTGCCTCCACTAATTCCTGCAACTGGGTCCGAAACTCTGCCAACTCCTTTGGGGCCATCCGATAAGGGGCCCTAGACGCCGGCTTGGCTCCCGGCACAAGCTGTATCTGAAAATCTTGCTCTCGGTGTGGAGGTAGTCCTGGCAGTTTCTCCGGGAAGATGTCTGCGAACTCTCGCACCACCGGAATGTCTGTCACCGACTCCTTGACTTCCGCCATCTCAAAAAGAATCTGATAGACCTCCTCTCCCTGCAGATGGGCCTTAACGGCCTGTACCGAAGATAAGAGTATACGAGAGACAGGTCTTATACCTTCGATGGTAATGAAAGAGTCCCCGTGCCTCACGGTGATCCTCTTTGCCTGGCAGTCAATCTGGGCATAGTTCCAATGCAGCCATACCATGCCCAAGATCAGATCGTAGTCTGTCAGCTTCAAAATCGTCGCTGGAGCCTCGAACGCTTTTCCACCAATCTCTGCCTCCATATTGCAGTGATCCGTGGTAAGGAGTTCTGATCCATCCGGTAGTCGCACCCTCATCCTCGAGCCTGTGAACCGCTCCACACCTTCCAGTCCTTCTACGAACGACTCCGACACAAAAGAGTGAGTAGCTCCAGTATCGAACAGCGTGCGGGCAGGCTTGCCACTGATGAAGACTATACTTGGGGTGATTAAATGTCTCAGGGTTCTATAAAGAGTTTTCTTTCCTGGTTAATCTATCTGGTGTGGTTCTAAGTTTAACAACTTAAAGGGGAAATTCTATGAAAACAAAGAAAACATTTCGGCATACCTGCGATGACCTGCTCCGGATTCCGCGGCTGTGCAAGGTCCAAGGCATATACCTGCTCTCTCCCCTGTCTACGATCTTCCCCCTGGTATCCTCGACCGCGGCCGCGCCCTCGGCCTCCGTAATACTGAGCTGGTGGGCCGCCCTGATGTGCTGGAGGTGGTGCCCCCTTCATGGGGCAGTTCCTCCGTATGTGCCCAATCTGATGGCAAAGGAAGCATTCTGGGGGATACGCCATTCCCCCGGGTCTCGGCATCTCCTGCATCCGAAGAGGTGGAGGGGCCAATACCACCTGTTCCCTCGGCTCCGGCCTCACGTCCTGACGAGGCTGGTCCTCTGTCCTCCTCCCCTCTGGTACAGCACCTCGCCGCTGGTCATTCCTACCTCTCCGTCCCTGATCCTCTGCTGGCCGCTTCCGGCCCCGGGTGGTGTGCCAATCTGCCTCGATCCTTTTGGCCATCTCCAAAATCCGGGAGATGGGCCCGTCAGATACAAACAAGAGGGCCTCCCTCAGGTCCTCCCGTAGGCCCTTGTAGAACCTCCTGATATACCCTGCCTCGTCCAGCTGGTAGGAATCTGCGTATCGAGCCAGGCGGTCAAACTCTCGATGGTACTCCACCACGGTCCGAGTACCCTGCTTCAGCTGCAAGAACCGCTCCTCCAAATCATCCCTAGCCGACTGCGGAACGAAATGCTCCAGCAGTGCGGCCCTGAACTCCTCCCAAGTGACCTCCGCAATCTCCCTATCAGCAAAAGTCGTGTCCAACAGCGTCTTCCACCACCTCTTCGCATGGGACTCCAAGCAGGAGACAACCAGAGCCACCCTCTCCTCCCATGGACACCGAATCCCGGTCAGCATCTCGTACATGATATCTAGCCATTCCTCCGTCCGAACAGCTGACTCTGTCCCCAAATAGGACGGGGGAGACAGTCCTCGAAAGATGCTGAGCCAGTTGGCCCCCAGATTGGGCTGCGGGACCGGAACCTGCTGGGCCCTGAAGGCCTCCAGAATGGCAGTCAGGGTCTGTCCCATATCTGACTGAAGGAAAGGAGTGGGGACCGGTGGAGGTGGTGCAACTCCCTGGGTCTGCTGAACTCCGCCCTGTGGCGTAGGTTGTGCTGGAGGCTGCGCAACGAAAAACACATGCTGAGAAAACGTTCAAATATTACCTAAAGGTGGACAATTTATATGTGATCCCCATATGGGCACACCACTGCTTCCGCTGCTTAGTTTGTCCCCAAACTAAACTCGAGCGGGGGTGACCCAGGGTTAGTGGACTGCTATTTCCTTCTGATCGATGTCTCCTCTGATACCACTTGTAAGACCCCATTTTTTTTTCTTTTTCAACCACCGGGGTCTTAGGCCCAGAACCGCCGCTTTGCGGTGACTCCTTCACGTCCCGAAAGGTCATCACCACAAGGCGCCGATTCTGCCGGCCAAATTCGATCACAGAAGTAGCACAATTATTGAAGTAAAAGCAATGCAGTCCACAATAATAAAAATCACATATATATATAATAAAACTCCACGAAGGGAGTGTCCACAGAAACATCAGAGTAATATAATTACGGGCTTATGCCCGGTACAAAATATCCTCACTACAAGTCTCTCATGCGGAAGCGAATCAGAAACTACTCAAGGATCGAGACTCACGGTCCCGGCGGTGTGAACTCCGGAGCTAGACTGCCCCCTCTCTAGGCGCACCGATCTCTGGGGCTGCTCCTCCATGCTGGGCTCCACGATCCCCTAAAATGATATGGTTAGAAAACCGTTAGTCTAAAAGACTAAGTCCTATCATCCCCCACCCCTTCCCCCACGCTCTAAGGCACCGGGCGGAGAGGAAGAAAGGGGAGGACATGAAAGTGGAGAGTAGTCAAAAGCAGATGACGGTGGACCTAACTAGCAAGTTATAACAGGGGAGCAATTTAAATCTTAAGTGTTGTAATAGGTCAAACAAGAAGGAAGTAAGTAAGAAATTAAACCTTCACTTATGTGAGTACACATAAGCCAAGGGATCTTTTGCAAGGCTCCCATCGTATAAAGTGTCCCATACCACTTATACGTTGGGGTGTCGGTTATCAAACAGCAACATATATATATTGAAATTAACCTTTGATTTATAAACTTGCCCACACAAGCTTATAGACCAAGGGGTCGTTTTGCAAGTCCTAAAGTATAAGCGTCCCATTCCACTTATACTTTAGGTGTCAAGGTTGTTCTGAATGATTATGATATGCAACTATATGGTGGGTATGTTATGTCATGCAGTGCAACTCACACACCCGACTCTGTGCACACAGACCTTTAGTTCCCCCTTTCGGAGCCGTTACCTCCCAGGATACCTCCGTAGTGGCAAACGGAAGCGGTGGGTTGGGCCTCGCCCACCTCCAAAACCAGTAAAGCACACTGGTCTGACCTATCGTACGCCTCAACGCTTGGTGCACAAAGCGGACGCCTGCGTACTCTTGCCGGCTGGCGCACCGGACTTCTGTTGGCGGAGTGCTAATCACCCCGCCGAGTCAACGATATCGGTGTCGGTGCAATCGAACTCCCCGATATCGAAAGACCCACCACCTTAACTTTTCCTATTTTATGCACATGCAAGTTAAACCGTAAGCACTCAAAACCGAGCCGAAGCTCCCCGGACCAAAACGTCCGTCTCCAAATCAACCGAGCCGAAGCTCCCCGGACCGTCCTGTCCGTTTCCAAATCAACCGAGTCGAAGCTCTCATCAACCTTCCTGTGCCAACAGTGTTGTGAAGAGTGCAGCCCTAGTTACTAAGTTACTCTTGTCGGTTTGTTATTACAGTTTACGTTAGCCCAGGACTGCCCCCGGTATACCCCGTGAAGGGCTCTCAAGGGGCACTAGGAACCAAGACGGTGCATTACGGCCCGAAGTTCCCTTTCGCAAGGCACTTATTATTGTTGGTTAATACCCCGTACCCAAACCCTTAATGTTACTCTGGTTCTAACCCTAATGTATTTTAACTCCTTCACCCGCTCCCAGGAAAGACGATGTTCCGTCGAACCCGAGCTCCACCCATCCTTAGTTAACCTAACCACTATTCCATACCCAATTTCATTGATAACCTCCGAATCATCTTGCCACGGCATTTACACATGATTTGTCGCCCTATGACCATGGTATTACAATTTCTATGATTTCACTATATGCAGACCAACTTGAGCAAATCAACAAGTATGATAGGAAGTGCATCAATTTCTCATCCAAACACCCTAAGATAATTACTAAGGGCCTATCATGACTTTTATAACTTAAATCCAGCACTTCCAAATTTTTCCTAAATAATTTAATATTTATTTAATTATCCAGAAATTAAAGCCATGAGTGATTTTGAGCATGAGGTAGTACATTCATTCATCATAAAATTACAAGAAAATTACCAGGGCTCTACAATGTTCATAAATGTTCACTGACCAAAAATTATAATTTTACAAGGCCTAAAAATATTATTTAAAAATCATTTATAAATTCTACAAATTGCAAGCCTTGTGAATCAACCCCTATGATTATAGATCCAAAAATTCTACAATAATTACCAGAGATGTAAGAGGTCATAAAAACTCATTTGCCTAAGTTACACCAGATTTCAGTGAGGGAACAACCCATAATAATTATTTGACTATCTTTAGAAAATCAATGGCTTGTGAATGAAGTACTTAAAATAATCAGTTAATAATTCCAGAAAAATTCAAGCATATGTATAAGAATCTAAAAAGCTCTCTGCCAAAATTTCATATCCATTAATCAACCAGAGAAATCAAATTAATTAAAATACCCAAAAACCTATTTTTGTGAGTTATGAAGGAACTATCATGTATTGAATTCCAAGGCTCTCAATATTATTTCCCAGAGACTTCCCTAAACCCAAGAAGTACACTACCCAAGTTCCATGGCCTTTAGGCAAGTTTTGGTGACCTATTTTGCCTTAACAAGGAGGTGTCCTAAACTAGGGTTAGGGTTTAAGGGAGGGTAACCCTCTCCAAATCTTCCAAGACTTTGGTCAGGGGGTTCTAACCTCACTAGTCTCCTCTCCACCAAAAATCACTTCCATTCAAGGTCATTTGACCCCATGCCCTTCACAAGCCCCCAAAGTCCAACCTAGGGGTTTGGACTTGGGTCCTAGGGCATACTCACCCCAAACCACTCCATACACCATAAGGGAGTGTTAGAGCCCATTAAAAACCAGTGGACCAAGTTTCAGCCTCTGGTGAGGGAGTTTGGTCAACTAAAATCACTAAGTGCACTTTTGACCTATTTGCCCCTTAATGGGCTAACCTAGGATTGGGTAATTACCCACCCAAAACCTCTCCAAATTAAATGAAACTTTATACAGAGCTTCCCTAGGTCCCTAAGGACCTCCCACCAAAATTTTGGGGGATTTGGAGGTCATTAGACCCCTTAATCACTCTAAGATATGATTATTAAATTTTAGCAAAAACTATAGAAAAATGTTATCCAAAAATTACCATTTTTGGATATGTCATAGGTGTAGGTAAGAATGACCCCTACATAAAATTTTAAGTCATTTGGAGGTCTGGTTTGATGTGGGCAACCAAAATGGTGTCTGACCTAGCCTAAGGACACCTTCCACCAAACTGAGTGCTGAGGTCAGCACAGTTATCCAAATTGGGTGAAATCAATTTTAAAATAAAGTAGACTCAAAGGGCTACAACTTTCATGTTCACTACTTTCTCTGTAGAGGGCTCTAGGTATTTTTAATAAATACAAACATTAAGAGGTAAAACTGTGACAGAAATGCAAATAATATATCCAAAACTATACTATCATGATTTTTACTGTTTGCACGAATCCTGAAGTAGGATCCAATGGTAGCTGCTCATCTTCTCCAAATGGCCGAAAATCCAACCCGAGCAGGCCCTTTTTACGGGGCTTTTCCCGGCGGCCTGAGGCGGCGCCACCACCGGGAAACATCATCCATTTGTTCCCGGTGGTGGGGGCTATCCATAGCCGGAGTTAGGGCGGCCGGAGGTGGCGGCGCCGCCCTACCCGTGAGCTCCAAAAAGCTCCAAAAATGGCGGTTTTCAGATTTTTAAAAACTCAAAACCGATTCGTTTGAGCATGAAACTTCATCCTAATGATTCCTAGGATCTAAACATAGAGGAAGAGGTGAGGGAGGACCTTCCCGGCGGCCATGCAACGTGTAGATCGACGAGGGGCCATGGCGACGGCGGCGGCGGCGTTTTCCTCCTTCTCAAGCTCCGGCCACCCTTCTCTTCTGCTAGGGATTCGAAAACCTCTCCTTTGCTCACTGATGGGGGTTTAAAAAGGTAGAGAGGGGAGGGGGAGGGTCATGGCTTGAAGTGGCCATTAATGGCCCTAAATGTTGAATTTCGGCCATGGTGGAGGAGGGGGGCTGTAACCGCCTCTTGGGTGGCTGGGGAAACGTCTGGAATTTAATGCCCCCTCCATAAAGTCCCCTCTCAGCCCTTAATGGCCGAACCCCACACTCCTTGGTCTTCCAAAACTCCTCCACCATTTTTGAATAATTTCTCTCTCCTCCTTTAAAATTCCTTCTCTCTCTCTCTCATCCTCTCTCTCCTAGTCACCCTCCAAACTGAAATGTCTTCCTCCCACAACCTATTGGCAGCCCATTCATTAAATCCCAAATGAAAACATGGGAGGGGGGGGGGGGTGGTCCACCATGAATACTTCTTTTATCATTTCTCTCTCCTCTTTTATTTCTCAAATTTAGGCTTCTCTTTCTCTCTCCTAGTCACCTAGTTGACTGGTCAAGGAACTAGGTTATTGGCAGCCCTAATATCTCACATTATTCTTGTCATTAGGCTTAGCCCAAGAGGGGGGTGACTTGAAGTTGGGTTAGCCCAATTAGGTCAAGTTGACTTGACTTGGGTTAAATGTTGACTTGGTTATTTTGACTCTTTGGGTCCACATCAATGGGTCTTTAGTGACCCATTGGACTCCCCTAAGGCCTAGGTAGGGTTAGTTGGAGTTGAGTTGGCCCCCTGGAGGTCACATGGCCCTTAGGAAGGGCACTTTGACCATTTTAGGGTTAGGGTTGGCTTGGGTTAATTTGGCCACTAGTATTGACCCCATTGAGTCTATGGTGACTCATTGGCCCCACATTGGGTCTAGAAATGCCCTAGAGTCAGTTTGAACTCACTAGGTCACCCAAACTCAGTGTTTTGGAAACTTGCTATTTGCAGCCCAAAATGAGTCTCTACTAGACTCCTAAGCCCATTTGGTCTATTTGGTTCCCTATGGTCTTGCCATGGCCCAGGCAAGCCCAAAGTTATTCTTAGGGGGGGCCTAATTGGAAATGGGATGTTACACGGAACCTAACGCAATCGAATCTAAATTTAAGTTGGGAGGCTTTCGACCCAAAAGCGAATGAAAAAGGGGTCGGATTGGTTCCCGTAAATCCGAATAGGAAAACCAATAAAGATTAAAACCAGACTAGATACAACGTCCTTAAGACCTACCTCTCAACATCCGCACAACTCACCATTTAATTCGGACTCGATACAACGTCCTTAGGACCTACCTCTCCAACAAGCACACAACTCACCGCACCTACACAAGCATCTATTTTATTCAACTAGAGTCGTTTCAATTGCAACAATATTTATTTTGGAGCGGCGGTAAACTTTCAAGAGCGATCAAAATTTGAGTCGAGATTAACTCCCTTGTTCACACGAAGTGCACCGATCGGAAGAGCAAATCAAGGCTAGGCCAAGCTACGCTCCCGAGACGGTTCTACCCGTTCCGGTTAACAAGAGGTTCAATAACAACAAGTTTAATTTCAGATTTTGTAAGCGATGAAATTAATAACCACGGAGAGAACGATGCGTGAAAAAAACCACTACAAACTAAAAGCATGAATCGCACGAGAGGGAAGAAGTTACCCAACCGGGAATAACATTCACACAAGATAAGGTGGGAGAATAACTCTCTCCACGGATCCGCAGGCATCACACCGAGGGGTTTGCAACCTTCTTCCAAGGAGTCACACCGAAGGAAGCCACGCCGGAGTCGCACCGAATAGATGGAGGGAGCAAGGGGGGCGGCGGCTTCACACCACTAGCATGGGGGGGCCGCGGCAATGAGGAGAACCCCTTTGGCCGAAATTCTCTTAGAGAGGATTTTAGGGTTTAATCTTTCACTACTTGATATTCTCATAAGCACCTCGTTAAATAGGAGTTTACAACAAGCCTTAACCATCCATGATGGAGATGTAATCTCATCCATCCGAATGGTTAAGTGCACACCAAAAATAAAATGTTTCAAATTAAAAATTATAAAGCATGCAATGAATATAAAATTATCACATAAACATAGGATAATTTTATATTCCAAAATATAAAATAGAGTTCATGAAAATAAGATAAATAAAGCTAATTCTTCATGGCGGTTCTAGCACGCCGCGGGCGGAGATTGTAACGTGCACTTCCATCAACGTCATCACGACGTCAAAGATCTTTATGTCGTTGCGCCTCGGTAACCGGGTCATCATCAATTAGTGGTGGCGCTGCATTACAGTCATTGGAACTAAATAGGTATTCAGGAATAAACTAGATGCCCAGGGAGTTATTGTCAGGAACAAGGTGTAACGCCCCAAAAATAAAAAAAGGAACGGATAGCATTTTAAGTCCAAGTCGGAGCCTGCTTAGGTTCACACGGCCTGTGATACGGGCATTTCCAGGGCCGTGTCCTGCTCTATATTGGCAGGGTGGTGTCGAGTGAGGTAAACAATCTAGGACACGAGCATATCTTAAGCCGGGTCAGGCACACGGGCGTGTCCAAGGCGTGTCCTTCTCTGTGTTTACACAGTATGTGTCGATTGTTGAACACAGGCTGGGATACGGGTGTGTACGAAGCCGTGTCCTGTTCGGGATGAGATGGTTTCAGCATTGATTAAGGCACACGACCATGACACGGGTGTGTCCATGGTTTATACAGGCATGTCCCAAGCTGTGTCAAATGCCATGTCCTGTTCTATGTTCGACGATAGTGCTCAGATCGTGAGACACGACCTGTGATACGGGCTTGTCACAAGCCGTGTTCGACCCCAGGAATTTCTTTTAAGGGTTAATCGAGGGCGTTCGTTCTATTTGGAAATGATTCGACGGCCTGGAATCCTCCTTGGCATGTTAAGTTCGGGAATGTAGGGTGTATTCCTTATTTTTCCCTTGTCCATTCTCTTTCTAAAGAGTTAGAGAGAGGAGAGAGCAAGGAAGAAGAAGGAGGAGAAATCCGGCCGCCGGTGGTGCTTTAGAGCCCCAAATCACGAGCCGAGTCCAGATCTGTGGAGGCCAGGGCATTACGGTGCTTTCCATCCATCTACTTTCTTCTCTTCTTCATGACATTAAATCGAACCGTTAGGTTAATGATTCTCTTCTTATACATGTGAAGCCCTCTTTCCTTTTTTGCATAGGAACCCGCTCTCACAAGTGCGCGGTGAGCGTGATGTATTTCTTCGGGTGGACATGAATAGTCCCCATAGTTTTTCATATAGAGTCCGGAATCGAAGTACGGACATAGGCATGGTGTGTGAAGCCTACCCAGACATGTTGGTCTAGATCGGTGATTTTTTCATTATGCATGGATTTCCGGAGAAGACTCTGTGCCGTATGTTTTCTTATTTCTATGTGGTATATTGCAGCAGGGAGCCTTGGGGATTAACTTCAAGGTTCACCCGGAAATCTTGGCAGAAGTGAAGTTCTGCCGTTTTGGTGGCCTGGGAGCTAGCCTTGTACATAGCCAGGCTATGTACTATTGTATGATCGATACATTGGGATTTTGTTAATCTTGTCCCGTACCGATGGCTAAATTACCGTGGCGAGGTGAGCAACGGGCTGGTGGAACCTCACCCACTCTAAGTGGTTCGGTTAAAGATGGTTTGGATAACGAGTCTAGGCTTCGGCTGAAAGGACTTTAATGCTCATGTTGTTTGCCGTCCTGGGGGCGGTGGTGGACTGCGGAATGGACCGGGTTCGGACAGGGTTCACCATGTAATTTCCCTGAGAGCACGGGGTGTGTGGTCATCCGTGCCTGCACCTGTGGTGAAGTGTGTTGTTGTTGTACTTTCACTATATTGTTTGGATAAGCTACTAAATTGCAGGGAAGGAGCATCGGCACCCCAATTAAGGGGTGGGGTCATTATAATTATGTCAGCTTTAGCTGGACGTTGCTTTTATTTGCCACTGCTGCGGTGGAATGTTGATTGCAGGTGTTGTGGAGCCTAGTGGCAAGTAGCGGGCTGAAGCCCTTGTTGTTGAGCCGGCCCTTGAAGTCCAAAGACAATGTTTACTTTTATGCTCATGTGTGACCGGCCAGCGTGCCGATGTATGGAAGACATTTATTGTTTAAGTAAACACTTGTAAGGCCATAAGGCCAAGTACAATTTTGTGTATTTGTTATTTAATTCCTATGTTGGTTTAGTGGACATTCATGTGGTTGTTTGGGTTCTTTAGTCTTAACCTTTTAAAATTCTTCCGCTAGAATGTGCTCTGTGTAGGACGTGTTATCTTGGTTGGATGGTTTCATTCTGTAACCCTTCTGTCTTCTATAGTATATGGCATCAAGCCCCGGCCGGACCTACTGCTATATGCCATCTGATGGATAGGGGTGTTACAATTTGGTATCAGACTACCGATTTCGGTCTTGCTTATTGGAATTCGTGGGTGAATTCTTTTAAGGGGTGGTGAGCACATGTTTGTGCCTCATCATTATAACATTAAAAGAACCCATGAATGTCCACTTAGGAATGAAAATATGCATGTTTGAGGAACCTGCGTGTTCCTATAATTGCTTTTTGTAATTTTGTTTGGTCGCTTAATGGTGTTTTATACGAATATAGGTGACCAAGAGTGGTGCAGGGGCATCAGAACACCCGCATTCTGAGGCAAGCAGTGCACCTAATGATGTGCCTGCTACCCCTCCTTCGGCAGAAACTATAAGGCTCGTGGCTGAGGCAGTTTTTGTAACGCCCCCGATTTTTCGACGATTTTATTTAAATGGGAAACATCATATTTATGATGGCATGGCGTTACCTTTAACGTCAAGATGACGACGTAATGCCATAAAGGCATTTTCGCGTCCATGCGGTCAAGTCGGCCGAATTCTTATTGTTATGGGAAAATTTTGCATTTGGAATTTAAGTTGAGTAATTTTTGACTTACTCGTCAAGTTTCGTCGCGATCCGAGCGATATTTGGGCCTCGGCGTTTTTCCAGAGTTTTGTGGAATTTATGTTTGTCGTAAACTTTGAAAAACTTATATCTCGAGAATGGCTCGTTTGATCTTGGTTTTGACTTCGCCGTTGTGTTCGTAGTGTCTGTGTTCGCCTACGGCGTGAGTTTCGTTCAATTCGACGCTCTTTTGGGCCTCCGTTTTGATCTCGCGTTTCCTTATTCAAATATATATAAATACGATTATTTTAATATTAAATTACTATTCAAAAAATGAAAAGTCCTATTCATTCTTGTAGTTTGATCAAAAGGTTAGATTTGCCAAGAAATCGTTTTTCCTGCAACCTTGACTTGTGTGAAGTTTCTGCTCATTATGTAAATCTTCTGTTCCTCCAATTCTGTATACTCGAGTAGTCTGTCAATGTATACTCGAGTAGCCTTCTGTATACTCGAGTAGTCTGTCTACGTATACGTGAGTAGCCTTCTGTATACTCAAGTAGTCTGTTTCTGTATACTCGAGTAGCCTGTCTATGTATACTCGAGTAGTCTTCTATATATACTCGAGTAGTCTGTTTCTGTATACTCGAGTAGCCTTATGTATACTCGAGTAGTCTGTCTATGTATACTCGAGTAGCCTTCTGTAAACTCGAGTAGTCTGTCTATGTATACTCGAGTAGCCTTCTGTATACTCGAGTAGTATGTTTCTATATACTCGAGTAGTCTGTTTCTGTATACTCGAGTAGCCTTCTGTATACTCGAGTAGTCTGTTTCTGTATACTCGAGTAGCCTTCTATATACTCGAGTAGTCTGTTTATGTATACTTGAGTAGCCTTCTGTATACTCGAGTAGTATGTTTCTGTATACTCGAGTAGTCTGTTTCTGTATACTCGAGTAGCCTTCTGTATACTCGAGTAGTCTGTTTCTGTATACTCGAGTAGTCTGTTTCTGCATACTCGAGTAGTCTGTTTCTGCTTACTCGAGTAGCCTTCTGTATACTAGAGTAGTCTGCTGTCTTCTCGTGTTGTCCGTCATAATTTGTATTCTGGAGCCTTTTTGAGGGCCAAAACAGTGCCGTATGGAAAAATGGCTAACATGAAATTTGTTCGTCTCGACGAGATCTACAACTTTCATGTTGGGCACTTTTCTATTTGAAGCCATTCTAGATCCCTAATTTTGTTTTCCGCGAACTGCTCGTATTTAAACTATTTTTTTTATATATTTAGACAAAATTTTTTATAATTACTTATATATATATATATTCTTATACTTAGGTTATTTAGAAAAATAGGAATACTTCTTCTTCTCCGATTCTTTCTCCCGAACCAGAGCGGCGTGAGCGAGAGAGAGAATATTTCGTGAATCTTCCGGTGGCCGCCGACGGAGCTCCGGTGCTCGAAATCTTCAACCGAGCGTAGATTTGGAAAGCTCTCACCGAGAGCTACGCTATCGTGGTAAATTTTTTCCCCTTTCTTTGAGTTTCCTCGTTAGGTTTTTCGGCCCTAACCCCCCTTTTGACCATTTTTGTCTAGATTTCAACTTCCTCCATCCTCTTTTGCCCCGATCTGTGACGTGGACTGATTTGGAGAACTTTTCCGGTAAAACCAAGGCAAGTGGTGGTTTCCCCTCATTTCTCCTTGTCCGATTTGATGGTAACGGTTCAGTTTTTATGTTCTTTAAAAATTTCTTCACCTTGTTTTTCCAAGTTATTACTACGATTAACCTTTTTGGATGATCACTCGAGATTGTAAGATTTTGTCTTTATGAACTTGATCTTGTCATGATATATTTAATCGTTCTTGATGTGTCTTATTAATGCCTTTAAATGCATTACCTATCATTATTGATCGTATTAGAGTTTGTCTAGGGTTGTAAATCGTTCATAGGGGTTGATCAACCATGTCTTGAAACTAGAAGTGTCAAGTAGAATCCGACGAGCCAAATCTCGAGATATATGTGATGGTTTCTTTGTGGGTTTTCTTGATTGCGGGAGTTGGTGGACGAAAGCACCTCCGCAAAGTTTGATGCCTTTATTAGTACCTTGTGGAAGTCTACCAGGTTTTTGGGCATCTGCGGTGTATGGTGGAGAGTATGAGACTCCCTCACAGTTAAGCGGATATTTTATTCGTAAGGGTGTGTCCAGTTGAGTGACCACCTCGCCCGTGTTTTTGGGGTAGAGTCGACCACGGGTGCCTAATAAAGGTTCTGTATTTCTTCCTTATGATTTATTCATGTTTTCACCTTATAGCCTTGTGAGTATGGTGTACTCTTGTGACGAATCACCTAAGTGTTCTTTTTTCTGATGAAGCCTTGTTTCTTTTTGTACTTTACTTCAAAGGTTTTGGTCTTGGGTTGGTACCCCTTTTAACCCTTATTTATTTTGGCTTATTTTTTTGCCACCATTTGTACCCTCTTGCTGAGGTGTTCTGTCTTTGGAATGCCCCAGGTTCGGAGCATTAGCAGTTAGCGGAGCCGGTTTTGGAGCCCTAGCAGTAGCTATTTGGCTGTGGTTTTTCCCCCTCGCCGTAGCGAGGTAGTTCGTTGTTTTAGTTTTCTTTGACTAGTTTCAGACATATTCCTACTGTGGGTTCGTGTCAGGCTGTTGACGCCCACAGGATTGTTGTTTTTTTTACACTTGCTAGCTGTTATGGTATCCTTATGTTTGGTTTACATTACTTGCTCTCTGGGATGATTTATTGCTAGGATTGCATGTTAGATATTTTTTAACCTATAAAACCCTACTATTAGTAAAGCATACTTGTCATCTCCTTCAAAACTAAGCCACTACTTTTTATTAGCGTAAAGACTTTCCTACACTTATTATAAATCTAGGGTTTGCATTGTATGAGTTATTCCTCGGGGACATTCATACTCGTGTAGGATATTAGAGTCAATTTAAATAAGTATTTTCCGCAAGCGTATAATTTATATTTTAAATCGTGAACTAGATGATTCACTAAGCCGAGGGATACGGCTACCATCATAACTTAAACGGGATTTTATTCGTAACCATTTATGTTTTCTCTTAAAATTGTAGAGTTTGGAGTCTTGCCTGAACGTCTGCAGTTATCCCCTGCACGGCGTGGCATCACGACGCGTATTTTCCCCTTGCTCTGATATAATTAAATTGTTGGGAAAAATGCGGGTTGTGACAGTGTTTGCAATGATAAACGCCCAGACAGCAAGGCAAGTGCAACAGCCTGCCCCTGTAGGGGAGCAAGTATAGCTTTAAGCAGAAGAACCTAAATGGGTTGAACAAGTGGTGGTAGATCCGTTCTTACCTAGAAGAGTGACATAAAAGTAACTAAAATATGTTATGGGCTTTAACCCTCTGGTATTCTCGGGGACTGAAACCCCATCCCAAGCCGAGGATTGGCTCTCCCGAGTAAAGAGAGTCTTGACGGCTACGAAAACGGAGGAGTGGCAGAAGACGACCATATCCAATTTTCTATTTCATGGAGAGGAGAGGTTGCGGTGGGAAGGTTTAGAGCTACATCAATTGAGTGGAAGGCAACTCACGTACGTCTTGATGGAGGAATTTTCGATACTATTCTTGGCAAGGTACCTTCCCTCAGCTCAAAGGATCGCTATGGAGAATGAGTTTCAGAGGTTAACGTAAGGAGACAGTAGGGTGGATGAGTACCTCAATGAATTTACATGGTTGGGTCATTATGCTGGCTCTACTTTGGCTGATGAGTAGTGTAAGACCCACCGGTTCTACGAGGGTCTTCACGATGACCTAAGGCTACTGCTCTCGAGGCCTATGATGCAGGGCTTCCTAACCTTGGTCAATACGGCCCGATCACTGGAGAAAGATATAAGGAGAGTTCACACGAAGAAGGACTCTAGTGCAAAGAAGGAGTTCAAGGTGCCGACTTCCTCAAGATCTGGTTTCTGTAAGGGGTATAAGAAGGCTAGGACTTTGGGTCCAACCCCTTCTTCTGGTGATTCTAGGGCAACTACAAGCCGAACCCCAGGCGCATGCTATAATTGTGGGAAGCCGGGACACTTTGTCTGAGATTGTTGGAGAGGACGTCCAAAGTCCGAGAAGAAGCCGGGAGCAACTTATGAGGAGAAGGGCAAGGCGATGGAGTCAACCACATCACATTATGCCCCAGCCTAACCAAGAGTGTACAACCTGGGCCAGCAAGAGGCCATGAAGCAGGCTGACATTGTGACAGGTATGGTTTTATTTATAGAAGTTTAGCTTAAAATACTTGTTGCCTTTTGCATGTTAGCTTATTATTGGTTGTGATAGGCTTTGTTTTGATTTTCGATTATCCGACGAGAGCGTTGTTCGACATGGGAGCTTCGTATTTATTTTTTTGTGAAGGATTTGTATCGCGCATCGGAGTACCTTCTTCGATGGCAACGGAAAAATTGGATGTGTTGTTTCCTAATGGGTGTTCAATGCATGCTGATAGAGTTTGTTGCGTAAAGATTTGGATTGGGAGTCAAGAGTTCGTCTTGCAAGCATCGCTACTACCGATAGTGGAGTTCGACCTAATCTTTGGAATTGACTAGCTCTCGGAGCTGCAAACATACATTGATTTCAACCGCATAGAGGTCAAAATGGGAACTAATCATGAGATGACATTTTCGATCATGAAAGGGTCGATCAAGACTTTGATGTCTGCTCTTCAGGTGGTTAAGGCAGTTCGTGTTGGTGCAGAGCTATTTTTCACACTAGTGGAGGCTTCGAAGCCTATGCCTTGTATAGATAATATCCCTGTTGTATCTGAGTATCCTAACGTGTTCCCTGACGATCTCTCTCGAGCCCTACCTCAGCGAGAGATCGACTTCACTATTGAGCTTGTGCTAGGTGTCAAACCTGTGTCATGCTCTCCGTATCGGTTATCACCTAAGGAGATGGCGGAACTGAAGGTTCAACTTCAAGAGCTGTTGGAATAGGGTTATGTGTGTCCAAGTTCGTCGCCTTGGAGCGCACAAGTCCTTTTTGTTAAGAAGAAGGACAGAAGCTTACGACTCTGCATTGATTATCGAGAGCAGAATAAGCTAACCGAAAATAATAAGTATCTGATTCCAAGGATTGATGATCTGTTCGATCAGTTAGTCGGGTCAACGGTGTACTAGAAATTGGATCTTAAATCCGGATACTATCAGTTGAAGATAAGAGAAAGTGACATCCCCAAGACAGCTTTCAGCACGGGGTATGAGCATTATGAGTTCACCGTCATGCCATTTGGGCTGATTAATTCGCCCTCCGTGTTTATGGATTTGATGAACAGAACATTCAGAGAGTTTTTGGACCACTTCGTGATAGTCTTTATCGACGATATATTGGTGTACTCACAGTACGATGAGAATCATGTCAAGCATCTTCAATTGGTGTTGGAGACGTTGATAAGGAATCAACTATATGCCAAATTCACCAAATGCAAATTCTGGTTATCCTCGGTAGTATTCCTTGGTCATATAGTTAGTGGAGAAGGGATTGCGGTAGATCCGGCGAAGATAGTTGCAATACGGGAGTGGCCTGTGTTATGTATAATGGCAGAAGTCCGGAGTTTCTTGGGACTTGCCGGCTACTACAGGCGCTTCGTAGAGAACTTCTCGCAGATAGCGTTACCACTCACGACTTTGACGAGGAATGATAAAAAGTTTGTGTGGTCATTTGAGTGCGCGCAAGCTTTCGAAGAACTAAAAAGTCGATTGACCACAATGCCAATTCTTTGTACGCCATGTGGGGCCGAAGGATTTGAGATTTACAGCGATGCTTCGGGCAATGGCTTAGGTTGTGCTCTTCTGCAGCATGGGAAAGTAATAGCTTATGGCTCGCGTCAGCTGAAGGTACACAAGAGGAATTATCCGGTCCATGACTTGGAGTTAGCAGCCGTAATATTTTCCCTGAATCTATGGAGGCATTACCTGTATGGTGTGAAGGACGATATCTTTACCGATCACAAGAGCCTGAAGTACTTGTTGGACAAAAAGGACCTAAACATGTGGCAACGGAGGTGGATGGAGTTCCTGGGTGACTACACCTTCAAGATACATTATGTACCTGGGAAAGACAATGCGATTGCGGATGTGTTGAGTCGCAGGGCTCCCGCATGGGCCAACTGGTTGTAATACATGATGAGCATTTAGTTCATGATTTAGAGGCATTAGAGATCTCTTGTGTTGACAAGCAGGCTAGTGCTGAAGCGTAGTTGAACTGGATAGAGGTGCAGTATGACCTTGCTGATAGGATTAAGCAAGCTCTGATTGGGGATAAAAACTTGAACCAGATCATGGATGAGGCTTTGGATGGGTCAAATTCCCAATTTTATGTTAAGGATGGGCTGTTTGGAGAGACAGTCGCCTGTGCATCCCAATTGTGGGTAAACTACGGGAGGAATTGATGTACGAGGCTCATCATACCAAGTACTCGATTCACCCGCGGAGCATAATGATGTTTAAAGATATGAAAAAGTTGTTCTGGTGGCCAGGACTTAAAAAGGACGTAGCACTTTATGTGGCGAAGTGACAAACGTGCGCCTTGGTGAAGGCGGAGTGCCAGAAGCCTGGATTTTTCTTGAAGTCCTTACCTATCCCGGAGTGGAAGTTCGATGATATTTCAATGGATTTCGTGCATGGGTTGCCAAGGTCGCAGAAAGGAAATGACACCATCTAGGTGATCCTTGGTAGATTGATGAAGGTGGCACACTTCATTTTGAATAGGAAGGATGATTCAGTGGATAAACTAGCAAAAAGTTACGTAGATAACATTGTTCGACTACACGGTGTGCCCCGCAGCATCGTGAGTGACCGAGATGCGCACTTCACTTCTAACGACTGGAGGTTAGTGCATTAATTTTTGGGGACCAAGCTGGGTTTCAGCAGGGCCTTTCACCCGCAGACGGATGGTCAGACCTATAGGGTCAACAAGACAATGGAGGACATGCTTTCCATGTGCGTCCTGGATTTTGGCAAGTGTTGGAAATATAACCTGTACCTGGTAGAGTTCGCTTATTACAACAGCTACCAGACTAGTATTCAAATGGCGCCCTTCGAGGACCTATATGGTAGAAAATGTCGCACGTCGTTGTCATGGTTGGAGACGGGTGAGTCGAAGGTGTACAAACGACAAGAAGTGGAAGACGCCACATCATTTGTACGAACTATACGAGAACGATTGTTGATCGCTCAGGACAGGCAAGCTAAATACTATAATGTCAATCATAGGAACGTTTGGAGAAGCTGAGCCTGATGTACCTTGGACCGTTTGAGATTATAGAGCAAATTGGTGAAGCAGCTTATTGACTGAAGCTATTAGTGGAATTGAGTGGTATACATGATGTATTCCATATATCAGTGTAGCGGAAGGCGGTTCAAAAGCCTTCACAAGTGATTGCGGTCGATCAAGTACCTGTTGAGAATGGGTTGACGATGAAGGTCAAGCCCGTTCGCATTGAGGACTTTGAAGTCAAGCGACATAATAACAAAGACATCAGGATGGTCAAAGTTTGTTGGGACAACTACGGTCTGGAGGAGTACTTGTGGGAGCGAGAGCAGACCATGCTTGAGGAGCATCCGAAGTTATTCAACTCAGGTACCGTTTAATTTTGTGTATCTTTTCCATTCTGTAATTTCGGGACGAAATTATTTTAGGGGGGAGATTTGTAATGCACCAAAACTCAAAAGAGGAACGGATAGCGTTTTAAGGCCAAGTCGGAGTCTGATTAGGTTCACATGGCCTGTGAAACAGGCATGTCCAGGGTTGTATCCTGCTCTGTGTTGGTAGGGAGGTGTCGAGTGAGGTTCATGATCTTGGACACGGGCGTGTCTGAAGATGTATCAAGCACACGGTCTGGGATACGGGCGTGTCCAGAGCCATGTCCTTCTCTATGTGTGCACAGCCTGTGTTGATTGTTCAACATGGGCTGGGATACGAGCGTGCCCGAAGTCGTGTCCTGTTCAGGATGCGACGGTTTCAGCCTCGATTGAGGCACACAGCCTATGACACGTGAGTGCCCATGGTTTATACGGGCGTGTCTCAAGCCGTGTCAAATGTCGTGTCATGTTCTGTGTTTGAAGATCGTGTTCATATCGTGAGACACAGCTTGTGACACGAGCGTGTCACAAGCCGTGTTCGGCCCTAGGAATTTCTTTTAAGGGTTAATCGAGGTCGTTTGTTCTAATTAGAAATGATCTGATGACCCAAAATCATCCCTGGCATATTAAGTTTCGGAATGTATGGTTTATTCCTCATTTTTACCTTTGTCATTCTCTTTCTCAAGAGTTAGAGAGACGGGAGAGCAAGGAAGAAGGAGGAGGAATCCCGCCGCCAGTGGTGCTTTGGAGCTCCAGATCGTGAGCTAGGTACAGATCTGTGGAGTCGAGGTCGTTGCGGTGCTTTTCATCCATCTAGTTTCTTATCTTCTTCATGGAGCCAAAGAGATCCTCTAGGGTAACGATTCTCTTCTTGGACAATTGAAGTCCCCTTTCCATTTTGCATAGGAAACCAACTCTTGGAAGTGTGCGGTGAGTGTGACGTATTCCTTCGTGTGGACATGAATAGTCCCCGTAGTTTTGCATATAGAGCCCGAAATCGAAGTACGGACATAGGCATGGTGTTTGAATACTACCCGGACAAGTTGGTCTGGATCGGTGATGTTTTCATTATGCATGGATTCCCGGAGAAGACTCTGTGCAGTATGTTTTCGGGTTTCTAAGTGGTATATTGCAGCAAGGAGCCTTGGGGATTAACTCCAAGGTGCAATCGGAAATCTAGGCAGAAGCGAAGGTCTGCTGTTTTTGTGGCCTGGGAGCCAGCCAAGTACATAGCCAGGCTATGTACTTTTGTATGATCGATATGTTGGGATTTGGTGAAACTTGTCCCGCACTGATAGCTAAATTACCGTGGCAAGGTGAGCAACGGGCTGGTGGAACCTTACCCACTCCAAGTGGTTCGGTTAAAGATGGCTTGGTGAATGAGTTTAGGCTTTGGCAATGAGTGAGCTATCTTCACTCAATGCATTTTGCTTTAGACAAAATCCTTGTTGGGCAGGCATTGAGTAAACTTCATTCACTCAACGCTTCTGTCCTTAGACAGATTTCTTGAGAGCAACACTGCGGCTTTGAATGCATGTAGTTTTGTCAACGCTTTTAGCCTCTTGGTGTTGGGTGAACTGCCTTCACTCGATGCTTCTGGACTTAGCCATATTTCTTGTCTGCACCTCTGAGGCTTTTACTGCTTGAGCTTTTATCAATGCTTTTAGTCTCTTGGCGTTGAGTGAACTGCCTTCACTTTATGCTTCTGGACTTAGCCAGTTTTCTTATCTGCACCTCTGAGGCTTTGACTGTTTGAGCTTCTGTCAATGATTTTATCCTATTTGTATTGAGGGAACTGCCTTCACTCAACGCTTCTGACTTAGCAAGATTTCTTGTTTGCACCCTATCTTGAGTCCAACGAGTATTGTGACCCTGATATCATGTCTAATCATGATATAGTAGACAACCTACATACATTAAACTTGAACAGACATCAAATACAATTATGCAATTAGTATTGATGGTAATGCCTCTTCAAATTCAGGGAACATTGAAGGGAAATATTCCAAACAATCTCTCCCTATTTAAAGAAGGCATAACATACATCAACACTAAGGTGCACTGCGGAATGGATCGGGTTCGGACCGGGTTCACCGAGTAAGTTCCCTGAGAGCACGGGGTGTGTGGCTGTCTATGCCTGTACCTGTGGTGAAGTTTGCTGGTGTTATACTTTCACTATATTGTTTGGCTACGCTACTAAATTGAGGGAAGGAGCACCACCACCCCAAGTAAGGGGTGGGGTCGTTATAATTTGGTCAGCTTTAGCTGATCATTGCTTTCGTTTGCCACCGCTGCGGTGGAATGTTGATTGCAGGTGCTGCCGAGCCTAGTGGCAAGTAATGGGCTGAAGCCCTTGTTGCTGAGCCGACCCTTGAAGTCCAAAGAGAATGTTTACTTTTATGCTCATATATGACCGGCCTGCGTGCCGATGTATGAAAGACATTTGTTGTTTAAGTAAACACTTGTACGGTCATAAGGCCAAATACTATTTTGTGTATTTGTTCTTTCATTCCTATGTCTGTTTAGTGGATATTCATGCTGTGGTTTGGGTTCTTTACTCTTCAACTTTTAAAATGCTTCCGCTAGAATGTGCTCTTTGTAGGACCTGTTATCTTGGTTCGATTGTTTCATTGTGTTACCCTTCGGTCTATCTGCAGTATATGGCATCGGGCCCTGGCCGAACCTACTGCTATATACCATGAGACGGATAGGGGTGTTATATAAAGCAAGGCTAGTTGCTCATGGCTATAGACAAGATGATAGCATTGACTATGACCAGACATTTGCACCTATTGCAAGGCTGGAAGCAATCAGAATCATCCTATCTTATGCTGCCAACAAGAAGTTCAAAGTATATCAAATGGAAGTCAAGAGTGCATTCTTAAATGGTGAACTTAAAGAAGAGGTTTATGTGGAGCAACCACCAGGTTTTATTTCTCCAACCCATCTTTCTTATATCTTTAAATTTCATAAGGCTCTCTATGGACTAAAGCAAGCTCCAAGAGCTTGGTATGAAACCTTAGCTAGCTTTCTTCTAGAGCATAAATTCTCTAGGGGCATCATAGATAGGACATTGTTCACTAGACATCATAAGGATCAAATATTATTAGTACAAATTTATGTAGATGACCTTATTTTTGGCTCTACTGATTCCAAACTATGCAAGAGGTTCTCTGACCTAATGCATTCCAAGTTTGAAATGAGTAGAATTGGTGAGCCCTCTTACTTTCTTGGCCTCCAAGTGAATCAACTACCTGATGGCATCTTCATATCCCAGTCCAAGTATGCTAAGGAGCTAATCAAAAAGTTTGCGATGTCAGATGCCTCAGCAAAGAAAACACTCATGGCTTCTAATGCTGTGATTGACTCTGATGAACATGACAAGCCTGTTGATCAGAAACTATATAGGGGAATTATTGGGTCCCTATTATATCTCAGAGCAAATATGCCAGACATAATGTTTGCTACATGCCTTTGTGCTAGTTTCCTAGTGAACCCTAAAGAATCCCACCTTACTTTTCTAAAAAGGATTTTAAGATATATAAAGGGTTGTCCTAGTTTTGGACTCTTGTATCTAACTGAGTCAGAGTTTGAGTTGACTGGATACTCAGATGCTGACTTTGCTGGATGTAGAGTGGACAAAAAAAGCATCTCAGGGACATGTAAGTTCCTTGGTGCTAGACTAGTGTCCTGGTTTTTTAAAAAGCAGACATTTATGTCTACTTAACCTACAGAAGCTGAATATATAGCAGCCGACAGTTGTTGTTCCCAGATATTATGGATTCAGAACCAACTCTTAGATTATGGTTTCAACTTAAATAATTCAACCCTACTATGTGATAATACAAGTGCAATTTCCATTGCACAGAATCCAGAACATCATAGTAGAACTAAGCATATAGAAATCAGGCATCATTTAATTAGAGATTGTGTTGACAAAAATAAATTTAAGCTTATCTACATCTACACTGATTTGCAAAGATGAGACATCTTCACCAAACCCTTAGATGAGAGGAACCATCTGTTCTTTATGAATCAACTAGGTATGATAAATGGTGTAACACCCCAAAAATCTCAAAATATGGTTGTACACAATTTTGGGTTGGAGGCTGTTAGACACGGCCTGGGACACGGGCGTGTCCCAGGGCGTGTCAGATGTACACGGCCTGGGACACGGGCGTGTCCCAGGGCGTGTTCAGGCTAGTCGACGTTTGAGAGTTGACGATCGTCGAGCCTGGGACACGGCCTTCGACACGGGCGTGTCCCAGGGCGTGTTCGAATTAAATTTCGAAATTGACCTATTCAAGTCAGAGCAGGACACGGCCTTGAACACGGCCGGGAACACGGGCGTGTGAGGCTGGACACGGGCGTGTCAGTTGCCGTGTTCCGACCCGTGTACTGGTTTTGGAAAATCGGTGAGTACCGTGTAACATGAGACACGGGCGTGTCTCATGACTGACACGAGCGTGTCAGGTTCGACACGGGCGTGTCGTTGCCCGTGTTCTAGAATATTTCAGTCGGTGCGACTGCCGCGTGTGCCGCTTAAGGGTACACGGCCTGTGACACGGGCGTGTCACAGGCCGTGTCGGCCAAATTTCAAGGGAATTTTCAGTGGATCTTGGCTCTTCATTTTCTTTAAATAAGATCCTGTGGCTGGAGATCATTTCTGGGCTGATAAGGCCGGAAAAGGGGGGAGAAAAGCTCATTCTTCTTTTTCATCTTCTCTTTCTAAAGTAAGAGAGAGGTGAGAGCAAGGAGGAAGAAGAGGAAGTGGAGTCCGGCTGCCGGAGGTGCTACGGTGGTCCAAATCGCGAGCCGAGTTTGGATTTGCGAAGGCAACGCTGCTGCGAAGGCTTTCATCCGTCTCAAATTTCTCTCCATGGCTCCGAAGCGAACTCCTAGGGTAACGATTTCCTGCTTGGACATGTGAAGTCCTTAATTCCTGCATTGCATAGGGAAAACCCTTCCCCGCGAGTGTGCGGTGGGTTGTGGCGTCCCTTGGGGTAGATATGTGAATTCCCCCTTGTTAGAGTCCGGAATTGGAGTACGGATCTAAGCATGCTGTGTGAAGCCCATCTGGACATGGTCTGGATTGGTGATGCTTGGTTGCATATCGGAGAAGACTCCGTGATGATTACTTGTATGCATGATGGATAAAAGTACTGGAGGAAGTCCAGGAAATTATGAGAGTTGGACTCTCTTGTGGCCGTGAGTGCTACTGGTGGAAAGTTGAGCCGTGAGGCTGCAACTAGGAAATGGTGGAACGGGCAAGGTGAAACTGTACCCACGTCAGTCCAGGCGTGAGTCCGACGATGTGAGCAACGGGAAAGGTGGATCTGTACCCGCGTTATGGTTGTCTAACCTTGGGTGCTTAAGACCCTGTTAGGATCACATAGCGAGAGTCGACGGCCGGTGAGCCGATCAGACTAGAATGCTCATAGTGCGCCGTTATGTCTGGGACCTCTGAACGGTGTGAATGTGCCCTGAGTGCACGGAGCGTCGGGCCGTCGAGCCGACGTTTGTGATATGTGACGGTGCGGGCGTGCACGTCTTGCTTGAATGGCTATATATCATGTTGGATGAATGTTATGCAGGGATGGAATTCCGCTGCCCCGTGCCAGGGGCAGGGTCGTTATAATTGGTCAGCTGAATGCTGACCGTTGCCCTGTTTTGCCACCGTTTGGTGGATTGGTTCTTACAGGTGCTGGAGGAGCTGGTCCGAGCGGGACTTAGCGGGCTGAAGCCCAAAGCTGCGTTGCTGCCCTCGAAGGCATTGTTTTGTTTCTTTTGTTCACGTGTGGCCGGCCTGCGTGCCGATGTATGGAAACCACACTCTTGTTAAGAGAAACTGTTGTAAGGCCTTAAGGCCAGACTCTTTTGATGTATATAGATACATTCCTATGTTAGTGGACAATGTTGTTTATCTTGAGTTCAATAATTCAACCGTGAAGCTTCCGCTAGAATGCTCTGTGTTAGGATGCGTTGGTTATGATATTATTTCGTAGCGTCTCCGCCTGTTTGTGGAATATGGTGTGGGGCCCCGGCCGGACCCTCTATTATATTCTTCTTGACGGGTAGAGGTGTTACAATTTGGTATCAGCTTGTTGGTCGATCTCTTCCGAATTCGCGGACGAATTCTTTTGAGAGGGGGCGAGCACGTGTCAGTGCCGTTGTTATAACACTTAATTTGAACTCAAGATTGTCCACTTAGGAATGCAAATACACTTGTTTGTTGAACTTGTGTATTCTCTTTGTATGCTTGCCGTTTTATTGGTCGTTAACCTGTGTGTTTTACACATATAGGTGACCAGAACTGTTGCGGGTCAGTCCGAACCACAACGTTCTGTTGAGAGTGCGGCACCAGCCGAGGTGCCCACAACTCCTCCATCCACTGAAACAGTCCGTCTTATCACGGAAACGGTACTTGCGGTGATGAATGCTCAGCAAGCGGGGCAAGCACGTCCTGCAGTGGTGCCAACGCAAGCTGGGGTACGGCAAGAACCAGTAGAAGCCGAAGTTGATCCGCGGGTAGCAGATCAACAATGGAAGCAATTCTTGAGCTTTAACCCTCCGCAGTTTCATGGGGCGGGTACACCGGCCCAAGCAGAGGATTGGCTTGCAAGAATTAAGAGGATTATGCAGGCTATCAGGGTTGAGGAGGAACAGAAAGTCATATTAGCCACTTTCCTACTGGAAGGAGAGGCGCGATTGTGGTGGGATGAGATTGAACTGCATCACTTGGCCGGCAGGCAATTGGCAGAGATTACAATGGAAGAATTCTCTCGGTTGTTCTTAGCACAACATCTGCCGATACAGCAAAGGATATCGATGGAAATGGAGTTCCAACGGTTAGCACAGGGAGATCGAAGTGTGGATGACTACCTGCATGAGTTCACCTGGTTGGGAAGATATGCGGGCTCGATCTTCGCCGAAGAAGAGCGTAAGACTAGTCGGTTTTATGCGGGACTGCGAGATGAGCTAAGGTATTTGCTCTCGAGTTCTGTGAGTCAGGGATTCCAAGCCTTAGTCTGTACGGCTCGTTCTTTGGAGACGGACATGAAACGGGGGCAAGCAAAGGGAAACTTGGCGGTTGTGAAGCCGGAGTTTAAGCCGCCGCGTCTGGACAAGTTTGGCTACCGAAGGAAATGGAATAAGAAGTCTAAGTCTTCTGGACAAGCTCCTTCTGCGACTGTGACGGACACATCTGGGAATGGAGCTCGTGCTTGTTTTACGTGCGGAAAGGTTGGACACTTCGCACGTGAATGCCGATTTGGTCCTCCAAAGGGTGATAAGAAGACGGGAGCGTCTTATGCGGAGAAGGGGAAGGCTGTGGTGGAGTCTTCTGCCTCGCACGCGCAGCCCAGGGTCTTCAACCTTGGACAATAGGAGGCCATTAAGCAGGCTGATGTCGTCACAGGTGCGCTTAAGTTTTAATGTTTTTACTTTTGGTGTGCTGTGCTTGTTTTAATTGTCAAGTTATAGGATTTGTCCTTGTATGAGAGTATCCGGCGCGAGCACTGTTTGACACAGGTGCTTCACATTCGTTTCTGTCTGAGGATTTTGTCTTGCGTGTCGGGGTGCCTATCCGGACCAAGACAGACAGTGTAAAGGTGTTGTTGCCTAACGGATGTTTGATGTGCGCGGATCGATCTTGCGGTCTTGAGGTCAAGATAGGAAGTCGGGAGTTCAAGGTGGAAACACTAGTATTACCGATCAAAGAGTTTGATATAATCTTTGGTATGGACTGGCTTTCAGAGCAGCGTGCCTGTATTGATTGCACTTCAAAAGAGGTCACACTTGGGCAAAATACCGAACAAGAGACCAAGTTCATTGGTATGCAAGGGATGTGTGGGATGTTGTTATCCGCTCTCCAAGTTGTTAAGGCAGTTCGGAAGGGTGCGGAGTTGTTCTTCACACTCATAGAGGCGGTGGCGCCGAAGGCCAGTGTTAGTGAAGTGCCGATTGTGTCGGAATATGCTGATGTGTTTCCAAAGGACCTTCCGGGGTTACCTCCCCAAAGGGAAATTGATTTCGCTATCGAGCTGGTGCCGGGTGCAAAACCCGTGGCCCGTTCGCCGTATCGGGTAGCGCCAAAAGAAATGGCCGAACTGAAAGTTCAGTTGCAAGAGTTGTTGGAGCAGGGTTATATACGCCCAAGTATGTCACCTTGGAGCGCGCCTGTTCTTTTTGTGAAAAATAAAGACGGTGGTTTGCGACTATGTATTGATTATCGTGAACTAAACAAACTGACAGAGAAAAACATGTATCCAATTCCTCGGATCGATGACTTGTTCGATCAGCTAGCAGGCTCAACCGTCTATTCGAAGTTGGATTTGAAGTCCGGGTATTACCAGTTGCGGATTAGGGAAGGTGACATTCCCAAGACAGCGTTTGGCACACGCTATGGTCATTATGAGTTCACAGTGATGCCGTTCGGCTTATGTAATGCGCCTTCGGTTTTCATGGATCTCATGCATCGAACGTTCCGCGAATACCTGGATTTGTTTGTGATTGTGTTTATTGATGATATCCTGGTATATTCACAATCGGAGGAAGATCATGCAAACCATTTGCGATTAGTATTGCATACCTTGCGAAGGAATAAGCTGTATGCCAAGTTCTGAAAGTGTGAGTTCTGGCTCTCGTCGGTGGCTTTTCTAGGCCATGTGGTAAGTGGAGAGGGCATAGCGGTGGATCCGGCTAAGATAAGTGCCATTCTGGATTGGCCATTGTTGTCTTCAGTGGCCGAAGTCAGGAGTTTCCTTGGACTGGCGGGCTACTATAGGAGGTTCGTGGAGAACTTCTCCCGGATTGCTTTGCCTCTGACTACGTTGACGAGAAAGGATCAGAAGTTCGTTTGGACGCCGGAGTGCGCACGAGCTTTTGAGGAGCTGAAAAGTCGTTTGACCACGGCGCCTGTTTTGACGTCGCCATGTGGTACAGATGGATTTGAAATATACAGCGATGCGTCAGGAAGCGGCTTAGGCTGCGTTCTCCTGCAGTTTGGCAAGGTGATCGCTTATGGTTCTCGTCAATTGAAAGTGCATGAGCGTAATTACCCCGTCCATGATTTGGAGTTGGCGGCGGTGATCTTTTCTCTAAAATTATGGCGACATTATCTATATGGCGTGAAAGTAGATATTTATACCGATCATAAAAGCTTAAAGTATCTGCTCGATCAAAAAGAGTTGAATATGCGACAAAGAAGGTGGATGGAATTTCTTGGGGATTATACCTTCGACATTCACTATGTTCCCGGAAAGGGAAATGTGGTCGCTGATGCCTTGAGTCGTCGGGCTCTGGTGCAGGCAAATTGGTTGCGGATACATGATGAGCGGTTAGTCCAAGAGTTGGAAGCTCTGGAGATATCTTGTGTAGCAAAAGATTGTTCAACTGAAGCAAGCATGAACTGGTTGGAAGTTCAATATGACCTTGCTGAAAGGGTTCGGCGGGCAACGGAGTTGGATGAAAGTCTCCAACGCTATGCAAAGGAGGGATCTGGTGATCAGTTCTCCTGGGATGATGGCTTGTTACGAAAAGATGGCTGATTGTGCGTCCCTAGTGCGGGTAATTTGCGAGAAGGGCTGCTATATGAAGCGCACTTTACAAAGTATTCAATTCACCCTGTGAGCACAAAAATGTACAAAGACATGAAGAAACTGTTCTGGTGGCCTGGTTTAAAGAAGGACATAGCCGCGTATGTGGCTAAATGTCGTACTTGTGCTTTGGTAAAGGCAGAATGTCAACGGCCGAGTGGTTTCCTGAAGTCGTTGCCGGTTCCGCAATGGAAATTTGAGGATATTTCTATGGATTTCGTGCACGGATTGCCGAGATCTCAGCGTGGCCATGACTCAATCTGGGTGATTGTAGACCGGTTGACAAAGGTGGCTCACTTTATACCAAACAAGCGGGACGATTCAGTGGAAACATTGGCAAAGCTCTATGTGGAGCAGATAGTTCGATTGCACGGTGTTCCCCGGAGCATCGTAAGTGACCGAGATGGGCGTTTTACTTCAAAGGATTGGAGATTAGTTCATCAAATGTTGGGCACGAAGTTAGCATTCAGTACGGCCTTTCACCCACAAACGGATGGCCAAACTGAACGAACCAACAGAACGATGGAGGATATGCTCCGTATGTGCGCCCTGGACTTCGGTAAGAAGTGGGAAGAACATCTTGTTATGGTAGAATTTGCCTATAATAATAGCTATCAAGCGAGTATAGGCATGGCCCCATTTGAAGCGCTGTATGGTCGCAAGTGTCGTACACCGCTAGCTTGGGCAGAAACTGGCGAGACTAAACTTTTAGGCAAAAAGGAAGTCGAGGATGCTACCTCAACAGTACGCTCTATTCGAGAAAGGCTCCTAATAGCCCAAGATCGGCAGGCCAAGTATTACAATGCTAAGCACCGGAACGTGGAGTTCGCGGTGGGTGACTGGGTCTATTTAAAGATTAAGCCCTTCAAAGGCGTATCTCGGATCCGGCGGTTGAAAAAGCTAAGTCCGCGATACCTTGGTCCGTTTGAAGTGGTGGAGCGAGTTGGGGAAGCTACCTATCGGTTAGCTATTTCATTGGAATTGAGTGGATTGCATGACATGTTTCACATCTCGGTGTTACGCAAAGCAGTCAAGGATCCAGCTCATATAGTTAAAAATGATCGAGTGCCAGTTGAGTATGGGCTAATGACAAAAGTGAAGCCTATACGGATTGAGGATCGAGCCGAGAAACAGTTGCGGAACAAGATGATCGGGATGGTCAAAGTCCGGTGGGACAATTGTGGCCGAGAAGAGCTAACATGGGAGCGCGAGCAGACCATGCGAGCCGAGTTTCCCGAGTTATTTTCGTAGCTTGTTCGCTTGTTGTATATGTAATAGAAACATATAAATGTTTTGTTATTTTCTCCCTATTGTCTTCAAATTTCGGGACGAAATTTTATTAAGGGGGGGAGGATTGTAACACCCCAAAAATCTCAAAATATGGTTGTACACAATTTTGGGTTGGAGGCTGTTATACACGGCCTGGGACACGGGCGTGTCCCAGGGCATGTCGGATGTACACGGCCTGGGACACGGGCGTGTCCCAGGGCGTGTTCAGGCTAGTCGACGTTTGAGAGTCGACGATCGTCGAGCCTGGGACACGGCCTTCGATACGGGCGTGTCCCAGGGCGTGTTCGAATTAAATTTCGAAATTGACCTATTCAAGTCAGAGCAGGACACGGCCTTGAACACGGCCGGGAACATGGGCGTGTGAGGCTGGACACGGGCGTGTCAGTTGCCGTGTTCCGACCCGTGTACTGGTTTTGGAAAATCGGTGAGTACCGTGTAACATGAGACACGGGCGTGTCTCATGACTGACACGAGCGTGTCAGGTTCGACACGGGCGTGTCGTTGCCCGTGTTCTAGAATATTTCAGTCGGTGCGACTGCCGCGTGTGCCGCTTAAGGGTACACGGCCTGTGACACGGGCGTGTCACAGGCCGTGTCGGCCAAATTTCAAGGGAATTTTCAGTGGATCTTGGCCCTTCATTTTCTTTAAATAAGATCCTGTGGCTGGAGATCATTTCTGGGCTGATAAGGCCGGAAAAGGGGGGAGAAAAGCTCATTCTTCTTTTTCATCTTCTCTTTCTAAAGTAAGAGAGAGGTGAGAGCAAGGAGGAAGAAGAGGAAGTGGAGTCCGGCTGCCGGAGGTGCTACGGTGGTCCAAATCGCGAGCCGAGTTCGGATTTGCGAAGGCAACGCTGCTGCGAAGGCTTTCATCCGTCTCAAATTTCTCTCCATGGCTCCGAAGCGAACTCCTAGGGTAACGATTTCCTGCTTGGACATGTGAAGTCCTTAATTCCTGCATTGCATAGGGAAAACCCTTCCCCGCGAGTGTGCGGTGGGTTGTGGCGTCCCTTGGGGTAGATATGTGAATTCCCCCTTGTTAGAGTCCGGAATTGGAGTACGGATCTAAGCATGCTGTGTGAAGCCCATCTGGACATGGTCTGGATTGGTGATGCTTGGTTGCATATCGGAGAAGACTCCGTGATGATTACTTGTATGCATGATGGATAAAAGTACTGGAGGAAGTCCAGGAAATTATGAGAGTTGGACTCTCTTGTGGCCGTGAGTGCTACTGGTGGAAAGTTGAGCCGTGAGGCTGCAACTAGGAAATGGTGGAACGGGCAAGGTGAAACTGTACCCACGTCAGTCCAGGCGTGAGTCCGACGATGTGAGCAACGGGAAAGGTGGATCTGTACCCGCGTTATGGTTGTCTAACCTTGGGTGCTTAAGACCCTGTTAGGATCACATAGCGAGAGTCGACGGCCGGTGAGCCGATCAGACTAGAATGCTCATAGTGCGCCGTTATGTCTGGGACCTCTGAACGGTGTGAATGTGCCCTGAGTGCACGGAGCGTCGGGCCGTCGAGCCGACGTTTGTGATATGTGACGGTGCGGGCGTGCACGTCTTGCTTGAATGGCTATATATCATGTTGGATGAATGTTATGCAGGGATGGAATTCCGCTGCCCCGTGCCAGGGGCAGGGTCGTTATAATTGGTCAGCTGAATGCTGACCGTTGCCCTGTTTTGCCACCATTTGGTGGATTGGTTCTTACAGGTGCTGGAGGAGCTGGTCCGAGCGGGACTTATCGGGCTGAAGCCCAAAGCTGCGTTGCTGCCCTCGAAGGCATTGTTTTGTTTCTTTTGTTCACGTGTGGCCGGCCTGCGTGCCGATGTATGGAAACCACACTCTTGTTAAGAGAAACTGTTGTAAGGCCTTAAGGCCAGACTCTTTTGATGTATATAGATACATTCCTATGTTAGTGGACAATGTTGTTTATCTTGAGTTCAATAATTCAACCGTGAAGCTTCCGCTAGAATGCTCTGTGTTAGGATGCGTTGGTTATGATATTATTTCGTAGCGTCTCCGCCTGTTTGTGGAATATGGTGTGGGGCCCCGGCCGGACCCTCTATTATATTCTTCTTGACGGGTAGAGGTGTTACAATTTGGTATCAGCTTGTTGGTCGATCTCTTCCGAATTCGCGGACGAATTCTTTTGAGAGGGGGCGAGCACGTGTCAGTGCCGTCGTTATAACACTTAATTTGAACTCAAGATTGTCCACTTAGGAATGCAAATACACTTGTTTGTTGAACTTGTGTATTCTCTTTGTATGCTTGCCGTTTTATTGGTCGTTAACCTGTGTGTTTTACACATATAGGTGACCAGAAGTGTTGCGGGTCAGTCCGAACCACAACGTTCTGTTGAGAGTGCGGCACCAGCCGAGGTGCCCACAACTCCTCCATCCACTGAAACAGTCCGTCTTATCACGGAAACGGTACTTGCGGTGATGAATGCTCAGCAAGCGGGGCAAGCACGTCCTGCAGTGGTGCCAACGCAAGCTGGGGTACGGCAAGAACCAGTAGAAGCCAAAGTTGATCCGCGGGTAGCAGATCAACAATGGAAGCAATTCTTGAGCTTTAACCCTCCGCAGTTTCATGGGGCGGGTACACCGGCCCAAGCAGAGGATTGGCTTGCAAGAATTAAGAGGATTATGCAGGCTATCAGGGTTGAGGAGGAACAGAAAGTCATATTAGCCACTTTCCTACTGGAAGGAGAGGCGCGATTGTGGTGGGATGAGATTGAACTGCATCACTTGGCCGGCAGGCAATTGGCAGAGATTACAATGGAAGAATTCTCTCGGTTGTTCTTAGCACAACATCCGCCGATACAGCAAAGGATATCGATGGAAATGGAGTTCCAACGGTTAGCACAGGGAGATCGAAGTGTGGATGACTACCTGCATGAGTTCACCTGGTTGGGAAGATATGCGGGCTCGATCTTCGCCGAAGAAGAGCGTAAGACTAGTCGGTTTTATGCGGGACTGCGAGATGAGCTAAGGTATTTGCTCTCGAGTTCTGTGAGTCAGGGATTCCAAGCCTTAGTCTGTACGGCTCGTTCTTTGGAGACGGACATGAAACGGGGGCAAGCAAAGGGAAACTTGGCGGTTGTGAAGCCGGAGTTTAAGCCGCCGCGTCCGGACAAGTTTGGCTACCGAAGGAAATGGAATAAGAAGTCTAAGTCTTCTGGACAAGCTCCTTCTGCGACTGTGACGGACACATCTGGGAATGGAGCTCGTGCTTGTTTTACGTGCGGAAAGGTTGGACACTTCGCACGTGAATGCCGATTTGGTCCTCCAAAGGGTGATAAGAAGACGGGAGCGTCTTATGCGGAGAAGGGGAAGGCTGTGGTGGAGTCTTCTGCCTCGCACGCGCAGCCCAGGGTCTTCAACCTTGGACAACAGGAGGCCATTAAGCAGGCTGATGTCGTCACAGGTGCGCTTAAGTTTTAATGTTTTTACTTTTGGTGTGCTGTGCTTGTTTTAATTGTCATGTTATAGGATTTGTCCTTGTATGAGAGTATCCGGCGCGAGCACTGTTTGACACAGGTGCTTCACATTCGTTTCTGTCTGAGGATTTTGTCTTGCGTGTCGGGGTGCCTATCCGGACCAAGACAGACAGTGTAAAGGTGTTGTTGCCTAACGGATGTTTGATGTGCGCGGATCGATCTTGCGGTCTTGAGGTCAAGATAGGAAGTCGGGAGTTCAAGGTGGAAACACTAGTATTACCGATCAAAGAGTTTGATATAATCTTTGGTATGGACTGGCTTTCAGAGCAGCGTGCCTGTATTGATTGCACTTCAAAAGAGGTCACACTTGGGCAAAATACCGAACAAGAGACCAAGTTCATTGGTATGCAAGGGATGAGTGGGATGTTGTTATCCGCTCTCCAAGTTGTTAAGGCAGTTCGGAAGGGTGCGGAGTTGTTCTTCACACTCATAGAGGCGGTGGCGCCGAAGGCCAGTGTGAGTGAAGTGCCGATTGTGTCGGAATATGCTGATGTGTTTCCAAAGGACCTTCCGGGGTTACCTCCCCAAAGGGAAATTGATTTCGCTATCGAGCTGGTGCCGGGTGCAAAACCCGTGGCCCGTTCGCCGTATCGGGTAGCACCAAAAGAAATGGCCGAACTGAAAGTTCAGTTGCAAGAGTTGTTGGAGCAGGGTTATATACGCCCAAGTATGTCACCTTGGAGCGCGCCTGTTCTTTTTGTGAAAAAGAAAGACGGTGGTTTGCGACTATGTATTGATTATCGTGAACTAAACAAACTGACAGAGAAAAACAAGTATCCAATTCCTCGGATCGATGACTTGTTCGATCAGCTAGCAGGCTCAACCGTCTATTCGAAGTTGGATTTGAAGTCCGGGTATTACCAGTTGCGGATTAGGGAAGGTGACATTCCCAAGACAGCGTTTGGCACACGCTATGGTCATTATGAGTTCACAGTGATGCCGTTCGGCTTATGTAATGCGCCTTCGGTTTTCATGGATCTCATGCATCGAACGTTCCGCGAATACCTGGATTTGTTTGTGATTGTGTTTATTGATGATATCCTGGTATATTCACAATCGGAGGAAGATCATGCAAACCATTTGCGATTAGTATTGCATACCTTGCGAAGGAATAAGCTGTATGCCAAGTTCTGAAAGTGTGAGTTCTGGCTCTCGTCGGTGGCTTTTCTAGGCCATGTGGTAAGTGGAGAGGGCATAGCGGTGGATCCGGCTAAGATAAGTGCCATTCTGGATTGGCCATTGTTGTCTTCAGTGGCCGAAGTCAGGAGTTTCCTTGGACTGGCGGGCTACTATAGGAGGTTCGTGGAGAACTTCTCCCGGATTGCTTTGCCTCTGACTACGTTGACGAGAAAGGATCAGAAGTTCGTTTGGACGCCGGAGTGCGCACGAGCTTTTGAGGAGCTGAAAAGTCGTTTGACCACGGCGCCTGTTTTGACGTCGCCATGTGGTACAGATGGATTTGAAATATACAGCGATGCGTCAGGAAGCGGCTTAGGCTGCGTTCTCCTGCAGTTTGGCAAGGTGATCGCTTATGGTTCTCGTCAATTGAAAGTGCATGAGCGTAATTACCCCGTCCATGATTTGGAGTTGGCGGCGGTGATCTTTTCTCTAAAATTATGGCGGCATTATCTATATGGCGTGAAAGTAGATATTTATACCGATCATAAAAGCTTAAAGTATCTGCTCGATCAAAAAGAGTTGAATATGCGACAAAGAAGGTGGATGGAATTTCTTGGGGATTATACCTTCGACATTCACTATGTTCCCGGAAAGGGAAATGTGGTCGCTGATGCCTTGAGTCGTCGGGCTCTGGTGCAGGCAAATTGGTTGCGGATACATGATGAGCGGTTAGTCCAAGAGTTGGAAGCTCTGGAGATATCTTGTGTAGCAAAAGATTCTTCAACTGAAGCAAGCATGAACTGGTTGGAAGTTCAATATGACCTTGCTGAAAGGGTTCGGCGGGCAACGGAGTTGGATGAAAGTCTCCAACGCTATGCAAAGGAGGGATCTGGTGATCAGTTCTCCTGGGATGATGGCTTGTTACGAAAAGATGGCTGATTGTGCGTCCCTAGTGCGGGTAATTTGCGAGAAGGGCTGCTATATGAAGCGCACTTTACAAAGTATTCAATTCACCCTGGGAGCACAAAAATGTACAAAGACATGAAGAAACTGTTCTGGTGGCCTGGTTTAAAGAAGGACATAGCCGCGTATGTGGCTAAATGTCGTACTTGTGCTTTGGTAAAGGCAGAATGTCAACGACCGAGTGGTTTCCTGAAGTCGTTGCCGGTTCCGCAATGGAAATTTGAGGATATTTCTATGGATTTCGTGCACGGATTGCCGAGATCTCAGCGTGGCCATGACTCAATCTGGGTGATTGTAGACCGGTTGACAAAGGTGGCTCACTTTATACCAAACAAGCGGGACGATTCAGTGGAAACATTGGCAAAGCTCTATGTGGAGCAGATAGTTCGATTGCACGGTGTTCCCCGGAGCATCGTAAGTGACCGAGATGGGCGTTTTACTTCAAAGGATTGGAGATTAGTTCATCAAATGTTGGGCACGAAGTTAGCATTCAGTACGGCCTTTCACCCACAAACGGATGGCCAAACTGAACGAACCAACAGAACGATGGAGGATATGCTCCGTATGTGCGCCCTGGACTTCGGTAAGAAGTGGGAAGAACATCTTGTTATGGTAGAATTTGCCTATAATAATAGCTATCAAGCGAGTATAGGCATGGCCCCATTTGAAGCGCTGTATGGTCGCAAGTGTCGTACACCGCTAGCTTGGGCAGAAACTGGCGAGACTAAACTTTTAGGCAAAAAGGAAGTCGAGGATGCTACCTCAACAGTACGCTCTATTCGAGAAAGGCTCCTAATAGCCCAAGATCGGCAGGCCAAGTATTACAATGCTAAGCACCGGAACGTGGAGTTCGCGGTGGGTGACTGGGTCTATTTAAAGATTAAGCCCTTCAAAGGCGTATCTCGGATCCGGCGGTTGAAAAAGCTAAGTCCGCGATACCTTGGTCCGTTTGAAGTGGTGGAGCGAGTTGGGGAAGCTACCTATCGGTTAGCTATTTCATTGGAATTGAGTGGATTGCATGACGTGTTTCACATCTCGGTGTTATGCAAAGCAGTCAAGGATCCAGCTCATATAGTTAAAAATGATCGAGTGCCAGTTGAGTATGGGCTAACGACAAAAGTGAAGCCTATATGGATTGAGGATCGAGCCGAGAAACAGTTGCGGAACAAGATGATCGGGATGGTCAAAGTCCGGTGGGACAATTGTGGCCGAGAAGAGCTAACATGGGAGCGCGAGCAGACCATGCGAGCCGAGTTTCCCGAGTTATTTTCGTAGCTTGTTCGCTCGTTGTATATGTAATAGAAACATATAAATGTTTTGTTATTTTCTCCCTATTGTCTTCAAATTTCGGGACGAAATTTTATTAAGGGGGGGAGGATTGTAACACCCCAAAAATCTCAAAATATGGTTGTACACAATTTTGGGTTGGAGGCTGTTAGACACGGCCTGGGACACGGGCGTGTCCCAGGGCGTGTCGGATGTACACGGCCTGGGACACGGGCGTGTCCCAGGGCGTGTTCAGGCTAGTCGACGTTTGAGAGTCGACGATCGTCGAGCCTGGGACACGGCCTTCGACACGGGCGTGTCCCAGGGCGTGTTCGAATTAAATTTCGAAATTGACCTATTCAAGTCAGAGCAGGACACGGCCTTGAACACGGCCGGGAACACGGGCGTGTGAGGCTGGACACGGGCGTGTCAGTTGCCGTGTTCCGACCCGTGTACTGGTTTTGGAAAATCGGTGAGTACCGTATAACAAGAGACACGGGCGTGTCTCATGACTGACACGGGCGTGTCAGGTTCGACACGGGCGTGTCGATGCACGTGTTCTAGAATATTTCAGTCGGTGCGACTGCCGCGTGTGCCGCTTAAGGGTACACGGCCTGTGACACGGGCGTGTCACAGGCCGTGTCGGCCAAATTTCAAGGGAATTTTCAGTGGATCTTGGCCCTTCATTTTCTTTAAATAAGATCCTGTGGTTGGAGATCATTTCTGGGCTGATAAGGCCGGAAAAGGGGGGAGAAAAGCTCATTCTTCTTTTTCATCTTCTCTTTCTAAAGTAAGAGAGAGGTGAGAGCAAGGAGGAAGAAGAGGAAGTGGAGTCCGGCTGCCGGTGGTGCTACGGTGGTCCAAATCACGAGCCGAGTTCGGATTTGCGAAGGCAACGCTGCTGCGAAGGCTTTCATCCGTCTCAAATTTCTCTCCATGGCTCCGAAGCGAACTCCTAGGGTAACGATTTACTGCTTGGACATGTGAAGTCCTTAATTCCTGCATTGCATAGGGAAAACCCTTCCCCGCGAGTGTGCGGTGGGTTGTGGCGTCCCTTGGGGTAGATATGTGAAGTCCCCCTTGTTAGAGTCCGGAATTGGAGTACGGATCTAGGCATGCTGTGCGAAGCCCATCTGGACATGGTCTGGATTGGTTATGCTTGGTTGCATATCGGAGAAGACTCCGTGATGATTGCTTGTATGCATGATGGATAAAAGTACTGGAGGAAGTCCAGGAAATTATGAGAGTTGGACTCTCTTGTGGCCGTGAGTGCTACTGGTGGAAAGTTTAGCCGTGAGGCTGCAACTAGGAAATGATGGAACGGGCAAGGTGAAACTGTACCCGCGTCAGTCCAGGCGTGAGTCTGACGATGTGAGCAACGGGAAAGGTGGATCTGTACCCGCGTTATGGTTGTCTAACCTTGGGTGCTTAAGACCCTGTTAGGATCACATAGCGAGAGTCAACGGCCGGTGAGCCGATCAGACTAGAATGCTCATAGTGCGCCGTTATGTCTGGGACCTCTGAACGGTGTGAATGTGCCCTGAGTGCACGGAGCGTCGGGCCGTTGAGCCGACGTTTGTGATATGTGACGGTGCGGGCGTGCACGTCTTGCTTGAATGGCTATATATCATGTTGGATGAATGTTATGCAGGGATGGAATTCCGCTGCCCCGTGCCAGGGGCAGGGTCGTTATAATTGGTCAGCTGAATGCTGACCGTTGCCCTGTTTTGCCACCGTTTGGTGGATTGGTTCTTACAGGTGCTGGAGGAGCTGGTCCGAGCGGGACTTAGCGGGCTGAAGCCCAAAGCTGCGTTGCTTCCCTCGAAGGCATTGTTTTGTTTCTTTTGTTCACCTGTGGCCGGCCTGCGTGCCGATGTATGGAAACCACACTCTTGTTAAGAGAAACTGTTGTAAGGCCTTAAGGCCAGACTCTTTTGATGTATATAGATACATTCCTATGTTAGTGGACAATGTTGTTTATCTTGAGTTCAATAATTCAACCGTGAAGCTTCCGCTAGAATGCTCTGTGTTAGGATGCGTTGGTTATGATATTATTTCGTAGCGTCTCCGCCTGTTTGTGGAATATGGTGTGGGGCCCCGGCCGGACCCTCTATTATATTCTTCTTGACGGGTAGAGGTGTTACAAATGGAGAGGCTTTAATTTAATTTCTGTCTGTGGTTGAAGAATTTATCAAAGTTCGTTGAACGGAGATCGACGAGCTGAGAAATCTTCTTGAGATTTTTCGTCGACCTGAGATCGACAATATCTCTGTGTGAAGTCATTTTCGTCGACCTGAGATCGACAAACTTGCTTCAGAAAATATTTCGTCAACCTAAGATCGACAAACTATTTTCCCTTCTTTTCAAACTGAGATCGACAAACTTTTAGCTTTCGTCGACTTGAGATTGAAGACTTTTTATTTTTGCAGGACGGAGCTCGCCGCTTCATATTCTGAAAACCTTATAATAGGGTTTTTCTTCGAGCTAAATCCCTTGCCTTCAGAACTCTCTTGCACTTGATCTTTCTTGTTTTTGCAGGAAACCATGGCAATTTAGGCGATCTCACTGTCCGGGATGAAATATAACACAGGGTTCGATATCGACTTCGACTCCTTCGGTCATTCAGACAAGATCATCATGGATATTCATAAACTATTTGAAGATCAATAGTAGAAAAAGTTTATGAAAACCAGAATCAAACTACCAGCATCTGAGATCAAAGAATGGGCTTATTCTTCAACCGCTTCTGATGCTGAGAAGATGACAGGAACAATTTCAGGAACTCAGGTCTCTCTAACTCCTGTCATCTTATCTGAGATTTTTGATTTTGTGAATGCGGAGGAAGATATTGAAATATATAGCTCTGAATTTGATGAGATGTTACTGGAAATGGGTCACTCTGAAGGAAACCCAAACAAGTTATTGAAGAAGAATTTATCAGCTGAATATAAAATTTTTGGCTGATATAGTGGGCAAAGTCCTGCTAGGAAAGCACACCGCTCATGACTATCTCACGAGGCACCAGTTTCTAGTTATGAGTGCTTTAGGGAATAAGAAAAAGGTAAACTTGGATCAGGTTTTATTTGACTTAATCAGGAAGAAGAACTCCAAGAAGGAAGTTTTTTTTGGAAGGATACTTTGAATTTTTCTATAGGAGAAGGCAAATGATTTACTGGGCTCTCAGATAGTTTTCATTAATGCTTCTAAAAGGTTAGCCTCTACCCTCTTTAGCAGATGGGAGAGGACTATTATCAAGCCATCCAAGGCTTCCTCCTCCTCAAGCCTTATTGAGAAAACAAGGGTTGTTCCAGCCACTCCCCACCCTGTTGAAGAATCCTCCTTCCTCCCTCCACCACCTCCTTCAACAACACTTCTTCCAACAATAACTCCTTCACCTCTTCAGTCACCGCCTCCTAAATTTCCTCCACCACCTCATCTTACTGACATACATCCTCATACTTCTATGTTATCCCCATCCTTTGATTTGCTAACCTCCATACCATCAACACCAAATTCTCCTCAATATGACATCTCAACTCCTATTACATCTCTTCCTGCATCACCTTCTCGGGATGACATCATGCAATATGTTATTCCAACTGATGTAATTCCTCCCTTTCCTCCATCTATATCGACTCAGATCCCACCTGAGTCTATACATTTGGATATTCCCTCCATCTCAATCCATCCATTTGTATCCACTCAGACTGCTCCTGATTTTATGGATTTGGATTCTCCTACCATTACCACCCTCCTAGAGCACATCACTCTTGTCATCAGGCAACTCATTGCAGAGGCAATCACACCTCTTGCTATCTCCATCTAATCTCTTGTGTCCCTCTTTGCTATCTTCTCTATCCCTCCTTCTATCGGGGGCCTGGTTCCAGTTTCCAATGAAACCAGGTATGGGGAGATGCTCTAAGAAGAAGCAGCTCCAGCAGCAGCAGTTCTAGCAATTGAATATGAAGCTCAAGCAGCAGCAATAGTGATTCCAGAAATTGTGCCAGAGATCATAACTGTTGATTATTGTGTGATCAATCCCACAGTTGATTTGTTTTTTTTATTGAATTCTTTCAATTCAACATTCTTTAATTTTCTTCCAGACTTGATCCAAGGTCAGTCTAAATCCTTAGTTTGCTATACTCCTCCCATTATCCCAGAGGTTGTAAAGCTACTGAAGGCCAATTTTGTAGTTATTGAGTAAGTCACAGAATCAGCTTCCAAGGCTATCTCTCCTCCAACTTACAAAATGGATGAAAGTCCTATACAAGACTTTTATAATATCATGCTTGCAGATATAGAAGAAGAAGCAAAGGAAAATCAAACTATTACTGAAAGTGTTGTAGAGCCTGAAATTCCAGAACAACCCCAGCCTGAGAAGCAGATATCTAGGGAAATTTTAAAAAGATTGATGATTTATATGATAACCCTATTGGATCATCTGATGATGAAGATGATGATGAAGGTGATGATGATGATGAGCCATCTTCTAAGAAGAGGAAGCTAAAGAAGAAAGCCCCTCCAAAGTCTGTTCCCAAGCCTAATCTAACTGCTGACACTCCCTATTACATTTTGAACAAAATAACTCCAAATAAATAGATGCCTAACTGGATGTGGTTGGCAAAGAATGAGCAAAAAGCAAGGAAGAAGAGTAGAAGGTACTCTCCTCCTCCTCCTTCTAAAAGGAACAAGAGAGGTCCTCCTCCTCCTCCTCCAGCAGTAGGTGCTTCAGGAAATGTATCACAGAGATCTACCTCATACACCCAAACATACCAAAGGCAAGAATGATCTTCAAGATCTTATTCTCAAGGAAGTCGTCAGTATCAACATCAACATCATAGAAGCAGTTCTCATCTTCCTCCAAAACCAGCAAGTCCTCCAAAAGCTCCAGTTGAACCTGAAAAAGAGAATAGTTCTGAAATGCCTTTGTCTCCTACTTATGATCCAGAGATGGATCCAAATTCTAGAATGGCCAAATTTAATGAATTAATTGCTCTAACTCAGATTAGAAAAACAAAGGTAGAAGGTAAAGACTCCTCTCAATTCTCAACTATGTCATCCTAAAGAAAGAAGGAACTTGAGAAGTACCAAGTTGGCAATCTTTTCAATACTGACACTTATATGAACTTGCACCCTGAAGCAGTGGTCCCAAGAGCTATAGAAAACAATTGGTGACTCAGACATGAAGATGACTCCAAGAGAAGCAGCTGATCCAAATAGGAAGATAATTTTTCCTAAATCTTCTTCTCCTTCCCAGTCTGATTTATAAACTCTTAATTTTTTTACTATTTTGATTTGAACAATATACTTGTACCATAGCTATATATATATCTACCAGTGATTTTCAAATTCTGTCAGATATTTTATTGCTGTCAAAGGAGAACTTTTCCTGTTGTTCTCCTTCCCAGATTTCCAGCAGTAATTAATGGACTCATTTCAAATTCTGAAGGAAAATTACAGGCAGCATATATAAAGCGAATTTCTTTTCTTCTCATATATACATAGCACACATAATAGAGGGAGCCGACTAACAGAGATAGACAAAGATTCTGACCTTCACTCTGGAAAAAAATTCTGTTTGCCCTTGCACATTCAAGAAGACTGAAGAAGAACATCATCTACAAAATCAAGAGTCTTCTTTGACTTCTGATCCAGGAATCTTCAGAGACAATTATTCAACATTTGTTTACAACTTCCTGGACATCTACAAGAAAAGGCTGCAGACCTACACCCTGTGCAAAGCTCCAGTCTTCCTGAACTTCTCTACATCTCAGGGGGAGCTTTGACAATAGAGATCCACTTTTGTCTTCTCTGTTGTTTAGAGAAAATGAGAAGATATCATCAACTTTTCATACACTATAAAAAGGGTTTCATAACTCCCTTCAAAAGTCTGACTGGTTCACAATTCTCACTCCAAAAGACTTGGGTTAGTTGTTTGGGCACCTGATCAAAATCCTAAAGGGTTGTGAGATCTCCCTGTAAAAAGATCTTGTGGTGGAAGTCACCTGAGCAAAACCTGCTAGTGGATTCCTACTAAGGTGGTAGAATAGTGGATGTACCCAGGTTGGGGAACCACTATAAAATTTCTTGTGCTGTCTGGTTTCCCTTTTCTTTTTGTACTGTGTTGTGATTGTCTAGCTTTATTCTCTTTACATAATATTTGCTATCACCTATTTTACTACTAAATCATATAAATCTGTATAAAGTTTTTAATGCTCTATTCACCCCCCCCCCCACCCCCTCTAGAGCCAAATACATCTTCCCCTTCTCCTTCAATTGGTATCAGAGCATTATCAATTGCCTAAGTTGTCTTTCAATAGGTATCAGAGGATTATCAATTGCTTAAGTTGCCTAAGTTGCCTTTCAATAGGCATCAGAGGATTATCATTCCATCTTCTCTTTTGTGTGTACTTGAGAAGAGAACTAAGGGGATAGAGCTAAGGTGCTGGGCTGAGCTTTGTGAAGGTGTTGTACAGGATTTCCTCATCGGAATCAAGATTCGAAGCTAGGTCTGTAGAGAGTAAATCAACGTGCGACCTTCCAACCGGATAGAAATAAAACACCATGGCTCCAAATAGAACTATAAGGGTAACGAGTTTCTCCCGTACATGTGCTGTCCTCAAAATGCATACTTGTATGGATCCCCTCACCAAAAGTTGAAACGGTGGATTCCAATGGGTAGATTTGTTTTTCCCCATATTTTCCTACACATAGATTCGAAAATGTAGTGTACGGAATAGGCATGCTGTTAGAAGCCCATCTGAACAAGTTGGTCTGGATTGGTGATGTCTTTATGTTTTGTGTGCCGGAGAAGACTCTGTGATGATACGTGTAGGTGTACCTGTGAAATTCAGGGTCAAGAGGTGTGTAGGATGTTGTATAAAAGTACTGGAGAAAACTGACGGAAAATACCCAGAAGAAAGTACAATTTGGAGAATTGTTACTATCGCCAGGCGACTTTGAGTGTCGCAGGGCGTTACCTTCCAGAAAGCTAAAATGTTGTTTGGCCTGTCTCTATGAGACCTGGGGGGTCAATGTATGAGAGATTGAGAGCTTTGATAGCTTAGTAATGGTGGGTGCCATCCTGAAATGGACGAAGTCGTGTGGCTTAATTTCTAAATCCATCGTTGCGTTACTTAATATGCAATCCGGAGGTATGAGCCAACCTCATAATCCTGCAGTGGTTCAGGAACCGGGTTGCATGGTTGAACAAATGGCGGTAAGGCAAGTGGTCGTGGATCCAGTGACCGCTAGGCGGGCGACGGAAGGGCAGTTGAAACACATGAAGAGTTTCAATCCAACTATGTTTGTGGGTACTGGAACCCCAACACAAGCCTAAGATTGTCTCGCGAGAGTACAAAAAATCTTGACGGCAACTGAGACAGTGGAGTGGCATAAAGCCACTATATATAACGACCCTGGCGCGTACGTAACAGCGTTACGGCTCCGCCCACCAGGCATCGCTACCGGGCTGCAGCCCAAGCACCCCAACCCCTCTCCCTCCACAGGCGGGTTGTTGGTGGCCACAGCCTCCCTTTGATGAGTCAAACTCGATAGTCAAGCCCGCACTACGGGGAATTCCCAGGAGGTCACCCATCCCAGTACTTCTCCGGCCCGAGCACGCTTAACTATGGAGTTCTTTCAACCTTCATCACCAATTGAGCTGCAGCTCAATTGGTGATGAAGGTTGAAAGAACTCCATAGTTAAGCGTGCTCGGGCCGGAGAAGTACTGGGATGGGTGACCTCCTGGGAATTCCCCGTAGTGCGGGCTTGACTATCGAGTTTGACTCATCAAAGGGAGGTTGTGGCCACCAACAACCCGCCTGTGGAGGGAGAGGGGTTGGGGTGCTTGGGCTGCAGCCCGGTAGCGATGCCTGGAGGGCGGAGCCGTAACGCTGTTACGTACGCGCTAGGGTCGTTACAATAAAAAGTGCACTTTTTTGGCTGACACGGCCTGTGACACGCCCGTGTCACAGGCCGTGTACCCTTAAGCGGCACACGCGGCAATCGTACCGACTGAACTTTACCAGAACACAGGCATCGACACGCCCGTGTCGAACCTGACACGCCCGTGTCAGTCATGAGACACGCCTATGTCACCCCTGCCTCACCGAGCTACAAGCAGTACACGGGTAGGCACACGACATCGGACACGCCCGTGTCCAATCTGACACGGCCGTGTTCAAGGCTTGGTTCCGGGCCGTGTAATCTTCTGACTCAATCCGGCATTTTCTTGAGTGACACGCCTTGGGACACGCCCGTGTCCCAGGCCGTGTACCCCTGACACGCCCTGGGACACGCCCGTGTCCCATGCCGTGTCAAACAACCTGCATCTCAAAAACCAGATTGGAGATTTTTGGGGTATTACAATCCTCCCCCCCTTAAAAAAATTTCGTCCCGAAATTTGACACGGTAAGGAAACAAGCAAATACAATGCTATAACTTGATAACTCTGTTATAACAAAAGATACACGGTCTACAGTTTATACAAACAGCTCGGGAAATTCAGCTCGCATGGTCTGCTCTCGCTCCCATATTAGCTCTTCACGGCCACAATTGTCCCATCGGACTTTGACCATCCCGATCACTTTGTTCCGCAACTGTTTCTCGGCTCGGTCCTCGATCCGAATGGGTCGAACCCTCGTCGTTAGCCCATACTCGACCGGTACCCGATCATTCTCTACTACTTGAGCTGGATCCTTAACAGCCTTACGAAGTACTGAGATGTGTAATACATCATGTAATCCACCCAAGTCTGCTGAAAGTGCTAGTCGATAAGCAGCTTCCCCAACTCGCTCCACCACCTCAAATGGACCAAGATACCTCGGACTTAGCTTTTTCAAACGCCGAATCCTGGACACGCCTTTGAAGGGTTTGATCTTCAAATATACCCAATCACCCACCGCGAACTCCATGTTCCGGTGTTTGGCATTGTAGTACTTTGCTTGACGATCTTGGGCTATCAATAGCCTCTCCCGAATAGAGCGTATGAGCGAAGTAGCTTCTTCGACTTCCTTTTTCCCACTCAGCTTAGATTCGCCTACTTCTGCCCAAGCTAACGGTGTACGGCATTTACGACCATACAAAGCCTCAAATGGTGCCATACCGATGCTCGCTTGGTAGCTATTATTATAGGCAAATTCTACAAGAAAAATATAATCTTCCCATCTCTTACCAAAGTCTAGGGCACACATGCGGAGCATGTCCTCCATCGTCCTGTTGGTTCGTTCAGTCTGGCCATCCATTTGGGGATGAAAGGCCGTACTAAACGCCAATTTTGTACCCAAAATTTTATGAACTAGCCGCCAATCATTCGATGTGAATCACCCATCACGGTCACTGACGATGCTCCGAGGAACACCGTGCAGTCGAACAATCTGCTCCACATAGAGCTTGGCCAAGGTTTCCACTAAATCGTCTCTTTTGTTTGGAAGGAAGTGCGCCACTTTTGTCAACCGGTCCACAATCACCCAGATTGAGTCATGACCGCGTTGCGATCTCGGCAACCCGTGCACGAAATCCATCGAAATGTCATCGAACTTCCACTCCGGAATGGGTAACGACTTCAGGAAACCGCCAGGCTTCTGGCATTTCGCTTTCACCAACTCACAGGTATTGCATTCCGCCACATAACGTGCTACATATTTCTTTAGTCCGGGCCACCAGAACAGCTTTTTCAGATCTCTGTACATCTTTGTGCTCCCTGGGTGAACTGAGTACTTTGCAAAGTGAGCTTCGTACATCAACTCTTCCCTCAATTTACCCACACTCGGGACGCACACTCGACCATTTCTTCGTAACAAACCGTTATCCCAACAGAATTGGTCATCCGGCCCATCTTTAGCATAGCGTTGGAGACTTTCATCAAGCTCCGTTGCTCGCCGAACTCTGTCCGTAAGGTCATATTGAACCTCCATCCAGTTCAAGCATGCATCGGTCGACGAACCCTTGTCAATACAAGATATCTCCAATGCTTCCAATACCTGGATTAAACGCTGATCATGCCGCTGCAACAAGCTTGCCTGTACCGGAGTCTTCCGTCTCAAAGCATCAGCGACCACATTTCCCTTCCCGAGAGTATAGTGAATCTCGAAGGTGTAGTCCCCAAGGAACTCCATCCATCTTCGTTGTCGCATATTCAGATCCTTCTGATCCAACAAGTACTTTAGTCTTTTGTGATCTGTATAGATGTCCACGTTAACGCCATAAAGATAGTGCCGCCACAACTTGAGCGCAAAGATTACCGCCGCCAACTCCAAATCATGGACGGGGTAATTCCGCTCATGCACTTTCAACTGGCGCGAGCCATAAGCAATCACTTTACCAAACTGCAGAAGAACGCAGCCTAAGCCGCTCCCGGAAGCATCACTATAGATCTCATAGCCATCTTTACCACATGGCGATGTCAACACAGGCGCCGTGGTCAAACGACTCTTCAAGTCTTCAAAAGCTCGCGCGCACTCCGGCGTCCAAATGAACTTTTGATCTTTTCTCGTCAGCGTGGTCAGAGGTAAAGCAATCCGTGAGAAGTTTTCCACAAACCGTCTATAGTAGCCCGCAAGCCCAAGGAAGCTCCTGACCTCGACCACTGAAGACATCACTGGCCAATCTCGAATGGAACTTATCTTCAACGGATCCACCGCGATACCTTCTCCACTTACCACATGGCCTAAAAAGGTTACTGAAGAGAGCCAGAACTCACACTTTGAGAACTTGGCATAAAGCTTATTCCTCCGCAGGGTATGCAAGACCAACCGCAAATGGTTTTCATGATCCTCTTCCGACTGAGAGTATACTAAGATGTCATCGATAAACACAATTACGAATAAATCCAAGTACTCTCGAAACGTGTGATGCATTAGATCCATAAATACCGAAGGCGCATTACATAGGCCAAACGGCATTACCGTGAACTCATAATGACCGTAGTGTGTTCCAAATGTCGTCTTGGGAATGTCACCTTCCCGAATCCTCAACTGATAATATCCCGATTTCAAATCCAACTTAGAATAGACCGTTGATCCTGCCAGCTGATCAAATAGGTCATCAATCTGTGGAATCAGATATTTGTTTTTCGCCGTCAGTTTATTCAATTCGCGGTAGTCAATACATAACCGTAAACTACCGTCTTTCTTTGTCACAAATAGAACAGACACGCTCCAAGGTGACATACTTGGGCATATGTATCCCTGCTCCAACATCTCTTGCAATTGGACTTTCAATTCAGCCATCTCTTTTGGCGCGATGCGATATGGTGAGCGGGCCATAGGTTTAGCACCTGGCACCAACTCAATAGAGAAGTCAATCTCTCGCTGGGGTGGTAACCCAGGAAGATCTTTAGGAAACACATCGGCAAACTCTGACACAACCAGAACTTCACCGACACTGGCCTTTGGCTCAACAGCCTGAATTAGCGTGAAGAATAACTCTGCGCCCTTCTGAACAGCATTGACGACTTGGAGCGCAGACAACAGAGTCCCGCCAACTCCTCGCATACCAGCGAACTTCGTCACAAGTCCGGTATTCTGGCCCAGTGTGATCTCCTTGGAGTTGCAATCAATAAAGGCACGCTGCTCCGAGAGCCAGTCCATGCCAAAGATCACATCAAACTCCGATAACGGTAGCACAGCTGCACTCAAACCGAAATCCCGACTTCCTATTTGAACATCCACGTCGCAAGCCCTATCCGCAAGCATCACACAGCCATTAGGCAATAGCACCCTTGTACTATCAACCGTCACATGACTCGGTACACCAATTCGAGATACGAAGTCCTCAGACAGAAAAGAATGCGAAGCACCCGTATCAAACAGGGCTCTCGCCATATTATTCCGAATCAGGACAAAGCCTGCAGCACACACACATCATGCACAAGCTATACATAACCAAAAGCAATAGCACGTAAGCAAATAATCTATATTCACTCGTACCTGTGACGACGTCACTTTACTTAATCGCCTCCTACTGGCCAAGGTGATAGATTCGGGGCTGTGCCTGGGACGTAGAGGAATCAACCACCGTTTTGCCCTTCTAAGCATAAGACACACCCGTCTTCTTTTCCCCTTTGGGCTGAACAACCCGACAGTCACGGGCTATATGCCCCACCCAGCCACAGTGATAGAATGTACGAGACTCCGACCTTGATGTCGCCCCCGACACAACGGTCGTAGTCACTTGCCCAGACGGCTTGGACCTCTTGCCCCTTTCTTCTGGTAGAACGATTTGCTAGGGCGAGGTGCTTGAACCTCTGGCTTTGACACAACCAAGCCCTTGTTCCCTTGCACCAGTCGCATGTCCTTCTCCAACACACATGCAGTATCAACTAACGCCTGAAACCCTTGGTTCACTGAACTCGAAAGCAGGAACCTCAACTCATCCCGCAATCCTTCATAGAACCTATTCGTTTTCCTTTGGTCATCTGCGAAGATTGTTCCCGCATACCGCCCCAACCTGGTAAACTCATGCAGGTAGGTATCCACGCTATCTTCTCCTTGCTTTAACCGTTGGAACTTGTTTTCCATGGCAATGCGTTGCGCCGCTGGGACATGCTTCGCCAGAAAGATTCGAGAGAACTCCTCAATCGATACTTGCGTTAATTGCATGCCCGCCAAATGGTGTACCTCAACCTCGTCCCACCACAACCGCGCCTCTCCTTCGAGCATGAAGGTGGCCAAGGTGACCTTTAGAGTATCCTCCGCCCTGATCGCTGTCATTATCCGCTTGACACGCGATAACCAATCCTCTGCCTGCGTTGGGGATCCTAGTCCCGTAAACGTAGGCGGACTGAAGCTCATGAATTGCTTCAACTGTCGGTCAGCTGCTCGTGGATCGATAGCCTCAACCGGCTCGGGTCTTACATCAACACGAACTGGCACTACTGCCAGCTGCGCTTGCCCGGTCGGCTGAATCATGGCAAATAGAGCCTCAACAACTAAGCGAACAGTTTCCGCAGATGGAGGCGGTGTTGGCACCTCCGCTGGTGCCGCACTCTCATCAGAGCGCTGGGGCTCAGACTGCCCAGCACCACTACGCGTCACCTATAGGTGGACAAGACACACATTAGCGATCGCATGCAAGCAAAACAACAGAAAAGGAACGCGCAGATTCCTCAAACAAGATCTTGTACATTCCTTAGTGGACATTCCAGAGTTCATTAGCATTACAGCAGGGCGCACAAACACGCGCTCGCCACCCCATAAAAGAATTCGACCACTGATTCGAAAGAGGAAGACCGAACGAAGCTCAATTGGTGATGAAGGTTGAAAGAACTCCATAGTTAAGCGTGCTCGGGCCGGAGAAGTACTGGGATGGGTGACCTCCTGGGAAGTCCCCGTAGTGCGGGCTTGACTATCGAGTTTGACTCATCAAAGGGAGGCTGTGGCCACCAACAACCCGCCTGTGGAGGGAGAGGGGTTGGGGTGCTTGGGCTGCAGCCCGGTTGCGATGCCTGGAGGGCGGAGCCGTAACGTTGTTACGTACGCGCCACGATCGTTACAATAAAAAATGTAACGACCCCATCCGTTACATGATGTATAGTAGAAGGTCCGGCCGGGGCCCCACACTATATGCCACAAACAGACGGTGAGGTCACAGGATAATACCAAACCATACATGTATCCTAACTCAGAGCATGCTAGCGGAAGCTTTAAGTTGTAAATTGAACTCTAACCAGGAATGTCCAATATATAAACCACAGTTATATATACAGCCACGGAATGTACAACAAAGGTGAAGGTTTGGCCTTAAGGCCTTACAGTTCCTCTTTCCATACAACATGGATTACAAACATCGGCGCGCAGGCCGGCCATACATGAGGAAAAGCAAAACAAACAAAACCCTTTTCGCAGCCTTCAAGGGCTAGCCGCAGCAGCAACAACAACAGCAGTAGGGCTCCAGCCCTTCATTTTCCACTTGGCTCTCCATCACCTGCATAGGGACAATCCACCCAAACGGTGGCAAACATGGCAACGGTCAGCATTCAGCAGACCCAATTATAACAATCCTACCCCTTTCTCGGTGCAGTAGCATTCTTTCCATACACAGCATGGTATCAACAATAGCAATTATGTGCGCGCAGGCACATTCAAGCCATCAAAACCGTCGGCCACACGGCCCGACAGTCCGTGCACTCAGGGCACATTCTTGGTGCACGGAAAACCAGGGTCAACACCACCGTTTACACGGTATTGAGCATTCTAATCTTTTTGTGTACTTTAGAGGTGTACGTAGGGCTAGGGCCGGTAGTGTGGATACCTACCTAGGAGTGGGGGACCCGACCCACTGTCTCTGTTTGCCACAGAGGAAGCTCCTGGGAGTGATGCTACCTTCCAAATAGGGAGAACTGAAGATCTGTGCACATAGAGTTGAGTGTTTGTGTTGCATTTGTATGAATCATGACATAACATTTCATTTCACTCATACTTGCATACAACCTGACACCTCATCATATAAATTGGTATGAGACTTTTTGTACGATAGGAGCCTTGCAAAAGACCCCTTAACTTATATGTTTGTATGTACATTATTATAAGTTAAGGTTTCTTAGTTTACTTTTCAGTTACTACTGCTCGGTTTTACTTGTTTACTCTACTATTTTCTTATTATAGAACTGCTAGCTTGCCTTACTTTAACAACTCTATAGATTTACTATATGCCTCCTAGAATAGGTCCCCCATCATCTTCTTTGTCCACACTGCACCTTCATAGATTTCCTATCACTCCTCCCGCATGGTTCCTAGGAGCTATTGGGGGAGGTGTGGGGGAAATCAGGCTTAGTATTTTTGACTAACAATTGGTGGACCAAACGTTTCAGGGGCTCCAGATGGCGGACAGGGAGCATCTCCAGGAGATACAGCACCAGCGGAGTACGATGCACATGGAGGTGGGCTATATTAGTATAGGAGGATAGTCCTCTATCCCCATGAGTGTTAGTTTTACTAGCTTCCGCCAGAGTCTTGTAGTGAGGATTTGATGTACAGGGCTTAAGCCCATTTATATAACTATGTACTATTCTATTTCAGTACTTCTTTTATCATGTGGACTTGCTATGATTTCCTAAAATATATCTTATATGTGACGCGTGCACTTGGATATATCTGGTTTATGTTTTTTGCTTCTCTTTCTTTGGTGATGATCTTCCCGAGTGTCGGTGTCATCGCAAAATGGCGATTTTGGGCATAAGACCCGGTGGTTTAAAAAGAAAAAATGCAGTCTTACAAAGAGATCCTGAACATCCAGGAGGTGCCAGGGTATGCCCTCTACATATCATTTATAGTGGTGTTACGTGAGGGGTTCTTCAAGATGATTCTGACCCGAAAGGCCCCCTATCCTTCGAGGAGCTGATGGAAAGGGCGGGAGAGGAGATAGCAACTGAGGTGGCCAACCCGGCATTTGTCAAGAAGCTAGCAAGATTAATAGAGGTAGAGTATAAGGATCAAGGTGGCTAGAGGCATTAGGAGGGATGAAGGAGAGAAGATCAGAGAGTTTATGGGTTTTAGGGTCCTCGGGAAGGTCCGGAGCCAGGTTTGAGGCAAAAGGGAGGGCCCATTCAGGGTTAAGGAAGAGGTCGCATCTAGGGTGGGGGGAAATTTCATGGAGGCCAAGGGAGGTTAGAATTCCAGAGACAAGCCCCTAGGTTGCGCCATCCCCAACCGCAGCATGCCATGGTGATAGGAAGAGGGGGAAGAGGTAACGTGAGAGATCACCCAGCCCGTCGAAGAAGGGTTGAAGAGTGTTGCCATACTGTGACTTCCACAAGGTAAAGGGTCACGCCATAACTGCCTGCCCCGAATTCCCGGAAGTGAGGGAGGAGAGGGTGTAATGCCCCCGATCTTTCTGTGTTTTGTTTGATCATTGCTTGGCGTTACGATGACGTGTTGTAAGCTTCTTCCATTGTTAAAGCGTGGTCTTAGCTCTTTAGGTTCCTCTAGTGATCCATTAGGAGCCTATTTGCAAGATTCCCCAGCTAGTCGGAGTCTGTTTTTGTGACACAGTTAGACCTCTTAGGGAATGCTTGTGTTTTGGCTTCGGGAAGTGTTAGCCCAAGTTTTGATCTCCGAATGTTGTTTTCGACTTCGCCGTAGTATTTGTAGCTGTGATGTTTAGCTATGGTGCGAGTTTTGTCGAAATATGAGTTAATTTGCCTTCGTGTCGTTTCGACGTGCGTTTTGTTAGCCGGTAATGGCTACCTTGTTGTTATGCAAGTCCTTGTATGTCAAGCTTGGTAAGGCCGTTGCTTGTTTTAGGCTAAGCATGTTTAGGCACTTATATTTTGTATATATATGTGTATGTGCACATTTTATGAGCCATGTGTGCAGTGTTAATATATATATATATATATATATATATATATATATATATATGTCTATATATAGGCTTAAATAGATATGCAATATATACATAGCTGGGCTCGGGTAGGAAGCTTCAGGCTTAGCTATTTTAGCTTAGTGCTGTGAATATATATATATATATATATATATATATATATATATATATATATATATATATGCTATATAAATATATATATATTAAATCTAGTGGCTGCTTTTTATAGATTTTGGTGTGCTGGGTAAGTGCAGCTAAGAGCTCGGGTTTGCTTTATTGATAAGCATCAGGTTTTAGTGGCTGAATATTCTAGCATTGTTTATAACTTAGTGGGGGCTAATACTATTATTCTATTAGCTAGTGGGGGTATTTCCCAAGCCATTCCTTATCTCTTTCCCCAAAACCCGAGCAACAGCTTCCAGCGGAAGAGGCGGAGACGGAAGGATAGCTACTGCTTGGTTTGGTGATTTCTGGCGATCTAGAGAACGGTTTGCCTGGAAATTTGTGGATTTTAGCTTCTCTCGCCGATATCTAGCTTTCTAGGTATGTTTATTAGCTTTTAGGGATGTTTTTAGAGACCCTAGAAATTCGGGTTTTCTTCTTTTACCTCTCTAACAGCACCAGCTCTTGGTTTTCTTTAGGAAGCTCGGTTGCTAGTTCCAACCCGTGGATTTAAGTTCTCCAGCTAGAGGCAAGTGGCTCCCTTGCCCTTGCTTACTCAATTGAGATCAAGTTTATTTAGTTCTTCCTTTTACTATTATTATTCCTGATCAATTAGCTAAATCAGCCACTTTGGACTGTTTTGAATTTTTATTTTTCTCTTTTCTATCTTCGAGTGTCTCGGCTAGTAGCAAAGTTAACAGCTTGTGAAGGTTTTAGCCTAGGCTTAATGATGTATTGAGGCTAGATTAAGTTGTTGCTAGGTCGATTAAGGTTTGCTGGTGTTGAGGAGAGCTGGGAGGGTTCAGGAATTAGGCTAAGTACCCAGGAGTTGAGTGAAGGCCATTCACTCAACGCCATGTATTGAGTTTGCGGCTAAGTCTGATGGCGTTGAGTGAGGGTACCTCACTCAACGCCGTGACCGTTTTGGCATCAAGTGAGGGTACTCCACTCAACGCCGTAGTTTTTTTTGGGCTAATTCTTTAGCCTTGGGATGTGTGTTTCTTTAGGGCTGTTAGAAAAGTTTTACCTTCCTAAGGGGGATGTTGGTGGTGTTCGGCTAGTTTTTGCATGCCGACTTGTGAGCTATGACCAGAGGGTGGTGTTATTGTTTGGACTCTGAGGGGTGAATAATGTGTGCTAAGCTGTGGCCACCACTAAGTTTGGACACTGTGGCCAACTTGTTGGGTGTGTGGACCCTAAAGCTTCCACCGGTTGTGTATTCACCCTTGAGTATTTTTTGGGGTCTGGTTGTTGGTGTTGGACACTGTGGCCACCCACTCCAGTCCCCCTTATTTTTACACCCCGGTCATTTGCCCACAAACTTAGGACTGTTAGTTTCCTATTATCTACTTTTGGTTTTTTCCTGCTTTTATGCTGATGCATTTCTTCTGCAGGTTGATTCTTTCCAGAGCAGGTAGATTTGTCCTCACACTTAGTGTGTTTTGCCTTTATTGCTCTATAAGCAATGCTTCTTTCTTTTCCTGCTTCTATTGTTTTGTACTTTGTTGCCGTGTTGGAAAACCCTTCTTTATTTAAGTAATCTGACACTCCTTTATTTTGTTTATTTCCTTGCTGAGGCATTTCTTTTCTTGAATGTCTCAGGTCTAGGTTGTAGCCGATTGAGCGGCTGATTTTCCATTTGCTGAGTCTTGCTGGTAGACCCTAGGGTAGCAGAGTTGCAGATCACTCCCTTGTGAGGTAGTCATCTTTATTTTCTATATGGACATGCACACTCACTGGTGGGTTCGTGTCGGGTTGTCGACGCCCACTGGTGGCTTTCTTGTTTTGCTAAGTATGAATTTAGACTGCTTTTTTTGCCCTCTTGGGGTTGTTTACTTGCTTCTGGGAAGGTTTTATGCTAGGTTGCATGTTAGGTGTTTTAAAACCCTAAACTATTATATGTACCTCATGCATAACATATTTGCTAACTAAAGCACAATTTTCTTAAAGCGTAAAACCTCTTTTAATATATATATACTAAACTCACCTTAGGTGTCGTGCATTCTATAAGTGGTCTCTGGTGGACCCTTATACTCATTTAGGGTGTCAAACTAACTGAATCAAAGTATTTTTCCGCTATAAGCAAATATATTTTCTCAGCGTGGACTAGCTGATCCACTGTGCCGAGGGATACGGCCTTCAAACAAACTGGTTTTCTATTAAATTAAAACTTGTGATTTATGGTTTTGGTGTGTCGCCTGAGCGTCGGCAGTTATCCCCTGCTCGACGTGGCATCACAACGCGTATTTTCCCTTACTCTGGTACTTCTTAACCTCGGGGAAAATGCGAGTCGTGACAGAGGGGCCCAGCACAGCAGCAATAGACTGTACAGATTGAAGAAGTTCTACCCAGAATAGGGGGAGATGATGTATATGAGGACCGGGTCGATGTAGGACCCCGAGGAGTTTTTGGAGTGATTTGCGGTAGAGTGGGGATAGAGGCAACCCAAAAGGCAAGCCTCCATGTCGTATACCATCGGAGTATTGCTTCAACATTCCAGACCCTACCCCCGGAGGAGAAGATCACCTTCTAATTTAAGGACATGCTGGATCATGAGGATTCGTTGTGCGATGCGCTGGTCATCCAGACAGTCATCGAAGGCTACACTATCTCCCGGATCTTGGTTCACAACGGGAGCTCCTTAAACGTCATTTTCAAGAAGGCATTTGACGAGATGAAGGTGGAACCTTTGAGGGTGTTGGCCTTTGACGGACCCCTGTTAGAATTTTAAGGTCAAAGGAAGGAGGTAGAAGGTGGAGTCAGACTCTAGGTTAAGTTGGGGGGGGGGAGACCTTAAGGAACTGCCAGTTCCTCATTGTTGACTCTCCGAGAAGTTACAATGCCATCTTCCGAAGTCCCCTCATCAGCTCCTTCCATTGTGTTCCATCATCATTTCACCAGTGGCTCAAGTTTAACACTGGAGGGATCCAAGTCGGGATCAGGGGAGACCCTAGGATAGCAAGGCAGTACTACATCACGGGTGCCAACACCATCTCTTGGATATCCATGGCAGGGGAGATGGAGAAGATCATGGAGTGATTAAGTCGGATAGAGGTATCAGAGGAGGAGGAGGCGGATGATGGTTATCATACCCAAGCAGCCTGAAGAAACCTTGTTATGGTGAAGTGTTTTCCATTTTATGTTTTTTGTAATGAGCTCTACCCCTGACCATCTGAGTCAGGAGGTCATGTATCCTATAAATTTCCCTGTTTGAGGATGTTGAATTTAGTATGGTTCAAATGACGTTCCTAATCTCACCCCGAGATGATCTCCTCATCCAGGCTCCTACCAGCTGGATAGGTCGAATGTGCCTCAGTAATGAGTTCTCATCCCCAAAGGATCTCCTCATCCAGGCTCCCACTAGTAGGATGGGTCGAATATTCCTCGGTGGAGAGTAGGAACTGACCCCCGAGAACATCTCCTCCCCCAGGCTCTCACTAGCTGGATGAGTCGAACGTGCCTCGATGGAGAGAAGGTTCCAACCCCGAGAAAATCTCCTCATGCAGGCTCTCACTAGCTGGATGGGTCGAATGTGCCTTAGTGGAGAGAAGGTTCCAACCCCGAGAGGATCTCTACACCCAGGCTCTCACTAGCTTGATGAGTTGAATGTGCCTCGGTGGAGAGAAGGTTCAAACCCTGAGATAATCTAATCACCCAGGCTCTCACTAGCGGGATGGGTCGAATGTTGCCTCGGTGGAGAGAAGTTTCCAACCCTGAGAGGATCTCCTCACCCAGGCTCCCACTAGCGTGATGGGTCGAATGTGTATCGGTGGCGAGAAGGAACCCACCCCTGAGAGGATCTCCTCACCGAGCCTCTCACTATCTGGATGAGTCAAATGTGCATCAGTGAGAGAAGGTTCCAACCAAGAGAGGATCTCCTCACCCAGGCTCTCACTAGTTAGATGGATCGAATGTGCCTCGATGGAGAGAAGGTTCCAACCCCGAGTGGATCTCCTCACACAGGCTCTCACTAGTTGGATGAGTCAAATGTTCCTCGGTGGAGAGAACCCTTGACATTTCTGATAACCCTTGACATCAATTACTCCCACTATTTTAATAAAACTGATAACACTTGACATATTTTCAGAGAGTTAAAGCGAGCAACTCTCTTAGTGGACAAGATCCGTATTTCACCAACACTATGAGTCAGCTTTGGCTTTTCTCTCACAATATAGTTATATAGGTAGGCAACGCTTGCCGATTGTATCACTTTTTAACTCTCGTATGGTTGGCTATTGACACCTTATTCGCATCAATCATATGGTGCATGCCAACCTTATGCCTCTGGGCACTCAACCTTTTAGGTCACCAAGTTAAGTTTGACTCGATGTCGATATTAGGATATCACAATTATACGCTCGCACCATTACCAAGATAGATTTATGCATCTTGCTTTGACAAGCCGACGTTTCATCGATCGAGACAGGAAAAGTGTCATCTATCAGAAGACATCTGAACACTTAATATTTCTTAAGGGAATTTAGATAATTGATTAACACTTAATCATGGTTAACAATTAACTAATGTGCACATCCAAAATAAAACAAGCCGCATACACAATCCAAATTCATCCTAGATGTGCATAAGAAAAGTCATCAACACTTGATGAACTGGGAAAAATATGATTATCTAGAACCCTTCTAAATTTCCAAATAAATATGCCTTGGACATGAGCAACACCAACTCAACTTATACAGTAGACAAACTCGTCTCTCTATGTGGATTCAAAATCTAACGCACTTGGTTTCACAAACCAACAAGAGGGGCATCTACTATTAAGGAGTAACAAATATATCGCAACGAAATCACATGTGTTCCTGGCTGAGTTCCAAAGGGTTGTGCCCCTGGCGGAGTCTTAGGGGCACAGACCCTACGGGGAGTGGGGCAACGCCCCCACAAATTTTTGTAAAACAACCACCGATTCCACACAAAATCCATCAACATTTGATGTTCCATGAGTAGATTTGGGCATTTAGAACACTTCTAAAATTTCCAGATCTACACGCAATGGATTTAGCAACTTCTGAAACAATGACCATCGCACCAACCTGACTATGATACCACTGTTTGGTTTTGTTATAAATCATAACACTTGTGAGCAGCAGAAATGGAACAAGAAAACCGAAAATTGTTTGGATCTAGCAATAAACATTGATCAAGAAGTGGAATGCTATAAAAGAAATTATACCTTTGAGGGGTTGAGTCAATACTCAACCAAGGTGCTCCGATGAAGTCCAATGAGCGGCAACGACTGGAGTTCTTAGCCTAAAATAGTGTCCACATCTCTATGGATATCCACACGAGCACGGAGAACCCTTAGACTCTTATCATACAAGATCTAGGTTGGAAGAATGTTCTCCCTCAACATCTCCACAGACTACTAGATCCGTTAAAGGAGAGGCGGTAGAGACGAATACGACGCTCAGGAAATAATTTTCGTCGACTTATAGGAGTGGCGGATGGTCGGTGGGGAGATCGAACTTCACAACCTAGGCCGAACTATTCCATCGGGATGAAGAAGAAGAAGCCGACTCGCACGATTAGGTCAGAAGAAAATCATGTAAAAATCAATTTTTTAATTACATCATATATATATAGTGGGCCGAAACTTCCGATACCTGCTGACCACACCGAACCAGACTTAAATGAAATAAACCAGATGAAATGGAATTCTTCGAGTATACACGTCAATATTTGATGAATCGAAAGTTATTCATCGAAATAACAAGAATATACTCGATGAATCGAGGCAGGGCAAATAGTCGAAGCAACAAAGCAATATATGACGAATCGGAGTCTAAGTCATCGAAATCATCATGAAGATGCTCTATGAACCAAGTCAAATTCTTTGAGGAAAAATTACGATACTCGACAAATTCAAACAGACTTATTGAGATGTCACGACTACAATCCACGATTTCAAGACTATTCGTCAAAACAGTAAAACTATACTCGACAAATTTCACTTGGATTCTTCCGACCACTTACCTGATGACCCCTATTCACAATATAGGTCCCGGAATTAAAATCCTTCACATCTAGAATGCCATAGACTTGGTCCATCACTCATATAACATATGAGCAATGCCAACACAAACCTTTATAACTTCTTCAATGCACTTATGTGCTACCCCATAGGCTCATATTTCATTTGTAGTGAGTCTATAGTTTTGGTCACTTCCAGATCACCATGGTAACATCAACAAAAAGGGCAAGTAAACAAAGGCCTCTTTCAAAAGAATTAGGTCCAAAAAATGTTATTGGTGTCTCTACCTTAATCATATGGACTTATTTGGTCCTATATCAATTCATAGTCTAGGTAGGAAGGTCTATACATTTGTGATAGTTGATGATTACTCCAGATTTGCTTGGCAATTATTTCTTCAAAGAAAATCTTATACTTTTGATAGCTTTTTGACCTTTGTCAAGCAAATTCAAAATGAAAACGGTTGCACTATGTTTAAAATCAGAAGTGACCTTAACATAGAATTTTAGTCTGAAAACATGACTTACTCTGCAAATGGTAAGGTATCTTTCATGATTTCACCTCTCCAAGAACACCTTAGCAAAATGGTATTGCTGAGAGGAAAAATAGAAATTGCATTGAGGCTAAAAAAACTGTGCTCAGTGGCCCTTCTCTCCTAGAATATTTCTGAGCTGAGGTAATAAACAAAACATGTCATGTATAAAATAGGGTCTTTATCAACAAATATCAGAAGAGGACTCCATATGATCTAATGAAGGCAAGAAAATTTTTTTAGCCTTTTTCAGATTTTTTGGAAGTAAGTGCTATATGCTTAAAATTGGGAAGACTTACTTAACCAAATTGGCTGAAAAATCCTATGATGGCATTTTTGTTGGGTAGCATCCATAACAAAGCCTATAAGATTTATAACTTGAAATTTAGGTTGTAGAAGAGTCTTTTAATTTTTCTTTTGATGAAACTTCCATGATTCACAATGAGCTTTCAGGCTCTTCTAGTGTTGCAAGCGCATAACTGTGAGTAGATGATGGCCGCGGAACAGAGACCTACTGTGGTTGGTTCGAAATGGTCAGATTCCGCGGGCCGGTTAGAAGATCGAGTTTTCTAACGAAAGGAGGCAAGCACACCTATCGCAAGTAGTACTCGGTATTCGGGAAAAGACCGAGGTCGTATTATTCTCGGGGAGGCGTTGATTATATCTACTCTTCCAGGAACACTATTATCTTACTAACAGTAAGGTGGGATTTTTTTTAGTTTAATTAAAGCGGAAAGAAAGAAAGCGGAATTTTGCTAAATTAGTTCGATGACGGGTTAACGCTCGGCATCGAATCGGATTAAGACTAAAACAACTTTTAACAATTATTAAACTTTGTTTTTAATTTAATAAAAGGCACTTGGCCGTGGAGGTTCCGAAAATATGAGCGCACTTATCTCTAGGAATATTGCTCACCTAAACATTAAGACTATTCGACCGATCGTTAGACCGACGAAGGATTCCTCTTAATGCCCGCTTTACGCTAAGAACCCCGCTATTGGGTGGGGAACCCAATCCGGCAGAATTACGCTTCTCCTCTTTCGAGGGGGTGTACGCAGTTCTCTTTACCCAAGGGGGATCGGTCCATACGTGCAGCCTCTCGGCGTCACGTATGGATAACGGAAATAGAGCCCACACATCGATTATGTGGTCCTATGCGTCGTTAACCCGGGGTAAACCTTAAGTCCTTAAATTAAATTAAAAATAAAGTTTTTTAATTATTTCAAATCATTTCTTATGTCCCAATGCTCTTCGATGCCGAAGGCTAAAAGAGATTAGCCACTCATCGGTATGGGGACGGCTTTATGTTTTTAGGTGAAGCGTGAGCGTTAAATTAAACACTGAACAATTATAAGAGAAAACACGAAAAATAGGACAATTAGATAAATTTAAGGCTAATTGATGCAGGCACTCATGCACACTTCAAAACCATAAAGAAAATTAAATAAAGCAAGACCTACTCAAATGAGTAGGCGGAAATAAATGCACACACACACACACACTCTACAGAATTGAAGAAAGCGATAAATAAAGCGGTAAAATTATCTCCTACACGCACGCACTCTACATAATTGAGAAAGCGATAAAATTGCAAGTCCCGGCTCAAATGAGTGGGCGGGAGTAAATCTATCTCATACACACACGCACTCTACTTGAAAAGAAAACACACGCACACACTCTACAGAAAAGAAAACACACGCACCCACACAAAGTTTTCCTACTCAAGTGAGTAGGAAGAAAATGAAAGCAGTAAAAAGACAAGTCCCACTCAAACGAGTGGGCGGGAAATGAAAGCAAAGCGCCATTAAACTCTTAACGAGTAGGCGGAAATAAATGCATACGCACACACGCACTCTACAGAAATGAAATAAAGCAGTAAAACCTAACTCATACACGCACACACACTTGCGGAAATAAGAAAAACAAAGTGCTCAGAAAATTAAAACGACTGCATTTCTACCTCTAGAATGCGGTAGAAATGCATAAAAAGTGAAAATAAAAATTAACCGGAGCGAAAATTTTTGCAATTAAACGCAAAATGGAAGTACTTGAAAAATTAATACAACTGCATTTCTACCGCTAGAATGCGGTAGAAATGCATAAAAAGATGAAATAAAAATTAACCGGACTAAAAGTTTTGAAATTAAAAGCTAAAATGAAGTGAGCGAAAAATTATAACGACTATATTTTCATTCTTATATTTTTATAAAAACTCCTAAAAAGTGAAAATAAAACAAAAAGGACAAAAAGTTTTACAACCCTAAAGAGCCTAAGTTAAAAAATAATAGTTTTAGATGAGTTTTTATAAAGCCTTATGAATGAAAATATAGGAAAAAGGAGAAAAGCTAAATCTAAAAAGTGCAGAAAATGAAATTTAAATGGACGGCACAACGGCTAGAAATGCCGATAAACCCTAATTCTAACTAAGTTACGAAGGCTAAAAAGATAAAAACATAAAAGAAATACAAAAAGATGAACGAAAAATTGCTTAAGTAGGCGCATTCAATTGGATTATTCATACAAATTAAAAGAGAAAAATTCATATTTTATTGAAGTAAAAACCCTAATACAAACTAAGAGAGAGAGAGGGGGGGGAGAAATTCTCCTTACATAGGTATGGAATCCAATTGGGCAGCACCTCCCCTAAGCAAAGTGGTCAAAAAAGTGGACAAAATAAGCTTCCTGAAAGCTTTTATTTATAGGCAATTTTTCGGGTTGGTCACGCCCTAGGTCACGGGCGTGACAGGGGGGCGTGTCACTACTATTCACGAGCTGACCGGTTGACTTGACTGGAGCTTTGACTTCGGGGCGAAAACGTGGCGGTCACGCCCCAAGTCACGGGCGTGATATCCATGTCACGGGCGTGACAGGTGGGTGTGACCGGGGGAGCTGGCAGTTCGATGTCGGTAGAGTTGACATGTTGACCAAGCTTGCGGGTCGGCCACGACACGGGCGTGACAGGCATTTGACACGGGCGTGACGCCGGGCGTGTCGGGCTGGGTTTGATGACGGCCGATCGTCGAGCTGGCACCTGTGGTCGGCGATCGTCGGGCTAGCGTGACACGGGCGTGTCGGCCGATTGACACGGGCGTGTCAGGCAGTTTTTTCTGACTTTTTGGAATTTTTTTTGGAATTTTTCTGGAATAAAAATTAAGCTAAGTTAGAAATAATATTTACAAAAACAAGCTATTTATTGAATTAAACTAATAAAAAAAGACAAAAAATAAACGAAACGGACTTAAATAAAATACGAAAATATAGGTATAATTACAACTCATCAAACACCGCCATACTTAAGCTTTTGCTATTCCAGAGCAAAAGTTTGAGGTGAATTTATAAGGAATAATGAAAAACCCTAAGTTCTGCTACCGCTAAATTAATTATAAGAAAGATCAAATAAAAATATACGGGGTATAAGAGTTAAGTCCTAAAATTATTTAGATGATTTAAACAGGGCAAAAGTTTTGGCCAAAAGACTTCTTGATGTAATCAAATAGAAAGCAATAGTTGTATTGGTTAGATTAACAGAAAATAGTTTGGATTTATACGAACTTTAGCTTATAGGAGTGTTATTGGAAATAATGCAATTTACGAATTATGCTCTCAAAAAGATTTTTGAATTAATTCTAGAGTCATGAAATTGGCTAAGGGGGGTTGATGTTGGTTTATGAAGATGCTTGGATTTTGAGGCGAGGTTATTTTTTCTCGAACCTCCATTTTTTGATTTGGATGTTAAAGGAAAACGAAATCTTATTTTCCTTAACATAAAATTTTTTCTTCTTCATAAAATAAAAATAACCCAATGTATATGTGTTGGAGTAATGAATTTTATCCTCTTACTCCGTAACGTATAATCTTTTAATTTATTGGGTGCCTATGTTTACGGAATGAAATCTTATTCCCATTGACATAAGATCTTTTTGGGGAAATAATTTTATCATACCAAGTAGGTTATGATAGGATAGGTAAGGGGAGAAAAGAGAACTAGATTTTTAATTGAAAAATAATTGAGAGCAACCTTTATAAATTGTACGTTCCAATTTTTCAGAAAGCTAAAAGTAAGCATAATTGAATTCTATAGTCGTTATTTTCTAACATGGTACAAATGCCCCTATCTATGAAAAATTAGAAGTAGTGCCTAAAGCGAGTCCCCTATTTTTAACAAAGTATAATAAATTCTTTAAAACTTAACCCCGGCTATTTAGATTTTTCAATCTATAATTAACAAACGAATAGTGAACAAAGAATCGATCAAATTCGCATATAAATAAACTCAAAACGAAAGTTTTGGATAGCAAGAAACTTTAGAATGAAATATTTGATTTATTTGTTTCATAATAAATATTTTTTTATTATTATTATTTTTTATTTTATTTTATTTTTGAAAATTTTTTTGAAGTTATGCTCTTTTTTGTATTTTTGTATTCATAACTTTAATATATACATACTAAAAAGAAAAAATGCGAAAATAAAAATTTTTTGGAATTTTTTTAGTTTTGTGAATTTTTTGTATTTTTATGTTTTCTGACTTTTTTTTGTAATTTTATGAAAGTTTCATTCTATTTACAAAAATTTGGGAAAAATAAAAATAAAAATAAAAAAAAATTTACAAGGATGAGAGAGAAAAAGAGAGAGGGGAAAGAGAAAGAATATTTACAAAAAGTACTTATAAAATTTATTTACAAGAATATTTACAAGAATATTTACAAAAATATACACTAGGCTGCCGCGAGATGACTCGTGATGTGGATGGCTTGATGAGCCGGATCTCGCGGACAAAGCTAAAAATAAATCAAAGTTTCAAAAATGAAACTTCAAAAAAAAAAATTTTAATTAACAGAAAATTTTTTTTTTGTGTTTTTGTGTTATGTAATTTTTTTTGTTTTTGTTTTTGTTTTTGAAATTTTTTTGTTTTGATTTTTGTGTTATAAATTTTTTTTGTTGTTTTGTAAATGAAAAGGGAAGTACGAAAATATGAAAACACCCCCATACTTAGATCCAACATTGTCCCCAATGTCATATGCTAAGCATGAGGAACAAGACAGCAGGTATATATACAAAAAAAAGGGGGGCAGAAAACTTCCCTGATCCGCGCTCGGGGAAGCCCTTTAGAAACCCTGCAGTTATTAGAAAAATAGAAAACGTAATAAATAAAGACGTAAAAAAGATAGACGTGGGGTGCCTCCCAGAAGCGCTTTGTTTATAGTCGCGTAGCTTGACTATAGTGGCGGGATTATAAGTCGAGGAGGGATATGGTTTCGCTATACTCGATCACAGGGTCGCCCGCTATGTAAGTCTTTAATCGATGACTGTTTACTTTAAACGAGCCTTTTTCCGGGTGGGAGACGAGTACAGTCCCATATGGAAAAACTTCTTCAACTAAGAAGGGACCGGACCAACGGGATTTGAGTTTGCCAGGAAAAAGTTTAAGACGAGAATTATAAAGAAGGACTAGATCGCCCGGAGAAAAAATTTTGGGGGTTTTAATTTTTCGATCGTGATAAAACTTAGAACGCTCCTTATAGAACTTATTGCTCTCGTAAGCGTTCGCACGCCATTCATCGAGCTCGTTTAGTTGCAGTTTTCTATTCTGAGCGGCTAAGTTAGAGTCGAGGTTTAAGAGTTTTAATGCCCAAAGTGCGCGGTGCTCCAGTTCTACGGGTAAATGGCACGCTTTGCCATAGACTAATCGAAACGGGGTACAACCAGTAGCGGTTTTGTACGCCGTACGATACGCCCATAACGCGTCGTCAAGCTTAGCGGACCAGTCTTTCCTATTAAGTGAAACGGTTTTTTCTAATATGCGTTTTATTTCTCGATTTACTACCTCAACTTGGCCACTTGTTTGCGGGTGGTAGGGGGTGGCAAGCTTGTGCGTGACTCCATATTTAGCTAACGTCTTAGCCATTAGAGCGTTACAGAAATGCGTTCCCCTATCACTAACAATAGCGCGAGGCGTGCCGAAGCGAGAAAATAATTTTTTTAGAAATGTGACGACGACTCGCGCATCGTTGGTGGGGAGAGCTTGCGCTTCCGCCCACCTTGATACGTAGTCGACCGCCACTAAAATATATGTATTTTTATAAGAAGGAGGTAGGGGGCCTACAAAATCTATGCCCCATAAATCGAAGACTTCGCATTCTAAAAACATATTTTGGGGCATCTCGTCTCGACGTGAGATGTTACCCGACCGCTGACAGCTATCGCATGCGCGCACAAAATTGTGCGCGTCTTTGAAGAGAGTGGGCCAAAAGTAGCCCGCCTCTAGCGTCTTCCTAGCGGTCCGGTTGGCTTGATAGTGCCCCCCGGCCGGACCCTCGTGGCAGTGCCTCAATATCTGCGTGCACTCCACTCCCGCGATGCATCTTCGAACCGCTTGGTCCGCACAGATACGGAAAAGAAAAGGGTCATCCCAAAAGAAATTTTTCAAGTCGGAAAAGAATTTCTTCTTTTGATGACTTGAGAAATCTTTTGGAAGTACCCGCGCGACTAAGTAGTTCGCAAAATCTGCGAACCAAGGCGAAGATGACGAAGATGAACGAATGGCGAGAAGGCGTTCCTCGGGGAATCTGTCATTTATTTCAGATTCGACGAGCGCTTCCGCACCCGGATTGTCTAAACGGGAGAGGTGGTCTGCCGCTAGATTCTCCGCGCCCTTCTTATCTCGGATCTCCAAGTCAAACTCTTGTAGGAGGAGAATCCATCGAAGAAGGCGGGGCTTCGCGTCGGTTTTAGCTAATAGATATTTAAGGGCGGAGTGATCGGTAAAAACGATAACTTTAGATAGCGTAAGATACGAGCGAAACTTATCGAAAGCGAAAACGACGGCTAAGAGTTCCTTTTCCGTCGTCATGTAATTCACTTGTGCGGAAGTGAGCGTCTTGCTAGCGTAATAAATAGGATGAAAATGTTTTTCTACGCGTTGGCCAAGAACGGCGCCTAAGGCAATATCACTAGCGTCGCACATGATTTCGAACGGAAGGGACCAATTAGGGGCCACTAGAATCGGAGAATTAATAAGTTTTTGTTTTATAAAATTAAAAGCAGACTCGCAATCGCTACTAAAGACAAAAGGTGATTCCTTTTCCAAGAGGTGAGTAAGCGGCTTTGTTATTTTTGAAAAATCTTGAATGAAACGCCTATAAAAGCCCGCGTGGCCTAAGAAACTCCTAATGGATTTTATGTTTGTCGGCTGAGGAAGTTTTTCTATGATTTCAACTTTGGCCTTATCGACCTCTATCCCCTTACTCGAAATCTTATGGCCGAGGACCAAACCTCCTCGAACCATAAAGTTACATTTTTCCCAATTTAAAACAAGATTTGTGTCCTCGCATCGCTGGAGGACACGATCGAGATTACGAAGACAATTCGAGAAGGAGCATCCGAATACAGAAAAGTCATCCATAAATATTTCCATAATATCTTCTACTAGCTCGCCAAAAATTGCTAGCATACATCGTTGGAATGTAGCCGGCGCATTGCAGAGGCCAAATGGCATTCTTCGATAGGCGAAGGTGCCAAAGGGGCAAGTAAAAGTTGTTTTCTCTTGGTCCTCGGGGGAAATGGGGATTTGGAAAAACCCCGATAGACCATCGAGAAAACAATAAAAAGGATGACCGGAAAGACGCTCGAGAATTTGGTCAAGGAACGGTAGTGGGAAATGGTCCTTGCGGGTGGCATCATTAAGTTTGCGATAATCGCTGACCACGCGCCAACCCGTAACAGTACGAGTTGGGACGAGCTCGTTGTGCTCATTCGCCACTACGGTTAGACCGCCCTTCTTGGGCACGACATGAATGGGACTAACCCACGCACTATCGGAAATGGGATAAATAATCCCCGCATCTAATAATTTAATTATCTCAGCTTTCACGACGTCCTTCATGTTTGGGTTAAGACGTCGCTGGGGCTGAATGGTTTTGCGGCAATTATCGTTTAAGAAAATTTTGTGAGTGCAGAAAGAAGGGTTAATCCCCTTTAGGTCAGAAATTTGCCACGCAATTGCGTGGCGATGTTTAAGCAAAACCTCCAATAAATCGGAGGTCTCCGAATCGCTTAAATACGAAGAAATGATTACCGGGAGTGTATCATTTTTCCCCAAAAAGGCGTATTTTAGGGATTCGGGTAATGGTTTGAGTTCTAGGATGGGCGGTTCTTCTAGTGAGGTTTTAGTGCTAATGTCTTTCGAACCAATTGGTTCAAAAGGCATGTTCGTAGACTCGTCCTCATCGCAATAAAAATTTTCGAGCGAAAAAATATTTTCGTTTAAAAAATCGGACTCGAAAACCGGGGAAGAACTATCTCCATAAAAAGAATCTAAAGAATAGCAGAAATCGTCGCTCGGCGACGAGTCTTCCATAGAGGAGTTAATAGAAAAAGTAACTTGGTCGTCTCCTACCCGAAGGAGAAGTTGACCATTACTTACATCAATTAACGCACGTGAGGTCGCGAGGAAAGGGCGACCAAGTATTATTGGTACGTTGGCGTCTTCCTCGATGTCCAAGATGACGAAGTCCACCGGGAAGGTGAACTTGTCTACTCGGACAAGGACATCCTCAACAACCCCGATGGGGAACCTAACCGAGCGATCCGCTAGTTGGATGCGCAAATTGGTAGGAACAGGAGTACCCAAACCTAAACGCAGGAAGAGCGAGAACGGCATCAAATTAATGCTCGCGCCTAAGTCTGCCAAGGCGTATTTTACTAATACATCGCCAAAAAGGCACGGGATAGAGAACCTTCCCGGGTCGTTTTGTTTTAAGGGCAATTTACTAGTAAGAGCCGCCGAGCAGACAACGTTGAGAGATATATGCGAAATATCCTCGAGTTTGCGTTTATTAGAAAGTAGTTCTTTTAAAAATTTCGCATATTTAGGCATTTGCGAGATAGCCTCGCAAAAAGGAACATTAATATGAATTTGTTTAAGTAATAGAATAAATTTTTCATATTGCGCGTTTACTCGCTCATTATCTAACTTATGCGGGTAGGGCAACGCCTTGTTTAAAATAGTTTTATCGTTAAAAATCGGTAAGGGTTGTGTAATCGAAGAAGAGGGAAGAGGGGTCGGAGGTGAAATATGTACCTGAGGATCGATCCGTTTTGGATCGACCACCTCCTTACCGCTACGGAGGGTTATAGCGTTGGCGGTTTCCCTTGGATTGGGCTCCGTGTTCCCTGGCAGTGCCCCCATGGCGCGTTCTGACATGAGTCGCGCCAGCTGTCCAACCTGGAGTTCTAAATTTTTTAGCGATCCGGTGATGTTCCGGATATTAGACTCGTTGGACGCGACATAACGATTAAAATTTTCCTCCACCGGGGATGGCTTCATAGGAGGGGGAGGAGGAAGCGTCGGCGCAAAAGGAGGGGGAGGGGGACGCTGCGCGTTGTTCGGGTTGCTCCAGGAGAAATTCGGATGGTTCCTCCAACCCGGATTATAGTGGCTACTATAAGGGTTGTTTTGAAATGAGGGACGCACCGGATTTCCCATGTAGTCCACGAATTCGTCGACCACGCAGACGTTGGAGGGGGGGAGAAAACAAGGCGGAGTGGAGGAGGAAACAGACATCTCCGCCACCTGCTTAGTTAGCCTTTCCACTTGGAGGGCTAGCTGAGCGGTGGCATCCACTTCAAAAATGCCCGCCTGCTTAGGGCGCGCCCGCGGGACGTTCCACTGGTAGGCGTTCACCGCCATTTCCTCAAAAAGGGCCTGGGCGGCCTCGGGGGTCTTATTGTTCAGAGTGCCCCCGGCAGCCGCGTCAATCATTTGACGCGTCTGACTATTCAGTCCATTGTAAAAAATTTGTACCTGCAACCACGCTGGCAGAGCGTGGTGCGGGCACCGGCGGAGAAATTCCTTAAAGCGTTCCCAAGTCTCGTAAAGAGACTCGGCGTCGTTTTGGACGAACGAAGATATGTCCGCCCGCACTCTTGCAGTTTTCGCGGGCGAAAAATACTTCGTAAGGAATTTTTCGGCTAATTCCGCCCAGGACGTGATGGATCCCCGCGGGAGGGAGAGTAACCACGCCTTAGCCTTGGACTTAAGAGAGAAGGGAAAAAGGCGCAAACGAATGGCGTCATCAGTGACGCCATTAATTTTAAAAGTATCGCAAATCTCAAGAAAATTAGACAAGTGATTATTGGGGTCCTCATCCGGCTGTCCGTCGAACTGCACGGCATTTTGGATCATCTGAATCACACTTGACTTAATTTCGAAATTATTGTTGGCCACAGCCGGCCGAACAATACTCGACCCCGTATCATCCAAATTGGGCCGAGCGTAATAAGACATAGTACGCTCGACCGGTTGGGCATTATTCGGGGGTCGGCCATAGAAGAAGAAGAGGGTTCTCCGATAGATTCTGCGGGGCCTAAAAAGGGAATTCGACGGAGAGATCGGATACGCGCAAGAGAGCGGTCGATCTCGGGGTCGAATTCAAGATTTTCAGAACTCGAAGGTTGTCCACGGGTCATACACCCTAAAAAAAAACGAAAAGGGGGAGGGATATATTTTTTTTTGTAAAAATTTTTTTATTTGAAAATAAAGTAAAATTAATAGATTCCCGGATTCAATATAACAACCGGGGTCCCCGGCAACGGCGCCAAAAACTTGATGGCCGCGGAACAGAGACCTACTGTGGTTGGTTCGAAATGGTCAGATTCCGCGGGCCGGTTAGAAGATCGAGTTTTCTAACGAAAGGAGGCAAGCGCACCTATCGCAAGTAGTACTCGGTATTCGGGAAAAGACCGAGGTCGTATTATTCTCGGGGACGCGTTGATTATATCTACTCTTCCAGGAACACTATTATCTTACTAACAGTAAGGTGGGATTTTTTTTAGTTTAATTAAAGCGGAAAGAAAGAAAGCGGAATTTTGCTAAATTAGTTCGATGACGGGTTAACGCTCGGCATCGAATCGGATTAAGACTAAAACAACTTTTAACAATTATTAAACTTTGTTTTTAATTTAATAAAAGGCACTTGGCCATGGAGGTTCCGAAAATATGAGCGCACTTATCTCTAGGAATATTGCTCACCTAAACATTAAGACTATTCGACCGATCGTTAGACCGACGAAGGATTCCTCTTAATGCCCGCTTTACGCTAAGAACCCCGCTATTGGGTGGGGAACCCAATCCGGCAGAATTACGCTTCTCCTCTTTCGAGGGGGTGTACGCAGTTCTCTTTACCCAAGGGGGATCGGTCCATACGTGCAGCCTCTCGGCGTCGCGTATGGATAACGGAAATAGAGCCCACACATCGATTATGTGGTCCTATGCGTCGTTAACCCGGGGTAAACCTTAAGTCCTTAAATTAAATTAAAAATAAAGTTTTTTAATTATTTCAAATCATTCCTTATGTCCCAATGCTCTTCGATGCCGAAGGCTAAAAGAGATTATCCACTCATCGGTATGGGGACGGCTTTATGTTTTTAGGTGAAGCGTGAGCGTTAAATTAAACACTGAACAATTATAAGAGAAAACACGAAAAATAGGACAATTAGATAAATTTAAGGCTAATTGATGCAGGCACTCACGCACACTTCAAAACCATAAAGAAAATTAAATAAAGCAAGACCTACTCAAATGAGTAGGCGGAAATAAATGCACACACGCACACACTCTACAGAATTGAAGAAAGCGATAAATAAAGCGGTAAAATTATCTCCTACACGCACGCACTCTACATAATTGAGAAAGCGATAAAATTGCAAGTCCCGTCTCAAATGAGTGGGCGGGAGTAAATCTATCTCATACACACACGCACTCTACTTGAAAAGAAAACACACGCACACACTCTACAGAAAAGAAAACACACGCACCCACACAAAGTTTTCCTACTCAAGTGAGTAGGAAGAAAATGAAAGCAGTAAAAAGACAAGTCCCACTCAAACGAGTGGGCGGGAAATGAAAGCAAAGCGCCATTAAACTCTTAACGAGTAGGCGGAAATAAATGCATACGCACACACGCACTCTACAGAAATGAAATAAAGCAGTAAAACCTAACTCATACACGCACACACACTTGCGGAAATAAGAAAAACAAAGTGCTCAGAAAATTAAAACGACTGCATTTCTACCGCTAGAATGCGGTAGAAATGCATAAAAAGTGAAAATAAAAATTAACCGGAGCGAAAATTTTTGCAATTAAACGCAAAATGGAAGTACTCGAAAAATTAATACAACTGCATTTCTACCGCTAGAATGCGGTAGAAATGCATAAAAAGATGAAATAAAAATTAACCGGACTAAAAGTTTTGAAATTAAAAGCTAAAATGAAGTGAGCGAAAAATTATAACGACTATATTTTCATTCTTATATTTTTATAAAAACTCCTAAAAAGTGAAAATAAAACAAAAAGGACAAAAAGTTTTACAACCCTAAAGAGCCTAAGTTAAAAAATAATAGTTTTAGATGAGTTTTTATAAAGCCTTATGAATGAAAATATAGGAAAAAGGAGAAAAGCTAAATCTAAAAAGTGCAGAAAATGAAATTTAAATGGACGGCACAACGGCTAGAAATGCCGATAAACCCTAATTCTAACTAAGTTACGAAGGCTAGAAAGATAAAAACATAAAAGAAATACAAAAAGATGAACGAAAAATTGCTTAAGTAGGCGCATTCAATTGGATTATTCATACAAATTAAAAGAGAAAAATTCATATTTTATTGAAGTAAAAACCCTAATACAAACTAAGAGAGAGAGAGGGGGGAGAAATTCTCCTTACATAGGTATGGAATCCAATTGGGCAGCACCTCCCCTAAGCAAAGTGGTCAAAAAAGTGGACAAAATAAGCTTCCTGAAAGCTTTTATTTATAGGCAATTTTTCGGGTTGGTCACGCCCTAGGTCACGGGCGTGACAGGGGGGCGTGTCACTACTATTCACAAGCTGACCGGTTGACTTGACTGGAGCTTTGACTTCGGGGAGAAAACGTGGCGGTCACGCCCCAAGTCACGGGCGTGACATCCATGTCACGGGCGTGACAGGTGGGTGTGACCGGGGGAGCTGGCAGTTCGATGTCGGTAGAGTTGACATGTTGACCAAGCTTGCGGGTCGGCCACGACACGGGCGTGACAGGCATTTGACACGGGCGTGACGCCGGGCGTGTCGGGCTGGGTTTGATGACGGCCGATCGTCGAGCTGGCACCTGTGGTCGGCGATCGTCGGGCTGGCGTGACACGGGCGTGTCGGCCGATTGACACGGGCGTGTCAGGCAGTTTTTTCTGACTTTTTGGAATTTTTTCTGGAATTTTTCTGGAATAAAAATTAAGCTAAGTTAGAAATAATATTTACAAAAACAAGCTATTTATTGAATTAAACTAATAAAAAAAGACAAAAAATAAACGAAACGGACTTAAATAAAATACGAAAATATAGGTATAATTACAACTCATCAGTAGACAAGCTATGAATAAATGACACAATTCCATCTGAATAAGAAAAGGATGATGGTGTGCTCATCCTAGAAGAAGGAGCAACTGGATTGCAGATAGAGGAATAACTCCAACCCTCTTAAGCTGAAATTCAAGGAGCTGGAGATAGTCTTCCAGTAGCTGTTTGACACATAAGAAACCACACAAAGGAATTGAAAATTGGTGATGCAAGCCAAGGTGTGACCACAAGGAGCTGAAATCTTAATATAGATATGTACTCCAGTTTTCTTTCTCAGATAGAGCCTAAGAAAGTTGAAGAAGCCAGCATGGACCATTCTTGATAATGGTTATGCAAGAAGAAAGAACCAGTTCAATAGGTGTAATATCTGCAATCTGGTTCCTACACCTCAAGGGCATATCATCATAGAGACTAAATGTTACACCTCTACCCGTCCCGTGTAATATAAAAGAGGGTCTGGCCGGGGCCCCACACCATATTCCACAAACAGGCGGAGAAGTTACTAATTAATATCAAAACAACGAAACCTAACACAGAGCATTCTTGTTGTAATGCCCCAAAAACCCAAAATGAGTTGACACGGCCTGAGACACGGGCGTGTCCAGAGACGTGTCCTGCTCTGTAGTAGCCTAGCTGGGCAAGTATGGGGCACAACTAAAACACAAGTATGAACAGTATTGACACAAACATGTGAGTTGGTGATACGGGCGTGTCATTGAAAGTGGAAAGTTGTCAACCTAAATCACCTAGAGGGGGTGAATAGGTGAATTATACATTTGTTTGCGGAATAAAACTTTAGAGATCTAGCACACACAATCAAGCAATCACAGAAGGACACAAAAGATTTATAGTGGTTCCCCGTCCTTGGGTACGTCCACTTTACCTCACTGTTCTAGTAAATCACTAGATCCGGCTACTCCATTATCTCAGATTGCAAACAAATCCTACGCCTCGGAACCACGTTCCTACAAACTCGATCCAAATGGATCAACACTCGGAAGATGAACTCTTCCTACAACTCGGAGAACCACGCTCCTACACTCGGAGATTAATCTCCTAAAAGTTTTACAAAAGATATGTAAAATAAGAGCACAAAATATCTCAGATCTGTAAGAAATATATCTTTAGGTCTTTTTCTTGAAGTTGCGGCTCTTTTCAGATTTGTGGAAGAAACCTTGTAGATTGACCTGAGAAATTCTATAATCTACCGGATGAAGAACAGAACTTTTCTTGAACGAGTAGATCTTCTTAGATCGATGAAGCAAATCACTTCTAACAGTCGAGGAGATGAAGATCGATCAGAACGAGAGCCTCGGCTACGGCTTTAGGTCGTCGGGCTTGAGAGAAATGCGGTCGAACCAGTGATTTAGGAAAGTACGGAATCGCTCAAATCGATCTCTTAATCTTTCTTAGGGTTATGTCTTAATGACAAGACATTATATAGGATGTTTCTAACGGTTGGAATTATCATAAATGATGACACATAGACAAATCCTGTTGGGTTGAATTAAATTCCGGCCGATCTGGACTTGGAGATAATTTTTGGAAAAAGATGAACTTTGTTCTCGAGAAGTTGAAATAGTTCTCGAGAACTATGTACTAAGCTTTTGAAAACTATGGCTGCATCTCGATCGCTGATCTCCTTGAAATAACCTTGGACTTCTCAAGAACACGGAATTATAGTTCTCGAGAGCTAAGTCGACTTTTTGAGAACTTGACAGAAAACTTTTCGAGAACAAAAACTTCTCGAAAACTTATATAGCACTTCTCGAAAACTTTACTTAGAGCCAACTTCTAAAGAAATATCTTAACTGAGTAATTCTCGGAAACTTTGTTAAGTAGTTCTCGGGAACATTATCGACCTCTCGAGAACTTATGAAATAGTTCTCGAGAACTTGATTTGAGGCCAATTCCTGAAGAGAAAGCAGAACTTTTCGAGAGCCAAGGAGTACTTCTCAAGAACTTCTATAGTAGTTCTCGAGAACTTCATTAACCTCTCGAAAACATCAACTTAGAGAAATTCTTGAACTATCCTGACTTCTCGAAAAGTAGAGTCTGAGCCTCTCGGGAACTCTGAGAGAACTTCTGGAGATATGGACTTAGAGATTTTTTCTTAAACTTCATGTAAGATTTCCTTCTGGAATTGTCTCCATCCTTTGATCCAAAGATTTGAATATGAAGTGTATCCCAATTGAGAGGCTACACATGAGTAAACACTTTGGATCACCTAGTGAGGGATTACACTGAGTGGTCATGTGTTCCTGACCAACTGTAGACTAACATTGGTCTACACTTAGAACTGAGGATCTGCAAACATACACTAGAAGACAGATGTCAAATACAACTTAATTCATCTTAGTTCAAAGGGTGACTTCATGCAAATCTGGGTTATTGTTGAGACAATACCCAACAATCTCCCTCTATTTGTAGAAGTCAGAACCCTTTATATTAACGTGAATTATTATAACAAAACCAATAGAGAATAAAAGAAGAAAGGTAAGAGCAGTAAAAGCACAGAAAGAAAAATTAGAAATTATAATTAAGCAAAACAAGGTAATGTTATATATATCAAAAATCTTTTAGGGTTTTAATCAACATTCATTTCCTTTTCAGTTCTCAACACCACAACCATCAAGAATCATCTATGTTCTGCTATTGCTTGTCATGTTTAGCCTGTTGTCTTCTTTGGTAGCTGAAGGGTTTGGGATAGTATCTGGGAGGTTTTGGAGGAGCTTTAGGATTGTTTTTACCATGTTCTCTGTCATGTAGTCTCCTTTTAGTCATAGACTTCTCATATAACTCCCATTCCGAATAGCTGTAGTGCAGGCTTCTTTCCTCATTCAGATCCAGTACAAGTTTCAATGTATCAAGATTTAAAGATTTTGAGGTTGGGCTCCACACTTCAGCAAACTCTTGAGCTTTTCTCTTTTCTGCTTTAGGCTGAGGAGCTGATCTACTAGCAGAGGTTCCCTCCCCATACTTCCTTTTCTTTGGAATATGAATCTCTGGTAGATCTTCTGGTATCACATCATCCCAGACATGAGAGTAAGAAGCTGGAGGAGGTTCCTAGTCTTCTTGCCTAGGAGAGAAAGTGGGATATTGAGGTCTAGGCACTTGGGGTTGAGACACTTGGCTAGATGCACCTTCAGCAAGAGGATTTAGATTGTGAGGGATCACATTTGGGTCTGCCTGAAAATCTGGGAATATCTTGTTGTGCATCCATACAGTTGTATCATAAGTATGGAATTTTATAGATTGAATTTATTGTAGAACATCCTTATTGATCTCAGTAACCTTTACAGTCCACAGAGTTTTGGCTTCATTATTAATCTTTTCAACTTGGGCTTTGACAATGTCCTCCCCCTTTCTGATTTCTACAGATTGGGTAGCCATGGCATCCTTCTTGAATGTTCCAACCTCATTGCATACCTTCATTACATTTTCTTCAGCTCGTTTTCCAGTTGTATCTGATTATTTGCAAGAGTGACTGATTGGTCCATTATTTGTCCAATACTGTTGATTGTATGATCGAAGGCCTTCCCTCCTATTCTGAATAATTCTTTGAGCTGGTCAGTGTTGACTTGAATTTCAGCGAAACCTCTGCTCATCTCTTGTTCCAAAGCAGTGACTTGTTTTTGAATGTTCTGAAGGGATTCATCGAAGTGTTTTCTTTGGGCAGAGAGCATTTCTTCTATCGTGGAGAGAATATCTGTGTTCATGATGAGTCCTCTTTATATACCTATTTTCGGACTCATCTAGGCTTATTTTCTTGTCTTTGCACGCCGTTTAGCGTCATTTGCACTCCTTTTGGTTCGCTACGATTTTCCATGTCTTGTGCACCCCTTTTTAGCCTATTTATGTGTGTGTGTGTGTATTTCATACTTGCTATGATTATTATTGTTTGCTGTGGCTGCCACGATCGATGTCCCGTGCAGTTTTCCTGTAGGTTTGGGGATCGTGAGGGCATTCGGGATAGGCGTTTCACTATTTTTTGGCAAAGGAGTCAGTGGTCGTGCGTTTTTACCCACGCACGACCATCGACCTCTTGGCGCATGATCACTGATTGTGCGTAGCCCGGCCTCATTTGTGAAATCTCTGTCTTGAACCTTCCGCACGATCACTTGCTATACCGCGCACGACCACTGCTCGTGCGCCGCTGATCGTGCGTAGTCATGGCCCTTTTTGCAAAGTTCTGTCTTATCATTTTCGCACAATTATCAGCTTGCCTCACACGATCACTGATCGTGCGCTGCTGATCGTGCGGGTGCTTTAATTTCTTACTGCAGGCTCTACAGGTTCTGGCCGCACGGGCGCTAACATTGTTCGTGCACGACCACTGGTCGTGCGTCAGTGGTCGTGCGTGCTGTTTATTTTGCAATATATAAAAATGCTGGTTCCGCCCTAATTTCGGGAGATCGCCCCTTTCCGCGATTTTCCGCCGTTTTCTGCTCCGAATAGGGATTTCGCCGCCCTCCATCATCCTCCACCATAGGGAGTTGCTCCGGGCAAGCCTTCAACGCGAAATCAAAGCCGGAGCATCCCCTCGGCCTCCTCCTTCATCCCCAAGCTTCAAGCGGAGTTTTGACCGAGCTTTCTCCATAAAGCTAGGAGGAGCTGGAGCCGCAATCTACCTGGTCATTTCAACGAAGAAGACGGGTCCATTGGGAGTGAGTGACAGCCTCCTCTACCCCGGACGCAGTTGAGGACCGAGCTTGGACTCGGATTGACAACCCGGGATTCCAACCGTGAACCCTCAATAAGGCTTTGGATTCGGTCGATTCGCACACATCTTCCTCTTGTTGTTGTTAGCTTAGTTATTTTCCATGTATTGATGAAGAATGCTTATTTGTAGTTAACATTTACTCTTATTCATGTCTATGTGAGTTAGTGTTTTTGTTATATTTACTTGAGGTGCGCCATATTCCATCCTCCACCATCCACCCTTGCCGCACTAGCAATTGCTAGTGGCGTGCGTTGCGAAGAGATGCTCACGACCCTCATTCCGCCATTTTAATGACCTCATCCGCTAGCCTACTCATCCATCCGCCAAGCGATTCGGTGCATCGCGGCCCGTGTAGTTTCCATCCCGCCTGGCGAAGCATCGCATAGCGACGTTGCATAGGAGTAGCTTGTAGATTTTACTTCCTGTTTCCGCAACAATCAAAACCCCCCCTTTTTGAGCCGACTCGAGGACTTCAATCTCAAGTCCTCCTCGACATTAACTCATCCCTTACTGTGTTCCTCAAGAGACCGACACTCGGTGATTTATTCCCAAACACTATTACTTGTACGACCGGTGCGCTTGCCGTATTTTCCACGCATCAAGTTTTTGGTGCCATTGTCGGGGAACACAGTCATTTGAGTTTTTGAAGAGGTAGATGCGAGATAGTCGCCCTTGTCCATTTGTTCATACCCTGTTTTGTCTTTATTTTAGTTTTTGAAATTGTTTACTTTATTTTTTCTGTCCCGTCCTTGTTTTCTTTTTTTAAATATTGCAGATCCAAGTTGTTTTATTCCTGTGTGTAGTAATTTCCGGTAAATATTTCTGTTCGCGATGCATTCTGCTGCCGAGTGCCGTATTTTTGACGCTTTGCGGAGTTGCATCGATGCCATGGATGTTTCTAATGTCGAGCACTGTTTTCGGTGTATTCTATGTCAAGGTGTGGGCCATATGTTGAAGGATTGCCCTCGCTTGTGCAAGCCTTCTACCTCTGTGGACGCATCCGCAGCAGTCCCCTGTTCGCGGGAGACTACTGTGGATGGGCCTACAAGGGTGTTGCCTGGCCCATACACTGACATGGCGCACCTTGCTCGATCTTTGCCCGTTGAGATTACGGAAGAATCAGTGATCACTCGGATGTTAGCCCGCAAGGAGTGGATCGGGAACTCATGGACGATCCTGTATGGGACGATGAGAGTGTTCTAGTCGTCGACGGGGTGGCATCTGCGGATGATGTTGCGAAGGGGCCTGCGCATTCTATGCCTGATTTTGAGAGCAGCTTTGCCCCTACGCAGTATTTGCCGGAGTTTTCTACTCCTTTTTCTTATGAGTCGGCTGATGAGGCCGTTATTATGGATGATTCAGTGCCTGAGGTTGTGCCGAAGTGGGATGACGATTCTGCTATCTCCGATGGAGAATGGGGATCTTCGGACCACTATGACGCACCCCGGTGGGACGAGGAGTATTACCTTTCGGATACGGAGGTTTGCACCCCCCCCCCTATCTGACGAGGCGGTCCCCCTTTCCACCGCGGACTTCGAGTTCTCGGATTCTCCCCAATACGACTCATATGACACTGACGTTGATTTTTGTTTGGATCCTGCTGGGGGTGATACCGGGATCACTCCCCCGATTTCTGATTATTTTTGTCCTTCTTCTCTTTTATTCCATGATCCCCCTTCCATATCTGAGCCTATGTGGGTTGATTCTCCGCTGGTGTGCTGGGATGACGATGAGCCTTGTGCTCAAGCCGTTGACTCCTACGCACCTGTGTGGGATGACCCCTTGCTAAGAAAGGATTTTTTTGTGATGATATGAGCGAGGACCAGGTCGCCTCCTCATCTTATTTCCTGTTTCCTCTACCTGAGCTTTTCAGGTATTATTATCTAGGTAGAGGGGTAACTGTTCTATCGCCGTATCGGTACCCGTTATCGCAACGGATATTGGAACAGTTACCTGTTCATCTTCTCTTCCATAGGCCCATTAGCTAAGGATTTTTTGCTTCGAATAAGTCGTGCTGGGATGACAGTAACCCCAGTAGTTATCTTAAATTTTTGCATTTTACTTTTTATGTCTAGCTTAGTTTATAATTCATATGTATTTTGTTTTTCTTTTGTTTTGTTTTTGCGGAGCTCACCCCTGCAGGTTTTCTTGACATTCTTGTTGGTGGGGTCGTGATTCTCCGTATGGTGGAGATGTTCTAGTTTTCACGCATCTTCTGGTATGCTCACTAGCTGAGCATTGGGTAACCTCTCCCCTTTTCTCCTTTAGATTTTAATTCAATATCATATGCTATGTTGTATCGTGTAGTTTAAGTCTGGGGGAGAGCATGTTTACCTTTTGCACGTGCATATTTCTTTTGCATACTAGAAGCTTTTCGTGTTTTATTTTGTTTATGTTCATTGCATCGCACACCACTGCACCCACATGAGCGCGAGCTTAGCTGTTAGCGTGCCACGAGTTGAACTTGTATCTTTGTTAGATTTGGAAAATTTCTGTGCTAGTTTAGGATTGTGCGATGGAGTAAAATGTTGGCCTTGCTGTGTTTCGAGTCAACTGCTCTCGTTTTGTATAGAAATTTGTGTAGATTTAATTTTTTTGTATGCTTATAGTTCTATATTTTTCTATTTGCGTAAATATTTCTTATTCTACTCAAAAGTTGGTGAATCCGGTGTGAATCAAACGGTAGCGTATGAATGTGTGTAGCCGCCACTAGACTCGTTTTGCTCGAGTCGGGAGGAAGGATTATCTTTCTCGGTGGCTAAGAACTTGCCCCAAGCAACTCTCGAAGCATTGGTGCATGGTTAGTCTAGCGTGAGAGTGATGTAGGCCACCTTTTGGCCCGGTTGAGCTTTGTACCCTTTCCTAACATCGCCCTTGCTAGCCACTTTGTGCCTACCTTTCCTTTTGATTCAGCTTCACTATTTTCGCCAAAGCCTCATAACCGATCCTAGTCGCACACCCAATTCGAGCTTTAGTAGTTTACATTTTATGTTGGGTTGTGATGTGGTGATTCGTATTTGTGATATGTGGTTGTGCCCAAAAGAAAAATGTGCTAATTTTGTAAACTGAAAAAGAAAATATTTAAAAGAAAAATATTTGAAAAAGAGAAAAAGAGAAAAGGAAAAGAGAAAATAGAAGAAGTTTGATTAAAAATCTTTATTTGAGATGATTTGGATTTGGAGTAGGCGGTGCACACACCCATGATGTAAAAATTAAGTCTGGGGGTGTGGTGTACTTGTTTATATTTTGGGGTTAGCGGTTGGATTCTTTTGTTTTAGGCTAGCTCATTTGGGTTAGGTGCATAGCCTTCCTGTTTATCTTTGTTTACCTCACCGTAACCTAAGCCCCATTTTATCCTAAAGTCCTACGGATTCGCGCTTGAGTCGAACTAGTGCCGTGGAGAGAGTGTGAACGGGCAAGCGTATGGTCCCCGACATTGGTGGATTCCTTTGGAGGTGATCCTGAGCCCCGATCTTTGGCAAAGCTCACCTTAGTGTCCTGCCTACTTTCTTCCTACGTAGGACCGGATGATTCACCGTGATTCTATTTTTGAGTAGTAATAACTTCTTGATACGCATTGTTAAAAATATAAAATATTTTGTATACTTAAGAATTTCCTCTACTATATTTTTATGCATGCGGGCATGCGACTTCGCATGGTACTCCGTTCTGCAATTTCTTTGTTAGCTAGTTCTTTTTCCTTGTCTGCTTAGGTTGTGTTTGCTCGGGACGCGCAAACAGTTAAGTCTGGGGGTGTGATGAGTCCTCTTTATATACCTATTTTCGGACTCATCTAGGCTTATTTTCTTGTCTTTGCACGTCGTTTAGCGTCATTTGCACTCCTTTTGGTTCGCTACGATTTTCCATGTCTTGTGCACCCCTTTTTAGACTATTTCTGTGTGTGTGTGTGTATTTCATTCTTGCTATGATTATTATTGTTTGCTGTGGCTGCCACGATCGATGTCCGGTGCAGTTTTCCTGCAGGTTTGGTGATCGTGAGGGCATTCGGGATAGGCGTTTCACTATTTTTTGGCAAAGGAGTCAGTGGTCGTGCGTTTTTACCCACGCATGACCATCGACCTCTTGGCGCACGATCACTGATCGTGTGCAGCCCGGCCTCATTTGTGAAATCTCTGTCTTGAACCTTCCGCACGATCACTTGACATACCGCGCACGACCACTGCTCGTGCGCCGCTGATCGTGCGCAGTCATGGCCCTTTTTGCAAAGTTCTGCCTTGTCATTTTCGCACGATCATCAGCTTGCCTCGCACGATCACTAATCGTGCACTGCTGATCGTGCGCGTGCTTTAATTTCTTACTCCAGGCTCTACAGGTTCTGGCCGCACGGGCGCTAACATTGTTCGCACACGACCACTGGTCGTGCGTCAGTGGTCGTGCGCGCTGTTTATTCTGCAATCTATAAATACGCTGGTTCCGCCCTAATTTCGGGAGATCGCCCCTTTCCGCGATTTTCCGCCATTTTCTGCTCCGAAGAGGGATTTCGCCGCCCTCCATCATCCTCCACCATAGGGAGTTGCTCCGGGAAAGCCTTCAACGCCAAATCAAAGCCGGAGCATCCCCTCGGCCTCCTCCTTCATCCCCAAGCTTCAAGCGGAGTTTTGACCGAGCTTTCACCATCAAGCTAGGAGGAGCTAGAGCCGTAATCTACCGGGTCATTTCAACGAAGAAGACAGGTCCATTGGGAGTGAGTGACAGCCTCCTCTACCCTGGACGCAGTTGAGGACCGAGCTTGGACTCGGATTGACAACCCGGGATTCCAACCGTGAACCCTCAATAAGGCTTCAGATTCAGTCAATTCGCACACATCTTCCTCTTGTTGTTGTTAGCTTAGTTATTTTCCATGTATTGATGAAGAATGCTTATTTGTAGTTAACATTTACTCTTATTCATGTCTATGTGAGTTAGTGTTTTTGTTATATTTACTTCAGGTGCGCCATATTCCATCCTCCACCATCCACCCTTGCCGCACTAGCAATTGCTAGTGGCGTGCGTTGCGAAGAGGTGCTCACGACCCTCATTCCGCCATTCTAACCACCTCATCCGCTAGCCTACTCGTCCATCCGCCAAGCGATTCGGTGCATCGCAGCCCGTGTAGTTTCCATCCCGCCTGGCGAAGCATCGCATAGCGGCGTTGCATAGGAGTAGCTTGTAGATTTTACTTCCTGTTTCCGCAACAATCAAAACCCCCCCTTTTTGAGCCGACCCAAGGACTTCAATCTCAAGTCCTCCTCGACATTAACTCATCCCTTACTGTGTTCCTTAAGAGACCGACACTCGGGGATTTATTCCCAAACTTTATTACTTGTGCGACCGGTGCGCTTGCCGTATTTTCCACGCATCAGTTCACCATAACAGCAGCAGTAGCAGTAGTAGGAGCATGAGGGATGGAAACAGTCTGAGCTGGAAGGGCATCTGATAAGGAAGTAGAGGCAGGAGCACTGGTAGGAGAAGCTGGAGGTGGAGGGGCTTGCCATGGAGGCTGTTCTTCTATGACAACAGAGCTCTTAACACTTACAGTACGATAGAATGTATCACCCTCCTCATCAATGAAGCTTGGAAGGTTGAAGTCTTGTGTCCTGAGAGGGGGTTCTACGTACTCAGGAGCTTGCTCATCCTCTTCAGATGATACGATGGTCTCTGGATGAGTGGATACATGTCTTGGGGATTGAGGAGGAGTAGGAGTACCTTGATGTGAAGGTAGGGGGGAAGGAGTATCTCTGGGTTGTTAAGCAGAAACTTCTTTTGGAAAATGAGGAAGAGTGTTCTCAGATGAGAGTTCCTCTATCATTTTATCTATATCTTCATCTGTATCCTTGAGTACCTCTTGAGCTGGTAAATCTGACTGGGTAGATATTGGAGAAGACTCCCTGGGGCTCCTGAGTGGAGTAGGAATCCTGAAGGCTAAGGTAGAAGGTGCAGGCTCCCCCTCTGTTGCTGCACCAGATGGTTAAGCAGCATGATGTGGAGGTGGAGATGGAGTCCTGACTTCTGAGGCATTAGCACCAACTTCCTTAGCTAACTGTCTAGGGTTCTTTAATTTAAGTTCCAATCTCTGGATCGAGGTGACAGATATCTTTTTCAGATGATGGACAGGGGTACCTTTGGAGAGTTTGAATGTTATTGGATCAATCTCACTCAATAGCAACGAGATTATCCTTGCTAACTTGGGCTCATGAATGCTGTCTCTGATCATTTCAAATATCATCATACCAAACTGAAAGCTTTTCCTGCAGATCACTGCTGTCATCACTCCAAACCAGTCATGAGATATGAAACTTACTGATCCTATGACGCACCATAGTATCTTGCCAATGATATCTGCGAGGAGTTTTCCCATGTCATTAAGCAGATTTCTCCTGAGGGAGTTGTATTCCTCTAGAATTCCATAGAAGGAGTAGGCTCTGTCATAATCTTCTTGAGGGAGGTCATTATCCTCATGGACAATAGGTAATTTCAGAAGTTTAGAGACCCTGTGCTTGTCAAGCTTTATCTTAATTCCCTTAACTTTTGTTTTCAAGATTGATCCATTTCTCCTTGTTTTGGCATTCTTGAAAAATTCCTCTACCTCTGGAAAAAGAATCTCACGGGCTCTATAAGAGCAAACATCAGTCCGGCTGTCTCGAGAAGTATCATCAAGTTTTGGAAATCATCGGAAACGTCGGCCATTCCTACAACAATGAGTTCACTTCCAATCCCAATCTTTGAACTGTAAGCAATTTGCGTCGATGAAGGCAACGAACGGAGCGGAGAGAGAGTGGCAGAGACGGAGATGTCGGTTGGCGGAAGATGAAGAGGTGCGAGAGAATTTTTGAAATGACGGTTGATTTCAGATTCTAAAGAGATTTAGATATTTATAGTATCCTCGTAATGTTAATTATAAGTCTAATTAGCCTTAGATAAGGGCAAAAATCATGAAATTTACGAATTAATAGAGTTAAAAAATTTCGGCAGAAGGTCGGTCCAGCTCTCAAGAAGTAGGTTAGACTTTTCGAGAAGTGGCCGAGAGTTTTCGAGAAGTTAGAAAGTTCTCGAGAACTAGGGTCCAGAATTTTCGAGAGAGAGAATGACTTTTCGAAAACTAGTCTCCAGAGTTCTCAAGAGAGAAACGGACTTCTCGAGAACTAGTTCTCGAAAACTTACAATGAACTTTTCGAGAAGTTTAAGTATTTCTCGAGAACTTAAGATACTTTTCGAGAGCAATTTTCTGCCTCTCGAGAAGTGGACTTAGGTTTTCGAGAAATGACTTCTAATTTTCGAGAAGTTAAGTAAGTTTTCGAGAACTGCCTTCCACTTGGTAAAATCTGACCTTTTTGGAGTATCCTCGATTTTTGAGCCTTTGAACTGATCACTTTGGTTTAATTCTCCTTGTTCAGCAACCCAAGTTCAGTTTTGAAGAAATTGAACTTGGTCTCATCCAGCGGCTTGGTGAAGATATCTGCAACCTACCGATCTGTAGGCACATACTTCAGATCAACATCCCCTTGCTCCACATGCTCCCGGATAAAGTGGTATCGCAGCTCGATGTGTTTAGTCCGGCTATGTGAGACTGGATTGTTTGTGATTGCGATGGCGCTTGAGGAGTCACAGAACAAAGGAATGTCCTTGATCTTCATTTTGTAATCCTCCAACTGGTGCTTTAGCCAAAGCAACTGTGCATAATAACTACCGGCAGAAATATATTCTGACTCGGACGTTGAGATTACGACACAGTTTTGCTTCTTGCTTCTCCATGAGATGAGTCTTCTTCCTAGGAACTGACATGTCCCTGAAGTGCTTTTCTTGTCATCTTTGCTTCCTGCAAAGTCAGCATCTGAAAAAACAATTAGTTCACAGTCATTGCTTCTTGGGTACCATAAGCCAAGATTTGGTGTACCTTTAAGGTATCTCAAGATCCGCTTTGCAGCAGCATAATGAGATTCCTTACAGTTCACTTGGAATCTAGCACAGACACATGTAGAGAACATTATGTCTGGTCTACTGGCAGTAAGGTAGAGCAAGGATCCAACTATGCTTCTATACTTGGTTTCATCGAAAGGTTTCCCATTCTCATCCTTGTCCAGAGACATAGCTGAGGCCATTGGAGTCCTCATAGAGGTTGCACTCTCCATTCCGAATTCCTTAAGCAACTCCTTGGTGAACTTGGTCTGAGAGATGAAGATCCCATCTTCAGATTATTTCACCTGAAGTCCTAAGAAATACTTCAGCTCTCCCATACTGCTCATTTCAAACTTCCCTTGCATGAGTTTGGAAAACTTTTTGCAGAGGTTGTCGTCAGTAGAGCCAAAAATAATGTCATCGACATAGATTTGCACTAGCAGAAACATGCCTTTAACTTCCCTAAGAAATAATGTCTTGTTTATCTTTCCCCTCATGAATTTATTCTCGAGGAGAATGCTAGACAGCGTTTCATACCAAGCCCGAGGGGCTTATTTCAAACTGTACAGTGCCTTTGAAAGTAAATAAACATATTCAGGATGATTAGGATCAACGAAACCTGGGGGCTGTTCCACATACACTTCTTCCTTTATGTAATCATTCAGGAAGGCGGACTTCACATCCATTTGGAAGACGGTGAAGCTCTTCAGTGCAGCGTAGGCTAGAAACTGTCTGATGGCCTCCAGCCTTGCCACTGGAGCATAGGTCTGGTCAAAGTCGATCCCTTCTTCTTAATGATATCCTTTAGCAACAAGTCTGGCCTTGTTCTTTATGATCATCCCATCCTCGTCCATCTTGTTCCTATCGACCCACTTTGTTCCATTGACATTTTTATCTTTGGGTCTGGGAACAAGTGTCCAAACTTTGCAGTGCTTGAACTGATTTAACTCTTCTTCTATGTCCAAAATCCATGATGCGTCTGCGTTTGCTTCTTCAAACTTCTTTGGTTCAACCTGCGAGAGGAAACTTAGATAAAGATTCTTGTTAGCTGTACCTCGACGAGTTCTGACACCGACTCGGGTATCTCCTATTAATTGGTCCATAGGGTGATCCTTTAGGTGTCTGAGCTCAGGATCTCTGGTATCTAGAAGTTCTTCAGCCATTGGTGTGACTTCATCAGCTTGGACAATCTCCTCATCTTGATCTGCTACCTCTTCAATAGGGTTTGGAGAGGTGATCTCGATGAACTGTTCATCTCTACCTTTGGTGGGTTCATCCAAGTTGATTTCCTTAATGTTTGTACTTGTAGCTTCAAAACACACGCTAGACGATTCGCTTTGCAGCAAGCTCGTCTCATCAAATACAACATGTATCGATTCTTCAACGACCAGAGTTTTTCTATTAAAAACCCTATATGCCTTACTATGGCTTCTATATCCTACAAAAATACCTTCAAAACTTTTCTCACTGAACTTGGTAGTATGATTGTTACCGTTGTTAAGCAAAAAGCATTTATAGCCAAAAATCGTAAAATATGAAACTGTTGGTTTCCTGCCTTTTAGAAGTTCATATGATGTCTTATCATGATTCTTGTTTATGAGGGCTTGGTTTTGTAAGTGACATGCAGTATTGACTGCTTCAGCCCAGAAGTACTATTGTAGTGAAACATCACTTAGCATGGTCCTGTAGGCCTCTATGAGTGTTTTGTTCCTTCTCTTGGCTACTCCAATTTATTGTGGAGTACGGGGAGAGTAAAACTCATGAAAGATACCTAGGCTTTCACAGAATTCTGTCATGGCCCCAGATTTGAACTCCGTTCCATTGTCACTTCTGATTTTGACTACGGAATGGTTCTATTCATTTTGGATTTTCCTGACAAACTTAGTAAAGATATCGAAGGTATCCTACATGTGTTTCAGAAAGAACACCCACGCAAAACGCGAGTACTCATCAACAACAACCAACGTATAATCCTTACCTTCTAAACTTCTAACTTGTAGTGGACCAAACAAGTCCATATGAAGAAGCTGTAAGCTTCTATCAGAATCTTTGCCTATATTTCTTTTAAAAGAACTCCTTGTTTGCTTGCCTTTTATACAGGCATGACAAGGGCTGCCCTTGACATGCTTGACATTTGGGGCATCACGCACTAAGATCTGGGAGAATAATTTATTAATAGTTTTAAAATTAATTTGTGCTAGTCTCTTGTGCCATTGGTTAACAAGAGATGCACTATCTTTAGCCAAAAGACACCATGGTGTAGAAGAATCTATACAAATGAAATTTAAACATAAAACATTCCTGCTTCGAGTACCTGATAGAATTATTTCCATATTGTCAACAGATTTAATCAAGCACTTGTCAGCATGGAATTCAACCACGTATCCTTTGTCACATAGTTGGCTTATGTTGATGAGATTGTGTTCTAATCCTTCAACATAGGCTACATCCGAAAAGTATACTTTACCGTTAGTAATCATACCGTAGCCTTTTGTAATTCCTCGGTCTGAACCTCCAAAGATGACCTTTGGTCCGTTCAACACCGGTGAAAAGTTCTGATGTAGGCTCCTTGTCCCGATCATATGCCAAGAACATCCACTATCCAAATACCAGATTGGCATTTTGGTGGCCTTTGGACATACCTGCAATCATAATTACTTTGCCTTAGGGAACCACACATATTTGGGTCCTTGGTCTCGGGTTAGATTGCTCCCCCCTACGAGTATTAGCCTTATGAGTGGTCATTCTCACGTTGCCAACTTGAGGAGTTGCAGTATTTTTAGGATTAAACCAATAATCTATGGAAAAGTGACCAACTCTACCACAGCACCAACAGTCGAATCTTTTGTATCTTTACCTTCCAAACTCCTGCTTGACCTTCTTGGGAGGAGGTCCAGCCGGGGTAGCATTCTTGGAGTAAGAAGCTTCATGATGATGGCAGTTACATGAAGTCTTCTCCTTCAGAGGCATTTCCACAACAGGTTTTAACTTTGGTGTCTTCTTGATGTTATGACCATGAGCATATGGTCCATAGCTCTAAAGTTGAATCTCTTTATAAGGTGCCTTGAAGACACTTTCGCCAAAGTTACGGGGGCGGGTCCAACCTTGGTACCTTTACTTGGCCTTCTCCGGGATCGGCCTAGATAAGTTTCCATAGGTGGACTTGTAGTTGAATTCGTTCGTAGGAAAGATAACTTTCTTGAACGATACTGGCTCCAAAAGAGCTTTCCCTTGTTCCTCGGCTAAGGCCTTCTTGGCATTCTTATTCTTTCTCTTGGCCTTGTTTCTCCTAGAGGATTTACTAGGAGCACCTTTGTGGCCTAGACCAGCACCCTTGGCCTCAGCTGAGAATTCAATAATCAAAGGAAGTACAGTCTTAGGATTATAGAAACCTTCTACAAGATTCTCTTCCAACTCCTTGATGATTTTCTCCTTAAGGTCAAGGTGCTCAAGAGCCTTGTTATATTATCCAATAGATTTATTGAAGACTTCCTTGAGTGAGTCAGTCTTAGAGACTTCTTCTCTTAAGGTGCTCTCTGCAGCTTTTAGAGATTTTATCTCTTTAGCTTGATTTTTCACGACTCGGCGACATTTTTCGTAAGCCTTGAGTAATTCCTTATATTATCCCATGAGTTCAGATTCATCCTCAGACGGATAACCCTCTTGCTCATTATTATCATCAGATTCTGAAAGAGGAGTGTGAGATTTTACCTCCCCAGTGAACTAGGGGACTTGTTCATCATCAGTTAGAGCCATTAGCCCAAAGTAGGCTTCTTCCTCTTCTGCACTCGACTCAGATGAGTCGGAGTCACTGATAGTTGTGCCCTTCTTGGCTAACAGGCTCTTTTTGGTCCTCTTTTTATTGTAGGACTTCTTCTCTTCTCTTTTGCCACCCTTTTTCTTCTTGTGGGGGTAATCCGCAATGACGTGACCTGTCTTATTACAGCAATAACAAACAATGTCAGTCGAATAATGTTTATTCGGTTTAGAACCATACCTGTCTTGGCTACTTGAGCCTTTTCTATGGCGATCACCATCATTGCGTGATCTTCTATAGGAGGCATCCTTACCTTTCCATATTTTGTTTTTGTTCAGGAACTTCTTGAACTGCCTTGAGAGTAGAGAGAACTCTCCATCAGATACCTCTGAGCCAGAGGAGCTTGGCTCAGATGATTCTTCTTCATCAGCTACAAGAGCTGGGGCAGGAGAGCTAGCCTTTGTCTTCCTTGAGCTATCTGCCTTCAGAGCGACAGACTTCTCCTTGGATGCAGACCTGCTCCTCTCTTCTTCTGCTTTTCTTGAGTTGATTTGAAGCTCGTAAGACATGAGCTTTCCGAACAGATTCTGCGGGTCCGTCTCGGCTAACCTTCCGAACTCCCGAATGGCGCATACCTTATTATCCCATTCCTTGGTCAGGGATCTTAAAAATTTGTCATTCAGTTCCCCATTTGTGAGGACTCGGCCATAAACTCTTAGGCCATTTACTACCTTGAAGAAGTTCTCAAAGGTATCAGTTATGGCTTCCTTGTGACATTGCCTGAAGGCTTCATACTTCTGATTTATAAGGGATCTCCGATCATCCCTAACTTCTTCAGTGCCTTCCATCAGAGTCACCGGGGATTGCCACATCTCCTTGGCAGACTGGCAATGAATCAGATTTTGCAACATTGAGTCATCGACTGCAGTTGCTATAATAATTTTAACCTTTTTGTCGAAAGAGACGAGTGCAATCTCATCCTTATCCAGATCCATCAATTTCTTAGGGGCCTTTTTCGTTGGATCTATTGTGGATGCAATCATAGGAAGATACGGACCTTCTTCAACAATCATGAAGATCCGGGGGTCCACAGCTTCCATGAAAAATTTAATTCTTTCTTTCCACATGGGAAAATTTTTCTTTGTGCACAGGGGAAGCTTGGCGAAATATTTGACTTTGTCCATTGCTAGATTGATGAGTAACAACTTTCAGAAACAGAAACTTGATCAAGGTGTTAACCTTTTAACGATCAACCTCCCTCTGATACCAATTGAAAGTGGAAAGTTGTCATCCTAAATCACCTAGAGGGGGGTGAATAGGTGAATTGTGCATTTGTTTGCAGAATAAAACTTTAGAGATCTAGCACACACAATCAAGCAATCACAGAAGGACACAAAAGATTTATAGTGGTTCCCCGTCCTTGGGTACGTCCACTTTACCTCACCGTTCTAGTAAATCACTAGATCCGGCTACTCCACTATCTCGGATTGCAAACCAATCCTACGCCTCGGAACCACGTTCCTACAAACTCGATCTAAATGGATCTACACTCAAAAGATGAACTCTTCCTACAACTCGGAGAACCACGCTCCTACACTCAGAGATTAATCTCCTACAAGTTTTACAAAAGATATGAAAAATAAGAGCACAAAATATCTCAGATCTGTAAGAAATATATCTTTAGGTCTTCTTCTTGAAGTTGCGACCCTTTTCAGATTTGTGGAAGAAACCTTGTAGATTGACCTGAGAAATTCTTGAATCTACCGGATGAAGAATAGAACTTTTCTTGAACCAGTAGATCTTCTAAGATCGATGACGCAAATCGCTTCTAATATTCGAAGAGATGAAGATCGATCAGATAAAGAGCGTCGGCTGTGGCTTTAGGTCGTCGGGCTTGAGAGAATTGCGGCCGAACCAGTGATTTAGGAAAGTACGGAATCACTCAAATCGATCTATTAATCCTTCTTAGGGTTATGTCTTAATGACAAGACATTATATAGGATGTCTCTAACGGTTGGAATTATGATAAATGTTGACACGTGGACCAATCCTGTTGGGTTGAATTAAATTCCGGCCGATCTGGAATTAGAGAAAATTTCTGGAAAAACATGAACTTAGTTCTCAAGAAGTTGAAATAGTTATCGAGAACTATGTACTAAGCTTTCGAAAACTATGGCTGCATCTCGATCACTATTCTCCTTGAAATAACCTTTAACTTCTCGAGAACACGGAATTATAGTTCTCGAGAGCTAAGTCGACTTTTCGAGAACAAAAACTTCTCGAAAACTTATATAACACTTCTCGAAAACTTTACTTAGAGCAAACTTCTAAAGAAATATCTGAACTGAGTACTTCTCGAGAACTTTGTTAAGTAGTTCTTGGGAACAATATCGACCTCTCGAGAACTTATGAAATAGTTCTCGAGAACTTGATTTGAAGCCAATTCCTGAAGAGAAAGCAGAACTTTTCGAGAGCCAAGGAGTACTTCTCAAGAACTTCTATAGTAGTTCTCGAGAACTTCATTAACCTCTCGAAAACTTAACCTTAGAGAAATTCTTGAACTGTCCTGACTTCTCAAGAAGTAGAGTTTGAGCCTCTCGAGAACTATGTCATACTTCTCGAGAACTCTGAGAGAACTTCTCGAGATATGGACTTATGGATTTTTTCAAGAACATCATGTAAGATTTCCTTCTGGACTTGTCTCCATCTTTTGCTCCAAAGATTTGAATATGAAGTGTATCCTAATTGAGAGGCTACACATGAGTCAACACTTTGGATCACCAAGTGAGGGATTACACTGAGTTGTCCTGTGTTCCTGACCCACTGTAGACTGACATTGGTCTACACTTAGAACTGAGGATCTGCAAACATACACTAGAAGACAGATGTCAAATACATCTTAATTCATCTTAGTTCAAAGGGTGACTTCATGCAAATCTGGGTTATTGTGGAGAAAATACCCAACAGTCATGTACCCGTGACCTATTCTGGGTGTACAGGCGGCGCCGACTGAAATACACGGCGTGGAGCCAAGGCATGTTCAGTGTGACACAGCCGTGTCAAATGCAATACGGGCGTGTGGGGAACCTGTGTTCTGCTCGGGTTGGTGTTGATCCTGTACCGATTGAGGGACACGCCTATGAACACGGGCGTGTCAGCTGGTCAATACGGGCGTATCAGGGTCTGACATGGGCGTGTCTAAACCCGTGTTCTAGTATGGTTTGAGTCTGTAGTGTGCCGCTTAAAGTACACGGCTTGTGGCAAGGGCGTGTCACACGCCGTGTTCGGCCCAAGAAAGTCTTTATAAGTGTTGATCAGAGCCGTTCGTTTCCTTTGATAATGATCTAATGGCCCTAGTTCTTATCTGGATTAATAAGGTCGGGAATAGTTTTGTTAATTCTCATTCTATCATCACCTTCTCTTTCTAAGAGTAAGAAAGAGAGGATAGTAAGGGAAGGAAGAAGAAGAGGAATCCGGCCGCCGGTGGTGCTACGGTGGTCCAAATCGCGAGCCAAGTTCGGATCTGCAGAGGCTAGAGCATTGCGGAGCTTTGTAATCGTATAATTTTCTCCATGGCGCCAAAACGTCTTCCAAGGGTAACGATATCCTTCTTGGACAAGTGAAGTCCTTCTTTCCAGCATTTGTATAGGAATCCTCCACCAAATGGTGGATGGCTAAGTGATTCCCGTGGGATGGTGGTTCATCCCTTGTTTTATTGTATTAGAACTGGAAGTGTGTAGTACGGTTAGTCATGTTGTGTGAAGCCCATCCAGACAAGTTGGTCTGGATTGGTGATGCTTTGTTTGAAAATTGGAGAAGACTCTGGATAAATTGATTGTGTGTACGAAATCCTTGGTGGATACATGTAGCTTGGTACAACAGGAAGTACTGGAGGAAGTTCAGGAAAATGTGAGAGTTGATACTTGGTGTACAACTCGTGTGGCTGTGAGTGCCATTATGTGTGAAGTTGAGCCGTTGGGCTGCAACTGTGGATGCCTTGGTGGCGAACGGGCAAGGTGAAGCAGTACCCGGGTCAGTCCAGTCTTGAGTCTGATGAATTTGAGCAATGGGATAGGTGGATCTATACCCGCGTTATGGATGCCAACCTTGGGTGCTTAAGGCCCTGTTAGGATCACATAGCAAAAGTCTTTGTCCTGCGCGCCATAAAGACTAGGAATGCTCATAATGGACCGTTATGTCTTGGACCTCTGAACGGTGGTGGGACCTGGTATTCGGTACATCATTAATGTGCCCTGAGTGCACATAACGTCACGCTATCGTGCCTATGTTTGATATATGTATTGACTTGTGCAGTTGTGCACAGCCTTGGTGGATTATTATACATATATGTTGTATAAATAAATGCTTTGCAGGAAAGGAATTCTGCTGCCCCGTGCCGGGGGCAGGGTCATTATAATTGGTCAGCTGAATGCTGACCGTTGCCCTATTTGCCACCTCTTGGTGGATTGCTTCTTTGCAGGTGGTGCTGGCCCAAGCGGGAAATAGCGGGCTGAAGCTCAGGTTGCGTTGCTACCCTTGAAGGCTTGTTTTGTTTACTCTTGTTCATGTGTGGACGGCCTGCGCACCGATGTTTGTAAACCACACCCTTGTTAAGAGAAACTTGTAAAGCCATAAGGCTATGTACCTTGTGTGGTTGGTTGTATACATTCTTATTTTGTAGTAGTGAAAATTTTTGTTCTTGTTAAGTTCAAGTTTTCAACCCTGAAGCTTCCGCTAGAATGCTCTGTGTTAGGTTTCGATGTTTTGATATTATTTAGTAACTTCTCCGCTTATTTTTGGAATATTGTGTGTGGCCCCGGACATAGCCTCTATTATATTACACGGGACGGGTAGAGGTGTTATAATTTGGTATCAGCATGTTGGTCGATCTCTTCCGAATTCGTGGATGAATTCTTTTGAGTGGTGGCGAGCACGTGTAAGTGTTGCCATTATAACACATAAATTGAACTCAAGAATGTCCACTTAGGAATGAAAATACACTTGATTGCTCTTTGATTGGTTACAAAATTGTGTTTCTACACATATAGATGACTAGAAGTGTTGCGGGTCAGTCGGAACCTCAACATTCTATTGAAAGTGCGGCACCAGCTGAGGTGCCCAAACCTCCTCCATCTGCTGAAACTGTACATTTGATTATAGATATAGTACTTACTATTATGAATGCTTAGTAGGCTGGGCAGGCTCGGCCTATAGTGGTGCAAATGCATTCTGAAATAAGACAAGAACCGGTGGAAGTTGTGGTTGATTCGTGGGTAGTAGATCAACAATTAAAGCTATTCATGAGTTTAAATCCTCCTCAATTTACTGTAGCGGGTTCTCCAGCCCAAGCGGAGGATTGGCTCGCAAGGATTTAGAGACTCTTGGCAGCTATTAGAGTTGAGGAGGAACAAAAAGTAATATTAAACACTTTCCCACTTGAGGGAGAGGCTCGGTTGTGGTGGAATGAGGTTGAACTGCATCACTTTGGCAGGCAGACAGTTGACGGGAGTCTCGATTGAAGAGTTCTCTCGGTTGTTCTTAGAAAAGCATCTGCCGATGCAGCAGAGAATTTCTATGGAGTTAGAATCCAAAGGTTGACTCAAGGAGAACATAGTGTGGATGACTACCTGCATGAGTCTATGCATTTGGGACGGTATGCGGGTAATATCTTCGCCGAAGAGAAGCATATGACCAGTCAGTTTTATGGGGGACTACGGGATAAGTTACTGTATTTTCTCTCGAGTTCTGTAAACCAGTGATTTCAAGCATTGGTTTGTATGGCTCGGTCTTTTGAAAAGTACATGAAAAGAGGGAAAGACAAAGGGAACTAGGCTGTGACAAAGCCGGAGTTCAAGCCGTCGCATCCGAAGAAGTTTGGGTACGGAAAGAGATGGGGAAAGAAGTCAAAATCTGCCGGACAAGCTCCTTCAATGGTTGTGATGGAGGCATCTTCTTGTTATGGTTTGCATGCCCTTTACACATGTGTAAAGCTTGAACACTATGCACGTGACTGCCGAGTTGTTCCCCCAAAGGGTGAAAAGAATACGAGAGCGTCTTATACGGAGAACGGGAAGACTGTGGTGGAGTCTTCCGCATCGCATGCGCAGCCCCAGGTCTTCAATCTTAGACAACATGAGGCCATCAAGTAGGCCGATATTGTCACAGGTTCGAGTATTTTATAATTTTACTTTGTGTTATGTGTTGTGCTTGTTTTAATCTTTGTGTTATAGGTTTTGTCCTTATACGGGACTATACAACAAGGGCATTGTTCGATACAGGTTCTTCACATTCGTTTCTGTCGGAAAATTTCGTCTTGCGAATCGGGGTGCCAATACGGACCACAACAGACAGTTTGAAGGTGTTACTACCTAACGGATGTTTGATAGCAGCGGATAAGTCTTGTTGTGTTGAGTTCAAGATAGGAAGTCGGAAGTTCAAGGTGGAAACATTAGTATTGCCGATATCGGAGTTCGATATAATCTTTGGTATGGACTGGGTTTTAGAGAAGCATGCTTGTATAGATTGCACTTTAAAAGAAGTTACACTAGGGCAAAATACCATACAAGAGACGAAGTTTTATATCATACAAAGGACGAGGAGGGTATTGATATCTGCTCTCCAAGTTGTTAAGGTAGTTCGGAAGGGTGCAGAGTTATTCTTCACACTCGTTGAGGTAGTGGAGTCGAAGGCCAGTGTGAGTGAGGTGATGATTGTATCGGAATACGCTGATGTGTTTCCAAAAGACCTTCTAGGGTTACCTCCCCAAAGGGAAATCGACATCGCTATCGAGCTGGTGTCAGGTGCGAAACCTATGGCCCGCTCACCTTATCGGGTAGCGCCAAAGGAAGTGACAGAACTAAAAGTTCTGATGTAAGAATTGCTAGAGCAAGGCTATATACGCCCAAGTCAGTCTCTTTGGTGCGTGTCGGTTCTCTTTATGAAAAAGAAAGATGGCAGCTTACGTCTATGCATTGACTATAGAGAACTGAACAAGCTGATAGAAAAGAACCAGTATCCAATTCAACGGATTGACGACTTGTTTGATCAGTTAGTTGGCTCGACTGTATAATCCAAGTTGGATTTTAAGTTAGGCTATTATCAGTTGAGAGTTCGTGAAAGTGACATACCCAAAACAGCGTTTGGAACGCGCTATGGTCACTATGAGTTCACGGTAATGCCGTTTTGGTTGTCAAATGTGACATAAGTATTTATGGACTTAATGCACCGAACGCTTAGGGAATACTTGGATCTCTTTGTGATCGTCTTTATTGACGATATCCTCGTATACTCCCAATCTAAAGAAGATCATGCAAATCAATTGCGGATGGTGTTACACACCCCGAGGAAGAATAAGATCTACGCAAAGTTCTCTAAGTGTGAGTTTTGGCTATCGTCAGTGGCTTTCCTTGGCCATGTGGTTAATGGAGAAGGCATTACGGTGGATCCTTCCAAGATAGTTGCTATAAGGGAGTGGCCTGTTCTTTATACAGTAGCAGAAGTCAAGAGTTTTCTTGGGCTTGCGGGCTACTATAGGCGATTCGTAGGTAACATCTCAAGGATAACCTTGCCTCTCACCACACTGACGAGGAAGGATCAGAAGTTTGTTTGGACGCCAGAGTGCACACGAGCTTTCGAAGAGCTAAAAAGTCATTTGAACGCGACGCCAATCATGACATCGATATGTGGTCTGGATGGCTTTGAGGTCTATAGTGATGAATCAGGGAGCGTCTTAGGCTGCGTTCTTCTAGAATTAGGAAAGATGATAGCTTAGGGCTCACGCCAGTTGAAGGTGCACGAATGGAATTACCCGTCCAAGATTTGGAATTGGCGGCAGTGATATTCACACTTAAACTGTGGCATCATTACCTATATGGCGTGAAAGTGGACATATTCATGGACCATAAGAGCCTGAAATATTTGTTGGACCAGAAAGATCTTAATATGTGACAGAGAAGGTGGATGGAGTTTCTTGGTGACTACACCTTCAAGATTCATTATACTCCCGGTAAAGGGAATATAGTCGCGGATGCCTTTAGTCGTCGTACTCCGGCAAGGGAAAATTTGCTGCTAAGACACGATGAAAGGCTAATTCGAGAACTAGAGGCATTAAATATTTCTTGTGTTGAAAGGAATTCCACTACAAATGCGTGCTTAAACTGGACGGAGGTATAGTGTGATCTGGCGGACAGAGTTCGGCAAGCAATAGGACTTGATGAAATTCTACAACACTATGTAGAGGAAAGTGCGGACTCTAAATTTTCATTTAATGACGGCCTTTTTCGGAAGGACAGTTGTTTGTGTGTCCCAAGTAGGGGTAAACTTCGTGAAGAAGTGATGTATGAAGGCCACTTCATAAAGTATTCGATCCATCCCGGGAGCACGAAGATGTATAAGGATCTGAAGAAAATTTTTTGGTGGCCTAGAATGAAGAAAAACATAGCGCATTATGTTGCTAAATGTCAAACTTGTGCTTTAGTAAAGGCGGAATGCCAAAAACCGGGCGGTTTTCTGAAGTCGTTGCCTATCCCTGTGTGAAAATTTGACAATATTTCCATGGATTTCGTGCATGGGTTGCCGAGATCACAACATGGAAATGATGCGGTTTAGGTGATTGTGGACCGGTTAACCAAGGTGTCTCACTTCATCCCGAACCGGAAGTACGATTCAGTTGAAAAGTTAGCAAAGATGTATGTGGAAACTATTGTCAGATTTTACGGTGTGCCCTATAGCATCGTTAGTGATCGAGATGGGCATTTCACTTCGGGAGATTGGAGATTAGTTCACCAACTGTTGGGTACAAAATTACATTTCCGCACGGCCTTTCATCCTCAAACAGATGGTCAGACTGAAAGGACCAACAGGACGTTGGTGAATATGCTCTGAATGTGTGCGCTGGATTCCGGGAAGAGTTGGGAAGATCATCTTGTTATGATTGAGTTTGCCTATAATAACAGCTACCAAGCTAGTATCTAGATGGCGCCCTTTGAAACTTTATACGGTAGGAAATGTCGTACACCTCTGTCTTGGGCGGAGACTGGAGAAACAAAGTTGTACAAGCGAAAGGAGTTGGATGATGCCAACTCAACCATATAGTTGATATGTGAAAGGTTGTTTGTGGCTCAAGACAGGCAAGCTAACTATTATAATGACAAGCACTGAAACACAGAGTTTGCGGTGGGTGATTGGTTATACTTGAAGATTAAACCCTTTAAAGGTGTGTCTAGAATACGGCGTCTGAAAAAGCTGAGCCCGAGGTATCTGGGACCGTTTGAAGTGGTAGAGCGTCTAGGTGAAGCTGCCTATCGGTTAGCACTTTCGCTAGAGCTGAGTGGCTTACATGATGTGTTTCATGTCTCGGTGTTGCGAAAAGCGGTGAAAGAGTCATCGCAGGTGATTTTTGAAGATCAAGTATCAGTCGACAGTAGGCTAACGACGAAAGTTAGGCCTATTTGGATCGAGGATACGTTGGTTAAACAGCTACGAAACAAAGCTATCGGGATGGTCAAGGTTCGGTGGGACAAATCTGGCCGTAAGGATTTGTCATGGGAGCAGGAACAAACCCTGTGTACTGTGTTTCCCGAGCTGTTTGTGTAAAGCTGTTGTAACCTTATGATTTGAACAAATGTTTTGTTTACTGCAAACTATATCCTTTAGCAATTTGGGGATGAAATTCTCTTAAGAGGGGGGAGAGTTGTTGTAATATCCCATGTTACTTCTAGACCCCTTAACTTAGATTGGGTTAGGTATGGGGTGGGTTTTAGGGAAATTAGCTAGGTTTGACCCTACGTATTGGGTTGTAGCCATGTGGGGCCCACTATAGGACCAAGTAAAACTTGGTGAAACTTGCCTAAATAAGGACCCTAGCCACACCATGAACCCACCACATTGCCTTAACCCTAAAAACAATCTATGTGGACCCTAGGGCATGTCACTAGGTCAACACATTTACCCTAGTTGACGCAAGTCAACCTTGGGCCTAAAGTGGTCAAACCCACACTCATAGGCCCAATTAGCGTAAGTAGGGCACCCCCTTGACCCAACTCAAGTTGGGTGGTTCCATTTGGCTCATGACCAACAAGTGGGGTCAGCCTACTCACCATGTTGACCAAGTCAACCCAAAAGTCAACAAGTAAACATTTTGACCTAAGGGATGAAAATAGGAGCCCAAGCCATTTCCCTTGGGCCAAGCCCACCAAACTTGGCCCATGACCAGCCCAAGTAGACAAGGATAGCCCCTAACCCCCAAAATGAGGAGAGAGATTACATGCAAAGGGGTATTTTAGAGAAATCACCACCATGGCAAACCGCCGCCTGACCCGCCGCCAAGCCCCAATCCAGGTCCGTTTCGCCTCACCTCTACCCGTACTAGAATCCTAGATCAATTAGAGGAGATATCGGGCTCAATTGAGCCCGATGCCATGTGAGAAAATCATGATTTTTCCGAGAAATCGCCACCTCTCAGGATCGCCGGCGCCGGCGCCTCCCGCCATCTTACCGCCGGCAAAAGATGGCAACCACCACCGTGAAGGTGGTGGCACCATTGGCCGGCAGTGGCGCCGCCTCAGCTGGCCGGAAACGGCCCCGCAAAGTGGCTCAGGAAAGTCAATCCTAGCCGTCCATCCATCGGGGACGATGAGCGGATTCCGTCGGTTTAACTTTAAGATTCGTGCGGATTTTTAGGGTACTTAAAGAACTCACCATAAGCTGAACCCTGAATGAAAACTGTAGCCTGATGTGTAACCTTTACAATGCCCCTTAAACTTAGGTATTGGTCAAGTGCTCTTTCGTGTAGGGTCATTTTTCTAGGGCTTGTCCTAGGCTAGGACAGAAATTAAAACCTAAGCCCATGCCAAACTAGATGTCCACATGACCCGAAAGTTCGAGCATGTGGCTTGTTTGGGCATATATAGCCCCTACCAATGTTTAGGAATTTTTGGAGACAAAATTCCTATAGTTTTGGTCATAATATTAAAAATTAAATAAATGGTATAATTGGAGTGTTAAGCCTCCAAAGGGCCCCAAATTTTGGTGGAAGGTCCTTGGAGACATCATAAGTTCATGATAAAAATTTCAGCACAATTGGGTCACTACATGTTTGGTTAACCCACTTGCATTTGTAGGCTAGATTTAGCCTTGGGGTGCAAATAACAAAAATTGCTATGTCTTCTATTCAGCCTCTTTGAGGCTTCTAAAAATCTTGAAATTAATTCCAGAGGATTATTAGGGCAAATTTAACCCCTCAATTTTATTATGGGATTTTTGGGATCAAAAATCCCATTATTTGGAATTTTGAAAATTTAGGTATCTTTGATGAATAATTTGGAAAATGGTCTAACATGGAGAATAAAATTCCAAAATTTGTCATGATCACAAAGAGGGCATATTTAGACCCTAGAGATTTTATTTATCTGTTTTATGAAGTTTGTAATAAGAAATGTGTGAAATTATCATTTTGCCCCTATTTACTTTATTTAGAAATTAATAGTAATATGCAGTGAAAATTTGTGGAAAATTTATAGGGATGTAATACTGTATTAAAAACCTGGTGTAATTATTTCAATAATTTTGGATGTTTCAGTAATGGTAAAAACTCTATAATGGCATTTTGGTAAATTAATTGAAAATTGATATTGTAGGCCATGTTAACTTTGAATATTTTGAAACTCTGTATTTAACCATATCTTGTCAATACATGTGCCTTGTAATTTTCCTAGAATTTTTGTAATTGAATTCCTTATATTTCCTTTATAAAATGATAATTATGATGATTTTATATTAATTAAAGAATAAATAGAAATACTTAAAGGAAAATTATAAATCTTGGGAGACAGTGATATTTCACTATGTTATATGTCAGAAAAATTTCTCACATCAATAGGATTATGATATGATATACTTCATGTGTTAAATGACTTGAAGAATTATTTGAAGAAATTAATTTTAATGGTATAAATAATTGGGAAAATTATGAAAATCATCATGGTCATCATATAAGTCCATACCACCCTAGGATAAATAATTTGAGACATATGGGCCAAGGAATTAGAAGTTGGATTCCGGGGTGAAGTTAGGTCATGGGCTGCGCATAGTAAAGGTAGGTTATACCTTAGGGCCACCGGGGGATAGATCGACCATTGAGCTAGGGAACATGATTGGAATTATAACCCTGGTGGATAGTGTTGCCTTAGTGATGAGAGTAAAGTGAAAGTATTTGATTAACAATTGGAGTGGAGGTCGGCGGAAGACCGTCGCCCTCCTAATAACACTTTAAGTCTTTAGGGTTGTTCTAAAGTAATACGAGAGTTGGGTATCAATCCTGGGTAGACATCAACTAAAAGTAAATATCCTTGCGAAAGGGAACTTTGGTCTTGTCATCCCATCTTGGTTCCTAGTGCCTTCGAGACCCCTTCATTGGGCATACCTTGGGCAGTCCTAGGATAAATCCTAAACTACTAAGAATAATAAATGTTAGATAAGAGTAGTCTAATAGGCTAAGACATGTGATACACATGCTCACTCGTGCCGGGTTGGAGGGACTTGGAGTCAGTTGACTACTTGCTCACCCGTGCCGGATTGAAAGGATTTGATATGGTTAGTTTACCTGCTCACTCGTGCCAGGTTGGAGGGACTTGGATTTTGTTGACTACTTGCTCACCCGTGCATAGTTGGAGGGAATTGTTGAGTTATATGCTCACTCGTGCCGGGTTGGAGGGACTTGGAGTCTGTTGACTACTTGCTCACCCGTGCAGAGTTGGAAGAAGTGGTTGGTTTACTTGCTCACCCGAGCAGGGTTGGAGGAATTAGGACAGGTTCGTCCTATGAGCTGGAGACTCAAGATGAAATACTTGCATGTGCATAAATGGTGGTGGGTCATGCGGTACTGGGCCAATTGTCACACCGATGGTAGTATGGTGACTCGGTTGAGGTGTACGGGTGGAAGGGCTAGTATGTTGTTTATTACTACGGTCAGGCAGACAATCCTTGAAGACGTATACCCGACCTAAAAGTCTAGCAGGCAGCAAGTAATTAGTACGCAGAGACTCTAGAGTACACTTATTACATGTACAGAGGTGTACAAGAGAGGTTTAGGCCTTGTAGTGTGTATACTACCCTAGAAAGCGGAGAAGCCTTATCTGCTGCTGCTGTAGCCACAACGGTGGTACCTGAGAGTGATGCTAGCTCTTAAAAAGTGGGAACTAAAGGTCTATGATCACAAAGTCATTGTGAGTGAGTTGCACTTGCCTGCTACATAAATTGCATCATAACATTCATTCATATTAGGGCATATGCTTCATAGATCCTTATCATATAAATTAGTATGGGCTCTCTTATATGATAAGTTGTATTTCCTGGAAACCTTAACTTATAAATTTGTATGAGCATTTTTATAAGTTAAGGTACGCTCTGTGATGATAGTGTAGTAGTAGTGTAGTTTTACTTTCCTGCATTACTTTAAGTTCTTCCTTTACTAGTACTGTTCTTTACTTACCTCTACTATATACTTGGAACTGCTAGAGAAGAATGTTAATACCTATTACAACTGCTAGTTAGCTCTTGTCACCTGCTTCCACTTTTATTACCCCTTGTTATCCTCCGCTTCGTCCTCTCGCTCGGTGCCTAGGAGCTACGGGGCGAGGTGCGGAGGAAACATCTTAGTCTTTTTGACTAATGGTCGGTGACCATATCATTTTAGTAGCACGAGGAGATGGAGCAGCACGTCGAGGAGACAGGACTTGAGGAGCAGATGCTGATACCACCTACTACCACTACTGGAGCACATGTTCAGGTGTGATGAGTTGAGATGTTAGATTTCGCTGCTGTTAGATTGAGAGAGAGAGAGTGTGATTTGATATTGATGTACTGGGCATAAGCCCTTATTCACTTTCATTTTCGTACTCATTTTGGACTATATTCATGTACTTTTCATTTGATTTATATATGATTAGTACTGTGACTGTGGACTGTGATATTTACTCTGTTTTATACTTCTATTTCTCATATTTGTTGATAGGTTTATGATCGTACTAGCCGGCAGAATCCGTGACTTGCAGTGTCGACTAACCCGTGTGTTAGTGTCACCGTAAGGCGGCGGTTCTAGGAATAAGATCCGGGTTAGCCCCGTAGAGGGGGGGACGGATCTTACAGTTATAATGCCCCCAAAACCCAAAATGAGTTGACACGGCTAGAGACACGGGCGTGTTCAGAGCTATGGCCTGCTATGTGGTAGCCTGGCTGCGGCAAGTATGGAGCACGTCTGAAACACGGGTATGAACAGTACCAACACGGGCTTGTTAGTTGTGACACGGGCGTGTCATGTACCCGTGTCCTATTCTGGGTGTGCAGGCGGTGCCGGCATAAGTACACGGCCTTGAGCAAAGGCGTGTTCGGTGTACGGCCATGTCAATAGAAACACATGCGTATGGGGAACCCGTGTTCTGCTCCAGTTGGTGTTTATCCTGTCCCGATTGAGGGACACACCTATGAACACGGGCTTGTCAGCTGGTCAATACGTACGTGTCGGGGTATGACACAGGCGTGTCTAAACCCGTGTTCTGGTCTGGTTTGAGTCGTTAGTGTGCTGCTTAAGGTTCACGGCCTATGACACGCCCTCACGGGCGTGTTACAAGCCGTGTTCGGCCCAGGAAAATAATTTTAAGTGCTAATCAGAGCCGTTCATTTTCTTTGATAAAGATATAATGTCCCTTGTTCTTCTCTAGGTTTATAAGGTCGGGAATAGATGAGTTAAATCTCATTCTATCATCACCATTCTCTTTCTAAGAGTAAGAGAGAGAGGAGAGCAAGGGAAGGAAGAAGAGGAAACTAGCCGCCGGTGGTGCTACGGTGGTCCAAATCGCGAGCCGAGTTTGGATCTGCAAAGGCTAGAGCGTTGTGGAGCTTTCCAACAGTGTAATTTTCTCCATGGCGCTGAAACATCTTCCAAGGGTAACGATTTCCTTATTGGACAAGTGAAGTCCTTCTTTCCTGCATTTGCATAGGAATCCTCCACCAAATGGTGGATGGCGAAGTGATCCCCTTGGGATCGGTGGTTCATCCCTTATTTTATTGCATTAGAACCGGATGTGTGTAGTACGGTTAGGCATGTTGTGTGAAGCCAATCCGAACAAGTTGGGCTTGATTGGTGATGCTTTGTTTGCAAATCGGAGAAGACTCCGGATAAATTGATTACGTGTACGAAATCCTTAGTGGATACCTATAGCTTAGTGCAGCAGGAAGTACTAGAGGAAGTCTAGTAAAATGTGAGAGTTGATACTTGGTGTACAACTTGTGTGGCCGTGAGTGCCATTATATGTGAAGTTTAGCCGTTGGGCTGTAACTGTGGATGCCTTGGTGGTGAACGGGCAAGGTAAAGCCGTACCCGCGTCAGTCCAGTCTTGAGTCTGACGAATTTGAGCAACGGGATAGGTGGATCTGTACCCACTTTATGGTTATCTAACCTTGACTGCTTAAGGCCTTATTAGGATGACATAGCGAGAGTCTTTGGCCTGCACGCCATAAAGAATAGGAATGCTCATAATTGACCGTCATGTCTGGGACCTTTGAATTGTGGTGGGACTTGGTATTTGGTACACCAATAATATGCCCTGAGTGCACGAAACATCGGGTCGTCGTGCCGACGTTTGTGATATGTATTGACTTTTGTTGTTGTGCACAGCCATGGTGGATTGTTATACATATATGTTGTGTGAATAAATGCTTTGTAGGGAAGAAATTCTGCTGCCCCGTGCCAGGGGCAGGGTCGTTATAATTGGTCAGCCGAATGCTGACCATTGCCCTTTTTGCAACTGCTTGGTGGATTGCTTCTTTATAGGTGGTGTTGGCCGAAGCGGGAAATAGCGGGCTGAATCTTAGGTTGCGCTGCTGCCCTTGAAGGCTTTTTTTGTTTACTCTTGTTCATTTGTTGCAGGCCAGCGCGCTGATGTTTGTAAACCACATCCTTGTTAAGAGACACTTGTAAATCCATAAGTCTATGTACCTTGTGTGGTTATGCGTGCTCGGGCTTGAGTAGTACTAGGATGGGTGACCTCCTTGGAAGTCCCCGTGGTGCGTGCTTAACTATTGAGTTTGATGCATCAAAGGGAGGTTGTGGCCCCCAACAACCCACCTGTTGTTGGAGAGGGGTTGGGGTGCTTGGGCTGCAGCCCGGTAGTGTCGCCTAGAGCGGAGACGTGACATTGTCACATTGGATCGGCTTGGGGTGTTACACTAAATGGATATACAAAAACAAGATAGATGAAAATGGTGTTATAATTAAGTATAATGCTAGACTAGTTGTTAAAGGGTACAGGCTGTAAAGTCCTATTTCAAGGTAGACCCCTCATGCATGTTTTGGTGTCACTATGGTGAATTGAGCCGGTAGAAAATGTTGGGAGAGAACCCATGGTCACGGAGGAGTTATGATGGGACTTCTGAGAAATCAGGAATTCGTCAAGTGGTTAATAAAATTCATCGAGTAATAATCAAATTCATCGAGAAGAGTCAAAAGCATTGAGTTGTCTCGACGAATTCATCGAGTGTATTCGACGGGTTCGGTTAAATGGACTAAGAAGATTTGTCTAGTAGTGATCATACTTATTTTAGCATAAATTACTTTGGTAAATCCATATATTTTCTTGTTTATAATTATATACTCTATGAATTTTGAGTCTATAATTAGTTTCTTATATAAAAATTGTTCTAACTTAATTTATTTTCTATTTTTTAGGTTTTTGACACTCTTTGGTCATTTTACAAGTTACACGCCCCTAGGTCACGGCCGTATACCCCCACTGTCGTTTACCTGGGGCGTGTAACCAAATCCCAATGTAGATATGCTCCAGAGTTAAGATCCTGAAAAAACCACCTTACACGCCCCTAGGTCACGGCCGTGTACCCTTACACGGGCGTGTACCTCCGAGCATGTCCCGCCAAGTTACGGTTTTCGGCGCTGCCGTATGACTTTTGTCAATCCACCTTACATGCCCCTAGGTCATTATCGTGTACCCCCTACACGGGCGTGCACCTCCAGGCGTGTCCTGTCAAGTTCTGATTTTAGGCGCCGTAGCACGACTTTTGCCGATCCAAAGTCACGTCGTACCATAAAAGCCCCCTACACAAGTGTGTACCTGAGGCGTGTACCCTAACTCTCCAGACTATCATTTTCCCTCCAGATCTCCATCAGCTAAATCAACTATGATTACTTTCCCACTAAAACGTCCTGATTCTCCTTAGGCCCCTCGTACGCACTTTCAGGTTAGGAGTGTGGACATGGGCTTGAGGTACGATGTTGGATAGACTTGCACTTGATCCAAGAGAAGTGCTGACCTGAAAGCAAGTGTTTGGACACTACCGTATGGCGGTAGTTGGATACCGCTCAGTAGTAGCGTTCGTTGAGTATATACGACGAATACCCCATTGAGTCGAAGGCATACAGTTATCATCGAGTGGACTCAACGATCATCGAGTGCTACCATACAACGGTAGCGGGATACCGCACAGCGGTAGCCTTCTTTGAGTATATACGACGAATACCCCCATGGAGTTGAAGGCATTCATTGACTGTTGAGTGGACACAACGATCATCGATTGCTATAGCACGGTGATAGCGGGATAACGTGCAGCGGTAGCCGAGTAATTTAATTAACATACGACTCCAAAACTTAACTCCTGGCGTTAGTGATACCGCAGGCGGTAGCCAATATACCGCATAACGGTAAGAATAGTACTGTGGGCAATAAGGTACAGGTCGCAGCACCTGAGTAGGAAGTTTGGACGGTGGCTTGCGAAGGAATTCAACATGGAAGGTACCACGCGGCGGTAGCTTGCTACCATGTGGCGATAGCTCGCTGTTTAGGAAACCATATATCTATTTGGCTTATTCCTTTATAAATAGATGTCCAAGAGCTAGCCGTAATTCTTCTTCTCCAATTTTTCTGAGAGAACAAAAGGTGCAGAGCTTTTCTTAGAAGGACAAGGAACAAACGAACTTCTCTCAGAGGAGGAAGAGTGTGAGCCGAGACTGACGTCGTTATACCACTAAGAAGGATAACAAGATCCATGGCCGGATATAAGGTGAGCTTCCTACCCCCAACCTTGGTACTAGATCTTTAGTTATTATATAGGAGAGTTGTCAACTCAAAAGAGTTTGGCTTGTCTGTGATGAGGATCTCCTAGGAAAACACCATGCTAGGACCTCATACTAGGTATTTGTTTTTATTCAACCTCTCATCTTTTCATTGTGAAGATGGTAAACTAGATTTCGAGATGAAAGATGGTCTTTTGAGGGTGAATAAGGGAGGAGGAAGTGATGTATGTGGTTTTGAACAAATGGCTATTGGAAGAAGATGAACCGATGTCGTTTGTTTTGTTTTAAGATGCATGCAGAAATCTGTTTTCTGCGCGTAGCAGACGTCGAGGACATTTTCGAGCATGATGCGTCAGAATTTAGGTCTTGGGCTGAACACGAAAGTTATAGTTCTCAGAAGGACCTTTACAACTGATGGTTACATGTTTTCATTAGAACTTTGTAGCTCTAGGAATGTGCAGTTGATGTTGTTGCATGGAACGAATTATGTGTAGGTTGCTTTCAGGTTAGTGTAAAACCGGTTTTGGACTAGGTAGGAGAAACCTAGAAAGATGATGTTGAGATTGGATGATCCTAGTTATATGTAGCCGAGATAAATAAATAGTTTGGAGGAATTTAATATACAAATGGTTTGGGGATGTTAGTGAACAAATGGCTTGATAAGATTTCGTTGTACAATGGCTACTTGTTAAATATGGTAAGGATGCTTGCGATTGTAAACCGATAAATGATACAAGTTTTGAGAGAGGGTGTGTTGCCTGATAATTTAATGTGTAATCTATAATTACGGTATAATGTTTGATGAGTTTTTGAAGAGTTAATATATTATTGTGATAAATATATGAAAGAATAATTCTTTGTGAATGCTTGATTATAAAGAAGGAATCAGATGACGTAAATCTCATGGACATGAAAAATGTTGAATCGGGATCTCAAGTTTTGGAAAGGATAGATTGTATAGTACACTGCTTAGAGTGTTTCTCCCTACGGGTACCAGTGTGGGATTGTATGTTGTATGAGGTGGCTTGCCACCTGTGTTTATTATGAACACATATGTTCTTGGGAGCAAGAGGATGCGAAAAAAGTGTTTGTGCGTGTGTTTGGCCGCACTGGATTGTTAATGATGAAATGAGACTTTGGGCCATTGGGATTGGTCCTCAGTACTCATTCTTGAGGCTCCTTCTACAACAAATGGATGGTTGGGCTTAGTATTTTGGTGATACGCTCCCAAAGCCTCCTTCCGTGCCACGATGAAGTGAAAGTGGATGTAGTGTGATTTGACACCCGGTGTCGAAATCCTGGGTTAAAGATAATGTGGCAGGTCTACGGGCTCGCCAGTCTTCACACTGACGAGAGTTGACAGATTGACTTTGTGCAGTGGGGCATTGTCCTCAGTGCTCATTCCCGGGGATCCTTCCATTCAAAGTGGATGGTTGGGCTTGGTCCTGCGGTGATACGATCCCATAGGCTCCTTCCATTCTATAATGATAGGGTAGTGTGGGCTGTGTTCTTGGTGCGCATTTACCCGAGACCTCTCTGAGCTGTAGTATGTAGGGAGCTCCACTATTTGTTCTTAGCGTTGAGGATTATTGATTCCTAGGCTTGGTAGTGTGGATGCCCTCCTAGTAATGGGGACACCGACTCTACTGTCACCATCTTGCCACGACAGATGGCGCCTGAGAGGTTAGTTACCTGCTCAAAATGTGGGAACTAAATTTCTATGTCGACATAGCAGTGTGTGTGTGCGTATGAGCATGGGTGAGTCATCATATTGCATTCATATCATTGCATTGCAGCGCATAGATCCTTATCATATAAGTTTTTATGGGAACGCTTTTATGACGAGCACTACAAGAAAACAGGCTTTTAGTGACGAAATATCTGCGACGAATTTTTTTTCGTCACAAAAAGTATACTATTTGTGACGAAATTAGAGGTTGGTCACTTAATATTGACTTTTTATTAATTAGTGAATAAATAAATATTTGATCACTAAATTTTTTTTTTCAGTGACCAAAATAATATTGCGTCACAAAAAATTAGTTTTTTAGTCACCAAATTATATTCCGTCACTAAACAATTTTATTTAGTGACTAAATATAATGGTCACAAAAAAAGGCAAATTATAAATAAAAATTTCATATCCCTCGTTGAATCGCACACGTGTTTTATTTCAGAATAACTCTAAACCTCCTCCGCGCGCACTCTATCCCTAAATACGTGATTTCTTCCGCTATCATTTATCACCGCCTCTCGACGATAGTGAGCCCTCTCCCTCAAATACCTCCGTCGTTCCAACATGCACATGCATTGTCGTTGTTCGAGCATTTTTGTCCGTCGGGACTGTCGTCGTCGTTCGGGGATGTTCTTCAGCGAGCTGTGTCATCATTCGGGGATGTTCGCCGGCATGGGAAGCGAGGGATTGGTTTAGACGAGAGGAATTTTTGGTGAACGGCTAGGGTTAGGAATGATTTCTTAGTTAATTTTAGGTATTTATATGATTTGTGTATAGTAGTTCAAATGATCCTAAAAAACTCTAAATATCGATTCGTATATATCCAAATCTGATTTTTTTATAACAACTCACATTTTTAATCACAAATTTTTTCACTCCTAAATAAAAGCATATTCTCTCCCAAAAAAAATTCCCCCCAAACTTTCAAAACAGACAACTTCTTAAAAACCTAAAAATTTGGCAACTCCCCCTTCCGCCCCGAAGCCCGACTCTATTTAACTATAAGCTCTTTGAGCCGTAGTAGCCGAACGAGTCTCCCATGCCGAACGCCTCTCTAGTGCTGAACGCCTCTCCCATGAGGAATGCCTCTTCTCTTTTTTCCAAAACTATGCCCTAGCTACCCGTGTCGAACATCGACGAAACCCTAGAATATCGCGACGAGGACTCCCATGTGCGACGACCTCTTAAGCCAAGGTGCACTCATATTTTGAATATCACTTATGCATCCTTCGGTGGGCCACCAATCACCCTCTTGCTTCAAACTCCATCTCAGCTAAACCGTCATCTTAGCATAGCATTTTGGCAGTCTTGCCCAGGTCTTAATATTGAATCAACAAAGCCAGAGAAAGCCCGCGCTAGGTATACTACTATCCTCGATAAAAAAATGAGCCTGATGTCTCAATTCTAAACTTATGAAGTCACAGTCATACAATACACAACCTTCACAACGGCCACTAAAGCCTTTACTAACTCCACTAATTCTAGGTCTGGTAACTCCTCTTTTCTTAAACTTGAATTCCCTAGCAATGCTATTGGTTGACAGGGGAATGGTAGAGAAATGCGGCAATATCTTTCAAATGCTTCACAAAGGTATATTATATTCCAGGCTTTATAATGACATCAACTTTTTTATTCAGTTATTACATTAATGGCATTATAAATGTCTGAATCAAATGAACTTTATCAAGGGTTAAATTATTGAAGATGTTGTAGTAATGGGTTTTTTTTGGAATGGACACAAAGCTCAACACTTGGCCACAACATGTTCACTCTAAATATTTCGTTATCTCCCCTTAAGAGTGACAAAATCAAACTCCATATAGCCAAGAGGATCTAAACCACTCGTCTTTACCATATATAGGAATTTTATAGAAGCTTAGATTTGCAACAGTATATATTTTAGTCATATTTTGAGTCTTCTTAACTCAAATGCATGTTGGTGCTTTCTGATGCCCATATGGAGGACAATGAATTTGATTATTCTGAAGAGGAACACAAGAAGTAGTATGTTGATATCGAGAATCAATACTACAACTCCAAAGGTAAATCTAGGGCTTATGAAAACCTTGATGGTTCCTTTTGTTTATTGGTGGAAGTTGATCTATGCATTTCTCATCATGTTATTTTTGTTGTTGGAATGGCATTTGTATTCTTCCAGTGCTGTACAATATTAGATATGATCATTGATTATGATCAATTGATCATTTAGAATAACTATTCAAGATTCGAGTTATGCTAGTACTATCTTCAATTCTCCATTGTGACCATAGGTATATTGCGTCAGTGGAGAATTGTGGGTGTAGCACTTTTGAGTTTGAAGCCTAAAGTAACTCTATTTTACTTTATCATGTGACAATTAGCATGGTTGGGTGTAGCACTTATTGTTACTTTCCTTGATTGATTGCATTCTCTACATGAAAGATAAAAATGTGCTTTTCTACTGCCAGTTTGCCTTTAGTTATTACGATTTACGCATATGATTGCGACCCAACATATAAATAAGAATATGATTATAAATTTTCTTCTTTTTATTGCAACTTTTAAACTAATTGTTGTTTATTATTAAGAGATATTGGATGGTAATACACCCCTATGGATCTGGATGATGGTCCTGTACGATATTTAACTTACGATTTTTAAACTGTTGTTTAAGCTAACTGTTTTTATTTTTATACTTACTGTTGTTTATTATTAAGGATCATATTTCACCTGCTAGCCATGTACAAAAGTTTCAAGAACCCATCAATTTTGGCTAGGTGTGATCATGGGTTTAGTTTGAAAACCAATTGTTGTTTGTAATCCGACTGTAAACTAAACTGAACCAAACTAATCAGACTGTAAATGACATTTCGGTTTGATATTGATTCGATTTAATAAAGATCGACGATATTAACGAATCAGGAGCTGACAAGCAATGGCAGAAGAAAAGAATTGCAAAATATAGGGTCCTGCATGCCCTCAAGTTGATGAACTAGATTTGACGCTCAAGAGGCTGGGAGACTTGAAATGTCATCTTCTCAAGCTGCAGAAAGAGACGGTTACTTTTTTTGTACACATTATTTGAGTTGAGAAGCTTAAACTATAATGGTAATGTTTTCTTCTTTCTTACAGATACAAAATTACAAAAGGCTAGTGCAAATATTAAGACGATAAATGAGCTATTTAGTTTCTTATCTCTCGATTTCGGTAAGATACTTCATGAAGTTCATCCCAGTTTTGCTGATGCTGGAAACATTCAGCTGAGGAGTATAAGCAATAAGACACTTGCTAGACTGTCAGGAACCATTCATTCATTGAAGCAAGAGAAAGCAATTAGGCTGCAAAAGGTCAATACACTCACCTCTTTTTATACTTCATTCTTTTATTAAGATGATTTCACCTGCTAGTCCTGTACAAAAGGTTCAAGAACCCTTCACTTTTTGCTCAAAATACCTTCAGGTGCACCATAATGTCAATATTTTAACTATTATCTAATGATTAATGCCTAAGTAATACCCTCAAATAACAAATTTTTTTGTGTTGAAATCTGAAGTTTTGAAGTCTATCTTTGGGATTTCATGATGTGTTATTATGTTATGATTCCAAACTAGGTGGTTCTAGTTGTAAACGCAAATGTGTCTTCTATTCTTCTTGAGACTTGATATGGATAACTGATAATGTAGGAGCTTTATTTTGATTTTCATTTTATAATAAAGCTTAACAATCTGATATATCCTCTCGACCTGCAGCACAATATGACATTATCTTGTTCTTTAAAAATTCTAGAACTTTTTCCAGAAGTTTCCTTTAATAGGGAGCCATAATTTATCATTTGTCACAGGACATTATTGTCATCAAATCTTTCAATTTTATGGGTAGTTATGTTGTTTAGTAGCATTTTTTGTCATCAAATCATGCTAATAGTTTATGGCTATTTAATCAGGAAGTTATGGAACCAAACTTCCCGAACGGAACTTCCCTCCTTGTCTCCTTCTTGCGGCTCCCCTGTCTGCTTTCCATCAATCAAACCATTCGATTCTCTCGTCAGGGCGATGAGATGGATGGCGCTCTTCCCGTTACTTCGACGGTATGTAAACCCTGAACCAACCCAAAACTCTATAACATTTCATTGATGTTTTTTTATTACTATGGTTGTGTTGTTTAGACTGTTCTTCTCCATTCGTAACTCATGAGGCATTTACGTCAAACACATGGCAGTGGGCAAGGAGGGTCCTGCAGCTAGCTGTTAAGGATGTCCAATAAATAAACTGCTAAAACTATTACTGCAGTAAAGTTCAGCATTCATTCTTTTAATGTATGATGGTAAATGAATAATAGAGTTGAATATAGTACATGAAAGCATGTGACCAGTTGATACATGCATGATGCATCCAATTAACTGTATAATAATTCATTCGTACCTTAATTTATGGCAATATAAGTATCGTTCTTGTCAAGTGTCTGAATATAATGCTGTTAGATAGCATTGGACGCCTATGGGACTGCTTCTTTAGTCTGCATCCATCCATCATAGGCCTTCTTTCCACTAATTGGGAGCAAGATCTATGGATCCAAGTAACTAGCCTTTTTTTTATTTTCGCTTGAAAAATTCGAATTCAACAACGTAGGAATTATATTTTTTTTCGGCTGCATCCATCCATCATTGTCCTGATATTTGTTTCCTTCTACTTTTATCATTCTAAAGTTCATTTTTTAATGATATAATTGCATTATGGGTTGTTCATCTTGCGGAATTAGATGATCCATTTGTGAAGTTAAGGCTTCATGGGCGATTTTGGCATATGAGGGCGGCAATTTTGGCAAGTCTGACTACTTGTCTCAAGTACAGGATATCGAAATGCTAAATAGATGAAGTTTTCAAACCATGTTCAACCCCACCATGCAATTCTAAGTTTAGCATATTTTTAGTATTTTATTCTTATTTCGAAAAAGAGGTATATTTTATTTCATGGAGCTCATTAAAACTCATGGTGCAGGGAACAAGTCGTCGAGCTTATCTGGCGGTGTTTCTTGCAAGATATTATATTGAAGGAGAATCGGATACGGGCAATTGTCCCCAAGTGGCTGGAAAAAAGGAAGAGCCCAAGAATGTGGCACCAAATTATGGAGGCACCGAAGAAGGAAGAAAACAAGATGGACGAGCCCATGAAGAAGAAAGAGAGTAATTTTCATGAATAGATTGTTTATTATACATTTTTTTCATATAATGAGTGTAATAAAGTTAAGTGTTCTATTAATTTGTATTGAGGGGCTTGGGGTATCTCCCATCATTTTAGTATTAAAAAAAATTTTCGTCGAGATTCTCTTACAAATTAGATATTATATCTATTATTGTATTTTATCTTATATATATTTGTATTGAATTTAATATCAAATAAATAAATTCATTTAAAATCTATTCTTTCATAAATAATTATAAAATATTAGTGATAGATATTTTGTCACTAAAAGTGATATTTAGTGACTAAACAAACAATCACTGTTGTAATGAATAATGAGTGACTAAATTAATTTGGTCACAAAAGCTGTTTTTAATGACAAAAACTCTGGTCACTATTACATTAAACAATTAGTAACTAAATAAATTTAGTCACCGAAAGTGCATTTTTAGTGACAAATAGTATAGTCACTAACAATAATTAGCAACGAAGAATTGTTTCGTCACTAAAAAAATACATTTAGTGACGAAAAATAATTTGGTTGTTAAATACATTTAGTAACGAACATTTTGCAACCACCTTGTGACAGATTAATTTTAGTCACAAATTGGTTTTAGTGACCAACCCGCAATATTTAGTGATAAAAATTTGTCACTAAAAGCCTATTTTCTTTTAGTGACGAGTTACTTTACTGTTAAGCCAATCCTTAACTTAAAAATCTGTATGAGCATTTTAATAAGTTAAGTTACTTTCTTATTGTAGATTTATATGTTTAATGGATTGCTATTATTTAAGTAGAACTGCTAGAATAGAATGTTGATAATAATGATATATATTGCTGTTATTACTACTCATGATATATAGATTCTCTACCTGCTTGTACTACTGCTTACATACATATTGTACCATTATTCCTTCTACCTTCGGGTACCTAAGAGTCGTTGAGGTGATCGGATGTGATTATCAGTTAGTCTTTATGACTAACGGTTGTTACATCTTTCATTTTAGGAGGAAATCCTGCAGATAGAGCAACATCAGTAGGTCATACAGGAGGGCAGCTAGGCCATGGTGACAGGGCCTGATACGATTATACCTTCGCTATCGTCGGTGACTGATGTGTGTTTTGAGAGACTTATGTTGTAGCCCTTTAAGCAATTTGTGTACTCTGATACTATAGAAGCCGTCGTTGCATCTTATTTTTGTTGTACTTGTTTGGACTATATACTTGTGTGGATTTTGAATTCTATTTCATATTCTTTTTGTTAGGGTCGCATAGACTATATTATTTTGCTGGTAGTATAGGCGTCTTGTGGTACAGGTTAGCTCGTGTGTTGACGCTACCGTAAGGCGGTTGTTCTTGGCATAAGACTCCCCTCGGCCGTGTTTTCTATTCCGGGAGGGGGTCTTACAAATGGTATTAGCTTGCAACGATCCTGAACTAAAGAATTCATTGAACAATGGTGCCACCCCCGCTCGATTGGTCAGTTTGTGGACAAATAAAAATAGCAGAAGCAGTGGTGTGCCCATGTGTAATTCACACTGAGTATGTCCAGTCGTTATCTTACGATTAGCCAACCCGACCGTAGGTTCTACCTTTATACGTAGATCTTGGCACACATAGAATTAGTAGTGGGCACTCCCGCCCCTATTGTCCCTACTCAACTTCAATTATCAGAGCAAGGACAAACCTTTAGAATAATCCTAGATGTGTTAATACCCCAAAAGGCCCCGGTGCAGCAACAAGCCTCGGGTTCCAACTGGCAGAGTACCTTTCGATCCCTCTCCCCACCTGATTACCATAAGACAGAGTCAGTTATTTGTACTGAGGAATGGTTGGATACAATGTAAGAGCTAATGTCTAGAATTAGATGTCCAATTAGTATGGCTATGACCTTAGGTGTGTCAGTCCTAGAGTCACACTCAAAAAGGTGGTGGAACTTCTAATGGGTTCCGCTTTCCAAGACGGAGTGTACACTGAGATCAGTTGGAGTGAATTTCTGAAGCCTTTTTTGAGCATTTCATCCTCTCTACTGCTCGAGACGAGCTCGAAGAAAGGTTTATGCAGTTGAAGCAAGGATCCAAGTCTGTTATGGAATATCAAACAGAGTTTCAGCACCTCGCATGATTTGCTGACTCTTACGAGTTCGATGACCGCGGGTACGCAAAATGGTTTTACAAAGGCATGTGATTTCCTCTAAGGCAATCACTTTTATTTATAGAGGATGTGAGCTTGGCGGAGATAATAGATATGGCAAAAAGGTTAGAAGAGGATCTCTTGGGAAGAAGTAAGAGACTCGCCGAGGGCGTGATGGAAGCAGGCCCCAGCTTCAGGAATAGACATAATAGTAGAGCTGGAAGACGAAATAAAAGAGGTGGTGGACATTTCCACCATAATTTTAGGATTGAACATCCAGTCCCCCAGTTAAATCTAACTCCACGCCAACAAATCCAACCTCATTAACAACAAGAAGGGCCATTTAGATGAATCTATTATCACTGTAACAAGTCAGGCGACATTCAACATTATTTCCCACAACTAGGTTGGGATGCTCCCCTGCTTTTCTACCGGCAGCTCTGAGAGGATGAGGACAAGGTCGTGGTGGAGGGCGAGAACCACAAGGATGAAATACGGGAACCTCTAGAGAGCAGATGTTTGCACTGGACATGACTCAGGAGCAGAACATATAGGATTTGATTGCCGTTATGTAGTAACTTGATTAATATATTTATAAGCATCCTTCCTTAGCTTGCCAACGATGTGGTAGGATTTTAGTATTGAGGTTGTTATAATTTGGTAATTAGGCACCGTAACTGTTAGTGGGAAACCAACCTATACCCTATTTGATACCGATTACACGCGTATGTTTGTCTCGGTGGACTTCTTAAGAGATTTTGATGGCATGCAATATTTCACTGGTGTCACTCGAAGAGTTTGACTCCCAGACGGATCCAAGATGACGTCATCTGCCAAGTTCAAATTGGAAGTATATATTGGAGCAAAGCTTTTTGAAACCCCTGCAATGGTGTTGAGAATGCCGGATTTTAATAATATTTTGGGCATGGCATGGTTGGATTTGTAACACCCCAAGTTGTATAGTAGACCTTTTGGTCAATATCGCTGGGAAATAGTGGGTATCGCCGATGGATATATTGAAAACACTCAACGCCTTGATGCGTTGAGTGAGCTAAGCACACTCGACTCCTTTCGACGAATCGTTAAGTAAGATACTTTCGCGTTGAGATAGTGGGTATTGCGTGGCGATAGCCCCAGCTCTCAATTCTCTCAACGCCATGAAGCGTTGAGTGAACTCAACAAACTCGATGCCGTAAAACATTGAGTGAGATATCGGAATGGCGATAGTGGATATAGCTAGGCGATAGTTCCATGTATTCTGAGCACATGTCAGATGGCCGGATGATAGCTGATGAGCAGTGTTTGACTAGGGTCAAGGCGGTTACTGTCACTATCGCCAGGCGGTAACCGATATCGCACACTGAAAACCTTTTGTTTGACTTTTCAACCGAAATCGTGGCCTTTTCCCTCTTTTAATGAAATGATCTTGTGGTTGGGATTAATCCCAAGACTACTTAAGAAGAGGAGTAGAGGAATGAGATTTCATTCTCTTCTTCTCACTTTCTCTCTTTCTTAAATCCAAGTTCTTGATAGAAAGAGCTAATAGTTTGAGCTAAGGGCTTGAACTGAGCTTGAATAGCTTGGTGAAGGAGTTCATGTAGTCGGAAGTAAGAGCCGAGGCTAGATCTGTGAAGAGGGAAGTGAGGTGCTCCTTTCCGTCCGGGTAGAAAAGCTTTGCCATGGCTATGAAGAAAACTATAAGGGTAATGATTTTCCTTCTTGGACAAGTGAAGTCCTTTTGTCATATGCTGGAATCCCCCACCAAAATGTGGAAAAGTGAAGGTAATTCCTTTTTATCGATTAATGAAATCCCAAGTTAGTGTTGCATATAGATCCGAAAATGTGTAGTACGGAATAGGCATGGTGTGTGAAGCCCATCTCGATAGGTTGGTCTGGATTGGTGATGTTTTGATTTATGTGCCGGAGAAAACTCTGAGTACAAACCGGTAGGTTACGAAGTCTGTGGGGTTGTACTTGTGACTTGTGAATAGCAAGAAAGAACTGGAGTTGCACTTTAGCAAAATACTGATGAAATTCCACGATTTTAAGACCTGTTGGATATCGCTGTGTGACAGTAAGTTTTGCCAATGGCAATAGCTCATGGTGATCTATTTGTGCTGTGTACTGTGAAAGTCTAGTGTTTTTGGCACAATAGGTTACTGCAAGGTTTTGGCTGGGTCTGGTACAGAAAGTGATTTCTATTATTAACGCTTGGCGACAGTGAGTATCGCCGACGATAGCTCCCAGATACCTTTTTGATTGTAAAGCCAGTCTCTTGGAGACATTGTGGCTTATGTGAGCTACGAGCTCTTAAGGCCATTTTGATGAACAAGCTAGGGGAAGCCGACCCACGTTAGTCTTTGCCTCTGAACATATGATTTGAGCAATGGGAAAAGGCTGAACCGTACCTTCATTATGTCCGACCGACTCAAAGGCTTAGGTTATTGGTCTCGTTGGAGCACATAATGAGAGTCTTAAGCCTGCATGCCTTAAAGACTAGAAATGCTCAAAGTTGAACATCATGTCTTGAACCATTGAACGGCGGCGCAATCCGTGAAACCGGCTCACCGAAAATGTGCCCTGAGTGCATGGAGCGTCTGCAGTTAAGACACGCGTTTGTGATATATTAAACTATGTTAGTACACGTTCTTGTGATATATTTACATGTGCTAATGATATGCCTGTAGGGAAGGAATTCCACTGCCCCGGGAAAGGGGTAGAGTTGTTTTAAATTAGATAGCTTAATACTGACCACTACATTATTTTCCACCCTTATGGTGGGTTGTCCCTGTGATGGTGCTAGAGAGATAAGAGGGAAGTAGTGAGCTATGGCCCGGTAGCTATGCCAATCCTTGAAGGCAAAGCGAAGTTTTATTAATTTCATGTGAGGCTGGCCTGCGTGCTAATGTCTGTAATCCACACCTTAAAAAGAGTAAATGTAAGGCCTTAAGGCAAGAACAGTTTTTAACAACTGTTAACTGTCACTGGGCGACAATGACTATCACTGGGCAATAATAACTTTTGTGTATTTTTGTAATAAACATTCATGTATTTATATAGTGCACATTATTGTTGTACTTTAGTTCAAAATTTGACCCCTGAAGCTTCCACTAGAATGCTTTGAGTTAGGATGCGGGTAGTCTTTTGATATTCATATATAATCTCACTGCCTGTTTATGGAATATGGTGTGGGGCCCTGGCCGTACCCTCTATTATATTTCATGTGATAGACGGAGGTGTTATAATTTAGTATCAGCTTGTGTTTGTCCTCCTTCTGCGAATTCGTGGTCGAATTCTTTTGAGGGGTAGAGAGTGATGGCTTTTTCGGCAAGTGTACCGATTATAGTCAAGTAATAAAGTTGAGGAGTTGAATCCCCGGATATCAATCTCTCGAGGAGTGCATGTAGGGAGTGTGACTTCGCTATTGTTAGAGGGACTGCAAGTGTCAACGTAACAAGGGGTTTTGATTTGTTGGTTTCCTAATTTTAGCAGAAATAAAACTAATGCGGGTCTCCTACACTGCGTCGCATTATTGGATTACTCTATTAAGTAATAAGGATGATCGACAAACCAATGAGGGTCGCAGTTACCTCTTCGCCACACACGCTCCTAACAATAGTTAGGATGGCGTTATCACGTCAAGAACACAAAGGATGGAAGTGCACAAACACAATCAAGAACTAAATCAACACATAGACATGCTGAAATCATAAATTAAATCTAGTTCTTACTCATATATCCAACAACCAAGAAAAAATAGTTACTACAAGAGAAGGGGAAGAGATATAACCAAACGCACGAAGACTTTTCGAGATTCGTGGCCGGAGTCAAGTGTTGTTGGGCCCTATCCGTGCTCGCTCTACAAATGTTTTTTGGGGTTGAGAAGGGATGTCACTTCCTTCTAATAGATTGTCTTCTTCGTGAATAGTCATCGGGTTAAACCTGACCGAAGAACTCCACGTATGCAGCACCTAAGAGCTTGAAAAAGAGCTTTGAGGTTGGAGAAGACAATGGCGACTGAATATGAAGCTATTGAGAGATTTTTGAGGGAGAATGGTGGCCGGACGAGCTCTCTAATGACGAGAGAGAGGAAAAAGAGGATGCTGGAAGACTTTCCCGCTCAAAGGAGTGGAAATTGCAGATTGGATCCCCTGGGTAAATGAGACCTGCGACTTAACTAGAAAAGTCAGAAGTAGTAGTCACGTACAGTTTGGTGCACGACCGTTCAATAACCGTGTGATATTAAATCTCAGAACAAGATGGCAAAAGAAGAAGAATTGACCAGTGTGTTTCCTCATGCACGGAAGCTTCCGCCCGTGCGTGAAGCAAAACACACAGGTAGCAACAAAAAGCATAAATTTCTGGCAAGCAGGTGGAACCGTGCATTTTACTCCCACACGGGAACTTCTCCCTGTGTGTGACCAAATCGCACGATTAACAATAGAGCACAAAAAATAACGGTAGCTACAGGAAAACCGTGTGTTTCCTTCACGCACGGTTTTGAAGAAATCGTGCGTTAACCGTGGGTCAAGATCGTCGAGCTCAACTTGACAATATTCATCAGCTCCACTAGAATTTCTTCCAGCTCAAAAAAATACACGATCGGGAAACAAGCGTGCGCTAAGGGAATGCACGACCATGCGTTTTCCCATAAATCAGAATTCTTGACTTGGGGAAATCACACCACATGCACAGCAAAAACCAAAACTGGAGCACAAGCTCCCAACACCAATACACGATAAAAAAAACAACCGGAAAGAGCCATGGAGAGCACCATGTGCTTACCCCGACAACATGAAGCTCAAGTGAACACCCTCGAGCCAAAGCGGTGGACATTGTGGTCATTGACCGATCGAAGCAAATATAACTGATTACCGGTTGAAATGTAGTGCACAAGTGAGAAAGCAGGCCCTGTTTAGTCCGAAAAACCCTATAAATATCGGACTCATCACACCACCAGACTTAAACATTTGCTCGTCTCGAGTAAATCATCACACCGTGGACTAGAAAACAGATAGCTGGCTTAGTAATTTCAAAATAAAGTATTGCGAGAAATCAAATACATCATGGGCATAAAAAATATAATAGATAAACTTTGTAATTATACTACGCAGTTTATACTTTTCGATAAGCGTAAATAAATATTGTATCTACTCAAAATTCGATTTTGGGAGAATCGTTCAGTCATACATAAGAAGAAAGAAGGCTGGCCAATCAGGTGAGCATTACCAAATACCGGGGCTCGTGATCACCTCCAAAGAAATCCATCAATGTCGGGGACCATATGCTTGCTCATTCACACTCTCTCCACAACGCTAGTTTGACTCAAGTGTGAATCTGTAGGACTTTAGGATAATAATGGGGCTTGGGTGTATACGTATTTAAGGATGCAAAAAAGAGTAAACAGCGGCTACACATAACCTAAAATGAGATCATACAAAAGAGTATCCTTGAACATCATAAATTGCAGGTGCACCACACCACCAGACTTGAACTTGACAACAAGGGTGTGTGCACCCCCTACTGCCACAAAAATAAAATCACAAATGGAATTTCCAATTACACTTCTTATTTCACAACAACAACAATTTTTTTTTCTTTTCTTGTCCAATTTTTTTTTAAACCCCATTCAACTCAAATTATCAAGAAAACTCCACCTCACAAACTCAAAAACTGCACCACAGCAACATCACCAAATGCAAGAAGTAATCCACATGTATTTAGAGATTAGGGTGTGCGATTAGGACAAGATTTTAGGCTTTGGTGATCATGGAGTAGGGCTAAAGCAAAAGGAGGGATAGGCACAAAACAGGCTAAAAAGGATTACGTTAGGATGGGATAAAAGGCTCAACCGGGCCAAAATGATGGCCTATCACGCTCACGCTTGTCTAACTATGCACCAATTCTTCGAGAGTAGCTTGGGGCAAGTTCTTACCTACTGATAAAGATGATCCTTCCTCATGACTTGAGCAAAACAAAGTCTAGTGATGGCTACACACATCCCTAGACTACCGTTCGATTACACCAAATTGCACATTTTTAGTAGTAGAAACAATATTTACCTTTGCAGAATAATTATAAATCTATTAGCATAAAGAAAAATTAAATCTATACAATTTCTATACGGACCATGAGTACTCGATTAGGAGAACTGCATGAGTTTTGCACTACTCTATCCAAAAATCCTAAGCCAGCATCGCTATTTTAAAGTTTACACAAAAGAAATGCATTTGACTCGAGCCGCGTGTGTGGTTAAGATCGTGCTCATGTGGGTGTAGGTGAACAATGCAGATTTGATTTCATGAAAAAGAAAATAATAATATGCTCTTGGTATGAAAGTGATAGTGATGCACGTGCACAAGTAACTCGCATAACTCTCCTCCACCACACTTAATCTAAACATCCTAACGCAAGATTTGCAATAAAGTTAATGAAATAAAAGTTTGGGGAGAGGATACCCCATGCTCAGAAAATGAGCATACCAGAAGATCGGCACAATTTTCAGTAGAAAGTTCAAGACCAAAACGAACTCCACTTGCAAAAGAGAATACCTCCAAGCACGAATACTATAAACATATAATCACAGCAGCATATTTAAACAAATTAAAAGCAATGAAATTGGGTTGTATCCCATAAGCCCTTTTCTTTACCATCCTGAAGGTTGACCAAATACCTGTATTAGCAGTCTTATATAATGTTCAAACAATAAGTTCATTTCACAACGATAAAGTCTAAAGGCACACAGCTTTAAGCAAAAAAAATAAACTAAGAGAAAGGAGGAGGGCCCAAGAGATCCTTCATTTCTCAGCTAAATGCTGACTTGTGATAGATCCCCCCAGCCATGTGAGATGAGGAAGAAGTGAAAGCTTTAGGGCCCAGGTAGGACGAATCTTCCATGCCCCTAGCCTCTTCCTTCTCGCGTCGGTGGGCAAAATCCAGTCCCTTGTACTTTCTCAGTTCTCTTTTTTTATCTACGGATGGGGATAGCCATGGAGGAACAACCACCCCATCCACGTTAGAGGTAACTCTGGATTTTCCATCCGAAGGCATCCTTTCCTCACCCGCAGCGGGTGATAGATCAGCCCATGTAACCTATTTAGTAGTTATACACAACTTTTTTTGTTCAATAAAAGTTTTTAAATCTATTTTACGCAAGTTCTCAATAGCCGTGCTCTGCTCACATTTATTCTCATCTGAATCTTGTTTCACTCGAAGCAACTCTGTCTTTGTCTCTTCTTCAGCTATCATCAACATTTATGCCACTTCCATAGCCCTATCTTCCTCTTTCTGCAGCACACCTGTCTCAGCTGCACTAGGCAAACTATCAGATAACATAGTATTGAATTTTAGCAATTTTCCAGGTTAATTTTGAATTATAGGGGGAAGGGAGGGCGGTAAAGGTAAAGGACCCTTGGATTCCAAGGTGATGCCGCTAGCGTTAAACTACAGCGTTTCTTCGCAAGCTTTTAGAAAGGGGACCCCTAAGATTGGTTTTGAATTATTCCCCAATAGTCCCAACACCTGGAAATTCGCGATCACTACAACACCGTTCAAGATCACTTCCACCTCATTTATCTCACCGTCGGTTTTCATTACCGACCCATTGGATAACACGAGTTATTTCCAGAGATTCGACTCAATATTTAAATTAAATTTCTCAACAACTTGCAAAGAAAGAATGTTGTAATAAGATCCGAAATCATATAAGGCCACCGTCTCGACCTCATTTATCTCACACTTTATGGCCACCTCATTTTTATTGCACTCATCCACCTCCCCGACACTCTTCCCTTGCCCACGAGGATTTTTTTCCATATTTCTCGGGAGGGCGCCACGAGTATGCTCGGAGAACACTTGGGCTAGTTGCCCCAGCAGATTTTCTAAGTTTCTCATGGAGGCAGTCTGAGTGGCCATGTTAGATTGGGCCATCTCCATGAATTTCTCAATCATTTATTCCAACACACTCTTTCGCGTCCCCTGTGCATTCTGATTATAACCCGATTACGGTGGTCGCAGCTGGCTATTAGAGGCTTAAGCATCAAACTGATGCTGGCCTCCCTACCACCTAAAACCTGGAGCATTTTGGTTCCAGGAGAAATTCAGATTATTTCTTGCATTCAGTTTATAAGTATTGTTATAAGGAGCAGCGCGGTTCTGGTTATTTATAAAATTTACACTTTCATCAGTAGATATACCCGAGGGATCAACAAAAGATTTTCCTGCTGGGCATTCATAAGTATCATTGCCGGGGTTTCCCCAACCCTGGCATGAAATAGCCATCACTCGAGCCGGAGGAGGGGTAGATCTGGTCAGCATCATCATTCCATCCATCGTAGGATGGCTCGCCTCAGCATGTGACTATACCGCATTCACCTCGAACAAATTTCTTACACCCTAGGTGCGTTTCTTCCAGCAGTCCAATAAGTACTATGAGAAGCTGTGTCGCGAAGGAGTCGTTGAAATTAAAAGGATAAATCACACTAACTCTAGAGGGTGGTGAATAGAGTATTAAGAATCTTTTGATTAATTTTTATAACGGATTAAAATAAGTGATATCTATATGTAAGTAGAAATTAAAAAAAGAAAATCAGAGCACCAAAAATAACAAATAGAGCAGCCAGACGACTCAAAGAATTTATAGTGGTTCCCCTAAACTTGGGTACATCAACTTTTCTACCACTATGGTAGGAATCCACTACTAATTTTTTATCAGGTGCCCTACCACCACAGGGATTTGCTCAAGTGCCCTGTCAAAACAAGAAGTATTTTAAGAGAGATCTAGCAACCCTTTCAGCTATTGACTAGGTGCCTAAAAACTAAACTAAGTCTTCTGATACGGAGACTTAACAACCAAAGGCAAACTTTTGAAGGGAGTTAAAGACCCTTTTATAGTAAGGTGAAAAGAAATTTGATATTGCCTTCTCTTTCTCAATGTTCTGAGAAGACTAGTGGATTATTGTTGTTATCAAAGCTCCCCCTGAGATGTAGAATAGTTCAAGAGAATGGGAGCTTTGCTCAGGGTGTACGCCTTCAAATTTCTTGTTGATCTTCAGGAAGCTTTTAGACAGATGTTGATGGATTGTCTCTTGAAAAGTCCTGAAGCAAAAGCTCATGAAGAACTTAAGTTGTATGAGAGCTTTTCTTCTTTCAGTTTTCTGTAGAATATTTTTTTCTGTCACAGGTTACTAACTTACTGCTATCCTGAAAAAGATAAACATTATATATTCCTTGCAGTTTTCAGCCTTTTAATTTTGAATTACTTTCCTTGACTCATTGCAGAAATTCTTGGAGTTGAACGGCTAGAATTTGTCTTTATGAATTTTTCTAACTATCTCATTGAAATAAGCCAAGTAATAACTCTGTAAAGACCATAATTAATGCTGTCATGGAATGGATATATTCTTGATAATATGAGCATTAATTATCAGAGTATTATTGCCTTAAAATAATTGAATTTGAAATGTTATTCGATCTGAGAAACTGTAGAGAAAAAATGTCGAACAGAACCTGGAAGGAAATAGTCGAACTCAGGAATAATTTCGTCGACCTGAACTCCAAGTTTGTCAAGCTGAGAATTCTCCTTCATCGAGCTAAGCTCAGCGATCATCGATCTGAAAATAGACTGCCAATCTGAGCTCCAAGTTCGTCGACCAGAGATAGACTTTCGTCGAGCTAAACTTCTGATATGAGATCAAAGTTCGTCGATCTCAGCTGGACTTTCGTCGAGCTCAACTCATAGAAGGAACTCTGAGTTTGTTGATGACTTATGAACTTTCGGCAAGTGTACCGATCATTGTCAAGTAATAAAGTAGAGGAGTTGAATTCCCAGACATCGATCTCTCGAGGAGGGCAGGTACGGAGTACGATTTTGCTATTGAAAGAGAGATTGCAAGTGTTAACGTAATAAGGGGTTTTGATTTTAGTTTCCTAATTTCAACACTAATAAAACTATTGGGGGAACCTTCACTACGTAGCTTGGGTGGATTACTCAAGTGAGTAATAAGGAGGATGGACAAACCATTGAGGTTCGCAGTCACCTCTTTTCCACACATGCTCCTAACAATTGTTAGAACGACCCTATCACGTCAAGAACACAAAAGATGGAAGCACACCAACACAATCTAGAACTAAAATATGTCAACATATTGACATGCTGAAATCATTAAGCAAATCAAGTTCTTACACATCAATCAAAAAACCATGCAATCAAGAGCAAAGTTACTATAAGAGAAGGGGGAGAGACACAACCAAACGCCCGAAGACGTTCTGATATTTGCGGCTGGAGTCAAGGGTTGTAAGGCCTTGTCCGTGCTCGGTCTACAGATGATGTCCAGGGTTGAGAAGGGCTTTCACTTCCTTCTAATAGGCCGTATTCTTCGTTAATAACCGTCAGGTTAAACCTAACCGGAAAACTCCACGTATGCAGCACCTAAGAGCTTGAAACAGAGCTTTGAGGTTGGAGAAGACGATGATGGCTGATGATGAAGCTATTGAGATCTTTTGGAGGGATAACGATGGTCGGACGAGCTCTCCAAGGAGTAGAGAGGAAAAAGCGGTTGCTGGATGATTTTCCCTCTCAAAGGATCAGAAATGGTGGATTGGATCCCCTGTCGAATGAGACATGCGGCTTAAATAGAAAAGTCAGAAATAATGGTCACGCACAGTTTTGCGCACGACCATGCATTAACCGTGCAATATTTTATCTCAGAACAAGCTTGTAGAAGAAGAAGCGTTCACCCGTGTGTTTCCTCGCACACGGATGCGTCCGCCCGTAGGTGAAGGAAAACGCACGGGTAGAAATAGAAAGAATAAATTTCTGGCAAGCAGGTGGAACCGTGCGTTTTACTGATGCACAGGCACTTCTGCCCGTGCATAAGAAAATCGCACGATTAACCACAAAGCACAATAAATCAAGGCAGCTACAGGAAAATCGTGTGTTTCCCTCACGCACGGTTCCGAAGAAACCGTGCATTAACCATGCGTGAATATCGTCGAGCTAACCTCGACGATATTCGTCGAGCTCAACTCGACTCCTTTCCGGCTCAACAAAACGCACAATCGGGCAACAAGCGTGTGCTGAGGAAATGCACGACCGTGTATTTTCCCATAAATCGAAATTCCTGCCTTGGGGAAAACACACCACATGCACAGTAAAAACCATAACTTGAGCACAAGCTCCTAGCACCAATACACGATAAAAAAATTAACCGGAAAGAGCAATGGGGAGCACCATGTGCTTACACGCAACAAAAGAATGCGCAATTGCACACCATCGGGCCAAAGCGGTCCATAGTGTGGTCATTGACCGATCGAAGCAAATATAACCGATTACCGATTGTAATGTAGTTCACGAGTGAGAAAACCTTGCCAGATGAGTCCGAAAAACCCTTTAAATATCAGACACATCAATGAGCATTTGTAAGTGCTTACCGTTATATCATAAATGAACTCAAGAATGTCCACTTTTGATTGTAAATACACATGTTTGAGGAACTTGTGCGTTCCTATTATTGATTTTGTAGTAGCGTGAGTTGCTTAATTGTGTGTTTCATGATTGTAAGCAACTAGAAGTATTGAGGGGTTGCAAGAACCCCAACATTTGTTAAGGACTAATGCGCCAATTGAGGTGTCAACACCTCCTCCTTCAGTAGAGACAGTTCAGATGATTGATGATGTGGTCTTCGCAATGCTCAAGGCCAACAGGGAGGCTTATGCAGCTCTCTATTCTGGTGGTGAGTTCAATGACGGTTGGTGTACTTGAGCAGATTGCAAGGAGAAGGGCATCGACCTGCCATTGAATATGTGTTTTATGCAAGGACTGTACACTGTCGAGGAGTACTTTTATGCATTTATTATGCTGAGACAACATACAAAGTTTGTGTTTGAGAGCGAGGAGACTAAGACCAATAAATTTTATGATGGCCTGTGCGTGGTGACCTACAACGTCTATTGGTGGGTCCAAAGTTAATTGGATCCCATGCCTTGGTAATGACTGCTAAGTCTTCGGAAATGGACATGGAAAAGTTCAGGGAGAAACGAGAGTTTAACATGATGAACTTTGCAAATGTTTCGAAATCAAACTCTTGCAAGTGGAAGAAGAAGTTACATCTGTTGGAATCAACATCTTCCACAGTCATAGGATCAAAGAAAAGAAGTGGTCGATGTTTTTGATTTTATTATGGCAAGGTACACTACTAGAAAAATCGCTTTTAGCCATGGTTTTTTTTGCCACGGGAGAAAACCGTTGATAATACTGAAGTATTTGCCACGGTTCCTATTTTGTGGCTAATAAGCTAGTATTAGCTACGGATGACTAATCCGTGGCAAATAACACGACTTTTTGCCACGGTTTGCCTGTTTCGTGGCTAATAATTTAGTATTAGCCACGGAAGCCTAATCCGTGGCAAAAAGTCGGTCTTTTTTTAGTCCCACACCGGCAATAAAAAGCACGATTTGGGGTTTATATAGCTCATTCAAAAATATTGTTTGAAATAAAATCGGCGCGGCAGCCGGGCGGCGGCGGCCAAGCGGCGGCAGCGGCGGCCGGGCGGCGGCGGCGGCAGCGGCGGCCGGGCGGCGGCGGCGGCAGGGCGGCGGCGGCGGCAGGGCGGCGGCCGGGGGGCGGCCGGGCGGCGGCGGCGGCCGGGCGGCGGCCGGACGGCGGCCGGGCGGCGGTGGCGGCCGGGCGGCGGCAGGGCGGCGGAGGCGGCCGGGCGGCGGAGGCGGTCGGGCGGCGGAGGCGGTCGGGCGGCGGAGGCGGCCGGGCGGCGGCGGCGGCCGGGCAGCCGGGCGGCGGCGGCGGCCAAATATTTTTTATGTTAGGATTATTACAGGCCTTTTAGCCACGGCAATTGAACCGTGGCAAATGATGAACTTTTAGCCACTGAAATTGAACCGTGGCTAATAACTTATTAGCCACGGATTTTTGCGTGGCTTATACTATTAGCCACACTCGGATTACCCACGCCCATTTGTCGTGGGTAGGTCGTGGCTAATAGTTATTAGCCACGGTTTTGGACGTTTAGCCACGGAAATCTGTCGTAACTAAAAGTGTTTTTTTTAGTAGTGGTAGGACATCGTGCCCAAGAATGTCATGGTGATGCTCCTAGGACAAAGAAGGCAAAGGTTGGAGCAACTATGAGGCGGGCGCCACCTACGTGCTACATGTGTGGCAAAGAGGGTCATATGGCTCGCGAATGCCGAACTGGCATTTCATCGATGGAAACTGAAAGGGAATGTTGAGTATATATACATAAATAATTGTAATTGTGTACCGTATATTTCCTAGTAAGTAATAATGTATACAATACCTGTTTTGTGTATATAAACATGTTGTGATGAATAATCAAGAAGTCATTTCATTAAGGCTCAATGTATTCCTGATGTGCTTATCTTTATATTACAGATAAGAGTGGAATGACATGGCCATAGTAATAAGGGTGAACATGGGTAGAAAGTGATATGTTAAGATTCATTTATGACGTCATATCATGACGTGGAAGCATCTGTGCTGGCAATAGTTGTGTTTAATGTGATCATAAGTATGGACTAGCTCTTAGAGTAGCGTACCGGTATAGATTGCACCTTTATGGAAGTCACAAAGGGATTGATCGCCGAACGTTGAACTAAGATCGCTTGTACGTGAGCATCGAGCAAGATATTGATGTCTACTCTCCAAGTCGTCAAAATTGTTTAGTTGTGTGCAAAGTAATTCTTCATGTCTATATAGGCCATTGGGCCGAAGCACAGTTTTGCGACGCTTCTATTGTGATGCCCTATACGGATGTATTTCCTAACAATCTCCATGGGTGATGTCCCCATAAAAGACTTACTGCACTATTTAGTGGTGCAAGGTGTGAAACCTATTGCCTACTTACCATATCAATTAACGCTAGAGGAAATGGCAAAAATGGATAGTTCAACAGTAAGAATTGCTAAGAAAATGCTATTGAGGTACAAGGGTGTCACCTTGAGGTGCACCGGCCCGTTTATGGAAAAGAAAATAAGGAAGGTAGCCTACATCTATACATCAATTATATAGAGCTGAGCAAGATGACGGAGAAGAATATGTATCTGATTCCACGGATTGATAATGTGTTCGATCAGCTAATTGGATCAATGGTATACCCCAAGATTTTCCGGAAGTCTGGCTATTACAAGTGGAGAATACTGGGATGTGACATTCCCTAAGTTGGCATGTGGAAAATTCTACGGTCTTTATAAGTCCATAATAATGTTGTTTGGGCTAACAAATGCGACATCGTTATTCATGGACTGACATACTTAAGTATTTAAGGCGTACATGGACCTATTTGTGTTGACGACATATTGTTGTACTTTTAGCTAAATAAAGATTCTATAAATCACTAAAGAATTGGTTTGCATACCCTAAGAAAGAACAAACTCTACGCCAAGTTCTCAAAGTGCGAGTTCTTACTATCATCGGTGGGTTTCTTGGCCAAGTGGGTAGTGATGTAGGTATTACAGTAATTCCTGCGAAGATAGTTATGATACAGGAGTGACCTGGGTTGTCCATTGTAGCTAAAGTAAGAAAATTCCTTGGACTTGCTCACTACTGTTTGAAGATAGCCTTACCTCTCACCACACTAACGAGGAAAAATCAGAAGTTTGTTTGAACCCCAAGTGTAAACGAACTTTTAAAGAATTAAAGAATCATATAATCACAATACCTATTTTTAGTTCACCATGTGGTTCGGATGGCTGGTGTATAGTGATGCATCAGGCGGAGGCTTAGGCTATGTGCTTTTAAGTTTGGAAAAGTAATAGCGTATGGCTTATGCCAGTTGAATGTGCCCAAGCAGAAATATCCAGTCTACAACATGTAGTTAACGGCTGTGATTTTGCACTTACACTGTGGCGTCACTACATATATGGCATGAAAGTGGATGTCTAAATTTGCATCAGCAAAGGTGGGTGGAGTTCCTCAGGGACAATCCCTTCAACAGTCATTACACTCCTTATAAGGGACATATAGTCACAGATTCTTGGAGACATAAAACTCCAACAAGCGCGTAGGTAGTATAAATACGTGATGAATGTCTAATCAAAGAGTTGGAAATCATAGACATTTGATGCAATCACGGCAAGTGTACCGATCGTTGTCAGGAAATAAAGTTAAGGAGTTGAATCCCCAGATATCGATCTCTCAGGGAGTGCAAGTAGGGAGTGTGAATTCGCTCTCAAAAAAGTGATTGCAAGTGTTAACGCAAACAAAGGGGGTTTTGGTTTGGGGTTTCCTAAGCTTAACACTAATAAATATATTGCGGGTCACCGTCATTGCGTCTCTTTAGTGGATTACTCAAGAGAGTAATATGGAAGATGGATGAGCCAATGAGAGTTGCAATCACCTCTTCTCCATGCATGCTTGTAGCAATCGCTAGAACGACACTATCTCAAAATGAACAAGAGAAAATAGAGCTCAACACACAATCAAGAACTAAGTTATAACAACACATAGACATGTTGAAATACTTAGGCTAACATTGTTCTTACACATCATTCCAGCATCCAAAAAAGTAGAAAAAGAATTACTATAAGTGAAGGGGAAGAGAAACAACCAAATGCATGAAGGCTTTCCGAGATTCGCGACCAGAGTAAAGGGTTGTTGGGCCTTGTCTGAGCTCGGTCTGCGGATGACGTCCGGGGTCCAGAAGGACTGTTACTTTCTTCAGATAACTCGTCTTCTTCTTGAATAATCGCTTCCCATAATCTATCCGGTTAACTCCACGGATGCAGCACCCTAAGAGCTTGAAACGGAGCTTGGAGCTTGAAGAAGACAATGGTGGCCGGAGATGATGCTATTGCGAGCTCTTGTAGGAAGAATGGTGGTCGGATCATCTCTCCAAAGAGGAGATAAAAAATGGTGGCTGGAGGGATGTGTTCCCTCTCAGAGGAGAAAAAATGGATGGCAGAGCCGAGTGAAAAATGGAAGACGTTGACCTAAATCGCGGAGCACAAGCTTAAATACAGCAGTAGATAATCAGAGCGCATGATCAATGGCGCACGACCAGTGGTGGTGCACACTGACGGTTGATGATTGTGCGCTCTGCTCCAGAGAAACCTACAGAGATAAAAAAAAATAATATATATGCACACGATCAGTGGTGCACGACCGGTGGTCGTGCGCACTGGATCCCATGATCGTGCGATTAGAAAAGATAGAACTCAAGAAAAACTGGTATATCGTGCACGAGATGTGATGCACGACCGGTGGTCGTGCGCACTATGTCCAATGCTCGTGTGCACTCTGTCCAATACTCGTGCGAATGCACCAGACAGAACTTGGAAAAGTGGAGAGTAGTGCGCACGATTAGTTGCTCACGACCAGTGGTCGTGCACTATAGGTCCAATGATCGTTCACAATGTTCCTGGACCGTTTGGGAATTTGATGAGCAGGCAGCGCACGACCAGTGGTCGTGCGCTAAGTATTCCACTGATCGTGTGCATGTAAAAACCCAAGACCATTGGTCCTTAGGCAGGAAACTTCCCAAAACAACCCGAAAAATGCTAACAACCTTTGTACCGGCAACCACAATAGTAGATCCACCAAGACGGGCGTACTATAGTCTCCAAACGTAGAAAAACACCAAGTAGAGCACAAAAATAATAACTAAGAAAATCACACTGAAAGCGGGCCAAAAGTGCACTTATCATGGAATGGACATAATAACAAATATAAACAAATATGGCTCTAAAGTGGAGTGCATCAACGAGAAAACTCGCCCAGATGAGTCCAAAAATATGTGTTAAACATTTGCTCATCCCGAGCAAATCATCACTCAGTGGACTAGAAAATAGTTAGCTTGCTTAGTAATTTCTGGATACAGTAGAAAGAGAAATCAAGTATATCATGGGCATATAAAATATAATAGATGAACTTTTTAACTATACTACAGAAATTAAACTTTTCGACAAGTGTAAACAAATATTGTATCTACTCAAAATTTGAATTCGGGAGAATCATTTATTCTTATGTAGAAAGAAAGTAGGCTAGTCACTAAGGTGAGCTTTGGCAAAGACCGGGGCTCAGGATTGCCTCCAAAGGAATCTACCAATGTAAGTAACCATATGCTTGTCCGTTCACAGTCTCTCTACGGTGCTAGTTCTACTCAATCTTGAATCTGTAGGACTCTAGTAGAATCATGGGGCATAGGCTAAGGTTTGGTATTCAAGGATAAACATGGAGGCTACACGCAACCTAAGCGAGCAAACAATAAGCTAAACGCAAAACAACCCCTCAGATTTGCACGTGCGACACACCCCCAAACTTAGCTTGCAAACGGGGTCTGTACACGGCCTAACCCGACCAAATTCAAGATAAACCTGTTAGGGATTCCGTATCTCACTGTAATGCGTTAAAATGTTTTCTTTTTCCATTCTTTCCTTTTTCTTCTTTTCTTTTGGAATCCCCAAACTTATCAAGTAAAATTTTATTGAATTCATTCCACCACATCACATGAATTCCATATATCACGCCTCCTCAAAACATTAAATTTATTGCAGCTCATGGATTTGGTTGCGATAAGGTGATTGGCTTTAGGCTTTGGTGAATGAAGGTGGAGCTAAATCAAGGGAGGGGTTGGCATAAACTTGGCTTGCAATGGATAACATTTAGGACAAGGTAAAGAAGGCTCAAACTAGCCAAATTGATGGCCTGCGTCACGCTCACGCTTGACTAACCATGCACCAATGCTTCGATGGTAGCTTGGGGCAAGTTCTTAGCATCCGATTAAGTTGATCCTTCCTCCCAACTCGAGCAAAACGAGTCTAGTGACGGCTACACATATCCCTACACTACCGTTCGATTACTCTAGATTTAATATTTTGAGTAGTACAAACAATATTTACAATTGCAGAAAATAGTTAAAATCTACGAGCATAGAGAAAAAATAAATCTATATTATTTCTACACAGACCATGAGTACTCGATTAGGAGCACTACATGAATTTCGCACTACTCTATTCTAAAATCCTAAGCTAGCACCACTATTCTAAAAGTTTACACATGAGCAATAAATTTGTCTTGAGTCGCGCGCATGGATATGATCGTGCTCAAGTGGGTGATTCAGTGTATGTAATGCGAACAAGAAATCATGAAAGTAGAAAAATAAAAATACTTATGGTATGAAAGTGATAGCAGTGCATGTGCACAGGTATCTCGCATCACTCTCCCCCACCAGACTTAAGCTAAACACACTATCCAAGATTTCCAATAAAAATAGAGAAATAAAAGTTGTGGGGGGAGGTTACCCCATGCTCAGCAAATGAGCATACCAGAAGATTGGCATTATTTTTAGCAAAAATTCCATATCCCAAACGAACTCCACCTGCACAAGAGAACAACTCCAAGCACAAAAACTATAAACTTGTAATCACAAACATCTTAATTGAAAGCAGAGAAATTGGGTTGTCTCCCATAAGCCACTTTTCTTTACCGTCCTTAAGCTGGACCAAATACCTGTATTAGAAGTTAAATAAATATTTTTAAGAGCATAAGTTCAAAACGCAACAAAAAAGTCTAAAGTTACACATAACATTAAGCAATAAATAAATCTAGGAAAAAGCAGGAAAGGGGTCCCGGAGATCCTTCACTCCTAGGCTTAATGCTGACTTGTGATAGATCCCCCCATTCACGCAAGATGAGGGCGAGGCAAAAGCTTTAGTGCCCAGGGAATACGAATCTCTGATTCCCCTAACCTCTTCCTTGTCGCACTGGTGGCAAAACTCTTGTGCCTTGCGCATGAGCAGTTCTTTTCTTTTCTCATCCATAGATGGGGATCGCAAGGGTGGTATAAACATACCAAAGAATTCAGCAACATGCTTATCTTTCTCATTCGGGGTCATCCTTTCCTCACCAACGGAGGGTGAAAGATAAACCCAAGTCACATGTTTAACAGTCTTACAAACTTTGTTCGGATAAATAGATGTTTTTAAGTCAGTCTTTCGCACGCTCTCTACAGCCGTACTCAGCTCATGTTTCTTATTAACCCAATCTTTCTCATTCAGTAGAACACCTATCTCAACAGCAGTAGATAAATCATTAGATAACAAAAATTTAATTTAAGAAGTTCTCCAGGTTCATTTGAAATTATAGGTGGAAGTGATGGTGGTAGAGGCAAATTGACCTTGGAAAACAAGGTGACACCACTCACATTAAACTTCATTGTAGATTCACTAGCTTTTAGGAATGAGACCCCTAAGATGGGTTTTGACGTATTTCCTATGGGTCCTAACACCTGAAAGTCAGTGACAACAACAACCCCATTCAGAATAAGTTCTACCTCTTTAATCTCTCCATCGATCTTAAGTACTGATCCATGTGCTAGCACTAGTGACTTCCGGACATTTGATTCTATATTTAAATTCCATTTTTAAAAATCTTACAAAGCAAGAAAGTTGCACGATAATCTTGAATTACATAAAGCTATAGTCTCTACTGCCTTAATCTCACATTTAACAGCCATTTCATTTTTATCGCACTCCTCCGCTTCCCCAGCACACTTCCCTTACTAACATGGATTTTTCTCCGTATGACTTGGGAGGGTGCCGTGAGTACACTCAGAGAACACTTGGGCTAGTTGCCCCTATTGTGTCTCCAAGTTCCTCATGGAAGCGGTTTGAGCGGCCATATTAGATTGGGCCATCTCAAAAAACTTCTCCATCTTTTCCTCCAAAAAACTCTTACGAGTCCCTTGCACGTTCGAATTATAACCCGGATGCGGCGCTCGCGACTGGAAAATGAAGGCTTGAGCATGAAATTGATGGTGGCCTCCCTTCCACCTTTGACTGGGAGCATTTTGATTCCACGAGAAATTAGTACGATTTCTCGCGTTGGGGTTATACGCATTATTAAAAAGAGAAGTGTTATTTTGATTATTTGAAAGTGAGGGTAAGATCTATCTTAACTCTAGAGGGGGGGGGTGAATAGAGTATTTTAAAGTAAATTTACAATTTTAAAAAAAACTTAGCAGTAAAGGCTTAATTTATGTATAGGTGTAATGTGCTTTGATGTAGAAATAAAACTAAAGCAATAAGGATAAAAACCACAGCACACAGTAAAGAATATTCACAAGAAACCAGAAAACACAAGGAACTATAGTTGTTCCCCAAAAACCTAGGTACATTCACTCTTCTACCACCCTTGGTAGGAATCCACTGCAGGATGAGTTGATCAGGTGTCCTGGGCACCAATGAGCTTTTGATAAGGTGCTCAAAAACCACACTAGATTTTTTTATCAGGTGTCTTGCCACCACTGAGTTTTGACAAGGTTCTCAGAACCAGAATCAAGACTTTTGAAGGGAGTTTTGATAACCCTTTTACAGCAGGAAAAGAAAAAGAAAGAGGTGAAGTTGTCTTCTCTGTCTCAATCACTGAGAGAAGACTTAGTGGATTGATTTTGTTGTCAAAGCTCCCCCTGAGAAAGATGAGAGCTTTGCTAGGGTGATAGGTCTTCAGAAGCTTCAGATCTCCAGCAGAAGTTGGTTTCAGCAGAGGCTGAAATATGAATTGTCTGGAGTCCTTGATGTTGAAGCTATGATAACTTTTCAGTATGCCAACTAATTCTCTAGGATTGATCACTTGATTTTTTTTTTGAATTGATCTCACTATCCTGTGAATCTATACTGAGAATTTCTTGTTGTAGTCTGTCTATATTTGTGTAGTCTCTTGTTATGTATATCTATCAGACTGGAGAAGAAGAAAAAAATGATTTATTCTCTGAAGATCCTCTATCCAAGATAGCCGTTAGCCGTCAATAAATGCCTTCCATAAATGTTTTGTCTTCTGGAGGAAAGTCCAATAAACATTCACTGATAAATCCCTTGAAACTTGCTCCAGAATAAATGAAAACGGCTAGCAGATCTCTTGAAATAAATGCTGAGAGAATTTGAAAATCATTCCAAAAGCTGACTGAATTTGAATCCTCAAAGTTGTCGATCTCTCAAGAAAAATGTCGATCTTAGATCTACGATCGTCGACCTGAGCTCAGAGATTGGAATGAACATCAGACAAAAAACCTCGACCTGAGCTCGAAGATCGTCGACTGGAGCTCAGCGACCTGAAGGACAAGCTTAAGACAGATCATCGATCTGAGCTCGAAGATCGTCGACCGGAGCTCGACGATTTAGCAGAGTTGAGCTCAGAGAGCGTCGAACGGAGTTCGACGTTTCGTCGACCTAAGCTCGACGATAATTGTCTTTGCCTCTGCTTTAAGTATGATTCCTTGAATGGTCCTGGGGGCAGCTTCAAACCTAAATTCTAAGCCCTAAACACATTCTAATGTTGGCCTTTTTAACTATCCATCTAGGTCAAACTGGTTTCCTAAGAAAAACATAGTGATCCTTGCCCAAATTAGTAATAGAGTGTTCCAACAATCTCCCCCTATTTGGGTTAGAATTACTATTTACAGATCTCAGAAATAAAAACAACAACAACATACAGAAGAGCAATAAACTAAAACAAAAGAATAGTGCAAGCAACAAAGCAGCAGTCATATGGAATATCAGCAAATGTTCAGAATGATTGTACTGTCTGCTTACAGATATTACTTCTTTTCACTTCCTTTCTTAAATAGAATTTCCCTGTTGGGATTAAGAGCTTCCTTCTTTGACCTTCTATCATCCTCTGCACCTAAGGAGGTTTGAGATCTAGCCCTGGGAACCACAGCCTCAGGATGCAATTTCGTGTAGTCCACTGGGTCAAAGAATTTTCTTGATGCATACCTTTCCAGTTCTGCTTTTCTCTGATCTGATAAAGTAGTAATATTAGAAGTGTCTTTCCCTTGTTCTCTGGCCTTCTTCAGCTGATCTAAAGCAGCAAGTTATTTCATCCTAGCAGTCCATGATAATGGATTGTTCTCTGGATCTTCAAAAGGAACTGCATGCTCATATGTATTCACAGTTACTGAAGCAGTAGGAGTTCTAGTATCAAGATTTTCTCTGAGTTTATACGGGAAAGGACCTAGAGTTGAGTCCATGTGCCTTTGTCCTTCCTTTGCTTGAAATCTATGTTCTCTTTGATTTCCTCTATATTGTCCCCTTCTGGACTGATAACCCATTTGGTATTGTCCCCTGGGATGATATCTTTGTGAGGACTGGGAGGAACTTTGCTTTGAAGCTGGGGTTTGAGAAGCTGAGCCTCCACCTGATCCTGAATCTGGAGGAGGAGGAGAAGGCTGAATCCGAGAAGATCCTTTCTCATATCTATCCAATTTTCTTCTTTTCTTCATAGCTTTATAATTGATTTTTGGAGAACTGCATCCAGGGCTCAGAGATTGGACAGTCATGCAGAATATAGTATGGAATGTCATTGGCATCTTTGTCTTGAGCAGGAGGAACCTTCATCATGGCCTTGCTTCTGGCCTTCCTTTTCTTGGCAATAGTACCAGAAGAGTCATCAGATTCAGTGTGAAACTGATCACTTTCTGAACTTTGGGGTCTATCATACAAATCATCAATTCTCTTTATATATTTCTCTTGTAGTTTCAATTGATCATGAGTTAGAGCAGGAACAGCAGCAGCAGCAGAAATTGGAGCAGCAGCAGGAGCAGAAGTTGGAGCAGCAGCAGGAGCAGAAGTTGGAGCAGCAGCAGGAGCAGTAGCAGGAGCAGATTCTTCCAGATATGTAGCAAGTTCTTTAGCAGCAGTATCATCAATAATAGGCAACATTTCAATATCAGAAGATTCAATGGAAGCAGTAGCAACAGCAATAGAGATGGAAGCAATAACATCCACAGCCTTGAAAGAATTGACATATGAGGCAATCAGGCTGGGATCATATACTGAGATAGTCACAATGGCCTTAGTAAGATCTTCAACTTGTTGCACTGGCAGAGAACTGAAATACACAGAATCAAATACTGATAGAAGACTCTGAAGATCCACTGCAAAGACAGGAGCAGGAATTGAACCTTCAGCAGCCTCAGGCACAACCAGAGCTTCATAAGGCATTGCAGGAAGTGAACCTTCAGTAGCCTCAGGAACAACCAGAGCTTCATAAGGCATCTCCCCCTGCCTGGATTCAGTAGCAACTGGATCAAGGCACCCAGAGGAAGGGATTGCCTGAGAGAAGAGGAAGGGAGAAAGCTTGGTAGACAGCTCCTGAACATGTTTCAGGAGTGGAGCCAAGGTGGTCTCCAGTAATGAGGTTAACTTTGGGGCTAGCAACTCATATAGCCTGTCTGCCAAGGCTGAGAGATCTATATGCTCAAGAGGGGCTTGAGTAGAGGTAGGAGCGGAAGTGGCTGGAATGATGTTGGATGGAGCTGATGGAATAGAGAATGTGGAGGTAGGAGGTGTAGGGATGGATGGCCTAGGAGTAGGAGGTGTTGAGATTTATGTAACTGGGTTGGCGATGGATAAGATGGTAGGGGAAAATGATGGGGTGAAGGATGTTTGAGAGAGTTTGTCCTGTAGAAGTTGTTGGTAGGAGGATGTAGAGGGAAGCTCAGGAGGAGTGGGAGGAGAATCATCCCTGAAGGAGTCATCCAAGAGAGAAAATGATGGATTGGTGACAGGTGGATAGTAGAATAAAGGGTGGAATTGTTCTGAGGTAGTGGCTGGAGGAGGTGAGATTGGAGATGAGATTGTAATGGGGGAGAATATGGCTATGGTGAAAGCATAAACGACGAGCGGCGGCCGAAAAATGATTTTATATTAGGGTTCGACGCGAAAAAGGAAGGATCGTCGATCTCCGTTCGACGATCAGGACTCCTGATGGAAGCTGAAAGGTCTTCAATATCGTAGATCTCAGTTCAATGATCTAGAGAGAACGTCGATCTCAGTTCGACGATCGAAGGCCTGAAGGAGATAGTATGCAACTATCTGACACGCTCTGAACTCAGGTCGACATTTTGGGAAAACGTCGATCTCTGTTCGACGTTTCTCGGGTAAGCGTCGATCTCCGTTCGACGCTTTCTGGGGAAAATGTCGAGCGCAGTTCAGAGATAGAAACTATCCTATAGACACAAAAAGAGGTAAGTTTTTAGCCTTGTCTTGGTCTGTTTTTAGCTTTTCAAAATCTTGTAATTTATTTTAGGCTTCCTCCATCTAACATGCCTAACTGATTGAGGAACAAGTTGTGTTTCGTTTCATCCAAGGGCTTGGTGAAAATATCTCCCCTTTGCAAATCAGTTGGGATATATTGAAGTTCAATTTTATTTTTCTCAACATTATCCCTTAGAAAATGATGCGTAATTTCTATATGTTTTGTCCTACTATGGAGGACTGGATTTTGTGCAATTGAAATAGCACTGGTGTTGTCACAAAATATTTTAGACTTCTCTAAGTTGTAACCATAGTCTAGGAGTTGGTTTTGTATCCACAATATTTGTGAACAACAACTGCTTGTAGCCATATATTCAGCTTCAGCAGTTGAGGTTGACACAGATGTTTTTTTCTTACAATACCATGAGACAAGTCTAACACCAAGAAACTGACAAGTTCCACTGGTGCTTTTCCTATCTATTCTGCATCCAGCATAATCAGCATCTGAAAATCTAGTTAAGTCAAATGCTGAATCTTTTGGATACCAGAGACCTAGATTTGGACAGCTTTTAACATACCTAAGAATCTTCTTTACTAAAGTTAAGTGTGACTCTCTATGGCTAACTTGGAATCTAGCACATATACATGTAGTAAAAATTATATCAGGCCTACTGGCTGTAAGGTACAATAAAGAGTCAATCATTTCTCTATATGTTGTCTGATCAACTGGTTTCCGATGTTCATCAGCATCCAATACAGCATTGGTAGGCATGGGTGTGTTCATACATGATGCATCAGACATCCCAAATTTCTTAACCAATTCTTTTGCATATTTGGTTTGAGAAATAAATATGCCTTCAGCATGTTGTTTGACTTGCAATCCTAAGAAGAAGGATATCTCACCCATGCTACTCATTTCATATTTAGAGTGCATAAGCTTGGAAAACTTTTTACACAAATTTGAATCAGTAGAACCAAATATAATATCATCAACATAAATTTGTACTAGTAGGGTATGGGACTTATGGGTTCTAATAAAAAGAGTTTGGTCTACTCTCCCCCTAATAAAATCATTTTCCAGAAGAAAGCATGCTAGGGTCTCATACCATGCTCTAGAAGCTTGCTTTAGACCATATAATGCTTTATGCAGTTTGAAAACATAATCAAGATGAGTTGGAGAGACAAAACCTGGGGGTTGTCTGACATTGACTTCTTCTTTGATCTCCCCATTGAGAAAAGCACTCTTCACATCCATTTGGTAGACTTTGAATCCCTTGTGAGCAGCATAAGCCAGAAAGATTCTTATGGCCTCTAACCTTGCAACTGGTGCAAAGGTCTGGTCATAGTCTATCCCCTCTTCTTGAGAATATCCTTGAGCAACTAGCCTTGCCTTGTTCCTTATAATAATTCCTTGATCATCCAGTTTGTTTCTGAACACCCATTTTGTTCCAACAATGGAATGATCCTTTGGCTTAGGCACTAGTTCCCAGACTTTGTTTCTTTCAAATTGATGCAACTCTTCTTGCATTGCAATGATCCAGTGTGCATCTTGCTCTGCATCTTGAATGGATTGAGGTTCAATTTGAGAGAGAAAGCAAGTGTGCATCAGTTTTTGATTGACCTGATTTCTGGTTTGCACACCAACTGAGATGTTTCCAATCACTTGGGAGATTGGATGATCTCTTGATGTTACTAAATCAACAGGTGGTGTTGATTGTTCACCAACCTATGCTGCTGTTTCCTCTTGTGGAACAGCAACTGGCTCTTCAAGAGGATTTTCTTCCAAATGTGGAGCAGCTTCTTCATCTTCACTACTTTCATCCTTTTGAGTAACTTGTAATCTGTCCAAGTCTTTAACTAGAGAAGGTACCTGCAAATGTTCTATGGTAGAAGCATTCTTCTCCTTGAAAGACATATTAGTTTCATCAAAAGAAATATGAACAGATTCTTCTATTTTTAGAGTAGTTTTATTATAAACCTTATAAACTTTACTGATCATGGAGTATCCCAGAAACACTCCTTCAACAGCTTTTGCTTGAAATTTTGCTATATATCTCTTGTCATTATTGTGAATATAACAAATGCAACCAAAGATTTTAAAATAGTCTACTTTAGGTTTCTTCCCTTTGAGCAATTCATAGGGAGTCTTGCACTTCAGTTTATGTATTAGACTTCTATTCAACACATAATTGGAGCTGTTCACTGCCTCAGCCCAAAAGGACAGGGGAAGGTGAGCATCTGTCAATAATATAGTTGCAGATTCAATTAGGGTTATATTTTTTCTTTCTGCTACCCCATTTTGTTGAGGAGTTCTAGGAGCTGAGAATGTATGCCTGATCCCTTCACTCTGATGGAACTCTTGCATAAGAAGAGAATCAAACTCTGTCCCATGATCACTTCTAATCAGGGCAATGTGAGTGTTGAACTCAATCTGTATGCATTTGAGAAACTCTATCAGACACTTGAAGTTATCAGACTTCTTCCTCAGAAAGAACACCCATGTGAATCTTGAGAAGTCATCTACAACCACTAAAGTGTAGGATTTCCCTCCTAGGCTTTATACTGTAATGGGTCCAAAAAGATCCATGTGTAACAGATACAAAATCCTAGGTGAGTCACTCTTGTTAAGTGATTTAAAACTATTTTTAGTTTGCTTGCCTAATTGACAGGCCTTGCAAAGTCCTTCCTTCTTGTAGGGGCCAGAAGGTAGTCCTCTAACAAGTTTGTCCCTGGATAGCCTAGTAATGGTTCTAAGGTTAATATGTCCTAGTCTCTTATGCCATAGAATATTAGGTCTAGATATGGAATTGAACAGGCAAATATCTACTTTAGATGAATGAAAATTTACTAAGTAAATATTACCTCTTCTGTTACCTGTCAACACAGTTGTGTTGTCCTCTCACTTGACCTTGCATATAGCTTTGTTGAAAGTCATTTGATATCCTTCATCACACAGTTGACTGATACTTATCAAGTTGTGCTTGAGTCCTTCAACATAAGCTACTTTCTTGAAGGTGACTGTTCCAATTTGGACTGCACCATGTCCTTTTGTTGTTCCAAAGTTTGAATCACCAAAGATTACTTTGGGTCCAAGCTTGACTTTAAAGGATGTGAAGTTGTCCTTGTTCCCTGTCATGTGCTTTGAGCACCCAATATCCAGATACCATGGCTGGTTTGATGTTGGATAGGTCTTCACCTGCACATAAACAACTTATATGTTTTTGACCCAGTTTACCTTGGGCCTAGGTTGATATCCCTTAAATTCAGAAATGAAAGACATCCCAGGTTGACTCTTATAACCTTCAGGATGGTATCTCCTAGGAGGTACTATCCATTCAGTATAGGTGTTGAAACCTTAGGATGTAGGACTTCTAGGATTGAATCCAGATGTACCTTTGAAGGATTGTTCAAAATCCTGATCTCTGTTAGACGATCGTCGAGCTGAGGTCGACGATCTTTGGTCAGATCGTCGATCTCTGTTCGAAGATGGATTATCCTGGAGTTCAGAGTTCAGGTGTCGTCGAGCTGAGGTTGACGATTGTTTCTTGGATTGTCGAGCGCCGTTTGACGATCGTCGATCTCTGTTCGACGCATTTTGTTTAACTATATTTTTCTTTGGCAAATCTGCATTCTTCCTAGCTACCTCTACAACTTCCTTCCCTTTATCAGAGATAAATTTGATTGGGGTTGATAATACTATGGGTTGGCTAGATGAAGCACCCAAGCCTAGTGTACTATTTAATCTTGAGTTCACTATGCTTGTGATGTCCATTAATTTGATACTTCTCCCATTAAGGGATTCTTCAAATTGCTTGGCCTTGGATAGTTGACTTTTCAGTGAAGCTATCTGCTCCCTATAGCATTCTAACTCTTCAGAGAGTTTGAGGTTCTTTGATTTTAAAGTGTTATACTCAGACAGTTGATTCCTGAGGGAGATGATTTCCTTCTCAGATTCTAACAGATCTAGACATAGTACTTTAAACTCATGTTTAAAGTCCTCAGAGCTGAAATCAAAAGTGTTGATTACCTGATCTTCTTCTGGTTGAATCTTTGAGTCTGACTCTGATTCTCCTGCTTCTGAATTTGATTGTGAGGCATTAATAGCCATCATGCAGAATTCCTTTTCATCAGCATCATCCTCATCATCACTGGAGCTAGATGAGGCTTCAGAGTCCTCTTAAGTTTCACTCCATGTCTCAGCAACAAATCCCTTCCTTGTATGTGTGTTCTTGCTATATGAGGGTTTGTTTGAGGTGTTCTTCTTGAAGTCTTTCTCCTTTCTTCTTTCCCTTCTATCTTTCTTGTCCTTGTTTTTGTTTTCTGGACAGTCAGGCACAATATGGCCTGGTTTCCTGCAACCAAAACATATAATTTCTTTATTGTTATTTGATTTATCATACCTTGGCTTATCATGTCCCTTGTATGATCTCTTTCTGAAGTCTTTTCTGGCCGTTTTGTAGAATCTTTTGGCCAGTAGACTTAGGAGCTCATCATTTCCTATAGCTTTATCTTCAGGCTCCTCTTATATAGCTTTGAAGGCTATGGTCTTCTCTTTCCTTGTGGCTGGTAAGGCAGCCTTCTGTTCTTCTTCTCTATTTTTAATAAGCAACTCATAAGATTTGAGCTTGCCCAGGAGAGCTTCAGTTGTAATCTCATTTAGACTTCTGGCATCTTTGATTGGCCAGATTCTTGAATCCCAAGTGCTGGGGAAGCGCATTAGGATTTTGTCATTCAGCTCAGTCAATGAGATTTCTTTATCCAGAGTCTTTAACTCATTGACAATCAGACTTAGTCTATTGTACATGTCAGTCACTGATTCAGCTTCTCCCTTTTTGAAATTCTCATATTGGCTTATAAGATGGGATCTCATGTCTTTCCTTTCATCAGCAGATCCTGAGACAATTTCATAGATCTTGTCCCAAATTCCTTTGGCTGAGTTGTATTCAGCTACCTTCTGAAATATCTCATTAGACATTGTCTGAGCTAAGATGTTCATGGCCTTGGCATCTGCAGTCTTCCACTTCTTTATTTCAGCATCTGTTCCTGAAGGAGGTGGAACAACATTTGTACTTGAGCTTGCTGGTGGACTTGGGCACACTGTCAAAACAGAATTAAATATGTCTTCATCAATAGAATTCATATATAGTTTAATCCTTGCTTTCCAAAGTGCAAACTTGGATAGATTGCACACTAGAGGCTTGGTGCTTGCATAATCATTGTTCTGTGCCAGGCCTTTATATAAAATTAAATATAATGAAAATAACCCTCTTAAAAGATTGATCTTATCAAGGATCTTTTTGTTCAGGTGTTAGCCTGTATGAAAAACCAACCTCCCTCTGATACCAATTGAAAGTGAGGGTAAGATCTATCTTAACTCTAGAGGGGGGGGGGGTGAATACAGTATTTTAAAGTAAATTTATAATTTAAAAAAAACTTAGCAGTAAAGGCTTAATTTATGTATAGGTGTAATGTTCTTTGATGTAGAAATAAAACTAAAGCAGTAAGGATAAAAACCACAACACATAGCAAAGAATATTCACAAGAAACTAGAAGACACAAGGAATTATAGTGGTTCCCCAAAAACCTGGGTACATCCACTCTTCTACCACCCTTGGTAGGAATCCACTGCAGGATGAGTTGATCAGGTGTCCTGGGCACCAATGAGCTTTTGATAAGGTGCTCAAAAACCACACTAGATTTTTTTATCAGGTGTCTTGCCACCACTGAGTTTTGACAAGGTTCTCAGAACTAGAATCAAGACTTTTGAAGGGAGTTTTGATAACCCTTTTACAGCATGAAAAGAAAAAGAAAGAGGTGAAGTTGTCTTCTCTGTCTCAATCACTGAAAGAAGACTTAGTGGATTGATTGTGTTGTCAAAGCTCCCCCTGAGAAAGATGAGAGCTTTGCTAGGGTGATAGGTCTTCAAAAGCTTCAGATCTCCAACAGAAGATGGTTTTAGCAGAGGCTGAAATATGAATTGTCTGGAGTCCTTGATGTTGAAGCTATGATCACTTTTCAGTATGCCAACTAATTCTCTAGGATTTATCACTTGATTTTTTTTAATTGATCTCACTATCCTGTGAATCTGTACTGAGAATTTCTTGTTGTAGTATGTCTATATTTGTGTAGTCTCTTGTTATGTATCTCTATCAGACTGGAGAAGAAGAAAAAAATGATTTATTCTCTGAATATCCTCTATCCAAGATAGCCGTTAGCCGTCAATAAATGCCTTCCATAAATGTTTTGTCTTCTGGAGGAAAGTCCAATAAACATTCTTTGATAAATCCCTTGAAACTTGCTCCAGAATAAATGAAAACGGCTTGCAGATCTCTTGAAATAAATGCTGAGAGAATTTGAAAATCATTCCAAAAGCTGACTGAATTTGTATCCTTAAAGTCGTCGATCTCTCAGGAAAAACGTCGATCTGAGCTCTACGATCGTCGACCTGAGCTCAGAGATTGGAATGAACATCTGACATAAAACGTCAACCTGAGCTCGAAGATCGTCGACTGGAGCTCAGCAAACTGAAGGACAAGCTGAAGATAGATCGTCGATCTGAGCTCGAAGATTGTCGAGCGGAGCTCGACGATTTAGCAGAGTTGAGCTCAGAGAGCGTCGAACGGAGTTCGACGTTTCGTCGACCTAAGCTCGACGATAATTGTCTTTGCCTCAGCTTTAAGTCTGATTCCTTGAATGGTCCTGGGGGCAGCTTCAAACCTAAATTCTAATCCCTAAACACATTCTAATGTTGACCTTTTTAACTATACATCTAGGTCAAACTGGTTTCCTAAGAAAAACATAGTGATCCTTGCCCAAACATAGTAATAGGGTTTTGGTTTGGGGTTTCCTAAGCTTAACACTAATAAATCTATTACGGGTCGCCATCATCGTGACTCTTTGGTGGATTACTCAAGAAAGTAATATGGAAGATGGATGAGACAATGAGGGTCGCAATCACCTCTTCACCATGCATACTTTAAGAAATCGCTAGAAATGAACTATCTCAACATAAATAAGAGAAAATAGAGCTCAGCACACTATCAAGAACTATGTTATAACAACACATAGACATACTGAAATACTTAGGCTAACAATGTTCTTACACATCATTCCAGCATCCAAATAAGCAGAAAAAGAATTACTACAAGTGAAGGGGAAGAGAAATAACCAAACACACGAAGGCTTTCCGAGATTTGCGGCCGAAGTTAAGGGTTGTCGGGCCTTGCCGAGCTCGGTCTGCGGATGATGTCCAGGGTCCAGAAGGGTTGTCACATCCTTCAAATAACCCGTATTCTTTGTGAATAATTGTTTGGCTACATCTATCTGGAAAACTCCACAGTTACAGCACCCTAAAAGCTTGAAACAGAGCTTGGAGCTTGGAGAAGACAATGGTGGCCGGAGATGATGCTATTGCGAGCTATTGGAGGAAGAATGGTTGTCGAATCAACTCTCTAAAGAGGAGTGAAAAAATGGTGGCTGGAGGGATGTTTTCCCGCTCAGAGGAGCAGAAATGGCGGGCGGAGCCGAGTGAAAAATGGAAGGCATTGACCTAAATAACGGAGCACAAGCATAAATACAACAGCAGATAATCAGAGCACACAATCAGTGGAGCACGACAAGGGGTCGTGCGCACCTACGGTTGATGATCCCGCGCTCTACTCCAGAGAAACCTGCTGAGATAGAAAAATAATATATTTGCATACGATTAGTGGAGCATGACCGATGGTTGTGCACACTTGATCCCATGATAGTGCGATTAGAAAAGGCAGAACTAAAGAAAAACTTGTATAGCATGTACGAGCAGTGGTGCACGACCGGTGGTCATGCGCACTATACAGAACTTTGAAAATTGGAGAGTAGTGCGCATGATTAGTGGCTCACGACCAGTGGTCTTGCAGTATAGGTTCAATGATCGTGCGCAGTGTTCCTGAACTATTTGGGAATTTGATGAGCAGGCCGCGCATGACCAGTGGTCATGCGCTAAGGAGACCTCTGATCGTGCGTGTATAAAAATGTATGACCAGTGGCCCTTTGGCAGGAAACTTCCCAAAACAACCCGGAACACGCTCACAACCTTTGTACCTGCAGCCATAACAGCAGAGCCACCAAGACGGGCGTACTATAGTTTCGAAACGTAGTAAAACACGAAGTAGAGCACAAGAATAATAAATAAAAAAATCACACTGAAAGCGGGCCAAAAGTGCACTTATCATGGAATGTACATAATAATAAATATGAACAAATATGGCTCTATAGTGTAGTGCATCAACTAGACAACTCACCCAGATGAGTCTAAAAGTATGTGTATAACTTGGACTCATCAATATTTCTTGTAATGACAAGACTAATACGGCAAATGCGTGCTTGAACTGTACGGAGGTATAGTATGACCTTACTGTAGTAAACGAACAAGAACAAACTGGAAGTGGTATAACAGAAATTTTATTATCTGAAAAAGGTATCTATTACAAAGGTATGGCCTCCCGTTTATTAAATGGAGGAGAGAAGAGAGAATACAAATTAGAGATGTGAGACTAAAAATTTACAGTACTAAGCGGCATATATAAAAAACAAACATCAAAAGCCACGCGGTTACATGAGAAGGGCTAATCGCTCGTCTACCACTAGAGAGAAAGAAGCCGCCATGGGAGACCGCAAGATTGCCCGGTTTCCAAGCCGCCTGAGACAAACTGCTAGACCACTTGGACTCCAGACAGCAAAAGCCCAGCAACCAAACCGCTGATGGGAAACCGCCAGACCACGCGCTCTTTAATCCGCCAAACCGCCCGGTCACTAACTCCAATACTCCATCTCAAGATAGAGCATATATATTGATCATGCCCATCTTGTCGCAAATATGAAGAAACGAGGCGGATACTGGCTTGGTGAAGATGTCAGCCAACTCTTTATCAGAAGTGACGAAGGGAGTGTAAATTTGTTCCTTCAAAATGTCTTCACGAATGAAATGAAAGTTGACCTCAATGTGCTTGGTTCTTTAATGAAAGATAAGATTTTTGGAGATGTATATGACAGCCTTGTTATCACAGAACATAGGTAGAGGATAGTTGTAGACCTCTCCTAAATCCATCATGAGTGCCCGTAATAACTTTAACTCACAAGTGGTCGATTCCATACTACGATACTCAGCTTCTGCACTGGACCTGGAAACAACAGACTGCTTCTTGCTGTTCCAGCTCACTAGATTTCCCCCAACAATGGTGCAAAAAACCGAGGTTGACTTGTTATCTCCTTTGTCATCAGCGTAACTTGTATCTGAGTATGCTTCAACCCTCAGATGACCATTCTGCTGAAAGAGTAATCCTTTCCCAGGCACTGCTTTGACATACTCTAAGATATGTAAGACGGACTGTAGATGACACTCCCTGAGAGCTTGCATGAATTGACTCACCTTGCCCACAACATAGGAAATATCGGGCCTGGTCACTATGAGATATATGAGCTTACCAACAAGACGCCTGTACCGCGTAATATCTGAAAGAGGAGGTCAATCATCTATCCAGGTTTTATCTTCTCCAGTTTCCATGGGGCATCGGGCAGGTTTTACTCAAATCAATCCTGCCTCTTTTAATAGATCAAGAGCATACTTACGTTGGGAGAGGACTAAGGAGTTGGGCTTTCGAGATATTTCGATCCCCAAAAAGTACTTTGGAGAGCAAATATCTTTTGGGACCAGATGTTGACGAAGATACCGCTTTGTCAAGGCTACCCCTTCCTAGTCATCGCCAGTGAGAAGAATATCATCGACGTTCACAGCTAGAACCACCAGTCCCGAGGAAGTTTTGTGAATGAATAGAGAGTAATCGGCAGAGCTTCGTGCAAAACCAACGGCCTCCATGATGCCGCTGAACTTGTCAAACCAAGCTCGAGGGCTCTGCTTGAGGCCGTAGATTGCCTTCTTCAGCAGGCATTCTCGGGTCTCCCCCTGAGAAACATACCCAGTAGGTTGCTCCATGTAGATGGCCTCTTGAAGATCACTATAATGAAAGGCATTCTTGACATCCAACTGGGAAATCGACCAATCTCTATTAACAGCCACAGAGAGTAGGACCCAGATAGTGCTGAGACGAGCCACGGGAGAGAAGGTGTCAAAGTAATCAACTCCATAGGTCTGATTAAAGCCCTTAGCAACAAGGAAGGCCTTATAACAATCCACAGTGCTATACAGGCAAAATTTGACCATAAAGACCCAGCGACAGCCAATAACATCAGTACCTAAGGGAGGAGGAATAAGAGTCCAGGTACCCCCCTCAGTTAGGGTGGCCATTTCCTCATCCATAGCCATCATCCAGTGAGGAATAGCAAGAGCCTCCTGGTAGGAACAGGGTGTTGCAGTGGCAGAGATAGCTAGTGCAAAGGCCCTGCGAGAAGAGGTAAGGCGATCTTATGAAACAACAACAGCAAGGGGGTGTAGAGAGCACGTCCGCACCCCTTTGCGAAGAGCTACTAGAAGATCCAGTTTGGCGTGTCCCTCGACATCCGGAGCATCTGTGGCAGAGAGAGCTGGCCCAGGAGTAGAGAGCTACGGCGGCAGAGATGAGTGAGATGGTGGTGGAGAAGAGGGAGAGAGAGGCGGAGGGAGAAGAGTGGACGGAGATGGTGTAGGGGTTGAGATCTCAGTAGGAGATGAGGGAACGAAGGGAAAAACAGGAGTATCAGAATCTAGGGGAGAGGAGAAGAGTCATCCGAGAAGTAGGAGGCATTCTCGAAGAAGGTGATGTCAGCAGAGACGAATTGCTTACGAAGAACGGGGTCAAAGAAACAATAGCATTTCGGAGTGGTGGAGTACCCTAAAAAAACATTTGGTGGAGCGAGGGGAGAGCTTATAACGTGTAGCAGATGGGGCATGCACATAGGCAGTGCACCCAATGTAAGACCCCCCCTCCCGGAACACAACACACGGCACGAGGGGAGTCTTATGCCCGAAATAGCCGCCTTGCGGTAGCACTAACACACGGGTTAGCCTTTACCACAAGACGCCTATTCCGCCGGCTACAATCCATATCAATACAATTATGCCAACCCAACCATAACAGAAAAGTAAAACTAAAAGCAGTTCAGTTCACAGCTAAGTTAAAGTCCAAAATAGCGGAAGATAACAAGCACAACATGCTTGTACAAATAAACAAGAGTCTAGAAATGTTTTGCCAAACGGCTACATGAAAACACTCACTACTGTCACTGACGGTGCCGATGGCACCACCACCTCAGGTCCTATCATCCGGGCCTGGCTGTCCTGCTGCATAGTCCGTTGCCGCTCTACCTGCGGGGTTTCCTCCTAAAAAGGAAGACGTAGCAACCGTTAGTCATAAGACTAAGTGGCTTCACATCCGCTCCCCCGGCGACTCCTCGGCACCGGGCGGAGAAAGGAACAAGGTACAATATGTATATATATAAGCAAGTAAACAAGCAGGTGACAGTAAATATAGTGGAGAATAAGCTACACTACACAACTAGCAGTTCTACAAATATCCATAGTAAATGACAGTAGGTATAAGTACTCAGAATAGTAACTTAACTTATAAGAGTGCCCATACAAACTTATAAGTTAAGGATCGGCTTAACAGTAAAGTAACTCATCGTATAAGAGTGCCCATACAAACTTATACGATGAGGATCTTGTGTATGCAATGAATGACATGTTATGAATGTTATGTTATGACCGACTCATGCGCACGCACATGCAAGTTTGCTATGTCGACACAGACTAGAAGTTCCCACTTTTCGAGCAGGTAGCTAACCTCTCAGGCGTCGTCCGTCGTGGCCAGACGGCGACAGTGGAGCGGGCGTCTCCACTACTAGGTGGTATCACACTACCTATCCTAGGCCCCCGTACGCCTCAACGCTAAGAACACAACAGCGGAGCTCACATGCGTACTACGGCTCAGAAGGGGTCTTGGGTAAATGTGCACCAAGAACACAGCCCAACCTGGCCTTTGATTTCGAACCGGATGGAACCTCGGAAACGCACGAGGTGCAAGCCCAACCGTTCTCATGGCACGGAGGAGATCTCGGGTTATGGACACCAAGTATCTAACCCTACCGCCCAAGGTCTACCCATTGGCTCCCATCGGTGTGACGACTGGCGAACCCGTAGACCTGCCACATTCATTATCTCAACACCGCGACACGATGAATCGTCGCACATCACATGCCCCAAAACAACTCACTCGATGCTACCCATAGGGAGACTACCACTCTAAGCATCGGTTGTTAATAAACCCCTTGGGCTCGGATTACGGTTACAAAATACTCCTCACATAGTGTTCATCATATTCACGCCCCTCTATTCACTGATTTCACCTCAATACTTCGCATAATTAATATGTTCAACATCAAACTATATAAATAAATTCAATACCAATCTCAACTCTTAATTACTAGCCTTCCCATCCAATCCATTTCCCTAACATTGCATGGTTATTCCTTATTGCACAACCAAATGAGTAACCATACTAAATTATAGTAACAACAACATTATAGATGTATGGGAACAAGATAACAAATGAGTAAATCACAATCATTGCAATAGTGCTAGCATTATAATTTAACAAATGCAATAACATAGGATAGTCCAATACTAAAACTGGGATTCCCGGAGCTACAGGAATCCGATCACAACGCACAACCCCTCGTTGGAAAGGTATTCGCGAGGGCTACGACTTTCGTGTTGAGTCGATCACCCAGATCTGGTCGCAACATACCAGAAATTCAACTCGAATGCGTACAGGAAAACAGTTTCCTGTACAGGAATTTTCCGAACGCAGCGGACTCGAACCAGCTTTCCCGTGGCTACAGGTATTGCATGGAAACGAGCAACCACTCGTTGGAAAGGTAATTTCGAGGGCTACGACTTTCGTGTTGAGTCGTTCACCCAGATTTGGCCAGAACACCTCCGAAATTGGCCACGAAGGTCGCAGCGTGCAGAAATCAGATTTCTGCACGCATCTTAAGGCGAGATGAACGGCATCCGTTCATCTTCTTCCTTGCAACGACCTCGCATAAACTTCTCCAGAAATCACACCCAACCTTATTTCTCCTTTCAAAGCCAAACCCTCAACGAAAACCCCTCTCATCTCCTCTTTGAATGATGAGAAGGTTGAGGGAGACTAAACCTAGAAAATCTAGGTATGGCTTTAACCTAAGAACTCTCCTTCTCACATCAAGACTCTATGGAGTCGATGTCTCTCCTATCATAACTATAGATCTAGCACCAAGGGAGAGGGGAGGAAGCTCACCTCAAGTCCAGCGGTACCACCATGGCCGGCCATGAGCCTCGCACTCCTTCGCGGCGGCATTGTTTTTCCCTTGACGATGGCGGCGCTTTGATTCCTCCAAAGATGGCTCCGGCAAGCTTTTCCTCCTCCTCCAGCCAAGAACTCTCTCAGGAATTTCGGGGCAGAAGAAAGGAGAATGAATGCTAGGGTTTCCAACTTTTTCCTTTTTATACATCGCAGACACGGGTAGGCACACGGCCGTGTTCCTACCCGTGTTCAGGTGACACGGCCGTGTGTCATGCCGTGTCTAGGGCCGTGTTCCTCCCAGATCCACTTTCTGCCGGGTCAGGGTTGCGGCACACGGGTAGGGACACGGCCGTGTCCCGACCCGTGTCCTTGGCACACGGCTAGGGACACGCCCGTGTCCCAACCCGTGTCCATGGCACACGGCTAGGGACACGCCCGTGTCCCAATGCCGTGTACCTCTCTGACTGGTAAGCCTATTTTTATGAGGCACATGGGTATGGACACGGCCGTATCCATACCCGTGTCAGCCAGAAAGGCCATTTTGCCTTGTTTTCCTCATTTCCCGTACGTCCGCACCTGTTCCCCCTCATCCCCCATTGGGCTCACCACAGCCCCCTTGACTCAAATACGCAAACAAGGGGCCTAGCGCGAATTGGGACGTTACAAATCCTATAAACAAAATAAAAGATTTCGTCCCCGAAATCAGGGTAAGGCTACGGGAGTGAAACACATAAAAGGAAACTATGCTTTCAAATAAAATTTTTACCTGGAGTAAATAATTCCGGGTAGCGCTCTTGCATCAAATCCCTTGGCTCCCATGTGCACTCTTCCTTCCCATGATTAGACCATAGCACTTTCACCAAGAGAACACTTTTGCGGCGCAAGGTTCTTATCTCGTTATCAACGATCCGCACCGGCTCCAGTCGCACAGACCTATCAGACGCCACGGCACCATCCTCCGTGGGGATATACTGTTCAGGTCGCAACAAAGCCTTCCGAAGCGACGATACGTGGAACACGTCGTGAAGGTTCTCCAGCTCCGGTGGTAACTCCAACCGATAGGCCAGAGGGCCAATCCTTTCCACTACAACATAGGGCCCAACATACCTTGGGCTGAGCTTCTTGACTCCACGTACTCGTGACACTCCGTGCATCGGTCGAATCTTCAGGAACACCTTATCACCCACTTGAAACTCTACCATACGGTGCCTTGCGTTGTAATATTTCGCTTGTCGGCTTTGAGCCTCTAGCATTCGATTCCGGATCAACCTAACCACCGCGTCCGTGTCATCAATATACTGATTTCCCAATGTCTTCGGATCTTCGTCTTGCACCCAGGACAAGGGTGTTCTACACCTCCTTCCATACAAAGCTTCATGAGGTGCCATTCCAATTAGCTTGATGACTGTTATTATAAGAGAACTCCACAAGAGGTAAGAGCCTCTCCCATGGCTCTCCTTTATCTAGCACACACAACCTCAATAGGTCCTCCAATGTTCGGATGGTTCGTTCAGATTGCCCGTCCGTTTGTGGGTGAAAGGCTGTGCTAAAGGCGAGGCGCGAGCCCAAATAAGCCTGTACAGCCCTCCATTCTCTTGAAGTAAACCGACCATCCCGGTCGGAGACGATCGTCTTTGGCACACCATGGTACCGCACAAATTGTTCCACAAAGAGACGCACTAAGACGCCCACTTGCGCCTCCTTCTTCATTGGGATAAATCGGGCTACCTTGGTCAACCGGTCAACTATCACCCACACAGAATCATTCCCCGAGCGCGAGCGAGGTAACCCGTGGACGAAGTCCATGGAGATGTCCTCAAATTTCCATTCGGGGATGGGCAACGACTGTAGCATTCCACCGGGGCTTCGGCACTCTGCCTTCACCATTTGGCAGGCCACACAATGAGTAACAAAGTACTTGACATCCCTCTTCATGCCCGGCCAACACATCGTCTTTCTCAAATCGGTGTACATCTTCGCGATCCCCGGGTGCACCGAGTACTTGGAGCAATGGGCCTCCTTTAGAATATCCTCCCGAATGTTGTCACCTTCGGGGATGTAAAGCCGGCCACGAAAATGGACGAGGCCGTCTTTTAGGGAGTATTCTTCCGTAGTCCCATCCTCCATTGACTTGAAAGCCGGGGTTAAAGCCGCATCCTTCTTTTGTTCCGTACGGATCCGGTCTCGTATGTTGCAAACTATACTCATCGCGGCCAAATATTCGGTGTACTCTTCCGGTTGATTCTTAAAGACCAAAGTGATTTCCATCTCTTGCAACGTCCGGATTAACTCCATCCTCATCAAGCGGGATTCCGTGCTCGCTTCCGGCGCTTTCCGGCTCAAGGCATCAGCTACGGAATTAACCTTCCCGGGGTGGTAGTTCAAGGTGAAATCATAGTCGCAAAAGAACTCCAACCACCGCCGCTGTCTCAAGTTTAACTCCTTTTGGGTGTGAACGTACTTCAGATTTTTGTGATCCGAGTAGATCTCGCAGTGGACGCCGTATAAATAATGCCTCCACATCTTCAAGGCGAATACCACCGCTCCCAACTCTAGATCATGCACCGGGTAGCTGGCTTCATGCTTCTTCAACTGTCTTGAAGCATATGCGATCACATGCCCATTCTGCATCAACACAGCTCCCATCCCTTGATACGACGCATCCGTGTAGACTTGAAAGCCCTCCTTCCCAGATGGAAGAGCTAGAATGGGTGCAGTCGTCAATCTGTCTTTCAACTCTTGGAATGCAGCTTCGCACTGGGGTGTCCATTCAAACGGCACACCCTTCTTGGTCAGCGTAGTAAGGGGAAGGGCGATCTTCGAGAAGCCTTTCACGAACTTGCGATAGTACCCAGCAAGTCCAAGAAAACTTCGTATGTCGGCCGCTGACTTCAATGGCGACCACTCCTTCACGGCCCGCACCTTGGCCGGATCTACTGCTAGCCCCGCCCCACTAATCACATGGCCCAAGAACGCGACCTCTCGAAGCCAAAACTCACATTTGCTGAACTTGGCAAACAAAGTGTGCTCCTTTAGTTTCCTCAGCACTAAAGTTAGATGTTCGGCGTGTTCTGCTTCAGTCTTGGAGTAGACCAGGATATCATCGATGAACACGATGACAAAGATATCCAAATAAGGGCTGAACACCTTGTTCATCAAGCTCATAAAGGCAGAAGGGGCGTTCGTGAGCCCAAACGGCATCACGGTGAATTCATACAAACCATATCTCGAACTGAACGCCGTCTTCTGAATGTCATCTTCTTGTATCCTCAGCTGATAATATCCCGAACGCAGATCTAACTTGGAGAACCAATACGATCCCACCAATTGATCGAATAATTCATCAATGCGCGGTAGGGGATAGGTGTTCCGCACCGTTAACCGGTTCAACTCTCGATAATCAATACATAACCGCAAGGTGCCATCCTTCTTTTTGACGAACAAAACGGGCGCTCCCCAAGGCGACGAACTTGGGCGAACGAACCCTGCTTCCACCAATTCCTGAAGCTGAACTCTAAACTCTGCAAGTTCCCTCGGAGCCATTCGGTATGGAGCTCGCGAGACGGGCTTGGCACCCGGAATTAGCTTGATTTGGAAGTCCACTTCCCTATGCGGGGGTAGTCCTGGCAATTTCTCGGGAAATACCTCGGGAAATTCTCGCACCACCCGCACATCCTTGACCTCTAATGTCAATTTCTTCAGCTCGAAGCAAATTACATAGACCTCGTCCCCTTCCATATGAGATTTCATAACTTGGATTGAAGATAATAATTTACGGGGTGCGAATTTAATACCTTGGAAGATGACTTCCGAGTCTCCATGCCTCAACATAACTTGCTTCTCCGCACAATTGATCCTGGCGTGGTGCCAGTCCAACCACCTCATGCCCAGGATGAGATCGAACTCCGGGATTCTTAACACTGTAGCCGGAGTTTCAAAGAACTTTCCTCCGATAAGGGTGTCGAAGTCGCAACTTGCTGACGACGTCATCTCAGAGCCGTCCGGAAGGCGCACCCTTTGAGTAATGCCCGTGAAGTGTTGCACTCCCTCCAAGTCCTTCACGAAGTCCTCCGAAATGAACGAGTGAGACGCACCCGTGTCAAATAACGTATAGGCGGGCTTCCCGCTAACCATGACAGTGCCTAGGTTCCAAAAAGGTAATCACCGTTCAAAATTGCGCGTAACATTTGTATCGTAAATCTAACAAGTCATATAATATTAAAACAATTTTGCACGTACCGGTGATAACTTCCTGCGGATTTCTCTCCTGAGTCATATCCAATGCGAATACATGCTCCCGTGCATGTCCTTGATTTCTCCCTGGTGGTCCTCTTCCTCGGCCACGCATGTGCCCTCGTCCCCGTGGAGCTACTGGAGGGGGAGCAATAGGGGCACCCCCGATCAGTCGTGGGCAAACTCGTCGGACATGCCCCGGTTGATTGCACTCAAAACATATCATATCACGTCGGCCCCCAGGTTGTTGATAATATTGCTGCTGCGGTGGTGGTGGTAAAGGTAGTGGTTGCGGAGTTGGGTACTCCACCCGATAGTTCCGGTTGACCCACCGACCGCCTCTGTGGTTTCCCCTTCCTCTGCCATGATCATTCCGCCTTCTATTACTAGGGCCGACTTCAATTACTCCTTCCGCAGGTCTCTTGCCACATCCCATGTGGTCCGCCTCCAGTCTCTTTGCCATGTCAATGATTTCTGCCAGGCTTCCATCGGCTATAAACAAAAGGGCCTGCCTCAGGGGGTCCCTTAACCCTTTGTAGAAGCGCTTCGCATAGCCTCTATCATCCAACTCATAGGAATCGGCAAACCTAGCGAGGTGTTGGAACTCCCTCTGGTACTCCGTTACCGAATTCGATCCCTGCTTCAGCTGCAGAAATTTTTCTTCAAGTCCATCCCGAGCAGAAGAAGGGATGAAGTGCTCCAGAAAAGCCTCGGTGAACTCGTTCCAACCGATGTCCGTGTACAACCGCCCTTGGAAGATGGAGCCCATGAGGGACTTCCACCACCTTTTGGCGTGCAGCTCTAGCAGCGTCACTACCAATGTCACCGCCATGCTGTTCGGACATCTTATGCCAGCCATCAATTCCTGCACGGTATCAAGCCATTCCTCGGTGCGCACCGGCGATTCTGTCCCAAGATAGGCAGGAGGGGACAGGGCACGGAAGGTGCTCAACCAGTTGGAGCTTGGCGCTTGTTGTTGCACCGGAGCTTGCTGGGCTTTAAATGCATCCAATATGGCTGACAGCGTTTGTCCCAGTTCCGACTGCTGGAATTGTGAAGGGACGGAAGGGGTAGGAGTGCCCCCAACCGGCTCCACCTGCGCTGGGACCTATACGCAAGGTACAAACTAGGGTCAGGTTGGCTAAAACTAATGTCAAAGTTGGACAACTTAGTGTGAATTACAGATGGGCACACCACTGCTTCCGCTAAGTCGGTTTGTCCCCAAACCGACTAATCGAACGGGAGTGGCCCATTGTTACCTGACTGCTGTAGGTGAAGATCGGCTTAGTCTGATACCATTTGTAAGACCCCCCCCTCCCGGAACACAACACACGGCACGAGGGGAGTCTTATGCCCGAAATAGTCGCCTTGCGGTAGCACTAACACACGGGTTAGCCTTTACCACAAGACGCCTATTCCGCCGGCTACAATCCATATCAATACAATTATGCCAACCCAACCATAACAGAAAAGTAAAACTAAAAGCAGTTCAGTTCACAGCTAAGTTAAAGTCCAAAATAGCGGAAGATAACAAGCACAACATGCTTGTACAAATAAACAAGAGTCTAGAAATGTTTTGCCAAACGGCTACATGAAAACACTCACTACTGTCACTGACGGTGCCGATGGCACCACCACCTCAGGTCCTATCATCCGGGCCTGGCTGTCCTGCTGCATAGTCCGTTGCCGCTCTACCTGCGGGGTTTCCTCCTAAAAAGGAAGACGTAGCAACCGTTAGTCATAAGACTAAGTGGCTTCACATCCGCTCCCCCGGCGACTCCTCGGCACCGGGCGGAGAAAGGAACAAGGTACAATATTTATATATATAAGCAAGTAAACAAGCAGGTGACAGTAAATATAGTGGAGAATAAGCTACACTACACAACTAGCAGTTCTACAAATATCCATAGTAAATGACAGTAGGTATAAGTACTCAGAATAGTAACTTAACTTATAAGAGTGCCCATACAAACTTATAAGTTAAGGATCGGCTTAACAGTAAAGTAACTCATCGTATAAGAGTGCCCATACAAACTTATACGATGAGGATCTTGTGTATGCAATGAATGACATGTTATGAATGTTATGTTATGACCGACTCATGCGCACGCACATGCAAGTTTGCTATGTCGACACAGACTAGAAGTTCCCACTTTTCGAGCAGGTAGCTAACCTCTCAGGCGTCGTCCGTCGTGGCCAGACGGCGACAGTGGAGAGGGCGTCTCCACTACTAGGTGGTATCACACTACCTATCCTAGGCCCCCGTACGCCTCAACGCTAAGAACACAACAGCGGAGCTCACATGCGTACTACGGCTCAGAAGGGGTCTTGGGTAAATGTGCACCAAGAACACAGCCCAACCTGGCCTTTGATTTCGAACCGGATGGAACCTCGGAAACGCACGAGGTGCAAGCCCAACCGTTCTCATGGCACGGAGGAGATCTCGGGTTATGGACACCAAGTATCTAACCCTACCGCCCAAGGTCTACCCATTGGCTCCCATCGGTGTGACGACTGGCGAACCCGTAGACCTGCCACATTCATTATCTCAACACCGCGACACGATGAATCGTCGCACATCACATGCCCCAAAACAACTCACTCGATGCTACCCGTAGGGAGACTACCACTCTAAGCATCGGTTGTTAATAAACCCCTTGGGCTCGGATTACGGTTACAAAATACTCCTCACATAGTGTTTATCATATTCACGCCCCTCTATTCACTGATTTCACCTCAATACTTCGCATAATTAATATGTTCAACATCAAACTATATAAATAAATTCAATACCAATCTCAACTCTTAATTACTAGCCTTCCCATCCAATCCATTTCCCTAACATTGCATGGTTATTCCTTATTGCACAACCAAATGAGTAACCATACTAAATTATAGTAACAACAACATTATAGATGTATGGGAACAAGATAACAAATGAGTAAATCACAATCATTGCAATAGTGCTAGCATTATAATTTAACAAATGCAATAACATAGGATAGTCCAATACTAAAACTGGGATTCCCGGAGCTACAGGAATCCGATCACAACGCACAACCCCTCGTTGGAAAGGTATTCGCGAGGGCTACGACTTTCGTGTTGAGTCGATCACCCAGATCTGGTCGCAACATACCAGAAATTCAACTCGAATGCGTACAGGAAAACAGTTTCCTGTACAGGAATTTTCCGAACGCAGCGGACTCGAACCAGCTTTCCCGTGGCTACAGGTATCGCATGGAAACGAGCAACCACTCGTTGGAAAGGTAATTTCGAGGGCTACGACTTTCGTGTTGAGTCGTTCACCCAGATTTGGCCAGAACACCTCCGAAATTGGCCACGAAGGTCGCAGCGTGCAGAAATCAGATTTCTACACGCATCTTAAGGCGAGATGAACGGCATCCGTTCATCTTCTTCCTTGCAACGACCTCGCATAAACTTCTCCAGAAATCACACCCAACCTTATTTCTCCTTTCAAAGCCAAACCCTCAACGAAAACCCCTCTCATCTCCTCTTTGAATGATGAGAAGGTTGAGGGAGACTAAACCTAGAAAATCTAGGTATGGCTTTAACCTAAGAACTCTCCTTCTCACATCAAGACTCTATGGAGTCGATGTCTCTCCTATCATAACTATAGATCTAGCACCAAGGTAGAGGGGAGGAAGCTCACCTCAAGTCCAGCGGTACCACCATGGCCGGCCATGAGCCTCGCACTCCTTCGCGGCGGCATTGTTTTTCCCTTGACGATGGCGGCGCTTTGATTCCTCCAAAGATGGCTCCGGCAAGCTTTTCCTCCTCCTCCAGCCAAGAACTCTCTCAGGAATTTCGGGGCAGAAGAAAGGAGAATGAATGCTAGGGTTTCCAACTTTTTCCTTTTTATACATCGCAGACACGGGTAGGCACACGGCCGTGTTCCTACCCGTGTTCAGGTGACACGGCCGTGTGTCATGCCGTGTCTAGGGCCGTGTTCCTCCCAGATCCACTTTCTGCCGGGTCAGGGTTGCGGCACACGGGTAGGGACACGGCCGTGTCCCGACCCGTGTCCTTGGCACACGGCTAGGGACACGCCTGTGTCCCAACCCGTGTCCATGGCACACGGCTAGGGACACGCCCGTGTCCCAATGCCGTGTACCTCTCTGACTGGTAAGCCTATTTTTATGAGGCACACGGGTATGGACACGGCCGTGTCCATACCCGTGTCAGCCAGAAAGGCCATTTTGCCTTGTTTTCCTCATTTCCCGTACGTCCGCACCTGTTCCCCCTCATCCCCCATTGGGCTCACCACAGCCCCCTTGACTCAAATACGCAAACAAGGGGCCTAGCGCGAATTGGGACGTTACACCCAAAGATTTAGAGAGGGAGAGGAAAAGGCTCCTTGCCCGGATACATAATGCAGAATGGGGTTTTACCATGGAGAACCGTGGAGGGAATGAGATTGTTGAGGTAGCAGGCAAGGAAAATAGCATAGCCCCAATAGGAGCGAGGAACATGTATCTGGGTAATCAAGGTACGAGCGACATCGAGGAGATATCGGTTTTTGCGTTCCGCCACCCCATTTTGCTGGGAGGTATAAACATAACTAGTCTGATGAATAATGTCATGTTGCACACAGAAAGTGGTAAACGCATGACTAAGATATTCTTTAGCATTGTCTGAGCGAAAAGTTTTTATATAAACATCAAACTTAGTTTTAATTAACTGATAAAAAGAGATCCATACATCCAAAACTTCAGAGAGATCTCGTAAGAGATACACCCAAGTAGATCTAAAAAACCATCAATAAAAGTAACAAAATAAGAACTACCCCGACCAATGGTGAGGGTAGGAGCAGTTCCCAAGACATCAGAGTGGACTAGATCAAACGGACGGGTAGAGCCCCGAACTTGCTTTGGCGGGAATGAGGAACGATGGTGCTTGCCAAGCTGACAAGCATCGCAGTTTATAGGAGTACTGGAAGGAGGGAGGTGGGTCAGAAGCTAATATAGAAGTCATGGTGGAGGATGACTAAGGCAGAAATGTTGTCGAGGAAGTAGAGGCCGCCGCTCTCAGTCCCAGTAGCAATCGTCTGTTGGGAGCTCGGATCCTGAAAAGAATAAGAATTCGGAGTAAACGTCACAGAGAACTAAAGCTGCTTGGATAAAGAGGTAATCGACAATAAGATGCACGAAAATTTGGGCACATAGAGAGTGTCCGCTAGGCGAAGAGACAGATTAACATGAACCACTCTCGACCCATGAACCGGGGAGGGAGAACCGTCTGCAACGAGGAAAGGAGGCAACTGATCATGCTGTTTGAGGAGAGAGAAGCACTGGGATTGCCCGTCATGTGATTAATTGCACCAAAGTCGTGAAGCCATTTACCTTGAGTCACCACGTGGACACTACCTTATGATGTGAACACAGAGGCAGACGGCTTGGATGAAGAGGCGGAAGAGTCACCCGAGGGGCGAAGATGGGGATGCTTCATCCAGCAGCGATTCACCGTGTGGCCGGTGCGGCAACAGTGAGAGCAAAGGTAGCGGGAAGGAGCATGCTTGCTAGACTGGTGACTGCGGCTACCAGATCTACTTTGCTGAGTTTGGTGAGCATAGTTGTCTGGTGGAGAAGGAGCTGGCAGAATCGGGCGCTGAAGGAGGGAGGTGACAGATGCGATGCGGGCAGCGGTGGCTTCTAAGGTAGGAGATTCCGCCTCACCTAAAATTTGTTGGCGGATCATATCATAAGTATCAGGAAGCTGGAGAAGGTAGAACACAATAAGAAGCTCCTGGAAGTGCTTGTGTTGTTGACCCAAATCTACAGAAAAGGGGAGATTCTGAAGAATCTCAACCCCGAGAGCCTGAACCTGTTGGTAGGCAGCAACAGGAGACAAGGTAGGACGAGTAAAGAGGTCCGCATATAATGTATAGATGCGGGATGTCTGAGCCCCTTTCAGTAGAGAGCGGAAAGATGAAGCCACACGGCTTTGACCGTCTAATCATGACGGATGACGGGAAGGCATTCATCAGAGAGGCTATTAGCGAGCCAAGTACGCACAAGCGCGTCACTCCCATCTCAAACATAAAAGAGAGGTGAAGTGGTGGGTGGAGGGTCATCAAAGAGATGGTGTCGTTTGCGTTATGAGCGAAGGAGAAAGTGAAGGAGACGCTCCAATCCGGGTAGTTAGAGCTGACAAGTTTGGAAACGGTGCCAAGTTTTCCGAAAGGAGTAGGAGGAATAGACGGAGCCATATTAGCAACGGGAGTGGTGGCAGTAGAAGCGTCAGAAAGAGCCACAGGAGAAAATAACAGGAAAGCCGCGCGGTTAGGAAGCAAACCGTGCGGTTAGGAAACAAGCCGCGCGAATAGGGAGAAATCGCTGCGGTTAGGAGAAAGAGATTTGCGGCAGTCACGATGATAGACACCAGCGGCCAGAAAAGCCACGACCAAGCCTCAAAACCAAGCAGAGGGGGAGAAGTCGAGAGCTAGAAAGAAGACCGCTCGAACAGAAGATGAAGGAGAAGAGTTCGCGGGAAGGCAAACAAGGAGAAAAAGGCAAATTGGTCGCGGCGACAGGTCGCGGCTACTAAAGAAAGGGTTGCGGCGATTAAGCATAGGTCGTAGCGAGAAGAAAAATGAACTAAAGAGGTCGCGCACACAAAGGGCAATGACAAGGAGAGACAGAAGTCGAGCGAACAGGGCGCAAGCAGGTGGAAAAAACAAGCTGTGAGGATAGGTCGCGAGAAGAAGAAGCAAGCCACGCAGATAGGTTGCGCGGTCAGAAAAGGCACACAGAATCAGGAGGAGTAGATAGAGTCCTCTGATACCATGTAAGAAACAAACAAGAACAAATCGGAAGTGGTATAACAGAAATTTTATTATCTGAAAAAGGTATCTATTACAAAGGTATGGCCTCCCTTTTATAGAATGGAGGAGAGAAGAGAGAATATAAATTAAAGATATGGGACTAAAAATTTACAAGACTAAGCGGCCTATACAAAAAACAAACCACACAAGCCGCATGGTTAGATGAGAAGGGTTTACCGCTCGGCTACCACCAGAGGGAGAGAGAAGCTTCCATGGGAGACCTCTAGACCGCCCGGTCTCCAAGCCGCCTGAGACAAACCGCTAGACCACATGGACTCTAGACAGCAATAGCCCGGTAACCAAACTGGTGAAGGGAAACCGTCAGACCGTGCGGTCTTCAATCCGCCAAGACAAGCCGCCAGACTGCCCGATCACTAACTCCAACACTTACGAACAAGGTTTGACATGTAATGGAACTCGTAATGAGTATAAAATGCTATGCAGACGATGGGTCAAATTCCAAATTCTCCTTGGATGCTGGCCTTTTGAAAAAGGACAGTCGATGGTAGATCCCCAATATGGGTAAGCTATATGAGGAATTGATACATGAGGCACGCTTTATGAAATACTCAATTCATCTAGAGAGCACAAAGATTTGCATGAACTCATTCTGGTACGGAAGTTCGATGCGGTTCCTGTAAAATTTTACACGGACTGCTAAGATCACAGAGTGGAAACGATGCTAAGTGGGTGATCGTTGACCAATTGACAAAAGTATCTCCCTTCATATCGAAAAAAGGATGATTTCATGGAAAGTTGACTACGTTGTACATAAAAGACAGAGTACAATTGCACAGTGTGCCTGTAGCATCATTGGTGATCGAAACGGGCGCTTTACTAAAAATGATTGTAGATTAATCCATCAGTGTTTGGGAACTAGTCAAAAGTTTAGTACATCCTTTCATCCTCAAATGGATGGTTAGACCAAAAGTACCAACAAAACTTTGTGGGATACGCTCCTTATGTGCTCCCTGGATTTCAGAAGAGGTTGGAAAAACCATCTCCATAAGATTGAGTTCGTCTACATTAATACCTATCAAGCTATCACATAGACGACGCCCTTTGAAGTTGATACGGCTAGAAGTCCCGTACACCTTAAGCTTGGGCAAAAACAGGCAAGTCAAAGCTAAATAAGCATAAGGAGGTTGAAAAAGCAAATTCAACCATACGTACTATATGAGAGCGGATATTGGTAGCCCAAGATAGGCAAGCAAAGTACTACAATGTCAAGAACCGAAACATAGATTTTGCGGTTGGCGAGTGAGTATACTTGAAGATTAAGCAATTCAAAGACATGTCCAGGATTCGGCGTGTGAAAAAGTTGAGCCTGAGGTACATTGTTCTGTCTAAAGTGGTTGAATGAATTGGATAAGCAGCCTATCGATTAGCTCTTTTGGTGGAGCAAAGTAGCTTTCTTGATGTGTTGCACATATTGGTGCGGCGTAAAGCGATGAAAGAGCCAATGCAAGTGATTATGGATGATCGAGTACGGCTCGAATAAAGGCGGACAATAAAGGCTAAGCCCATTTGAATCAACAGTATGAAGAGTGAGTAGCGCCAAAAAGGACAATAAGGATTGTCAAAATCTGTTGAGACAATGGTTCTCGTTGAGAAAGGACGTGGGAGCATGAGCAAACCATACATAATGAGTTTCCAGAATTATTGTAACAATTTGTTGCATGTTGCAACATATTAGTTACTGTTTTTCCCTTATAGATGAATAAAATATTGGGAAAAAACTTTTGTAATGAGGGGAGGGTTGTAACACCCCAAGTTTGACAGCAAACCTTCTGGTCGATATCGTTGGGCAACAGTGTGTATTGCTGACAGCAATAGTGATAACACTCAATGCCATGAAGCGTTGAGTGAGATAAGCACACTCGATGCCTTTCGACGAATCGTTTAGTAAGAGACTATCGCGTGGTGATTTTGAGTATCGCGCAGCGATAGCCCAAGCTCTCAACACCATGAAGCGTTGAGTGAATTTAATGCACTTGATGCTGTAAAGCATTGAGTGAGATATTGGAATGGCGATAGTGGATATTGTCAGGCAATAGTGACACGTATATTGGGCACGTGCCAGATGGCCGGATGGTGGCCGATGAGCTGTGGTTGACTAGGGTCAAGATGGTTACTGTCGTAATCTCCAGGTGATAGCCGATATCGCACGGCGATATCGATTTGTTTGACTTTTCAACCGAAATCGTTGCCTTTGCTCCCTTTTGATGAAATGATCTTATGGCTGGGATTAATCCCAAGGACACTTAAGAAGAGGAGTAGAGTAATGAGAATTCATTATGTTCTTACACTCTCTTGTTCTTACATCCAAGTTCTTGAGAGAAAGAGCTAAGGGTTGGATCTAAGGGCTGGAACTGAGCTTGAATAGCTTGGTGAACGAGATTTTGTAGTTGGAAGTAAGAGTCGATGCTAGATCTGCGAAGAGGAAAGTGGGGTGTTCCTTTCTGTCCTGGTAGAAAATCTTCTCCTTGGTTCCGAAGAAAACTAGAAGGGTAATGATCTTCCTTATTGGAAAAGTGACGTTCTTCTTTTGGCATATGCTGGAATCCCCCACGAAAATCTGAAAAAGCGAACGGAATTCCTTTGGGTCAATTCATGAAATCCTCGATTAGTCTTGCATATAGATTCGAAAATGTGTAGTACGGAATAGGACTGCTGTGTGAAGCCCATCAGGACAGGTTGGTCTAGATTGGTGATATTTTGAATTACATGCCGGAGAAGACTCCGTGTATAAACCGGTAGGTTACAGAGTCTGCGGGGTTGTACCTATGACTTGCAAATAAAAGGAAGTATTGGAGTTGCACTCCCAGAAAATACCCACGGTTTTAAGCCCTATTGGATATTGCTGGGCGATAGTGAGTATCGCCAATGGTGATAGCTCTTAGTGAGCTATTTATGTTATGTTCTGCAGAAAGTCCAGTGTTTGTAGCACTGCCGGTTACTGCAAGGTTTTGGCTGGGTCTGGTACAAAAAGTGAGTTTTGTTGTTAAAGCTGGAGACAGTGAGTATTGTCAGCGATAGCTCCTAGATACACTTTTTATTGTAAAGCTAGTCTCTTGGAGACAGTGTGGCTTGTGTGAGCTACGAGCTCTTAAGGCCATTGTGCTGAATGGGCAAGGGGAAGCCGACCCGCGATAGTCTTTGCCTATAAACTAACAAATTGAGCAAAGGGCAAATAATGAACCGTACCCACATTATGTCCGACCGACTCAATGGCCTAGGTTATTGGTGTCGTTGGAGTACATAATGAGAGCCTTAAGCCTGCACACCGTAAGGACTATAAATGCTAAAAGTGACCATCATGTCTTGAACCTCTGAACGGTGGTGCTATCCGGGAAACAAGCACACCGAAAATATCCCCCGAGTGCGTGGAGCGTCGGCAGTTAAGACTGGCAGTTGTGATATATTGAACTGTGTGTGAGTGCACGTTTTTGTGATATTTCTTCTTGTGTAAATGTTTTTTCTGCAGGGAAGGAATACCACTACCTCAGTAATGGGGTAGGTTCGTAATAAAATGGTAAGCTTATTGCTGACCATTGCCTTGTTTTCCTCCCTTATGGTAGGTTGTCCCCATTTAGGTGCTGGAGAGATTAGCGGGAACTAGCGGGATATGGCCCCAAAGCTATGCGTACCTTAAAAACTAAGCAAAGTTTTAATACTTTCATGTGTGGCCGACCTGCTTTTCGATGTCTGTAATCCACACCTTGTAAAGATTAAGTGTAAGGCCTTAAGGCCAGAACAGTTTAAACTATTGTTGACTATCACCGGGCGATAGTTACTATCGCTAGGCGATATAAACTTTGTGTATTCTTGTAATAAACATTCATTTATTTATATAGTGGACATTACTGTTGTACTTTAGCTCCAAACTTAACCCCTGAAGCTTCCGCTAGAATGCTCTGTGTTAGGATGTGTGTAGTCTTTTGATATTAATATGTAATCTCGCTGCCTGTTTGTGGAATATGGTGTGGGGCACTGGCCGGACCCTCTATTCTATTTCATGTGATGGACGGAGGTGTTAAAGGATTGGCACCCTGCTAGAATTGAGTGTGCGGAAAAGCAGATCACTATGAGGCATGGAGACTCTAAAGTCATTTTCCGAGATATTAAATTCGCACCTCAAATGTTATTATCTTTAATCATGGCCCTTAAGGCCCATATGAAAGGGGAAGAGTTATATGTGATATATTTCAAACTAAAAGTGGTGGCGGCAAGTTTGAAAGATTTTCTAGTAGTGCGGGACTTTCCTGTGGTATTCCCCGAGAAGCTGTTAGGATTACGCCCACACAGAGAAGTGGAATTTCAAATTAAATTAGTACTGATAGCCAAGCCCATCTTTCGAACCCCTTATATAATGGATCCAAAGGAACTCACAAAGTTTAGAGTTCTATTTTAAGAGTTGGTGGAATCAGGGATTGTTCATCCCAGTTCATCACCCTGGGGAGCGCCTGTTTTGTTTGTTAAGAATAAAGATGGATCACTATGGTGGTGCGTAGACTACCGAGAACTCAACTAACTAATGGTGCGGAACATCTATCTTTTACCTCAGATCGATGATTTATTTGATCAGTTGGTAGGAGAGTATTGGTTTTCCAAATTGCATTTGTGATCGACGTACTATCAATTTAGGATTCAAGAGGAAGACATTCAGAAAACATCATTCAGTTCTAGATATGGTTTATACGAGTTCACGGTGATGTCGTTCGGTCTCACGAATACCCCTTCTGCATTCATGAGTTTGATGAACAAGGTGTTTGTACCGTATTTGGATGTCTTTTTCATCATCTTCATAGATGACATTCTAGTCTACTTGAAAACAGAAGAGGAGCATGTTGAGCACTTGGCCCTTATCTTGAGAAACTAAATGAGCATTCCATATTTGCTAAGTTCAGCAAGTGCAAATTTTGGCTCTGAGAAGTTGTATTCTTGGGCCATGTGATTAGTGGTGCTAGATTATCCATAGACCCGACCAAGTTGCGTGTCGTATAGGAATGGTCGGCTCTGATGTCAACGGTCGGTGTACAAAGCTTTCTTGGACTTACTGGTTATTACCATAAGTTTTTGATGGGATTTTCAAAGATAGGCCTTCCTCTCACCTCTCTAACAAAGAAAGGTGTTCCATATGAGTGGACACCCAGTGCAAGGTTGTATTTCAAGAACAAAATGATCGACATACCTCTACACCGATCCTAGCCCTCCTTCATCGAAGAAGGATTTCAAGTTGATACTGATGCCTCCTACCAAGGGATGGGAGCAGTGTTAATGCAGATGGACACGTGATTGCATAAGCTTCGAGACATTTGAAGATGCATGAGGTAAATTATATAGTATAAGATTTGGAGTTGGGGGCAGTGGTGTTCGCCTTAAATGTTTGGAGACATTATTTATATGGCATCCACTGCAAGATCTTTTTGGACCAAAATAATATGAAGTATGTTCATACTCAGAAGTAGTTGAATTTGAGGAAGTGGAGGTCTTTAGAATTTTTGTGCGACTATGAATTTACATTGAACTACCACCCCGGGAAAGCAAACTTTAAAGCTGATGCATTGAGTAGAAAGGTTCCAGAGTCGAGCTCTGAATCTCGGATGAACAACATGGAATAGGCTCGAGTGCTTGAAGAGATGGAGATTACGCTGGTAAGTAAGGATCATTTCGATATATATATGGAGTCCTTAACTACCATGAGCATAGTTTGTGACATTCGAGTTCGAATTTTGGAAGAGCAAGTGAAGGGTGCTGTTTTGGCCCAGGTGTTTCAATCCATGAAGAGAAGATCAGCAGAAGGATATATGCTAATAGAAGATCTAATATATTTCTATGGCAGGCTTAACATTAATGCATACGGAGGAATCCTGGAAGATATTTTTAGAGAAGCTCGTTGCACAAAGAATTCGGTGCATCCTAGAATTGCCAAAATCTATACTAACTTGAGAAAGACCATGTTTTGGCCAGGGATGAAGAAGGATGTCCCATATTACGTTTCACATTGTTAGGCTTTTAAAAAAAGTGAAGGTGGAGTAAAAGAGCCCTGGAGGATTGTTACAATCATTGCCCATTCCGGAGTGGAAATTTGAAGATATCTCCATGGATTTCATTCACGACCTTCCCCGATCACAATCCGGGAATGACTCAGTTTGCATGATTATGGATCGCGTGACCAAGGTAACCTAGTTTATCCCAATGAGAAAAGAGACACGTTTAGATGTATTGGTACGTCTCTTTGTGGAACAATTAGTACGGAACTATGAGGTGCCTAAGACGATAGTCTGAAACCGCGACAGTCGATTTACCTCCAAAGAATGGAAGGAAGTTCAAGAATATATGGGCTCCCACCATACCTTTAGTAAAACTTTTCATCCTTAGACGGATGACCAGTCTGAGAGGACCATTAGAACTATGGAAGATCTATTGTAGTTGTGTGTATTGGATAGAGGAGAGTTGTGGGAAAGGCTCTTACCACTAGTGTAATTTTCGTACGACAACAGTCACCAAGCTAATATCTGGACGACACCCCACGAAGTGCTATATGGAAGGAGGTGTAGAACACCTTTATCATGGGTGCAGGATGAAGACCCAAAGATTTTGGAAGTAGAGTATATTGATGACTCTGGTGCTATGGTTGGGCTGATACAAGAACGCTCGCTGGAGGCTCAAAGTTGACAAACAAAGTATTATAATGTGAAACATAGGATGGTGGAGTTTCAAGTGGGTGACATGGTGTTCTTGAAGATCCGACCAATGCATGGAGTATCACGAGTGCGTGGTAGGAAGAAGCTCAGTCTGAGATATGTAGGACCCTATGCTGTATTGGAAAGAATTGGTCCTTTGGCCTATCGGGTGGAGATCTAGACTCACTCGAGTCACAGTCACTGAGATTCTTCGACTTCTTGGCTACGAAGCACTTTTCTTCTTTCTTCTTCCCTTTGAAGGATCTCTTCTCGTCCTTCCTAGAGCTATCATTCTTCTTATATGGACACTCTGCAATCATGTGACCTGATTTATTACAGCAATAGCAAACAACGTCAGAGGAATACTGTTTGTTCGGTTTGGATTTATACCTGTCCTCTTTGTTGTGGATTTTCTTGATACGATCACCGTCACGATGTGATTTCTTGGAATTTGAAGAGAATGACTTATTTTTCATTTGTCTCATCTTACTCAGCAACTTCTTGAACTGCTTGGAGATTAGGGAAAATTCTCCATCTGATAGCTCGGAGCCTTACATGCTTGGCTCAGAGTCTTTAAGAGTGTTTGGAGCTCGTTTCCTTATGGGTGACAAAGATTTATTCTTCCTTAAACCTTCATCATTTAGTGTTGTAGACTTCTCTTTGCTTGAAGATCGGTTGGCTTGCTCCTCCTTTATTCTGGTGTTCATTTGGAGTTCGAAAGAGATCAATTTGCCAAAAAGATTCTTAGGGTCGATCTCCAGCAACTTTCCAAATTCTCTAGTGGCAACGACCATTGTGTCCCTGTCCTTTTTGAGGGATCTAAAGAACTTGTCGTTCAATTCACCATGAGTGAATGCACGGCCATAGTTCCTGAGAGCGTTTACTATCTTGAAGAACTTCTCAAAACTGTTAGCTATGGAGTCATTAGCACCATGCTAGATAGCTTCGTACTCCTGGTTAAACAACTATCAACGATCCTCTCACTCTTCTTCAGTACCTTCCATTAGGACAACAAGACAGTCACACATCTCTTTGGCATATTTGTAGTGGAATATGTTCTGTAGCATTGAATCGTCCACTGCACTTGCTATGATATTCTTTGCCTTCTTACCTAGGGAGACTAAGGCAATCTCATCCTTGGTGAGATCCATCATATTTTTGGGAATCATGATCGCTGGATTTATCGTTGAAGCCTGTATAGGGATGTGTGGTCCTTCTTCTACTCTTTGAGAAATCCTTGGATCAACAACTTCCATGTAGAACCATACTCGTTATTTCCACATTGAAAAGTTTTCCTTGGTGCATACCGGTAGCTTCATTGTTGACATGTTTTTGCTTCGATCCATGGTGAATATTAGGAATCTCAGAATGCTAGATAAGGGATCTTGTTCAAGGTGTTAGCCTTATGCCCCTCTGATACCAATTGAAAGTATCTAGCGTCTACTTAAATAACCTAGAGGGGGGTGAATAGGTGATGTTTGCGTCTTTTTGTGGAATAAAAATTATCTATAAGAACAAGAACACAAACACAGATTTATAGTGGTTCCCTGATTTGGGTACGTCCACAATCCCGCCTCGCATATCTCCCACGAAGGGTAGATTAAACTACTTCACCAAACTCAGATTTCATAAAAACTTGCACCTCTGAGCCGCAACTCCTACAACTCGGAGACAACACTCCTACAACTCGGAGAACAAACTCTCCTACAACTCGATCCGCAAACCGGATCTACAACCTTGATCCACAACCGGATCAACTCTATCGATCCACAAACGAATCTACAAATCCTTGAGAGAAATCTCCTACAAAATTTAAAATTATATTACAATACAAAACACGATTACATGTCTTGGTCCGACGTTCTTGAAAAGGTTGAACTTGATTTTTGGAGAACTCGGAAACTTGAAATCTTTAGATCTTGAATCTTGAACCATGGATCTTAAATCTTCATTCGACTTGGACTAGAGTAGAAAGAATCTTAGAGGAAGAAATGGTCCAGTCGAAGATGCCGTAGATGAAGAAGATTGATCGTCATGGCCGAACAGAAGAAAGTCGCGAGAACGGTAGTGTGCGGCCGACAGTTTCGATTTTTGGAAGCTTTGTAAAATTCGAGATTAGCAATTAGTATTAGATTCTTCTTCATGTCTAAATCACCCTAGGTATATATACAGAGAGATTGGAAAACAAACGGCTATAAAATGTATCAAAAAACGAACCCTAGCTTTTACTGTGCATGGCTGACTGTTTCCGAACCAGAGAAAAAATTGGAAAAATGACAAGTCATTTTCGGAGAGATTCGTCGAGTATCGAACTGATACTAGCTGAATTTTATGATGATATACGCCAAATATGCCTTAGATAGAAATCCAAAGTTATCGACATTCGGCTCGACATACTCGGCGAGTATCCCCTTGGATACTCATCGAATACAGCGAGTATTTCTAGTGATACTCGACGAATTCGTCGAGTATCGCTAGTGATACTCAGCGAATTTGCCTTGGACGGATTTTCGAATTTCAAAGATTTACCCAAGTATATACTACGAATTTGATGGGTATCGGGGAGCATACATGACGAATTCGCCGAGTATCGAGGGGATACTCGATGAATTCGACGTATATGACTGACCATACCCGTCGAATTTTACTTAGGTAAAATTCCAATTTTTTGGGTCTTGTGCTATGGCCTTACTTTTTCCTTCTCCTGCACTTGGGATAGAAGTACACAACAATAGAGAGATTACACGTGATTTAACATGATGGCCTACACAATAAGGGATTACATTGTGTATTCGTGTGTTTACTGACCCACTGTAACCTGATATTGGTATGTACTTAGCATTGTAAACCTGCAAGTACATAACTAAAATACAATACAAATACAACCTCAATTCAACATATCTTGACAGGTCTCTTCTTCAAATAAGGGTTATTGTGGATAAATTACCCAAAACCGGGCGTGACCTTTGGGTCACGTGCGTGACTCATAGGCGTGATATCCTGCTCAGGCATGCCATTGCTTTAAGATGCTAGTTTTAGATCAAGGACATTTCAAAGTTACATGCCGTAGGTCACGGGCGTGAGCTAAGGGCATTACCTCTTCAGCAAATGCCAGATTAACTCCTTCCATTTCTCCATCCCGTTGTTTCAAGTAACAGTAAAGACACGCCCGAGGTCACGAGCATGACCTAGTTGCATGACCTGCAAAACAGCAATTTTCGCGATTTTTCTCCCAACGTTCCCAGGCTTTCAAGAAGACGGTTTCGTACCCAACACGGCCCCTAGTCACGGGCGTGACCTAGGGGTATGACTTTGAATAAAAATTTCTAAAAATTCCAGACAGAGCTAGGAGCTAGAGGAGTCAACTAGGAGTTGTTTTTTATGCAGTTTTAGTAATTTAGTTTCAATTTCTTGGATTTCCTTATTGTAATTTCCATTTCATAGTTTAGGTTTGCTTCTATTTTTAATTCAAGCACTTCTCTTTTTGCAACCATGCTTTACTTTCCCTCTTTTTATGTACTTCTTATTTCATGTTTAGTAGATAATTTCCTTAATACTTGATCATGACAAGCTTTAGAATAAAATAAATTTCTTATTCTCAAGCTCTTTATTTCCACTTCGATCTATCATTAATTTAATTTTGGTCGATTTCATATTCCATGATTTCGATCTTAGATCAGTATCCAAGATTTACTGAGAGGTTGTGGATACGAGTAGATCACTCAAAGATAGAAGGAGTTGCATGCACTTCTCAAAAGAGGATGACATAAATCTTTTTGATTGGATTCAAATCCAATAATGGGGTTCACCGCATAAAGCAATCTTAGGGGTTTCGACTGGACGAGGGGTCTAAATCGATCAACCTATATTTAGTCAAGAGCGTATTCTCGAGAGAGGCGCTTTGTAATTTGGGAACCTCCACGGTCGAAGTAGGTAATTTAGATGTTTTCCTTTCATGATAAACTTATTTTAATTCAAAGGGAGTCCTTATCAAGTGTTATCTTTTATTTCATTTTCTTTATATAGTTTTAACTAACCTTTTTTATTATTTGATATAATCATATTTATTTGTGTGAGTAGAAGTAGTCAATAGGACTGGAGGAATACGACACTTGATATTTTATTTTAAAATATCTTATACTATGAATAATAGGTGCTCTTGCCTATTATTTGTAGAATTTAAAAATATTTTCAATCCTAAATTTTACGCATCTGCCAACTTTGAATGTACCCTACGACGGTAACATGCTACCGCGCGGCGGTAGCTCGATGTTCAGGAAACCACAGATCTATTTGGATGCTTCCATTATAAAAAGATTTCCAAGTCTTAGTCGTCATTCTTCTTCTCTGATTTTCTTGAGAGAACAAATGGTGCGAAACTTTTCTTCTTAGGAAAAGGAACGAACGGACTTCTCTCACAGGAGGAAGAGCGAGATTCGAGGCCGATGTCGTCATGCCACCAAGAAGGATAACAAGATTCATGGACGGAAATGAGGTGAGCTTCCTACCCCCTCCCTTAGTGTTAGATCTTTAGTTATGATATAGGAGAGATGTCAACTCAAAAGAGTTTGGATTGTGAGTGATGAAGATCTCCTAGGAAAAGACCATGCTAGGACCTCTCCCTATTGATTTGTTATCTTCAACCTCTCCTGTCTTCATTGTGAAGATGGTAGACTAGGTTTCGTGAATAAGGATGGTCGTATGAGGGTGAATAAGTGAGGAGGAAGTGTTGTATGTTGTTTTTAACAAATGTATAATGAAAGAAGACAAACTGATGTGGTTCGTTTTGCTTTAAGATGCGTGTAGAAATCTTTTTCCTGCGTGTTGTGTACTTCAAGGCCGTTTTCGAGCATGATGCGGCCGGATCAAGATCTTGGGCTGAACACAAAAGATGTAGTACTCGGAAAGACCATTCCAATGGATTGTTATACGTTTGTATAGGAGCTTGGGAGCTCCGGGAATGTCTAGTAAAAGTTGTCGCATGGAACAACTTATGTGCAGGATGCTTTCGGGTTACTGTATATCCGGTTTTGGACTAGGTAGGAGAAACGCAGTAAGATGATGTTGAGGTTATGATGAGCCTAATTATATGTAGTAGAGATAAATAAATGGTTTGGAGAAATTTAATAAAAAAATAGTTTGGGGGAAATTCGTGAACAAATGGCTTGATAAGATTTGCTTGTACTATGGCTACTTGTAAAATCAGGTAAGGATGCTGGCGATTATAATTTGAAGAATGATACAAGTTTTAAGATAGGGTGTGGTGCCTGATAAATGAAGGTGTAATTTATACTAACGATAACATGCTTTATGAGTACATGAAGAGTTAATATATTGTTGTGATAAATATATGAAAGCATAATTGTTTGTGAATGCTTGATTATAAAGAAGGAATCAGATGAGGTAAATCACATGGCCATGAAAATGTTGAATCGTGATCTCATGTTTTGGAAGGGATAATTTATATAGTCCATTGCTTTCAGTGTATCTCTCTATGGGTAGTAGTGTGGGATAGAATGTTGTATTAGGTGGCGTGCCACCTGTGTTTATGATAAACTCTTAAGTTCTTGGGAGCACGGTAATGAAAAAAGGGTGTAAGTGCGTGTGTTTGGCCGCATTGGATTGGTAATGATGAAACGAGACTTTGGACGGTTGGGCTTGGTCCTCAGTGCTCATTCCTGAGGCTCCTTCCGCACCAAGAAGACGGTTGGGCTTGGTCCATTGGTGATAAGCTCCCATAGGCTCATTCCATGTTATGATGATGTGAAACTATATGTGGTTTAAGTTGACACGCGGTATCATAATCCTGGGTTAAAGATAGTGTGGAAGATCTACGGGCTCGTATAATGCCCCAATTTATGCAATTCGCCTCGCACGTGTTTTGAGTGAGGAGAGTTAACTCAGGCTCGGGGTGCACTGGTAACAGGCGTCGCGGGATGCTTGACTAAAAGGGCAAATTTCGCTTTGAAGAATTCTGGACACAAAAAGCATCGAGTGCGTTGAGTTGTGTCAACGCCACTTGACGAGGCATTTAGTGATACTCAACGCACAAGAAGATTTGTACTTAGAATATTTCTGCATTCTAGAGGCATCGAGTGCATTGAGTGGTCTCAGCGCTGTTGCGCGCTAAGGTTCGAAGAAAATAAACGCAACCGAACTAGCAACCCAATGAGGCAAGTATACCTATCGAATTGTAGCTAGGGGACACAAGTGTCGTATTGAAATCCAGGAACTGTTGGCTATGCTTACTCGCACGAACGCTAGTATCTTATCGACGGAAAAATTAGGGTTTAGAGAATCTAATTGAGATTAAGGAAATAAAACTAATGCTAGAAAGAGAGCTAATGCAATTAAGTAAAGTGCTAGTAAAATGATTACGACAGAAGGTTGAAACTATGAAATGGAAATGCACTCGATCAAGAATCACCTCGGCTAAAGACGATTAAGAAAATGCGATAAAAATCTAAACTTAATAGGATAAAGGTCCTTGACCGTGGAGGTTCCTAAAGCTTGAACACGCTTCTCTCGAAGTCGTGCCCAATTGAGTTTAGGAAGGTCCGACCGACTCTCGTCTAAATCGGAGGCCTAAAACTCACTTTACGCGATGAACCCCACTATTGGATTTTACTCCAATCCGGGAGATTTGGACGTCTGCCTCTCTCGAGGGGTGCGTACAACTCCCTTTACTCTTGAATGCTCACTTCATTCTATCGGCCTCTCGGCTAGCCCAGAATGAAAGCAAAGGTGGAGGGTATATATCAATAATATACCTCCAACCCATGATTAATCAAGAGTAATTCAAGGCCATAACCTAAAAAGAAAAGATTAATTAAAATATCATAACTTAATCGCTCTAACCTCGGATCATCAAGATCGAGTACAAGGAGGATTAGTTAATCATAGTGGAGTGGAGGAGGGGGAATGAGTAGTAGAGCATAAAAACACAAATAAACAAGTAGAGAAAAAAACAACACTATTATATTAATGAAAAGGAGAGTTACACTAATTAAATTGAAATTACAAGTGCATGAAATTTAAGAACCTATTCTATCCCAACATTAAGCAACTAAAACAAGACTAAAGATTACAAGGAAAGCTAAGGCAACTAAATATTAAACCATGGTTAAGCAAAAATTACAAAGGAAGAGAGAAAGAGAGAGAGAAAAGCATAAAAAGATCAAGAACCCAAGGGGGTAGCACCTCCCCCTCTCAACCAAAGCTTGCTGAAATGGAAGGGGGGGTCTCAATTTATAGAAAAAAATATCGGGTTGGTCATGCCATCCGACACGCCCTAGGGGGGGCGTGTCATGGGGCGTGACAGTACTATGTTGACCTCGGGCTCTGGACTCTGGCGGGAAGGATCATTGCCTCTGTACGTCGGTGGTCACGCCCTAGGTCACGCCCGTGTAGGTGGGGCGTCACACTCACGTCATGTCGAAATCATTGGTCGGAAATCCGTCAGTCGTCGGAAAAGTTGATGTCACACCCCAGGTCACGCCCGTCACGGGGGGCGTGACAGTACTGTTGCATGCTATGGCGGAACGACATTTAATGCGGCGGCAGGCTTTGCGGCAGAGGGCGACACGCCCATGGTCACGCCTGGTGACACGCCCAGGGAGGGCGTGTCAAGGGAGCGTGACAGCGGTTTTGTTAGTTTTTCTATCCCTTCCAGTAGGAGTCCTCGGGATCGGGTGACACGCCCTAGGTCACGCCCAGGGAGGGCGTGACAGGGGGGCGTGTCAGGTCATTTTTGGCCAATTTTCTGGAAACCTGCAAAAAGACAAGAAAAAGTCAGTGGCGATAATATTTACATAAAAATTATAAAAAATAAACTAATAATAGACATGATTTGTACACTATAAAATAGAAAATACGATAATAGTTTAGGCTACAAAACATATTATCAAATTCCCCCAAGCTTAAGCTTTGCTTGTCCCCAAGAAAAAATATATAAACTAGATATTTATAAAAAGGACTAATCAAAAAGTTTTAATTATGCCTACACAAGTACTATGCGAAATTCTAAGTAGGGAAAAGGTGAAATGTTAGTCTAAAACAATTATTTAGGTATGGTAAAACTTTTATAAACTTTACTCAATAAAAAAAGATCATTCAAAATTTTAACGAGATTTTTTAAATAGACGTAAGCAAAGCAACGAAAATGAAAAACACGCATTGAGTTGTTACTAGATCCAAGCAATGCATTATAATTATATCAATTTAATTAACAAAAATCTAGGTTTAAATCCAAAACTAAAACTGATTTACTTTTTTTTTCTTAGTTGTTAAATAAAAATCAAAATGCGTGAATCAAAAGGACTTAAATAGGACAGAAACGTTTGGTTTAGGAATATGATTAGGAGTGGAATTCAAAGATAAACGTGAAGGTTTAAAATCACACTAAACCAAAGCAAAGAGTTTCAAAAACTTTCATAAAAATATATATACACATTTTTTTACTTCTTTTTCCATTTTTATCTTTTTTCAAAAACAAAGGCCATAAATATTTTTATTTTCCTTTTGAATTGGCCAAACAGAAATAGACATCACTTTTGAGCATACTTTTTTCAAAAAAAACTTTTCTCCCACAAAAAATCACAAAATATCCTATCAAAATTGTCAAAATAATTTATGAAACTCAAAAAATGCTAATGTGATTCGATAGGTTGGAAATTTTGGCTTTGGTGAAACTGAAATGAAGGGAGGAGCTATCAAATGAAATCGGAAAAAGGCTCAAAAACGGCTAACTAGTTGTAAAAGTTTTTTGGTTGGCAGGAAAAATCAAACAAAAAAAAACGGCCTAAATCATTTTCATACTTTTGAATTTATTTAAAACAAAGGTTTGAAAAATTTCAAAAAGCGAGTCCTAGATCATAAAAGAAGATTGATGAAATTAACTTGAAAATAGAAATAATAGGTGACTTTGATCGTTCACATCTACTACGCTATTCAAAAGTTGACTTTACAAAAATTATTCAAAAATGAAAAAGAAAATAGTGGATGATGAATTTTTGAGAAAATAAAGGAAATAAAAAACAAAAAATCATAATAGAAATGCGAGTTTTAGAAAAATATTTCACCTTAACATGCTACCGTGAATTAGAAACACAGCATGACCAACATTTTACTTGTGAAACATAATTAAAAAGGACGATTAGAAATATTATAATTAATTAAGTTGTTTATAGAAAATTTTGAGTAAAACAAAAACAAAAACTAGGGGTACTATTGAAATACCAAAATGTCTAAATTATTCAAAAACAAATATATATATTTTTTAATTTTGTGAAGTATTCTTATTATTTTTTTTAATTTTGGAAATTTTTTCTCTTTTTTTTTGGAATTTTAAGATATTCATTTTTTTTGGGAATATATAAAATATATACAAAGAGAAAAATTTGTACAGTAAGCAAAAATGAAGGAGGAAGTCCTCCCCCTTGCTTAAAATAGACATTGTCCTCAATGGCTAAAGAAGAGGATTGGAGAAGGAGAGAAAAATAAAGTACAGAATTGAAAGACAGAATTGAAAGACAGGTACTTCCCCGGATTTATTTGCTGTGAAAGCTGAGTGATGCCGCTCCCCCGAATGTCTCCTTTGGACTTCGTGATGGATTCAACAATGTTGGAGCAGGCGATCGCAGAAGCTTCAGCTTGTCGGAGCCGTCCGAGGCAAAAATTATAAAATAAAGAAAACAGAAAAAAATAACTTGGGATGCCTCCCAAGAGCGCCCTTTGGTTAAAGCGTCGTTGAGCTCGACGGATCAAAAAAAATAATATTGTCCAAAAATATTGTTGTCTAGAAATAAAATTGTTTTTAACAAAAATTAAGAGTTCAAAGTTAGAGTTCGTGAAGCAGAAACTTAATAATGTTTGGACTGACATCATCATCACCGGAGAAATACAGTTTAAGACACTGACCATTCACTTTGAAATTACCCTTATCAGGGTGAGAAATTAAAACCGTTTCATAAGGAAATACTTCTAAAATAGAAAACGGGCCAGACCAGCGAGATTTTAATTTGCTCGGAAATTAACGTAAACGAGAATTATATAAAAGGACTTGGTCGCTCGGCTTAAAGTTTTTAGGGTGCCTTAAGTGTTTATCGTGTAAATGCTTCGTCCGCTCTTTATAAATTTTATTATTTTCATAAGCATAAGAGCGCCACTCATCGAGTTCATTTAGTTGAAATTTTCGACGGTCACCGACTGAGTGGGAATCGAAGTTTAAAAATTTTAAGGCCCAAAAGGCACGGTGTTCTAACTCTACGGGTAGATGACACGATTTTCTATAGACCAGCCGATACGGCGTACATCCGAGGGCGGTTTTGTACGCTGTTCGGTAGGCCCATAGAGCATCGTCAAGTTTGGTTGACCAGTCTTTCCTAGAAGTTGAAACAGTCTTTTCTAATATTCTTTTTATTTCTCTATTAACTACTTCGACTTGTCCGTTAGTTTGGGGGTGGTAGGCAGTGGAAAGCTTATGTGTAACGCCGTATTTGGTAAGGATTTTTATAAATTGTGCATTACAGAAATGGGAACCCCTATCGCTAACGATTGCGCGTGGCGTACCGAATCTAGAAAATAATTTTTTAAAAAACGTGACTATAACTCGGGAGTCGTTCGTAGGAAGAGCTTGGGCCTCAACCCATCGTGAAACATAATCAACAACAACTAAAATTAATTTGTTTCCGAAGCTAGAAGGAAGGGGGCCAACAAAATCTATTCCCTAGAGGTCGAAAATTTCGCACTCTAAGATATAATTTTGCGACATTTCATTTTTATTAGAAATGTTGCCTGACCGTTGGCAACTATCACACCTGCTCACAAAGGCTTGCGCGTCTTTAAACAGTCTAGGACAGTAAAAACCTGCGCAAAGCACCTTGTGAGCGGTGCGAGCAGCTTGATAGTGCCCACCTATCGGACCTTCATGCAAATGTTTTAGAATATCAATTCCTTCATCATAAGAAATAAATCTCCTTATCACTTGATCCGCACAGATTCTAAAAAGATGTTGGTCTTCCCAAAAGTAGTTCTTCAACTCAGAAAAGAATTTCTTCTTTTGTTGAGAGGAGAACTCTTTTGGGAGCACCTGGGCCACTAGATAGTTGGCGATGTGCGCGAACCAAGGAGAAGTAGATGTGTTAACTAAAAGCAGCTTCTCATCAGGAAAATAATCATTAAAAGATTTTTTATTTAATTTTTCTATAAAGGGGTTATCTAATCTGGATAAATGGTCGGCGACCAAGTTCTCCGCTCCTCGCTTATCACGGATCTCTAAGTCAAACTCCTAGAGGAGTAAGACCCAGCGAATCAAGCGAGGCTTGGCATCCGTTTTGGAAAGAAGGTACTTGAGGGCTGAGTGGTCCGTAAAAACAATGATTTTTGAAAGTGTAATGTAAGGGCGGAATTTATCAAAAGCGAATACTACAACTACGAGCTCCTTCTCGGTTGTGGTGTAATTTTCTTGTGCAGATGTGAGGGTTTTACTATCGTAATAGATGGGGTGGAAGTTTTTTGATATGCATTGACCTAATACGGCTCCCACAGCAAAACTACTCGCATCGCACATAATCTCGAAAGGAAGGTCCCACACCGGAGCTATCATAATCGGTGCGTTAATTAACTTTTCTTTAATTGATTCAAAGGCAGAAATACAAGAGTCATCAAAAATGAATGGAGCATCTTTTTCTAAGAGATGGGTGAGGGGCTTAGTGATCTTGGATAAGTCCTTTATAAAACGACGGTAAAAGCCAGCGTGGCCTAGGAAACTTCTTATAGCTTTTATGTTTGTAGGCGGCGGCAACTTCTCAATAACTTCTATCTTGGCAACGTCTACCTCAATACCTTTAGCAGAAATTTTATGACCCAAAACTAACCCTTCCCTCACCATAAAATGGCATTTTTCCCAATTTAGGGCAAGGTTAGTTTCTTCGCATCGTTCTAAGACTTTTTTGAGGTTTTCTAAACATCTATCGAAGGAATCGCCGAACACGGAGAAATCGTCCATAAATACTTCCATAATGCTTTCTACATACTTGTAAAATATTGCCAGCATACATCGCTAGAATGTAGCTGGCGCATTGCACATGCCAAACGACATTCTTCGGTAAGCGAAGGTGTCGAAGGGACAAGTAAACGTAGTTTTCTCTTGGTCCTCGGGATAGGTGGGTATTTGAAAGTACCCCGAGAGGCCATCGAGAAAACAATAAAATCTATGGCCGGATAATCGTTCTAAAATCTGGTTGATAAACAGTAAAGGAAAGTGGTCCTTACGGGTGGCGTCATTTAACTTACGATAATCTATACACATACACGAACCCGTCACCGTCCATGTCGGGATTAATTCATTATTCTCATTACTAACTACGGTTATCCCTCTCTTCTTTGGAACTACCTGAACAGGGCTAACCCACTTACTGTCCGATATAGGGTAGAAAATTCCTGCATCTAATAATTTCATAACCTCGCCCTTAACTACTTCTTTCATATTCGGGTTTATACGGTGCTGAGGTTGGATAGAGTTACACAAATTATCTTCCATTAAAATTTTATGGGTACAGAAAGATGGGCTTATGCCCTTGATATCGGAAATTTTCTAAGCAATAGCCCGATGATGCTTATGTAGAACTAGAAGAAGTTTATCGTTTTGCGTATCCGTGAGGTAGGCCGAAACGATAACTGGTAACTTGGAATCTTTTTCTAAGAAAGCATACTTAAGTTGTTCAGGAAGTTCTTTAAGTTCTAGGGTAGGGGGTTCTTCATAAGAGGATTTAGAGATTCTTTCTTTTTCAAAAATAATATCTTCATAAACTTTTTTATAAGGAACGTAATAAGGGGTGGGGCTAGCAGCCAAGACGGCTTCTTGTAGCGATTCAGTGGGAAGAACAGAGGAAGAACAAAAACCAGAAAATTATTTTTCAAACTAGGAAAGACAATCAGAAGATTCATCACTTCCTTGCAGCGATTCAGTTGTAAGAGAAGAGGAGAAAAAAGCAGAAAATTCTTTTTCAAAGTCGGAGAGACAGTAGGAAGAATCATCACTCGTGGCGTCTACGAAAAAGCAGGAGTCATCGTTTGCTAAGGTGTTCTTCATCGAAGGGGTGATAGAAAATGTGACTTCTTCGTCGCCTACTCAAAGAAAGAGCTTACCATTGCTTACGTTAATGATGGCTCAGGAGGTGGCAAGGAAGGGTCGGCAAAGGATCAGGGGAACCTCGACGTCTTCTTCGATGTCCAAAATGACAAAGTCCACCGGGAAGATGAACTTGTCGACTTTCACAAGAACGTCCTCCACTATTCCTAACGGGTACTTGACGGATCTATCGGCTAGCTGGATACTCATACGCGTGGGGTTAAGGCTACCAATCCCTAATTTTTTAAACAACGAAAAGGGCATCAGGTTTATACTCGCGCCTAAGTCGGCTAATGCGTGTTTAACAAAAAGAACACCGAAGACACACGGGATAGAGAAACTACCCGGGTCACTGATTTTCTTCGGCAAACCATTTGTTAAAACGGCGGAGCACTCGGCATTTAGCGTGACGTGCGAAAGATTCTCTAACTTCTTCTTGTTTGTGAGGAGGTCTTTAAGATACTTGGTGTATTTCGGCATCTGCGAAATAGCCTCGTGGAAGGGAAGATTAATGTTGATTTGCTTGAAGATCTCTAAGAAGCTTGAGTACTGATCATCTTGACGTTATCTATTAAGTTCAGAGGGGTATGGAGGAGTTGAATTATTTTTGAAGATGGGTGGTGGAGTGAGATTATTTTCTAAAATAGGGGTGATAACTTCTTCAGCAGTGGGTGGAAGCGGAGCGGAGCTTTGATTTTTAAAGGTAGGAGCGGAGCTTTGATTTTTAAAGGCGGGAGCGGAGCTTGCCTCGGGCTCTTCACTTACCATACCGGAGTCTTGCTTCCCATTCCGAAGAGTTATAGCTTTCGCTTGCTCTCTCGGGTTGGGTTCGGTATTGGAAGGAAGAGACCCTGCGGGTCGCTTAGAAATTATTTTCGCGAGTTGTCCTACCTGATTTTCTAGACTTTTTACGCTTCCGGTTAAAGTTATTATAGTAGCGTCATTTGTGGTGATATATTTAGAAAGTAATTCCTCCAAGCTTGGAGGTTTTGGGTAATTTCGAAGAGGTGGTGGTGGTGGTGGTGCAAAAAAACCATTTTGCGGGGGTGGGCGCATCGCATTCGATGGATTACTCCATGAAAAGTTTGGGTGATTTCTTAAAGCGGGGTTATAACTATTCGGAAACTTAAAACCAGGCGGAAGAAAATTCGTAGCAGAAAAATAATTAAAAGCAATTCTAGGCATATTATTAACATAATCTAAATGTTCTTGAGTAGGGGTTGCAGATTCCCATACCTGAGGGGCAGAGGCAGCAGTCATCTCCGTGAATTTTTTGCTTAGGATTTCTACTTGCAGAGCGAGCTGGGAGACGTTGTCCACTTCATAGATACCTGCAGGCTTGTTCGGGTGGGACCTAGGCACATTCCACTGATAAGTGTTCATGGCCATGTCCTCAAAAAGCTCAAGAGCGGCTTCCGGGGTCTTATGATTTAAAGTACCGCCAGAAGCTGCGTCTATCATTTGCTTCGTGCTTTGATTTAGCCCGTTATAAAACGTCTGCACTTGTAACCATATAGGCAGCGCGTGATGTGGGCATCGTCTTAATAATTCTTTAAATCTCTCCCAGGTTTCGTATAGGGTTTCAGAGTCTATTTGTCCGAAGGCAGAGATGTCGTTCCTAAGTTTTGCAGTTTTAGCTGGCGGAAAATACTTTGCCAAAAATTTTTCAGTTAATTCATTCCAAGTGGTTATGCTATTTTTCGGAAGTGTGTTCAGCCACTGCTTAGCTTTAGTTCTTAGAGAGAAGGGGAAGAGTCTCAGCCTGATCGCATCATTTGTGACACCATTTATCTTGAAGGTGTCGCAAATTTCAAGAAAGCTAACTATATGTGCGTTCGGATCTTCATCTTGAAGTCCGTCAAATTGCACATATTGTTGCACCATTTGAATTATGCTAGGCTTTAATTCGAAGTTATTATTTGCTATAGCAGGGCGGAATATACTGGATTCTGATCCCTCGAGGTTCGGTCGTGCATAATAGGACATAGTCCTTTGCACGGCCTCATCTACGTTGGGTTCTTCCATTCTTAAAGTAGCAAATGACTCGGAGTCCTCAACTGGCACTTGGATATTAGGACCTTGAAATCGCGATCTTCTCCGAAGAGTACGCTCAATTTCGTGGTCCAAGTCCAAAATAACCGACGGACTCCCGCGGCTCATGCACTAAAAGAACAGAAAAGAAGAAGAGAAAGAGAAAAAGGATAAACTAGAAAAAAACTAGATTAGAAATTTTTTTTTGAAATAGATTTTTTTAAAGATTAACTCCCGAACTTCCCAAGGACTACCCCGTGAAGGGTTCACAAGGTACTAGACAAGATAGTGGCGCATAAAGCCCTTTGCCCTTTTCGAGAGAATTAGGTGGCGTAGAAAAATTGTGAAGTTGGTTACTATTAAGAGCGGTGATAAATTTTTTGATTTTTTTTTTAAAAATTTAAAGAAAGAGGATGAGAAAGAGAAGAGATAAAATTAATAGGTTCGTGTTTTCAATATATCAACGGAAGTTGGATCCCCTGCAACGGCGCCAAAAACTTGTTGCGCGCTAGGGTTTGAAGAAAATAAACGCAACCGAACTAGCAACCCAATGAGGCAAGTATACCTATCGAATTGTAGCTAGAGGGCACAAGTGTCGTATTGAAATCCGAGAACTGTTGGCTATGCTTACTCGCACGAACGCTATTATCTTATCGACGGAAAAATTAGGGTTTATAGAATCTAATTGAGATTAAGGAAATAAAACTAATGCTAGAAAGAGAGCTAATGCAATTAAGTAAAGTGTTATTAAGTAAAACGATTACGACAAAAGGTTGAAACTATGAAATGGAAATGCACTCGATCAAGAATCACCTCGGATAAAGACGATTAAGAAAATGCGATAAAAATCTAAACTTAATAGGATAAAGGTCTTTGACCGTGGAGGTTCCTAAAGCTTGAACACGCTTCTCTCGAAATCGTGCCCAACTGAGTTTAGGAAGGTCCGACCGACTCTCGTCTAAATTGGAGGCCTAAAACTCGCTTTACGCGGTGAACCCCACTATTGGATTTTACTCCAATCCGGGAAATTTGGACGTCTTCCTCTCTCAAGGGGTGCGTACAACTCCCTTTACTCTTGAATGCTCACTTCATTCTATCGGCCTCTCGGCTAGCCCAGAATGAAAGCAAAGGTGGAGGGTATATATCGATAATATACCTCCAACCCATGATTAATCAAGACTAATTCAAGGCCCTAACCTAAAAAGAAAAGATTAATTAAAACATCATAACTTAATCGCTCTAACCTCGGATCATCAAGATCGAGTACAAGGAGGATTAGTTAATCATAATGGAGTGGAGGAGGGGGAATGAGTAGTAGAGCATAAAAACACAAATAAACAAGTAGAGAAAAAAATAACACTATTATATTAATGAAAAGGAGAGTTACACTAATTGAAATTGAAATTACAAGTGCATGAAATTTAGAACCTATTCTAGCCCTACATTAAGCAACTAAAACAAGACTAAAGATTACAAGGAAAGCTAAGACAACTAAATATTAAACCATAGTTAAGCAAAAATTACAAAGGAAGAGGGAGAGAGAGAGAGAGAGAGAAAAGCAAAAAAGATCAAGAACCAAAGGGGTAGCACCTCCCCCTCTCAACCAAAGCTTGCTTAAATGGAAGGGGGGTCTCAATTTATTGAAAAAAATCTCGGGTTGGTCACGCTCTCCGACACGCCCTTGGGGGGCGTGTCATGGGGCGTTATAGTACTATGTTGACCTCAGGCTCTGGACTCTGGCGGGAAGGATCATTGCCTCTGTACGTCGGTGGTCACGCCCTAGGTCACGCCCGTGTAGGTGGGGCGTGACACTCACGTCATGTCGAAATCATTGGTCGGAAATCCGTCAGTCGTCGGAAAAGTGGATGTCACGCCCCAAGTCATGCCCGTGATGGGGGACGTGACAGTACTATTACGTGCTGTGGCGGAATGACATTTAATGCGGCGACAGGCTTTGCGACAGAGGTCGACACGCCCATGGTCACGCCTGGTGACACGCCTAGGGAGGGCGTGTTAAGGGGGCGTGACAACGGTTTTGTTAGTTTTTCTGTCCCTTCTAGTAGGAGTCCTCGGGATCGGGTGACACACCCTAGGTCACGCCCAGGGAGGGCGTGACAGGGGGGCATGTCAGGTCATTTTTGGCCAATTTTCTGGAAACCTGCAAAAAGACAAGAAAAAGTCAGTGGCAATAATATTTACATAAAAATTATAAAAAATAAACTAATAATAGACATGATTTGTACAATATAAAATAGAAAATACGATAATAGTTTAGGCTACAAAACGTATTATCAAGCGCCATTCGAAGAAGCGTTTAGTGGTACTTAACGCATAAGAAGAATTTTACTTAGAATAGTTCTAGAATCGAGAAGTGCAACGGCCCCGGGTTTTTGTGTGATTATATAATCTTTATTTGGCATTACGTTGATGCATGTTTGGCTGTGCCATTGTTAGAGCGTGGTCTTAGCTTTTTAAGTTTTCTTAGTGGATGTGTTCTAGCCTGGTTACAAGATTCCCAAGTAAGCCGGTGTCAATTTTGGTGACCCGGTGAGGCCTCTTTGGGAATGATTTTATTTTGGCTTCAGGAGGTGTTAGCCCGAGTTTTGTTTGTCGGATGTCGATTTTGACTTCGCCATTAGGTTTGTAGCATGGGTATTTAGCTATAGTGTGAATTTCGCTAAGTTCCGAGGTGGTTCGGTTTTCGCGTCGTTTTGACATTATTTTTAATTATCTGATATAGTATTTTTTTCATGTTAATTATTTATTTCATGTATTGGCTGAGTATTATAAAGTATATTATGCTAGCTATTTTATTATAAGTGACTATTATAGTATAGTGGCTGGTCATTTTAAGAGTGGCTGAATTTTATATTACTTATGTTATATTATATCTAGCTTGAGTGGGAGATAGTGTATATAACTTATGTAAGTATTGTCTGATTTCATCTTCCCCAAAAGCTGGCGGCTAGCTTCTTACGGAAGAAACGAGAGGAGGTCAACCCCAAGTTCCGACCGCCGATTTCTTGAGCTGGGGAGCTCAAAATTCTTGCTTGAGAGTAGATTTGTGTTGTTCTCGCTTAGATCTACGTTCCTACGATAAGATTTTTCCTTTTTCGTGAAGGTTAGGGTGTTAGGAAATCTCGGTTTGACCCCTGCTTCATCTCTAAAGCTACAGGTTTTGTTTTCTTAGTGATTCTTGCGGCCTGGTTAGTAAGGGGGAGTGTATCTGGCCGATTCCTGAAGATTGAGGCAAGTGATGCTCTTTCATCCGTGCCAAGATTGATTCTATGTTTCTTATTGGTTTTATTCCTCTTTTGTTTAGATCCTAAGTGTGCTTTTGGTTTTGGTTATGGTTAACTTGCAGTTAGGGTAGAAAAGCTCCAGCTAGTCTAAGTTTTTAGAGAGAAAATGTTCGTTTGGGTTGGTTTTGGTTTGGCTCTGGCTAGATAGGTTAGGTCTGTATCAGGATTGCTAGCTATAGAAGGTTTTCATTCCAGCTTGTCTATGTAAATAAGAGAAAATATTTTGATTTTGGGATAGTTTTTGAGGTCTAGCATGGTCGAATCGAGTAGAGAAATTTTTTTGCCACGTCTCTGCCTCTTGGCATTGAGTGTATCTTAGTACAGAAGTCCAGTTTTTAGGCTAAGTGTAAAATGCGTTGAGTGTGGTGGACACACTCAACGCCTAGCTATTTTGGTCTGGAGTCTGTGTAAAAAGCGTTGACAGCGTTGAGTGAGGTGAGCTCACTCAACACCCTCTGCCTTGATCATTTTTCAAAGTCTTTTGGTGTTGATTGAGTTGAGCTCACTTAACGCTGTCTTGACAGTCAGACTTTTCTAACTCTTTTGGCATTGAGTGAGTTGAGCTAACTCAACGCCATCTTACCAGTAAGACTTTTCTGAGACTTTTGGAATTGAGTGAGTTGAGCTCACTCAACACCGTCTTGCTAGTAAGACTTTTCTAAGTATTTTAGCGTTGAGTGAGTTAAGCTCACTCAACGTCGTCTTGCCAGTCAGACTTTTTTTAAGTCTTTTGGCGTTGAGTGAGTTGAGCTCACTCAACGTCGTCTGCTTAGCTTGGTAGTTTAAGTTAAAAGAGTTGAGTGTGGGGAGCTCACTCAACACCTTGGGCAGTTTAGCGATGACAGCTTTGAGTGTGGTGATAACACTCAATACCTTGGTCTATTTTAGTTGTTAAGTTAAAAGCATTGAGTGTGGTGAACTCACTCAACACCTTAGTTTTGTTTTGATACAAAGTAAGAAAGCGTTGAGTGAGGTGAGCTCACTCAATGGATCGTTCTGTTTTTCTGCTAAGTGAAATAGCATTGAGTGTGGTAAGCTCACTCAACGCCATTGTTTTGCTTTGTTGTTAAGGCAAATAACATTGAGTGTGGTAAGCTCACTCATCGTCTTTTCCTCTGTTGAGTGGTTAAGGCAAACGCGTTGAGTGTGGTGAGCTCACTCAACGCCCTTTTGCTGGCTTTGATGATTTCAAAAAGTAAACGTTTACAGCGTTTAGTGAGCTGAACTCACTCAATGCCGTCATCCAGAAAGTGTTAATAGCGTTGAGTGAGCTGAACTCACTCAATGTCGTCAGCTGTTTATGTAGCTAAGTGTTTTAGTAGTTTGTTTTAGATTTAAAGGGGTTCAGCATGGTTTTAAGTGGATATAGAACTTGGTTCTTATACTTTAGGGGTTGAGTTGGACCGATGTCGCCACCACAGTACCTGGGGTTGAAATGGACTGATTTCGCCTCCCCCTTTCTTCTTGTCTTGTTAGACAATTGGACTGTTTGGTTGAGTTGGACAGATGCCGCCACCACAGTACCTCGGAAAAGATTTTGGTCTAATGGTCCTGGTTGGACATTGTTACCACTAACTCAGGCCGTTTTCCTCTAGTGTTAATGCTTCTTTTTATTCTAAAACCTTGTTTAGATTTTTGTTATCCTGCTAAATTTACTTGCAAATATTCTAGAAGCTTGTCTTCATTCCTGCACTTCGTGCAATTTTGTTTACTCTATTTGATGAGTATATTACCTTTTGCTATCGAATTTTAAACCTTTTGCTAAGTGTATCAGTATCCTTTTATAGGGGTTTGGTAAACCCCTTGGTTTCACTGCTTATGATCTATTGCTCCTTTACTACTTTTTTTCTCTCGTGCTGAGGTGTTCTTCCTTCGGATGCCTCAGGTTGTAGCCAATTGAGCGATTAGTTTTCTTTTGGAGCTTGTTGGAGATCTTCATGGTTACAAAGGGTTCTTTCCTCATCTTTGTGAGGTAGTTCATTTTTTGTTTCCTTTCTATATAGACATACATACTCCCCATTGGGTTCGTGTCAGGTTGTTGACCCCCACTGGTGGCCTTCTTTATGATGCTAAGTATGAACTTAAACTGCTTGTTTTTGCCTATTTGAAGGTGTACTTTCTATCTGGGATTGTTTTATGCTAGGGTGCATGTTAGATAATTTTAACTTATAAAAACCCTACTGATATTACTTCATACATGCCATATTTCTAAAATCAATGGACTATCTTCCAATCTATCGTAAAGCCTATTTTCATACTATACTAAATTAGAGTCTTGCATACCGTGAGTTGTCCTTCGGGGACGCTTATACTCACGTAGGATGTAAAATCACTTAATCAAAATATTTTTCCATATTGTATAAATATATTTTACTCTTGGACTAGTTGATCCACTGTGTCGAGGGATACGACCATCTTACTTAATTGGATTTCATTCATAATAACCTGTGATTTTCTTATAAACTGTAGAGTTTGGAGTTTTGCCTGAGCGTCTAGAGTTATCCCCTTCATGGCATTGCATCACAATTGGTATTTTCTCTTAGTCTGATATAATTTTTATGCTAAGAAAATGCGGGTTGCGACAAGAAGCGTCGAGTGTGTTAAGTGGTCTCAACGCCATTCGACGAGGCGTTGAGTGATACTCAATGCACAATGAGAAAATGGACTTAGAATAATTCTTGATTCTGGAAGGTGTCGAGTGCGTTGAGTGTTCTCAACGCCATTTGACGAATTAATGAGTAATACTCGACGAATGGAATTTCTCTGGATTCTATAAGCATTGAGTGGTCTTGACACCATTCGACGAAGCATCGAGTGTGTTTAGTAAACTCGATGCTACTCGATGAAGTATCGAGTGTGTTGAGGAAACTAGACGACATTCAACGAAGCATCGAGTGCATTGAGTAAACTCGATGCCATTCGATGATTCTTTGAGTGTGTATGGTATACACGACGATTTGGACTTAGAGCATCTTCAGCTCCGACTCGTTTGCTGGTTCATATTTACGGGCTGAACTGAGTTTTTGGGAAATGTGCCAAATGACTCCGGTGGCCTGGTCCCTTTGGCAAGACTTGTTTTAAGTAATAATGGGTGGTCCAATGTTAGGGTGACATGTGGCAAAGAAATATATCCCTTATTCTTCTTATAAAAGGAGACATACGAGAAACCCTACCCGTGACTTCCATTTTCTTGCAAAGCCGTTTCCCGCGCCGAAATCGTCGAAAGAGAGAAAGTTGTCGGAGTCAGATTTATTGAGGAGGAAACTTTCTTTTCCGTGAAGAATAATGCCAATGAGGGATAAGATACTGCCAAGATATATAACAAGATCCATGGCCAGAAATGAGGTGAGCTACCTACACTCTCCCATAGTACTAGATCTATAGTAACGACATAGGAGAGATGTCGACTCAAAAGAGTTGGACTGTTTAAGATTAAGATCTCCTAGCAAGAGACCATGCTAGGACCTTGTCCTAGAGATTTGATGTCTTTAACCTCTCCTCTCTTCGTGTGAAGTGTATGGACTTGGTTTTGTGAAGAGAAATATTCTATTGAGGGTGCATAAGGGAGGAGGAAGTGTTGTATGTGGTTTTGAACAGATAGCTAGAGGAAGAAGATGAAACGATTTCGTTATTCTTGCTGTAAGATGATTGTAGAAATCTGTTTTCTATGCTCAGCGAACTTCGAGGCCATTTTCGAGGGTGATACAGTCAGACCTTAGTCTTAGGTGCCTGTTGTCTCAAGTTAGTGTATCACTGGATTGGACTAAGCAGAAGAAAGATAACAAAATGGTGTTGAGGTTTGGAGTACCATAATTATTTTTAGCCATGATAAACAAATTGTTTTGAAGAGTTTAATAAACAAATTGTTAGGGAGACTTAGTGAATGAACGATTTGATTTTATTTGGTTGTACAAATGATGCAATTGTGAAATTCGGTAAGGATGTGCATGAATATAATCAAAAGAATGAAACAGGTTTTGAAAGATGGTGTGATGCCCGATAATTTAATATATAACTTATAGCTATGTTATCATGCTTGATAATTATGTGAAATACCATTATATTATTGTTATTATCGTATGGAAGCATAGTTGTTTGTGAAGGCTTGATTATAAGGAAGGAACCGGATGAGGTAAACCTCATGACCATCGAATACGTGGATTGGTAATCTCAAGTGTTTGTGGAATAGTTAGTATAGTCCATTTCTTAGAGTTGTGTCTCCCTAAGGGTAGTAGTGTGTAATTGGTACATTATATGAAGTGGACTGCCAACTTTGTTGATGTTAAACACTTGAGTGCTTGGGAGCACAGAAATGTGATAGGGTGTAAGTGCGTGAATATTTCACCGCACTAGATTTATGTGATTATAATGGACTCGATGTGGAGCCCTCGGGTGTTATTGAGCACTAGATGGTTTATGGCAAGGCCATGTGAAATTATATGCGGTGTGAGTTGACATGCGGTATCCTAATCCTGGGTAAGGATAGTGTGGCAGGTCTACGGGCTCCCCAGTAGTCACACGGTTGGAACCCCTAGTTGGATTTGGGCTAGGTTCACTGAGTTAGGATATGACCCAACATGTATACATAAGGGTCATGACTATGTCCTAGAGTCTAGATCAAGTCCATAAAGTCAACAGTACAAAGGACCAGCCTTCAACACTGCTAAAGACTCAAGTCTTAGAGAATTCAAGTTTTGGAAAAAGGAGATCTAAGTTCGTCGATCTCCGATCGACGATTGTCATGCTCAGCTCGACTAACTCAGAGACAATTCTCTGAGCTAAGCTCGACGAACTTAGATCTCAGCACGACAAACTCTAGACAATATGATAACTCCACTAGTCAAACTTCAGTCAACAAACTAAAGAACATTAGCTAGATGAACTTTGTACTCAGGTCGAGTGACACTTAAACTCTTAGAGCCAAAGATCTCTCAACGCCATAGTTGACTCAGCGCCACAGTTCACTCAATGCCAAAGCTTACCCAGAGCTCAAGATCACTCAATGCTCTCAACGCCAGATCAATATTTCAACATTCAACACCAGAAAATATTCTAAGTCCAGACTGCAGACTCAGCTCGACGATCTCAGACTTCATCTCGACGAACAGCTATTCTCAGCTCGACGAACAGCTATTCTCAGCTCGACAAAAGCCATTCTCAGGTTGACGAACTCAGAGCACAGAATCTACCAGTTTATGCAGTGTAGATATTTGGTGATCCCAGGTCGATGAAAGTTGTTCTCTGGTCAACGATAATTATAATACATATTGTTATTTATTCTTTCCTTTTTGTCTCCTTATTTTTCTATTATAGGCTGTTAATTTCCTAGTTAATCAATGCATTTGAATAGAGCTGTTACTGGAAGCATTGTTTGCAAATATCCCCCATGGAATTAATTTCTTATATCTCGGGATAGACATTGAATAGAATATATGACAGCATTCTTGCCATTTTCATTCAGTAGATTTCGGCTAAGCAATAACTGCTTGTTTTTGAATTCGACCTTGAGACAGTTATAGAGCAGATAATCTCTCAGTCAGAAAAAAAATAGCAAGAAGCAAAACACACAAGGAGAGATATACAGAAACTTTTGAGAATATAGAAGTGCAGTGCATACAGCTCTCTGAAGAAAAATCAACGGCTCTCCAAAAAAGAAGAAAGAACAACAATCACTATCAAGAGTCTTTCTTCTCCTTCTTTGTTTTCTGGGATCTCAAGTGCCAAAGTATTCAAATTAGACAAAGGATCTCAGAAAGTAGATCCTATAGTAGAAGACCTACTCACCCTTTACAAAGCTTCCACTCCTGAACCATTCAAGATCTCAGGGGGAGCTTTGACAACATCACAGAATGAACAAAGTCTTCTCTCAGTTGCTTTTGAGAATAGAGAAGACTATCATCACTCTCATCTCCACCTCTGTATAGGGTTTTAATTTCCTTCAAAATTATTCTTGTTGCAAGTCTCCTTCAAAAAGATTTGGGTTGGTTTTTGAGCACCTGATCAAAAGCTCATTGGTGGAAGTCACCTGATCAAAACCTGTAGTGGATTCCGCCCTAGGGTGGTAGAAGAGTGGATGTACCCAATTTTGGGGAACCACTATAAAATTTCTTGTGTTGTCTGTGTGGCTGTGATTTTCCTGTGTGCTTGTGCTGTGTTATATTTTGTAGTGTAGCTTACTTATCTTTTCTCTGCTTCACTTGTTGCATTAATACACTCATACACCTATATCATAGTAACATATTTTGTTAAAGACTTCTTATTTCTACAAGTATCAAAAAGATTTTAAAAACTCTATTCACCCCCCCCCCCTCTAGAGTTATTCAGAGCTTACCCTATCTTTCAATTGGTATCAGAGGGTGGTTAATCACATCATACATGCTCACACCTGGATTAATTAAGATCCTCAGGATAAACTCTAAATAAGTCCTACTAGTTTCTCAGTTTAAATTTTATTTTCTGATATCATGGCACAAAACAAGGATTATGCCAGCACCAGACCTCCAGTTTGTAACTTCCAAAAGTTTTGAATCTGGAAGGAAAGAATCAAACTTTATATGTACTCTATTAATGAGGACATTTTTAATTCCATCTTGACAGGACAACCAGCTCCAGTGTCCTCTACTTCAACTCTAGTAAATCTCAGTGCAGTGCCTCCTCTAGATCAAGCTGATGCTCATAAGAAAGCAAAGATTGCTGATGCCAGAGCTATGAACATACAGGACCAGACTATATTAGATGACATATTTAAGAAAGTTTCTGAATGCACATCTACCAAAGCCATTTGGGATTCCCTCACTACTAGAAAAATGGCTTTTAGCCACGGTTTTTTTTTGCCATGGGGAAAAACTGTGGCTAATACTGAAGTATTAGCCACGGTTCCTATTCTCTGGCTAATAAGCTAGTATTAGCCACAGATGACTAATCCGTGGCAAATAACCCGACTCTTTGCCACGGTTTGCTTGTTTCATGGCTAAAAATCTAGTATTTGCCACGTAAGCCTAATCTGTGGAAAAGGTCAGGTTTTTTTAGTCCCACACCTCCAATAAAAAGCTCGATTTGAGGTTTTTATAGGCCATTCAAAATTATTATTTGAAATGAAATCGGCGTGGCGGCGGCGGCCGGGTAGCGGCCGGGTGGCGGCGAGCGGCCGAATATTTTTTATGTTAGGTTTATTACAGGCCCTTTAGCCACGGAAATTGAACCGTGGCAAATGAGAAACTTTTAGCCACGACAATTGAACCGTGGCTAATAACTTATTAGCCACGGATTCAGCGTGACTAATACTATTAGCCACGCTCGCATTGCCCATACCCATTTGCAGTGGGTAGGCCGTGACTAATAGTTATTAGCCACGGTATTGGACTTTTAGCTACGGAAATCTGCCATGGCTAAAATTCTGTTTTTTAGTAGTGCCTCAACCAAATGGTAGCATGATCTGCTGATAAGAGGAAAGATAGAAGATACAACCTCATATCTCAATTTGAGAATTTCAGGAAAGATAAAGCAGAATCTGTAGAAGTAATGTACAACAGGCTGAGCTCCATCATCTGTGAACTCAAAACACCTGACAAAGAAATTACTCTGACTGAGGTCAATGACAAGATCCTCATGTGCTTCCCTAGCACTTTGGACTCTAGAATCTGGCCCATCAGAGAAGGCAGAAGCATGGCTGAAATCTCAATAGAATCTCTGCTTGGAAATCTCAAATCCTATGAGCAATTGATCAAGTCAAGAGAAGCTGTAGTTGAACCAGAGGCTTCAACACCTACTAGAATGGAACAGAACTTAGCACTCAAAGCTGCAGAAGAATCTCCCAACTTGCCAGCCAATGAAGATCTTATGGCTCTCTTTGCTAATAAGATTCTATAAAATGGCAAGGAAGGACTTCAGGAGAAAGCCTTCAAGGAATAAAGATAAACCCAGGTATGATAAGACCCCTTCTAAAGAGGTTGTCTATTTTGGGTGCAGGAAACCTGGATACTTCATCTCAGAATGCCCAAAAGTCTAAAAGAAATACAGAAGGCAAGAAAAGGATTATAGAAGACATCAGCAAAGCAAGGCCTTCTCCAGCAAGTACAAAAAGAAGGAGAAGGGCTTTGTATCTGAAACCTGGAGTGATTGTAACACCTCCCCTGTAAAGACCAAATAATATGGGTCCGACCGGGGCCCCACAACATACGGACGCCACAGCTTTAGTATTAAAAGATGATATAAAACTACCCAATCTCAAAACTCCAGACAAACACAGCGGAAAAAGAACACTAACAGGCAGAAGTTATCCACTAACAGAAGAGTATCAAATGGCCTTAAGGCCTTACACAATATAAGTCCAAATATAAAAGTGCCAAGCACCCCTAGGCTACCTCGGCATGCAAGCCGGACATAGTCAAACAACAGCAGCAAAACAAGGAAAAGAAAATAGTCAAGCACAGCAACACTTCATGAGGCTTAGGGCTTTTCGCCCGGCGCGCTAGCTCCTGCATGCGATCCTTGCCCTGCATGGATTTGAAGTAACGTGGGTCAGCAAAGGCTGACCTCTACTGTGTAACAAACACATCTCCTCCCGGCCGTCCCTAACGGACACCGGGGTACCACTCCACCTGCAAGTTAGCACTTCGTATACCAAAAGAGTATATATAATAAAGCGGTAAAACAGGCTTGGATGTCTCATACAGCATACATGTTCTCTATGTTTTGTACAAAGTGAAAGGGCCTACTATGCAACATGAATGCAACCCGGGTTTCACCCAAGGCACCCTAGTTCGTATGCATCTAGCACAACATCAAACACTGGGTACTTCCGTTTCCCCATTGGCTTAAAGCCGCAAACACAAGGGAACCACCATATCCCTAACGGCACACACGCCGTCACACGGATCCTCGCAAAGGACCCACCCGCACAAGGGTCTAATACCCCGGGCTTGCCCGCACATTCTGACTTCGCACGTCAGGGTTCCGTCTCACACCGACCGATTCTAAGAAGCCTTGCTGGACCCCACCCGCTCATGGCCACAATGCACGGGCTTGCCCTCAGCTCGACATTCTCGTCAGTCCCACACAAGGGGCTAGTCTCTCCGGGACACTTTCCCCTCATGACTTGCGCGTCATGGGATAGCCAGCCGACCACGGAGACATAGCCGCGCCTTTACACAGTACAAACAAAGGTTTCCCCACCCCAATCACCATTCGCACCGTATCTTTCCCGTGCTCCAAGGAAACCATCTACCGCAAGAAGCGGAGCTAGCCTTGTCTGGTTCCGACTACGAGTACTCACTTAATTAAAGGGGGAAAACGCATACACACAACGGCGTATTTCCGCAATGGATTTCTACCGAAACCTCACATCTCGCTATGCAACATCACCGAGTCGGACTAACGGTCGCGACCACGGCTTCACCCACAATGCCTAATCCGCTAACGGAGCGGATCTCTAATGCAAAGCATGCCGGGATGAAAATACTCAACCCGGAGGTCCCTCTTAAACCTAGGCTACACGAATCCCTCTCATGTGAGAGATTCGGTGCTCAAAATACGAAAGGAAGGGGATGCTATTCATGCATCCTAAATCCTAAAAACCGAGAGGAGAAGTGTCGTTACCTTTCGTCCCCTCTTCCTAGCCATGGAGAAGATTTGCTCGGTTGAAAACCACCGCAACGCTCCCACCTTCGCGGATCTAAACTCTGCTCGCGAAACGGACCTCCGAAGCTTCGCCGGCGGCCGGATCTTGGCCTTCTTCCTCCTCCTTGCTCTCCCTTCTCTCTAGAATCAAGAGAGATAAAGATAGGAGGAAAGTGAGGGTTTCAAACCCTATTCCCGAGTTTAATCCCTCAGATCTAGCCCCCAGCCGTTGGATCTCATACCAAAGAAACGGACGGCCATGATTCGGCCTAAAATTACAAAAACTGGGCCAAACACGGGTTGCAACACGACCGTGTGCCAGGCCGTGTTACCTATTCGCCGTCTCGACTGATTCGAAAACCAGCACACGGCCATTGACACGGCCTCCGACACGCCCGTGTCGCCTTTGACACGCCCGTGTCGAGACCCGTGTCACGCCCCCCACCGACCAATTTTTCTAGTCAGAGAAGGACACGACCAAAGACACGGCCTTCGACACGCCCGTGTCAGACCCGATACGGCCGTGTCGTGACCCGTGTCACGCCTAGCAAAATAAATCCTGCAAATAGCCCGAGAAGGACACGGCCATGGACACGCCCGTGTCCCAGGCCATGTTCCTTAGCTTGACGAACGTCGACCCTCAAAACGTCGACCACGGCTCCGCGGTCGACCACGCCTTGACACGCCCGTGTCACGCCCTTGACACGCCCGTGTCGCCTGCTCCAAAACCCAAACTTGGCTAAAACGACGCCGTCGATTCCCCTTCCAAGTTTTGGGGTGTTACAATTCTCCCCCCTTACAAGAATTTCGTCCCGAAATTTAAAATATGGAAGGTAAACAAAACTAAATGGTACCTGAGGAGAAGAGCTCAGGGTACTCCTCCAGCATGGCCTGCTCTCGCTCCCATGAGAGCTCCTCGCAGCCACAGTTGTCCCAACGGACCTTTACGAGTCTGACCTCCTTGTTCCGCAATTGCCGAACCTCTGAGTCTTCTATCCCGATTGGACGAACTCGCGTCCTCAAGTCTTCCTCTACCGGCACTGCCGTCGGATCAATCACCACGCTGGCTTCTAACAACGCTTTCCTCAGGACGGAGACGTGAAAAATGTCATGCAATCCACTTAGCTCTGTGGACAACGCTAACCGGTACGCTGCCTCTCCCACTCGCTCGATGACCTTGAATGGTCCCAAAAATCTCAGACTCGGCTTCTTGAGTCGGCGAATTCGCGAAACGCCTTTGAACGGCTTGATCTTAAGATACACCCAGTTACCCATAGCAAATTCCACATGCCTGTGGCGAGCATTGAAATACTTCGATTGCCGATCTTGAGCTACCTTCATGCGCTCTTGGATGGTCCGCACTTGCTCACTATCGTCGGCTACCACTTTTTTCCCCAAATGCTTGGTGTCCCCCGCCTCTGTCCAAGACATCGGTGTTCGACACCGGCTCCCATACAGAGCTTCGTATGGCGCCATCTTGATACTAGCTTGGTAACTATTGTTATAAGCAAACTCCACCATGAAGAGGTGATCCTCCCACTTCTTGCCGAAGTCGAGAGTACACATCCTTAGCATATCTTCCAAAGTACGGTTCGTTCTCTCAGTTTGCCCATCGGTTTGAGGATGAAAAGCTGTACTGAACTTGAGTTTTGTGCCCAAGCTCTTCTGCACCAACCGCCAATCCTTAGACGTGAAACGTCCAGACTGGTCGCTGACTATACTCTTCGGAATCCCATGGAGTCGTACAATATTGCGGACGTACAACTCCACCAACTTTTCCACACCGTCCTCCTTCCGGTTTGGGATGAAATGTGCCACTTTGGTCAAGCGGTCCACAATCACCCAAATGGCATCATTACCCTGCTGCGATCTAGGAAACCCATGCACAAAATCCATGGAGATGTCATCAAATTTCCATTTGGGGATTGGAAGAGGCTTCAAGAACCCGCCCGGCTTCTAACACTCGGCCTTCACCAAGGCACATGTTTGGCACCGACTCACACACAAAGCTACGTCCCGCTTCATCCCAGGCCACCAATAGGACTTCTTCAAGTCCAAGTACATCTTTGTACTACCCGGGTGAATGGAGTACTTAGTGAAGTGGGCCTCAAACATCAACTCCTCACGGAGATTGCCGAACTGCGATACACAAACCCTTCCGCCCTTCCTCAGAATCCCATCAACCATCTCCCAGGCGCTACCCTTGCCCTTTAGAGCTTCCTCCTTAAAGGTTGGAACTCCGCATCTACACGGGTCGCTTCCCGAATACGAGCGCATAAGTCACTCTGCATCTCAATCCAATTTATTCGAGCCATGCTATACTCGCCTCTTGCCACACATTCCAAACCAACGGACTCCCAGTCCTGCCTTAACCGCTCATCGTGAGCTTCAATCCAATTTCCTTGCCCCGAGTATTTCCTACTCAAAGCATCTGCCACCACATTGGCTTTCCCTGGCGTGTACTGAATCGCCACCTCGTAGTCCCCAAGGAACTCGACCCACCTACGTTGCCGCATATTTAGGTCCTTCTGATCTAGGAGATACTTCAGACTCTTGTGGTCCGTGAAGATCTCCACCTTTGCACCATAAACGTAGTGCCTCCATAACTTCAAAGCAAAAATTACCGCCGCCAACTCCAAATCATGGACGGGGTAATTTCTAACATGAGGCTTCAGCTGCCTCGACCCAAAAGCTATCACACTACCATGCTGCACCAACACGCACCCTAAACCGCATCCGGATGCGTCACTGAAAATCTGGAACCCTTCGGTCCCCTTTGGTAGACTTAGGATCGGCGCCGTCATTAGCCTTTCCTTCAGGGTTTCAAACGCCTCATTGTACTCTTGAGTCCATACAAACTTCTGATCCTTGCGAGTTAGTGAAGTGAGGGGTAGAGCTATCCGCGAAAAGTTTTCCACAAACCTTCGGTAGTACCCGGCTAGTCCAAGAAAACTTCGGACTTCCGCCACGGTCCTCAAAACTAGCCACTCTCTGATGGCTTCTACTTTCGTTGGATCTACCGCCACCCCATCCCCACTAATCACATGGCCTAGAAATGCCACTTTCTCCAACCAGAACTCGCACTTGGAGAACTTCGCATAAAGCTGGTTCTCTCTCAATACTTGCAACACTGTCCGCAAGTGCGACTCGTGCTCCGCTTCCGACTTGGAATACACCAATATGTCATCGATAAAGACGACTACAAACCAGTCTAAATATTCGTGAAACACTCGGTTCATCAAGTCCATGAACATGGACGGCGTGTTCGTCAGCCCGAATGGCATCACCGAGAACTCAAAATGACCATACCTCGTACCAAACGCGGTCTTGGGTATGTCTTCATCACGAATCCGCAACTGATAATACCCGGACTTCAAGTCCAACTTGGAGTACACCACCGATCCCACCAACTGGTCGATGAGATCGTCTATCCGAGGAATCAGATACTTATTCTTGATAGTCAATTTGTTCAACTCTCGGTAGTCTATGCACACACGCATACTACCGTCCTTCTTCTTTACAAATAACACCGGCGCACTCCACGGTGAAGAGCTGGGCCTGATATACCCTTGCTCCAAAAGCTCCTGCAACTAAACCTTGAGCTCGGCCAACTCCTTTGGTGCCATCCTAAAGGGTGGTTGTGACACCGGTCTAGCCTCAGGTACTAACTCGATGGAGAAATCAATCTCCCGCCGAGGAGGTGCTCCCGGTAGCTCCTCATGAAAAACATCTCCAAACTCTGCCACCACGGGCACTTCCCCAAGAGACAGCCTGGAAAGGCTAACCTCCAACAATGCTACTAGAGCTACACCCCCCTGGTTAACAGCTCGCACTAGTTGAAGTGCCGAAACTAGGGAACAGGCCACTCCATGCAGGCCCTCAAACTTGACTTCTGCTTGCCTCACGCCCCTCAGGGTTACCACCTTGGACAAACAGTCGATACTGGCACGCTGCTCCGCTAGCCAATCCATCCCCAAAATCACATCGAACTCGGACAACGGCAAGATCGCCGCTACCAATATGAAGTCGACTCCCTCAAGACTCCAACAAATCCTCCCTTTAGCCCTGGTTGTCATAGACGACCAATTGGGCATGCGCACTTTCAACTCTGAGTCCGTTGTAAAGGACTCAACTCCAATCCTCCGAGTGAAACTTTCCGCAAGGAAGGAGTGCGACGCTCCCGTATCAAAAAGTACTCTAGCGGGGTACCCAGATACCACTACAAAGCCTACACACACGCAACAAACATAAAAAGGCTTGAAAGGAAGAAATCTATGATGCAGGTTGAACTCTCATACCTGTCACCACATCGATTTGGCGGATGGCTTCCTACTGCCCAAGGTTGTAGGCCCTTGGCTGCACTGGTTGAAACCGGGAAGCACTCGACTCTGCCATTTTCCCCTTCTCTGCTGCACTGGGTCCGTAACGTACATTCTGCTCCTGCCTTGGCTCTTGCTCAGCGCCCCCTTGGGTACAAAATCTTGCTATGTGGCCTGGCTTGCCACAACTGTAACACGTCTACGGTCCCTTAGAGCGTGACCCTCCGGACGTCCAATTACTTTTCTCGCCCGACTTATATGGGGAAGGCTTCTTCTTCCATCGGCTCCCTTCCATCTTTCCATGGGACTGAGCAGGCTTCTTCTCCTCCCCCTGCTTGGGTGTAAAACCCTTGCGATGCTGGGATCGCTCCATGTCACTCTCCAAAATTCGGGTCGCCTCCACCAATTCGTTGAAACCCGCACGTTTCATCGATATGAGGGGTTGTCTTAGATTCTCCCTCAATCCATGATAGAAGAGATTGTCCCTCTCTTCATCGTCTGCCATGGTCGTCCCTGCATAACGACCCAAACAAGTAAATTCCTGAACATACTCGTCCACTGTCTTGTCTCGCTGCACCAGATGTAGAAACTGCCTCTGGAGGGCTAGCCTCGTTGAGGCAGGAATGTACTTCTTCAGGAAGGCATTCCCAAATTCCTCGATGGACGGTGTGCGTCCTAGAAACTGCCGGCCACTGTGGCTCACCCACCATAACTTGGCATCTCCCTCCAACATAAAGGCTGCGAACTCTGCCTTTTTCTCTTCTGGCGCCTTTGCCGCCCTCAGAAGCTCCTGAATTCTAGCCCACCAATCCTCTACATCTGTGGGCGTGCCGATTCCTTTGAAGGTTGGAGGGTGGAAACTCAGAAAGTATTTCATTTGCCGATCCCCCTACCCGACAACCACTCTCTCGGCCTGCGGCTCCGCCCGCCTGGCCTTCTTAACCGGCACAGTCGCTGCTGTGACCGGGGTAGCAGGAGTTGCTACCTGAGCAACGGGAGATGCTACCTGTGCTGTCGCTGCAGCCTGGGCCGCCACCATCGCTTCTGCAAGCATACGACAGAAGTCGGCCGGTGTGACCCCCATCCCTAGCGGACCTTGCGCAGTCGCACTACTTGCCGAGACCTCTTCTCTTGGCCTCGAGGTCCCAGCCTCGTTGCTTGCACTCTAAACACAAGCAAGAAAACGCAAATCAGTCTCTAATTGCAAGACTCGAACACAAGGACACTCATGGTCCCGCGATACTCCTATGTGGATAACTTCTTATACGCGACTCGACTTATACTTTCGACCGCGAAACTTCTCATTGGAACGCGAACCTGCCTCTGATACCAAATTGTAACACCTCTCCTGTAAAGACCATATAATATGGGTCCGGCCGGGGCCCCACAACATACGGACGCCACAGCTTTAGTATTAAAAGATGATATAAAACTACCCAATCTCAAAACTCCAGACAAACACAGCGGAAAAAGAACACTAACAGGCAGAAGTTATCCACTAACAGAAGAGTATCAAATGGCCTTAAGGCCTTACACAATATAAGTCCAAATATAAAAGTGCCAAGCACCCCTAGGCTACCTCGGCATGCAAGCCGGACATTGTCAAACAACAACAGCAAAACAAGGAAAAGAAAATAGTCAAGCACAACAACACTTCATGAGGCTTAGGGTTTTTCGCCCGGCGCGCTAGCTCCTGCATGCGATCCTTGCCCTGCATGGATTTGAAGTAACGTGGGTCAGCAAAGGCTAACCTCTACTGTGTAACAAACACATCTCCTCTCGGCCGTCCCTAACGGACCCCGGGGTACCACTCCACCTGCAAGTTAGCACTTCGTATACCAAAAGAGTATATATAATAAAGCGGTAAAACAGGCTTGGATGTCTCATACAACATACATGTTCTCTATGTTTTGTATAAAGTGAAAGGGCCTACTATGCAACATGAATGCAACCCGGGTTTCACCCAAGGCACCCTAGTTCGTATACATATAGCACAACATCAAACACTGGGTACTTCCGTTTCCCCATTGGCTTAAAGCCGCAAACACAAGGGAACCACCATGTCCCTAACGGCACACATGCCGTCACACAGAACCTCGCAAAGGCCCCACCCACACAAGGGTCATATACCCTGGGCTTGCCCGCACATTCTGACTTCGCACGTCAGGGTTCCGTCTCACACCGACCGATTCTAAGAAGCCTTGCTGGACCCCACCCGCTCATGGCCACATTGCCCTGGCTTGCCCTCCGCTCGACATTCTCGTCAGTCCCACACAAGGGGCTAGTCTCGCCGGGACACTTTCCCCTCATGACTTGCGCGTCACGGGATAGCCAGCCAACCACGGAGACATAGCCGCGCCTTTATATAGCACAAACAAAGGTTTCCCCACCCCAATCACCATTCGCACCGTATCTTTCCCGTGCTCCAAGGAAACCATCTACCGCAAGAAGCAGAGCTAGCCTTGTCCGGTTCCGACTACGAGTACTCACTCAATTAAAGGGGGAAAACGCATACACACAACGACGTATTTCCGCAATGGATTTCTACCGAAACCTCACATCTCGCTATGCAACATCACCGGGTCGGACTAACGGTCGCGACCACGGCTTCACCCATAATGCCTAATCCGCTAACGGAGCGGATCTCTAATGCAAAGCATGCCGGGATGAACATACTCAACCCGGAGGTCCCTCTTGAACCTAGGCTACACGAATCCCTCTCATGTGAGAGATTCGGTGCTCAAAATACAAAAGGAATGGGATGCTATTCATGCATCCTAAATCCTAAAAACTGAGAGGAGAAGTGTCGTTACCTTCCGTCCCCTCTTCCTAGCCATGGAGAAGATTTGCTCGGTTGAAAACCACTGCAACGCTCCCACCTTCGCGGATCTGAACTCCGCTCGCGAAACGGACCTCCGAAGCTTCGCCGGCGGCCGGATCTTGGCCTTCTTCCTCCTCCTTGCTCTCCCTTCTCTCTAGAATCAAGAGATATAAAGATAGGAGGAAAGTGAGGGTTTCAAACCCTATTCCCGAGTTTAATCCCTCAGATCTAGCCCCCAGCCGTTGGATCTCATACCAAAGAAATAGACGGCCATGATTCGGCCTAAAATTACAAAAACTAGGCCGAACACGGGTTACAACACGGCCGTGTGCCAGGCCGTGTTACCCATTCGCCATCTCGACCGATTCGGAAACCAGCACACGGCCTTTGACACGGCCTCTGACACGCCCATGTCGCCTTTGACACGCCCGTGTCGAGACCCGTGTAACGCCCCCCACCGACCAATTTTTCTAGTCAGAGAAGGACACGGACAAAGACACGGCCTTCGACACGCCCGTGTCAGACCCGACACGGCCGTATCGTGACCCGTGTCACGCCTAGCAGAATAAATCCTGCAAACAGCCCGAGAAGGACACGGCCAGGGACACGCCCGTGTCCCAGGCCATATTCCTGAGCTCGACGAACGTCGACCCTCAAAACGTCGACCACGGCTCCGCGGTCGACCACGCCCTGACATGCCCGTGTCACGCCCTTGACACGCCCGTGTCGCCTGCTCCAAAACCCAATCTTGGCTAAAACGACGCCGTCGATTCCCCTTCCAAGTTTTGGGGTGTTACAGTGATACTGAAGATGAAACATCCTCCTCTAGATCTAGTGAAGATGATGTAGAAGAAAAGAAAGTAAGGGAATTGTGTCTTATGGAAATAGATGCAGGAAGCAGCAGATTAGATTCAGAAGAATCAGATGATCAAGAATCCCTCTCTAAAGAGGATCAGGTAATTACTTCCTATGACTTTCAATCTAAAGAATTTCAATATGAATTTAAACTCTTGAGTTTAGACCTAATAGGATCTGAGAAGGGAATCAAACTTTTCAGCGAAAAACTTTTAGAACAAGACAAAATCAATGTTGAAAGTGAAAGATTAACTGAAGAATTACGCTTAGCCAATCAACAAATAGTTTTTCTAAAATCTGAATTATGGCTAAGGAACTAGAAGAATTCCTGAATGGTATAAGCTTACAACTGTTAGATATAACTAGCACAGTTAATACAAGATCCAACAATAACAAACAAGGATTAGGAGCCTCATCTAGTGAACAGATCCTAATTCAGAAAAATCAATTGTCAAAACCTATTAACTTCATCTCTGAGAATGGTAAGAAAAATACTGAACAGGTAGAGAAGGTTAATAAAGTTCTTAAATAGTTATAACTTATTAAAACCAATCAGAAAAAGAAAACAAACAGCACAACTATGTTCAGCATATTTCGTCGAACGCAGAACGACAAAATGGGTATGGTTCGTCGACCTCAGAACAACAAACCCTGAACGCAAATAATAATGTAAACTATTCATCGAACTGGGATCGATGAAAACAGTATGGTTCGTCGACCAGAGATCGACGTTTCTGGGTCTCTGAGAATGGATACCTCCATTCTTCGAGCAGAGATCAAAGAACTCAACCCAAATCGTCAAGCTTAGATCGACGAACATACTCAAGTTTGTCAAACTCAGTTTATATCTAGAGTAACCTAAAAACGGATAAACCCTTTAATCCCATAAGTGATTTGGTCATACCTCCTAGAAGGTATCATCCTTTAGGTTATAAGGATCAACCTGAATGCTCATTTTTTTCATGTTTCGGTTTTGTTAAACAACAAAGACCCATGGTAATCTGGGTCAAAAACTGCTAATCCACCTTGCAGGTAGAAGTGAACCCTGTCACTCAAAACATGTGGTACCTGGACAGTGTTTTCTCTAAACATATGACAAGCTGCAAGGAATGCCTAATGAACTATAAAGCCAAGACTGGACCTAAAGTAATCTTTGGGGGCTCAGGCTTTGGACTGATAGAAGGCTATGAATATTTCAACTGTGGAGCTGTCACATTCAAGACAGTGACTTATGTAAATGGTCTTAAGCATAACCTGATATCAGTAAGCCAACTATATGATACAGGTTATCACGTATGCTTTAATAACTCTTTAAGTCTTATTTCTTTAAACAACACAACTATTTTAACAGGAATTAGATGAGGCAACATCTACTTAGTAAATTTTGAATCAGCTAAATCTGAAATTTTCTTATTCAATTCTGTCAGCATTCAAACTAGATTATGGCACAAAAGACTAGGACATGTAAACCATAAAAATATAGCTAGGTTATCTAAAGACAATCTTGTTAGAGGTTTATCTTTTGGTCCCTACAAGAAGGAAGGCCTCTGCAGGGCTTGTAACTAGGAAAGCAAACTAAATCTAGTTTTAAATTCATTAATAAGAGTGATTCACCTAGAACCTTGAACTTGCTCCATATGGACCTTTTTGGCCCTATTGCAATACAAAGTCAAGGAGGAAAGTCTTATACATTAGTTATTGTAGATGATTTCTCCAAATTCACATGAGTTTTATTTTTGAGAACAAAGTAAGATACTTTTAAGGTTCTCATAGATTTTCTCAAGAACATACAGATTGAGTATTCTACTCAAGTTACATTGATCAGAAGTGATCATGGTACTGACTTTGAATCTCTTCTTATGTTAGAGTTCTGTGAGAAGGAAGGTATCAGACATTATTTCTTAGCTCCAAGAACTCCTCACCAAAATGGGGTAGTTGAAACGAAGAATAGAACACTTATTGAAGCTGCAGGTACATTACTTGCAGATGCTTACATGCCCCTATCCTATTGAGAAGAGGCTGTGAGCATAACAAACTATGTCCTGAATAGAAGTCTAATACATAAACTAAAACTTAAGACTCCCTAAGAACTACTCAAAGTAAAGAAACCTATAATAACCTATTTTAAAGTATTTGGATGTATATGCTTTATTCACTACAATGACAAGAAACATCTTAGAAAGTTTGAAGCTAAGGCTGCAATGAGAATTTTTCTAGGATATTCCCAAGTCAGCAAGGCATATAGGGTGTTTAAAAAATAGACATTCAAAATTGAGGAATCTATGCATATAACATTTGATGAATCTAATATGTTTTACATGGAGAGAGACATCTCTACCAACAATAATTTGCAGGTACAAAATTGAGCCTCAATCCCTCTCCACAAGCTATATCAGAAGTTGAAAGTGAAGAAGAGACTATGGAAGCAGCTTAATTTCCTCCAACAGTTGATACAATTCCTCAAGAGGTATTAAATCAAATAATTGTTGATGAACCAACTCAACCTAATGACCTTGTCACACTTAGCGATCACCCTAGATCTCAAGTAATTGGAGACATGTCATCAGGAGTGCAGACAAGACATCAACTCAACCCTGATGTAATTCTTTCCTGCTTTGTATCTCAAATTGAGCCTCAATCCATATCTGATGCAGAGCAAGATCCAAACTAGATCACTGCAATGTAAGAGGAACTCAACCAGTTTGAGTGGTGTAGAGTTTGGGACATTGTTCCAAGGCCCAAAGGCTATCCAGTAATTGGGACTAAGTGGGTATTCAGAAACAAACTTGATTCCCAAGGTGTGATAGTGAGGAACAAGGCAAGGCTTATTCCTCAAGGATACAGGCAAGAGGAAGGAATTGATTATGATCAAACCTTTGCTTCAGTTGCCAAACTTAAAGCTATAAGTATTTTCTTAGCTTATGCACCATTCAAAAAGTTTAAAGTCTACCAGATGGATGTGAAAAATACATTGCTAAATGGAGAACTCAAAGAAGAGGTGTATGTTGAACAACCCCCAGGTTTTATCTCTTCATCTCATCCCTCTTATGTTTTTAAATTGCATAAGGCTCTCTATAGTTTAAAGCAAGCTCCAAGAGCTTGGTATGAGACCTTGGCTAGCTTTCTCTTAGAGCATGGTTTTTCTAGAGGCATGGTAGATAGAACCCTTTTTCAAAGTTGCATTATGATAAAATTCTCTTAGTCCAAATATATGTGGATGACATAATTTTTGGTTCAACTGATCCAAATCTATGCAAAATATTTTCTGATTTAATGCACTTAAGGTTTGAGATGAGTAGCATGGGTGAGTTATCATATTTCCTTGGTCTCCAAGTGAAACAAACTCCTGAAGGGATCTTCATCTCTCAATCTAAATATGTTAAAGAGCTTATTAAGAAGTTTGGGATGAATGATGCCTCTGCCATAAAAACTCCCATGGCTGCCAATGCTGTTGTAGATGCTGATGAATCTGGAAAACCAATTGATCAAACCATGTATAGGGCCATTATTGGATCCCTACTATATTTGACAACAAGCAGACTAGACATTATGTTTGCCACATGTCATTGTGCTAGGTTCCAAGTGAACCCTAATGAATCTCATCTTATTTTCTTGAAAAGGATTTTAAGATATATAAAAGGTTATCCAAATCTAGGCCTCTGGTATTCAACAGAATCAACATTTGTGTTAACTGGATTTTCTGATGTTGATTATGCTGGATGCATAGTAGACAGGAAAAGAACCTCTAAAACTTATCAGTTCCTTGGTGACAGACTTGTATCTTAGTTCTGTAGAAAACAAGTAACTATTTCAACATCGACTGCTGAAGCTGAATATATGGCTGCAGGCAGTTGTTGTTCACAAATATTGTGGATAAAAAAAACAACTACTAGATTATGGTGTCAACTTAAATAATTCAACTATTTTATGTGATAATACAAGTGTTATTTCAATTGCACAAAATCCTGTATTGCATTCTACAATCGAGCATATAGATATTATACATCATTTCATTAGAGATTATGTTGACAAATAAAATATTAAACAATAATTTATCTCTAATGATTTGCAAAGAGCAGATATATTCACTAAGCCATTGGACTCATCCAAACATCTGTTCTTTGTCAATCAGCTTGGTATAATAAATGGTCAGGATTTAATCTAATGCTCTGTCACTGGTCAAAGAATTGTCTCTGTTCGTCGACCTAAGATCGACGAACTGATAACAGTTCCTGAGATTTTTCGTCGACCTGAGCTCGACCAAATCTCTTGGTGAAATGATTTTCGTTGACCCGAGATCGATGAACTTACTTCAGAAACCTTTCGTCGACCTCAGATCGACGAAATGCATTCAAATCTTCAGCCTGCGATCGACCAACTGGTTGACTCTAAATTATTTCGTCGATCTATAATCGAAGATCTTCTAATTTTTCGTCGAACGGAGTTTGTCGGTTCATATTCTAGAAAACCTTATATTTAGGTTTTCTTCGACCTCCGTCCCGCGCTTTCAGTTCCATTTGCACTTGATCGTCGTTTTCCTTTTGCAGGTGCTTTCATGGCGATTCCCGCTGGCTCTCTCACTGACATGAAATTTGATACTTGTTTCGACATAGGCTTTGAATCATTCCAGTATTCTGATCCAGTTTTCCTGAACATTCTCCAACTGCTAGAAGAACAACAACTGAAGACTCTTCTCTCAACCCGAATAAATATATCTGCCACAGTAATTAGAGAATGGGTGTATACAACTACTATCGATGAGAACAAGATGACCGGCACCCTCGCGGGTAACGAAATTTCTCTCACCCCCGATATTTTTACTGAAATTTTTGGATTGAAAAATGGGGAGGAGGATTTAAAAATTAATTTGGAAGAGTTTGATCTAATGCTGATTACAATGGGGCATTCTGGAGAAACCCCAAACTAGATCCTTAAGAAGCTACTGTATGCCGAGTATAAATTTCTCGCAGATATATTTGGGAAAGTGTTGCTCGGGAAGCACACTGCGCATAATTATATCACCAAGCATCAGTTCCTAGTCATGTGCGCCATTGTAAATAAGAAAGCCGTGAACTGGGCATAGATTCTGTTCGATTTGATCACAAAGAAGAATAGCTAGAAAGAGGTATGCTTTGGAAGGATCCTAGGGATCTTCCTAAAGGAAAAGGCTGCAGGATCCCTAGTCTTCTCGACCATTTCCATTATAGCCTTAAAGAGACTCACCTGTGCTCTTTTTGGCAAGTGGGAGAGGACCATAGCCAAGCCAACTAAGGCTACCTGCTCCTCTACTAAAACTTCAGAGGGTAGAAGGGCTGCACCAGCCTCTCCCCACCCCACTGAAAAGCTCCCTTCCACCCCTCCACCATCTCCTGCCCCTCTAGTTCCATCCCAACAACAAGTCCCACTAACACCACCAGCATCTCCACTTCCCTCTTCCCCTACACATTTACCATCTCCTTCTCCTTCACCTCAACCTAATACTTCCATCCCTACACCACCTTTATCCCCTCTACCATCTCACCTGGTTGATATCCCCCACATCAACCTCTCCTCCCTCCCCTCCTTTAACTTGCTCTCCTCTCCCCTGAACTCTCCATCTCCACAAAATGACTTCCCCTCAGAAACTCCACCTCCACCTCCATCTCCATCACCTACATCTACTCCTTCAACTACTGCTCCAGTTTCTGCCTCTCCAACTCTAGATACCTCTCTCACCACCACTCTCATCACTCTTCTCACCCCACTACTCAAAACTCTTATAGCAGAGGCTATTTCTCTTCTAGCTGCCTCCATCTCATCTCTTGCTACCCAAATATCTGCCCTCACCACTGCTTCATTTTCAGTTGGGGGCCTAGCCTCAGCACTTGCTGAAACCAGGCAGGGGGAGATACTTAATGAAGAAGTAACAGTCACAGCAGCAGCAGCAGGACCAGTAGTAGCAGTTGTACATATATAAGATACAACAGAAATGGATACAGAAGCAGAAACAGATTTATTAGATTTGATTCATTTTATTGAAACTGACATGGACATTGATGAGTCAGTTATACTAAACATTAATACTGTTGGTGATATCTTCATAAATCCCACAGTAGACTTGATAAGTTTGTTAAGCTTTTTTGATACAGCTCATCACAGTCTACCTCCAACTGAGTATACCATGCCATCATTAGCTATTATTCTATACTTATCCCCAATAAACCGTGATGTTATTAAACAACTAAAGGCCAGTTTTGCCATTCCTGCCACTCCATCATCTAGAAAAATTGCCTCTGCAACTGTATCTTCTCTTATGGCCCCAGTATTTATAATGGATGATTCTCCAATACCAGATCTGGATGCATTGTTTATGGCTGACATAGAGGAAGAAAACAAGTTAGCTGCTCAGAGCACAGAAGTATACAGTTCTCTAGTTCCCTCCCCAGTTACATCTCATGTAACAAAGAAAATAAGTTCTGATGATGCACTAAAAGAGATTGATGCTATGTATGACATACCTCAATCTTCTGATGATGATGATGATGATTATGATGATGATGAGGAGGAGGAATCTAAGAAAAGGAAAATCTCTGAGAAAAGGAAGGCTCCACCTCCTCATGCTCCAAAACCTGGAAACACCAATGAAACTACCAACTATATCATACAAAAAATAACCCCATACAAGGGAATACATGCCTGGATGTGGCTCTTAAAGAATCAACAAAAGGCCAGGAAGAAAAGTAGAAGGTACTCTCCTCCCCCAGCTACCCAAATATAGGAAGGATCCTCCTCCTCCTCCACAAGCTGCTGGTGCTTCTGGAATTAGTTCTCAAAAGTCAGATGCCCCATTCAAGCCCTCATTCACTAGAACTTATCAGAGGCAAGAAAGGCCATCCAGACAGCAATCACATGGAAGCAGTCAGCAAAGAAGTACTAGCTGTACTGAACAAATAAAAGTAATAGTGTATCAAAAACCAGAATTCTCTCCTCCTCAACCACAGGCTGAACAAAGAAGACACTCTATATAACATAAATCCAAAAGAAAATACAGCGAAGCTGCACCTCAAAAATCACTGTACACTCAAAGTAGTGAAAGGCATAAGGCTACAAACTTCCAAGAACAGTCACACAATTCAGGCTTGTCACCCTACTACCCTCTCATGAAGATCAGTCATTTATCTGTCAAGATGATGATCCAAATATCAGGATGGCCAGGCTCCAAGAATTGATTGCTCTGTCACAGATGAAAAAGGCTAGAGAAGAAGGATAGGATCCAACTAAATTCTTTACAATGTATATTTATAGAGAAAAAGAACTTGAAAGACTTCAGGTGAGCAAAAAATTGTTTGATCCTGCTGATTATATGGCTAGACATCTAGAGGCAATTGTTCCCAGAACTTCAACCCAGACAGTTATTGGAGCAGTAGATCTGTATATATCAAAAAGAGAAGGTACTAATCCTAAAAGGGAAATTATAATCACCAAGCTTGGAGAATAGAAGAAGGAAGAAAAATCCAAGAAGTAGAAACAGAAAATTCTGAAGAAGAATTGCTACTTTTGGTACACTTTGTTAAAATTATGTTTTCTTTTCTGTTACAATGCTGACTATGTACATATATCTGCCGCACTTGTTATTAAATTATCTGCCAGATATATATTATGTTCCTGCTTTATATATTTTTTTCTTTCTTGTATTGAGTCTGTTATTAGTGACCTCACCCAAATAAGGGGAGAATGTTAGAACCTCTAGTTTGATCTGGGCTAGGTTCACTGAGTTAGGATATGACCCAACATGTGTTGATCAGGGTCATGACTATGTCCTAGACTCTAGATCAAGTCCTTAGAGTCAACAGTACAAAGGACCAGCCTTCAACACTGCTAAAGACTTAAGATTTAGAGAAATCAAGTTTTGGAAAAAGGAGATCTACGTTCGTCGATCTCTTATGGAGGATCGTCATGCTCAGCTCGACTAACTCAGAGATAATTCTCTAAGCTGAGCTCGATGAACTCTGGACAAAGTTATAACTCCACTAGTTAAACTTCAGTCAACGAACTAAAGAACATCAGCAAGACGAACTCTGTCCTCAGGTCGACTAACACTTCAACTCTCAGAGCCAAAGATCTCTCAACGCCATAGTTGACTCAGAGCCATAGTTCACTCAAAGCTAAAGCTCACCCATAGCCCAAGATCACTCAACGCTCTCAACGCCAGATCAATACTTCAACATTCAACACCAAAAAATATTCTTAGTCCAGACTGCAGACTCAGCTCGACGATCTAAAACTTCAGCTCGACGAACAGCTATTCTCATCTCGATAAACAGTTATTCTCAGCTCGACGAAAGCCATTCTCAAGTCGACAAACTCAGAGCACAGAATCTGTCAGTTTATGCAGTTTAGTTGTTTGCTGATCCCAGGTCGATGAAAGTTGTTCTCTGGTCGATGAAAACTGCAAGACATATTGTTATTTATTCTTTCCTTTTCTGTCTCCTTATTTTTCTATTATAGGCTATTAATTTCCTAGATAATCAATGCATTTGAATAGAGCCATTACTGGCAGCATTGATTGCAAATATCCCCCATGGAATTTATTGCTTATATCTCGAGACAGACATATAATAGAATATATGACAACATTCTTTTCGTTTTCAATCCCTAGATTTCGGCTAAGCATTAATTGCTTGTTTTTGAATTCGACCTTGAGACAGTTATATAGCAGATAATCTCTCAATCAGAAAAATATTTCAAGAAGTAATACACACAATGAGAGATATACAGAAACTTTTGAGAATACAGAAGTGCAGTGCATACAGCTCTCTGAAGAAAAATCAGCTGCTCTCCAAAGAAGAAGAAAGAACAACAATCACTATCAAGAGTCTTTCTTCTCCTTCTTTGTTTTCTGGGATCTTAAGTGGAAAAAGTATGCAAATCAGTCAAAGGATCTCAAAAAGTAGATCCTACAGCAGAAGGCCAACTCACCCTTTGCAAAGCTTCCACTCCTAAACCATTCAAGATCTCAGGGAGAGCTTTGATAACTTCACAGAATATACAAAGTCTTCTCTCAGTTGCTTTTGAGAATAGAGAAGACTATCATCACTCTCATCTCCACCTCTGTACAAGGTTTTAATTCCCTTCAAAATTATTCTTGTTGCAAGTCTCCTTACAATAGACATGGTGAAAGTGAGAAAAAGATCTACCTTAACTCTAGAGGGGGGGGGGGTGAATAGAGTATTTTTAAAATAATTTACAATTAAAAATATAAAGCAGTGGAAGACTTAATTGATGTATATGTGTAAGGTGCTTATTATGAAATAAAAACTAAAGCAAGAGCTAAGAAAACACACAACACACAACAAAGTCAAACACAAAGCAACCAGATGACACAAGGAACTATAGTGGTTCCCCAACAATGTGGGTACATCCACTCTTCTACCACCCTTGGTAGGAATCCACTGCCGGAATAGTTGATCAGGTGTCCTGGGCACCAATGAGCTTTTGATAAGGTGCTCAAAAACCAAAACTAGATTTTTTTGATAAGGTGTCTTGCCACCACTGAGTTTTGAAAAGGTCTCAGACACAAGTCTCAGAACTTTTGAAGGGAGTTTTGAAAAACCCTTTTACAGGAGGGAAAAGAAAAAAAAGGAAAAAGTTGAGTTATTCTTCTGTGTAAACAGTTTGAGAGAAGACAAGTGGATGATGATGTCAAAGCTCCCCCTGAGATCTGTAAGGGTTCAGGAAGGTGAGCTTTGCTAGGGTGATAGGTCTTCAGTTGCTTCAGATCTCCAGCAATTGATGATTTTAACAAATGCTGAAATGTTTGATGTCTGGAGTTCTTGATGTTGAAGCTTTTGAACACTTGATGATTTGGAGGAGTTTAGTAGCAGAAGATTTCCTCCACAAAAAACTTTCTTGTGTTCATGAAGATTTGGAATTCACTAAATTTGTAAATCTCAGAAGATGAACTCTTGATCAGAGAGTTTTTGTTGTTCACTCTTCTGTGTCTCTTTTCAATCTTATTCTGCTGTATATCTCTTGTCTCTATAATTGTATTGATCTGTTGTGTTTTTTAAAAACATATACTGAAGGAGTATTCAGATTCTTACTTAGATGGCCATTACTCAGTCATAAATGACTTCTGTAAATGACAACTGTCACTGGGGAAAGTCCTATGTAACATTCCTTTTAGTTTTCCTTGAAACTTGCATCAGATTGCTTGAAACGGCTAGAGAATCCTTTGTAATAAATGCAGAAAATAACTCTGGAAGAATATGAATGAATTCCATAACTATTCTTGAATTTGAATTCTGAAAGCATCGATCTCTCACAGAAATCGTCGATCTGAGCTCTACGATCATTGAACTGAGCTCAGAGATTGGATTTATACTAGAGACAGAAAACGTCAACCTGAGCTCTAGTATCGTCGAACTGAGCTCAGTGACTTTGAAAATAGCTTAAGACAAAACGTCGATATGAGCTCGAAGATCGTCGACCAGAGTTCGACAACTTGTAGAGTTGAGCTCAGAGAACGTCGAACGGATTTCGACATTTTGTCGAATTGAGCTCGATGAAAATTGTCTTGTCTCAGTACTTAGTCCTGATCTATGAGTGGTCCTGGGGGCAGCTCAAACCTAAGTTCTAAGCCCTAGACACATTCTAATTTGACCTTTTCAACTATACAACTAGGTGAAACAATTTTCCTAATAACATAGTGATCCTTGCCCAAATTAGTAATAGGGTGTTCCAACAACCTCCCCCTATTTGGGTTAGGATTACTATTTACAGGACATAATCAGGAAATACAGAATCATACATACAGAAATAAAAGCTAAACTAACAATACAGAAAAGATAATCAAAGCATCATTGCAGAACTCAAAAGGAATGTCAGCAAATGTTTAGATATAAATGTACTGTCTGCTGACAGAATTCATTTCCTTTCACTGCCTTTCTTAAATAGAATCTCCCTGTTAGGATTGAGAGCATCTTTCATTGATCTTCATCGTCTTCTGCACCTAAGGAGGTTTGGGATCTTGGCCTTGGGATAACAGCCTCAGGATGGAGCTTCATGTAATCTTCAGGATCAAAGAACTTTCTTGAAGCATATCTCTCTAGTTCTGTCTTTCTTTGTTCTGAAAGAGTAGTAATATTAGAAGTATCTTTACCTTGCTCTCTGGCCTTTTTCAATTGATCTAAAGCAGCAAGTTCCTTCATCCTGGAAGTCCATGATAAAGGATTGTTTTCTGGATCCTCAAAAGGCATTGAAGGTTCATATCTATTTATGGTTTCTGAATCAGTAGATGTCCTTGTAACAACTGTATATCTTAGTTTTTAAGGGAAAGGACCTTGAGTTGAATCCATATGCCCTTGTCCTTCCCTTTGCTGTCTGGAATAAGTTCTGTACTCTCTCTGATTTCCTCTGAACTGACCTCTTCTAGAATGATGGCTTCTTTGATGTTGATCTCGGGTTGATATCCTTGAGAAGATTGAGAAGAACTATGCTTTGAAGCAGATCCAGTTTGAGAAGCAGATCCTCCACCAGTACCAGCATCTGGAGGAGGAGGAGGAGGAAGATACTGAGAAGATCCTTTCTCATATCTATCAAGTTTTCTTCTTTTCCTCATAGCCTTTAACTTATTCTTAGAATATTGCATCCAAGGCTCTGTTATTTGACAATCATGCAAAATATAGTATGGTATATCATTTACATCTTTGGCCTTAGCAGGGGGAACTCTCATCATTGCTTTGCTTCTTGCTTTCCTTTTCTTAGAGATGGTGCCAGCAGAATCATCAGAGTCAGTGTTAAATTGATCACTTTCTGAACTCTTGTGTCTATAAAATAGATCATCAATACTTTTGATATACTCTTCTCTTTGTTTAGACTTTTCAGCAGACAGAACAGGAGCAGAATCAAATGTAGTAACAGCAGGAGCAGCAGGAACCTGAGAAACAACAGGTTCTTCTAGAAAAACAACAAGTTCAACAGCAGCAGTAGCATCAATAGGATCAGCAGGCAACAAATCAATATCATTAGATTCAGCACCTTCAGCAGCAGCAGCAACAATAACACAATAAGAAACTTCCACAGCCTTAAGAGAATTTATATAAGATATGATCAGGCTGGGATCACAGACAGTAATAGGTACAATGGCCTTAGTGAGGTCTTCAACTCCCAGAGTTTGTAAGCAGCTTCTGTGAAGAAGATCAAATGCTGAAACCAGTGACCTGAGGTCAACTATGAGTACTGGTTCTGGAGCAGCATTGGAGATTTGTGGCAGCAGCAGATCACCTGGGGCAGCAGGCATTACCTAAGCTTCATAGGGCATCTCCCCCTACCTTGATTCAGTGATGACTGGATCAAGGCACCCCACAGAAGTAATTGTCTGAGGAGAGGAGAGACAGTTTAGCCTGTCAGATAGCTCCTTTATTGAGTTCAGGAGTGGAGCCATGGTGGTCTCCAGTAGGCTTACTAGCTTGGGGGCCAGTATCCCATATAGCTTATCTGCCAAGGCTGATAAATCCAATTGCTCAAGTGGGACTTTAGTATAGGTGGAGGATGGAATTACTTGAACTGATGGTGAATGGGCTGCAGTTGATGCTGTGGTGGATGGTAGAATTGATGGTTGAGAGATAGGGATGGTGGAGATGGATGGTATGGGTGTGGATATGGATGTAGTGAAGGATGGTTGGGAGAGTATATCATGAAGTTGTTGGTAGGAGGAGGTAGAAGGAAGCTCAGGAGGAGTGGAAGGGGAATCATCCATGAAGGAATCTTCCAATATGTTGAAGGATGGAATGGTAAGAGGTGGATAGTAGTGGAGTGGATGGAATGATTCTGAGGTAGCTGGAGGTGAAAGAGGTGATGAGATGGTAAAGGGGGAAGAGATTGTTATGGTTGTGGAGATTGTTGTGGTTGATGTGGAGGTGGAGGTTGAAACAAGAGGTGGAGAAGGAGGAGCAGAGGTGGAGGCAGACAGTTCTTCCATGAGGGCTGGAGCCTAAGGGGAAGTGACTACAGGAGTCCTTGTGCCTGAAGCTATAGTAGTCCTGGCAGGTTTGATGATCTGTCTGTCCCATTTCCCAAATAGGGCACAGGTCAGTCTTTTAGAAGCATTGATGTGCATCCCATTTGAGACTAGCAGTTCTGGGGACCTAGAGTGTAGGAATACCTCTAAAATCCTCCCAAAATTGACAAAACTTTTATTAATTTTCTTCTTGATCAAATCAAAGAAGATTGTTCCCCAATTCAGATGTTTCTTGTCCACTATGGCTCCCATCAGAAAGAACTGATACCTTGATAAGGTATCATGTGCTGAGTGCTTAGCCAGCAACAATTTCCCCACAACATCAGCCAAAAATCTAAATTCAATGGATAGATTCTTTTTCAATAACTTATTAGGGTTTGCAGTAGAGTGACCAAATCTATCCAACATAGAATCAAATTCTTCTCTAGACATATCAGTAGAATCATCTCCAGTGCTCAGATGAAATACTTCACTTAGAAGAGTAGGTGATAAAGACACCTTAGTCCCGCTTATAGTACCGACTATAGTATTTTGATCCAGATTATTTGCTATAAAAACCCATTCATTTATCTCATCGGCCGCAATCTTCATTCTGGTAGACATAATATGCACCAACTGTTGTTCTCTGAATAGTTCCAGAATGTCTTTGAATATTTGATCACTCCCATCAAACGAATCCATATCAATATAAAATCCAGTATCAAACTTCATCTTAGCGAGAGCGGCAACGTTAACAGCCATTGTATACCTGCAAAAATTAACAAACACGACCAAGTGTAGTAGAGTTTGGAGAAATTGCAGAGAATATGAAAGAGAAAAAGAAGAACGACGGTGAAAGAATGATTTTTATATTAGGGTTCGACGCCGGAAAGGAAGGATCGTTGAACTTCGTTCGACGATCTAGGCTTCTTAATGGAATCTGAAGAGTCTTCAATAACGTCGATCTCCGTTCGACGATATTGGAGAACGTCGAGATCCGCTCAACGATCGATGAACAGAATGAATGATAGAAAAAGCTAACAGACGGCGCTGAACTCCGGTCGACGATTTGGAAACGTCGATCTCCGTTCGACGCTTTTTGGGAAAAACGTCGAGCGCAGTTCAGAGACAAAAAACATCCTACAGACACAAAAAAAAATTTTTAGCCTAGTCTTGGTCTGTTTTTAGATTTTCAACATCTTGGGATTTATTTTAAACTTCCTCCATCTAACATTCCTAACTGATTTAGGAAGAAGGTGTGTTTCTTTTCATCCAAAGGTTTGGTAAAAATATCTCCCCTTTGCAAATCAGTTGGGATATATTGAATTTCAATTTTATTTTTCTCTACCTTATCTCTTAGAAAGTGATGCCTAATCTCTATCTGTTTTGTCCTACTATGGAGGACTGGATTTTGTGCTATATAAATAGAACTAGTGTTATCACAAAATATTTTTGACCCTTATAAGTTGTAGGCATAGTCAAGGAGCTGGTTTTGAATTCACAGAATCTGTGAGCAACAACTGCCTGCTGCCATGTATTCAGCTTTAACAGTTGAAGTGGACACTGATGTCTGTTTCTTACAGAACCAGGAGACAAATCTGTCACCAAGGAACTGACAAGTTCCACTGGTTCTTTTCCTGTCTACTCTACATCCAGCATATGAAAATCAAGTTAATTCAAATCCTGAGTATTTTGGATACCAGAGTCCTAGATTTGGACAACTTTTCACATACCTAAGAATCCTCTTAACTAATGTTAGGTGTGACTCTCTAGGGCTTACTTGGAACCTAGCACATATACATGTAGCAAACATTATATCAGGTCTACTAGCTGTAAGGTACAATAGAGAGCACATCATTGCTCTATATGTTGTCTAATCAACATGTTTACCATGTTCATCAGTATCTAATACAGCATTGGTAGGCATAGGTGTTTTCATATAAGATGCTTCATACATACAAAATTTCTTAACCAATTCTTTTGCATACTTGGTTTGAGAAATAAATATGCCTTCAGCATGTTGTTTGACTTGCAATCCTAGAAAGAAGGAAAGCTCACTCATGCTACTCATTTAAAATTTAGAGTGCATTAGGTTGGAAAACTTTTTGCACAAATTTGAATAAGTAGAACCAAAGATAATATCATCTACATATATTTGTACTACTAGGGTATGGGACTTATGGGTTCTAATAAAAAGAGTTTGGTCTACTCTACCCCTTATAAAATCATTTTTCAGAAGAAAGCATGCTAAGGTCTCATACCATTCTCTAGGAGCTTGCTTGAGACCATATAATGCTTTATGCAATTTGAAAACATGGTCAGGATAAGTTGGAGAGATAAAACCTGGAGGTTGTCTAACATAGACTTCCTCTTTGATGTATCCATTGAGAAATGCACTCTTCACATCCATTTGGTAGACCTTGAACCCTTTGTGAGTAGCATAAGCAAGGAATATTATTATGGCCTCTAACCTTGCAACTGGTACAAAAGTCTGGACATAGTCAATTCCTTCTTCTTGAGAGTAGCCTTGAGCAACTTGCCTTTCCTTGTTCCTTACAATAACTCCTTGATCATCCAACATGTTTTTGAACACCCACTTTGTTCCAACAATTGAGTGATCCTTAGGCCTTGGTACTAGCTCCCAAACTTGATTCCTCTCAAATTGATGTAGTTCCTCTTGCATAGCAATGATCTAGTGTGGATCTTGTTTTGCATCTTGAATGGATTGAGGCTCAACTTGAGATAAAAAGCAGGTGTGCATCAGGTTCTGGTTGAGCTGATTTCTTGTTTGCACACCAGCTGAGATGTTTCCAATCACTTGCGAGATTGGGTGATCTCTTGTTGTTACTAAATCAATAGGGGGTGTTGATTGTTCACCAACCTGTGTTATTGTTTCCTCTTATGGAACAACAACTTGCTCTTTAGAATGGTTTTCTCCAAGATGTTGAACATCAAGATGTTGAGTATCCTCTTCATCTTCACTGATTTCAGCTCTTTGTTGGATAGGTGAATGTACTGAATCCTTTTCTACAATGTGTAACCTGTCAAAATTTTATGAAAGAGAGTGTACCTGCAATGGTTCTATGGTAGAAGTAGACTTCTCCTTGTAAAACATGTTAGTCTCATCTGTTTTGTCCTACTATAGAGGACTGGATTTTGTGCTATAGAAATAGAACTAGTGTTATCACAAAATATTTTTGACCCTTCTAAGTTGTAGCCATAGTCAAGGAGCTGGTTTTGAATCCACAGAATCTGTGAGCAACAACTTCCTGCTGTCATGTATTCAGCTTTAGCAGTTGAAGTGGACACTGATGTCTATTTCTTACAGAACCAGGAGACAAGTCTGTCACCAAGGAACTGACAAGTTCCACTGGTGCTTTTCCTGTCTACTCTACATCCAGCATATTCAGCATATGAAAATCAAGTTAATTCAAATCCTGAGTATTTTGGATACCAGAGTCCTAGATTTGGACAACTTTTCACATACCTAAGAATCCTCTTAACTAATGTTAGGTGTGACTCTCTAGGGCTTACTTGGAACCTAGCACATATACATGTAGCAAACATTATATCAGGTCTACTAGCTGTAAGGTACAATAGATAGCACATCATTGCTCTATATGTTGTCTGATCAACATGTTTACCATGTTCATCAGTATCTAATACAACATTGGTAGGCATAGGTGTTTTCATGTAAGATGCTTCATACATACCAAATTTCTTAACCAATTCTTTTGCATACTTGGTTTGAGAAATAAATATGCCTTCAGCATGTTGTTTGACTTGCAATCCTAGAAAGAAGGAAAGCTCACCCATGCTACTCATTTAAAATTTAGAGTGCATCAGGTTGGAAAACTTTTTGCACAAATTTGAATAAGTAGAACCAAAGATAATATCATCTACATATATTTGTACTACTAGGGTATGGGACTTATGGGTTCTAATAAAAAGAGTTTGGTCTACTCTACCCCTTATAAAATCATTTTTCAGAAGAAAGCATGCTAAGGTCTCATACCATTCTCTAGGAGCTTGCTTGAGACCATATAATGCTTTATGCAATTTGAAAACATGGTCAGGATAAGTTGGAGAGATAAAACCTGGAGGTTGTCTAACATAGACTTCCTCTTTGATGTCTCCATTGAGAAAAGCACTCTTCATATCCATTTGGTAGACCTTGAATCCTTTGTGAGTAGCATAAGCAAGGAATATTCTTATGGCCTCTAACCTTGCAACTGGTGCAAAATTCTGGAAATAGTCAATTCCTTCTTCTTGAGAGTAGCCTTGAGCAACTTGCCTTTCCTTATTCCTTACAATAACTCCTTGATCATCCAACATGTTTTTGAACACCCACTTTGTTCCAACAATTGAGTGATCCTTAGGCCTTGGTACTAGCTCCCAAACTTGATTCCTCTCAAATTGATGTAGTTCCTCTTGCATAGCAATGATCTAGTGTGGATCTTGTTTTGCATCTTGAATGGATTGAGGCTCAACTTGAGATAAAAAGCAGGTGTGCATCAGGTTCTAGTTGACCTGATTTCTTGTTTGCACACCAGCTCAGATGTTTCCAATCACTTGGGAGATTGGGTGATCTCTTGTTGTTACTAAATCAACAGGGGGTGTTGATTGTTCACCAACCTGTGTTGTTGTTTCCTCTTGTGGAACAACAACTTGCTCTTCAGAATGGTTTTCTCCAAGATGTTGAACATCAAGATGTTCAGTATCCTCTTCATCTTCACTAATTTCAGCTCTTTGTTGGATAGGTGAATGTACTGAATCCTTTTCTACAATGTGTAACCTGTCAAAATTTTCTGAAAGAGAGTGTACCTGCAATGGTTCTATGGTAGAAGTAGACTTCTCCTTGTAAAACATGTTAGTCTCATCAAAAGATACATGAACAAATTCTTCAATTTTAAGAGAAGTTTTATTGTAAACCCTATAAGCTTTACTGATCATGGAGTATCCCAGAAACATTCTTTCATCAGCTTTAGCTTTGAATTTTGCTAAATACTTCTTGTCATTATTGTGAATATAACAAATGCAACCAAAATTTTAGAAATAGTCTACTTTAGGTTTCTTCCCTTTGAGCAATTCATAGGGAGTCTTTCCCTTCAGTTTATGTATCAAACTTCTGTTCAACACATAGTTGGAGGTGTTCACTGCCTCTGCCCAAAAAGATAGAGGAAGGTGAGCATCTGTCAACAATGTAGTAGCAGATTCAATTAGGGTTCTATTTTTCCTTTCAGCTACCCCATTTTGTTGAGGAGTTATAGGAGCTTAGAAAGTATGCCTGATCCCTTCACTCTGACAGAACTCTTGCATGAGAAGAGAATCAAACTCCTTCCCATGATCACTTCTGATCAGGGAAATGTGAGTATTTAGCTCAATCTGTATGCATTTGAGAAAATCTGTCAGACATTTATAGTTATCAGACTTCTTCCTCAGAAAGAATACCCAAGTGAATCTGGAGAAGTCATCTACAATCACCAAGGTATAAGATTTCCCTCCTAAGCTTTGTACTGTAATGGGTCCAAAAAGATCCATGTGTAACAGATACAAAATCCTAGGTGAATCACTCTTATTAAGTGACTTAAAACTATTTTTAGTTTGCTTGCCTAATTGATAAGCCCTGCAGAGTCCTTCCTTCTTGTAGGGGCCAGAAGGTAGTCCTCTAACAAGGTTGTCCTTGGACAGCCTTGCAATGGTTCTAAGGTTTAAGTGTCCTAGTCTCTTATGCCATAAATCATTTGGTTTGAAGACTGTATTAAATAAGCAGCTATCTATGTTGGTTGAAAGGAAATCTACAAGATAAATGTTACCTTTACTTTTACCTGTTAACACCATTGTGTTATCATCTGACTTTATCTGGCATAAGGATTTGTTGAATGTCACTTGATATCCTTCATCACAGAGTTGATTGATGCTTATTAGGTTGTGCTTCAGTCCTTCCACATAAGCCACCTTCTTGAATGCGACTGAGCCAATCTGAATAGCACCATATCCTTTTGTTTGACCAAAGTTTGAATCTCCAAAGATCACTTTGGGTCCAAGTTTGGCTTTGAAGGATGTGAGATTGTCCTTGCTCCCTGTCATGTGCTTTGAGCACCCACTATCAGGATACAATTGTTGGTTCATTACTAGATTGGTCTTCACCTGCACATAAACAATTTATATGTTTTTGACCCAGTTTACCTTGGGTCTAGGTTGATAGCCTTTAAATTCAGAAATGAAAGACATCCCTGACTGACTCTTATATCCATCAGGATGATATATCCTAGGAGGTACTATCCATTCAGTATAAGGGTTGAAACTTTGGGATGAGGGACTTCTAGGATTGACTTGAGATTTACCTCTGAAAGAAGGTTCAAAGCTTTGAGCTCCATTCGACGATCGTCGACCTGAGTTCGACGATCTTGGGTCAGATCGTCGAGCTCCGTTCGAAGATCGACTATACCAGAGTTCAGAGTTCAGAAGTCGTCGATCTGAGTTCGATGATCTATCCTTGGATTGTGGAGCTCTGTTCGACGATCGTCGAACTCTGTTCGACATTTTCTGTTGAACTTGATTTTCCTTAGGTAAATCTGGATTCTTCCTAGCTACCTCTACAACACCCTTTCCTTTATCAGAAATAAATTTAATTGGGGTTGTTAATACTATAGGTTGGCTGGATGAAGCACCCAAGCCAAGTGTATTGTTGAATCTTAAGTTCACTGTGCTTGTGATGTCCATCAGTCTGATGCTTCTCCCATTAAGGGATTCTTCAAACTTCTTTGTCTGGGATAACTCACTTTTTAGTGAAGCTATCTCCTCCCTACATCATTATAACTCCTTAGAGAGTTTGAGGTTGTCTGATTTTAAGGTGCTATGTTCAGACAATTGATTTCTGAGAGAGATAATCTCTTCCTCAGATTTTAACAGGTCTAAACAAATTGCCTCAAATTCAGACCTAAATTCCTCTGAGTCAAAGTCAAAGGAGTCAATTACCTGGTCTTCTTCAGTTTGAGTTTCAGATTTTTAGTCTGATTCCTGTTCTGCATCATAATTTTGCTGAGAGGCATTTATAGCCATCATGCAGAATTCGTTTTCTTCAGCATCATCCTCATCATCACTTGAGCCTGATGAGGCTTCTGATTCTTCTTCAGTATCACTCCAGCTTTCAGGTACAAACCCCTTCCTTGTATGTTTATTTTTGTTGGAGGAGGATTTATTGATGTTGTTTCCCCTAGAGTCCTTGTCTTTTCTCCTATCTTTCCTGTCCTTCTTGTCCTTATTCTGATTTTCTTGACAATCAGGAACAATATGGCCTGGTTTCCTGCATCCAAAATAGATTATTTCTTTATTATTTGATTTGTCATACCTTGGCTTCTCATGCCCTCTAGATGACCTCTTTTTGAAATCTTTCCTGGCCATCTTATAGAATCTTTTGGCCAACAAGCTCATCAATTCTTCATTTCCTGTGACCTTATCTTATGCTTCTCTTCTATGGCTTTGAAAGCAATGGTCTTCTCCTTTCTAATGACTGGAGAAACAATCTTTTGCTCTTCTTCCCTATTCTTGATGAGCAGCTCATAAGACTTGAGCTTGCCCAAAAGAGCTTCAGTAGTAATCTCAGTTAGGCTTCTGGCATCCTTGATTGGCAAGATCCTTGAGTCCCAAGTGCTAGGGAAGCACATTAGGATCTTGTCATTTAGTTCAGTTAGTGTGATCTCCTTATCTAATGTTTTGAACTCACTGACTATCAGACTGAGCCTGTTGTATATATCTGCAACTGAGTCAGCTTCTCCTTTCTTGAAATTCTCATATTGAGATATGAGATGGGATCTCCTGTCCTTCCTTTCATCACCAGATCCTGAGACAATTTTAGATAACGTGTCCCATATATCTTTTGTTGAACTGCATTCAGCCACCTTTTGGAATATCTCATCAAACATGGTCTGAGCAAGGATATTCATAGCCTTTGCATCTGCAACTTTCCATTTCTTTATTTCTGCATCTGTTCCTGAAGGAGGTGGAACAATACTTGTACTTGTGATCACTGGTGGTCTTGGACAAATTGTCAAAACAGAATTAAAAATGTCCTCATCAATAGAATTCATGTAAAGCTTAATCCTTGCCTTCCAAAGTGCAAACTAAGAGAGGTTGCACACTAGAGGTCTGGTGCTAGCATAATCTTTGTTCTGTGCCATGGTTTTGTTTGAAAATAAATATAATACAAAAAGTAATAACTATCCTCTACAGAAAGTTTATCTTATCAAGGATCTTTTGGTTCAGGTGTTAGCCTGTTCAACCAATCTGTTGTAGGTTCAGATGTTGAATAACCAACCTCCCTCTGATAACAATTGAAAGTGAGGAAAAGATCTACCTTAACTCTAGAGGGGGGGGGGGTGAATAGAGTATTTTTAAAATAATTTACAATTAAAAATATAAAGCAGTGGAAGACTTAATTTATGTATATGTGTAAGGTGCTTGTTATGAAATAAATACTAAAGCAAGAGCTAAGAAAACACATAGCACACAGCAACCAGATTACACAAGGAACTATAGTGGTTCCCCAACAACCTGGGTACATCCACTCTTCTACCACCCTTGGTAGAAATCCACTGTAGGAATAGTTGATCAGGTGTCCTGGGCACCAATGAGCTTTTGATAAGGTGCTGAAAAACCAAAACTAGATTTTTTTATAAGGTTTCTTTCCACCACTGAGTTTTGACAAGGTCTCAGAAACCAGTCTCAGAACTTTTGAAGGGAGTTTTGAAAAACCATTTTACAGGAGGGAACGGAAAAAGAAGGAAAAAGTTGAGTTATTCTTCTCTGTCAACAGTCTGAGAGAAGACAAGTGGATGATGATGTCAAAGCTCCCCCTGAGATCTGTAAGGGTTCAGGAAGGTGAGCTTTGCTAGGGTGATAGGTCTTCAGTTGCTTCAGATCTCCAGCAATTGATGATTTCAACAGATGCTGAAATGTTTGATGTCTGGAGTTCTTGATGTTGAAGCTTTTGAACACTTTATGATTTGGAGGAGTTGAGTAGCAGAAGATTTCCTCCACAAAAATCTTTCTTGTGTTCTTGAAGATTTGGAATTCAGTAAATTTGTAAATCTCAGAAGATGAACTCTTGATCAGAGAGTTTTTGTTGTTCACTCTTCTGTGTCTCTTTTCAATCTAATTTTGTTGTCTATCTCTTATCTCTATAATTGTATTGATCTGTTTTGTTTTTTAAAAACATATACTGAAGGAGTATATCAGATTCTGACTTAGATGGCCATTACTCAGTCATAAATCACTTCCATAAATGACAACTGTCTCTAGGGAAAGTCCTAAGTAACATTCCTTTTATTTTTCTTTGAAACTTGCGTCAGATTGCTTGAAACGGCTAGAGAATCCTTTGTAATAAATGCAGAAAATAACTCTGGAAAAATATGAATGAATTCCATAACTATTCTTAAATTTGAATTCTGAAAGCGTCGATCTCTCACAGAAATCGTCGATCTCAGCTCTACGATCGTTGAACTGAGCTCAGAGATTGGATTTATACAAGAGACAGAAAACGTCGACCTGAGCTCTACGATCGTCGAACTGAGCTCAGCAACTTTGAAAATAGCTGAAGATAAAAAGTCGATCTGAGCTCGAAGATCGTCGATCGGAGTTCGACAACTTGCAGAGTTGAGCTCAGAGAACATCGAACGGAGTTCGACATTTCGTCGAACTGAGCTCGACGAAAATTGTCTTGTCTTAGTACTTAGTCCTGATCTCTGAGTTGTCCTGGGGGCATCTCCAAACCTTAGTTCTAAGCCCTAGACTCTTTCTAATTTGACCTTTTCAACTATACAACTAGGTCAAACAATTTTCCTAATAACATAGTGATCCTTGCCCAAATTAGTAATAGGGTGTTCCAACACATGGGTTGGTTTTTGAGCACCTGATCAAAAGCTCTATGGTGGCAGTCACCTGATCAAAACCTGTAGTGGATTCTAACCTAGGGAGTTAGAAGAGTGGATGTACCCAATTTTGGGGAACCACTATAAAATTTCTTGTGTTGTCTTTGTTGCTGTGATTTTCCTGTGTGCTTGTGCTGTGATATATTTTGTAGTGTAGCTTAGTTATCTTTTCTCTAGTTCACTTGCTGCACTAATACACTCATACACCTATATCATAGTAATATATTTTGTTAAAGACTTCTTATTTCTACAAGTATTAAAATGATTTTAAAAACTCTATTCACCCCCCCTATAGAGTTATTCAGAGCTTACCCAATCGTTCACACACTGACGGGAGTTGATAGATAGACTTTGGACGATTGGGCTTGGTCCTCGGTGCTCATTCTCGGGGCTCCTTCCATGCCAAGTGGATGATTGGGCTTGGTCTTTGGGCGATATGCTCCCACAAGATCCTTCCGTGCACATACATAGGCCATTTGGGCTTGGTCTTCGGTCCACATCTACCCAAGGCTCCTTCTGAGTTGTAGTAAGTAGGGAGCTCCGCAATCGTATTCGTAGCATTGAGGCATATGGAGGCCTATGCTTTATAGTGTGGATGCCCACCTAGTAATGAAAAGCTCGTTTCAATGTCACTGGCTTGCCACAACGGATGACACATGAGAGGTTAGCTACCTTCTTAAAAAGTGGGAACTACAAGTCTGTATCACATTATCGTGTGCGTGTGTATGATCATAGGTTAGTCATCATATTGCATTAATATCATTGCATTGCACCACATAAATCCTTATCATATAACTTTATATGGGCACTCTTATATGATGAGTTACTTTCCTATTATGTCGATCCTTTGCTTATAAGTTTGTTTGAGAATTCTTATAAGATGAGTTTCTTTCCTAAGATAAAACATATTTACACTGTTGTTGATAGTATAATTGCTAGCATAGAGTGATAGACTCGATTGTTGTACATGTTTGATACTCTAATATTGATTAGTATTATACCACCTTCTTGTACTACTACTTACATATATATATTGTACCCTCTTCCTTTCTTCGCCCGGTGCTTAAGAGTCGTCGGGGGAGTAGATATTATTGCCATATAGTCTTTATGACTAGCAGTTGCTACTTCTTTCTTTTTAGGAAGAAACCCCGTAGATAGAGAAATAACAAGTTGTGCAGGAGGGCAACCAGGCCAAAGTGATAGGGCAAGATACGACTTTACCATCGCTGCCATCAGTTACGGATGTGAGTTTTGAGTGACTCATATTGTAGCCCTTGGGGCAGATTTTTATGTACTCTGATATTGTAGAAGCTGATGTTGCTTTTTATTATTGATGTACTAGTTGGACTTTTATAATTGTGTGGATTTTGAATTATATTTATATCTTTTATGTTGGGTTGACATTGATGATATTGGTGTTCACCGGTAGGATTGGTATCTTGTGGTACAGGTCGACCTGTTTGTTGGCGCTACCGCAAGGCGGCTGTTCTGGGCATAAGACTCCCCTCAGTCGTGTATTGTGTTCTGGGAGGGGGGGTCTTAAAATTGGTATAAGCTTGCAACGATCCTCAACTAAAGAAGTCATCAAAAAATGGTGCCACACCCGCTCGTTTGGTCAGTTTGGGGTGAAACTGACATAGCAGAAGCAGTGGTGTGCCCATGTGAAATTCACACTAAGTCACTCCAGTTGTTAACCTATGATTAGCCAACCAGACCTTAGGTGTTTACGTTTACATATAGATCCTGGCACGTGTAGAGCCAGTAGTGGGCACTCCCACCCCTTCTGTCCCTACCCAGTTCCAGTAGTCGGAGTTGGGATAGATGTTTATGGCAATTTTGGATGCTTTCTGGTCTCAACCAGCCTCGGTGCAGCAACAAGCCTCGGGCTCCAACTGGTTGAGCACCGTTCAAGCCCTCTCCTTGCCTTCTTATCTTGGGACAAATTTAGCTATCCGTACTACAGAATGGCTTAACACTATACAAGATTTGATGTCTAGAATCTGACGTCTAACCAATATGGTAGTGACCTAAGCTATGTCAGTCTTGTAAATACATGCGAAGAGGTGGTGGCAGTCCCTAATAGATTCCACCTTTCCAAGACCGAGTGTACAGGAGATCAGTTAGAATGAGTTTTATGGAGATTTCTTGGAGCATTTCATTCCCTCAACCGCTCGAGACGCTCTTGAAGAAAGATTCTTATAGTTGAAGAAAGGATCTATGTCTGTGACGAAATATCAAAGGGAGTTTCAACACCTTACTAGGTTTGCTGACCCCTATGAGTTGGATGTTTGTGGTTATGCAAAGCAAATTTATAAAGGCTTGTCAGATCCCCTAAGGTAAGCCCTTTTATTTATGGTGGACCCAGCTTGGCTGAGATAATAGATATGGTGAAAAGGTTGGAAGCAGATCAATTGGAGTCCAAGCTATCGGTAAGAGACCCATTGAGGGAGTAATGGAAGCAGGCCCCAGTTATAGAAGGAGGAAGGACAATAGAGGAAGTGGAAACAATAAGGGTGGAGGTCATTTTTTTGGAATTTTAGAATAAAGCGTTCGGCCCCACATCCAGCACTTTGTCCACCGAAACAACAGTACCTGCAGACTAGGGAGCAATATGAACGAGTTTGCTTCCAGTGCAATCAGCCGGACCACATCCGACGCTATTGCCCACAACTAGGTAGAGATGCTCTCCCTGCTCTCCCTCCGACAGATCCATAAGGATGAGGACATTTGCATTGTCGAGGACGAGGACCAAGAGGAAGGAAATCTAGACATGCTCGAGAGTAGATGTTTGCGATGGATATAGTGCAGGATCCAAATCCATAGGATGTGATTGCAGATATGTCGTGATTTGGTTATATGTTATTAACATTTCTCTTCAATTACATAAGTCGTGCTAGGAATCTAGCTTTGAGTCTTTATAATTTATACTTAGGCACCGTGATGGTGAGTGCTGAACCAACTTATACTCTATTTGACACTAGTTCCACACACTCATTCATTTCAGCAGACATTGTTAAAAACCTAGATGGAGTGAAATACTTCACCAGTATCACACGGAGAGTACGCCTACCAAATGGCTTCGAGATGACGTCAGCCGCAAAGTGTGACATGTAAGTACATATCGGGGGAAATATTTTTGAAACCCCTATAATAGTGTTGGGAATCCTAGAATTTGTTCTCATTCTGGTCATGTCATGATTGGATTGGCAACACGCCGTGATAGATTGTGCGGCGACGCAAATCACCTCGAGGCATGGAGATTCGGAGGTAATTTTCTAAGGTATCAAATTGGCACCACATATGTTGTTGTCTTTGATTCAGGCCCTTAAGGCCCATGTTGAAGGGGATAAAGTATATATGATATGTTTTGAATTAAAAGAGTTGGCACCAAATATTAAAGATTTGCGGGTATTATGGGATTTCCCTGAGGAGTTTCCGGAGAAGCTTCCAGGACAACCCCCACATAGAGAAGCGAACTTTTAAATTAAATTGGTACCGGGTGCCAAGCTTATCTTTAAGACACCTTGCCAGATGGATCCAAAGAAACTCACCATGTTTAGATTTCAGTTGCAGGAGTTGGGAGAATCCGGGTTTGTTCGCCCCAGTTCATCACCTTAGGGAGCCCTTATATTGTTTGTTAAGAAAAGGATGGATCAGTATAGTTGTGCATAGACAACCGGGAACTCAATCCATTAACGGTGCATAACACCTATCCTCTACCTCAAATCGACTAGTTGTTCGATCAGTTAGTGAGACCGCATTGTTCTTCCAAATCAGATATGCGCTCGGGGTAATTTCAGTTAAGAATAAAAGTGGAAGATATCCCGAAGACATCGTTTAGCTCTATGTATGGTTTGTACAAGTTCACGGTGATGAATTTTGGACTCACAAACACCCCTTCTACGTTCATGAGTTTGATGAACAGGGTGTTTGAGCCGTATTTACACATCTTCTTCATCATCTTCATCGATGACATTTTGGTCTATTCGAAGACAGAAGAGGAATATGCAAAGCACTTGTCCCTAGGTTTGAAGAAGCTAAAAGAACAAGCCTTTTTTGCTAAGTTCAGGAAATGTGAATTTTGGCTCAGAGAAGTTACCTTCTTGGGTCATGTGATTAGTTGAGCTGGGTTAGCAGTAGACCCGGTTAAGGTGCATGTCGTAAAGGAGTTGTCTTCTTTGAAGTCGGCGGCCAATATATGGGTTTCCTTATACTTGCCGGATATTATCATAAGTTCGTGAAAGGATTTTCAAAGATAGCCATTCCCCTCATTGCCCTTACAAAGAAATGTGTGCCATATGAGGGGACACATCAGTGTGAAGCTGCATTTCATGAGCTGAAGGATCTACTTACCACCGTACCCATCCTAGCTCTTCCATTAGGGAAAGAATGATTTCAAGTTTACATGGATGCATCCTATCAAGGGATGGGGGATGTATTGATACAACATGGGCACGTGATCGCTTACACTTCAAGGCAGTTGAAGAAGCATGAGGTTAATTACCCAGTGCATGATTTAGAGTTGGGAGCAGTGGTGTTCGCCTTAAAGGTTTGGAGGCATTATATAGATGGCGTTCACTGCGAGATCTTTTCAGATCATAAGAATCTGAAGTATGTTTATACTCAAAAGGAGTTGAATTTGAGGCAGGGGTGGTGGTTAGAATTTTTGTATGATTACGAGTTTACATTGTACTACCACCCTAGGAAAGCAAACTCCGTATTAGATACTTTGAGCAGAAAACTACCAGAGTCAAGCCCTGAGTCTCGGATGATGAGTAAGAAATTGGCTCGAGTGCTCGAGGATATGGAGATCACATTGGTGTTTACGGATTATTCCGTGACATATACTGAATATCTTACTACCATGAGTATAATTTGTGATATTCGAGATCAAATTTGGGTAGAGAAAGGAAAGGATGCAGCTCTGGCCCCAGTTATTACAGCTATTAAGGATGGATCTATTGAAGAGTATACTCAAAAGGATGACCTCGTTAATTTCCGTGGTAGGCTCTACATTCCAAAGGGCGGTGAAATCTGGGAAGACATCTTCAGAGGAGCATATTGTTCCAAATATTCGGTGTATCCCGGGATTTCGATGATGTATATTGACATACGAAAGACCATGTTTTGGAGAGGAATGAAGAGTGTTGTTAAATACTGTGTTACACACTGTGAGGATTGCTAGAAGGTGAAGGTGGAGTGCAAGAGCCCTGGAAGATTATTACAATCGTTACCCATTCCAGAGTGGAAGTTTGAAGATATCTCCATGGACTTTGTTCACGGCCTTCCCCGATGATGATCAGGGAATGACTCAGTTTGGGTGATTATGGATCGCTTAACTTAGGTCGCCATATTTATCCGAATGAAGAAAGAGACGCATGTGGATATATTGGTTCGTCTCTTTGTGGAATAGTTTGTACAATACCATAGAGTGCCTAAGATGATAGTCTCCGACTGTGATGGTCGCTTTAACTCTATGGAATGGAAGGCAGTTCAAGCGTATTTGGGTTCTCGCCTTACCTTCAGTACAGCCTTTCATCCTTATATGGACGGTCATCCTGATAGGACCATCAGAACTATATAGGATCTGTTGAGATTGTGTGTATTTGATAGAGGAGAGCAATGGGAAAGGCACTTATCTCTGGTGGAATTTTCGTACAATAACAGTCATCAAGCTAGAATCGGTATGGCACCTCACAAAGATCTTTATGGAAGGTGGTGTAGAATACCTTTATCATTGGTGCAGGATGAGGACCTGAAGGTTTTGGGGATCGAGTATATTGATGATACCGATGCTGTTATTAGATTGATATGGGACCATATGCTTGAGGCTCAGAGTCGGCCCTATAATATGAAACACAAGATGATGGAGTTTCAAGTGGGTGACTGTTGCGTTGACAGGTGAACCACTCGCGGTCAAGTAATAATTTTGCGAATAGCTTCCCCAAATGTTGTTCTCGAGGGAATGCATGAACAGTGTCGTGATAGCGTTGTGGAAGGATCGTTACTAAGAGTTAACGAAACAACGAGGGGTTGGCTTTTGATTCCTATGCTAACAAAACAAAAAGAAAACTAATGTGGGTCGTAAGCACCGCTTCGCTTGGTGGATGGAATTAGTGCAGGCCGCTATGCCTTGCTTCGTTGGGTGGATGGAAAGAGAGCAAGCAGATAGAATGATTACAAGTGTGGAAAGTGAGGGTCGCAATCACCTCTTCAACTACCAACACTAGCCTTTGTTTGTGTGGTTCTAGTGCATGAGTGGAGTGGATGTGGATGGAGGCGAGTGCAACACAGCTAACAACAAAGAATGCAAATTGCCAAAACAAACTTCATTCATAGACAAATAAAGTATGTTTAAGTTCATTACAAGCTTAAGAATACACCTCACTATGATAAAAAGGTATAATAAACCGATAGGAGGAAAGCCTTGCCGTGGTTCTTGGCCGGAGCAGTGGGTTATCAATCCACTTCACGAATTGGACAGTTGGTTGCTTCCAGAGGTAAATGGGTTGTTAGTCCACTTGTCTCCCTTCGTCTTCTTTCTTTTCCTTCAATCTTTTCTCCAATTTTCCCAAATGAGTGGTACCGAAAGAGTCTTGTTGCAAGCTGTTGGTGGCCGAAATCTCTTCGAAGAGTTGAAGATTGCTTCGGATCGCAAGAGAAAGCTTCCCAGAGGATGGAGATAAGTGGACAACCTGTGGGCGTGAAAAACGGCGCTTTGCACGCTGCAGCAGGGTAGAAAAATGAAAAACATTGACCTAAATTGCAGAGCACGGGCTTAAATACAACAACAGAAAATCAGAGCGCACGATAAGTGGCGCACGACCAGTGGTCGGGCTCTCTGATAGTTAATGATCGTGCACTACGCTCCAGAAAAACCTGCAGCAGACAAATATATATATATATGTGCACGATCAGTGGCGCACGACTGATGTTCGTGCACACTTGATCCCATGATTGTGCGATTAGTGATGAGTCCAATTTATATAGTGATTTTTTTACTCATCTGGGCTAGTTTTCTTTCGAAAGCACTTCACTTTTAGTTTGTTATTGTATAGATTTCATCTTATATTTATTTTCATAGGAAGTGCACACTTAGGCCAGTGGTTGTGTATTTTTGTTTCTTTTATATATTGTACTCATTTTTGTGATTGTCTGGAATGTCTGCACATATCAGTGACTTGTATTTCTTATTGGTACAGGGGTCGTGTGCGTGTTTTGGGATTATTTGGAAATAGGAATACTACGCACGATCATCAGATCTATTGTGCATGACCACTGGTCGTGCTCCCCTGATCGTGCACACTATTCTTCAGTTTCCAAGTTCTTCCTGGGGCTAACGCACGACCACTGGACAAAGTGCGCACGACCACCGGTCGTGCGTCACTAATCGTGTTCATTTATTCCATTTTTCATGGAGTTCTGTCTGGGGTAATCGCACTGACATTGGACATAGTGCGCACGACCACCGGACATGTGCCACTGCTCGTGCGCTTTATCACAGTTTTCCTTTTAGTTCTGCCATGAAATTACGCACGATCATTGGACTTAGTACGCAAGACCACTGGTCGTGCACCCGTGATCGTGCGCATCATTATTTCTGCTATCTATAAATCTGCAGGTTTTGCCCTAATTCCATATAGCTCGACATCTCTCTGTCGTTTTCATGTTTGAGGAAGGGTTCCACTGTTCCCCTTCATCTTCCACCGTAGGGAGGTGCTCCGGGAAAGCTTTCACCGTCAACTCCAAGCTGGAGCTTCCTCTCGGCCTCCTCCTTCATCTTTGAGCTTCAGTAAAGGTTTTGACGCTGTATCCAACAAGAAAAGGGAAGCTTGCAACTTTCTTCCGCATCATGACACGAAGAAGACGGGTCAATTGGAAGGTTGTGACAACCCTTCTCTACACCAGACGCAGTTGAGGACTGTGCTAGGACGAAGATTGACAACCTGGCGATTCCTTCCATGAACCCTCTACAAGACTTCAGATTCAGTCGATCTCTTGTCTTATACTTTCTTTCTTGTTTTATAAGTGTGTTAAAACTTAATTTGTAGGTGTATATTCACTTTAGTTGTATGCTTTATTAGATTCATGTCTATGTGATTCTATATTGCTTTACTTCTTTACTTGCTTGAGAAGCAACTTTATTTCCATCCGCCACCATCCATTTTTGTCGTTCTAGCAATTGCTAGAAGCATATGTATTGAAGAGGTGCTCTCGACGCTCATTTCGCCTTTCTGACCACCTCATCCGTAAGCCTACTTGTCCATCCACCCAGCGATTCGGTGCATAGCGGCCCGTGTAGTCTTCCATCCCGCCTTGCGAAGCAACGCATAGCGGCGCTGCATAGGAGTAGTTGTTAGTATTTTACTTTATTTTTCGCAACCATCCAAACCCACCTATATTAACCCCATCCTAAGGACTTCAATCTAAAGTCCTCCTCGAAATTAACTCTACCTTACAATGTTCTCTCGAGATCGATACTTGGGGAAATTCGCCCATTTTATATTACTTGTGTGACCGGTACACTTGCCTTTCAACGTATCAAGTTTTTGGCGCCGTTGACGGGGAACACGGTCGTGTGATTTTTTGGAGAGGGAGATAGGAGTGAGAAGCTCTTTTCCATTTGTTCATATCTTGTTTCTTTATTGATTTTGGTTTTAGAATTTATTGCTTATTTTTCTTTGTTTCTTTTTTAGTTTTAATTTTTCAGCAGCGGACATTCCTTTTCTTTTATCTGTTAGTGTATTGTTAATTTTTGCCTAGAATATTTCTGTTGGTGAATTCTTTCTTGCTGCACCATGTTTTCTTATATGAATATTTGTTGCAGATGGTGTGGGGATTATAGGCATGGTAGTGATGAGTGCCCCACTGAAGATAATGAGCAAAATTCTCGTGGTTCTGTATATGGAGCACCGTCCTCTTGTGGTACTTCATACACCATACCCAAGTCTTATTGTCACTTCTCTTCTACGCCTTCACCATTTTCTTATTCCTCTTCGGTCCAATCTGGATTGAGGAGTAATGGAAAATGGTGTTTTTGTTTTCGTAACACCGAGCACGCGTTGAAAGATTGCGCAGAATTTCAGCGCGAGTTGGAGGAGGATGATGAACCGGCTATCTGATTCATTCCATCCACCTCCCAATCGGCTACCCATTCTGATTCTGATGATATATTCACAGTAGCACCTTGTCTATGGGGGAATGTTGTAGATATACCCATCATACTTTCTACTGATCGGTGTGACGACATTGTGGTGCTGTCTCTCCCCATGCGTTCTTCCCCTCTTTTGTATTCACCTCCGAAGGAACCCCCACACATTTTCTCTGATGTGTTTTTTCCTCCGCTTTCTTGGCAAGAATTATTTATCCCTCTTAATAGTGAGTCGGTTGATGATGTTATGCTGGGTAGTGATTCAGAGCCTGAGGTTGCTCCAATGTGGCACGAGGACGTTATTCTCTCCAATGGAGAGTGTGACACCTCAGAACATGATGATGCACCAAGGTGGGATGATGAGGAGATCCTTTCTGAGGAGGAATTTTTCACTTCCTTGTTGGATGAGGAGGTACAAACCACCACTGAGGACCTCTAGCTCTTGAATTCCCCTTGCTATGGCTAGTTTGACAATGACAATTATCTATGTTTGGATCCTGCAGGGAGTGAGACCGGGACCACTCCCCCAATATTTGATTATTTTAGTTTTTCATCTCCTTTATTTCTTGATCCCTTTTCTATATCTGAGCCCGTGCGGGTTGATTCTTCGTAGGTGCTTCAGGAGGAATTGGAGCTTTTAGCTTGAGTCATCGATGATTGCATCCTCTTTTGCGAGGAGGTTGATTCCACCTCTGTTAAGGAAGCTCCATTGATTTCTTTCTCCTCCTGCTGTCTCCCTGTAGATGATACCTTGCTGGGTAAGGATTTATTTTGTAGTGAGATGAGTGAGGACCAGCGCTCCTCCTCTTCTTACTTCCTATTTCCTCTGCCTGCGACGAGAAGGTATGTTTATTTGTGCAAAGGGGTAATTATTTTATCTCCGTATCGGTACCCATTACCAAAACAGATAATAGAACTGTTCCCTGTGCATTTTTCTTTTCCTAGGCCCATTAGGTAGAAATGTATAGAATTTAATAAGTCGTGTTGGGATGACAATAACCCTAGTAGTTATCTTTCATTTACTGCATTTTTATTTTTTATGTCTATCTTAGTTTAGTATTTCTTTGTATATTTTATATATTTCTTTTGTTTTTGCGGAGCTCACCCCTACATGTAGTAATTGCAAACTCGTATTGGCGGGGTTGTGATTCTTCATTTTGCGGACCTGCCTCTATTTTTTAAGCGTCTTCTGGTATGCTCACTGGCTAAGCATTAGGTAACCTCTTCCCTTGTCTTTATCTTATTTAAATTTCTATATCTTATGTTGTTTAGTTTAGTTTAAGTCTTGGAGAGAGCCATTATTTGTTACCTTTTGCACGCTCACATTTCATGTGCATACTAGAAGCTTTTATTGATATATTTTGATTAGTTCATTGCATCGCACACGAATGCATCCACATGAGAGCGTGCTTAGATGTTAGCATGCTGCGAGTTAAACTCGTTTCGTTTTTGTGATTTTGGAAAATTATTGTGTTAGCATAAGATTGTGAGACATAGTAAAATGTTGACTCCTGTAGTGCTCCTCGTTGAGTGCTCTCGTCTCATGTAGAAATTGGAGTAGATTTAATTTTCTGTATGCTTATTGTTTTATATTTTTCTATTTGCGTAAAGACTTTTATTCTACTCAAAAATTGGTGAATCCGGTGTAAATTGAACAAGAGTGTAGGGATGCGTGTAGCCATCACTAGACTCATTTTGGTTGAGTCGGGAGGAAGTATCATCTTTCTCGGTGGCTAAGAACATGACCCAAGCTACTCTCGAAGCATTGGTGCATGGTTAGTCGAGCGTGAGCGTGATGTAGGCCATCATTTTGGCCCGGTTGAGCTTTGTACCGTTCCTAACGTCTTATCCTCGCTAATCCTCGTTGTGCCTACCCTTCCTTTGATTCAGCTCCATAATTATTTCACCAAAGCGTCATAGTCAATCTTAGTCGCACACCCAAGTCAAGCTCTAGTGTTTTACATTTTCATGTTGGGGAATTGATGTGGTGATATTCATAGTGAATATGTGGATGTGCTCCAGAGTTTATATCTGGTGAAATTGTGGAAATAAAAAGATAAAAAAAATGTTTGTGAAAATGAAAAGTAAAAAAAAGAAAAAGAATGATTGAAAATCATTTTGGAGATATGATTGTAATTGGAGTAGGCAGTGCACACATCCATATGTTAAAAGTTATGTCTTGGGGTGTGGTGTACCCGCGTATATTTTTGTTAGTAGATGGATTCTTTTTATGCTAGCTCATTTTGGTTAGGTGCATAGCCATCTTGTTTATCTTTGTTTACCTCACTGTAACCCTATCCCCATGATTCTCCTAAGTCCTACAGATTCAAGCTTGAGTCAAACTAGTACCGTGGAGAGAGTCTGAACGGGCAAGCGTATTGTCCCCGACATTGGTGGATTCCTTTGGAGGTGATCCTGAGCCCCGGTCTTTGGCTAAGCACACCTTAGTGGCCTGCCTACTTTCTTCCTATGCATGACCGGTAGAATCATCGTGATTCCATTTTTGAGTAGTAATAAAATTTTTGATACGCATTGTGAAAAGTATAAACTATTTTGTATACTTAAAAATTTCCTCAATTATATTTTTATGCACGCGAGCATGCGACTTCGCATGGTACTCTGTATCGCTATTTCTTTGTTGGCTAGATTATTTTCCCTATCTGCATAGATTTTGTTTGCTCGGGACACGCAAACATGTAAGTCTGGGGGTTGATGAGTCCTATTTATATAGTGATTTTCGGACTCATCTGTGTTAGTTTTCTTTCGAATGCACTTTGCTTTTAGTTCTTTATCGTATATATTTCATCTTATCAATATTTCCATAGGAAGTGTACACTTATTCCCGTGGTTATGTATTTTTGTTACTTTTATAGATTGTACTCCTTTTTGTGATTGCCTGGAATGTCTGTACATATCAGTGACTTATATTTCCTATTGGTATAGGGGCTGTGTGCATGTTTCGAGATTATTTGGAAACAGGAATAATGTGCACGATCATCGGATCTATTGCGCACGACCACTGGTCGTGCGCCACTGATCGTGCACACTATTCTTTAGTTTCCAAGTTCTACCTGGGGCTAACGCACGACCACTGTGTTGGTACCCTAGTTTGATTTGAGTTCAGTCCTCTCCTTTGTGCCCCTTTGACCCAAGAAATATCTATGGTCAATGGTTAGGAGTCTAGCTGTAGAGTCCTCGCTTTTCCAAATTGAGAATTTGGTTAAGTAGTTTTTCGTTCGACTATAGTCGAACGCCGTTCGACTATCGTCTATCGACTGATCGACGATCGTCTATCAGTTGGTCGACGCCTTGGTCTGCGCTGATAGTTCGACTATCTGTTGATAGTTCGACTATCTGTTCTGCGCTGATAGTTCGACTATCTGTTGATAGTTCGACTATCTGTTCTGCGCTGATAGTTCGACTATCTGTTGATAGTTCGACTATCTGTTCTGCGCTGATAGTTCGACTATCTGTTGATAGTTCGACTATCTGTTCTGCGCTGATAGTTCGACTATCTGTTGATAGTTCGACTATCTGTTCTGCGCTGATAGTTCGACTATCTGTTGATAGTTCGACTATCTGTTCTGCGCTGATAGTTCGACTATCTGTTGATAGTTCGACTATCTGTTCTGCGCTGATAGTTCGACTATCTGTTGATAGTTCGACTATCTGTTCTGCGCTGGTAGTTCGACTATCTGTTGAATAGTTCGACTATCTAGTTTGTTTTGATAGTTCGACTATCTTTTGATAGATCGACTATCTGTTTTCTGAGGTAGGTCGACTATCTGCTTGATAGTTCAACTATCTCTGTGCGCTTGATAGCTCGACTATCTGTCATAGATAGATCGACTATCTGATAGTTCGACTATCTGCCCTGATAGTTCGACTATCTGCTGAGGTAGCTCGACTATCCATTTGATAGCTCGACTATCTGGATCGTTCGACTATCTGCCCGATAGTTCGACGATCTCCTGGCGTCGTTCGACGATCTTCGAAGGTCGTTCGACGTTTTCTGTCTGCCTTTGGATTTTGTATTTATTTATTATATTTAATTATTTAATACATTTTCTGGCACAGTATTTTAAGCTGTATGATAAAGTTTCCAGGCATTATTTGCTCTATTCTTTCTGCCTGAGTTCAAATCTTTTAAGATAAAGTTGTTTGTCTTATTAGCTGTCTATTTAAATTACTTTATCTGCTGTCAGCCCCTTTATAGCCGTTAGACTGAAAAGTCTTCGTTTGCTATAAAGAGATAGTTTCTGATGTGACTTTATTTAGTCTATCTGTTTATTTGATTTATGCCTGCAGCTTCTTAGAAAGAGGTTTATTCCTTTTTATGGAATGTTTTGCTGCAGAAATATTTCTGTCTTCTTGATATTTACAGCCCAGGTCTCAAGGCTTAGAAGAAGACAAACAATTCAAAATGGAAGAGAGCCGTTGCTTGATGATGATATAAAAAGAACCCTTTGCAGAAGGATTGAAGCTAGAGTTACACACATATTCAAAAGCACTCAAGCCTTCATCAAGCTCAAGCTTCCTGCTCTCAGCAAACTCCATCTAACTGAGAAGTGTTAAGATCTTCATCTCTTCTTCACCTGAGTTCTCCTGCTTTCAGGAAGTTCAACTCAGAGTTTCTTTGAAGAAGAAGAAGAAGAAGAATAGCTGCTTGAAGAGATTTCTTTTTGTTATTTATTTTCTTCCTGTAGCTCCTTCCTTCAGAATTTTCTGAAGAGTTTCTGCACTGAAGCAAGACTTCACCTGGACATCTTTGAGCCAGGGGGAGCCTTGATTCTTTAGAGCATTCTAGCTCAGTGCAAGCTTTTTGTGCTTCTCTAATCTATTGTAAAATAGAGAAGACATCTTAACCTTCTTCCCCCTCCTGTACAGGGTTATTACTCCCTTCAAAAGTATCCCTTGGTGGCAGGGCACCTGATCAAAAACCTGTGCTTGGTTTTTAGACACCTGATCAAAAGTCTAAAGGGTCTCTGGATCTACCTGAAGAAGATCCTGTTGGTGGCAGGGCACCTGATCAAAAACCTGTAGTGGATTCCTACCGTTTGGGTAGAAGAGTGGACGTACCCAAGTTGTTTGGGGAACCACTATAAAATTCCTTGTGTCGTCTGGCTTGTTTATTATTTTTCTTGTACTGTGGCTGTGAATAGATATAACTAGGCTGCTAGTTGCTGTTTAGGTTTTTCCAAGCTTAACTGTAATTACAGTTAGCTTGTGTTTGTACACAATACTTGTGTTAGGCTTTAAGGTTAAACCAATATCTATAATCTCTTCATTCCGCACTTCACTCCAAGGGAGTTGGGTAGACAGTTAAGTTTTGTATTCAAAATTTGATTACTCTATTCACCCCCCCTCTAGAGTAGTATCTATCCCTTCACTTTCAATTGGTATCAGAGGGAGGTTGACTGACTGTATAGGCTAACACCTAAGTCACAAGATCCTGATAGATACCAAGAGTTTATAGAAATTCACTATCATGGCCCAGTCTAAGGATTATTCTAGCACCAGACCTCCAGCATGCAACTTAGCAAAGTTTGGCATCTGGAAGGCAAGGATCAAACTTTATATGAACTCTATTGATGAGAGTATTTTTGCTTCTATTTTGTCAGGTCCCCCTAGAGCACCTGCTACTGCCACTGCCTCATCATCTGATTTGAGTGCAGTGCCTCCTCCAGACTATAATGATGAGTACAAGAAGGCCAAAATTGCTGATGCCAAAGCAATGAATATACTGGCTCAGACTATGTCTGATGAAGTGTTCCAGAAGGTTGCTGATTGCTCTTCAGCAAAGGCCATGTGGGACACACTGAACCAGATTGTAGCTGGTTCAGCTGATGAAAGGAAGGACAGGAGGTCCAACCTTATCTCACAGTACGAGAACTTCAAGAAGACTGATGCTGAATCAGTTGAAGCGATGTACACCAGGCTCAGCTCAATCATCAATGAGCTGAGGACCCTTGACAAGGATATCTCATTGACAGAGGTCAATGATAAGATCCTTATGTGCTTTCCTAGCACATGGGATTTGAGGATCTGGCCAATCAAGGAAGCCAGAAGCACCAATGAGATATCAACTGAAGCCCTTCTCGGCAAGCTCAAATCTTTTGAGCAAGTGCTGAAGACAAGGGAAGCTGAAGCAGAAGCCAAGACCCCCACTCCAACAAGAAAAGAGCAATCTCTAGCTCTTAAAGCTGCTGAAGCCTCAGAAGGCAGCCAATCAAATGAGGAGCTCATGGCATTGTTTGCCAAGAGATTTCTCAAAATGGGGAGAAAAGAGTTCAGAAGAAAATCTTCAAAGTATGAAGAAAAGCCAAGGTATGATCGTACTCCATCTAAAGAAATTATTTGTTATGGGTGCAGGAAGCCTGGACACATTTTGCCAGAGTGTCCAGAGGAGAAGAACAAGGAAAAGAGAAAAGAAAAGGAGCAGCACAGGAAGCACTCCAAGCCATCCTCCTACAAGAACAAGAAAAAGGAGAGAGGTTTCATTGCTGAAACCTGGAGTGATTCTGATAAAGAATCCTCATCCTCAAGCTCTAGTGAGGATGAAGAAGAAAAGAAGGCAAAAGAAGTTTGCCTCATGGCAATAGATGCCTGCAGCAACCACTCTGCTGCAGAGAGTTCTGACTCAGATGAAGAAATGCCTACTGAAGATGAGGTACTTTCATCTTATGATTTTACTTCAGAAGAGTTTAAGTTAGATTTTAAATCTCTATGTTTAGATTTAATTAGTTCAGAAAAAGAGATAAAAGAACTTAGAAATAGGCTAGCTGACTCTGAATCAATAGCCTCCGAAAATGTTAGGTTAAAGGAAGAACTCACTACTTGTAGTGAAGAAATCAAATTCCTTAAAATGGAATTAGCTAAGTCTAAGAGACTAGAAGAGTCACTTAATGGTAGAAGCCTTAAGCTGTTAGAAATTACCAGCATGGCTAACACTAGGACAGGAAATGATAAATTAGGCTTAGGAGCTTCTCCCAGTGAACCCCCAGTCTTGCTTAAAAATAACCTTTCAACTCCAGTGAACTTCATTTCAGCTAGTGGAAAGAAGAACACTGAGCAAGTAAACCTTGTAAATAAAACATTAAATAAGGCTAAGAGAGAAAAGAGAAAGAAGTTTTTCAAAGAAATGCAAAAAGCGTCGAACGCAGCTCGACGATCGGATGCTCCATGGTCGAACGAAGCTCGACGATCTGAGCGCCTATCGTCGAACGTCGATCGACGATTTCAACATGATTTTCAAAATCATAATCCATTCCATAGAAACTTAAATGAAAATAGAAACCCTAGGTTTGTTGACCCATCATCTGCATGGAGAATCCCACCTAGGAGATCTCACCCTCTAGGTTATCACCCTCAGCCTGCATTTTCTTATATCTCCAGTTTTTCTTATGTGAAAAACAAGGGACCCAAGGTTACCTGGGTCCACTCTGTCTAAATAGTTGTTTTGCAGGTGAAGGCCTATCCAATCACTCAAAATAAGTGGTATTTGGATAGTGGATGCTCTAAGCATATGACAGGAAACAAAGAGCTACTGTCAAAGTACAAAGCTAAGCTCGGCCCAAAGGTTATCTTTGGAGACTCCAGCTGTGGTCAGACAGAAGGATATGGCAAGATCACAATTGGAGCTGTTACATTCAAGAGAGTTGCTTATGTCAGTGGACTGAAGCACAACTTGATTTCAGTTAGCCAGCTATGTGATGCTGGCTACCAGGTTTTTTTTCCTAACTCCTCTTGCAATATTACTTTAAATAATAATGTTGTCTTGATAGGTAATAGAATAGGCAATATATATTTAGTAGATTTTAATTCATCTCGCTCTGAAATCTGCCTGTTTAATGAATTAACCCTTAATAATAATTCTTATGGCATAAAAGGCTTAGTCATGTAAACCTCAAGAACATATCTAGGTTATCTAAGCACAACCTTGTTAGAGGTTTACCTTCTTGCCCCTACAAGAAGGAGAGCCTATGCAAGGCTTGTCAGCTAGGCAAGCAAACCAAAAATTCATTTAAATCTGTTAATAAAAGTGATTCACCTAGAATCCTGTATTTATTACACTTGGACCTTTTTGGCCCAATAAATGTACAAAGTCTAGGAGGGAAGTATTACACATTAGTAATTGTAGATGACTTCTCTAGGTTCAGTTGGGTTTTCTTTTTGAGAACTAAGTCTGATAACTTCAAAGCCCTTACAGACTTTCTACTTTGTGTGCAGACTGAGTACTCTACTCATGTGGCCTTGATCAGAAGTGATCATGGTACTGAGTTTGACTCTCTTCTCATGCAAGAATTCTGTGAGAGAGAAGGTATCAAACATAGCTTCTCAGCTCCTAGAACTCCCCAACAAAATGGGGTAGTTGAGAGGAAGAATACAACACTAATTGAAGCTGCTAGCACATTGTTGGCAGATGCTAACATGCCTCTATCCTATTGGGCAGAAGCTGTTAGTACAGCTAACTATGTCTTGAATAGAAGTTTGATACACAAACTTAAGTGTAAAACTCCTTATGAGTTGCTTAAAGGAAAGAAACCAAAAATTAATTACTTTAGAATTTTTGGCTGTACTGTTTATATTCATAACAATAATAAAGAATATATTAGAAAATTTGAAGCAAAAGCTTCAATGGGAATCATGCTTGGATATTCCCAAGTAAGCAAAGCTTATAGGGTTTATAACAAATCAACCTGTAAGATAGAGGAATCTGTGCATGTGACTTTTGATGAGTCTCAGATGTTTTACAAGGAGAAAGAAAATTCTCCTTCCTCCAGTTCTTTGCAGGTACATGATGCCCCTCAGAAATCCTTCAACTTTCAACTCTTCAGATCACTGAATCAGATAGTGATGAAGACTTTGCTGAAGCTGTTGAAGCTGTTGTTGTTCCACCAACAGTAGATCAAATTCCTCCTGAGGAATTAATCCCAACTGTTGCTGAAGATCACATCCCACCTGCTGATATTGTCACACTTAGAGATCATCCCACATCTCAAGTGATTGGAGACATATCAGCTGGTGTGCAAACAAGACATCAATTAAGACAGGATGTGATGCACGCTTGTTTCCTCTCACAGGTTGAGCCCCTCACCTTTAAAGATGCAGAGCTAGATCCCCACTGGATCATTGCAATGCAAGAGGAGCTCAATCAGTTTGAGAGATGTAAAGTTTGGACTTTGGTTCCAAGACATAAAGGCCAACTGATCATAGGCACCAAGTGGGTGTATAGAAACAAGTTAGATGCTAATGGAATAATAGTAAGGAATAAAGCTAGGCTTGTAGCTCAGGGCTACAGACAGGAGGAAGGTATAGACTATGACCAAACTTTTGCTCCTGTTGCAAGGCTAGAAGCAATAAGGATCTTCTTGGCCTATGCAGCCTACATGAAGTTTAAGGTGTTCCAAATGGATGTCAAAAGTGCATTCCTGAACGGTGAGCTTAAGGAAGAGGTGTTTGTTGAACAACCACCAGGGTTTGTTTCTTCAACTCAGCCTTCTCATGTTTTTAAGTTGCAGAAAGCCCTTTATGGACTAAAGCAAGCTCCTAGGGCCTGGTATGAGACTCTAGCTAGTTTCCTGTTAGAGCACAACTTCACTAGGGGAGTAGTTGATAGAACCCTTTTCGTTAAGCATCACAAGGACACAATCCTGTTAGTTCAGGTGTATGTAGACGATATTATCTTTGGCTCCACTGATCCCAAACTTTGCAAAAAGTTTTCCAACTTGATGCACTCTAAGTTTGAGATGAGTAGCATGGGTGTGCTGTCTTACTTTCTTGGTCTCCAAGTTAAGCAAGATGCTGATGGTATCTTCATCTCCCAATCCAAATATGCCAAGGAATTGGTAAAGAAATTTGGGATGGCTGATGCTTCAGCAATGCCTACACCCATGGCTACTAATGTAGTTATTGATTCTGATGATCACGGCAAGCCAGTTGATCAAAAGAATTATAGGGCCATTGTTGGTTCCCTATTATATCTAACTGCAAGTAGGCCAGATATAATGTTTGCTACATGCCTTTGTGCTAGATTCCAGGTCAACCCCAAGGAATCTCATCTGATTCTTCTAAAAAGAATCCTGAGATACCTGAAAGGATGTCCAAATCTAGGACTTTGGTACCCAGCTGAGTCAGAGTTTGAATTAATTGGATATTCTGATTCTGACTATGCTGGTTGCAGAGTTGACAGGAAGAGCACCTCAGGAACTTGCCAGTTCCTGGGAGAGAGATTGGTCTCTTGGTTCTGTAAGAAGCAGGCTTCTGTCTCAACTTCAACTGCAGAGGCTGAATATATAGCAGCTGCCAGTTGTTGTTCACAGATCCTGTGGATTCAAAACCAGCTTGTGGATTATGGTTACTCACACAAGAACACCAAGATCATGTGTGATAGTACCAGTGCTATTTCTATTGCACAAAATCCAGTGCACCACTCTAGAACCAAACACATTGAGATTAGGCACCATTTCCTGAGAGATTGTGTGGAAAAGAACAAGATCTGTCTTGAGTTCATATCCACTGAGTTTCAGAGAGGTGATATATTCACCAAGCCTTTAGATGAACAGAAGCATCTGTTCTTTTTAGTCCAACTAGGCATGATCAATGGACGAGACTAAGTATGACGATATCTGCCTATGTTGAGGTCTGCTTGAAGATCGTCGAACGATGATCGAAGATCGTCGAACGGATTGAGCCTATCGTCGACCTCTGGTTAATGATAGCTTCTGTTTGAAGATCGTCGATCGACGTTCGACCATCGTCGAACAGGCTGAGCTCATCGTCGATCTCCGGATGACGACAGCCTTTTGTTTGAGAAGCCAGAAATAGTCGAACGTTTGTTCAACTATTCTGCTTCTGAGCCGATCGTCGAACGGCCGTTCGACTATCGGTTCAAGATTTTTTTAAATAGACCGACTATATCCGGTTCAATATAAAGCCGATAGTCGACCTAGGTTAAAAGATCTGTTGCTTTATCGTCGACGGAACGTGCCCTTTCGCATTCTGCTTTCCCGCTTGCGATTTTCTGCCGCTCCGTCCCCTTCGTCTTCCTCCTCCCTCTCGCGTTTCTCCAGCGATTCAATGGCGATTTCTCCAGCTGTTCTAGCCGTCGTCAAGTTCGATGCAGGATTCAGTGTAGATTTTGAAGCTTTCAGCAGTTGCGATGCCGGCATAGTGGAAGTTCTCCAGCTCTGCAGAGATCAAGGCCTAGAGAAGCTGATGTCTGAAAGGATCAAGATTAATATTCCAGAGATAAAAGAATGGGCGTTCATGTCGTCTTCCACAGACGAGTCGATGATCGGTACCATCGGCGGAGTAGAAGCTATCCTAACTCCGGCCGTTCTTTCTGATGTTTTTGGTCTAGTTATCGGTGACGAAGATTATGAGCAAGATGCTCAGGAGTTTGGAAGGATGCTCGTCGAGCTGGGACATGCTGAAGGCATTCCCTCCAAGTTGCTTAAGGTAAATTTCCCTTTCAAGATAAAGTTCCTCGCTGAGGTCGTCGGAAAAGTGCTTCTGGGCAAGCACTCTGCCCATGATAACATAACAAGGCAGCAATTCGCACTGATGTGTGCAATTGTTAATAAGAAAAGGATCGATTGGGCTGCTGTTCTGTTTGATTTGATCAGAAAGAAGACAGGAAAGAAGGAAGTTACCCTGGGAAGGGTTATAGGTATTTTCCTGAAGGAGAAATTCCCCCAGTTGCTGAGTTCTGCCGCAACCACCATCAATGCCAGCAAGAAGATGGATCCCCATCTGTTTTCAAAATGGAAGAGGACGTTCGTGAAGTCTGCTCCAGCGCAATCTGAGGACACAAGGACTGCTTCAGTCGCTCCTCAACCTAGTGAAGCTGGCTCAGCTATCCCTTCCTCCTCCTCTGTTTTGCCGTCTACCTCAGTTGAAGTACCATCAACTTCTGCTGAGGTACGACCCTCCTCTTCTGCTGCACCTGAAACAACCGTGGTTGTTCCTCGGTCTCCTCCAGCCTCTCCTCTACCTGCATATCTGGCTAGGATATCTGCTCCTAGCTTCGATTTGTTAGGTTCAGAGAGAATTCTTACTCCTCATGCATCTCCCGTTAATTCCCCAGTTCATTCCCCATCCCCTGCTCCCTCTCCTGCTGCATCTCCAGTTCGATCCCCTGCTCACACCATCCTCCATCCCAGCACATCTACCATCTCTGCTGCTGATCCATCCACCTCTCATCCATCTTCTTTTGAAATCTCTCCTGAGATTATCATCCGCATCGTGGAGCTGATTACCCCGTCAATCAAAACCATGATTGACGAGGCAATCGCTCCCCTTGCTGCCTCCATTGACCGTCTCACTGCCTCCATCCAATCCATTTCTAAATCTGCTGAGCCATCTACCTCTAGGGGCCTGGTTTCAGTTGTTACTGAAATCAGGCAGGGGGAGATGTCCAATGAAGATGTCTCAGACCTTCCTGCCTCTACTCCAGCTGAAATAGAGATAGCTCCAGATGTTGTCGTATCTGTCCAGCCAGAATCTGCTCAAGTTGAGCCAGAAGAAGTTCAAGATGTTGCTATGACTGATCAGGAAGAAACAGCTCCTGCTGAGGAAGAGACTGTTCCAGAAGTTCAAGATGTTGCTATGACTGATCAGGAAGAAACAGCTCCTGCTGAGGAAGAGACTGTTCCAGCTGAGAAAGTGGCAACTCAAGCTGAGGAAGAAATTGTTCCAGCTGAGGAAGAAATTGTTCCAGCTGAGGAAGAGAGTGCTCCTGCTAAGAAAATTTTAGCTCCAGTCTTGACTGAGAAGGAAATATCAGATGGAATCCTGCTATCGGAAATTGCAGTGAAAGTATGCTTAGAAGATATAACCTCTCCTACAATTGCCAGATTCCTGGAAGGAATCATAACTAAATATCTGAATGACTGCTGGGAGATGGTTAAATATGAAGGTAATTCACTAATCCGGTTTATTGATGAGTCAATTTATTTGCTTGCTGGTGTATACCTTGAAGGGATGATTCAAGCTTATTTAGCAGATCTGTGTTCTACAGATTTTATTAAAGAAGATTTAACTGCCAAGAAAATAGCAGTTGTTTCTAAGGCTGCTCCAAGTGATTCTGATACTAAATTAGATCCAGAATTGGATGTGTTTTTAAATGATAAAGAGAATGAAAATCAAGAGGAAATCAAAGTTGATTCTCCTGTTTTAAATTTGGAAGAAATTCAAGCAAGGGCTGCTTGGGACTTAAGAGTAAAATCTTTACAAGAAAAAGAGAAAGAGTTGCAATTTGAGAAGTCATCCATCTGGGATGATTCTCCTGGTTTAGATTTAGACTCCCTTCTGGCTATGGATGCCCTGGAAGAAGAAAGGGAGAAATCTAGTTCAAAGCTTAAAGAAAAGGCTGTCTCAGAAGCCTATGATCCCTATGAGAATCCTCCATCATCACATTCTGATGATGATGATGATTCAGATGTTTCTGAAAATTCAAAGAAAAAGAAAACTGCTGCTAAGAAAAGAAAAGCTGCTCCTCCTCCTCCTCCAAATAAGGACAATGACATCCCCTATTATATTTTGAAGGGCATTGACCCCAAATCTAAAGATTTTCAGCATTGGATGAGGTTTTCGAAAAACCAGCAAAAAGAAAGGAAGAGAACAAAGAGGTATGACAGTCCAGTCTCCAGATGGACTCCCAAAGGTCCTCCTCCACCTCCTGGTGCAGGAGCCTCTGGGAATCTACCTGCTAATCAATCTGCAGCTTATGGAAAATCTGCGTCTGCTCAACACCAATCAAGACAAGGTCATCAAAGTTCTCAAAGCAGATCATCTTATGGATCTCAAAGACCAATGAAGGAGGTTGTGGCCCAAAGACCAACTTTTTCCCCACCTCCTTCTCCAGTTCAATCTGAGAAAAGTGTTTCGAAAGATAAAATAGCTGATGCTGCTTCTCCAGAGCCCGTATATGAAAATCCTGAGCTCGATCCTAATTTTAGGATGGCTCGCTTTCAAGAGCTTGTAGGAGCAGCCCAAATAAGAAAAGCAAGAGCTGAAGGCAAAGATACAACTGGCTTTACTACTATGTCAGAGTACAGAAAGAAAGAATTTGAAAAATTCCAAGTCAATCCTGAGATATTTGATCCAGCAAAGTATATGGAAAAACATCCAGAAGCTGTTGTCCCCAGAGCTACAGAGCTGAAGATTCTTGGAATGCAGGATCTGAAGATGTCAAAGAAGGAATCAGATGATCCTCTTCGAAAAATTTCCTTTGTCTCTAGTTCTTCTGATCCATTACCTGATCCCAAAGATTCTTAATAGTTTGATTTAACTGCTGTGATATTTGATTATTTGTTTATCTGATTAATAATCTGCCAGTTTACTAATTAACTATCTGCTGAAATTTATTTTTAATATTCTATTGCTAGCTGTTTTAGATTCTGAGAGACTTAACTCAAATAGGGGGAGATTGTTGGTACCCTAGTTTGATTTGAGTTCAGTCCTCTCCTTTGTGCCCCTTTGACCCAAGAAATATCTATGGTCAATGGTTAGGAGTCTAGCTGTAGAGTCCTCGCTTTTCCAAATTGAGAATTTGGTTAAGTAGTTTTTCGTTCGACTATAGTCGAACGCCGTTCGACTATCGTCTATCGACTGATCGACGATCGTCTATCGACTGATCGACGATCGTCTATCAGTTGGTCGACGCCTTGGTCTGCGCTGATAGTTCGACTATCTGTTGATAGTTCGACTATCTGTTCTGCGCTGATAGTTCGACTATCTGTTGATAGTTCGACTATCTGTTCTGCGCTGATAGTTCGACTATCTGTTGATAGTTCGACTATCTGTTCTGCGCTGATAGTTCGACTATCTGTTGATAGTTCGACTATCTGTTCTGCGCTGATAGTTCGACTATCTGTTGATAGTTCGACTATCTGTTCTGCGCTGATAGTTCGACTATCTGTTGATAGTTCGACTATCTGTTCTGCGCTGATAGTTCGACTATCTGTTGATAGTTCGACTATCTGTTCTGCGCTGATAGTTCGACTATCTGTTGATAGTTCGACTATCTGTTCTGCGCTGATAGTTCGACTATCTGTTGATAGTTCGACTATCTGTTCTGCGCTGGTAGTTCGACTATCTGTTGAATAGTTCGACTATCTAGTTTGTTTTGATAGTTCGACTATCTTTTGATAGATCGACTATCTGTTTTCTGAGGTAGGTCGACTATCTGCTTGATAGTTCAACTATCTCTGTGCGCTTGATAGCTCGACTATCTGTCATAGATAGATCGACTATCTGATAGTTCGACTATCTGCCCTGATAGTTCGACTATCTGCTGAGGTAGCTCGACTATCCATTTGATAGCTCGACTATCTGGATCGTTCGACTATCTGCCCGATAGTTCGACGATCTCCTGGCGTCGTTCGACGATCTTCGAAGGTCATTCGACGTTTTCTGTCTGCCTTTGGATTTTGTATTTATTTATTATATTTAATTATTTAATACATTTTCTGGCACAGTATTTTAAGCTGTATGATAAAGTTTCCAGGCATTATTTGCTCTATTCTTTCTGCCTGAGTTCAAATCTTTTAAGATAAAGTTGTTTGTCTTATTAGCTGTCTATTTAAATTACTTTATCTGCTGTCAGCCCCTTTATAGCCGTTAGACTGAAAAGTCTTCGTTTGCTATAAAGAGATAGTTTCTGATGTGACTTTATTTAGTCTATCTGTTTATTTGATTTATGCCTGCAGCTTCTTAGAAAGAGGTTTATTCCTTTTTATGGAATGTTTTGCTGCAGAAATATTTCTGTCTTCTTGATATTTACAGCCCAGGTCTCAAGGCTTAGAAGAAGACAAACAATTCAAAATGGAAGAGAGCCGTTGCTTGATGATGATATAAAAAGAACCCTTTGCAGAAGGATTGAAGCTAGAGTTACACACATATTCAAAAGCACTCAAGCCTTCATCAAGCTCAAGCTTCCTGCTCTCAGCAAACTCCATCTAACTGAGAAGTGTTAAGATCTTCATCTCTTCTTCACCTGAGTTCTCCTGCTTTCAGGAAGTTCAACTCAGAGTTTCTTTGAAGAAGAAGAAGAAGAAGAATAGCTGCTTGAAGAGATTTCTTTTTGTTATTTATTTTCTTCCTGTAGCTCCTTCCTTCAGAATTTTCTGAAGAGTTTCTGCACTGAAGCAAGACTTCACCTGGACATCTTTGAGCCAGGGGGAGCCTTGATTCTTTAGAGCATTCTAGCTCAGTGCAAGCTTTTTGTGCTTCTCTAATCTATTGTAAAATAGAGAAGACATCTTAACCTTCTTCCCCCTCCTGTACAGGGTTATTACTCCCTTCAAAAGTATCCCTTGGTGGCAGGGCACCTGATCAAAAACCTGTGCTTGGTTTTTAGACACCTGATCAAAAGTCTAAAGGGTCTCTGGATCTACCTGAAGAAGATCCTGTTGGTGGCAGGGCACCTGATCAAAAACCTGTAGTGGATTCCTACCGTTTGGGTAGAAGAGTGGACGTACCCAAGTTGTTTGGGGAACCACTATAAAATTCCTTGTGTCGTCTGGCTTGTTTATTATTTTTCTTGTACTGTGGCTGTGAATAGATATAACTAGGCTGCTAGTTGCTGTTTAGGTTTTTCCAAGCTTAACTGTAATTACAGTTAGCTTGTGTTTGTACACAACACTTGTGTTAGGCTTTAAGGTTAAACCAATATCTATAATCTCTTCATTCCGCACTTCACTCCAAGGGAGTTGGGTAGACAGTTAAGTTTTGTATTCAAAATTTGATTACTCTATTCACCCCCCCTCTAGAGTAGTATCTATCCCTTCACTTTCACACTGGACACAGTGCAGACGACCACCGGTCGTGCACCACTAATCGTGTGCATTGATTCCATTTTTCCTAGAGTTCTATCTTGGGTAATCGCACGACCAATGGACATAGTGTGCACAACCACCGGTCGTGCGCCACTGCTCGTCCGCATTATCCCAGTTTTCCTTTGAGTTCTTCCATGCCAATAAGCATGATCACTGGACTTAGTGCGCATGACCACTGGTCGTGTGCCCGTAATCGTGCGTATTATTATTTCTGCTGTCTGTAAATACGAAGGTTACGCTCTAATTCGATATCGCTCGACATTTCTCTGTTGTTTTCATCTCCGAGGAAGGGTTCCGCCGTTCCCCTTCATCATCCACCGTAGGGAGGTACTCTGGGCAAGCTTTCACCACCAAATCCAAGTCGGAGCTTCCTCTTGGCCTCCTCCTTCATCCTTGAGCTTCAAGAAAGGTTTTGATGTTGTATCCAACAAGCAAAGGGAAGCTTGCAACTTTTTTCCGCATCGTGGCCTGAACAAGACGGGTCAATTTGAAGGTAGTGACAACCTTTCTCTACCCCGGATGTAGTTGAGGACCGTGCTAGGACGTGGATTGACAACCCTACATTTACTTCCGTGAAACCTTGGCAAGACTTCGGATTCGGTCGATCTCTTGACTTATACTTGCTTTCTTGTTGTATATGTGTGTTAAAACTTCATTTGTAGATGTTGTTGCACTTTAGTTGTATGCTTTATTAGATTCATGTCTATTTGATTCTGTATTGCATTACTTCTTTAGTTGCTTGAGAAGCACCTTTATTTCCATCCGCCACCATCCATTTTTTCCGTTCTAGCAATTACTAGATGCGTGCGTAGTGAAGAAGTTCTCTCGATCCTCTTTCCACCATTCTAACCACCACATCCGTAAGCCTACTTTTCCATCCGCCCAGTGATTTGGTGCATAACGGCCCCTATAGTCTTTCATCCCGCCTAGCGAAGAATCGCATAGCGGCGTTGCATAGGAGTATTTGTTAGTATTTTACTTTATTTTTTGCAACCATCAAAACCCCCCTTCGTTAACCCCGTCCTAAGGACTTCAATCTCAATTCCTCCTCGAAATTAACTCCACCTTACTGTGTTCCCTCGAGATCGATACTTGGGGAAATTCGCCCATTTTATATTACTTGTGTGACCGGTAAACTTGTCATTCAACGCATAAATTAACAAAGAACGAACTCATGAAAAACTGGGATAACGCGTATGAGCAGTGGCATACGACCAGCAGTCGTGCGCACTATGTCCCATGCTCGTTTGAATGCCCCAGACAGAACTTGGAAAAAATGGAGAATAGTGCGCATGATAAGTGGCTCATGACCAGTGGTCGTGCGAAATAAATCCAATGATCGTGCGCTAAAGATCCTGTACTGTTTGGAGTTCGACGAACAGGTAGCACACGACCAGCGGTCGTACGCTAAGGAGTCCAATGACCATGCGTGTATAAAAATGCACGATCAGTGGCCTTTAGGTAGAAAACATTCCCAAATAATCCCGGGACACGCACACAATCTTTGTACCTACAGCGAAAATAGAAGAGCCACCGAAATGGGCATACCACATTCTCCGTACACAGAAAACACCAAGTAACCGGCAAAAGTACTATATCTACAAAATCACACTGAAAACGGGCCTAAAGTGCACTTTACATGGAGTGGACAAAGAAACAAATATGAATGATTATGGCTCTCAAGTGTAGTGCATCAACGAGAAAACTGGCCAAGATGAGTCAAAAAATGTGTATATAACTTGGACTCATCACACCCCCAGACTTTAACATTTACTCTTCCTAAGCAAATCATCACTCCGTGGACTACAAAATAGTTAGCGGGCTTAGTAATTTCCGAATAAAGTAAAGAGAGAAATCAAATATATCATGGGTATAGAAAATATAATAGACAAACTTTTTAATTATACTACATAATTTAAACTTTTCGGCAGGTGTAAATAAATATTGTTTCTAGTCAAATTGGAATTCTAGAGAATCGTTCGGTCATACGTAGGAAGAAAGTAGGAAAACCACTAAGGTGAGCATTGCCAAAGACTGGGGCTCATGATCACCTTCAAAGAAATCCATCAATGTCGGGGACCATATACTTTCCCATTCACACTCTCTCCATAGTACTAGCTTGTCTCATGCGTGAATCCGTAGGGCTTTAGGATAATCATGGGGCTTAGGCTAAGGTTTGGTAGTCAAAGATAAATATGGAGGCTACACGCATCCCAAACGAGCACACAACAATTTAAACCAAAACAACCCCTCAGCATTGCATGTGTGACACACCCCCAGACATAGCTTGAAAATCGGGTGTATACACGGCCTAACCCGACGAATATCAAGATAAACATGATGGGGATTCAATTTCTCATTATAATTCTTTTCTAGATTTTCTTTTTCAATTTGCTTTTTTTTCTTCTTTTTTCTTTTATTCTATTGCAATCCCCAACTTTAGTACGTGGAAATTCTTGAATTCAACCACCACATCACTTGAATTCCACACATCACCTCTCGTCAAAATATTAAATTAATTGGAGCTCAAGGATTTGGGTATGATAAGAGGATTGGATTTAGGCTTTGGTGAAAGAAAGTGGAGCTGAATCAAAGGAGAGGTAGACACAAACTTGGCTTGTAACGATTGCAATTAGGACAAGGTAAACAAGGCTCAAATTAGCAAAACTGATGGCCTACGTCACTCTCATGCTTGACTAACCATGCACCAATGCTTTGAAAGTAGCTTGGGCCAAGTTCTTAGCCACCGAGAAAGATGATCCTTCCTCCCGACTCGAGCAAAATGAGTCTAGTGATGGCTACACGCATCCCTACACTACCGTTGGATTTATCCAGATTCACATTTTTACGTAGTACAAACAATATTTATATCTATAGGAAAAGTATAAATCTATGAGCATATAAAAAATTAAATCTATACTATTTCTACACAGACCATGTGTAACGCCCCAAAACTCAAAAGAGGGACGAGTGGCGTTTTGAGCCAAGTCTGGGACTTGGTAGAGGTCACACGGCCTGGGACACTGGCGTGTCCCAGGGGCGTGTCGTGCTCGGGTTCGGCAATGGCCGTGTGGTCAACGAAATTGCAGTCGACGAGCGTCGAAAAGCGAACACGGCCTGAGAAACGAGCGTGTCCCAGGCTGTTTCCTATACAGGTTGTTATTCGAGTTATGTCGGGGGAGAGACAAGGTCTGAGCCCAGGCATGTTCGGGTGCGACACGGGCATGTCAAATTCGACTCAGGCGTGTCGAATACCCTTGTTCACCTCGGGTTAGTGCTTGACCTGTATCGATGGATGAACATGCCAAGCTACACGGGCATGTACTGGATTACACGGGCGTGTCAAGCTTGACACGAGCATGTCGATAGCCCATGTTCTTTTAAGGACGCGACAGTTTCAACATCGAATGAGGCACACGGCCTTAGACACAAGCGTGTCGCAAGCCGTGTTCGGCCCAGGTTTTGGATTTTAAGTGTTAATCGTGGCTGTCCATTTCCTTATTTTGCGTTCCAACGCCTCAGGGAGGTTATTGCTGGGACATAATCGGAAATAGGGCTTAGAAACCCTCATTCTATTTGGGTTTTCTCTTTCTAAAGTTCTAGAGAGAGGGGAGAGCAAGGAAGATTAAGGAAGTGAGATACGGTTGCCGAAGGAGATTCAGAGCGGCAAATCGCAAGCTGAGTCCATATCTACGGAGGCGAGGTCATCGCGGTGCTTTTCATCTGTATAGATTTCCATGGTGCTGAAGAAAAATGCTAGGGTAACGATTCTCTTCTTAAGTATGTGAATCTCTCTTTCTTTTGCATAAGGAAACCCGCTCCCACGAGTGTGCGGTGAGTGTGCGGCGTTCCTTGGGGTAGATGTTAATAGTCCCCCTTGTTTACATGTATAGTATAAAATCGAGATACGGACATAGGCATGGTGTGTGAAGCCTACCCTGACAAGTTGGTCTGGATCGGTGATGTTTCATTATGCATGATTAGTCGGAGAAGACTCCGTGCCTTTGGTTGTTTTCGGGTTTTCTATACTGTAGATTGCAACAGGGAGTCTTGGGGATTAACTCCAAGGTGCACCGAGAAAACTGGGCGGAAACGCATTTCTGCCAACTTTGTGGCCTTGGAGCTAGCCTTGAACATAACTGGGTTATATGCATGCTTGATCGTTTTGGGACTCGGGGAAGCTTGACCCGCGCATATGGCCTAAATTATCATCGAATCTTTAAATCACAAAAACAAACTTTTAAAAGAAATAACCACTAATAAGCAGTATATCACGAACCAACTTACACACGTGTACGAAAAACTAAAAATAATAAAACATGTGAAAGAAACACCCATACCTGCAAACACAATTCTGTAAAAATTAGAAACACACCGTAGATATTTACAAATAAAATATAATAAAATTGAAACCATGCTTTATGAAATAAAAAGAGCATAATGGAGTCTGAAGCATATAAGGAGGCTCTTAGACATGCAAATATATATTTAAAAAATTCCGTAGGATTTAGTAACCATGATGCACAAGGTTAGAGTCTAAAAATTTTTATTCGACAAAATAATACCATAATCCAGCTATTAATTCAGTTGTATAATAAAATAGAAAGCGCAATCAGAAAAACCAACGGGTGTAAAGAAGATTTCCAAATCGAAGGATTAATAGGACACTGAAAAGACTTAAAAATAGGAAATGAAAAATATACAAAATCGCAAGAGCCATAAAAATTCGGTATCATAAAAAGATAAGTTCCAAAGCAATAGCAACAACCAATAGAACAGTAACATCAGAACATATTCAAGTCAGCACAACCTCTTTTTTAGGACAATTACTAAGACAAAACTTAAAAAAGAAACAGTTTTAAAAGAAGTATTAGACGTTGAACAAGACATAGTGTTATATAATAACCATCAAATCAGTCTCTTAAACTCAAAAACATTATACCACGTAAGAATATTTAATTTTAACACTCAATTATTAAGGATTAATAGGGAAGAAGAGCTGCTAGTTACAACCTCTCCAAATAATATAAAGTTGATCAGCCAGAACACGATAAGCTAGATCAAACAGACAGACGAAAAATTAGTCCATCTTTGATTAATAGACATCAAATTAAAGGGACTAGCACGAAATAGATTAAGAACAAAAGTCCTAATTACTCTCTTAGATAAGTGATGGCAATCAGATGCTCGTAAAGCAATGATCACCGCCATGGAAGTAGACAAGTCAGGAAATAAAGGAATATTTTACTTTAGTCCAGACTTCATTGTTAGTATAAAAGACATAGATAAATTGAATTAGGAATTCAAATGAAAGGATACGAAGATTTTACTGGACACAGAACTTCCTGATAAATATAGGATTATTAGGAAAATTTATCAACAAAAGTTCAACAATATACAATCTTAACATCGAACAAATTATTGATGTCATAAGTAGTACAGGTGTGGAAATGATCCAGCCCATGGACATCGACACAACCATATTAGAAGGGCTAGCTTGGAACATCAACGATAACCTAACAAATAACACAGTTAGTATCCCATATGATAGCCTTTTATACAAAAACATAGACAACACATATAGTTTAAGCTTCCAAGGATATGTGCATAAGCCGATCCATAAACATAATGAAATAGACTCTGACATGGATTCTCGGTGAAATGAACAGAATCGAAGACGGTCATATTGTTAGATATAATTACAAGGGTAGTTATGATGACCAGATTAGACTAGAAAATAAAATGTAAACCGAAGGCTTGATGTACGAATACGATAGCCTCGAACATAACGAATTAGGACACATAGTAATTCATAGAGACCTACTCTGTTTAGATGAACTTGAATTATATGCTACAATAGAGTACGAACAACAGATAGAATTGGACAATGGAGAATCCACATCCCAAGCAAGTAACTCATATACATTTAAAACCAAAATTGATAACAGAATAGGAAAACCTCCTCGACCCACATATAATGACAATCAAGGAAAAAAATATACTAACAAACCTAAACAAAAACTAATGCATTAGAAACAATAAATAAAAAACTATCAATAGATGATGGAAGATTATTAAATATCACGCCACATGATCACCAGAAACTACCAACAGTATTAGAAGTATGGAGTCAGATGCTAGTTAGAAAATATGATGAACAAGAAATCATTAAGTCGCCTGAAGAAATGTATATCTATCTTGAGAAGTTTTTGGGCGAAACAGCAAGAGCAGTCTGGGAATCTTATAAAAAAGAATATTGCCATGACCATAACCAAAATATTTCATTAGGCGCAAATCCATATAACTTCACAAATAAGATTACATACTTATTGTTAGGATATCAACTAAATATTACCTCAACAGCTCAGATAGAAGCCATCAGAAGATCAGAACAACTCCAAATAAGAAAATGGCATTACATCAAAACATTCCTCCAAGATTATATGTATTATAGTCATATAACGGGATGTTTTTTTGACCAAACTATAAGAGAAAAGCTTTTCCTAAAATTACCAGATCAATTAGGAACCATTATATATAAGAAGTATAAAGAACAGCAAGTAAATTTTCCCCAAGTGGACAATATCAGTACAAAAATAAAATTTATTCTCTAATGTCTAGTTGAAAAATGCACTGATCTATAAATTAATAAATAGCTTAAGACGAGTATAGTTTTTGCCGAAACATATACACACCCTAAAGATATGATAAGGAAGAAAAAACCAATTACAGACCATCTCAGAATAACCACAAATACAAACCTAAAAGAAAATATTTCTTATGAAAAAGTAATGCTAGAAAGCCCTACCTAAATAAAGATAAACACATTCAAAAATATGATAGACGACGAAATTATAGCAAAACTTTAACATATTTTACTTGTGGTTTTACTGAGCATCTAGCCCGCGAATGTAATAAAAGGCATAACATACACAACAAACAAGCTGCCTTGATAAACTATAAAAATGAGGACATTATCCAAGTTGACGAAACTATTATTGACACGGAGAGTGTTTACAACATTATTAGTATTAATGATCAAGAAGATAGGTACCTCTCTAGCTCTGATAGCGATACAGAAGCCTTACCCAAACTAGATTTCCTCAATCAATACTTAAAACAACTATGACAACCTATGAGCACAGTTGGAAAAATAATAATGGGAGTAATGATAAACCATGCGTTTATTATTTTCAATAACCCACTCTGGCATTAAGATACCAATGTACTCTATGCTTAATAAAAACTTGCAAATTTTGCCTTGAAGAAAATACCCCACAACATCCATCACACAACCTACACCGCAAAAATCAGTTCGAACAGAAATGATTGACCTAAGAATATTAAACATAGAAAAACAATTAAGCAATCTCCAAAAACAAGTATCCACCATACAAATAGAAGTAGCAAACTTATTTACTCTTTTTGAACAAATATATAACCTTGTCCATACTCCATAATCTAAAATTTAATCTTCAAATGATAGCAGCCTTTCTAGATCATGACCACCCACGAAATATAATGTTTCTTACCCTAGCCATTGAGCGCAGTATTAAGACATATCTAGTAGCCAAGAAATTTCTTAGAAAATTACGTGCTCAGGTCTCCCATACGAGGCATCAGACCATTCGAGAGAGGTATTTGGCTCGAAAAATCATGAATAAATTACGATTACTTTGCTCTAATACCAAATAATTGATTCACTAAAAATGTGACCAACCATACCATCTCCTTAGTAGTAAACACACGCCTACTAAACCACTCCCATCAGAGTTGCGACATGGCGCTCGTATCTATAGTTTAAAAATCTAGCTTAGATTCAAAATTCGAGATTAGCTTTTAGAAGTTGTAGACCTATTCGATACAGGCTATAGCAATACTTTATAGGACCTCAAATTAGTCCCGCCAGCCCATATCCAACCCATCCCTACCAACGAACGCTTTAATGCCCAATAAATGGATGGCCAATTATTCCACTACGACCAACAATTAAACACCGCATACAAACTTAGTTACAAACTTGACAATAATACATAGACCCATGACCAAACACTTCTGGTTCGTATCACCCTACGCGACTTACACCTTAGAAATGTCGACTGCGTTATTGGCCTTAACCTCTTAATTAATTGGTACCATGGTCTTCTCATAATAGGTACTAGTCTGCACCTCCTCTAACAACCTGCCCTCCGTTTTATCTCAGAGTTGCCTCAGAAGTGTGGTAGAGTAAACACTAACCTCCCACCTACATGCCAATATACCACCAGCGGCAAATGTCAATGTCAAGGCAACTGTTCTCTTTCAAAGACCCACACCATAGATAAATTAGTGGCCTACGAAGATAATCTCGACGCATTACCGTACAATCTCGATGCATATTCTTCACAAATTCCTTTAAGCACAGTCTACACTTTCTTAGAAATCAGAAATTAAGATATAGACCATCTTATTAGTACATTAGAAAAAGATGAAATATTCGGAACTCATCCCCAACGCTATTGGAATAGAAACAACTTATTCTGCAAATTAAACAAAAAAGATCTGAATTTCCGCATAGTATCTCAAAAGATAGATGCGACTAACGAAAATAAAGCGGACTTTAGAATGCATATTGATGATCTACTTAGACTTAAGGTCATTCGACGTAGTAATATCCCACATCGTAGCCCAACATTCATCGTTAATAAACATAGTGAAAAAATTCGTGGCAAATCCCGCAAGGTTATAGATTATCGCCGCTTAAATGATAACACCATAGACGATGCCTGCAATATTCCTGACAAAAATGAGTTGCTTAACAGTATCCAAAATCATTACATCTTTAGTAAATTTGACCTTAAATCTGGTTTTTGGCAAGTAAAAAAATGCATCTGGACAGTATTCCATGGACAACATTTACACGCCCGCTAGGACACTTTGAATGGTTAGTAATGCCTTTCGGACTAAAGAATGCGGCTAACATTTTCCAAAGAAAAATGGACGATATCTTCAATAAATATAGAAATTTTATAAGCGTTTACATCGATGATATTTTAGAACACTTAAAAACACATGAAGAACATGTGAGCGATTTAAAATTAGTACTATAAGAATTTATTAAATAAAGACTGGTTATTAGCACCTAGAAGGCCCAATTCTTTCAAAAAATATAGAATTCCTTGGAGTAATTCTAGGATAGGGCAAAATAAAACTCCAAGAACACATAAGTAAAAAATTATGGAATTCCCGCCGACTATGACTATTAAGCATTTACAACAATTCCTTGGGTTGGTAAATTACGCAAGACTATTCATCAAAGATCTAGGAAAATTAGTAGGCCCATTATATAGTAAAATGAGGAGCACACAAAGGGCATTCAATGACGAAGATAGAAAATAAATAAATAAGATAAAAGAAGAAGTCAAGTCCCTACCAGACTTAATTTTACAATTGGATAATGAATACCTAATAATAAAAACTGATGGATGTGAAATCGGGTGGGGAGCCATCCTAAAAAAGAAACACCATAAATATACTGGAAAAAATGAAGAGCAGATATGTAGATACAATAGTGGAAATTTCAAAGCAAAGGGCCCTGCCAGTAGCATTGATCAAGAAATCCTAGCAGTCTGCCAAAGATTAGACGCTTTTTGCCTATTCATCATTAATAAAAAAAGAGATATTAGTATTGAAAGATAGGAGTTAGACCTTATTTACTCTAGAAGGGGGAGGGTGAATAGAGTAATTAAAACTTTTGGCTATTTTTAAGTTTATCAGATTAAAATAAGTGATACCAACAGTAATATAGAAAGGAAATGAAAGCAGGTTAAGCTAATCTATCACAGCACAACATGAACAAGAAAGAAAATGATCACACATAGACAACACAAGAATTTTATAGTGGTTCCCCAAACTGGGTACATCCACTCTTCTACCACCCTAGAATGAATCCACTATCAGATTTTTGATCTGGTTACTGCCACCACAAGATCTATTTCCAAGGAGATCTCACAACCCTTTACGCTTTTGATCAGGTGCCCAAAATCTAATAATAAACTTTTGAAGGGATTTAATAAACCCTTTTATAGGAGGTGAGAGAGGTGATGATGTCTTCTCTTTTCTCTATACAAAAGAGAAGACTTGTGGATTTTGTTGTCAAGACTCCTTTTGAAATGTTGAGATGTTCAGAAAGCTTGGAGCTATGCTCAGTGTGTAGGTCTTCAGCCTTGTCTTGAGAGATCCTTCCAAAGTTGGTGTCCTTGAATATTCCTGGAGGAGAAGTTGAAGAAGACTCTTGTTGTTTGATGATTGTTCTTCTTTAGAATTCATTAAGAATAAGGGAGAAAACAGAATGTTTTCTGTACACAGAGAAAAAGTTCTGTATGTTATTGTTTTGTATATCTTCTCTATATTCTCAGTACTGTCTGGTCTGTGTGTGCTTATATTGATTGACTTCTGAAAAGAGAAGATCTCTTTTATATTCTACAGTCAATAATTTCTCCTTTGAAATTTGAATTCCAGGCATTAATTGCTAATTGCCCTGGAGAAAGAAACGGCTGAAATAATTGACTTTAATGAGTTTCCCTAACTAACCCTATAAAATAAGCAAGTAATTATCCTGATCAATACCATAATTAATGCTGCCAATAACGGCTATATTAGGGAGAATATGATCTTTAATTACTTAGGAAATTACTGTTAAATAATATAGTAAATAAGGACAGAAATAAGGAAAACTTCTAATTCTGGCTCGGGATAGAAATTGTCGACCTCTAAACAGAATTCATCGACTGGAGTTCAAAGTTCATCGACCTGAGAAATCCTATTCGTCGACCTGAGCTCTGCGATTTGGATTCTGGAAATAACTTGCCAATTCTGCGCTCTAAGTTCGTCGAGCTGAAAATTTGTCTGAAGGAGGAGATCATCGACCTGAGCTCGAATATTATCGACCTCAACTCAAAGAAATAACTCTGAGTTCGTCGATCTGAGATCGACGATCGATGAGGTGAGTTCGAAGAATTTAAAACTGATAATTATGATCTATGAATTCTTATAAGTCTGAGTCTACTTAAGTCCTTTGCTGGCTGGTCCATGAAGGTTGAACCTAATGATTAACCTAAACTCTAGGACTCATAGACTTGACCATAGCTATACAATGTGGGTCAAACTCAACCTAATTAGTGAACCTTGAAAAAAATCCAACTAGGGATCCAACAATCTCCCCCTATTTGGGTAAGTTCACTAATACATACAAAAGAAAACAATCATAAAGCATAAAAATATATATATCTGGCAGAAATAAACACATTTAGCATATATTAACAATAAGTACTTCATGATTAAATAAATTGAGTTCAAAAAATAAGAGTTAGACACAACAGTCACTTATTCTTCTTTGGATTCTCCTTTTTAGCTTTATCAGAAGGCTGTCTGAACATAATCTCTCCTTTTGGATTAGCAGCTTCTCTTTTTGTCATGGGCAAGTCTGATGCTCCAATTATATTGCAAGAGGTGGCTCTTGGAACTGCTGCTTCTATATGTAAGCTCATATAATCATCAACATTAAAAACCTTATTAGCTTTAGCATTCCTCTTGAGTTCCTCTTTTCTATATGATGACATAGTTGAGTATTGGGAAGGATCTTTTCTTTCATATTTAGCTTTGTTGATCTGAGAAAGTCCTATCAGCTCATGAAACCTGGCCATTTTTGCAGATGTTTATTGTTCTCGATCTACAAAAGGAATAAGGGGAGATTTTTCCCTTATAGGACTGGAGTCCTTCTATGAATCATCAATAGAAACTGAAGTACTTATCTTATCTATAACTGGAGGAGGCTTTCTTTGAGAGGACTGCTGGCTGCTGCATAGCTTTTAGTGTCTCTGATAAGTTTTAATAATTGGTGCTGATCTTTGAGATACACTTCTAGGGGCCCAGAAGATGGAGGAGGAGGAGGAGGAGGAGGGATTTTCATGAATTTTTTAGGAGGAGACCTGTACCTTCTCCTCTTCTTCCTTTATTTTTGTTCAATCTTTGATAACCACATCCATTATGGCATACCCTAATAAGGTGTAATATTGTGCAGTATATAATAAGGAGTATCATGGGTAGGATTTGGTCTAGGAGCACCTTTTGGAACAGCTTTCCTTTTCTTAGCAACCTTCTTTTTAGCTTTTGGATCATCTAATTCATCAGAATCTTCTTCATCATCATTAGAGGATTCTGGAGTGTTATCTTATAGAGCATCAATTTCCTTCAAGGCTTCCTTTGAGATTTGCTTCTCAGCTTGAGGAAGCACTTGAGGTTCAGTAACTTCAAGAGCATCAATTTAAGTAGCCATCTGATAATCTTCTACTTCTATTTCAGCTAATAAAATTCATTCAAATCAGGATCATTCTAAACATTCTCTTGATCTTGGGTAATTACTTGTGAAATTAGATCTACCAGATTAGGGATTGGGCTATCATCCAAGATATAGGTTGGACCAGAAGAGCTTGGCTCAACTTTATCTGTTGTAACAACTGATGGTTCCCAAATCAATTGAGCAGCAAAACTTTCCTTTAGGTTATTAACAACTTCAAAACATATTGGTGAAGTATAATATATTATGGCCATGGATTGCTCTTGAACAACTTTTGGAAGATAATATATATATTAAAGACTTTAATAACCCAAATAAATCTACTGTGGGATTGACAAAACAATCACCAACAGTCAAAACTTTTGGTAGATCAACATGCTCATCTATACAAGACATATCAAAATCAACTGTCTAAATTTTTGTAATCATATATACATCTGCATCTACATCTGCATATACTAGCTCAACTATCTACAAAACTGCTGGCTCATCAATCTGTACAATTACTGCTACTACTGCTGGGGAGGAGACTGGAACTTCTTCATTGTATATCTCCCACTACCTGGCTTCAGAGGGTCCAGAAGCTAGGCCCCCAGAAGAAGGGATAGTAGGGGCATCAGATATGAGAATAGATAGGGATGAGATATAGTCAGCAAGATGTTTGATGGCCTCTGCTATTAGATTTTTGAGAAGTGGAGTGATGAGATCAAGAAGGGAGGGAATGGAAGGGGAATCCATTTGCATAAACTCAGAGGGTGTCTGAGTTAATACAGAAGGACAGATTGTGGATGATGAAGGGAAAAATTTGATGTCAGTCATGGGCTCATAATGAGGAGATGGAGAATTGATGGGAGATGATGATATGAGATCAAAAGATGGAATGGATAAGATGTTATTGAGGGGGATGTCAACAAGATGTTGGGGTAATGGGGATTGAGGCGGTGTTAGGTGATGTACTGGAGATTGAAGTGGAGTGGGTTGATGTTTAGGAGATTGAATTGGTGTTGGTATATGTACTTGAGATGTAGGTGGTGTTGGAATATGATCTTGAAATATAGATGGTTATTTGAGGGTTAATGATGGAGTTTGAACTTGTGGAGGTGTAGGTTGTTGAAATGGAGGTGTTGGAATCTGGCTAAATGGAATGTTGATGGATGGGACATCTTTTTGGGGTGGGGGAGCATCCTATACATCTCTTGTATCATCAGATGCCCTCGATGAGAAAGAAGTCTTAGAAGGCTTTGAGATAGTCCTCTCCCACCTTCCAAAAAGGCACTTGTTAGCCTTTTGGAGGCAATAATGAATGTGGTCTTTGAGACCAGGGATTCAGTAGCCTTTTTTTGTAGGAAGATTCCAAGGATCCTTCCAAAACACACTTCCTTCTTACTATTCTTCTTCTTAATCAAATCAAACAGTATCTTAGCCCAGTTTGCTTGATTATTATTTACCACTGCACACATTACTATAAACTGTTACCTGGTGATATAATCATGGGCAGTATGCATGCCAGCAATACCTTACCCACTACATCGGATAAAAATTTATATTCAGAAGACAAATGTTTCTTCAGCAGTTTATTAGGGTTTTCTCCAACGTGACCCATTTTAATCAACATTTCATCAAATTCAGAACTATCTATCTCCAAATCTTCTTCACCATTCATCAGACCAAAAATTTCAGTCAAAACGGCAGGAGTTAAAGAAACTTGATTACCAGATATTGTTCCTGTCATTGTGTCGGCATCTGGAGTGGAGGAGGTGAATACACATTCTCTTATTTCTATAGCAGCAATCTTAATCCTGGTTATCATGAGATTCTACAACTATTGTTCTTTGAATAACATCAGTATATCTAAGAAGATTTGATCATAATGCTGGAATGATTCGAAGTCGATGTCGAATCCCATGTCGAATTTCATTGCAATAATAGAGCTTGTCAGAATCGCCATTGATTGCCAGTAAAAAGGAAATAGAGAGATCAAGTACAAGGGGAACAGAAAGCGTGGGATGGAGCTCAAACAAAACCTTGATAAAAGGTTTTTAGAATATGAAGCGTCAAACTCCCTCCTGCGAAATAAACAAAATTCTTCGATCTGAGGTCAACAAAATATTTTATTAACAAAAGAGTTCGTCGATCTTAGTCTGAAGAAGGGAAAACTTTTCGTCGTTCTCAGGTCGACAAAAATTTTTTGAAGTAGTATCGTCGATCTCTGTTCGATGAATAAAACTTCACACATGGAAAGTTAGTCGATCTCTAAACGATGAATTTTCTCAAGAGTTGTCCTTAGATCGTCGATCTCCGTTCGATGAACTGTCACAAGTTCTTTGACCGCAGACAGAAATTAAATTAATGCTTCTCCATTGATAACACTTAGCTGATTCAGAAAGAAAAGATGGTTCCTCTCATCCAAGGGTTTGGTGAAAATGTCTGCTCTTTGCAAATCAGTGTAGATGTAGACAAGATTAATTTTCTTTCTGTCAATACAATCTCTATTGAAATGATGCCTTAATTCTATATGCTTAGTTCTACTATGATGCACTGGATACTGTGCAATGGAAATTGCACTAGTATTATCACAAAGTAGAGTTGAATTATTTAAGATGACACCATAATCTAGGAGTTGATTTTTAATCCACAGCATCTATGAACAGCAACTGCTAGCTGCTATGTACTCAGCTTCTGATGTTGAAGTAGACACAGATGTTTGATTCTTGCAAAACCAAGACACTAGCCTAGCACCAAGGAACTGGCATGTCGCTGAGGTGCTTTTTCAATCCACTCTACATCCATCAAAGTCAGCATCTGAGTATCCAGTCAACTCAAACTTTGACTCAATTGGATACCAAAGTCCTAAATTAGGGAAACTCTTTATATATCTAGAAATCCTTTTTAAGAAAATAAGATGAGATTCTTTAGGGTTCACCTAGAACCAAGTACAAAGAAAAGTAGCAACATAATATCTGCCCTACTTGTTGTGAGATATAACAGGGACCCAATAATGTCCATATATAATTTCTGATCTACAATTTTCCCATATTTAACAGAATCAATTACAACATTTGAAGCCCTATGCATTTTCTTAGCTGAAGCATCAGCCATCCCTAACCTTTTTATCAGCTCCTTTGCATACTTGGATTGGGATATGAAGATTCTATCAGGGGACTGCTTCACTTGGAGACCAAAGAAGTAGGAAAGTGCACTCATGCTACGCATTTCAAACTTGGAATGCATAAGCTTGGAGAACCTTTTGCATAGTTTTGAATCTATAGAACCAAATATAATGTCATCTACATATATTTGTACTACAAAGATTTTATCATGATGATGCTTAATAAATAAAGTCCTATATACTATGCCTACAGAAAAGTTATACATCTAAGATAAAGCTTGCTAAGGTTTCATACCAAGCTCTTGGATCTTGCTTTAGACCATAGAGAGCTTTATGCAATTTAAAAACATAAGATGGATGAGTTTAAGAGATAAACCTGGTGGTTGTTCCACATAAACCTCTTCTTTTAGTACACCATTTAGGAATGCACTTATCACATCCATTTGATATACTGTGATCTTCTTGTATGCTGCATAAGCTAGAAATATCCTTATGGCTTCTAACCTCACAATAAGGGCAAATGTTTGGTCATTATCTATGCCTTCCTATTATCTGTAGCCTTGAGAAACTAATCTGGCTTTGTTCCTTATGATAGTACCTTGAGCATCTTGTTTGTTTCTAAATACCCATTTAGTTCCAATGACTGGGTAGTCTTTGGGTCTTTGAACTAAATCCCAAACTCTACATATCTCAAACTGGTTTAGCTCCTCTTGTATTGCAATGATCTAGTGTGGATCTTGCTCAGTATCTTTTATGGATTGGGTCTCATTTTGAGATATGAAGTAGGAATGCTCATGTTTTTATGGAGTTGATGTCTTATCTGCACACCCACTGATATGTCTCCAATCACTTGAGATATTGGGTGATCTCTAAGTGTGACTATCTCAGTAGGAGGAGTTGGTTTAACAACAGCTTGGGGAATTAATTCCTCTTGTGGAATTATAGCTGTTGTTGGCTATTCAATGAGTTTAGTGACATCATCTTCACTTTCTTCAACAACTTGTGGAGAAGGATGTGTAACAGCCTTATTTGTGAGGGTCAATTCATCCAACTTCTCACACCGGTGAGGTTCCTACAAATTCTCACTGGTAGAAGCTATCTTATCCTTGTAAAACATATTAGTCTCATCAAAAGAAATATGAATAGACTCTTCCATTTTCATAGATGATTTATTATAAACCCTATAAGACTTGGTTACTTGGGAATATCCAAGAAAAATTCCAATTTCAGCCTTGCCTTCAAACTTTCTATTATATTTTTTGTTGTTATTATGAATGTAACAAATGTAACCAAAGACTCTAAAATAATCTACTTTAGGTTTCTTCCCTATGCATAGTTCATAGGGGGTCTTGCCCTAAAGCTTATGAATCAAACTTCTATTCAAGAAATAGTTGTTGTGCTCACAGCCTCTGCCCAAAAGGATAGGGTTAATTGAGCATCTACATGTAATGTGCCTGCAACATCAATGAGTGTTCTGTTTTCCTTTCAGCTACCCCATTTTGTTGAGGATTTTTAGGAGCAGAGAAGCAATTCCTGATACCTTCCTTCTCAAAGAATTCTTGTATGGGAAGAGACTCAAACTCAGTACCATGATCACTTTTGATCAATGCAACTGGAGTAGAGTTCTCAATCCTTATGCTCTTAAAAAAGTCCGTAAGAACCTTGAAGTTATCTAACTTATTTATCAAGAAGAGCTCCCAAGTGAACCTTGAGAAGTCATCAACAATTACTAAGGTATAAGACTTCCATCCTAGGCTTTGTACAACAATGGGTCCAAAAAGATCCATATAGAGTAAGTACAGTATCCTAGGTGAATCACTTTTATTATGTGACTTAAAACTATTTTTAGTTTGCTTGTCTAATTGACATGCCTTACAGAGGCTTTTCTTCTTGTAGGGGCAAGAAGGCAATCCTCTAACAAGGTTGTCTCTAGAAAGTATAGTAATGTTTTTCAGGTTTACATGACCTAATCTCCTATGCCAAAGATCATTATTATTATTGGTTTGATTAAAAAGTAAAAATTCAATTTCAGTAGACCAAATGTTAACAACATAAATATTTCCTTTTCATAGTACCATTTAACACTACTTGGTTATTTACAGAAGTAATAATACAAGAAGTTTTGTTAAATGATACCCAAAACCTTTCATCACATAACTGACTTATGGATATAAGGTTATGCTTCAGTCCACTCACATAAGCAACCTTCCTGAAGATGACTTCTCTAATTTTGACCTTTCCTTATCCTTCTGTCTAGCCATAATTGAAATCACCAAATTTTACTTTGGGTCTTAGCATTGACTTAGAGTTGATTCGGTTGTCCTTGTTACCAGTCATATGCTTTGAATAACCACAACCCAGATACCATTATTGCTCAGTGGTGGGATAGTCTTTCACCTGCAATAAAACAGATTAGCTATTCTTGACTTAGGTTACCTTGGGTCCTTGTTTGTTCACAAAATTAAAACTGGAAATGTATGAGTATTCTGGTTGATTTTTATAACCTAAGGGGTGAAATCTTCTAGGTGGAATTATCCAGTGATTAAATGGATTAACATATTGTAATGGTTGATTAAATGTTCTATTAAAATTAAAGATTCTTTTATAATGAACTGGGGTCGACGAATTCTTGTATGTTCGTCGATCTGAGGTCGACGAACGGGGATGAGTTCATCGAACTCCACTCAGAGAATGAAAGTATTCATTTTCTGGGCCCTAGTATCATCGATCTCTGGTCGACGAATCATACTGGTTTCGTCGATCGCAGTTAAGAGAATGATTATAATAAAAATTTGCATTCGGAGTTCGTCGACTTGAGTTCGACGAACTGTACACATTTTGTCGATCTGAGTTCGATGAAATTTGCTGAACATTGTTATAGTTAAGATTTTTCTTATTCTTTCTCTTTTTCTTATTCTTTTGTTTTAATTCTGTTTGTTTAACATTATTATCATCTATCTTCTCTTCACCCTATTCAAAAACAAATTTTATTGGAATTTTTAAAATATTTTTCTGAATCAGTGGGGGTTAGCTTGATGAAGCACCTAAGCCCAGCTTGATATTAAGTCTGGCATTCACTGTACTTGTAATGTCATCAGCTTGATACTTTTAGGGATTCTTCAAGTTTCCTAGCCTCAGCTAATTCAGTTTTTAATGATATAATCTATTCATTAGCTAGAGTTATTTCATCTTTTAATTTGATATTTTCAGAAAGCAAGTTTTCTAGTTCAGTCAATTTTTCTCTAAGTTCTTTAATTTCTTTTTCAAACTTAATTAAATCAATACATAAAGATTTAAATTCAGTTCTAAACTCATCTGAATCAAAATCAAAAGAAGACAATACCTGATCTTCCTAAGATTCAGAGTCTTCACACTCTAACATGTCATCATCTACTTCTGAACAGCTGCCTTATGCATTGATGGCAATCAGACACACTTCTTTTGACTTTGCTTCCTATTCATCTTTACTGGAGCTGGAATATGAAGATTCTTCTTCAGTTTCACTCCAGGTTTCAGTCACAAAGCCTTTCTCCTTCCTTTTATGCTTGCTGGAGAAAGGCTTGTTGTAGTGCTGCTTCCTGGTTTCTTTTTCTCTTCTTCTATCCTTCTTTTGGTTTTCTAGACACTCTGAGATGAAGTGTCCTAGCTTCGTACAATCAAAGAAAACAACTTCTTTAATTGGTGTTTTGTCATACGTTGGCTTGTCATCAAGTCTTGATGACTTTCTTCTGAAATACCTCTTGCTCATCTTATAAAATCTATTGGCTTAGAGACTTAGAAATTCTTCACTGGATGTTGGAGCTTTAGATTTTAAGATGCTTTGAATGCAACACTTTGCTCCTTTCTTGCTGCTGAAGGAGTCTTCTATTCTATATCTTCTCTAGTCTTTATCAATTGTTCATAAGACTTGAGCTTTCCAAGAAGAGATTTAGTGGAAATCTCATTCAGACATCTGGCTTTCTTGATTGGCCAGATTCTGGAATCCCATGAGCTGGGGAAGCACATGAGGATTTTTCCAGTGACTTCTGTGAGAGTGATGTCCTTGTCTAGAGTCTTCAACACATTGATGATTGAGCTTAGTTTGTTGTACATGTCACTTACAGACTCCAACTCATCTTTCTTGAAGTTCTCATATTGAGAGATAAGATTGGATCTCCTTCCCATTCTCTTATCTGCTGAAGCAGTAATCATTTGGTTAAGAGAATCCCTGATAGCTTTGGCTGATGTGCACTCTGTAACTTTATGGAAGATGTCATCAGAAATTGTCTAAGCAATAATATTCATGGCCTTTGCATCAGCTATTTTGGAATTTTTCTGAGCATCTATCTACTCAGGTGATGGAACAGTATGAGTGCTGGAACTTGCAGTAGTTGTAGCCACTAGAGTTAGTGGTCCTGTCAAAATAGAATTAAAAATATATTCATCAATAAAGTTCATATACAACTTTATTCTTGCCTTCCAGATAGCAAATTTATTTAAGTTGCAAACTGGTGATCTGGTGCTTGCATAGTCTTTGTTTTGTGCCATGATGTGAAAATAGAAAAACTAGGAAAATAAAATTAGATCTGATAAGGATGTTTTGGTTCAAGTGTTAACTTGTACAACTAAAGGAATACCCCTCTGATACAAATTGAAATATAGGGGTTAGACCTAATTTACTCTAGAGGGGGGGGGGGGTGAATAGAGTAATTAAAACTTTTGGTTGTTTTTAAGTTTATCAGAGTAAAATAAGTTATACAAATAGTAATATAGAAAGGAAATGAAAACATGTTAAGCTAATCTATCATAGCACAGCAAGAACAAGAATGAAAATGATCACCCACAGACAACGCAAGAATTTTATAGTGGTTCCCCAAACTGGGTACATCCACTTTTTTACCACCCTGGTAGGAATCCACTATCAGGTTTATGATTAGGTGACTGCCACCACAAGATCTATTTCCAAGGAGATCTCACAAACCTTTAGGCTTTTGATCAGGTGCCCAAAAACCAAGAATAAACATTTGAAGGTAGTTAATAAACCATTTTATAGGAGGTGAGAGAGGTGATGATGTCTTCTATTTTCTCTATATAATAAGAAGACTTGTGGATTCTGTTATCAAGACTCCTTCTGAAATGTTGAGATGTTCAGAAAGCTTGGAGCCTATCTCAGGGTGTAGGTCTTCATCCTTATCTTAAGAGATCCTGAAACTTTTTGACTGATTAAAAGTTGGTGTCCTTGAATGTTCCTGAAGGAGAAGTTGAAAAAGACTCTTGATGTTTGATGATTGTTCTTCTTCAGTCTTCAGTAAGAACAAGATAGAAAACAGAATGTTTTCTGTACACAGTGAAAAAATTCTGTATGTTGTTGTTTTGTATCTCTTCTCTGTATTCTTAGTACTGTCTGGTATGTGTGTGCTTAGATTGATTGTCGTTTGAAAAGAGAAAATATCTTTTATATTCTTCATTCAATAATTTCCCCTTTGAAATTTGAATTCCTGACATTAATTGCTGATTGCCCCGGAGAAAGAAACGGCTGAAATATTTGACTTTAATAAGTTTCCCCAACTATCCCTATAAAAAGCAAGTAATTATCCTGATGAAAACCATAATTAATGCTGGCAATAATAGTTATATTCAAGAGAATATGAGCATTAATTAGTCAGGAAATTAATGTTAAATAATATAGTAAATAAGGACAGAAGCAAGGAAAACTTCTAAGTCTGACTCAGGACAGAAATCGTCGACCTCTGAATAGAAACCGTCGACTGGAGTTCAAAGTTCGTCGACCTGAGAATTCCTGTTCATTGACCGGAGCTCTGCGAACTGCATTCTGGAAATAACATGCCAATTCTGCGCTCTAAGTTTGTCGAGTTGAATCTGTCTGAAGGAGGATATTGTCGACCTAAGCTCGAATATTGTCGAGCTCAACTCAGAGAAATAACTCTGAGTTTGTCGATCTGAGATGGGCGATCGTCGAGGTGAGTTCAAATAATTTCGAACTGATAATTTTGATCTCTGAATTCTTCTAAGTTTGAGTCTACTGAAGTCCTCTGCGGGCTGGTCCTTGAAGGTTGAACCTAATGACTAGCCTAAACTCTTGAACTCATAGACTTGACCCTGGCTATACAATGTGTGTCAAACTCAACCTAATTAGTGAACCTAGGCCAAATCCAACTAGTGATCCAACAAGTAAGAACAGATTGTGAAGAAATAGTAAAATTTTACCAAAATAGAAATAAAAAGAAAATGATGGACCGACTTTATTGACCATATATTAATTAATAAATATAAAGTATTGTTCGAACATATCAAGGGTACTGACAATAAACTAGCAAGCCAACTATCCTGTATCCAACAAAGTGATTAATAGAAGATAACGAAAAACTTCGCATATTACAAGAAAAAAATAAGCGCTATTTAAGAATTCTCGAATACCTAGAACAAAGCTGAAAAATTTTGCACACAGCATATAGAAATTTATCAAGAGAAGTAGCAGACATAAAGAGATTTATTAATACTCTTCGCAACATGATTGCAAGAGAAATAGCAAATCTCACCTCTGAAGACAGCTCCTGTAGTAGCCCTAGTATCACTTAATATTTGCTAACTATACATTATTCTTTAGAGATGGAGCAAAACAACCAGATCTTATTTTGCCCATTCAAACTCCAAACTTTCCCAGCAAATATCAATCTACATTTCATGACTAGCCACAAAATTACACCACTCCAAATGTGCCTGGTAGACAACTTATGGAACAACAAAAAGTCCAAAAATTATAAGGAAATCATGGAATGTGTCTGCGGACACTTTGCCTTCCTCAATAGTTAGAATAAACATAATGTTATAGAAAAAATCTCATCAAGTAGCATCCAACTGAGGCCAAATTCGAGCCCAAACTACCATATGCTAAGAACATCTCTAGCCATAGCAGAAAATAAACTAGTAGATCAAATAGATCACATTAAAGAGCTACAAGCAGTAGTCAATTAGTACACTAAAGAATTAGTAGAAGCTGAGGATAATTGGCAACAATATCCGTCAGCATTAGCACCTGTAAAAAGTATTATTTTAGCAAAAGTTTTACATAGACAGGTAGAACGCCAATGCAATTACCAGAAAAACTTAGAAATTTGGCTACTTCGAAAGAGGAGACTCTCAATGGGGCAAAAATAGAATGCATAACTTACTGAGAAATGAGGGGTAACAAGTTTCATTTGTCAAACCTAGGATTACAGATAGATATAGCAAAATGGACCAATATAACAATATCGGGAGTAGAATTAACTATTCCAAATCTAATGGAATTTGGATTGATCACCCACCTCCTTTTCACTAGAACGAGGCATGTTAGAAATCCAAGAAACAAGAATAGCCAAAGTTATACTCCATTTATTCGATACAACACATTATGGAGGAGTAGAGACCCATATACTGGAAATTCCCCCATGCTTTGAACCTAATTGTTTAGAAAATAATAAAAGAGAAATATATATCTTTAAATTTATAGAAAAGCCGGTTATCCTAGCTAACCATATCAATAGCTCAAACATTGTCAACACAGATCTCTACAGCCTGCCTAAACAAATCAGGCCATTTAGAAGCTATAAAAAGGCATACGATGTAGATATCCCATAAAATAGAGTTCTCGCAGTAGAAACACGAGATTTTCGTGTCTGGCTACACCAAGACGATGTAAAATTATTCTATCCAAGATGCTTGAGCTTCAAAGATCCAGATCACAAGTTGACCAAACATTATGAATAGCATAGAAATAGATACTTTATCCAAAGACACGGTTGCCTCTCTAATGATGAAGACTCACATGCAGAAGAATCGGCCAAAGTTACACCATAATCCTACAAAGTACGGATTATGTATAAATAGTAGAAGGACAGGCTCCGCCCCTAGGATTTATGGGCAGTTTTCCTTATATTATCCTTTTAGTCACTACCGTGGCCACCACCATGGAAAAACTATGGATGAGAGATAATCTATATATAAAATATATGCATTATTATCGAATCTTTTCTTAGTGGACCTATAATTGGTAGGGTTGTACCCATAATGAGCCTTTTTCAAATAAGTGGAGCCAATTTAGATAGTGGTTGTTGGGTATTGCATCAAAAATTGCCCAGATTTGCATTAAGTCACCCTTGAACTAAGATTAATTAAGTTGTATTTGATATCCTGTTCTAGTTGAATGTTTGCAGATTCTCAGTGCTAAGTGTAGACCAATGTCAGTCTACAGTGGGTCAGAAACACAGGACCATACAGTATAATCCCTCACTGTGTGATCCAAAGTGTTGACTCATGTGTAGCCTCTCAATTGGGATACACTTTATGTTTAAACATTGGGAGCATGGGATGAAGACAGGACCAGAAGAAAACATTCTCTATAATTCTTGAAAAATTATCTAAGTCCAGTTCTCGAGAAGTTACTTCAGAGTTCTCGAGAAGTGTGGTTTAGTTCTCGAGAAGCTCTCATAGTTCTCGAGAAGCGTAACTACCATGTTCATAAGAAGCCCAGGTTCGAGGTCTCGAGAAGTCTGGACAAATTCAAGAAATTTTTTTTCTATGTTATAGTTCTCGAGAAGTCATCTTTGTTCTCGAAAAGTCTTGGTCAGTTCTCGAGAAGCCTATGGTATAGCTCTCGAGAAGTATTACTTATTCTCGAGAAGCTTGGCTTTAGTTCTCGAGAACTGCCAGCTCAATTTCTTGAATAGTCTGGATTTGCCTCAGAAAAGTCTCTAAGTGTTTATTCTCGAGAAGTCCTCCTTTAGGTCTCGAGAAGTCCTCCCCAAGTTCTCGAGAAGTCTTCCTTATGATCTCGAGAAGTTCATAAAAGTTTCTAAGTGCTTGTTCTCGAGAAGTTCAAAAAAGTTTCTAAGTGTTTATTTTCAAGAAGTCAATTAGTTCTCGAGAACTAAACCTTGTGTTCTCGAGAAGTCCAAACCTCTTCTAAAGAATTTAGTTCTTAAGAAGTCATGAAAGTACTCGAGAACTCAGTTCCTAGTTCTCGAGAACTATAGCCACTTCTCAAGAACTAAGTCGACTTTCCAGGAAATTTTTTCCTAAGTCCAGAACGACCGAAATTTCAAATAACTCGACGTGATTGGTCCACGTGTCGTCATTAATATCTTTTCTAGCCGTTAAGGGTAATCCTATATAAATTCTTTTCACTAAGACATAACCCTAAGAAGAATAGAAAATAAAGAATCTTTTAAGAGCGGATTCTGTACTTTCCAAAGTTACGTGTTTGGCCGACTATTCTCAAGCATGACATTCTGAAGCCGTCGCTCTCGTCAAGATCGTTCTCTCTGAATTCGATCTAGAAGATCTGCTAATTAAGGAATCATCTTCCTCTCCTTGATTGAGTAGATTCAAGCTTTCTCAGGTCAGATTTTCAAAGGATCTTCTTCTACAAATTCTGAAAGAGTCGCAATGTTCAAGAAGAAGACCTAGAGATAAATTCTTTCAGATCTGAGAATATTTCTATTTGTATTTTCAAACTCTTGATGGCCGCAGAACAGAGACCAACTGTGGTTGGTTCGAAATGGTCTAATTTTGTGGGCTGGTTAGAAGATCGAGTTTTTTAACGAAAGGAGGCAAGTGCACCTATCGCAAGTAGTATTCGGTATTAGGGAGAATACCAAGGTCGTATTGTTCTTGAGGGCGTGTTGATTATATCTACTCTTCCAGGTAGACTATTATCTTACGATCAGTAAGGTGAGATTTTTAATTAATTAAGGCGAAAAGAAAAGTGACCAGAATTTTACTTAGATTAATTCGATGATGGGTTAACACTCGACATCGAATCAGATTAAGAATAAAATAATTCTTAACAATTATTGAACTTAGTTTTTAAATTAATAAAAGGCACTTGGTCATGGAGGTTGCAAAGACATGAGCTAACCTGGGTCTAGGGATATCGCTCACCTGGACGCTAAGGATATTCGACCGAACGTTAGTCCGACGAAGGTTTCCCCTTAACGCCCACATTACACTAAGAACCCCGCTATTGGGTGAGGAACCCAATCTGGTAGAACTACGCTTGTCCTCTCTCGAGGGTATGCACGCAATTCTATTTACCCAAAGGAGATCGATCCATACGCACGGCCTCTCATCTAGTTAGCATATGGATAACGGAAATAGAGCCCATAGATCGATTATGTGGTGTTACGCGTCGTTAACCCTGGGCAAACCTTAAGTCCTTAAATTAAAATAAAAATAAAGAACCTTAATTATTTTGAATCATTTTATATGTCCTAATGCTCTTTGTTGGGTACATTGGAAAATGTGTACCTGATTTGAAGAAGCCAACTTAGCTCAATGATATACATCAAGGTGTATTTGATGTTGTTTTGAGTTAACATGTGCAGGTGAAGAAGTATTAAAGAATGCAGAAAAATATTCTAAGTCCACATGTCGACACCTGAAGATATTGTGTCGACACTTCAGAATATTTGTGTCGACACTTCAGAATATCAGTATCGACACAGAGAAAGATAGTCGACCACATTTATGTCGACACTTGGAAGCAGTGTCGACAGATAAAGAAAATCGTCGACCTCAGCACTGGGAAGCAGTGTCGACACAGTGAAAGATAGTCGACACCCAGAGAAAGTTAATCGACTAGTGAAAGATAGTCGACCAGAGAAAAATAGTCGACTAGTGGAAGATAGTCGACTAGTGAAAGATAGTCGACCAGAGAAAGATAGTCGATTCACAGAAGAAGATAGTCGACCTCAACTGTGTCGACACTGGGTGGATGTGTCGACACCTTGAGATTGAGTCGACACATATTGGCAGAAGTCGACTATGCTTGTGTCGACACCAGAAGACTGAGTCGACACATTTTGGCAGAATTGAAGATTGCTGTGTCGACACCTGAAGGCTGAGTCGACACATACTGAGTTCTGAATCTACAACAACTGTGTCGACACACAGGACTTGTGTCGACACACTGCAGAGTCTAGACCAAGTTATTTTCTGAAGAAGCCGTGTCGACTTAAAGGCAACTTAGTCGACATCATCAAAGACTGTGTCAACACCAAAGTCACTTGTGTCGACACAGATAGACAGATTGGTCTCGACACTTTCTAACAGACTGTCTCGACATTTTGCTGTCCAAGGCTAAGGAACTGGAACTGCTTGAAGACTTGACAGCTGTGGGTTGCCACCGTTTAACTGAAGCTGTCAGACCTGTCAGAAAACAGTTAGAAACCAAATCAGCCGGTTACCATGAAGAAAGTCTATAAATAGACACATTCAGAAGGAAATTAGAGCTAAGAAAAATAACTAAAAGAAGATCTAAGAAGAAGAAACAGAAGGATTACAATCCTGTTGTAGTTTCAATTCAAGAAAGTGTTAAGCTCTAAAGAAGATCTTCATCAGAAGATGTAAGAAGAAGAAGAAGAAGTCTGAAGTATCAGAAAAGGTGTTGGATAGAGAGGGATCCAGTCATCTTGAAGAAGAAGAAGGAAGCCATCAGTAGTTTCTCAAGAAGCTGTTTGGAAATCAACTTAGCTAAGTTCAGATTCAAGAAGCTTTGAAGAAAGCTCAGATTCAGTTGATTTCATCAGCTGATCAAGAATTGTCTTGTCCTCTTCTCTCTCAACAAAGGCAAGACATTAAAATATCTTTTCTAAATTTCTGTAGGATCTGTTTACACAGATCTGAGTTGTAAGCCTGTGTTATAAAGGCTGAGTGTAGGAGAGGTGATCTCTGAGTGGTAGGGATATTTGCCTGAGTGTAGGAGAAGGTTATTCTCTGAGTGGTAGGCCTTGAGGCAAGGCTGAGGTAGGGCTGTTGAGCCTGAGTTGTAGGAACCTATCCAGGTTCTGAGCTGTAGGATCTGAGGATCTGAGAATAGTGGAAGTTTGGCCGAATCTAGCATACTGCTAGATAGGTGAAGGGGGAAAGTGGATGTACCCAGACCTTGGGGAACCACTATAAAACATTGTGCAATCTGTGATGCTTAGTTGTCTGTGAATGTTGTGCTAGTTGTTTTAATTTGTAATTGAATTCTGCCTAGAAGGATAAACAAGAAATTAGAACCTATTCACCCCCCCCTCTAGCTGTTTAGGTTGTCTTGAAAGTAAAATTGTCAAGTGGTATCAGAGGGAGGTTCCTCAAAAAGGACTTAACAGTCTGAGGTAGATCTGAAAGGCAGAATCAAGATTCAAAAAGATGGGTTCTGGTGAGAATCATAAGGAGCTAGGGTCTATGAACTTACCCATATGCAAGAAAGAAATTTTTGGAATTTGGAAAGAAAGAGTCAGACTGTTTATGGAGGCATCTGACCCAAGGATTTACATCATAGTACAGGAAGGCCCCTTCATTCCAATGAAGGTATCAGTTCTTGATGCAAATATCCAAACTCCAAAGAGTTATTCAGAAATGACCAAGGATGAAATCATCTTGGCAACCATGGATAAATGAGCTCAGAACATTATTGTTAGTGCCATAGATGATTCAACATTTCAGAATCTGATTCACTACAAGACCTCCAAAGAGATGTGGGACACATTGATTGTCTACATGGAGGGATCTGAAGAAGTAAGGCAGGACAGGAAATCTATGCTCAATCAGGAGTATGAAAGTTTTAGACAAGGAAAATCTGATAGCATAACTGAGTGCTACAAGAAATTCTAAAGAATTGTGAATGAGCTTATGTCCTATGGAAGAGTCTTCAGTACTTATGAACTAAATGATAAATTCTTGAGATCCTTAACAAAGGATTGGGACACAAAGATCTGTGCCATAAGAGAAGTGGCTAAATTGGTAGAGATATCTCCTCCCACCTTGTTTGGAAAGTTGCTATCCTATGAAATGCAACTTATGGTGAGGAAGGAGGAGGAAAAGAATTCAAGAGGAGAGCATAGAGAAAAGACTGTGGCATTCAATGCAGAATCCACTAGAAAGAATAGGAGGAAATCACCATCTCCTCCTAAGGAAGTTGCAGAAGATAGTTCTGAAAATTCAGATAAGGGTTCAGAAAGCTGTGATTCAGATGCAGACTTTGATGCATTCATAAGGCAATTCCAGAGGTTCTTAAAAAAGAAGCAATGGAAGTCTAGGCCTTCCACATCACAGCAAGTTGATGACTATTATCAGAAGAAAAGGTCATCAAGGAAACAGAAGAGCAGATCAAAGCCCAGCAAAGCCACTACTTCAAAGATTGTCTGTTATTGTTGCAATAGGCCTGGACATGTAGTGGCTGACTGTCCTGATAAGAGAAAGGAGTCTTCAGACAAGAAGAAGACTCATCAGAAAGGCAAGAAGGAGAAATCCTTTGTTGCAAAGAAAGATAAGAGTCTAACAGACCAGTCAACTTCAGAGTCAGAATCTGAAGCTGAAGCATATATTGGACTATATGCTGCATCTAAAGAAGAGGAGTTTCTGCAGTTGCTAGACTCCATCAATGAACAAAAGAATCATCAGTGTATAGGGCTGATGGCAGGATCAGAAGAGGACATATGCCAGAATCAGTCTGGTCCTAATAAGGTACAATGTCCTTCTATTACATCTGTTTGTTGTACAAGTGAAGAATCAGCTACATCTGCATCAAGTGATGTAGATGCATCTGAATCTGAAGGAGATGTCTATCAATTGATAGACAAGTATGGGGACTTGTTGCAGGCCCTTAAGAAAAGTAAGAACCTGGTTAAATCTCAGGCTCAGGAAATTGCTGAACTAAGGGTTGCTACAACTGAGTTAGAGAAAGTTATTGATCAAAAATTAAAAGAAATTGCCAAGCTGAAGAATATAACTATTATTCAGATGGGCACAATTAACTATACTAATGATCAAGTGAAGAGTCTGGAGGCCAGACTTAGAATTGAAAGGGATTTAGTGGCTAGTTACTCTAAGAAAAAATCTGTCTTACCCTTGATAGATGAATTTGTCACTCAAAAGGGTAAGGTTGGATTAGGATTTAAAGGTAACTCCAGGGCTGGCAGATTCAAGAGGAAAGGCAAATCTCCTGTTCAGCCACTAAACCTTTCAGTCCCCATAAAGTTTAGTAAGCTGAAAGTGCCTTCTAACAAATATGATCATGAAGATATTCAAGGTCATATTAAGACTAATGTTCTGAAGAACAAGGGTGTAAATGCAAGTAGGCCTACCCATGGTCATAAACCCAATGGTTTTAAGAAATCAGTAGGTGAAGTTGCTGCAGCACCAGCAATGAACATAAATTCTTCTGACAAGGATGTATCTAGATCTAGATACAATAAGTTTGAATGTTGGTGCTGTGGCAAGAGAGGCCATTTTGCACTAGACTGCTGGTATAACCCAAGTGTTATAAAGAACAATAGTCTACCTGTTAGAAGAGGTTATGGTAGCTTTATTAATGCTAACCTGAACCAAGGACCCAAGACTTACTTGGGTTCTAAGGGTAAGTAATTCTGTGTTGTAGGTGAATCCAAGTAACCATGCCCCTATATGGTACTTGGATAGTGGTTGTTCCAGGCACATGACTGGAACAAAGGGGCTGCTGAAGGAGTATTCATCTGACAAAGATGGACCTAAAGTGATCTTTGGTGGATCTGAAAAAGGAGTCATCAAAGGGTTTGGTAACATTTCTTCTAACCTAATTACTATCACTCAAGTGGCTTATGTAAAAGGTTTGAAACATAATCTAATAAGCATAAGCCAGCTAAGTGATTTAGGATATGACATTTCATTTGTTAAAGATGGATGTCATATCAAAGGTCAAGTGATCAAAAGATCATATTGACTGGGTATAGGAAGAGAAATGTATATTGTCTTAATTTTGAATGTGAGAATAAGGCTTCTCCCATCTGTCTTGTAGCTGATGACAATGCTTCTCATTATGTTAAGTGGCACAAGAGATTGGCTCATCTAAACTACAAGACAATTGGCCAACTCTTTAGCAAAGAGTTAGTGAGGAATGGACCTCAAGTTAAGTGTATAAAGGAAGGGATATGCTCAGCTTGTCAAAAGGGCAAGCAGACAAAATCCTCCTTTCAAAGCCTTGAAAACAAGGATTCTGTGAGGTGCTTATAACCCTTGCATATGGATCTTTCTGGTCCTATGCCAGTTCACAGTCTAGGTAGGAAAGTCTACACTTTTGTGGTTGTAGATGACTATTCAAGATTTACATGGGTGTTCTTTCTGAGACAAAAATCTGAAACCCCAAGTGTATTACTTAATTTTGTAAAGTAAATTCAGAATGAACTAAATAGTACAGTGGTCAAAATCAGAAGTGACCATGTTGGTACACTGGATGTGATTTGGCTTATGTAATCCCTTTCCGGCCCCTCTTGATCCATATAACTATATATGATCATGTTTAGGCCTTGTTCAGTTTCCCTAGGACAGTTTATAACTGACCTAGAGCTTAGGCTAGTAGTTCTAGATGTATTTTTGGTTAAGGCTTTTTCCGTTCGACCATCGTCGAACGAGGCCTCGCGATCGTCGATCATTGGTCGACGATAGCAGGGCTATTGAATCGTTGAAGTCAAGACAATTATCGTCGACCGATGGTCGACGATCTCAGAGCAAGTTTATTATGCTCTGAAGGTTGGCCGACGATCTGCCATCAGCAGTTCTACGATCGTGTTCTCACTTCACGATTTCTGTCTCGACAGATTGTTTGCCTTAGTCGTCGACATCATGTGATGTTCGACGTTTTCTGCTTCGACAGATTCTTTGTTGGTCGACGATTTCTTGAGCTGGTCGACGATTTCTGGTCGACGATTTCTGTTGCGACAGAATTCTGCTTTTAGTCGACGATCTGTTAGCTAGGTCGACGATCATCGAACCCCTGTTCGACGATTTCTGTCTGCCTTTAACAATTTGCACTTATTTTATTCCTTGGTTTATTTCCAAGTGTTTTAGCGTGTGGTTAGAAAGATTTTCTGAAGATTGTTTTTGCTAATTTATGGCTTAAATTCAAATGAATTAATTACAAAATATGTTAAGCATAAATTACGGGATTTCGTATTTTGATAAAGCATTTTTGTCTTATTATACAAAATATATTGCCAGGCTGTATTCTAGCCGTTGGCGGTGTATGCTATTTCCAAGAATGATAAGTCTTTATGCTGAGATATTTTCCTATTCATTTATTTCCTTATTGGGACTGACAGTAAGCTAATAGGTCATTCTATTCCTATTGCTATATTCTATTTTGAGATAATCTGTTGCAGGGCTCGAGATTTCAAATCAATAGAGCCGTTCCAAAAGAAAAAATGAGAAGACATATTTAAGAGAGATTTTTTCTCAGAAAAATAAGAAGTCATAGATACAGAGAGATTTTTTTTTGTGCTGCATTCTCTCAAGCATCTCCAGAGCAACTCTTCACAATCTCACAATCAGAAGAAGAAAAGCTTTCCTGAAGCAAAAGCCCAGAGCAACTTCTTTCTTTCTCAAGTCTCCTGAGCATCTGCTTAGAGTTTTCAAGACTTCAGAAAGAGCTCCAGATCTGCTTCACGTGCTCCAGAATCTGAAGACCTGATAAAAATCAGTCTACAGATCTCTGAGGATTTAGTTTCAGTATATCTGAAACTCCTTCATCCTGAAGCAAAGGCTTTCCCTGGGCTTTCACTGAGCCAGGGGGAGACTTTGATTCTTTAGAGAATCCACAAGTCTTCTCTAATCTGTATTAACAACAGAGAAGACAATCAAACCCTCTCAACCCCTTTGTAAAAGAGTTTTCACACCTCTTCAAAAGTGAACATTGGTGACAGGGCACCTTATCAACAACCTGTGGTTGAGCATCCTTATCAAAAGCTCAAAGGGTCTATTTGATCTACCTGAATCAGATCATTGGTGGCAGGGCACCTTAGCAAAAACCTGTAGTGGATTCCTACCAGGGTGGTAGAAGAGTGGAGTACCTATTAAGAGGGAACCACTATATATCCTGTGTCTCTCTGGCTGTTTTTGTTTAATTGTTTATTCTGCGGCTGTGATAGAACTACCTAGGACTGCTAGTTGCTGTGATAGGTTTATAGTTAAACTGAAATTTCAGTTAACTCTCTCACTTTTGCACGTCACTGTGTTAGGCTCTTAGGGTTCAAGTATCAGATTATTTTATTCCGCAAATAAACTCCAAGTGAGCTGACTAGTTATTCATAAAATTTGAATACTCTATTCACCCCCCTCTAGAGTAGTTTACAACTTATCCCCTCACTTTCAATTGGTATCAGAGGGAGGTTAGCTGTTCATACAGGCTAACACCTGAGTTAAAAGATCCTGTGATAAGTTGTTTCCTGATACCATTCACAAACACTTTCACACATGGCCCAGTCTAAGGATTATTCAAGCACCAGACCTCCTGTATGCAACTTGTCCAAGTTTGGCATATGGAAGGCCAGGATAAGACTATACATGAATTCTATTGATGAAGATATCTTTTCTTCTATTTTGACAGGACCACCTGCTAGGCCTGCTGCTGCTTCCACTTCTGCTGATCTCAGTGCTGTGCCACCACCTGACTACAATGAAACCTACAAGAAGGCAAAAGCAGCTGATGCAAAAGCAATGAATATCCTAGCTCAGACAATGTCTGATGAAATATTCCAGAAGCTTGCTGAATGTACCTCAGCCAAAGCTATGTGGGATTCCCTCAACCACATAGTTGCTGGCTCAGCTGACGAGAGGAAGGACATGAGATCCAACCTCACTTCTCAGTATGAAAATTTCAAGAAGGATGATGCTGAAGACATTGACACAATGTACACAAGACTCAGTTCAATAATAAGTGAACTGAGGTCTTTGGACAAGGAGATAACTTTGTCAGAAGTCAATGACAAGATCCTGATGTGCCTTCCCATCTCTTGGGACTCAAGGATATGGCCCATCAAGGATGGAAGAAACACTGTGGAACTCTCCAAAGAAGCTCTGTTGGGAAAGCTCAAGTCATATGAGCAAACTTTAAAGAGCAGAGCTGCTGCAATTGAAGTAAAAACTCCTACACCTACAAAGAAAGAGCACTCTCTAGATCTTAAGGCTGCTGAGACTTCTGAAGGAAGTCAATCAAATGAGGAGTTACTGGCACTCATTGCCAAGAGATTCTTCAACATGGGAAGAAGAGACCTCAGAAAGAAGTTCTCCAAGTATGAGGACAAACCAAGGTATGACAAAACTCCATCTAAAGAAATCATCTGTTATGTTTGCAGCAAGCCTGGACACATTGCTCCAGATTGTCCAGAGAAGAAACACAAGGAGAAGAAACATGAGAAAGAGTACAGGAAGCACCACTCCAAGTCCTCCTCACACAAATACAAGAAGAAGGACAAGGGATTTGTGGCTGCTACCTGGAGTGAAACAGAAGAGGATACCTGCTCCTCTAGCTCCAGTGATTCAGAAGAAGAAGAAGAGAAGAAAGCCAAAGAGGTCTGCCTCATGGCTATTGATGCCTTTAGCTCTCTATCAGCTGCAGAGAATTCTGAAGAAGAAGGAGACAATGAAGAAGATTCCTCTATGGAAGACCAGGTAATCGACTCATTTGATTTCTCATCTCCTGAGTTCAAATTGAAATTTAAAACTCTATGTTTAGATTTACTATTGTCTGAAAAAGAAATTAAGTCACTTAGATTAAAGATAATGGAACTAGACATGGAAAGTATTGAAATAATTAGATTAGAAAAGGAATTAGAAAGCTCAAAAGAAGAAGTAACATTCCTAAAATTAGAACTAGCTAAATCTAAGAGATTAGAAGAACAATTAAATGGCAGAAGCCTTAAATTATCTGAAATAACCAGTATAGCAAACACTAGGGTTGGTAATGATAAGCTAGGCTTAGGTGCTACATCTAGTGAACCCATCCTCCTCACAAAGGAGAGATTTAGCACTCCAGTAAAATTTATTTCTGAATCAGGAATAAAGAATACTGAGGAAATTGAAAAATGCAAGAAAATTCAGAATAAGATTAAGAAAGAGAACAGGAAGAAAAAATTTCTAGCTTTACAGAAATCGTCGAACATTAATCGACGATCGTCAAACCAATCGTCGAACGTCTATCGACGATCGCTGAACACCTTCACTAAGTATGATATCTTCGGTGCAGGAGATCGACGATCTCATATTGAGTCGTCGACCAGTGATCGACGATCTCATCATGAGTCATCGACCAGTGATCGACGATCGTGGAATCCAGAACAAAGCACTACTACAAATGATCGACGATATGACTTGCGATCGTCGACCGTGGATCGACGATCTGAACTTAAGCTGGAAAATAAATTTCAAACTTCCAGAATTGCAAATTCCAATCACTACCCTAGGTCGTTTAATCCTTTAACTGAATGGATTATCCCACCTAGGAGATCACACCCTTTAGGATATAAATCTAAGCCTGCAAAATCTTTTATATCTAGTTTTTCTTTTGTGAAGAATACTGGACCCAAGGTAACCTGGGTCCACAATGTATAATTGATATCTTTGCAGGTGAAGACCTATCCAGTCATACATGAAAAATGGTATCTGGATAGTGGATGCTCAAAGCATATGACAGGAAAGAAGAAGAATCTGTCAGGGTTCAAAGCCAAGCTGGGACCAAAAGTTGTATTTGGGGATTCCAGCTGTGGACAGACTGAAGGGTATGGGAGCTTCACCATAGGAGCTGTAACATTCAAGAAGGTTGCTTATTTCTCTGGACTAAAGCACAACCTAATCTCTGTAAGCCAAATGTGTGATGCTGGGTACAAGGTATAGTTTACTGACACTGCTTGTAATATTGCTTTAAATAATAATGTTGTGTTAGTAGGTATTAGAATTGGTAATGTTTATATTGTAGATTTTAACTCATCCAAATCTGAAATATGCTTATTTAATGAAGTAACCTGTAATAATACCCTTTGGCATAAAAGACTTAGTCATGTAAATTTGAAAAACATTTCTAGGTTGGCTAAATACAATCTTGTAAGAGGCTTACCTTCTTGCCCCTACAAGAAGGAAGGCCTTTGCAAAGCTTGTCAATTAGGTAAGCAAACAAGAAATAGCTTTAAATCAGTTAATAAAAGTGATTCTCCCAGGATTCTGTACTTGCTACATTTGGATCTATTTGGTCCTATTGTTGTACAGAGTCTTGGAGGAAAGTCTTACACTCTAGTAATTGTAGATGACTTCTCTAGATTCACTTGGGTATTCTTCTTGAGAACTAAGGCTGATAACTTCAAGGTTCTTACAGATTTTCTAAAGTGTATACAGAGTGAGTACTCTACTCAGATTGCCTTGATCAGAAGTGATCATGGTACTGAGTTTGAGTCTCTTCTTATGCAAGAATTCTGTGAGAAGGAAGGTATCAAACATAGCTTCTCTGCTCCTAGAACTCCTCAACAAAATGGGGTAGTTGAAAGGAAAAACAGAACCCTAATTGAAGCTGCAAGTACATTGTTGGCAGAAGCTAACATGCCTCTGTCCTTTTGGGCTGAAGCAGTTAGCACAACTAACTATGTATTGAACAGGAGTCTGATACATAAACTTAAGGGTAAGACTCTCTATGAGTTACTTAAGCAAGTGAAACCTAAAATAGACTATTTTAGAGTATTTGGCTGTGTTGCTTTTGTTCATAACAATAACAAAGAATACCTTAGAAAATTTGAGGCAAAAGCTTCAATGGGAGTCTTTCTGGGATACTCTCAAGTAAGCAAAGCCTATAGGGTCCTCAATAAATCCTCTCTTAAGATAGAAGAGTCTGCACATGTCTCTTTTGATGAGACAGTCATGTATTATAAGGAGAAGGACTCTTCCTCTAATAGTACAGTGCAAGTCTTAGGAGTAAGTAAGGATTTGGAAGGTTTGAGACTCACACAGGAGAATCATCCCCAACAAACTCCTCAGGTTGCTTCTTCAGATTCTAAATCTGATGTAGAACTTTTACAAGTTATAGCACCTGCTCCAACAGTTGATCAAATTCCACATGAGGAATTAAATCTTGCACATGTTGAAGATCAGATCATTGTTGAACCTACTAATCTTGTCACACTTAGAGATCACCCTGTATCTCAAGTGATTGGAGACATTTCAGTAGGAGTCCAGACAAGACATCAACTCAACAAAGATGTGATGTTTGCTTGTTTCCTTTCTCAGGTTGAGCCCCTAACCATTAAAGATGCTGAGCTTGATCCACACTGGATTATAGCCATGTAAGAGGAACTTAACCAGTTTGAAAGATGTAAAGTTTGGACCTTGGTTCCAAGACCAAGAGGCCAACTGATCATAGGCACCAAGTGGGTGTTTAGAAACAAGCTTGATGCCCAAGGCATAGTAGTTAGGAATAAGGCTAGGCTAGTAGCTCAAGGCTATAGACAGGAGGAAGGCATAGATTATGATCAAACTTTTGCCCCTGTATCTAGACTAGAAGCCATTAGGATTTTCCTAGCCTATGCCGCCTATAAGAAATTTAAGGTCTTCCAAATGGATGTGAAGAGTGCCTTCCTCAATGGAGATTTAAAGGAAGAAGTGTTTGTTGAACAACCACCAGGGTTTGTTTCATCAACCTTACCCACTCATGTGTTCAAACTCCAAAAGGCTCTATATGGACTTAAGCAAGCTCCTAGAGCTTGGTATGAGACCTTAGCAAATTTCCTTCTAGAACACAAGTTTGCGAGAGGTGTAGTAGATAGAACCCTATTTATTAGACATCATAAGGACTCACAACTGTTAGTTCAAATCTATGTAGATGACATTATATTTGGCTCCACTGATCCCAAACTATGCAAGAGGTTCTCTGAACTAATGCACTCCAAGTTTGAGATGAGCAGCATGGGTGAGTTATCCTATTTCCTTGGTCTCCAAGTGAAACAGTGTGTTGATGGTATCTTCATTTCTCAATCAAAATATGCCAGAGAGCTGGTTAAAAGATTTGGAATGTCTGATGCTTCATCAATGAGCACACCTATGGCCTCAAATGCAGTTATTGATTCTGATGTCAATGGCAAGTCTGTTGATCAAAAGAACTATAGAGCCATTGTTGGTTCCCTGCTGTATTTGACTGCAAGTAGGCTTGACATAATGTTTGCTACATGCCTATGTGCTAGGTTTCAGGTCAACCCAAAGGAATCTCACTTAACTCTTCTCAAAAGGATCTTGAGATACCTTAAGGGATGCCCTAACTTAGGACTGTGGTACCCAGCTGAGTCAGGATTTGAATTAATTGGATATTCAGATGCTGATTATGCTGGTTGTAGAGTTGACAGGAAAAGCACCTCAGGGACCTGTCAGTTCCTGGGAGAGAGACTTGTCTCTTGGTTTTGTAAGAAACAGGCATCTGTGTCTACTTCAACTGCTGAGGCTGAATATATAGCAGCAGCTAGTTGTTGTTCACAGATCCTGTGGATTCAAAATCAGCTAGTGGATTATGGGTACACACACTCAAAAACAAAAATTCTGTGTGACAGTACCAGTGCAATATCAATTGCTCAAAATCCTGTGCACCATTCCAGGACCAAGCACATTGAGATTAGACATCATTTTCTAAGAGATAATGTGGAAAAGAACAAGATAGCAATGGAATTTATATCCACGGACCTGCAGAGAGGAGATATTTTCACTAAGCCCCTTGATGAACAAAGACATTTGTTCTTCCTGAACCAGCTTGGTATGATTAATGGTTCAGAGTAGTGAAAATTTGGACAGATTTGTTTTCTGTCTAAAATCGTCGAACGACTGCTCGACGATCTTCGACCAGGTCAGAACTATCGTCGACCAACGGTCGACGACAGCTCGTTCGGTAGTTAGGCAGAAATCGTCGATCAACTGGTCAACGATCTCTCCTTAGGTATCTATCGTCGACCAGTGGTCGACGACAGATTTTCTGTGCTGTGTGGAGAATCGTCGACCAACATATATTGATCGACGATCGTGGTGATTGCTTGTAGTCGGTCGATGTTTTTCGTTTAGTCAAATATTGACTATCGTCGGTCATTGTTCGACGACCGATTTTATTCCGGGTTCGACGATCGCAGATTTATATCTAATAGTCGATTTAGGTCTGGAGATCGTCGTCCTTCCGCTCCGTCTTTTCATATTCCATCTTCTGGCTTAGAATTCGCTCTCGAACTCTAATCCCGCGCGATTCTCTTCTCCCCTGCCTTGCATCTCGATTCATCATTCTCTCTTCAATCTAATGGCGATTCCTTCTGCAGTTCTCTTCGGAATGAAGTTCGACACTGGTTTCTGTGTCGACTTCAATTCTTTCAGTCGATGTGATCAACCCATCCAAGACATTCTGCAGCTGTGTGAAGATCAAGGGCTAAAGAAATTTATGTCATTCTCACCAAAGATTCATATACCAGAGATTCGAGAATGGGTATATACCTCGTCCTCCAGCGACGAAGCGATGACTGGAAAGATAAATTGAGAGGAGGTCATTCTGACTCCTGAAGTTCTGACTGAGTTGTTTGGTCTACCAACCGGTACTGAGGACTATGAGCAAAACTTAGAGGAATATGGCCGCATGCTAACTGTGATGGGCCATGCTGAGGGTATTCCAGCTAAGCTGCTGAAGATAAACCTGTCTCCAGAGTACAAGTTTCTGGCAGATCTGGTGGGCAAGGTTGTTTTGGGAAAGCACTCTGCTCACGACAACATCAACAGGAAACAATTTGCCTTAATGTCAGTTTTGGTGAATAAGACGCAGATAGCCTGGGGAAAAGTTCTGTTTGAACTAATAAGGAGAAAGAACAATCAGAAAGAAGTAAACCTTGCCAGGGTGTTGGGTGTGTTTCTATATGTTGAAAGCACCCCTGCTGCTTGTTTCTGCACCCTCCGCAGTCAACGCCAGCAAGAGGTTGGACCCCTCTCTGTTCAAGAAATCTCAGAGAGTCATCAAGAAGTCAGCCAGGGTTGATCCTAACCCTCCATCAGATACAAGGGCTGATTCAGCCACTCTCCAGCTTGCTGGGGAAGGCTCAGCAATCACTTCATCCTCCCTCTTTACCCCTGCATCTTCATCTCCTACATTACCCTCCACACAATCTGCAGTGCCACCATAACATGCATCTTCCATCCTACATGCATCTCCACCCCAGTCACCCATACCACAACATCTGGCAGCCGCAGCCAGTGTTGACATAGTAACTGCTACCATCCTCACACACTTATCTCAACATGAATCCCACACTCATGTTGATGTTCACCCATCTCCACATGATTCATTTGATCATGTTGTAGATCATACTGCTTCCATTCCATCCACCTCCACATCCTCAGCATTTGAGATAACTCCTGAATTGCTTGCACAAATTGTAGAGCTCATCACTCCATCCATTCAAAAAATGATTGAGGCTGCCAATGCCCCTCTCATTGCATCCATCAAAGCCCTTACTGAAGCCATCAAATCATTTCCACCCTCTGCTGAGCCCTCTTCAGTAAGATGCATGACTCCAGTCCCCACTGAAGTCATGCAGGGGAGATGTCTGTTGAAGTGGTCTCAGGTGATGCCTTGGCCCTTCAGGACAACTCTTCTCTTCCCCTTACAGCAATTGTAGAAGAACATCAAGAGTTTCCAGAGAAAGAGTCTCTAATGAAAGATCCAGAGCAATCAGAAGGTAAAACACTTCCTCTAAAGGTTATAATCAGGACTTTATATTGATATCTTTATCTAACAAAGACATTCACTCCCTAGTGAATCTAGCTTCTGATGAAGATCTCCCAGAGAAAAATAATGAGGAAGTCCTCATGGACTTGTGTGAAAAAGTTTCAATAAACACTACTGACTCAGAAGTAGTGGTTCAACAACTTGAGAATGCTACTGCTCAACCAGATGGTATAGTTTTATTTAAGTTTCTAATTAATTCAAACTCCAACTTTGAGTTAATCTCTTATCCCTTCCTTCCCATCTCAGCTGCTGATGATCTTGCATCAGTGTTGCAAGTTGATGCTGCTATCTCCATTGATTCTGATAATGCTTTGGAATCCTTTCTCAATTCAGACTGTGAGTTCACACTCACATCTCCTTCTGTTCCTCCTTCTCATGAGAAAACGGTCCCTTATAGACCTGAGTACCTTGATGACCCCTTGGTCAAGGACTCTCTCTTCTTTTCCTGTATGGCACTCCTCTTGTGCCTTGCAGAGGTGTCTATCCCTGATGTCACTGAACATCTAGAAGGAATTATAACCTCCCTCCTAGATGCAAAGTGGTATCCTGTGTAGATCTCAGGTAACTCTATCAATTACCTGCTGTTGTTCACCTTGGGGGAATAATCTATTCCCACTTGGTTGTTAACTTATCTTTCTTTGTATGCAGGCACAATCAACATCCCTGCTGCTGCTGCTGCTGCTGAAGAAGCTGAGGCTGTACAAGACTTACCAGAGAATTCCTCCAAAATGACTGAAAAGGAATCAAGCTCAGGTACTCTCAACCTTGAACAATTTATAGCCTTTGTGGCTGAGAATATTGCCTCTGAGTACATTGAAGGGTTGGCTAAATCTCATATGGATTCCCTAGTCATCTCTCTAGAGAAAGCATCTGCCCCTGCAGATACAGTCATCTTTTCTCCACCTATCCTTACCTATCCTCTACCCATTCCTTCTATTACAGAACTGGTCCCCAGGATAGTTCCTGACTTGTATCCTGAATCAGAACTCTGGAAGAGATCTCCCAATGTCGATCTTGATGCCCTCCTTGTGCAAGATGCCATTGAGGAAGCAAGAGAAAAAGAAGATAGAGAGAAGCAGGAGAAAGAAAAGGCTGAACATGCTATAGCTGCCAAAGATATCTCAGAACAAGATTTTGATGATTATGCTGGGAGAACCTCATCCCACTCCTCTGATGATGATGACTCTGAGGATTCTGATAGTACCAAGAAGAAGAAAAAGGCTGTATCCAAGAAAAGAAAGGCATCTGCTCGTCCTACTGCTAATCCAGACAAGGATGTTCCCTATTTCATTCTGAAGGGAATTGATCCCAAGAGCAAGGAATTTCAACCATGGATGAGACTTTCAAAGAATCAGACAAGAGAGAAGAAGAGAACAAAAAGATATGACACTCCAATTCAGAAATTCCCCCCAGAGGTCCTCCTCCACCTCCTGGTGCTGGAGCCTCTGGAAGTCACTTTTCTGCCCCATCTACAAAATTAGCAAGTTCCAACACCTTTAAGTCTTACCAGAGAAGGAGTAACCAAAGCCAGGGAGGCCAAGATGTATCAGGACAAGGAAGGAAAAGAAATGAAAATGTTCCCATGGAACAAATAAAGGAGATGACATTTCAGCAATCTACTTTCTCTCCTCCTCCTGCTCCTAAAAAGAAAGTTCCAGAATGGAAACCTTCTCCTCCCAGGAAAGGTCCATCCTCCACATCAAGGAAACCTGTTGCTTCTGAGACAGCTGAAACAAAAGGAAAAAGAGTGGTCTATTCAGAGAAATCCCACAAGAAGTTCATTGAACAGGCACCTCCCAGATCTCTATATGCTGAAACTGATCCTAAGAAGGCTGCACAGATTCCTCTTGAATCAAGCAAATTAGCCACAGCTCTTCAAAGGAACATGGAGATTGCAGCTCAAGCTGATACTGACAGACCATCCTCTCCATCAGATATGACTGAAACTGAAAGAATTGCCTCTATGGCAAGATTTAAGGAATCTATTGCACTAAGCATGATGGAGAGAGCCAAAGCTCAAGGATTAGACCCTACAGCATATACAACTATGTCTGAATTCAGAGAAAAGGAACTCAACAAAATTCAAGTCAACTCTGAAATTTTTAATACTGAAGAATACATGAGGTTGCACCCTGCTGCAGTTTTGCCAAGCTATGCTGAAAAGAAAATTATTGGTGAACATGATCTAATGCTATCCAAAAGACAAGCAGCAAATCCAAACAGAGAAATTATTTTCAAATCAGCTGTAATCCCTAAGAACTCATCTGATGCCAAAACCTCTGATAAATCTGCTTGATACTTTACAGTTCTGCTGATTTATGCTTTTATGCTTTTCTGTGGATTGCCTGTGATTTAAATTTTTGGTTAATCTCTGCTTTTGATATTGTGTGCTTTAGTTTTAGATCGGATTGGATAACATAACCCAAATAGGGGGAGATTGTTGGTACCCTGGATGTGATTTGGCTTATGTAAATCCTTTCTGGCCCCTCTTGATCCATATAACTATATATGATCATGTTTAGGCCTTGTTCAGTTTCCCTAGGACAGTTTATAACTGACCTAGAGCTTAGGCTAGTAGTTCTAGATGTATTCTTGGTTAAGGCTTTTTCCGTTCGACCATCGTCGAACGAGGCCTCGCGATCGTCGATCATTGGTCGACGATAGTAGGGCTATTGAATCGTTGAAGTCAAGACAATTATCGTCGACCGATGGTCGACGATCTAAGAGCAAGTTTATTATGCTCTGAAGGTTGGTCGACGATCTGCCATCAGCAGTTCTACGATCGTGTTCTCGCTTCACGATTTCTGTCTCGACAGATTGTTTGCCTTAGTCGTCGACATCATGTGATGTTCGACGTTTTCTGCTTCGACAGATTCTTTGTTGGTCGACGATTTCTTGAGCTGGTCGACGATTTCTGGTCGACGATTTCTGTTGCGACAGATTTCTGCTTTTAGTCGACGATCTGTTAGCTAGGTCGACGATCATCGAACCCCTGTTCGACGATTTCTGTCTGCCTTTAACAATTTGCACTTATTTTATTCCTTGGTTTATTTCCAAGTGTTTTAGCGTGTGGTTAGAAAGATTTTCTGAAGATTGTTTTTGCTAATTTATGGCTTAAATTCAAATGAATTAATTACCAAATATGTTAAGCATAAATTACGGGATTTCGTATTTTGATAAAGCATTTTTGTATTATTATACAAAATATATTGCCAGGCTGTATTCTAGCCATTGGCGGTGTATGCTATTTCCAAGAATGATAAGTCTTTATGCTGAGATATTTTCCTATTCATTTATTTCCTTATTGGGACTGACAGTAAGCTAATAGGTCATTCTATTCCTATTGCTATATTCTATTTTGAGATAATCTGTTGCAGGGCTCGAGATTTCAAATCAATAGAGCCGTTCCAAAAGAAAAAATGAGAAGACATATTTAAGAGAGATTTTTTCTCAGAAAAATAAGAAGTCACAGATACAGAGAGATTTTTTTTTGTGCTGCATTCTCTCAAGCATCTCCAGAGCAACTCTTCACAATCTCACAATCAGAAGAAGAAAAGCTTTCCTGAAGCAAAAGCCTAGAGCAACTTCTTTCTTTCTCAAGTCTCCTGAGCATCTGCTTAGAGTTTTCAAGACTTCAGAAAGAGCTCCAGATCTGCTTCACGTGCTCCAGAATCTGAAGACCTGATAAAAATCAGTCTACATATCTCTGAGGATTTAGTTTCAGTATATCTGAAACTCCTTCATCCTGAAGAAAAGGCTTTCCCTGGACTTTCACTGAGCTAGGGGGAGACTTTGATTCTTTAGAGAATCCACAAGTCTTCTCTAATCTGTATTAACAACAGAGAAGACAATCTAACCCTCTCAACCCCTTTGTAAAAGAGTTTTCACACCTCTTCAAAAGTGAACATTGGTGACAGGGCACCTTATCAATAACCTGTGGTTGAGCATCCTTATCAAAAGCTCAAAGGGTCTGTTTGATCTACCTGAATCAGATCATTGGTGGCAGGGCACCTTAGCAAAAACCTGTAGTGGATTCCTACCAGGTGGTAGAAGAGTGGAGTACCTATTAAGAGGGAACCACTATATATCCTGTGTCTCTCTGGCTGTTTTTGTTTAATTGTTTATTCTGCGGCTGTGATAGAACTACCTAGGACTGCTAGTTGCTGTGATAGGTTTATAGTTAACTGAAATTTCAGTTAACTCTCTCACTTGTGCACGTCACTGTGTTAGGCTCTTAGGGTTCAAGTATCAGATTATTTTATTCCGCAAATAAACTCCAAGAGAGCTGACTAGTTATTCATAAAATTTGAATACTCTATTCACCCCCCCCCCTCTAGAGTAGTTTACAACTTATCCCCTCACTTTCAGACCATGGTACTGAGTTTCTATCTGAAAGCATAACAAAATTGTGTAAAGACTTTGGATTTTCCAAGAGTTCTCCTCACCTAGAACACCTCAGCAAAATGGAATTGCTGAAAGAAAGAATAGAACATTAATTGAAGCAGGTAGAACTCTGTTGAGTGACACCTCTCTCCCAGAATACTTTTGGGCTGAGGCAGTTAACACTGCTTGTCATGTAATCAATAGGGCTACTATCACCAAAAGCCACAAAATGACTCCCTATGAGATTGTGAAAGGCAGAAAACCAAATCTATCTTACTTTAGGATCTTTGGTTGCAAGTGTTATATACTTAACAATGGCAAGTCATATTTGACTAAGTTTGCTGCCAAATCCCAGGATGGGATATTTGTTGGTTACAGCTCAAATAGTAAGGCCTATAGAGTCTTCAACTTGATTACTCAAGTTGTTGAAGAATCTGTGCATGTTGTGTTTGATGAAACAAGATTAATCAACTGTGAGTTGTCTTGTAGATCAAATGACTCAACAGGTATAAGCAAAAGTATGGACAAGCTCTCCATTACTGATGTATCAAAGGAAAATGAAAGTGAGGGGATAAGTTGTAAACTACTCTAGAGGGGGGGTGAATAGAGTATTCAAATTTTATGAGCAACTAGTCAGCTCCCTTCGATTTTATTTGCGGAATAAGTAATCTGATACTTGAACCCTAAGAGCCTAACACAGTGAAGTGCATAAGTGAAAGAGTTAACTGAAATTTCAGTTTAACTATAAGCCTATCACAGCAACTAGCAATCCTAGGTAGTTCTATCACAGCCACAGAATAAGATGAATAAACAAGATAACCAGATGGACACAGGATATATAGTGGTTCCCTTTAAATAGGTACATCCACTCTTCTACCACCCTGGTAGGAATCCACTACAGGTTTTTGCTAAGGTGCCCAGCCACCAATGATCTGATTCAGGTAGATCAAACAGACCCTTTGAGCTTTTGATAAGGATGCTCAACCACAGGTTGTTGATAAGGTGCCCTGTCACCAATGTTCACTTTTGAAGAGGTGTGAACAAACTCTTTTACAAAAGGGGTTGAGAGGGTTAGATTATCTTCTCTGTTTTAAATACAGATTAGAGAAGATTTGTGGATTCTCTAAAGAATCAAAGTCTCCCCCTGGCTCAGTGGAAGTCCAGGGAAAGCCTTTGCTTCAGGATGAAGGAGTTTTAGATAAACTGAAACTAAATTCTCAGAAATCTGTAGACTGATTTTTATCAGTTTTCCAGATTCTGGAGCACTTGAAGCAGAACTGGAGCTCTTTCTGAAGTCTTGAAAACTCTAAGCAGATGCTCAGGAGACTTGAGAATGAAAGATGATTGCTCTGGGCTTTTGCTTCAGGAAAACTTTTCTTCTTCTTATTGTGAGATTGTGAAGAGCTGCTCTGATGATGCTTGAGCGAATGAATAATATTTCTCTGTGTCTGTAACTTCTCCTTTTTTGAGAGAAGAATCTCTCTTAAATATGTCTTCACGTTTTTCCTTTGGAACGGCTCTATTGATTTGAATTCTCGAGCCCTGCAACAGATTATCTCAAAATAGAATATAGCAATAGGAATAGAATGGCCTATTAACTTTCTGTCAGTCCCAATAAGGAATAAAATAAGCGGGAAAAATATCTCAGCATAAATACGTACCATTCTTGGAAATAGTACATAGTACCAACGGCTAGAAAACAAGCTGGAAAGATAAAGTCAACGCAATTTGTATAATAGGACAAAATGCTTTATCAAGAATACTGAATCCCGTGATTTATGCTTGACATATTGTGTAAATAATTCATTTGAATTTAAGCCATAAATTTAGCAACAAATAACTTCAGAAAATCTTTCTAACCACAAGCTAACACACTTGGAAATAAACCAAGGAATAGCATAAATACAAATAGATAAAAGCAGACAGAAATCGTCGAACAGGGTTCGAAGATCGTCGACCTACTAACAGATCGTCGACTAAAAACAGAAGTCTGTCGAAACAGAAATCGTCGAACGGAAATCGTCGACCAGCTCAAACTATCGTCGACCAAAGCAAAAGATCTGTCGAGACAGATAACGTCGACCAGAAATCGTCGACAACTAAGGCAACAATCTGTCGACACAGATATCGTCGAACATCACAAGATGTCGACGACTAAGACAAAATATCTGTCGAGACAGATATCGTCGAACAAGAACAAGATCGTTGAACTGCAGATGGCAGATCGTCGACCAACCTTCAGAGCATAAGAGGCTTGCTCTGAGATCGTCGACCATCGGTCGACGATAATTGTCTTGACTCAACGATTCGATAGCCCTGCTATCGTCGATCAATGATCGACGATCGCGAGGCCTCGTTCGACGATAGTCGAACGGAAAAAGCCTTAACCAAAACACATTCTAAAACTACTAGCCTAAACTCTAGGTCAGTCATATACTGCCCTAGGGAGACTAAGCAAAGTCTAAACAGGATCATATATAAATTATATAGATCAAGAGAGGGCTGCAAGGGGATCACATAAGCCAAATCACATCTAGGGTACCAACAATCTCCCCCTATTTGGGTTATGTTATCCAATCCAGTTTAAAGGCTAAAGCAGACAACAACAAATCTAAAGATTAACCAGAATGTTAAAACACAGGCAATACACAGAAAATATAACAAGCATAAATCAGCAGAAATGGAATGTATCAAGCAGATTTATCAGCATGTTTAGCATCAGATGAGTTTTTGGGTATTGCAGCTGGTTTGAAAATAATTTCTCTGTTAGGATTTGCTGCTTGTCTTTTAGATAGCATTAGGTCATGTTCACCAATGATTTTCTTTTCAGCATAGCTTGGTAGAACTACAGCAGGATGTAGCTTCATGTATTCTTCAGTATTAAAAGCTTCTGGATTGACTTGAAATTTGCTGAGTTCCTTTTCTCTGAATTCAGACATAGTGGTATATGCTGTAGGGTCTAGTCCTTGAGCTTTGGCTCTCTCCATCATGCTTAGAGCAATAGATTCCTTAAATCTTGCCATAGAGGCAATCCTTTCAGTTTCAGTTATATCTGATGGAGAGGGTGGTCTGTCAATATCAGCTTGAGCTGCAATCTCCATGTTTCTTTGAAGAGCTGTGGCTATTTTGCTTGAATCAAGAGAAATCTGTGCAGCCTTCTTAGGATCTGTTTCAGTATATAGAGATTTTGGAGGAGCAAGTTCAACGAACTTCTTATGGGATTTCTCTGAAAAGACCACTCTTTTTCCTTTTGATTCAATTGTCTCAGCAGCAGCAGGTTTTCTTGAAGAAGAAGAGGATGGACCTTTCCTGGGAGGAGAAGGTTTCCATTCTGGAATTTTCTTTTTAGGAGAGGGAGGAGGAGAGAAGGTAGGTTGCTGAAAAGTCATCTCCTTTATTTGTTCCATGAGAACATTGTCATTTCTTTTTCTTCCTTGTCCTGATACATCTTGGCCTCCCTGGCTTTGGTTACTCCTTCTTTGGTAGGTCTGAGAAGTGTTAGAACTGGCTGACCTTGCAGAGGGGGCAGAAGAGAGACTTCCAGAGGCTCCAGCACCAGGAGGTGGAGGAGGACCTCTGGGGGGGAATTTCTGAACAGGAATGTCATATCTTTTTCTTCTCTTATTCTCTCTTGTCTGATTCTTTGAAAGTCTCATCCAAGGCTGAAATTCTTTGCTCTTGGGATCAATTCCCTTCAGAATAAAATAGGGAACATCCTTGTCTGGATTAGCAGCAGGAGGAGCAGGAGCTTTTCTTTTCTTGGAAGCACTCTTTTCCTTTTCTTAGAGGAGTCAGAATCATCAGAATCATCATCATCATCATCAGAATGAGATGAGTCTTTCCCAGCATAATCATCAAAGTCAAGTTCAGAAGGATCCTTGGCAGCAGGTTCAGCTTTGTCTTTCTTTTCTCTTTCTTCTTTCTCTTTAGCTTCCTCAATGGCATCTTGCCTAAGGAGGGCATCAAGATCCACATTTGGAGACCTCTTCCAGAGTTCTGATTCTGGATACAACTCAGGAACTGTCTTGGGGACCAGTTCTGCAATAGAAGGAATGGATAGAGGATAGGTAAGGATAGGTGGAGAAAAGATGACGATATCTGCAGGGGCAGATGCTTTCTCTAGAGAGATGGCTAGGAATCCAGATGATAATTAGCCATCCCTTTAATGTACTCAGAGGCAATATTTTCAGCCACAAAGGCTATATATTGGTCAATGTTTAGAGTACCTGAGCTTGAGTCCATTTCAGTCATCTGGGAGCATTGTCTGCCCTATCTTGCACATCTTCAATTTCTTCAGCAGCAGCATCAGCAGGGATGTTGATGTCTTCAGCACAGCAACATTTATGGTTGTGCCTGCATGCAAAGAAAGATAGGTTAACAACCAAGTGGGACTAAAATATTCCCCCCAAGGTGAACAAACAACAGGTAATAGATAGGATTACCTGAAGATCTACACAGGATACCACTTTGCATCTAGGAAGGAGGTTATAATTCCTTCTAGATGTTTAGTGACATCAGGATAGACACCTCTGCAAGGCACAAGAGGAGTGCCATACAGGAAAAGAAAAGAGTATCCTTGACCAAGGGTCATCAAGGTACTCAGGTCTATAAGGAACCACTATCTCTTGAGGAGGAAGAACAAAAGGAGTAGATGTGAGTGAGAACTCACAGTCTGAGTTATGAAATGATTCCAAGTCTTTATCAGAATCAAAGGACTTAGCAGCATCAACTTGCAATACTGATGTAAGGTCATCAGCAGCTGTGATGGAAAGGAATGGATAAGAAAATAACTCTAAGTTGGAGTTTGAATTAATTAGAATCTTAAATAAAGCTATACCATCAGGTTGAGCAGCATCATACTCACAGGTGTCCATGGGGACTTCCTCATTTTCTTTTTCAGGAACTTCTTCCTCAGAAGCTAGATTCACTTCTGGTTCTTTCTGTGGAATCTCTTGAGGTTCTTCTACAGTTCCTTGAAGGGGAAGAGAAGAATTGTCCTGAAGGGTCAGGGCATCACCTGAGACCACTTCAACAGACATCTCCCCCTGCATGACTTCAGTGGGGACTGGAGTCATGCATCTTACAGAAGGGGGCTCAGCAGAAGATGAGATGGATTTGATGGCATCAGTGAGAGAATTGATGGAGGCAATGAGAGGGCATTGGCAGCCTCAATCATGCTTTGGATGGAGGGAGTGATGAGCTTTACAAGGTGTGCAAGCATTTCAGGGGATATCTGAAATGTTGATGATGTGGAGGTGGATGGAATGGAAGCAGTATGATCTACCACATGATCAAAGGAATCATGTGGAGATGGGTGAACATCAACATGAGTGTGGATTCATGTTGAGAGAGGTGCGTGAGGATGGTAGCAGTCACCATGTCAACACTGGCTGAAGCTGCCAGATGTTGTGGTGTTGGTGACTGGGATGGAGATGCAGGTGGATGAAGGATGCATGTTGTGATGGCACTGCAGGTGTTGTAGAGGAAAGTAATGCAGGAGAAGAGGATGCAGGGATAGAGAGAGAGGATGGAGGGATTACTGAGCCTTCCCCAGTAAGCGGGAGAGCGGCCGAATCAGCCCTTGTGTCTGAAGGAGGGTTAGGATCAACCCTGGCTGACTTCTTGATAATCCTCTGGATTTCTTGAATAGAGAAGGGTCCAACCTCTTGCTAGCGTTGACTGCGGAGGGTGCAGAAACAAGCAGCAGGGGTGCTTTCACATATAGAAACACACCCAACACCCTGGCAAGGTTTACTTCTTTCTGATTGTTCTTTTTCCTTATTAGTTCAAACAGAACTTTTCCCCAGGCAATCTGTGCCTTATTCACCAAAGCTGACATTAAGGCAAACTGTTGCCTGTTAATGTTGTCGTGAGCAGAGTGTTTTCCCAAAACAACCTTGCCCACCAGGTCTGCCAGAAACTTGTATTCTGGAGACAAGTTTATCTTCAGCAGCTTAGCCGGAATCCCTTCGGCATGGCCCATCACAGTGAGCATGCGGCCATATTCCTCTGTGCTTGCTCATATTCCTCAGTACCTGTTGGTAGTCCAAACAACTCAGACAGAACTTCAGGAGTCAGGATGACCTCCTCTCCATTTATTTTTCCAGTCATGCTTCGTCGCTGGAGGACGAAGTGTATACCCATTCTCGTATCTCCGGTATGTTAATCTTAGGTGCGGATGACATGAATCTCTTGAGGCCTTGCTCTTCATACAGCTGCAGGATGTCTTGGATTGGTTGATCGCATCGGCTGAAGGAGTCGAAGTCGACAGAGAAACCAGTATCGAACTTCATCCCGAAGAGAACTGCGGAAGGAATCGCCATTGGATTTGAGAGAAAATGGCGAATCGAGAAGCAAAGCAGGGGAGAAGAGAATCGCGCGGGATTAGAGTTCGAGAGCGAATTCTAAACCAGAAGATGGAATATGAAGAGACGGAGCGGAAGGACGACGATCTCCAGACCTAAATCGACTATTAGAAACAAATCTGCGATCGTCGAACCCGGAATAAAATCGTCGTCGAATAAAGATCGACGATAGTCAATGTTTGACTAATCGTTAAATATCGACCGACTACAAGCAATCACCACGATCGTCGATCAATAAATGTTGGTCGACGATAGATACCTAAGGAGAGATCGTTGACCAGTTGGTCGACGATTTCTGCCTTACTACAGAGCGAGCTGTCGTCGACGGTTGGTCGACGATAGTTCTGACCTGGTCGAAGATCGTCGAGCAGTCGTTCGACGATTTTAGACAGAAAACAAAATTATCTTAATTTTCACTACTCTGAACCATTAATCATACCAAGCTGGTTCAGGAAGAACAAATGCCTTTGTTCATCAAGGGCTTAGTGAAAATATCTCCTCTCTGCAGGTCTGTGGATATAAATTCCATTGCTATCTTGTTCTTTTCCACATTATCTCTCAGAAAGTGATGTCTAATCTCAATGTGCTTGGTCCTGGAATGGTGCACAGGATTTTGAGCAATTGATATTGCACTGGTACTGTCACACAGAATTTTTGTTTTTGAGTGTGTATACCCATAATCCACTAGCTGATTTTGAATCCACAGAATCTGTGAACAACAACTAGCTGCTGCAATATATTCAGCCTCAGCAGTTGAAGTAGACACAGATGCCTGTTTCTTACAAAACCAAGAGACAAGTCTCTCTCCCAGAACTGACAAGTCCCTGAGGTGCTTTTCCTGTCAACTCTACAACCAGCATAATCAGCATCTGAATATCCAATTAATTCAAATCCTGACTCACTGGGTACCACAGTCCTAAGTTAGGGCATCCCTTAAGGTATCTCAAGATTCTCTTGAGAAGAGTTAAGTGAGATTCCTTTGGGTTGACCTGAAACCTAGCACATAGGCATGTAGCAAACATTATGTCAGGCCTACTTGCAGTCAAATACAGCAGGGAACCAACAATGGCTCTATAATTCTTTTGATCAACAGACTTGCCATTTACATCAGAATCAATAACTGCATTTGAGGCCATAGGTGTGCTCATTGATGAAGCATCAGACATTCCAAATCTTTTAACCAGCTCTCTGGCATATTTTGATTGAGAAATGAAAATGCCATCAACACTCTGTTTCACTTGGAGACCAAGGAAATAGGATAACTCACCCATGCTGCTCATCTCAACTTAGAGTGCATTAGTTCAGAGAACCTCTTGCATAGTTTGGGATCAGTAGAGTCAATATAATGTCATCTACATAGATTTGAACTAACAGTTGTGAGTCCTTATGATGTCTAATGAATAGGGTTCTATCTACTACACCTCTCACAAACTTGTGTTCTAGAAGGAAATTTGCTAAGGTCTCATACCAAGCTCTAGGAGCTTGCTTAAGTCCATATAGAGCCTTTTGAGTTTGAACACATGAGTGGGTAAGGTTGATGAAACAAACCCTGGTGGTTGTTCAACAAACACTTCTTCCTTTAAATCTCCATTGAGGAAGGCACTCTTCACATCCATTTGGAAGACTTTAAATCTCTATAGGCAGCATAGGCTAGGAAAATCCTAATGGCTTCTAGTCTAGCTACAGGGGCAAAAGTCTGATCATAATCTATGCCTTCCTCCTGACTATAGCCTTGAGCTACTAGCCTAGCCTTATTTCTAACTACTATGCCTTGGGCATCAAGCTTGTTTCTAAACACCCACTTGGTGCCTATGATCCGTTGGCCTCTTGGTCTTGGAACCAAGGTCCAAACTTTACATCTTTCAAACTGGTTAAGCTCCTCTTGCATTGCTATAATCTAGTGGGGATCAAGCTCAGCATCTTTAATGGTTAGGGGCTCAACCTGAGAAAGGAAACAAGCAAACATCACATTTTTGTTGAGTTGATGTCTTGTCTGGACTCCTGCTGAAATGTCTCCAATCACTTGAGATACAGGGTGATCTCTAAGTGTGACAAGATCAGTAGGTTCAACAATGATCTGATCTTCAATAGTTTCAAGATTTAATTCCTCATGTGGAATTTGATCAACTGTTGGAGCAGGTGCTTTAACTTCTAAAAGTTCTACATCAGATTCAGAATCTGAGGAAGCAACCTGAGGAGTTTGTTGGGGATGATTCTCCTGTGTGAGTTTCAAACCTTCCAAATCCTTACTTACTCCCTAGGACTTGCACTGTACTATTAGAAGAAGAATCCTTCTCCTTATAATACATGACTGTCTCATCAAAAGAGACATGTGCAGACTCTTCTATCTTAAGAGAGGATATATTAAGGACCCTATAGGCTTTGCTTAGTTGAGAGTATCCTAGAAAAACTCCCATTGAAGCTTTTGCCTCAAATTTTCTAAGGTATTCTTTGTTATTGTTATGAACAAAAGCAACACAACCAAATACTCTAAAGTAGTCTATTTTAGGTTTCACTTGCTTAAGTAACTCATAGGGAGTCTTACCCTTAAGTTTATGTATCACACTTCTGTTCAATACATAGTTAGCTGTGCTGACTGCTTCAGCCCAAAAGGACAGAGGCATGTTAGCATCGCCACAATGTACTTGCAGCTTCAATTAGGGTTCTGTTTTTCCTTTCAACTACCCCATTTTGTTGAGGAGTTCTAGGAGCAGAGAAGCTATGTTTGATACCTTCCTTCTCACAGAATTCTTGCATAAGAAGAGAGTCAAACTCAGTACCATGATCACTTCTGATCAAGGCAATCTGAGTAGAATACTCACTCTGTATACATTTTAGAAAATCTGTAAGAACCTTGAAGTTATCAGCCTTAGTTCTCAAGAAGAATACCCAAGTGAACCTGGAGAAGTCATCTACAATTACTAGAGTATAAGACTTCCCTCCAAGACTCTGCACAGCAATAGGACCAAATAAGTCCAAATGTAGCAAGTACAGAATCCTGGGAGAATCACTTTTATTAACTGGTTTAAAGCTATTTCTTGTTTGCTTTCCTAGTTGACAAGCTTTGCAAAGGCCTTCCTTCTTGTAGGGGCAAGAAGGTAATCCTCTTACAAGATTGTATTTAGCCAACCTAGAAATGTTTTTCAAGTTTACATGACTAAGTCTCTTATGCCAAAGGGTATTATTACTGGTTACTTCATTAAATAAGCATATTTCAGATTTGGAGGAATTAAAATCTACAACATAACATTTCCAATTCTAAGGCCTACTAACACCACAGTATTATTTAAAGCAATATTACAAGCAGTGTCAGTGAACCATACCTTGTATCCAGCATCACATAATTGACTTACAGAGATCAGGTTGTGTTTTAGTCCTGAGACATAAGCAACCTTCTTGAATGTCACAGCTCCTATGGTGAAGCTGCCATACCCTTCAGTCTGTCCACAGCTGGAATCCCCAAATACAACTTTTGGTCCCAGCTTGGCTTTGAATCCTGACAGGTTCTTCTTCTTTCCTGTCATATGCTTTGAGCATCCACTATCCAGATACCATTTGTCATGGATGACTGGATAGGTCTTCACCTGCAGAGATAACAGTTATACATTGTGGACCCAGGTTACCTTGGGTCCAGTATTCTTTACAAAAGAAAAACTAGATATAAAAGATTTTGCAGGCTTAGATTTATATCCTAAAGGGTGTGATCTCCTAGGTGGGATAATCCATTCAGTTGAAGGATTAAACAACCTAGGGTAGTGATTGGGTTTTGTAATTCTGGAAGTTTGAAAATGATTTTCCAGCTTAAGTCCAGATCGTCGATCGATGGTCGACGATCGCAAGCCATATCGTCGATCATTTCTAGTAGAGCTATATTCTGGATTCAACGATCGTCGATCACTGGTCGACGACTCAAGATGAGATCGTCGATCTCCTGCACCAAAGATATCATACTTGGTGAAGGTGTTCAGCGATCGTCGATAGACGTTCAACGATTGGTTTGACGATCGTCGATGAACGTTCGACGATTTTTGTAAAGCTAGAAATTTTTTCTTCCTATTCTCTTTCTTAATCTTATTCTGAAGTTTCTTACACTTTTCAATTTCCTCAGTATTCTTTATTCCTGATTCAGAAATAAATTTTACTGGAGTGCTAAATCTCTCCTTTGTGAGGAGGATGGGTTCACTAGAGGTAGCACCTAAGCCTAGTTTATCATTACCAACCCTAGTGTTTGCTATACTAGTTATTTCAGATAATTTAAGGCTTCTGCCATTTAATTGTTCTTCTAACCTCTTAGATTTAGCTAGTTCTAATTTTAGGAATGTTACTTCTTCTTTTGAGCTTTCTAATTCCTTTTCTAATCTGATTATTTCAGTACCTTCCATGTCTAGTTCCATTATTTTTAATCTAAGTGACTTAATTTCTTTTTCAGATAATAGTAAGTCTAAACATAGAGTTTTAAATTTTAGTTTGAACTCAGGAGATGAGAAATCAAATGAGTCGATTACCTGGTCCTCCATAAAGGAATCTTCTTCATTGTCTCCTTCTTCTTCAGAATTCTCTGCAGCTGACAGAGAGCTGCAGGCATCAATAGCCATGAGGCAGACCTCTTTGGCTTTCTTCTCTTCTTCTTCTTCTGAATCACTGGAGCTAGAGGAGCAGGTATCCTCTTCTGTTTCACTCCAGGTAGCAGCCACAAATCCCTTGTCCTTCTTCTTGTATTTGTGTGATGAAGACTTGGAGTGGTGCTTCCTGTACTCTTTCTCATGTTTCTTCTCCTTGTGTTTCTACTCTGGACAATCTGGAGCAATGTGTCCAGGCTTGCTGCAAACATAACAAATGATTTCTTTAGATGGAGTCTTGTCATACCTTGGTTTGTCCTCATGCTTGGAGAACTTCTTTCTGAGGTCTCTTCTTCCCATGTTGAAGAACCTCTTTGCAATGAGTGCCAGTAACTCCTCATTTGATTGACTTCCTTCAGAAGTCTCAGCAGCCTTAAGAGCTAGAGAATGCTCTTTCTTTGTTGGTGTTGGAGTTTTTACTTCAGTTGCAGCAGCTCTGCTCTTTAAAGTTTGCTCATATGACTTGAGCTTTCCCAACAGAGCTTCTGTGGAGAGTTCCACAGTGTTTCTTCCATCCTTGATGGGCCATATCCTTGAGTCCCAAGAGATGGGAAGGCACATCAGGATCTTGTCATTGACTTCTGTCAGAGTTATCTCCTTGTCCAAAGACCTCAGTTCACTTATTATTGAACTGAGTCTTGTGTACATTGTGTCAATGTCTTCAGCATCATCTTTCTTGAAGTTTTCATACTGAGAGGTGAGGTTGGATCTCCTGTCCTTCCTCTCATCAGCTGAGCCAGCAACTATGTGGTTGAGGGAATCCCACATAGCTTTGGCTGAGGTGCATTCAGCCAGCTTCTGGAATATCTCATCAGACATTGTCTGAGCTAGGATATTCATTGCTTTAGCATCAGCTGCTTTTGCCTTCTTGTAAGTTTCATTGTAGTCAGGTGGTGGCACAGCACTGAGATCAGCAGAAGTGGAAGCAGCAGCAGGCCTAGCAGGTGGTCCTGTCAAAATAGAAGAAAAGATATCTTCATCAATAGAATTCATGTATAGTCTTATCCTGGCCTTCCATATGCCAAACTTGGACAAGTTGCATACAGGAGGTCTGGTGCTCGAATAATCCTTAGACTGGGCCATGTGTGAAAGTGTTTGTGAGTGGTATCAGGAAACAACTTATCACTGGATCTTTTAACTCAGGTGTTAGCCTGTATGAGATCCAACCTCCCTCTGATACCAATTGAAAGTGAGGGGATAAGTTGTAAACTACTCTAGAGGGGGGGTGAATAGAGTATTCAAATTTTATGAGCAACTAGTCAGCTCCCTTCGATTTTATTTGCGGAATAAGTAATCTGATACTTGAACCCTAAGAGCCTAACACAGTGAAGTGCATAAGTGAAAGAGTTAACTGAAATTTCAGTTTAACTATAAGCCTATCACAGCAACTAGCAATCCTAGGTAGTTCTATCACAGCCACAGAATAAGATGAATAAACAAGATAACCAGATGGACACAGGATATATAGTGGTTCCCTTTAAATAGGTACATCCACTCTTCTACCACCCAGGTAGGAATCCACTACAAGTTTTTGCTAAGGTGCCCTGTCACCAATGATCTGATTCAGGTAGATCAAACAGACCCTTTGAGCTTTTGATAAGGATGCTCAACCACAGGTTGTTGATAAGGTGCCCTGTCACCAATGTTCACTTTTGAAGAGGTGTGAACAAACTCTTTTACAAAAGGGTTGAGAGGGTTAGATTATCTTCTCTGTTTTAAATACAGATTAGAGAAGATTTGTGGATTCTCTAAAGAATCAAAGTCTCCCCCTGGCTCAGTGGAAGTCCAGGGAAAGCCTTTGCTTCAGGATGAAGGAGTTTCAGATAAACTGAAACTAAATTCTCAGAAATCTGTAGACTGATTTTTATCAGTTTTCCAGATTCTGGAGCACTTGAAGCAGAACTGGAGCTCTTTCTGAAGTCTTGAAAACTCTAAGCAGATGCTCAGGAGACTTGAGAATGAAAGATGATTGCTCTAGGCTTTTGCTTCAGGAAAACTTTTCTTCTTCTTATTGTGAGATTGTGAAGAGCTGCTCTGATGATGCTTGAGCGAATGAATAATATTTCTCTGTGTCTGTAACTTCTCTTTTCTGAAGAAGAATCTCTCTTAAATATGTCTTCACGTTTTTCCTTTGGAACGGCTCTATTGATTTGAATTCTCGAGCCCTGCAACAGATTATCTCAAAATAGATATAGCAATAGGAATAGAATGGCCTATTAACTTTCTGTCAGTCCCAATGAGGAATAAAATAAGCGGGAAAAATATCTCAGCATAAATACGTACCATTCTTGGAAATAGTACATATTACCAACGGCTAGAAAACAAGCTGGAAAGATAAAGTCAACGCAATTTGTATAATAGGACAAATGCTTTATCAAGAATACTGAATCCCGTGATTTATGCTTGACATATTGTGTAAATAATTCATTTGAATTTAAGCCATAAATTTAGCAACAAATAACTACAGAAAATCTTTCTAACCACAAGCTAACACACTTGGAAATAAACCAAGGAATAGCATAAATACAAATAGATAAAAGCAGACAGAAATCGTCGAACAGGGGTTCGAAGATCGTCGACCTACTAACAGATCGTCGACTAAAAACAGAAGTCTGTCGAAACAGAAATCGTCGAACGGAAATCGTCGACCAGCTCAAACTATCGTCGACCAAAGCAAAAGATCTGTCGAGACAGATAACGTCGACCAGAAATCGTCGACAACTAAGGCAACAATCTGTCGACACAGATATCGTCGAACATCACAAGATGTCGACGACTAAGACAAAATATCTGTCGAGACAGATATCGTCGAACAAGAACAAGATCGTTGAACTGCAGATGGCAGATCGTCGACCAACCTTCAGAGCATAAGAGGCTTGCTCTGAGATCGTCGACCATCGGTCGACGATAATTGTCTTGACTCAACGATTCGATAGCCCTGCTATCGTCGATCAATGATCGACGATCGCGAGGCCTCGTTCGACGATAGTCGAACGGAAAAAGCCTTAACCAAACACATTCTAAAACTACTAGCCTAAACTCTAGGTCAGTCATATACTGCCCTAGGGAGACTAAGCAAAGTCTAAACAGGATCATATATAAATTATATAGATCAAGAGAGGGCTGCAAGGGGATCACATAAGCCAAATCACATCTAGGGTACCAACAGAAAATGAAGGCTTCTGTCCAGGGGGAGAACAAGACACTATAGAAGCTGATGAAAACCAAGAGATTCAACTAAATGAAGGAGCTGGAGATGTTCAACAAGAAGGGAATCTTCCTCCAGCTACAAGACATTTAAGAGATCATCCAGCTGATCAGATAATAGGTGATCCAAGACAGGGGTGCAAACTAGAAGCAGAAATCAAAACACAGTTCTACATTCAAGTTTCCTGTCACAAATGGAGCCTAAGAAGTTTGAAGAAGCTATCCAAGACCAGCACTGGATTGATGCTATGCAAGAGGAGCTGAATCAATTCAGAAGTGCAATGTCTGGGAGCTTGTTCCTAACCAAGAGGCCACAACATAATTGACACAAAATGGATCTATAGGAACAAGCTAGATGAAAGTGGAATAATAGTAAAGAATAAAGCAAGATTGGTTGCAAAAGGATACAGGCAGGAAGAAGGGATTGACTTTGATCAAACCTTTGCTCCAGTAGCAAGGCTGGAGGCAATCAGAATATTCCTTGCCTATACAGCCTATCAAGACTTCAAAGTATACCAGATGGATGTGAAGTCAGCATTTCTGAATGGTGATCTTAAAGAAGAAGTATATGTAGAACAGCCATCAGGTTTTGTAGATCCTCTTAAACCTGATTTTGTTTATAAGCTTAGAAAGCTCTATATGGGTTAAAGCAAGCTCCAAGGGCTTGGTATGAAACCCTGTCTGCTTTCCTTATTGAGAATAAATTCTCAAGAGGAAAATTGACAAAACTCTATTCCTTAGGGAATCCAAAGGCAAGATCATCTTAGTTCAAATCTATGTTGATGACATAATCTTTGGATCTACTGAAAACAACCTTTGTAAAAGTTTGCCAAACTTATGCAAGGGAAGTTTGAGATGAGCAGTATGGGGAACTGAAGTTCTTCTTCGGACTCCAAGTAAGACAGACTGATGATGGCTTGTCCATATCCCAGTCTAAGTTCACCAAAGAATTGATTAAGAAATATGGTATGGAGTCATCCTCCACCATGAGAACTCCTATGGGAACAAGTATGCCTATATGCAAAGATGATGCAGGTAAACCTGTTGATGAGACTTTGTATAGAGGAATAGTTGGCTCACTACTATATCTCACTGCTAGTAGACCAGATATTATGTATGCTACATGTGTCTGTGCTAGGTACCAAGCCTGCCCTAAAGAATCTCATTATACTGCAGTCAAAAGGATTCTGAGATATCTTAAGGGCACACCTAATCTAGGTCTTTGGTACCCTAGGAATAGAGATTTTCAACTAACAGGCTATTCAGATGCAGATTTTGCAGGATGTAGAGAGGATAGGAAGAGTACTACAGGTACTTGTCAATTCCTGAGAGGAAGACTAATATCATGGAGTAGTAAGAAGCAGACCAGTGTGGCAATTTCCACAGCTGAGTCTGAGTATGTTGCTGCTGGAAGCTGCTGTGCACAGCTATTATGGATGTAGCATCAGCTTAAGGATTATGGTATTCAAGTAAGTAGAAACACCTCTTTTGTGTGATTCTAAGAGTGCAATTTCTATTGCTAATAATCCTGTTTCGCATAGTAGAACTAAGCATATAGAAATAAAATACCATTTTCTTAGAGAACATGTAGAAAAAGAAGACATTTCATTGGAATTTGTGAAAACAGATTATCAAATTGCAGATGTGTTTACTAAGCCCCTAGATGAGACCAAATTCAATAAATTCAAAATTGAATTAGGTATGTTAACCATTGATTAGTGTAATCACAAAATCATCAACAATGAAGTTGAAATGGTAACAAGACATTTATGTGATATAAAGACACATTGAAGTAGTATCAAGTACTTTGTAGTACTTATAAGTTTGTGTTGAACAAACAGAAATTAGCTAAGTAAAATGGTGTCGACACATTCAGTAATAATGTGTCGACTCCAGGTAGTAATGTCGACAAGTCAGAGATATTGTGTCGACACAGAAAATATGTGTCGACACTTAAGAATCTTATTGTCGACTTATCCAGGAATGTAGTGTCGACTTCACCAGGATAGTGGTGTCGACACTTACAGATTTTGTGTCGACACTTATACTAAGAGTCGACACAGAATTTCTGATGCTCTACTATATATCTCTGGTGTCGACATAACTGTAAATTGGTGTCGACACATAATAGACGGACTTGAAGTCGAGACAATAGAAGCTTGTGTCGACACATTCCATCTGTGTCGACACTTATAGTCTGTTTTTGGCGTCTTTTGATCTTCTTTAAACAGAAGGTATAAATAGGTCAAAAACTCATTCTGTCGACACGCTTACAAGGTTTTCGAAACCCTGTGTCGACATTCTCTCTCTCTCTCTCTTTCTCTCATCTTTCAAGCTTTCTCGACTGATCAATGGCGCCAAAGATTGAAGATAATGTGAATGAAGGATATGAGTTGGTACGCCAGGCCTTTGCTGCTGCCCCTCCAGATGTTCTCGGGGTTATCTCTCTCCTCTCCGACTCAGGATTAGAATTTCTGGTCTCCGAACCATCTAAGATATGGAAGAAGGAGGTGCATGAGTTCTTTACTTCTACATCTGTAGACTCTGACAGTCATGAGATAAAATCCACAGTTCATGGTCACCAGTGGAAATTACACCAAGTAAGTTAAGAACAATTCTACAATTACCTATAATTGAGAATGAAGAGGATGTCCCTGCTTCTAAATCAAGGGAGGCTCTTCAATGGTGTGGATTGGATTCCACCATGAAAATTGGAGCTGCTTTCAATAGGAAAGGAATGAATCAACAGGGCAAATTTCTGTCTAAGGTAGTTGGAAAAGTTATTCTGTGCAAGCCAGGTGGACATGATAGGATTTCCGCCTATATGTTCAGCCTAATGACCAGGATTGTTGTTTACAATTCCAACGGATTGGTCAACTGTAATCTTTGAAAAGATTAAGGAAGGAATCAAGAAGCCAAATCTGGCTAGAATAATGAGTATATACCTAAGTAAGGAGATTCCTGATGTTATGCAACAACAACCTGGAACAAAAATTAATCACATGAGAAGGATGGACATGAGATTGTTCTCCAGATGGGATAGGGTGCTGACCAAAGAGATGCCTGAAGTGGAAAGGCAGGATTCACCTGAGAAATCCCCAGGTCATGCTACCAGTACTGAGCACCCACAAGAAGAGCAAGTAAGACAAGAGGTTGAAGATCAGCCTGCTTCTACACAAGTTCAGGATGCCACAATACCTACAATTCAAGAAGAAGAAGTAAGAATACCAGCTCAACAAGTTTATTCACCTACACAGACTGTATCTACTCATGACCAGGTACAGGTGCAGGGGGAGCTGGTGTATTTCCCTACAAAAGACATTTCTAATATTTCTATTTCTGCACAGGTCCAGGAAAAGCAAGTGTCCTCACCTGCCCAGGACATCCCTAATACTGAACAAGTACAGGGGGAGAAGCTATCTGAGCAAGTGCAAGAAGATGTTCAAATTGATATATCTCAAAATTTGAATACTGCAGATGTTCCAGCCCAGAAGGAATATAGTCTAGAAGAGTTATTTCCAGATAATGAAATAATTACTGATAGAATGGAAGTGGAGCAAGAAATTGAGGGGGAGCCTGTGCATGTTGAGACTATACAACATGGCACTGAAGCTGCTGTTCCTCCTCCTCCCAAAGAAAGAGTTCAAATTGATAGTTCTTCTGATTTTGAGAATGAAGAAGCCATGATGGCTAAGAAGAGAAAACTTATGGTCTTCAAGAGAAGGAGCAAGAGCTATAAGCAGGCTCTACAGCCTACAGCACATCACACTCCTTCTGAATTTGATTATAACAAGTTTATGGTCGATTTACAAGTGAAATTGGATGAACACAGAGTGGCTATTGAAAAATATGTTGATGAAAACAACAAGACCCTGCAATTTGACTTGGCTCAGGATATAAAGTCTATTCGATTTGAAGTCAATATGCATAAGAAGGAGATGACAGATTGCTTCCATAAGGGAGGTAATGCTGTGGTATATTTGGCAAAATAACAGCAGTCCATCATTCCTAAAGTGGATGATATTGCTTTAAAGCAAAGCTATATTTTGGAAAATCAGATAAAGATGAATGACAATTTAACTGAATCTCATCATGAGATCATTAATGAATTGAAAAAGACTATTCCAGATCTGCCTGCAGCTAGAACAAAGGAAATGGAAGAATTTGATAAGAAAATCCAAGCTGCAATTGATTCTGTTAAAACTGATATCACTACCTCACAAAAGGACATATCTGACAAGCTTCTAAAGTTAAAACCATTTTTTAAAGAGGGTGTGAATTATCTGGATGGACAAATCAGATTTCAGAAGAAGGATCTAAGAGATCATATTTCTAGAGAAGCCATAAAGGTGGAGAGGTTGTTAGTTCATGCAGGCTCAGAGCACACCAAATGGGTGACCAATAGTATTCTAGCCATATTGGGATATCCACCATTGTGTGATGATGCTATGGTGGCTGAGTCAGGAATACAAACAAGTCTACTTGAAGGCAATCAACCTGAGGTTGCCCAAGTCATTTACCCTCCTCCAGATTATGATATGATTGATCAGCAAGTTCAAGGAATGTATAGTCCTCCAAAGGAGGTTACTAATGTTGTTATTGGGAAGGTTGATAAGCCTGAGGCTACTTTGAAAGAACAGCAAGATGCTCTACTATCTAAGAAAAGATTTAGAGAGCAGGCTGAACTTAAGCCAGACTTTGAGCAGTGGAGTCCTACTTACAGAAATATTATACTCACTACATGGAAGGCTGTCAAAGACCAACAACATGAAAGAGGAAAGTGGTTCAATGAGATGGAATGGCAGAAGTATGAAGCCAGGCAAGAGGCAATAGTACAGTTTAGAAGAAAAGCCAAGCTGGGTAGGCTGCCTCCAGATGTTCAGGAGCCGAGCAAGTACTTTCCAAAGACCTTTCATTATTTTGAAAGGCAAAGGCTCAAGGAAAAAGCAAAGAAGAAGGCTGATCTAAAAGGCAAGAAGCCAGCTGAAGATTCTGAAGCTCCTGTGAAGGCTCAAATTCTATCTGGCAAAGGGATTGTCATAAAAGAGCCTGATCAGTCTTAATTTTTAGTTCTTTCAAAGTATTTTGTAATGTTTTGATTAAATCATTAAATGTAAATCTCTATATTCAAACATTATCAAGTTATAAACAAAATGTTGTTTGGTATCATATAATGTTTATTCTGTGATGGATTGTTTTTATTTTGTTTATATTAAGTATTCCTGTTATGTCATATATCATCAGTTTATACTTTTTATAAATGGTGTATATCATTGGCTATAGGGTTATGTCTTCTCCAAATAGGGGAAGATTGTTGGGTACATTGGAAAATGTGTACCTGATTTGAAGAAGCCCAACTTAGCTCAATGATATACATCAAGGTGTATTTGATGTTGTTTTGAGTTAACATGTGCAGGTGAAGAAGTATTAAAGAATGCAGAAAAATATTCTAAGTCCACATGTCGACACCTGAAGAAATTTTGTCGACACTTCAGAATATTTGTGTCGACACTTCAGAATATCAGTATCGACACAGAGAAAGATAGTCGACCACATTTATGTCGACACTGGGAAGCAGTGTCGACACATAAAGAAAATCGTCGACCTCGGCACTGGGAAGCAGTGTCGACACAGTGAAAGATAGTCGACACCCAGAGAAAGTTAGTCGACTAGTGAAAGATAGTCGACCAGAGAAAAATAGTCGACTAGTGGAAGATAGTCGACTAGTGAAAGATAGTCGACCAGAGAAAGATAGTCGATTCACAGAAGAAGATAGTCGACCTCAACTGTGTCGACACTGGGTGGATTTGTCGACATCTTGAGATTGAGTCGACACATATTGGCCGAAGTCGACTATGCTTGTGTCAACACCAGAAGACTGAGTCGACACATTTTGGCAGAATTGAAGATTGCTGTGTCGACACCTGAAGGCTGAGTCGACACATACTGAGTTCTGAATCTACAACAACTGTGTCGACACACAGGACTTGTGTCGACACACTGCAGAGTCTAGACCAAGTTATTTTCTGAAGAAGCTGTGTCGACTTAAAGGCAACTTAGTCGACATCATCAAAGACTGTATCAACACCAAAGTCACTTGTGTCGACACAGATAGACAGATTGGTCTCGACACTTTCTAACAGACTGTCTCGACATTTTGCTGTCCAAGGCTAAGGAACTGGAACTGTTTGAAGACTTGACAGCTGTGGGTTGCCACCGTTTAACTGAAGCTGTCAGACCTGTCAGAAAACAGTTAGAAACCGGATCAGCCGGTTACCATGAAGAAAGTCTATAAATAGACACATTCAGAAGGAAATTAGAGCTAAGAAAAATAACTAAAAAGAAGATCTAAGAAGAAGAAACAGAAGGATTACGATCCTGTTGTTGTTTCAATTCAAGAAAGTGCTAAGCTCTAAAGAAGATCTTCATCAGAAGATCTAAGAAGAAGAAGAAGAAGTCTGAAGTATCAGAAAAGGTGTTGGATAGAGAGGGATCCAGTCATCTTGAAGAAGAAGAAGGAAGCCATCAGTGGTTTCTCAAGAAGCTGTTTGGAAATCAACTCAGCTAAGTTCAGATTTAAGAAGCTTTGAAGAAAGCTCAGATTCAGTTGATTTCATCAGCTGATCAAGAAGTGTCTTGTCCTCTTCTCTCTCAACAAAGGCAAGACATTAAAATATCTTTTCTAAATTTCTGTAGGATCTGTTTACACAGATCTGAGTTGTAAGCCTGTGTTATAAAGGCTGAGTATAGGAGAGATGATCTCTGAGTGGTAGGGCTATTTGTCTGAGTGTAGGAGAAGGTTATTCTCTGAGTGGTAGGCCTTGAGGCAAGGCTGAGGTAGGGCTGTTGAGCCTGAGTTGTAGGAACTTATCCAGGTTTTGAGCTGTAGGATCTGAGGATCTGAGAATAGTGGAAGTTTGGCCGAATCTAGCATACTGCTAGATAGGTGAAGGGGGAAAGTGGATGTACCCAGACCTTGGGGAACCACTATGAAACATTGTGCAATCTGTGATGCTTAGTTGTCTGTGAATGCTGTGCTAGTTGTTTTAATTTGTAATTGAATTCTGCCTAGAAGGATAAACAAGAAATTAGAACCTATTCACCCCCCCCCCCTCTAGGTGTTTAGGTTGTCTTGAAAGTAAAACTGTCACTCTTCAATACCGAAGGCTAAAGACGATTAGCCACTCATCGGTATGGGGACGGTATTATGGTTTTTATTGAAATATGAGTTTGAAGTTAAGTACTAAACAGTTATAAGAGAAAACATAAAAAACAGGGCAGTTAGATAAATTGAAAGAAAGCTAATTGATGCAGGCAATCACGCACACTTCAAAATCATAAAGAAATTAAGTAAAACAAGTCCTACTCGAATGAGTAAGTGGGTAATAAATGCAAGTACAAGTCCTACTCAAAACTGAGCAGGCGGTAAATGACAAGTCCTACTCAAAACTGAGTAGGCGGGAAATAACAAGTCCTACTCAAAACTGAGTAGGCGGTAAATGACAAGTCCTACTCAAAACGGAGTTGGCGGTAAATTAAAGCGTGCCATTAACTCTTAACGAGTAGGCGGAAATAAATGCACCCACGCATACACTGTACATAATTGAGAAAGCGATAAATAAAAGCATGAAAAGTTATCACCTACACTCACACACTCTACATAAATGAAGAAAGCAATAAAATTGCGAGTCCCGGCTCAAATGAGTGGGCGGGAGAATGAAAGCAATAAAACTATCCGCATACACTCACACACACTTACATGAAATTAAAAGAGCATATAGAAAACCTACCCTCATACACTCACACACACATAAAAATAACACAAAATGAATGTTATCTAAAAATTAAAACTACAACTTTTCTACCATTAAAACTTGCCAAAAACAAATAAAAAGATGAAATAAAAATTAAAGAAGCAAATGTTTTTCAAAATAACGTTGAAATAGAAGTTGTTGAAAAATTAAATCATTTACATTTTCATCCTTAGGATTTCATAAAAGTGATGAAAAAGTGAAAATAAAAATTAAAGGAACAAAAAAGTTTTACAATCCAAAAATAAAGCTAAGTAAGAAAAAACAAAACACTTTAAAACCTTGTTTACAATTTCATAGGAATGAAAATATAAGCCTTTAAAAGGTTTTCAATACAACTTTGATTTTGAAAAGAAAAACTTAAACAAAATTTTGCCATAATAACGACTCAATTTTTTGATAAAAGCCTAAATTAAAACCTATCATGACAACTAAAGAGAATATGAGAATGAACAAAGCATAAAAAAACAACATTTTCATTCCAACCTTGCATAAAAACAACATGGACAAAGATGAACATGACAACCTAGAATATAAAAAAAGGACAAATTACTCTCATACACACACACACACTTTTCATAAAGAGATTGAACAAATATGAACATGAGAATAAAAAGAAGAAAAATGAGACACCCAATTGCATTTTCATTCCAAGTAGTGAGAAAAAGAAAGAACATAATTTTTATTTCAATAATTAAAGCTATTACAAACTATTACAAAGCTAAAGGGAAAGCTAAAACAAACATAAGAAGGGAGGGGGGATGGAGAAAGTCTCCTTACATGAAGATGGAAGTGCACCAAGGGCAACCCACAAAACACAGTAAAATTGGCTCAAAAAAGAGAACCCTTGGGCATTACAAAAATTTTTTATTTATAGTCAAAATTTCGGGTGTGACATGCCCTAGGTCCCGTTTGTGACTGGGGGTGTGTCACAGCTGCCGTGTTTGACATGGTGACTTCGGCGAGCTGCCGCCATTCCAGAAGGTTTGGGAAGGGCCACGTGTCCGTAACGGGCGTGACAGGTGTCCGACACGGGCGTGACTGGGGGGTGTGACTTGGACAACTGGAAGTTCTCATGTTGGCATCGTTGAGTGTGAAAAAGCATTGAGTGTCGACATCGACATGGGCGTGACGTGCTTGGACACGGGCGAGACATGATGGCGTTGAGTGTTGAACTGTAAAATCGTTGATTGTCGACTGCCCGAAGGCGTTGAGTGCTTGACACGGGCGTGTCGGGCAATGACACGGGCGTGTCAGGTCAAATTTTTACTTTTTTCTGAATTTTTCTAGAAAACAAAAATAACTAAGTTAGAAATTAAATATACAAAATATGAACAATTTATTGAACAAAACAAACAAAAAAGAGCAAAAATAAAGTAAAATATCATAATAACAATACAATAAAAGTAGGTATAATTACAACTTATCAAATACCCCCATACTAAAGCTTTGGTTATTCTAGAGCAAATGTTTGAGGTGAACTTATAAGGAATAATAAAAAACTCGGAGTTCTTCTACCGCTAAATTAATTATAAGAGAGATCTAAATAAATATACGGGGTGTAAGAGTTAAGTCCTAAAATTATGTAGATGATTTAAACAGGGCAAAAGTTTTGGCCAAAAGACTTCTTGATGTAATCAAATAGAAAGCAATAATTGTATTGGTTAGATTAACAAAAAAAGTGTGGAATTATTTGAACTCTAGCTTATAGGAGTTTTACTGGAAATAATGCAATTTACGAATTATGCTCTCAAAAAGATTTTTTGAATTAATTCTAGAGTCATGAAAATGGCTAATGGGGGTTGATGTTGGTTGATGAAGATACTTGGATTTTGAGGCGAGGTGATTTTTTATCGAACCTCCAATTTTTTTGATTTGGATATTATAGGAAAACGAAATCTTATTTTCCTTAACATGAAATTTTTTTTTCTTCTTCATAATAAGAATTAACCCAATGTATATGTGTAAGAGTAATGAATTTTATCCTCTTACTCCGTAACATATAATCTTTTAATTTATTGGGTGCCTATGATTACGGAATGAAATCTTATTCACATTGACATAAGATCTTTTTTTGGGGGAAAAATTTTATCATACCAAGTAGGTCATGATAAGTAAGGGGAGAAAGAGAACTAGATTTTTAATTAAAAAAATTTTGAGAGCAACCTTTATAAATTGTACGTTCCAATTTTTCAGAAAGCTAAAAGTAAACATAATTGAATTCTATAGTCATTATTTTCTAACATATACATGTGCTCCTATATATGAAAAATTAGAAGTAGTGCTTAAAACGAGTCCCCTATCTTTAACAAAGCATAATAAATTCTTTAAAACTTAACCCCAGATATTTAAAATTTTCAATCTATAATTAACAAACGCATAATGAACAAAGAATTGATCAAATTCTCATATAAATAAACTCAAACCAAAAGTTTTGGATAGCAAGAAACTTAAGAATGATATATTTGATTTATTTGTTTCATAAATTATATTTTTTTAATTTTGGAAGTTATTATCTTTCTTTTTTGTATTTTTGTATTTATTTCTTTAATATGTACATACTAAAGAAAGAAAAATGCGAAAATAATTTTTTTTTGGATATTTGAGTTTTGCGATTTTTTTTTTTTATTTTTAAGAAAACTTTCCGTCTATTTACACAAATTTGGGAGAAAAAAAGAAGTTATTTACAAGGATGAGAGGGAAAAAGGGAGAGGGGAAAGAGAAAGAATATTTACAAAAATACTTACAAAATTTATTTAAAAAAAATATTCACAAAATTTATTTACAAAAATTAAAACTTGGTTGCCGCGAGATGACTCGTTATGTGGATGGCTCGATGAGCCGGATCTTGCAGACTGAGTTAAAAAAAAAGAGAAAGTTTCAAAAATGAAACTTCAAAATTTTTTTTGATTTTTGTGTTTTATACATATATATTTTTTGAAGTTTTGAATTTTTTTTTCTAAATTTTTTTTTGTTTATTTTTAAATATATATATATATATTTGTTTTTTTTGAAATGAAATGCGGAAAATAAAGGTGCAGAAAAAGAAAGTACGAAAATATGAAAACACCCCCATACTTAGTTCCAACATTATCCCCAATGTTGTATGCTAAGCATGAGGAACAAAATAGAAGCTATATGTACAAAAAAAGAGAAAGAGGGGGCAGGAAACGTCCCTGATCCGCGCTCGGGGAAGCCCATTAGAAACCCTGTAGTTATTAGAAAAATAGAAAACCTGATAAATAAAGAGCGGAAAAAAGATAAGCCTGGGGTGCCTCCCAAGAGCACTTTGTTTAAATTCATGTAGCTTGACTATATTAGCGGGGATTATATATGTAGAAGGGTTATGGTTTCGCTCCAACCAATCACAGGGTCGCCCGCTATATAAGACTTTAACCGATGACCGTTCACTTTAAAAGTACCTTTTTCGGGGTGGGAGATGAGTATGGTCCCATATGGCCAAACCTCTTCAACCTTGAAGGGGCCGAACCATCGCGATTTTAGTTTACCCTGGAAAAGCCTAAGACATGAATTGTACAGAAGGACAAGATCGCCTGGAGAAAAATGTTTTTGGACTTTAATTTTTCGATTGTGATATAACTTAGAACGCTCCTTATAAAACTTATTGCTCTCATAAGCGTTCGCAAGCCATTCATCGAGCTCGTTTAGTTGCAGTTTTCTATTCTGAGAGGCTAAGTTAGAGTCGAGGTTTAAAAGTTTTAATGTCCAAAGTGCTCGATGTTCTAGTTCGATACGCCCATAACGCGTCGTCAAGCTTAACGGACCAATCTTTCCGATTAGGTGAAACGGTTTTTTCTAAAATTCGTTTAATCTCTCGATTTACTACCTCAACTTGGCAACTTGTTTGCGGGTGGTAGGGGGTGGGAAGTTTATGCGTGACTTTATATTTAGCTAACGTCTTAGCCATTAGAGTGTTACAAAAATGCGTTCCGCTATCACTAGCAATTGTGCGTGGCGTGCCAAAGCGAGAAAATAATTTTTTTTAGAAATGTAACGACAACTCACGCATCGTTTGTGGGGAGAGCTTGCACTTTCTCCCCCTCGATACGTAGTCGACCGCCACTAAAAATATACCTATTTTTATAAAAAGGAGGTAAGGGGCCTATAAAATCTATGCCCCATAGATCGAAGACTTTGCATTCTAAAAACATGTTTTGGGGCATCTCGTCTCGACGAGAGATGTTACCCGACCGCTGACAGCTATCGCATGCGCGCACAAAATTGTGCTCGTCTTTGAAGAGAGTGGGCCAAAAGTAGCCTGCCTCTAGCGCCTTCCTAGCAGTCTGGTTGGCTTGATAGTGCCCCCCGGCTGGACCCTCGAGGCAGTGCCTTAATATTTGTGTGCACTCCACACCCGCGACGCATCTTCGAACTGCTTGGTCTGCGTAGATACTGTAAAGAAATAGGTCCTCCCAAAAGTAAATTTTCAAGTCGGAAAAGAATTTCTTCTTTTGATGACTTGAAAATTCTTTTGAAAGTACCTGTGTGACTATGTATTTCGCAAAATCTACGAACCAAGGAGAAGATGACGAAGACGAACAAAGGGCAAGAAGGCATTCGTCGGGGAATCTGTCATTTATTTCAGATTCGACGAGAGCTTCCGCACCCGGATTTTCTAAACGGGAGAGGTGGTCTGCCGCAAGATTTTCAGTGCCCTTCTTATCTCGGATCTCCAAGTAAAATTCTTGAAGGAGAAGAATCCATCGAAGATGGCGGGGCTTCGCATCGGTTTTAGCTAGTAAATACTTAAGGGCGGAGTGATCGGTAAAAATGATAACTTTAGAAAGCGTTAAGTACGAGCGAAACTTATCGAAAGCGAAAATGACGGCTAAGAGTTCCTTTTCCATCATCGTGTAATTCACTTGTTAGAAAGTGAGCGTCTTGCTAGCGTAATAAATAGGATGAAAATTTTTTTCTACGCGTTGGCAAGAACAGAGCCTAAGGCATTATCACTAGCGTCGCGCATGATTTTGAATGAAAGGGACCAATTAGGGGCCCCTTGAATTGGAGAATTGATAAGTTTTTGTTTTATAAAATTAAAGACAGACTCGCAATCGCTACTAAAGACAAAAGGTGATTCCTTTTCCAAGAAGTGAGTAAGCGGCTTTGTTATTTTTGAAAAATCTTGAATGAAGCACCTATAAAAGCCCGCGTGGCCTAAGAAACTCCTAATAGATTTTATGTTAGTCGACTGAGGAAGTTTTTCTATGATTTCTACTTTGGCCTTAACGACCTCTATCCCTTTAATCGAAATCTTATGGCCGAGGACCAAACCTCCTCGAACCAGAAAGTTACACTTTTCGCAATTTAAATCAAGATGCGTATCCTCGCATCGCTTGAGGACACGATCAAGATTACGAAGACAATCCGGGAAAGAGCATCCGAATATAGAAAAGTCATCCATAAATACTTCCATAATATCTTATACTAGCTCGCCAAAGATTGCTAGCTTACATCTTTGGAATGTAGCCAGCGCATTACAGAGGCCAAATGGCATTCTTCGGTAGGCGAAGGTGCCAAAGGGGCAAGTAAAAGTTGATTTCTCTTAGTCTTCGGGGGAAATTGGGATTTGGAAAACCCCGATACACCGTCGATAAAATAATAAAATGGATGACCGGAAAGACGCTCGAGAATCTTGTCAAGGAACAGTAGTGGGAAATGGTCCTTGCGGGTGGCATGATTAAGTTTGCAATAATCGATGCACACACGCCAACCCGTAACAGTACAAGTTGGGATGAGCTCTTTGTGCTCATTAGCCACTACGGTCAGGCCGCCCTTCTTGGGCATAATATGAATGATACTAACCCATGTACTATAAGAAATGGGATAAGTAATCCCCGCATCTAATAATTTAATTATCTCAGTTTTCACGATGTCTTTCATGTTTGGGTTAAGACGTCGCTGCGGCTGAATGGTTTTGCGGCAATTATCGTTTAAGAAAATTTTATGAGTGTAGAAAGAAGGGTTAATCCCCTTAAGGTAAGAAATTTTCCATACAATTGCGTGGCGATGTTTAAGCAAAACCTCCAATAAATCGGAGGTCTCCGAATTGCTTAAATGCAAAGAAATGATTACCGAGAGTGTATCATTTTTCCCCAAAAAGGCGTATTTGAGGGATTCGGGTAATGGTTTGAGATCTAGGGTGGGCGGTTCTTCTAGCGAGGTTTTAGTTCTAACATCTTTTGAACCAATTGGTTCAAAAGGCACATCCGTAGACACATCCTCATCGCAATAAAAATTTTCGAGTGAAAAAAATATCTTCGTTTATAAACTCGAACTCGAAAACCGGAGAAGAACAAACTCCAAAAAAAGAATCTAAAGAGTAGCAGAAATCGTTGCTCGGCGACGAGTCTTCCATTGAGGGGTTAATAGAAAAAGTAACTTGGTCGTCTCCTATCCGAAGGAGAAGATGACCGTTACTTACATCGATTAGCGCGCGTGAGGTTATGAGGAAAGGGCGACCGAGTATTATTGGTACCTCGGCGTCCTCCTCGATGTCTAAGATGACGAAGTCCACCGGGAAGATGAACTTGTCTACTCGGACAATAACATCCTCAACTACCCCAATGGGGAAACTAACCGAGCGATTCGCTAGGTGGATGTGCATATTCGTAGGAGAAGGTGTACCCAAACCTAATTGCAGGAAGAGCAAGAACGACATCAAATTAATGCTCGCGCCTAAGTCTGCCAAGGCGTATTTTACTAATACATCGCCAAAAAGGCACGGGATGGAAAACTGTCCCAGGTAATTTTGTTTTGAGGGCAACTTACTAGTAAGAGCCACCGAGTAGACAACGTTAAGAGAAATATGCCAAATATCTTCAAGTTTTTGTTTGTTAGAAAGAAGCTCTTTTAAAAATTTTGTATATTTAGGCATTTGCGAGATTGCCTCGCAAAAAGGAACATTAATATGAATTTGTTTAAGTAATAAAATAAATTTTTCATATTGAGAGTTCACTCGCTCGTTATCTAACTTATGCGGGTAGGGCAGTGCCTTGTTTAAAATAGTTTTGTCGTTTAAAATCGGTAAGGGCTGCGTAATCGAAGAAGATGGAAGAGGGGTCGGAGGTGAAATATGTACCTAAGGATCGATCCGTTTTGGATCGAACACCTCCTTACCGCTACAGAGGGTTATAGCGTTGGCATTCTCCCGTGGATTGGGCTCCGTATTCCCAGGCAGTGCCCCTAGTGCGTATTCCGACATAAGTTACGCCAGCTATCCAACCTGTATTTCTAAATTTTTAAGCGATCCGGTGATGTTCCAGATATTGGACTCGTTGGACGCGATGTATTTATTAAAATTTCCCTCCACCGGGGACGGCTTCATAGGAGGGGGAGGAGGAAACGTGGGCGCAAAAGAAGTAGGAGGAGGGTACTGCGCATTGTTCGGGTTACTCCATGAAAAATTTGGGTGATTCCTCTAACCCGGATTATAGGTATTACTATAAGGGTTATTTTGGGGAAAGGAGGGACGAACCGGATTTCCCATGTAGTCCACGAACTCATTGACTACGCAGAAGTTAGAGGGGGGAAGAAAACAAGGCGGAGTGTCTGAGGCAACAGACATCTCCATCACTTGCTTAGTTAGCCTTTCGACTTGAAGGGCTAGCTGAGCAGTGGCATCCACTTCAAAAAGGCCCGCCTGCTTATGGCACGCCCGCGGGACGTTCCATTGGTAGGCGTTCATAGCCATTTCTTCGAAAAGAGCCTGGGCGGCCGTGGGGGTCTTATTATTCAGAGTGCCCCCGGCAACGATGCCAAAAACTTGATGGCCGCAAAACAGAGACCGACTGTGGTTGGTTCGAAATGGTCTGATTCCGCGGGCTAGTTTGAAGATCGAGTTTTCTAACGAAAGGAGGCAAGTGCACCTATAGAAAGTAGTACTCAATATTCGGGAGAATATCGAGGTTGTATTGTTCTCGGGGGCGCGTTAATTATATCTACTCTTCCAGGAAGACTATTATCTTACTATCTGTAAGGTGAGATTTTTAGTTAATGAAGGCGGAAAGAAAAGAGAGCATAATTTTACTTAGATTAATTCGATGACGGGTTAACGCTCGGCATTGAATTGAATTAAGACTAAAATAATTCTTAACAATTATTGAAAAGAGTTTTTAAATTAATAAAAGGCACTTGGCCGTGGAGGTTCCAAAGACATGAGCTCACCTGGGTCTAGGGATATCGCTCACCTGGACGCTAAGGCTATTCGACCGAACATTAGTCCGACGAAGGATTCCCATTAACGCCCGCATTACGCTAAGAACCCGCTATTGGGTGGGGAATCCAATTTGGTAGAACTACGCTCGTCCTCTCTCAAGGGTATGTACATAATTCTATTGACCCAAGGGGGATCAGTCCACACGCACAGCCTCTCGGCTAGCTAGCGTATGGATAACAGAAATAGAGCCCACACATCGATTATGTGGTCCTACGCATCGTTAACCCGGGGCAAACCTTAAGTCCTTAAATTAAAATAAAAATAAAGAACCTTAATTATTTTGAATCATTTTATATGTCCCAATGCTCTTCGATGCCGAAGGCTAAAGACAATTAGCCATTCATCAGTATGGAGACGGCTTTATGGTTTTTAGTGAAACGTGAGTTTGAATTTAAGTACTAAACCGTTATAAGAGAAAACATAAAAAAAGGGCGGTTACATAAATTGAAAGAAAGCTAATTGATGCAGGCACTCACGCAAACTTCAAATCCATAAAGAAATTAAGTAAAGCAAGTCCTACTCGAATGAGTAGGAGGGAAATAAATGCAAGTAGAAGTCCTACTCAAAATAGAGTAGGTGGTAAATGACAAGTCCTACTCAAAACTGAGTAGGCGGGAAATAACAAGTCCTACTCAAAACTGAGTAGGCGGTAAATAGCAAGTCCTACACAAAACTGAGTAGGCGATAAATTAAAGCGCCCCGTTAACTCATAACGAGTAGGCGGAAATAAATGCACACACCCACACACTCTACATAATTGAGAAAACGATAAATCAAAGCAAGAAAAGTTATCACCTACACTCACACACTCTACATAAATGAAGAAAGCAATAAAATTGCGAGTCCCGGCTCAAATGAGTGGGCGGGAAAATGAAAGCAATAAAACAATCCTCATACACTCACACAAACTAACATGAAATTAAAAGATAATAATGAAAATCTACCCTCATACACTCACACACACATAAAAATAACACAAAATGAAAGTTATCTAAAAATTAAAAATACAACTTTTCTACCATTAAAACTTTCCAAAAACAAATAAAAAGATGAAATAAAAATTAATGAAGCAAAAGTTTTTGAAAACAAAGTTGAAATCAAAGTTGTTGAAAAATTAAAACGTTTACATTTTCATCCTTAGGATTTCATAAAAGTGATGAAAAAGTGAAAATAAAAATTAAATGAACAAAAAATTTTACAATCCTAAAACAAAGCTAAGTAAAAAAAAACAAAACACTTTAAAACCTCTTTTACAATTTCCTAGGAATGAAAATATAAGCCTTTAAAAGGTTTTCAATACAACTTTGATTTTGAAAAGAAAAACTTAAACAAAATATTGCCATAATAACGACTCAATTTTTCATAAAAGCCTAAAATAAAACCTATCTTGACAACTAAAGAGAATATGAGAATGAACAAAGCATAAAAAAACAACATTTTCATTCCAACCTAGCATAAAAACCACATGAACAAAGATGAACATGACAACCTAGTATATAAAAAAAGGACAGATTACTCTCATACACACAATCCCACTTTTCATAAAGAGATTGAACAAAGATGAACAGGAGAATAAAAAGAAGAAAAATGAGCCACCCAAATGCATTTTCATTCAGAGTAGTGAGAAAAAGAAAGAACATAATTTTTATTTCAATAATTAAAGCTATTATAAACTATTACAAAGCTAAAGGGAAAGCTAAAACAAACATAAGAAGGGAGGGGGGAGAAAGTCTCCTTACATGAAGATGGAAGTGCACCAAGGGCAGCCCACAAAACACAGTAAAATTGGCTCAAAAAAGTGAACCCTTGGGCATTACAGAAAATTTTTATTTATAGGCAAAATTTCGGGTGTGAGATGCCCTAGGTCACGGGCGTGATAGGGGGCGTGTCACAGCTGTCGTGTTTTACTTGGTGACTTTGGCGAGCTGGCGACATTCTGGAAGGTTAGGGAAGGGCCACGTGCCCGTCACAGGCGTGACAGGTGTCAGACACGGGCATGACTGGGGGCGTGACTTTGAAAGCTGGCAGTTCTTATGTCGGCAGCATTGAGTGTAAAAAAGCGTTGAGTGTCGACATCGACACGGGCATGACGGGCTTGGACACGGGCGTGACATGATGGATTTGAGTGTTGAACAGTAAAATCGTTTAGTGTCGACTGGCTGAAGGCGTTGAGTGCCTGACACGGGCGTGTCATGCAATGATACGGGTGTGTCAGGTCAAATTTTGACATTTTTCTGAATTTTTCTGGAAAACAAAAATAACTAAGTTAGAAATAAAATTTATAAAATATGAACAATTTATTGAACAAAAAAAACAAAAAAGGGAAAAAATAAAGTAAAATATCATATTAACAATACTATAAAAGTAGGTATAATTACAACTTATCAACTTTATTTGTAAATCATGTAGGTGATTATTCTCCGAGTGCAGGAGCGTGGTTCTCCGAGTGGTAGGAAGTTTTCATCTTTCGAGTGTAGATCCATTTGGATCGTGTTTGTAAGAACTTGGTTCCGAGGCGTAGGATTGTTTTCAATCCGAGATAGTGGAGTAGTCGAGTCTAGTGATTTGCTAGATCGGTGAGGTAAAGTTGACGTACCCAAGTTTGGGGAACCACTATAAATCTTCTTGTCTTTCTGTGATTACTTGTGCAAGATCGCTAAAATTTTAATTTCGCAAATAGACGCACGATTCACATATTCACCCCCCTCTAGGTGATTTAGGTTGACAACTTTCCACTTTTAATTGGTATTAAGGGGGGTTTATAGTTAAAAGGTTAACACCTTGATCAATTTCCTCTCGAAAGTTGTCACATGGATATTCAAGCAAAGGACAAGGTCAAAGATTTTGCCAAGCTTCCTTTGTGCACAAAGAATAACTTTCCCATGTGGAAAGAGAGAATTAAAATTTTTATGGTAGCTGTGGATCCCCGGATCTTCATGATTGTTGAAGAAGGTCCCTACATTCCTATGACTATCTCCACCATAGATCCAACCAAGAAAGTTCCTAAGAAATTGATGGATCTAGATAAGGACGAGATTGCACTTGTCTCTTTGGATAAGAAAGCTAAAAATATTATAGCAAGTGCAATCGATGACTCGATGCTGCAGAATCTAATTCACTGCCAATTGGCTAAGGAGATGTGGAAGTCTCTAGTTACTTTGATGGAAGGTACTCAAGAAGTGAGGGATGATAGAAGGTTCCTACTGAACCAGAAATATAAAGCCTTCAAGCAAGGGTCAAAGGAGACCATTGCAGATACCTTTGAGAACTTCTTCAAGATAGTGAATGGCCTAAGAGTGTGTGGACGAGTCTTCACTAATGGGGAGCTGAATGATAAGTTTCTGAGATCTCTCACAAAGGAATGGGACAACAAAGTATGTGCCATCCGGGAGTTTGGCAGACTAGCAGAGACAGACCCACAAAATCTATTTGGCAAGCTGATGTCCTATGAACTGCAGATCAATTCCAGAAAAGCTGAAGAAGAGAAAAGTAACTTCTCCTCAAAAGAGAAGTCGGTTGCTTTAAAGGCTGACAGTTCAAGGAAGGGAAAAGCTGCCTCACCAGCACTTGCTAAAGAAGTAAGTGAAAAAGAAAGCTCTGAGCCAAGCACCTCAGGCTCAGAACTATCTGAAGGAGAGTTCTCATTGCTCTCTCAGCAGTTCAAGAAAGTCTTGAACAAGAAGAAGCAGTGGAGAGGCAAGGATTCCTCATACAAAAGATCACGACATAACGGTGATTAGCGAAAGAAAGGCTCGAGTAGCCATGACAGGTATAACTCTAAATAGAACAAAGAGATTTCTACTGACATCGTTTTCTACTATTGTAACAAACCAGGTCACATCATAGCCGACTGCCCCCACAAGAAGAAGGATGGTGGAAGAAAAGAGGAAAAGAAGTCCTCATACAAAAAGAAGTGGTTAGAGAAGAGCTTGTTAGCAAAGAAGGGCAAGACTCTTAGTGACTCCGACTCATCTGAGTCGAGTGAAGAAGAGGAAGCCTACTTCGGGCTCATGGCTCATTCTGATGTGAACAAGAGCCCCAGTTCACTAGGGAGGTAAATCTCACACTCCTCTCTCTGAATCTGAAAGTTCTGAGCATGATCATGAGGATAGCTCTTCTGACGATGATTCGGAACTTATGGCAAAGTACAAGGAGTTGATCATGACCTACGACAAATGTCGTCGAGTCGTGAAAACTCAGGCAAAAGAGATTAAGTCTCTAAAGGCTATTGAGAGCAGCTTGAGAGAAGAAGTCTCTAAGACTGACTCTCTTCAAGAGAACCTCAAACTTGCTGTTGAGGAATACAGTCAAGCTCTGGAGCACCTCGACCTTAAGGAGAAAATCATCAAAGAGTTGGAAGAACAACTCATAGCTTAAAAGAAACTTGTTGAAAGTTTCTCGAAGCCAAAAAATGTTCTTCCACTCATTTCTGAGTTCTTAGCTAAGACCAAGGGTGCTGGACTAGGCCATGAGGGTGCTCCTAGTAAGTCTTCTAGGAGAAATAAGGCTCAACGGAAGAATAAGGCTGCCAAGAAGGCCTTTGCCAAAGAAAAAGGGAAAGCCCCTCTGGATCAAACTGTATTTAAGAAAGTCATCTTTCAAACAAATAAGTTTGATCTAGACTCGTCCTATGGTCACTTGACCAGGCCTACTTATGTAGAGCCAAAGTATCGGTACCAAGGATGGACTCGCCCTCAAAACGTTGGTGAGCGTGTATTTAAGGAACCTTATGAAGAAGTGACTCTTCAGGGCTATGGTCCATATAATCATGGACAAAACTTCAAGAATGCACCGAAAGTAAAGCCTGTTGTGGAAAGGCCTAAAAAGGAGAAGAAATCATGTGATTGTCATCACCATGAAGCTTTTTCCTCCAAGAGTGCCGCCCCTGCTAGACCATCACTTCAGAAAATCAAGCAGGAGTACATAAGGCAAAATACAACAGGTTCGACTGTTGGTGCTGTGGCAAAATTGGTCATTTCTCCATCGATTATTGGTTCAATACTAGGAAGGTTGCTACTCCTCAAGTTGGCAATATGAGACTGACCACTCAGAATGCTAATCTTCGTAAGGGGAGCATTCTAACTCGAGACTAAGGACCAAAACAAGTTTGGGTTCCTAAGGCAAAGTGATCATGAATGCAGGTATGTCCAAAGGCCACCAAAATACCAATCTGGTACTTGGACAGTGGATGCTCTCTGCACATGACTGGGACAAGAAGCCTACTCCAGAATTTCACATGAGTCTGCAATGGACCAAAGGTCATCTTTGGAGGTTCAGATCAAGGAATAACCAAAGTCTACGGTATGAAAACTAATAGTAGCGTATCCTTTTCGGATGTAGCTTATGTTGAGGGATTGGAACACAATCTCATAAGCATAAGTCAACTATGCGACAAAGGATACATAGTTTTATTCCACGCTGATAAGTGCTTTATAAAGTCTGTTGACAATATGGAAACAATTCTATCAGGCACTCGAAGCAGGAATATATTTTGCTTAAATTTCATTTGTATAGATTCTTCTACACCAGTGTGTCTTTTGGTAAAAGATAGTGCGTCTCTAGGTGATCAATGGCACAAGAGGATAGCACATATTAATTTTAAAACTATTAATAAACTGTTCTCCCAGAACTAAGTGCGTGATGCCCCTAATGTCAAGCACATCAAAGAGAGACCTTGTCATGCATGCGTAAAAGGCAAGCAAACAAGGGCTACCTTTAGAAGCATTGCAGGAAAAAACTCTAATAGGTGTTTCCACCTACTTCATATGGACTTGTTCGGTCCACTACAAATTAGAAGTTTAGGAGGTAAGGATAATACGTTTGTAATTGTTGTTGATTACTCGCGCTTTGCGTGGGTGTTCTTTCTAAAACACAGATCATATACCTTCGATATCTTTACAAATTTTGTCAGGAAGGTCCAGAATGAATACAACTGTTCCATAGTCAAAATCAGAAGTGATAATGGAACATAGTTCAAATCTGGGACCATGACATAATTCTGTGAAAGCCTAGGTATCTTTCATGAGTTTTCCTCTCCTCGCACTCCACATCAAAATGGAGTAGCTGAGAGAAGGAATAGAACACTCATAGAGGCCTGTAGGACCATGTTGAGTGACACTTCACTACAAGAGTACTTCTGGGCTCAAGCCGTCAACACTGCATGTCACGTGCAAAATCGAGCCCTCATAAAAAAGAATCATGATAAGACACCTTATGAACTTCTAAAAGGCAGGAAACAGACTGTATCATATTTTAGAATTTTTGGCTGTAAATGCTTCGCACTTAACAATGGTAAGTATCATACTACCAAGTTTAGTGAGAAAAGCTTTGAATGTATTTTTGTAGGATATAGCAGCTATAGTAAGGCATACAGGATTTTCAATAGAAAAACTCTGGTGGTAGAGGAATCCATACATATTGTATTTGATGAGACGAGCTTGCTGCAAAGCAAATCGTCTACTGTGCTTTTTGAAGATGCAGGTACAAGGCTCAAAGAAATTAGTTTGGATGAATCAACCGAAGGTAATGATGAAAAGTTCATCAAGATCACCTCTCCAACTCCTATTGGAGAGGTAGAGGATCAAGATGAAAATACTATCCAAGTTGATTAAGTCACTCTAGTGGCTGAAGAAGTCCAAGATGCGAGGAATCTAGAGCTCAGACATCTGAAGGATCACCCAATGGACTAGATCATAGGAGATCCACGGGATGGTGTCAGAACTCATCGAGATACAACTAACAAGAATCTCTATTTAAGTTTTCTCTTGCAGGTTGAACCAAAGAAGTTTAAGGAAGCAAACTCAGACTCATCGTGGATCTTAGCCATGGAAGAAGAACTGAATCAGTTCAAGCGCTGCAAAGTTTGGATGCTTGTTCCAAGACCAAAATGTAAAAATTTAATCAGAACGAAATGGGTATACCGGAACAAGTTGGATGAGGATAGAACTATCATAAAGAACAAGGCAAGACTCGTCGCCAAAGGATATTGTCAAGAAGAAGGGATCGACTTCGACAAGACATACGCACCAGTGGCAAGGCTGGAGGCCATCAGACTGTTCCTAGCTTATGCTGCACTGAAGGGCTTCACCGTCTATCAAATGGACGTGAAGTCCTCCTTCCTAAATGGTGACATAAAGGAAGAGGTGGATGTGGAACAACCCCCAGGTTTTGTTGATCCTAACTTACCCGATTACATTTATTTATTATCTAAAGCGTTGTATGGTTTGAAACAAGCTCCTCGAGCTTGGTACGAAACGCTATCTAGCTTTCTCCTCGAGAACAAGTTCACAAGGAGAAAGATAGATAAGACATTATTTCTTAGGGAAATTAAAGACAAGATTTTGCTAGTGCAAATCTATGTCGACGCCATTATTTTTGCCTCTACAGACGACAACCCTTGCAAAAAGTTGTCTAAACTTATGCAAGGGAAGTTTAAAATGAGTAGTATAGGAGAGCTGAAATATTTCTTAGGACATCAGATGAAACAATCTGAAGATGGAATTTTTATCTCACAGACAATGTTCACCAAAGAGTTGATTAAGAAATTTGGAATGGAGAGTGCAACCTCTATAAGGACTCCAATGGCCTCAGCTATGTCTCTGGACAAGGATGAGAAAGGGAAACCTTTTGATGAAACCAAATACAGAAGCATAGTGGGAGCCTTGCTCTTTCTTACTGCCAGTAGACCATACATAATGTTCTCCCCACACGTTTCTGTGCTTGATTCCAAGTGAACTGTAAGAAATCTCATTATGCTGCTGCAAAGCAGATCATGAGATACCTTAAAGGTACACCGAATCTTGGCTTATGGTACTCAAGAAGTAATGACAACGAACTAATTGGTTTCTCAGATGCAGACTTTGTAGGTAGCAAAGATGACAAGAAAAGCACTTCTTGAATGTGTCAGTTCCTTGGAAGAAGGCTTATCTCATGGAATAACAAAAAACAAAACTGTGCGTCTCTAGGTGATCAATGGTACAAGAGGCTAGCACATATTAATTTTAAAACTATAATAAACTGTTCTCCCATAACTTAGTACGTGATGCCCCTAATGTCAAGCACGTCAAAGAGAGACCTTGTCATGCATGCGTAAAAGGCAAGCAAACAAGGACTACCTTTAGAAGCATTACAGGCAAAAACTCTAATAGGTGTTTCCACCTACTTCATATGGACTTGTTCGGTCCACTACAAATTAGAAGTTTAGGAGGTAAGGATTATACGTTGGTAATTGTTGATGATTACTCGCGCTTTGCATGGGTGTTCTTTCTAAAACACAAGTCAGATACCTTCGATATCTTTACAAATTTTGTCAGGAAGGTCCAGAATGAATACAACTATTACATAGTCAAAATCAGAAGTGACAATGGAACGGAGTTCAAATCTTGGGCCATGACAGAATTCTGTGAAAGCCTAGGTATCTTTTATGAGTTTTCCTCTCCTCGCACTCCACAGCAAAATGGAGTACCTGAGAGAAGGAATAGAACACTCATAGAGGACTGTAGGACCATGTTGAGTGACGCTTAACTACCGGAGTACTTCTTGGCTTAAGCCGTAAACACAGCATGTCACATGCAAAATCGATCCCTCATAAAAATGAATCATGATAAGACACCTTATGAACTTCTAAAAGGCAGGAAACCGACTGTATGTAATTTTAGAATTTTTGGCTGTAAATGCTTCGTAATTAACAATGGAAAGTATCATACTACCAAGTTTAGTGAGAAAAGCTTTGAAGGTATTTTTGTAGGATATAGTAGCCATAGTAAGGCATACAGGATTTTCAATAGAAAAACTCTGGTGGTAGAGGAATCCATACATATTATATTTGATGAGACGAGCTTGCTGCAAAGCAAATCGTCTACTGTGCTTTTTGAAGATGAAGGTACAAGGCTCAAAGAAATTAGTTTGGATGAATCGACCGAAGGTAAAGATGAAAAGTTCATCAAGATCACCTCTCCAACTCCTATTGGAGTGGTAGAGGATCAAGATGAAAATACTGTCCAAGTTGATGAAGTCACTCTAGTGGCTGAAGAAGTCCAAGATGCAAGGAATCTAGAGCTACGACATCTGAAGGTTCACCCAATGGACCAGATCATAGGAGATCCACGGGATGGTGTCAGAACTCGTCGAGATACAACTAACAAGAATCTCTATTTAAGTTTTCTCTTGAAGGTTGAACCAGAGAAGTTTAAGGAAGCAAACTCAGACGCATCGTTGATCTTGGCCATGGAAGAAGAACTGAATCAGTTCAAGCGCTGCAAAGTTTTGATGCTTGTTCCAAGACAAAAATGTAAAAATGTAATTGGAATGAAATGGGTCTACCAGAACAAGTTGGATGAGGATAGAACTATCATAAAGAACAAGGCAAGACTTGTCGCCAAAGGATATCGTCAGGAAGAAGGGATTGACTTCGACAAGACATACGCACCAGTGGCAAGGCTGGAGGCCATTAGACTGTTCCTTGCTTATGCTGCACTGAAGGGCTTCACCGTCTATCAAATGGACGTGAAGTCCGCCTTCCTAAATGGTGACATAAAGGAAGAGGTGTATGGGGAACAGCCCCTAGGTTTTGTTGATCATAACTAACCCGATTACATTTATTTATTATATAAAGCATTGTATGGTTTGAAACAAGCTCCTCGATCATGGTACGAAACGTTATCTAGCTTTCTCCTCGAGAACAAGTTCACAAGGAGAAAGATAGATAAGACATTATTTCTTATGGCCCGTTCGGCGGGCAGGAAATGGCTTTCTTGAATTGGCTTTGGCATCTAGAAAGCCAATTCCATTGTTCGGCGCGCGAAAGAATTGGTCGGTTTTGGTTTTCCAGAAGAAAACACAGGTTTTTCACTAAACCTAAAAACGCAGTCCACCAAAACCCACCCCCACACACCGGTTTTCGCTATTTTTCGCTCGTTCCCATCCTGAGCTCGGCGAATCCCGCTTTCTTCCTGATCGAAGGCGACGGAAGCAAGGAGTGGCCCGACACCGATCGTCCTCCTCTGATCCTCCTCTTGCACTTCTCCCGGCGCAGGTATACATCCTTCCCCTCTGCCTCCTCTTCTTCTCTTCTTCTTCACCTTCCCCGTCCGTCCGTTTTCCCAAATCTAGGGTTTCTTCCTACGCCTTTCTTCTTACTCCTCCGCCAGAGAATAGTTTTTCAATTTTTGGCTATTTTGATCTGATGTGTGTGTGTTTGTGTGAGAGTGTGTGTGTGTGTTTTGTGAGAGCTGTGTGTGTGTGGTGATGAAATGTGTGTGTGAGTGCTGGAATGTGTGTGTTAGTGCTGAAATGTGTGTGTGAGTGCTGAAATGTGCTGAAATGTGTGTGTGTGTGTGTGTGTGTGATGAAGAAGTATGTGTGTGTGTTTGTGTGAGAGTGTGTGTGTGTGAGAGTGCCTAAAGGGCCACTCTCAATCAAGGATGCTGTGGGTGTAATTGTGTGTGTGCTGTGTATGTTAAGGGAATGTGTGTGTGTGTGTTTTGTGAGAGCTGTGTGTGTGTGTGGTGATGAAATGTGTGTGTGAGTGCTGGAATGTGTGTGTGAGTGCTGAAATGTGCTGAAATGTGTGTGTGAGAGAGTGCTGAAATGTGCTGAAATGTGTGTGTGTGATGAAGAAGTATGTGTGTGTTTGTGTGAGTGTGTGTGTGTGTGTTTTGTGAGAGCTGTGTGTGTGTGGTGATGAAATGTGTATGTGAGTGCTGGAATGTGTGTGTGAGTGCTGAAATGTGCTAAAATGTGTGTGTGTGTGAGTGCTGAAATGTGCTGAAATGTGTGTGTGTGTGATGAAGAAGTATGTGTGTGTTTGTGTGAGTGTGTATGTGTGTGTATTTTGTGAGAGCTATGTGTGTGTGGTGATGAAATGTGTGTGAGTGCTGGAATGTGTGTGTGAGTGCTGAAATGTGCTGAAATGTATGTGTGTATGTGCTGAAATGTGCTGAAATTTGTGTGTGTGAGTGCTGAAATGTGATGAAATGTGTGTGTGTGAGAGTGCTGAAATGTGCTGAAATGTGTGTGTGTGTGATGAAATGTGTGTGTGTGTGTTTGTGTGAGAATGTGTGTTTATGAGTCAATGACTTTTTATTCTATGGACGATGATTTAAAATTTGTAGTACTTTCATTTCAAGTATTTTTAGTACTTTGATGATTTTGTGGACATAGCTTAAAATTAAACAATATTAGTTTCTAAAATTTTCAATTCCAGAAAACCAATTCCTTTGCACAACGGAACAACATTTAAGTATCAATGCCAATTCTGTTCACTGAATACATTCCTGCAACCGAACAGCAGAATTGGTTTTCTGCACAAAACCAATTCCTGCAAATATTGGTTTTCTGACGAAAGCTAATTCCAGAAAGCCAATACCTGTGCGCCGAATGGACCGTTAGGGAAATTAAAGACAATATTTTGCTAGTGCAAATCTATGTCGATGCCATTATTTTTGCCTCTACAGACGACAACCCATGCAAAAAGTTCTCTAAACTTATGCAAGGGAAGTTTAAAATGAGAAGTATGGGAGAGCTGAAATATTTCTTAGGACTTCAGGTGAAACAATCTGAAGATGGAATTTTCATCTTACAGACAAATTTCATCAAGGAGTTGATTAAGAAATTTGGAATGGAGAGTGCAACCTCTATAAGGACTCCAATGGCCTCAGCTATGTCTCTGGACAAGGATAAGAAAGGGAAACCTTTTGATGAAACAAAATACAGAAGCATAGTGGGATCCTTGCTCTTCCTTACTGCCAGTAGACCATAAATAATGTTCTCCACACGTGTCTGTGCTAGATTCCAATTGAACTGTAAGGAATCTCACTATACTGCTGCAAAGCGGATCATGAGATACCTTAAAGGTACCCCGAATCTTTGCTTATGGTACCTAAGAAGTAATGACAATGAACTAATTGGTTTCTCAGATGCAGACTTTGCAGGTAGCAAAGATGACAGGAAAAGCACTTCTTGTATGTGTCAATTCCTTGGAAGAAGGCTTATCTCATGGAATAGCAAAAAGCAAAACTGTGCATCTCTAGGTGACCAATGGCACAAGAGGCTAGCACATATTAATTTTAAAACTATTAATAAACTGTTCTCCCAGAACTTAGTACGTGATGCACCTAATGTCAAGAACGTCAAAGAGAGACCTTGTCATGCATGCGTAAAAGGCAAGCAAACAAGGGCTACCTTTAAAAGCATTGCAGGCAAAAAGTCTAATAGGTGTTTCCACCTACTTCATATGGACTTGTTCGGTCCACTGTAAATTAGAAGTTCAGGAGGTAAAGATTATATGTTGGTAATTGTTGATGATTACTCGCGCTTTGTGTGGGTGTTCTTTCTGAAACACAAGTCAGATATCTTCGATATCTTTGCAAATTTTGTCAGGCAGGTCCAGAATGAATACAACTGTTCCATAGTCAAAATCAAAAGTGACAATAGAACGGTGTTCAAATCTGGGGCCATGACATAATTCTGTTAAAGTCTAGGTATCTTTCATGAGCTTTCCTCTCCTCGCACTCAACAGCAAAATGGAGTAGCTGAGAGAAGGAATAGAACACTCATAGAGTCCTGTAGGACCATGTTGAGTGACGCTTCACTACCAGAGTACATCTGGGCTGAAGCCATCAACACTACATGTCACGTGCAAAATCGAGCCCTCATAAACAAGAATCATGATAAGACACCTTATGAACTTCTAAAAGGCAGGAAACAGACTGTATCATATTTTAGAATTATTGGTTGTAAATGCTTCGTACTTAACAATGGTAAGTATCATACTACCAAGTTTAGTGAGAAAATCTTTGAAGGTATTTTTGTAGGATATAGTAGCCATAGTAAGTCATATAGGATTTATAATATAAAAACTCTTGTGGTAAAGGAATCCATAAATATTGTATTTGATGAGAAGAGCTTACTGCAAAGCAAATCGTCTACTGTGCTTGTTGATGATGCAGGTACAAGGCTCAAAGAAATCAGTTTGGATGAATCGACCGAAGGTAAAGATGAAAAGTTCATCAAGATCACCTCTCCAACCCCTATTGGAGAGGTAGAGGATCAAGATAAAAATACTATCCAAGTTGATGAAGTCACTCTAGTGGCTGAAGAAGTCCAAGATGCGAGGAATCTAGAGCTCAGACATCTGAAGGATCACCCCATGTACCAGATCATACGAGATCCCCGGGATGGTGTTAGAACTAGTTGAGGTACAACTAACGAGAATCTCTATTTAAGTTTTCTCTTGCAGGTTGAACCAAAGAAGTTTTAGGAAGAAAACTCAGACGCATCGTGGATCTTGGCCATGGAAGAATAACTGAATCAGTTCAAGCGCTGCAAAGTTTGGATGCCTGTTCAAAGACCCAAAGGTAAAAATGTAATCGGAACGAAATGGGTCTACCGGAACAAGTTGGACGAGGATAGAACTATCATAAAGAACAAGGCCAGACTCGTCACCAAAGGATATCGTCAAGAAGAAGGGATTGACTTCGACCAGACATACGCACCAGTGGCAAGGCTGGAGGCCATCAGACTATTCTTGGCTTATGCTGCACTGAAGGGCTTCACTGTCTATCAAATGGACATGAAGTCCGCCTTCCTAAATGGTGACATAAAGGAAGAGGTGTATGTGGAATAGCCCCCAGGTTTTGTTGATCCTAACATTCCCGATTACATTTATTTATTATCTAAAGCACTGAATGGTTTGAAACAAGCTCCTCGAGCATGGTATGAAACATTATCTAGCTTTCTCCTCGAGAACAAGTTCACAAGGGGAAAGATAGATAAGACATTGTTCTTAGGGAAATTAAAGACAAGATTTTGCTAGTGCAAATCTATGTCGACGACATTATTTTTGGCTCTACAGACGACAACCTCTGCAAAAAGTTCTCTATACTTATGCAAGGGAAGTTTGAAATGAGTAGTGTGAGAGAGCTGAAATATTTCTTAGGACTTCAGTTGAAACAATCTAAAGATGGAATTTTCATCTCACATACAAAGTTCACTAAGGAGTTGATTAAGAAATTTGGAATGGAGAGTGTAACCTCTATGAGGACTCCAATGGCCTCAGCTATGTCTCTTGACAAGGATGAGAAAGGGAAACCTTTTGATGAAACCAAATACAGAAGCATAGTTGGATCCTTGCTCTACCTTACTGCCAGTAGACCAGACATAATGTTCTCCACATGTGTCTGTGCTAGATTCCAAGTGAACTATAAGGAATCTCACTATGCTGCTGCAAAGCGGATCTTGAGATACCTTAAAGGTACACCGAATCTTTGCTTATGGTACCCAAGAAGTAATTACAACAAACTAATTGTTTTCTCAGATGCAGACTTTGCAGGTAGCAAAGATGGTACGTGTCAGTTCCTTGGAAGAAGGCTTATCTCATGGAGCAGCAAAAAGCAAAACTGTGTCGCAATCTCAATGGCCGAGTCAGAATACATTTTTGCCTATAGTTGTTGTGCACAGTTGCTTTGGCTAAATAACCAGCTAGAGGATTACAATATGAAGGTCAAGGACATTCCATTGTTCTGTGACTCCTCTAGCGCAATCGCAATCGCAAACAATCCAATCTCACACAGCCGGACAAAGCACATCGAGCTGAGATACCACTTCATCCGGGAGCATGTGGAGCAAGGGGATGTGGATCTGCAGTACGTGCCAACAGATCGGTAGTTTGCAGATATTTTCACAAAGCCGATGGACGAGACCAAGTTCAATTTCTTCAAAACTTAACTTAGGCTGCTGAACAAAGAAGATTAGGCCAAAGTGATCATTTCAAAGGCTCAAGAATCGAGGAAACTCCAAAAAGGTTAGAATTTCTCAAGTAGAAGGATAGTTCTCCAGAACCATACTTACTTCCCGATAACAATCTGCCATTTCTCGAGAACCATACTTACTTCCCGAGAACTATCTGCCAGTTCTCGAGAACCATACTTTCTTATCGAGAACTATCTGTAACTTCTCGAGAACTAAAGCCTACCTCTCGAGAAATGGCCCGTCATTTTGCCGATTTCTGCTAACTCTTCTATTTTGCAAACCTCTTGATTTCTGTCCTAATCCAAGGTTAATTAGAAACATAATTGACATTACTAGGGTTCTATATATATATATAATATTTTAGAAATCTTAAATCAACCGTCATTTCAAAATCATTTCTCTCAAAACTCTTCATCTTCCGCTGTCTTTCGCTCAGTCCGTCGCCACCTTCAGCTTTCATGGCCCAGCTTTCCAAGATTGTAGTTGGCAGTGAAATGGTAGTTGCAGGCATTGCATACATTTCAGACGATTTCAAGAACCTCCTCCTTCTTCTCTATACCGCCGGCCTATTGTTCGTTTTGATAGAACCATACAAAATTCTATTTCCTGATGTCGAGGAGTTCTTCAGAAATGCAAAGGTAAGGAGGAATGGTAAGATCTTGAAAACTACAGTTAGAGGGATCAATATAAAGTTGGACAAAACCCAAGTTTCAAAGCTTCTGAAGATGCCCGTTGTAGATGAAGAAGATGCCCTGACCAATGAAGATTCAGACAGAACCTACTCCTTCTGTGGAGTTTCTGTGGATGACACATCTTTAAGGAGACATCTTTTCAATGATGTAGGCAAACTTCTGGGAGACATAATTGGAAAAATATTATGGTGCAAAATAGGGTCGATTAGTTTCATAACCAATGACTTCTTTGATGTCATGAAAGCCATTGTCTCAAGGAAGAAATTTCAGTTTGGCATGATGGTATTTGAATTGATCAGGGACAGCATTCTAGCTCCAAAATTTGAAAGGATAATCTCATTAATTTTGCGAGAGATTGATCCTGTTACCTTCAAAACCTCCAAAGGTACACCGATTCACCACCTTAAGAAAATTTCCTTAGCTTCCATCTAGAGATGGGAATTAACGCTGAAAAACCCATGGCAGATAGCTAAAGAAGTTGGAGCTTCTATCTCAGAGGTCAGGACACCATCTCCTCCTCTACATCATGTTGTTGAACCATTTGGTGCAGCAACTGAGGGTGAGCCTGCACACTCTGCCTAAGTTATCAGAATTCCTCCTCCTCCAGCCAGTTCTCGTTTAAGAAGCCCAGTGAGATATCCAGTCAGGAGCCCTATGGCAGTATCTCGAGTGCCAAACCTATAAGATGTTCCACCCCAAGATATTCTCAAAGACACAAATGAAGCTATAGACAAGATGATAGAAGAGCTCACCTCAGAAGAACCTCCTCCTCACCTTTCCAAAGATCTCCCTAAAGAACCATCCAGAGAACCATCTTCCCTACCCTCATCCCAAGATACTCCTTCTCCCTCTCCAAGAAAAGAATCAACTCCACTAGAGATCATCCTTCTATCTGAAGAGGATGTGCAAGCACCTGAAGAGGTGGAAGCCCCTCTCAGGAATATTTATTTCTCCCTTCCCAGATTTGTTGATGAGGAGGGAGATATACTATCTCATATTGTAAGAGCCCAGAGATCTGTAATACTAGAAGAAATCCCCCCATTGAAAGCTCCTCCTCCACCTCAGATAGATTCTACCACCCTCGCTCCTCCTGCTACTACTGTAATTGCAAATTCAGATATTCTATCAAAGATTGAAGAAATGTTAGCTAACAGAGGAAATATTTTGATGAATCTCTTCAGACTGTTAAAAATCAGGTAATTACCCTTGAGAAAGAAATGAGCAGAGGTTTTTCAGAGATTCAACCCAACACAGATTCTCTCAAAGAATTGTTCAGAATTGGAGGCAAAGCAATAGATCACACCATCACCAGCATTGGTCAAGTCATGGAACAATCTATAACCCTGGAAAACAATCAAATTCAGTTGGACAAGAGAGCTGAAGAGAAAGTCATGAAAGTATGCAATGAAGTTGGTACTTTCAAAGAAGACACTATAGACTAGCTAACTATAGAAATCAGAATGGGGGAGACCATAGTGAAAGAACAGGTAGAGAAGCTCACAACAGATGCCAAAACTATCTGGAATGAGAAATTAACTGAAATATATAAGGATGTTTTAGAACAGATTCAATCAGTAAAATTCCATACATATGATACAGCTGTCTGGATGCACAACCGGATATTTCTAGATTTTCAGTCTGACCCCAACATTTTTCCTCATCACATAAATCCTCTTGCTAAAGGTGAGTCCAGCCAAGTTCCTCAACCTCAAATGCCTACATTCTCTCCTAGACTAGAAGATCAGGAACCTCCTCCGGCTTCCTATTCCCAAGTTTGGGATGACATTATTCCTCAAGATCTACCAGAGGTTCACATCCCCAAGGAAAGGAAGTATGGGGAAGGTCATTCTGCTAGCAGATCTGTTCCCCAGCCATAGGCAGAAAGAAGAAAAGCAAAGGAATTTGCTGAAGTTTAGAGCCCTACTTCCAAAGCTATAATTCTTGAAACTCTTAAACTAGTCATGGACTTTAATGAGAATAGAAATCTTCACTACAGCTCAGTTGAGTGGGAATTATATGAAAATTCCATGACCAAAAAGAGGATATATGACAGAGAACATGGAAAGAATAATCCTAAAGCTCCTCCAAAGCCCCCAAGGTACTATCCTAAGCCTTTCAGAGATCAGAGGAGGCAGTTGGAAAAGCAAGACAGGCAACAGTAAAGCAAAGAATGATTCATGATGTTTTGTTTTTGAGAATTTTTTAGGAAATGGATGTTGATTGATTCTAAAACATTACTTATATATACAATTCCTATTTTTGCATAATTGTGCCTTTAATTAATCTGTCTTTGCATTTATATTCAATTTCCGTTCTTCCAGTTCTTTCTTTATTATGATAATTAACCTTAGTGTAGAGGGTTCTAACTTCTACAAATAGGGGGAGATTGTTGGGTATTGCATCCACAATAACCTAGATTTGCATGAAGTCACCCTTGAACTAAGATGAATTAAGTTGTATTTGATATCCTGTTCTAGTTGAATGTTTGCAGATTCTCAGTGCTAAGTGTAGACCAATGTCAGTCTACAGTGGGTCAGGAACACAGGACCATACAGTGTAATCCCTCACTGTGTGATCCAAAGTGTTGACTCATGTGTAGCCTCTCAATTGGGAAACACTTCATGTTCAAACATTGGGAGCATGGGATGAAGACAGGACCAGAAGAAAACATTCTCTAAAATTATTTAAAAAAATTCTAAGTCCAGTTCTCGATAAGTAACTTCAGAGTTCTCGAGAAGTGTAGTTTAGTTCTCGATAAGCTCTCATAGTTCTCGAGAAGCTTAACTACAAAGTTCACGAGAAGCCAAGGTTCGAGGTCTCGAGAAGTCTGGACAGATTCAAGAATTTTTTTTATAAGTTATAGTTCTCGAGAAGTCCTCTTTGTTCTCGAGAAGTCTTGGTCAGTTATCGAGAAGACTATGGTACAGCTCTCGAGATGTCTTACTTGTTCTCGAGAAGCATGGCTTTTGTTCTCGAGAACTACTAGCTCAATTTCTTGAATAGTCAGGATTTGCCTCAGAAAAGTCTCTAAGTGTTTATTCTCGAGAAGTCCTCCTTTAGGGCTCGAGAAGTCCTCCCTCAATTCTCGAGAAGTCTTCCTTATGATCTCGAGAAGTTCAGAAAAGTTTCTAAGTGTTTGTTCTCGAGAAGTTCAGAAAAGTTTCTAAGTGTTTATTCTCGAGAAGTCAATTAGTTCTCGTGAACTAAACCCAGTGTTCTCGAGAAGTCCAAACCTCTTCTAAAGAATTTAGTTCTCGAGAAGTCATGACAGTTCTCGAGAAATCAGTTCCTAGTTCTCGAGAACTATAGCCACTTCATGAGAACTAAGTCGACTTTCCAGGAAATTTTTTCCTAAGTCCAGAACGGCCGAAATTTCAAATAACTTTACGTGATTTGTCAACGTGTTGTCATTAATATCTTTTCTAGCCGTTAAGGGTAACCTTTATAATGTCTTTTCACTAAGACATAACCCTAAGCAGAAAAGAAAAAGAAGAATCTTTTAAGAGAGGATTCCGTACTTTCCAAAGTTACTGGTTCGGCCGACTATTCTCAAGAACGACATTCTGAAGCCGCCGTTCTCGTCAAGATTGTTTTCTCTACATTTGACCTAGAAGATCTGCTGATTAAGGAATCGTCTTCCTCTCCTTGATCGAGTAGATTCAAGCTTTCTCAGGTCAGATTTTCAAAGGATCTTCTTCTACAAATTCTTAATGAGCCGCAACGTTCAAGAAGAAGACCTAGAGAAAAATTCTTTCAGATCTCAGAATATTTCTGTTTGTATTTTCAAACTCTATTTGTAAATTTTGTAGGAGATTATTCTCCCAGTATAGGAGCGTTGTTCTCCGAGTGGTAGGAAGTTTTCATCTTCCGAGTGTAGATCCATTTGGATTGAGTGTGTAGGAACTTGGTTCCGAGGCGTAGGATTGTTTTCAATCCAAGATAGTGGAGTAGCCGAGTCTTGTGATTTGTTAGATCGGTGAAGTAAAGTGGACGTACCCAAGTTTGGGGAACCAATATAAATCTTCTTGTCTTTCTGTGAATGCTTGATTGCTTGTGCAAGATCTCTAAAATTTTTATTCCGCAAATAGACGCACGATTCACCTATTCACCCCACTCTAGGTGATTTAGGTTGACAACTGTCCACTTTCAGTGGTTGTACCCGCTTTCCTCCAGACTGAAGGCTCGCTGATGCAGGCCACGTCTCTTGATGAACCGCAACAGATAAATTATACCGAATTTGTTCTCACTCGTTCCAATTCTACGCTCGCACATTTTAAACGCAGCACAACCGATTCGTAATAATATTAACCAAATGCTAACGCACAGGTTCACTACACGCTTAGAGATCAAATAGGAGCTATGAGCCAATATTCTCTCAAACGAAAAGGAACGACCTGATCCGTTCGAGTGCGTGTTATACCAAAAAAAATCCACAAAAAAAAAAGATTCAGAAAATGGTAGATCTCTCGCAACAAAAAGAAAACGAGGCCCACCAATCCTCACGAATTTAAATAGATCAAATAAAACAACAAATTTGTTTTGATCAAAACCATGATGAAATAAAACTTCGCAATCAACGCCAAAGTAAAACCACCACAAGATTTATCTAAGAGGGAATCATACTAGAGTTGTAATTTTCATTACCCCAATCAGAATAGACAATTCTGTTGAAAAGTGGTTCGCTCTTCTTCGGTTCCGTCGGCATTACGCAGAACAGAGAGAAACTCGTTCGCCTTCCTTACTTCACGCCGGAGAAGGTTCGTCGTTGCCGGAGTTATTATACTTGGTCGAAATCACCCAAGGAGGGGGAAGGATGTTGGACGAATTCTTCAAGGGGAGGAGTTCTTAGATTTGTTGCTCGTAGTGGAGAGGAGAAAGGATTTTGTGGAGAAGAAGAGAGGAGGGAGGAGAGGGGACGAAGATTTGGTCGGCGGACAAGAGAGGAGGAGAAACAAGAAGGAGACAAAATTTGCCTTAGAGGGAAAGAGAAAAGTGGGGGAAAATTCAAAACTTGAATTCTAGGTTTTTCTTTTCATTCTTCATTACAATTCCTTCATCAAAATGGCTTTAAATAGCCTACAACACTCCATCTCCACCCTTCATGAAAATTAAAACACTCTTGATGGTTATAAGCACACATCATACACATGAAATAAGAAATACAATATTTAAGTGCATGAAATAAAACATGAAAAATAAAATGCTCACAATAAAATTATTAAAATGAAAATTGTTTGAAATAAAATAAATTGTTAACAATATATAATTATAAATATTTAGTTTATAATTATATATTTTTATTTGATGGAGGCGGAGGATGTCGCGGCGTAGGCGGAGGATGTCGCGATAAACTTCCATCAAGCTTGGCAAACATTTTGCGGTAACGTCCATTAACGTCTTCAAAAGTTAAGTGGCGAGGAAGTCAGAATAATGTGTCGAGTCGGCGTCACCATCGAACCGGTCATGAAGAACACCATGAACAAAAGGCGGGACATCGTCGCCGTCAATCCTCCCCCAATCAAAATTACTCATCACCGATGAGTGGTCCGGGAGGGGAAAATAGTCGAAGACAGCAGCAAGAGGGGGATAATCTGGCCCAACAATCCAAGTCATAATAGAGTGGTTATCCCACATAAAATAGCACCTGTCATGCAAAAAAAAGATCTAGGGAAACTTGGAAAAGCATTAGTCAAAGAAGGAGAAAAAGGTTCAACATTAACAATCAACATACCTCTAGTGGAAACCGTAAGAGAGCGCGATCCAGGACCCAGCTCACCCCTCAACCAATTAGAAAACATATGGACGGAATTAACGGGGAGGAAGATAATTACAGTGGTGGAGAAACATAAGGTGTTAAATCCAAAACATTGAAAATTGGGGATATACCCCAATCAGTTGGCATCTCCAAAAGATATGCATTTTATCTTAACCTCTTTAAAATTTGGAAAGGACCGGCTCGCCGATTCTGTAACTTTCTTATGGATCCCAAAGACAACCGTTCAGGGATGAGACGCACCAATACTAAATCATTAATATTAAAGTGAGATGCTCTCCTGCGTACATTAGCATGAGATTTATAAAATGCATATGGGGCGACTAACATTTCATGAATGTGCTTATGTAAATTGTGAACTTGAAGAGCGAATTCTTGTGCAAACTCACTTGATTTATACGTTGGAGGTAATAGAACTAAATCAGGTGGCACCGATGCTAAATGTTTTAATTGATTTGATTTATATTTAATGTTTAGCGGACGCAAACCAATGGGTACACCCGTTACGAAATCTAAAGCGGGCATAATAGATGACCTCATCGTAAACGTATAATCAGAGAACTGTTTATTCATAGAAAGTCTAGAGAAAAGAGAACTACAAAAACTTATGACGAGACCGAACACGAAATTAAACAACTCACCAATACTTATCTTACGAGACATGTCCAATAAAGGGGTTACTAACGTAGACAACACCAAATGGATTGGACTAGTTATAACAAATTCATGTCCTAAAATATGTGCTAGTTGGGTAAATGGAGCGGGAGTGAGGGTCGTTAAAATCACACCCGAGAGAGAATCAAAATCATCTTGAACTTCATGGAATGGAGACAACATCAAAGGACGCTCATCCGGGTCAACATCAATAACTTCATACAAAAGTACAACTCCCTCGGTAGGAAATTCTTCCAACACACTTGATAGATCATTCAAATCAGAATAAGTAAAGGTCTCAGAAATGGGCAAAATCAAACCCGACAAAATTTATAATTCATATTGAGTTTCAGGCAATGGTTATAACATCAAAGAAATATCTTTTGGGTTCTCAGCGCTAAATTCATCAAAAAATAACCTTCCCTTTTAATGTAAATCTTCCAACACCGTAGGCACATCTACTAACTTAGAATCATCAGAATATTCCTCAACTACCATAGGTGACTGAATGGGAATAAAGCCGAGGGTGGATTGATTAATCCCATGGGGGGCACTTCAGAGGGGAGTTCCCCTTCCATGTCACTGGGGAAACAAAACTCTTCATTATCACTAAGCTCGTTAGTTAAATCGACCTTGCCCTCAGTGGCGGGCTCAGTCCTAGATACAGCCTCATACTCATCAGGAGAGTCAATGACTAAATCAGGCAGCTCAGGGGGAGACTCAAAAAGGACTACGGGCGAATTCATAATTGGACGCACAATAGATCCAAGATCAGATACTCCACTAAACCTACATGTCATAATCATATGTTTGCCCCAGCAGATAGGACTACTTACACCCTACGGGCTCATGGCAGTCCTAGCAGTCACTTGTATAGAATGAGGGATAGGGGACCTCACCTTTTCCTTTCCTCTATAGGTGGGTGCAGGTATTCTATGGGTAGCTCTACCAACCTGGGGAAAGGATCTATCCTGAGGGAATATGTCACTCCTATCATCAGATATGGGTCTAGTGCCCTGGCGTAATGTATCCACTTCATCGAACATCCAAGTGGGAGCTATTGATTGGTGAGGAGACTCTTCATGATAGACTAACCTATAGAAGACCCCAATACATCTTTCCTCATTGAACCAAAAAGTCTAGGCTCGAGCCACTAATTACTTGCTCGCTACTTGGACCTTGTGGAGGTCCCACAGACAAAGACACTCAAAATAACATTCTATCTCAATAACCCAATTAAGGATGATTTGAGGACCTCCTAACCCAACGTAGGTGGGAGAAACGCTCTTATATGACCTAGATATGTCAACCTCTCTCTCAGGGCGATGATCCTAATGATGGTAGGGTTACCTAGGGGATGGTGGTGTCGCTTGGGTAGCCATTAGTTGCCTAAGAAAGTCCATAATTTCACCCATTATAGGTGAATGAACTGGTTTCCTAACATTCGGCATGGATGCAGAAGATTTTAATCGGGAAATGTTAACGTCATGGGCTATTTTAGTGGTGATGGGAAAAAAAATTTCTACTCGAATCTGTTTCACATGCAATGGAATAATGACTCTGATCCTATAAAATTGTAACAGATGGAATTGTTCCCGCTAAACCGCTAAGGCAATAAATAATTTCTTTTGTATTTTCTTGCTGAAAATAAATAGAGGATTATTAAATAAATTTTTTTTAATTTTTTTTAAGGAAAAATAAAAATTTGGACTGCTATTCGCAGACCAAAAGAAAAAAAAATTTAAATTTTTTTGACAAATAAACGTGCAAGACAAGTGAGTGTCGACGTCCTAAGAAAAGGGGGAGGGTGACAATTAGGAAATTGACGTAAACTTCCCTCTGATACCAAATTGATGCAGGCTACGTCTCCTGATGAACCGCAACGGACAAATTACACCGAATTTGTTCTCACTCGTTCCAATTCTACACTCACACACTTTAAACGCAGCACACCCTATTCGCAATAATATTAACCAAATGCTAACGCACGGGTTCGTTACATCCTTAAAGATCAAATAAAAGCTATGATCCAATATTCTCTCAAGCAAAAAGGACTGACCCGATCCATTCGAGCGCGTGTTGTACCAAAAGAGATCCACCGAAAATAAATGATTCGGAAAATGGTATCTCTCCCAACAAAAAGAAAACGAGGTCCGTCAATCCTCACGAATTTAAATAAATCAAAGAAAATAACAAATTCATTTGGATCAAAACCATGATGAAATCAAACATTGCAATCAACGCCAAAGTAAAACCACCACAATATCTATCTAAGAGGGAATCACACATGAGTAATAATTTTCATTACCCCAATCGGAATAGATGATTCCGATGAAAAATGGTTCGCTCTTCAACGGTTCTGCCGGGATTATGCCGAATGGAGAGAAACTCATCCGCCTTCCTTACTTCATACCGAAGAAGGTTCATCGTCGCCGGAGTTATTGTACTTGGTCGAAATCACACAAGGAGGGGGAAGGATGTTGGCCAAATTCTTCAAGGGGAGGAGTTCTTTGATTTGTTACTCGTAGTGGAGAGGAGAAAGGATTTTGTGGAGAAGAAGAAAGGAGGGAGGAGAGGGGAATAAGATGAGGCTGGCGGCAAAGAGAGGATGAGAAACAAGGAGGGGCCAAAATATTACATAGAGGGAAAGTGGAATGAGGGGGAAATTCAAAACTTGAATTCTAGGTTTTTCTGTTCATTCTTCATTACAATTCCTTCATCAAAAAGTCCTTAAATAGCCTAGACCACTCCATCTCCACCCTTCATGAAAATTAAAACACTCTTGATGGTTATAGACACACATTATACACATAAAATAAAAAATACAATATTTAAGTGCATGAAATAAAACATGAAAAATAAAATGCTTACAATAAAATTCTTAAAATGAAAATTGTTTGAAATAAAATAAATTATTAACAATATATAATTATAAATAATTAGTTTTTAATTATATGTTTTTATTTGATGGCGACGGAGGATGTCGCGGCGTTGGCAGAGGATGTCACGACAAACTTCAACTCTTCAAGCTTGGCAAACATTTCGCGGCTGTAAGGACTCCACCCGTTAAATAACATATAATAAAAGGTCCGGCCGGGGCCCCACACTATATGCCACAAATAGACGGCGAGGTAACAGGTTAATACTAAAATACCATAGCACACTAACCCAGAGCATTCTAACGGAAGCTTATTAATTGTAAGAACTCAACCAATGAATGTCCACCACTATATAAATATCACATTTATATAAAACAATAGGAATGTATACAACTCAAACGCTCACGGCCTTAAGGCTTTACAAGTTTCTCTTTACCAAAGGTGGTTTCATACATCGGCACGTAGGCCATCCACACATGAAATCCAATACTTTGTACGGCATTCAAGGGCCTACAAGCAGTAGCAACAGCGAGGTCTTGAGCCCGCTCAATCCAATCAGCCCGCAACACCTGCATATGGACGTCCACCCCAAGGGTAATAAACAAGGCAACGGTCAGCATTTAGCTGACCAATTGTAATGACCCCACCCTTACTCGGGGAAGTGGTTCCTTCCATGAATGTAGTGAAATCTCAACACATATATATATATATCACAACAACAACACAAATGCCGCCCTTCATGCCAGACGCTCCGTGCACTAAGGGCACACTTACGGTGTACCGAACTCCTCAAGGTCCCACCACTTATTCAAGGTTAATATCTTGTTGGCCAGGCATAAGCCTCCAAACCCATGTTGGAGACCTCACGTACCCACCCCACTTAGAGGGGTTCACCTCACGACAACTGTGAGAAATATAGATCGACCCCTACGTACGTAGTGCAACACGTCGGGAAGGTCCACAACCCCCCATTTGTTGTGCTACCAATCGACCGCTCACCTGATCCTATAATTGAACTTGTTGGGTGGTTCATCTCGCCCATCCCACTCAGAGGTTCTTAACTTGTTGGCAATGGGCATCAACCTCCAAACCCCTGTACAAGACCTCGTGCCCATCCACTCAAAGGTACCCGCAATCCATCTCACAATACCGGCACACAGTGCCGCTTTCCAATCCATCAACTATCTCGTGTCGAGCATACAACCAAAGGAGCTATGCAAAGCTTCCTCACCACAATTCACAAGCGTCCTCACCATCTCCGTAAGATACTCGTTTTATACACGGAGTCTTCTCCGGTTCGCAACATCACCAATCGAGACTATCCGTCCATATGGGCTTCACACAGTATGCTTATTTCGTACTATATAGTTTTGAATCTAGATGCAGACTCAACCACTGGAATCGCTTACGCTTTCCACCTCTTGGTTGAGGATCCCATGGACATGCATAAAGTAGGACTTCACTTGTCCAAGAAGGAGATCATTTCCCTTGATGATCACTTCGAAGCCATGGAAAGCTGGCCAGTTGGAAAACACCGCGACTGCCATGCCTCTAAAATGCTGGCCTCAAATCGCGAGTCAGACTGCCGAAGCTCCACCGGCCACCGAAAGACTTCTCCTTCTTCCTCCTCCAAGCTCTCCTCTCTCTTCTCTTTAGAAAGAGAATGGCCAAAGTTTAAATGAGAAAATCTCTCATTCCTTGGTCTTATCCAAGCAGGAAGCAGCTAGGACCACATGATCCAAATAGAAGGAACTAAACGGCCAAGATCTGCCCTCAAATATCCAATTTTTGGCTGACATGGCCTGTGACACGCCCGTTTCACAGGCCGTGTAATGCAAGTGGTACACAATTCGACTCACCCAGACAAGAACACGGGCTGACACATGCCCGTGTTAAGCCCCTGAACCGCCTGTATCAATAGGTATACGCCCGTGTTGCTGGGCGTGTCCCTCAATCGACACAAGATCAACTCTATCGAGAAGAACACCACTAAGGCACACACCCATGTTCTTGGCCATGTGCCAAACATGCCGCTATTATACGCCCGTGTCATAGGTCGTATGCCACACTCAGTGCCGCCTAATTACCAACCCAAGCGAAGCACGCCCTGGGACACGCCCGTGTGCCAGGCCGTATCGACTCCCAATAATCTTCGACTTCATTTTCATCTTCCTCTCGCGATATACCCAAGTACCCAGAGCTGGACACGCCCTGGGACATGCTCGTGTCCCAGGCCGTATAACCCAGCCTGAACTCCAAATTGGAATTTGGGGTGTTACAACCCTCCCCTCCTTACAAAAATTTCGTCCCGAAATTTAGCGCAACGTAGATACCATCACAACCACTCCGTTGCAATAAAAACCAAAATGATCCGGGTTTAGACCTCAGAGGCCGCAGCTTGTCTCGCCCCATGACTTCGCATAAACACAAGTGTTTTCACAAACACACATACATACAATATGTATATAGTACAATATAAAAGTAATAAAGTGCACACTCCTCTTTATTTCCCCTCATCCGCGTCTCTCAGAATTCGCTTGTCGGCCTCCGTAAATTCCAAATTATACACGTGATTTTACTGCTCTTCACGATTTGAGCTTTGCGGCTCCTACAACTCGAGAGTGTACATTTGAGGTTATGTCCGAGATTTAGATGATTCTTCCACGGCTTTGCCCTTTTCCTCATAGGACGCACCTGTCTTTTTCTAACCCTTGGAAGCGCCACTCCAACAATATCGGGTGATATGCCGCTGCCTCCCACAAGTGAAATAGGTATGTGGCTCAACACTTCCATGCCCAAACTTTGCTCCTGAAGCAACATCCGCAGAAGTTTGTTCAGCAGTCCTGAACCGCTTCTTATCATGTTTCCTAAACTCTGATTGCTCCGACTACGGAAGTTTGAACTCTAACTTTTCCACTGCCAAGTTCTTCTTATCCTACACCCGCTTTAAATCTTTCTCCAGTGCATAGGCTGTATCTACTAAGGCTTGGAAGCCTTGGTTCACTGAACTCGTGAGAGCCAACCGCAGCTCATCTCAGAGTCCCTCTTAGAACTGATTTGTTTTCCGCGCTTCTTCTGCAAAAGTCGACCTCGCATAACGCCCCGGCCTGGTGAATTCATACAGGTAATCATCAACAGTCTTCTCACCCTGCACCAGACGTTTAAATTCATTCTCCATCGCAATTCGCAGCAATACAGGCAAATTCTTTGCCCAAAACAATCTGGAGAATTCTTCCATCGAAATCTCTCCCAGGCCTCTGCCTGCCAATTGGTGCAATTCCACCGCATCTTACCAATGCCTTGCCTCGCCTTCTAGTAGGAAAGTGGCTAAAGTGACTTTCTTCCCCTCATCAATCCTGAGCGCTGTCAGGATCCACTTAACTTTGGAGAGCCAGTCCTTCACCTGTGTTGGGGAATTCACCCTGACAAATGTAGGTGGATGAAAATCCATAAACCGCTTTAGTTGCTCGTCAGCTGCTTTCTCATCCATCCGAGCTTCAACACGCTCTTGACTCGCACCAATATGTACTGGCACCACGGCAGGCCTTGCTTGCCCAATAGGTTGTGCCTGAATCATAACAAATACCGCCTCCGTAACTAAGCGTATGGTTTTCACAGAAGCAGGAGGTGTTGGCATCTTAGCTGGTGCCGCACTCTCATCCGAATGCTAGGTCTCAGACTGCCCAGCTCCACTTCTCATCACCTATATGTTAACAAGATATCAATAATCTCCAATCCAAAATGGCAAACATGCCTAATACACTATATGCCATAAACAGACGGCGAGGTCACAGGTTAATACTAAAATACCATTGCACCCTAACCCAGAGCATTGTAGCGGAAGCTTATTAATTGCAAGAACTCAACAAATGAATGTCCACCACTATATAAATATCACATTTATATAAAAACACCAGGAATGTATATAACTCAAACGCTCACGGCCTTAAGGCCTTACAAGTTTCTCTTTACCAAAGGTTGTTTTATACATCAGCACGCAGGCCGACCACACATGAAATCCAATACTTCGCACAGCCTTCAAGGGCCTACAAGCAGCAGCAGCTGCGGGGTCTTCAGCACGCTCAATCCAATCAGCCCGCAACACCTGCATATGGACATCCACCCTAAGGGTGATAAATAAAGAAACGATCAACATTCAGCTGACCAATTATAACGACCCCACCCCTTACCCGAGGCAGTGGTTCCTTCCCTACATGTTGTGCAATCTCAACACATACATATATATCACAACCACAACACAAATGCCGGCCTTCGTTCCAGACGAGTCGTGCATTCAGGGCACGCTTACAGTGTACCGAACTCCTCATGGTCCCACCACCAATTCGAGGTTATTAGCTTGTTGGTCGGGCATAAGCCTTAAAACCCACGTTAGAGACCTGACGTACCCACCCCACTCAGAGGCGTTCACCTCACGACAACTATGAGAACTATAGATCGACCTACGCACGTAGTGCAATATGCTGGGAAGGTCCGCAACTACCAATTTGCATTGTTACCAATCGACCGCTCACCTGATCCTACAACTAAACTTGTTGGGTGGTTCATCTCGCCCATCCACTCAGAGGTTCTTCACTTGTTGGCCATGGGAATAAGCCTCCAAACCACTATTGAATACCTCTCATGCCCATCCACTCAGAGGTATCTGCAATCAATCTCACAACACCGGCACACAGTGTCGCTTTCCAATCCATCAACCAGCTCGTGCCGAGCATACAACCAAAGGTACTATTCAAAGCTTACTCACCACAATTCACAAGCATCCTCACCATCTCCGCAAGATACTCGTTTTACACACATAGTCTTCTCCAGTTCGCAACATCACCAATCTATACTACCCGTCCAGATAGGCTTCACACATCATGCCTATTCTGTACTATATAATTTCGGATCTACATGCAAACTCAACCACTTGAATAGCTTACGCTTTTCACCTCTTGGTGGAGGATCCCATGCATATGTATCACGTAGGACTTCACTTATCCAAGAGGGAGATCGTTACCCTTGACGATCGCTTCGGAGCCATGGAAAACTGGCAGGTTGGAAAGCACCGCGACTGCCTTTCCTCAAATATGCTGGCATCGGATCGCGAATCGGACCGCTGAAGCTCCACCGACGGCTGGAAGACTTCTACTTGTTCATCCTCCAAGCTCTCCTCTCTCTCTTCTCTTTAAAAAGAGAATGGCCAAAGTTTAAATGAGAAAAGATGTCATTCCTTTGTCTTATCCAAGCAGGAAGCAGCTTCGACCATAGGATCTAAATAGAAGGAACTGAATGACCATGATCTACCCTCAAATATCTAATTTTGGGCTGACACGGCCTGTGACATGCCCGCATCACAGGCCGTACACTGCAAGCGGTACATAAAGCGACTCACCCAGACAAGAACACGGGCTTAGACATGCCTATGTCAAGCCCCTAACACGCCCGTGTCAACAGGTATACGCCCGTGTTGCTGGGCGTGACCCTCAATTGACACAAGATCAACTATCCCGAGAAGAACACGGCTAAGGCACATGCCCGTGTCCTTGTACATGTACAAAACACGCCCATGTGACATTCCCGTGTCACAGGCCGTGTGCCACACTCAACGCTGCCCGATTACTAACCCGAGCAGAACACGCCCTGAAACACGCCCGTTTCCAAGGCCGTATCGCCTCTTAACGATCGTTGACTTAATTTTCATCCACCTCTCACGACACACTCGAGTACCCAGAGAAGGACATGCCCTGGGACACGCCCGTGTCCCAGGCCGTGTTACCCAGCATGAACTCTAAATTAGAATTTAGGATGTTACAGCGGCAACGTCCATTCACGTCTTCAAAAGTCATGTGGAGATGGTAGACAGAATAATATGTCAAGTCAGCGTTGCAACTGAGTAGGTTACGAACAACACCACTAACAAAAGGTGGGACATCGTCGCCATCACTCGCCCCTCTATAAAAATGTGAGAAACCCAGTTCTTGGACACTCGGTTCCTTACTGATCTCTAAGTGTGTGCTTGTAAGAGGTTGTGTTTTCAGAGTCTTGGTCTAGTTTACTGTAAGTATATTATATATTTCAAAGTAAAATTAGTAAGTTTTCGTGATCTTGTACATGAGAGAGGTTAAAACTAGCAGTTCTTCTTCCCTCTCAGAACATAGTCAAGTCAGCCCACCCTTTTTTTAGGACAATTACTAAGACAAAAACAAAAAAACAGTTTTAGAAGATGGATTAGACGTCGAACAAGACTTAGTGTTATAAAATAACCATCAAATCAGTCTCTTAAACCCAAAAACATTATACCACGTAGGAAGATTTAATTTTAACACACAATTATTAAGGATTAATAGGGAAGAAGAGTTGCTAGTTATAACCTCTCCTAATAATATAAAGTTAATCAACCAGAAAATGATAAGCCAGATCAAACAGACAGACAAAAAATTAGTCCATCTTGGATTAAGTGTCATCGGATTAAAGGGACTAGCACGAAAGAGATTAGGAACAAATGTCCTAATTACTCTCTTAGATATGAGATGGCAGTCAGATGCCCGTAAAGTAATGATTGCCGCAATGGAAGTAGACATGTTAGGAAATAAAGGAATATTTTACTGTAGCCCATACTTCATGGTTAGTATAAAAGACATTGATAAAATTGAATTAGGAATCCAAAAAAAAGGATACAAAGATTTTATTGGACATAACAACTTGCTGGAAAATATAGGATATTAGGATAATTAACCAACAACAGTACAACAAAATACAATCTTAACACGAACATATTATCGATGCCATAAGTAACACAGGTGTGAAAATGATCCAGCCCATGGACATCGACCTAGCCATATTAGATGGGCTAGCGTGGAAGATCAGCGATAACCTAACAAATAGCATAGTTAGTATTCCGGATGATAGCCTTTTATACAAAAATTAGATAACTCTTATAGTTTAAGATTCCAAGGATATGTGCATAAGCCTATCCCTGAACAATATTGAAATAGACTCTGACGTGGACTCTCTGTGAAATGAACAGAATCAAAGACAGTCATATAGTTAGATATAATTACAAGGGTACTTATGACGACCAGATTAGACTAGTAAATAAAATGGAAACCAAGGGTTGATGTAAGAATACGATAGCCTCAAACTTAACGAATTAGGACACTTAGTAATGCATAGAGACCTACTCCTTCAAGAAGAACCATAATTATACGCCACAATAAAGTATGAACAACAGATAGAATAAGTCAATGGAGAATCTACATCCCAAGCAAGTAACACATATACATTTAACACCGAAATTAATAACAAAATAGGACAACCCCCTAGACCAACATATAACGACTATCAATGAGAAAGAGATACTAATAAACCTATAGGAAAACTAGTGCCATTAGAAATAATAGATAAAAAAACTATTAATAGATGACAAAAGATTATTAAATATCACATCACATGACCCCCAAAAACTACCAATAGTATTTGAAGTATGGAGCCAAATGGTAGTTAGAAAATATGATGAACTAGAAATCATTAAGTTGCCTGAAGAAATATATAACTATCTCAAGAAGTTTTTGGGCGAAACAACAAGAGTAGTCTGGGAATCATATTAAAAAGAATATCCCCAGGACTTTAACCGAGATATTTCATTAGGCATAAACCCATAAAACTTCACAAATAAGATTGCATAATTATTGTAAGGATATCAACCAAATATTACCTCAACAGCTCAGATAGAAGCCATCACAAGATTAGAACAACTCCAAATAAGAAAAAGATATTACATCAATCCATTCCTCCAAGATTATATGTATTATAGCAGTTTTGCGTGATGTTTTTATGACCAAACTATAGGAGAAAAGCTTTTCCTAAAATTACCAGATCTATTAGGAACCGTTATATATAAGAAATATAAAGAACGGCAAGAAAATTTTTCCCAAGTGGACAATATTAGTACAAAAAAAAAATTATTCTCGAATGTCTTGTCGAAAAATGCACTGATTTCCTGATTAATAAATAGCCCAAAGGCGAGTATAGTTTTTGCCGAAACATATACACACCCTAAAGATATGATAAGGAAGACAAAACCAATTACAAACCATCTCAAAATAACCATAAATATAAACCTAAATGAAAATATTTCATACGAAAAAGTAATGATTTAGAGCCCTACCTAAATAAAGATAAACACGTTCGAAAATATGATAAACGACAAAATTATAGCAAAACTTTAGCATGTTTTACTTATGGCTCTACTAAGCATCTAGCCCGCAAATATAATAAAAGGCATAAAATACACAACAAACAAACATCCATTATAAACTATACAAATGAGGATATAATTAAAGTTGACGAAACTATAAGTGACACGGAGAGTGTTTACAACATTATTATTAATAATGATCAAGATGATAGGTACCTCTTTAGCTCTGATAGCGATACATAAGCCTTACCAAGAGAATTAGTCTAATTTGACAGAAAATGTCGTGATTCTTACGAAGATAATTTATCCAAACTAGATCTCCTTAATCAATACTTAAAATAGCTAAGACAACCTGTTAGCAAAGTTGGAAAAATAATAGTGGGAGTAATGTAAACCATGTGTTTATTATTTTCGATACATCACTCTGGCATTAAGATATCAATGCACTCTATGCTTAATAGAAACTTGCAGATTTTGCCTTAAAAAAACACCCCATAACATCCATCACTCAACCTACACCACAAAAATCGGTTCGAACAGAAATCATATAGTTAAGAATATTAGACATAAAAAACCAATTAAGCAATCTCCACATACAAGTATCCACCATACAAAAAGAAGTAGCAAACTTATTTATTCTTTTTGAACAATATATAACCATGTCCATACTTCGTAATCTAAAATATGACCTTCATATGATAGCAGCCTTTCTAGCTCATGACCATCCATGAAATACAATGTATCTTACACAAGCGATTGAATGCAGTATTAATTCAAATCTAGAAGCCAAGAAATTTCTTAGAAAATTATGTGCTCAGGTATCCCATACAAGGCACAAGACCATTCGAGAGGGGTATTTGGCTCGCAAAGTTCTGAAAAAATTACGATTACTCTGCTCCAGAATTGATTCACCAACAATGTGACCCCGTGAACTACCTTAGTAAATACATTACTTACTAACTACCCAATCAGAGTGACATGGCCTCATATTATGTTTACCCGCCATATTCAAATATTTTAGAACTCTGAATTATAGGCTTCGATTGGCACTACCTTCTTGGACATCAAAATATTCAATACTATTGATTTCTAGTCCACTAGC